>OX637866.1:33366199-34793699 GCA_951802705.1 Netelia virgata
GAGATCCGCTTGAGCGTTATTAATTATGCGATCGTGGTCCATGCCACGCGAGCATCACGCGGGGATACCGGTGACCCGAGTCGAAATTCGTTTCGAGAATTGATTGAATCGGGTAGAGTATCGAAGAGTCAAACGAGGTTTCGACGTATAGAAAGCTTACTTAACCAGGTCTCCTTCGATGAATTTATCATTTTAGAGAAAATTAACGCTCGGATTGAATGGAGGGTGTGGAGGCTGTACGAGAGCCTGCACGACGTTCGGACAAGATGTGCCATGATTCGCGATGGAAAGTAGGTTCTAAAGGCTCGTGTTGTTCAAACTTGAGATCGAAAGGAGGTTGAAGAGCAGTGAGGAAGGGTAGACTGGAGAATCCGGATGGTTATTGATAGCACCGGATTCTACAAATAGGGCGTAGTAGCATCGACGAGAAGCGGCGGCTCCGAGGGTTCCAAAGGAAAATAGGTTCTGGGTCATTCAAAGGAGGATACAAATTACGACTCGTGAACCGAATGTACGACCCTCGACGTTGAATTGTTTTATCCAGGATTTTCTCTCGATGTAGAATTTGAAAGAAAAATTCCAACCCTCTTACCCTAGATCCATAAATTTAAAGAACCTCCATAACTCCGCACGGCGATACGTAAACACCGAAGGAGAGATACAAGAATCGAAATAAAACGATGAACTGTAAAAAAAAACAGTACCAACGGGCGAAAAAGCAAAGTAGTCGTAGAATGGTCGAGTCGAGTGTTATCTCATCCCTGCTTTCACGAAGGAAAACGTTGGTCGTACAAAGCGCATCGGTGTCCTCGCTAACGGAACGTTTGTATAAATTTGAAAACCGGCGGAACGGACAATTCTACGGCGAGCAAAGCGGTGATGGACGAAGATGGAGACAGAAACACAGCATCAAGCTCACCGCGAACCAAAGGGGCCACTAGCCGCAACACGCGGAGACGTTTCAATCGAACGCCTCGTCTTCGCCGAGTCCGGAGCGCGGCTCGGTTCGCGAGATGTGCTCGGTGCGCGCGTGATCCGGAGGCAGATATACTTCTGACCCAAGAAGCTTTGGGAAACAAGGGAGGGAATTCCTGCCCCGTCGGGACCGGCGGCAATACAGAAACGACAGTCCGAGAGAACGTAGGAAAACGGACAACGACAGGAGCAGGGATGAAGGTATTGCCGGGACACGATAGAACGAGGCGATAGAATGTCCACACTGTGCCCGCCGTTCGTGCATCGCTGTTTCCGCCTCCGCTGGACTTGTAGTAAGCCCTTGAGAGAGGCCAACAGGACAAAACAAGGAATAAAAAGGTACGTAGCTTACGCCGTGTGGATCGACGAAGTGGAATGGCCTATTTATAGCACAACTCCCGCATAGCAACAGACGAGTCGTACACGTTTTGATAGAAAAACTGATTAGGTCCACGTTCCATAAGTGTCCATGCACTTTGGGAATTGGAAATAAATTGTGGGATTTGCGATACGGAAAAGTTTACGCATCTCGATCGATTTTGTCATTAGGATGGCTCAAAATTGTACCTTCGGTGGACCACCCTCATGTAACCCAATTTTCATTACGACGAGTGTCAAGGTCAAATTGAAAATTTGAGTGATTTTTTTTGATCGACGATACGTTGAACTCGATACTCGTTATTCGGGACGTACGATACGTTCCGGGCATAAAACGTTTGTTCTCGAGTGTGAAAAATGCAATGAACAGTGAAAATAAAGATCCAGGGGAAAATACATACATGAATCTGTCGTGAATCCGCGGTTTCGAAACTTCTTTGTTGATATATATAGATTTCCATACTTTTCTCACGGTATGGGTTCTACGAAGATATGCGACGTTCGAAGATACCGGACGGTATTATATTGTCTCCTTTCCTATACCGGACCATCTTGGCTAGTGGAAAAAGGGAACAACCATCGAGACGAGGGCACGAGAGAGGACATTGGGCGAGTGGACGAAAGCACTGGTGATATTCTCGGCGTGAAGGAAAAGAAATTGGGAATTTCACGCTTCCGTTGACCATTCGAGAATGGGTATATGGAGGGAAGGGTTGCGGGGATGGGGGAAGCAGCCGCGCTTCGTCGATTCTATACACCTTCTACAACTGGTTCCACCTCGATCTTCACGACGTACCTCGGTATAGGTATAACCAATGCTCGGCACGTTATGGTAGACAGCGTTGTCCTTACGTACGTTCCAGCGCAGTGTCGAGGCCCCGCATAGATCTGATATCTGATTGCTCGCCGAACCTCGGCACCCAGGGATGCGAGGCTCTTCTCAAAGTATCGCTATCTTACGGAAGCAGAAGACACTAACAGAATTCAGCGTTCCATAAAAAGTATGTATTTTGTAGTCGCTCGAGTTGAACGTAACGTCCAGTCGGGAACTCTAGTTCCCGACTGGACTAGGAGTGTTAAGTAAATTTAGTTTGTTCCTTTTTCTTTTTCATTTTTTTGTTGAGAAATTCACAAGTCACAAGTTTGCGAGTGGCTTATATTTGCAGATCACGCCAGGTTCGCTACTCTGCAGATTGCTCGTTTACTTTAGCATCGTTAAAGCTCCAAAATGGCAAAATTGTTATTTTTACTTCTTAAAGCTACAACTTTGATTTTTGGGAATTCAATCATGCGCAAGTTCCATGAAATTTTTCCAGAATTAATTCAATGGTATATCTTATATCTACTTCCGATATTTTAAAAGTTCTATGATCCAAGTGAAAGTGGTCAAACGACTAGAGGACTTCTATAAATACCTGAAATTTTCGAGTAACCGCCAGAAACGGGATACATTGTTTGTTTCTTTTATCTTTTGGTATTTTTAATGACGTCCGATCGTAAATTTTCCGCGGATAACGAACTGATTCTGATCCTAACATTCTTGATCCTGATATTTTCCAATAATATGGTCAAAAGATAAAAAGGAGGAGGATTTTTATTTATTTTTTATATTCGTTTAACCCGGAATTTCCGAAAGACCGCGAACGAGTTACGTAAAATCAATATATTGCCGATATTTCCGTTCGTACATTTGACATTCCTCTCATACCATCACACGGACCTCAAAGTATGTACTGATATCGTTGATATCCCTATATAATCCTCGTGTCTTAACATTGAAAAAATACAGTGAGATATCGTTTAAAGGGCTTTAGATCGCAGCTTTTAAAAGTAGAGGAAGACTCGTTTCGCGAGTTTATCCAGTTTTCCTGGTATTATTTAATTATCAATAAAGTTTGAATGATTAAGCAAAGTTTCTCACGTTGAGTAAAATTACAGACTGTAGTAGGTAAACTATTCTATCGTAGAGAATATTACAATAAGATTCAATTCGGAGAGACGAGTTCGCTGTTATCCGAAAATAAAAACCTAATTGCCTACTTTCCCAGATCTTTGTTTTAACGACTAATGATACGATCGGAAGAAGAGAAGGACAAGAAGAAACGACGAACTCGCACGCGGTTAATCCTTCATAGTTCCAGCTCGAACGAACCTCGCGTCGAATTTCCTCTCGTTGGAGTAATTTTCCTCGAACCATTTCGTTACTTATCCCTCCAAACTCCACGAGATCCTCAACACCGCAGGCTTGTCCATCGGTTGGTTCGCACAGCATGGATCCATGATCCGCGTGTCCATTCGTAAGTAGAAAAAAGCAGCGTGACGATGAGACGTAAGCGACTATACGGGAACCCGGGTGTTGGAAGGAGAGAATGCGACGGTTCCCGGTCCCCGACTAGGCATAAATTGTTACCGGGTTACTGCACTACCGGGCGTTCTCGTTAATTTAAACCCCGTTGCGACTAACTCTTAACGACTTTGAGTGTCTCGAAGCATGGCCCAAGTTTTCTCTCCTGTCAAGTGTCCGCGAGAGAGAAGACCGAGGGAAGAGCCGTGAGAGTGCGCGAAAGCTCTAAGTACATCGTAGAATAGCAAAGGACGGGGTGAGTAGCGGGGACAAAGTAGTCGCAGAGCTCGGGAATTCCCCTTGCTTTCCTGTTTTTTCTTATTCCTTTACCTTTTTTTTTCTTCTTGTTTCACGGCAGGACTCGTGGAACTAGGACTCATCATCCACCATCGCCTTTTTCCCTGTCCTCTCTCTTTCTCTTTCTCTCTCCATCCCTCGACCCGCCAAACTGCTCTTTGTTTACCGATTCCAGTTCACTTTTTCAACGCCATTAACGCGCCAAACTCCTCTGACCCGTGCTCCAAGTCGTAATTAACTCGGCAAAGTAAAATTGCCATTCGTGCCGGAAGCGAGGCATTTCGAAATCGTTGCTCCTCCGGAGCCAACCAAGAGCCCGAGGCGTCGCTGGAGACTCCCCGAGAAGTACGCTACGTCCCTTTGGGTCGCATTGCTACCAGTGAGCTCCTGGCCTCATTTTCAAATAGGTTTACCATCCCTTACATATCTATACACACATATATGTATATATATATATATATACTTATAAATATATACCGTAACGATAGGTTGCCAGGTCGTTACTGGAAAGCAAAGTTTGTACGATTTTGCGGCTTGCCCCAGTCGGCACCGCAGGTAGATACGTTCGTACGTAGTATTCCACCTCTGTCCTGGTTGTTTGCTATTTCACCGTTCCAAACGTGGTTTGACTCGAGAGGTCGGAGCTACCGAAAGCACCCGGCACATCGAATCAGAAATATAGTCAAAGTCAAAAGCAACGGGAACACAAGTACGTGGAACACGGAGACCTATGGTAATATCCTCTTATCACACCTCCGTTATCGTACGCCTGGCCTTCCGCATATACGAGTTTCGAGAACCCTTACTCCGTTCACCATTGGTCGAATTTCAAAACGTGGTTACCACCACCCGGGTCCAAGGGCCGCATTGGTAGAAAATTATATTATCGATTCGATAATGAATTCTTACATTCGACCAACTACCGTTGGTCTTGAGCCAGTGGTCGACGATCGTTATCGAGAAATCCGCAAACTCTTCGAAGGATGAAAACGACTCGTCGATTTTATGTAATAAGAAACTATGCCTCCTTGAATAAAATGGAAAAAGCTTGAATGAAAATGGGAAAGAGGGATGTGTGCGAGGTGAATCGACGGAGGACCATCGGCTATGGTAAGAAAAATTTGACTTGCATTAAATCCGCTCGTGGGTGCGCTAAACGTAAATGTGAAAGCCTTGGGTGAGACCGCGTTACGTTCAACGATTCGATAGTCGGAAACTCGTAAACTCCTTTTACTATGGAAACGTGTATGGTACAGACACGCGAGTATCTCGAAGGAAACGAGACTCGAATTTTCGAAAAGACGAAAGTAAGAGGGAAAACCAGCGTATTCTCGTGGAAAGAGCCTATTCAGTGCTGAATTAGATATTGGCTCGAATGCGGATTCTCAATCCGTACACCGCGGTACGTAGTCGCTCCCCCGTGGGTACAATCGTAACTCTTATTCGTCGAAATGCTCGAGTACGGTACATAGCACGTTTTTACGTATGCTTTTTCTTATATTCATTTTTATTTATATTGAAACAGTTCGCCGGGAGCGCTAAATGATTCAGCGGAGATAAAAATATATTGACGATAAAAGGGAGGAAGTTGCGTGAATGCTCGTGCGTCAGCTTGATAAAGCCGATGTTTACGCTCCAACGAGATCGATAAGATGGCTACGGGATGATGGCACTGATAAACGATCAGTGGCCAATTTATTTAATTAACCCTTAGCGGCCACACCTCAGCCAGGCCACATGGGGTAACTCATTAACCCACGCTGAAAAACCTAGTTGTACGAGACATATGGGTGTTTTAAGACTTCTAACCGATTGTTTCATGTTTGTTGAAGAGTTCTTCAACATTTCTAATGATTTTTATAGATGGTGTTCGAAAAACTGGTCATATGTGTGAAAATTCAGCAAATATGGCTTTTTTTCAGAAACAAAAATTAATTGCTCCGCCAATTTTAAATATTAAGGGCTAAAATTTCAGGATTGTACGCACAATATATGCAACTACCATAAACAAATAACATTATCCACCGATCATTCAAAAAGTATATTTATTTTGCAAAATCTCTGGAGGGAAAAATGAAAAAAATTACATATCACAAAATTTGCTTTTTTTGTGTTTTATTAGCTTCTAAATACACATTTACGTACAGGAAAGTGAAAAAATATTACCTTAGCGGCCTGGGGTAACTAGTTACCCCGTGTGGCCACTAAGGGTTGAACGACGACCCGTTAATCGAATGGTTATTTCGCCAAGGGATGAACGCGAGGTAACTGCTACCTAAGTACTCGTCGTTAAATTAATTTCTCCATCGAGCGCGATTTTCTGTACGCGATCTAACGTCGATTAAATATACTCATCGAGTCCTATCGACTAGTATCAAGATTTTTCGCTCGGAGAGAAATCGGTGCGCGAAAAATTGACAAATTGCCCAATCGTAGCCACGAGGTTGATTAATTATTAAATTAGTTAACTACCCCGGGAGGAGTTCCCGGCTGTAAATTCTCCCAGCGACAATCTCGCGTTAACGCTATTCGCTAAGTCGTTCTCAAAAATCCCGATAAGTACGTAAAGATGACATAAAAATGATCTCGGAAATTAATGGCCGTTTATCATTCGTCCCGCCAGATGGCGAGGCGCGAATCACACGACGAAGATCCGCGCCAATCTCGTCGACACGTTACCGGAGTTTCGCGAACTTGCGATTGAGTGAAAAGCGAGAAGAAATTTAAAAAATACCGAGATAAAGAGCCATAGTTCGAGAGAAGCGAGTTCCTGTGGAAATTCTTGGTCCGCGGAGGCGGCCGAATGGTAATATCTTCGCGGGACGGTCTATATAACGCTCGGATCGTGCGCGTGGAAGGAGCGACTACCCCGCGAGATGACTCGCTCCCGACTATTTTGCCCTTCCACTTTTCCCTCCGTCGCGCGGAGTTTGAGTATGTAATGAAAGATCGCGGCTGAATGGCGAAGCGATGGAAGAAACGAGATGGTTGGCGAACACCCTGGAACCCATTTACCCACGACGCAAGAGGGTGCGAGAAGCATGAATGGGGGAGGAAGGCCGTGCGAGTCAAGATATCCCGGACTGTTCAAAGCTGCTGGTCTCTCTCGAGGACGGAGCTTTGCCCATGACGTATGCCTTCTTTTGCCTCACCGAGCGAAAAGGCCAAAGAGCAATTCCAAGAAAAACGCAATAGAACGTCTCTCTCTCTACGTCGAGCTGTTCGCCTCTTCTTCAGCCAGGCTTGTGGGGGGAATTAAAAAGTTTTTTATTACCTTCATCGTCAGCTTCGCTATCTCTCTAGAAGAACTGACATTTCGAGCGTATGTTCGCCACGATGCGAACGAGTTTTACCTTCGAGATCTTGAAGATCTCTGGATCTTATGGTCCTGGATCAAGAGGGTTCTATAAAACTCTCGTAGTTGCGGGAACGAGACCTCGCGATAGTCAGGGTGTGGACGACAAAGGTCGCGATCTTTGAAAAATGGGCACGAAAATGTGCCGATGGGAAATTACCACGGACGACTTATTTAGAGTGTCGGTTATCTTAACAATTGGATAATTACAATAATTAATCTCTATAAATTAAATTAAAGTGAATTCTGTCTTACTCGATCGCAAAGAAAATATCGAAAGTTCGTGTTTTTTCGGGAAAACGCTGGTGCCTCATCGTGAATTCCACGCAGAGAATAATGTGTGATTCATAAAACGCGAGAATGTTAGCACCGTCGCGATCTTCTCGTGATAATGAAAAAAAAGGGAAGGGCTCGGAAAAGAGAGAGAGCGAGCGAGAGAGAAACCGGTGGAAGTCTCGAGAGAAAACTAAATTTCCTTGGCGTTGATGCATGGGTAATTTCGCGGGATGTTCGGTATTCCGCATGAGAGGCTGGCTACTAACGGAGGACCTGAAAAATGTTCATTGCTCTCTTATAACGAAGATTCTGGCTATCCTCTTTCATCGCTAGCATACGAAAAAAAAAAGAAAAGGCGGAGGGATAGAGAAAACGAGAATAAGAGGTCGGAGAGGCCAGACCGAAGTAGCGAGGGACGCGCGAGCGTATAATCCTGCATGGAAAATTTAGCACCCGATGAAAGAAGGTTTCGCGAGCTACATTCTCACCCCGTCTGGCGCGTGCGGAATTGCCTCTAACCTTGGAAATCTGAAGTTCAGCACCTTCGATGGAAAAAATAAAAAGTTGTTAGTTTAAAAAAAAAGGCAGAATCAAAAAGCATTGAAAAACAAGAAACTCGAAGCACGCGAAGAGTTTGAAAATGAGCGAAGGAATTTTCGCCGAGGCGAAGAAATTGCGATTATCGTAAAAAATGATAATTCGTGCTCGAGCGTGTGACTAAGTGGTTTATTGGATAAAGGGTTCGATGAGTCGTATATATCAGTGTGAATACCGATATGAATAATCGATTGGCCCGAATCTGAAAAATGCACGTAAATTCTATACACGCGCGTATTTATATCGAGTCCGGAGTAAGATATAGAAGCACGGGAGGGTATATAGTACGGCGTCGGCACCAAATCGAATTAGCCGAAGAAAATGAGAAAGATAAAGAAACCGAGCGCGTAATACGTTTCTCGAATCGATATGTAATTACAGTCTGCGAGGAGCACGGGGAGAGCGAGAAAGCTTTACGACGTTTGCGAACAAGGTCGCGGGTAGATGGTGTGGTATAGGGGCAGTGGCCAGACATAGGGATTTTCGGCCGGCGGCGCAAAAGAATGAGTTATTCTTCAGACTACGCCAACGAGAAAGCCGAGGGAGCCACCGTAATTAATGGAGTCCCACGAGCGTTGGGGAATAAGATAGTAATTTGAGACAGAGCTCCCCGATCCTTTATCACAGGTCGATACTCAACGAGAGCGTAGTAATAGAACGGTTGGATGAACGCGAATCAAATAAGATATGAGGAGAGCAAATCCGTGAATTACTGTTCATCGCTGTGTGTTATGGACGCTGGGAAGCACTTACCCGCGATATCAAGATTCGTGTTTTCCAACGGTGAAATTCATAGACTGAGTTTCCTCAATTTTATTGAAGCTTTAATTCAAGATTCGCTGTAGGGAGCGACTGTCTTTGGGAATCAAAATTTTTGACAATTGGAACACGTTTCGATATAAGAGATGCGTAGCTTGCCAGGCCCTCCGATGAACCTCCAAATTGGCAGTGACTTAACATTTGGATTTCAAGTAGAGTGAGAAGGCTGTGATAGAACCTGCACAATCTCTGGGTGAACTTGTTTCATGTATTATCAAAGAGACTCGCGATCAAAAGCAGAAGTAACGAAAAGTTCGTTTAAATAGCATAAATTTTCACTCGAGTACCTAGATACTGTCTTTGTCACAATTTTCATTATCAATTCAGTCAAAGCGTACTTATAGAAGCCAGAGACGATGGACGATCTTCTAAGCATTTACCTCCCTCCATCCTTGAACCATCCTTGAGCCAGAAATAAGAAGCGTTCTCGACGATAAAAAAATTTAAAAACCTGCATCGAAAAGGCTCCGGGGTGTATCTAAATACTCGCTCCATCGTCGACTGCGAATCACGCCTGATTGGAATTAGTGTACATTCAACCAGGAAACGTGATTTTTCCTTCTCGTATTTCCAGCGCCTGGGTATTTGTGTCGCGCTGCGGCACTCGTCGCAGTGCGGCTTGTGGTTACGAGTATCCTCCGGTAATTAGTCTTCCTGCCGGAAAAAGTCCTGCAGGACCTCGTGAGAGCACCGACGATATTCTATAGCTGGCTCAATCGTGAGCTCCTTTTATATATATATATACTCCTAAGTACACACGCTGAAGCATGTGTTATTGCGCATTTCGATATCCATACGCGTTCTAAAAGATCGTTCGAAACTCGAGACTCGAAAAACCCTTTGACCCCTTGGGGAGTCCTCGCTCGACCTGTACTCGGTTGAGGTCACCGGGTATGAGAAACATTATACACGGAACGAGAAACGAGATAGAAATAAGAGGAAGAGAGCCACGTGAGCGCCGAACAAGTACCCCCGGTGTGGCGCATCTTCGTGTATACATAAACGCTGTCCAACGCGCATCCCCACCGATCGGAACAACAATATTATACAACGTGCGAATAATACGTAGGTGGCGAACATTCGTCCTGCCTGCATTTACAACTATTCTCAGTCTTATCACTCGTTGCCGATCTTGCGATTTTCAGATTCCGTTTTATTCGATGATAAAACGTAAAAATGAAGTTATCATTCCGTTGAACCGGTGAAAGTCGAGTGGCGCGAGCCAATAAGAGATGCCAAAGTGTGTACGAATTTAAAACGAAAAGAAATATGGCTCGGGCTAGAATAAGGCGTGTATAAAATCTTCGCTGTAGCCTGCTAGACTGGAGAGCCTAGGAAACCGCGATAGCTCCAGGCGTAGTAGTTATAGAAAAAAAAGTATCCAGTTTCGTACCGTTGCCTGGTATCGACACGATAAAGGTTGTATAACGTTGGCATTCGGCCGTTCTCTCTCTCTCTCTGTATACGTATCTATCGATATTCTATACGTTCCTATAAGTTTCTGTATAAATACATACATATATGGTACGTATATGGCATCGTAACACGTAGTATTGACTATCGAATAGATACGAAGCCCTTCATGCTGCTCCTCCATCCCTCTCGAGACTGTGAGAGGGTTGGTCGGGAGTTAGCTTCGGCGTATGTGTGTTTACGTACCAGAAGCAAAGTCAGTGGCTAGACGAGAGAAGGTATATAGTCCGGAAACTGGTTCAGTGAAAGCACGATGCTGGTTTCTGGTCGCGAACAAGAAAATGGAACGATACTATTCAGGAAGAACCCTGTTCCCTATATTCTCGTGAAGATTTTACGTTCGTCCATCGTTCATCCTCTTTTCTCTATTTGTCCCTCGCGTATCCTGTGCGATGCGCGGTTCTTATGCAAACTGGCGATGCGCCAAGTCTTCCGGTATTACGAGGTGTCAGTTGTGTCACCCCTACCAGTCTTGTCCCAGGAACATAGCCGGCGAGAGTATTCGTCTCGGGTAAGGATTCCGGCAGGAGGGTATGTGTCGGGACTAGGCTAGACATTCGCGCCTCTCTCTGATTCCTTTCAGTCCTTGCTGTAGCTTTCTATACGTATTCATATATATATATATATATAAGCGCTGATGTAAACGTATATGCAGATCCATTCTGTTCCTTGCCGACCCGCAAGCTCTTTCGTTCTCAGCCCCTGTTTCTCTTGTTTGTCGCTTTCCAACAGTCTCGAGCATTCATCCCACTTCATCATGGTCTCTCTCTATATCTTTCAGTTTCTCTTTCTCCCCCCCCCCTCTCTCTCTCTCTCTCTCTCTCTCTCTCTCTCTCTCTCTCTCTCTGTCTCTCCAGCCTTGTCGTGTTCTGCTACAGCTGCTTCTCAAAGATACATAGTCTACACCATGGCAACTCTAGCAAGCAAGTTTGAGACTATAATAGGTTCACTCCACATATAGGCTTACCAGGCACACTCGCATACAGGTACGCTTGCGAATACACCTCCACACTCGAAGCCTGATCCATTCTCCAACACGCTGAAAACCAACCCCACTCGAGTACACCAACGGAAACACACATAGACGTATACTTGTAGATATATACAGATATGTAGCCGGCAGCTGTAGCAGCTTCGTACGTATCTCCCAAGTGGCTTCCACGAATAGTAAATTAAGCGCAACATCAACATTCAACCGCAAAACGCTTGGCTCGTCCTGTTAACCCATTAACCACCACGCATCTCCCTCTCCTTCCCGCTCCCCCGTCCCTTTCTCATTAACCATCCGCACAGTTTAACATGCACATGCCATACACTGATATTTACCACTGGTATCTTTAGTTTGAGCATTGTATATTTATGTACGGATCGTATATTTATGTAGAAAAAGTTAAACATAGTTGGGGACCCGGAGGTAACTAGAGAATACTTACGGTTTATGGTTTATAGAAGTACAAGTAGTTTTAAAATCGTCGTGCAACTACCGACGGCAATTGTCCGGTCACGGTTTCGATCGTGGGACTCGACGCGTGGTTTGGTCCACGTCTCTCGGATCTTGCGTAGTATGTTCAGTGAGCTTAGTCCTTGAATCGTGGGGCCGAGAGTACCTACATTTGGCGACCAAACAACGATCGAGGTCTGCTCCGCGGGAACGGGACGAGCATTCGAGGAGGGCGAGAGAGGGTCAGAGCGAGACGGGAAAATGCAGTACCCGGGGCTCCCTTACTCTTTGGAACAATGGGTTATAACGTTAGAACGTCGGTATTAATGCACTCTCCGTACCATTTCCTCGACTGTACTACAGCCCTCTTAAGACCCCCGGTACCACTCTCGATTGTTCGTGGTTTCGATTGGAAATATAACCCTTTGACTGTCTAAGCGCATACCGTGAGGTAGTAGAACCTCGCGGATTTCCTTTATACCTCACCGATAATAGGTACATTAGGATTGTAACGTAGGCATACGTTACAAGCGAATTCTCGACTCGATCCGCTCGGGAGCAATTGAGATATGAAAGTTAGACGCCCGGCTTATACGACCGTCTTCATTTCGTAATGCCCAATGACCATTGATGTCCGAGCTGGTTAAGGTAAGCGATTTGGTCTATGAGCTTCGGTCTTCTTTGGGCAGTAACGTAGGAAATAGTATGTCGTACCAAGGGGCTTGACGACTTCTCTAGCATCGGCCGAATTCGTAGAAGAGCTGTTTAGAGCTTTAGGGTTTCATGGGGTTTTTTCAACGCTTTGACATATTTTGATATATATATATATATTTCTTTATCAACTTGCCCGCGGCTCGAGATTCTCAATTCACTTGATAGTAGTCAATTTTATGTCCCCAATACTCATTTGCATTTTGCAATGGCGTTTTCCTACGAATGTTGACGATTTCAACAATCCAGGGAAGACCATTTCATCGACATATTCGTTCCATTTCTCGTGAACTCTAGAACGAGAAACCCGCGTTTCGTGGCGTTTATTATTTTTCGATGCTACGTCCACAGTGCTGTCGCATTATTTTGCTTTCACCCAGAATTTAATCGAATGCTACGTCGCAAAAGGAGAAAATTGTAAAGCCATAAAGAGCAATAACACGAAGGCAGTAGCGGCAACAGCATTCCTTTATCGGAATTCCCACATGCTGTATTTCGTACCAGCACGATTTTTCTCCTTTTATTTTCGGATCAGTCGTTCTATCGCCGGATCGTACGTGAAAACGGTCACGGGGTCGTAGGAGAACACGGCGTATACGCTAGCCACTGTCGATACCGCTTCGGTGCTTCCAAGGGACTTGGAAGAATCGAGACGAAGGATCGCCCTGGGGCACGATTTCGCCGATGGCTCAAATCCCTTTTCAACGGCAGTTTGAGAAATCCTAAATTCTGGTGGGGTCGCGATTAAGGAGGTCGCCCGCACGGATCGTGAATGGGAATTAGGCTCGTGGGGTGGTGAACTACTCGAGGCCCGCCTCGTCGCCCGCCCGTATCCACGACGAATACCCTCTCGATGCTCGCAACTTTCCGAAACTACCTCCGCCCGGACCTCGAGCAGGCCGGATCGGTAACACGGTAAGTCACGTCGCCAGTTTTCCGAGATTTTAAAACGCCACGTTTCACCCAATGACATTACTTCCATGAGAAATTAATCTTGGAACCTACGCGAAAATTTATCGATGCTACATAATTAACAATCGGTAGAAACCTGGGTCGTTCGATGTTCCAAATTCAACATTCGTTCGACCGTTGTTCTACTGTTGAATTTTAAATACCTTGGTACGTGATGTGCGAGTTTTTATGAGTTTTCAAATTTCAGTACTGTTCGCTAACAGAGTACAAGTTTGTTTTATCAGAACGAGCCGAATATGTAGAGGTTCGATGTAGTACGAACATGTACCATATGGGAAACGGTACGGAACGAACTATCCCCGGCATCGATATAGACATAGTTCTATCTCCTTTTCCCGGGATATTCACGATGGACGTGTGGCCATCCCTCTCTCGATAGTGAAGCCCCGATCGACGCTTGTGATTATTATTCGAGCACGAAAATGACGGTGACCGCGTAAACAGCTGCAATATGTGTGCCGGTAGAGAAGGGTACGGATAGATTTTGAAACGGGAGCCGTATAGAACGAGAGAGCGTATAGCGATCCGACACGATCACAAACACCCAACAGCAGTTCGTCCTCTAACCCGTTTGTGGTGAACATTGACGTGCTGGACGCGAACAATAATTTAGATGAGCGGTTGATCGATCGACTCATAGTATTATGTGGACGCGCCAGGCTCCAACCTCTCTAGGTTTTCGGGAATGTTGGAAATTCGATGGTCACATGTCATATAGCTCGCTCGTCCGTTGGAAATCTGACCCTACACGCTCTAATGATATTCTACGCGCACCGAACTAGCCACCGAATAGATACGAGTGTATCAAGGTGTTATTGATGAAAAACGTTCGCATTTGGAATTGAAACGCACGATAAATTCGTTTACGGAAGAAAATTAAGTATCAAAATTGTCGAAAAACAAATTTTTTGTGAAATCGATAAATTATCGATTTATTTTCATTGTACTACATACGAGTGATATGTTTGTACTCCAACGATTTTCCATATAAACTTATACCGCTTGCGAAACTGTTACTTTACTTATATCAAGTATACAAGACGTTGCTTGCGAGAAACGCCTTTACCATGCGCCACGCCGCGGCGCTTAGTCGAACCATTCGTTGGCGCGAAGTTTGAAAGAACGATTAAGAAACTCTTTGAGCATAGTAATGCTCGATGAATCGTAAATATACGAAATTGGTGAAGAATATCCTCGTCGAGAGTTCACTATATAGTACGCTTAGCGACCCAGTTTTCTTTTATTTTATTAGATAGATTGCGGAAAGAGCGAAAATAAAAAGAAATTAAACCACGTTTAAATACAAGGGTGGACCCTGTGCGCAAGAAGTCTAGTCTCATCTACTTTGGTTCCACGATCGTTTCATTTTCTTTTTCGCAGTAATTTTTGTACCTTAATTCCGGTGCTCAAACTTAAACGTTCGAAAAAAAACTCTTACACCCGGTTTTCTTTGGCCAGAAAGCGTATATAAATAATCCAGTAAATCTTAACACAGGGCCCGTAAGGTGACGCCCGAGGGCGGAATTCAAGTTTTCTACTTTCGCCCGGGACGTCTGATGAAATAAGGTGCAGGGAATGAGAAAACTGTAGGGTGGGCAAAAATATATGTAATCCCAGCAAGACTTCCATGAATGGGTTGCTGTAACCTTTTTTCAATGGTCCGCTTGCCCTATCTCGTTCTCTATCTTTCGTTCCCTTTCCTTTTTTCTTCTTTTCCTTTTTTTTTACTTCCTCCTTCTCCGACAAACCTGATAAATATGCAATGGCCCAGGAAATAAAAAGAACGGAACGGGGCAAAAGAGGAACTATGTGCTGTGCCGGTGGTGCAGCTTACTGGTCCAGAAAAGAGGAGTGCACAGTGGCGGGGCCGGTGGGCGCGAGCACTTGGTCTCCGTCGGACGCACATACATTTACACGATTTACGGTAGCCATTCCTTTAATTGCCACACAGAAACTCCAGGAATTGGCCGTTGCCTCCTCCATCCCGTTGCTCTTTCGTTTCCACGCCTCGTCGTCGTCGTCGTCGTCGTTGTTGTCGTCGTTGTCGTCCGTCTCCAGCTCCTTCCGTTTCTTTACCTCGTTTCCAACCAGCTTCTCTACCCCTCTAAAATAAGGCATTTCGAATGATTTTATTATGCCAACTCTGTCTGCTTTTTTCTTTTATTATCCGGCAATTTCTAACGAGGACCACGCGCGTATATGGCCCGGGCATTAAACTGTTACGCAGCTCTCTTCTCTATACGCGCGTATAAATACGTACCCGCATACAGGATGAATTCATAATATGATATAGGATGGCTGAAGCCCGAGCGAAATCGCGCGCGTTGGTTGGCAAGTCAGAGTGCAGCGGTGCGCAACGTTGTTGTGGAAATTAATTATAAAAATCTCGACCAAAAGTGGTGCGAGTGTTCAGTCCACGTACTACGGGAGAGCGCATTGCCGGCCCGTGCTCCTGCTGTTGTTGTGGAAAAGCCACAGAAACGAAAGCTTTCGCACCGCTGCACATTCGCCAACGGTGGTAGTAACCGGGTATTATATAAACGTACGTACGTACGTACACGTATTACCACTCGTACGTACTTTTGCCTCCCCCCGCCTCCAGAGTTCCCGAACCGCCGACATACACATCCACCGGTATCATAGACGGGGAGGGCCACCGACAACCCCCGAGCTACCACCGAGTGGTGTCGTGCTGCGTTCCGGTGATACATTTCACCGTCCCGCTGGCCGACTTTAACTCTCGTACTTTTCCTCCCTCTCTCACTCTCTTCCCCTCTCTCTCTCTTCCTCTCTCTCTCTCTCTCTCTCTCGCTTTCTCTGCACCCCACTATCCGTTGGCCCCTTGGCCCTATACATCAACGCCGCAATTTTCGGGCAGTTTTGATGCATCGCCGTAATATCGGCGATACATTAATCCAAGGTGAATGGGACATATATCAGCCGCCTACATAATTTTCACCTCTGCTATTTATCCTAGCCCGAATCGTCCCCGTTCTATGGAGCAACCAGAACCCCGAGTTTTTAAACGCTGCGTATTTCATTTCACTATGCGCGTATCTATTTATACGTATATAAACGTATGCACGCGTGTTATTCTGTATGACTAAACGATTTTGCGACTAGCGGTTGTCCAATACGTGAAAGATTCGAAAGGATTATGATAACCGCCTACGAATCATTGCCCGGAATCCATTGCCTGGGCGACCGTTGTTCGACAATCGTATTTTATCCGTGTCTTTGGCTAATTTGCCGAAAATCACTTTAGTCAATTGGCCAAAGTCACGGATAAACATTGACGACGTTACTTCGAAGTGCAAGTACCTACTATTCGCGAAGTTGGGTGTCCCTCGATCAAAACATCCCCTTACGCAGCACTCCCTTACGGTTCATTCATGAAATACGAGTGACGAAAAAAATCTTCTCCTGAATGATGGTCCGATGAAGAATCAAGTACCCTGTGCTAAAATTAGGTGCACACCTAGATTTTAGTGACAAAGTTGTTACATCGTTCCGACCGCTGACTCAAAGGAATCCTCGCCGCGAGCGTAATCCCCGGATCGTGCGGACGCGTTAGACCCGCTTCGTTGAGATTTATCGTCCTGGCAGCGCGTTTCGCCCTATTACCCGGACATGCTCAAGTGTGCCAAGTAAGAAATTACCCCACCGACACGAGGAAGCGACCAAGTTAGTCCCTAATCGCGGACGAAAGCATCGCGCTTCGCGTTAAGACCTCTATCTCTACCCGCCCTTCACTCGCCGCCGTCTCTTCGTTCTTCGGCTTCTTCCCTCTCTCTCTCTCTCTCTCTCTCTCTCTCTTCATCTCATCCCCTCGTACGCCCATCTCCTTGCCCAATCCCCCGACTCTTTGCATAACCGCAGACGTAGGTAGAAGTGAATCACCGCACGGGGGAACAAGCACGAAGGATAAGGACCGGGTGGAGGAAGAAGCGAGAGACGCGTGAGAATTCTATACCTCTGGCGCTGCGGAAGATTTTACCACTTAGAGCGGTTAGCGGATATACATGCACCGAAGATATATATGCAACGGGTTCTGCAACGTAAGAACTCGTGGTTATACCGTATACTGGTATTATTCCAAGAACAGACCTTCGCCTTTTCGCCTTAATACGTCGCAACTTCTCTTTAACGATCTAAATCCACTTTTATGAAAACCACGTGGTGCGAATTAGGCCAACCGTGATAAATAGTTTTTTGTTTAATTTCATCCGTTCATTAGTTCGTATTTTTGGTTGTCATTTATCATCGGTCGGTAAAGTTGTTTTTTTTAAATCTCTTTGTCGAGGAAGACTCGAATGAGAAAATTTCGAGTAAATATGGGTAAATGGGTGTACGTCCATCTTAACGTGAACCAGGAAATAACGTACTTCTGGATCGCCCGGTGTGTATATATACAGCTTCTTTAAAATATTTGTCGTGTCCTTACCGTATTCTCATCGCTTGCTTTGCGAATACGACGACGACGAGGACGAGGAGGAAGAAGCCTTTCCCGAAAGTCTGACAGAAGCCCGTAAATGTGTGTTTGCTGAGCGGTGTGGCTTGTTCAAACCAGCAACGTCCAAGAGAGAGAAAAAGAGAGAGAGAGAGAGGGACTCCGGAGCTTGGCGTGTTTTACGAGCTGTGTCCAAATAGCCCGACAGGAATACCTTGCCCTCCCTCTCTCGCAAGTACGCGACAAAGCAAGACGGGACTCGCTCTACGCTACGAAGAACCCAGAGAGAGAGAGAGCGAACGGGATCGAGGGGGAACGAGAAGATGCGATATAAGATGAGAGGAGTTGTTGTTTTACTTTTCTTTTCTTTCTTTTTTTTTCTTTTTACGGGATTGTTGGCAACTCCACCTTGTCCATGCTCGTAGGTCTACAACAGCAGTCCAGATACCGGGATCGCTCTTGCGTCCCATCTTCTTCGTACGACGCTACCCAACACATTCTCGTAACAGCTTGTACCAGTGAACTTGTTTACGTTTCTTTTTTCCTTCTATTCATTTTTATTGCTGTTGTTGTTGCTTTTTTTCGATCAATCTTTTTTAACTTTACACACAAATTTATTATACAAATATGGTAAGTCTAGCATAGTCTCGCACGAAATATTTATTTTCAACGAATACAAATCATCGCTCGATTATTTCCTGTCTTTGTGGACTTGACATTTGTTTTGATTTTTTTATTGAATATATTGGCACTTGTTCATTTTACAATTCGACCCAAACTAGACGTTATTATATTATAAATTATTAATTTATAATTAAATTCATCGCGTTTATACACGGAGCTACTTTCGACTCTCTTTTTTCTCTCGTTCGCGCGCGAATATCGCTAAGTACAGAATAAAGTACAGCGTCCAATTTTCATCGCAATTTCCATCGCTCTATGGAGTAAAATCGACGGGGAGGCTAGAAGAACGAGACAAGAAGCGCCAGTTCCGTTCGCGCTTCTTGCGGAAGGGAATAGGTTTCGCGAAAGCATGATTATTATTCGTGTAAAAACTAATAGAATGCCTAAGCTAGACGCGCAGTTAAACTTCAAACGAGCCAAATCCTTGTTGCCTTCTAGCAGACGTATCTTTTTATTTTTCGTGTTAAAAAAAACATCGAAAGAAATTCTCAGTGTCGCTACGAAAAAAAAAAGATTTTTTTTTCTTACTTTGCCGACTCGTTTCTTCTCATCGATGACAACAAATATTCGTTATTTTCGATCATCGTTCGGTCATCGCCGACGTCATATTTCACGTTGAATTTCGCAATTGAAATTTCACGTCATTTTCCGGCAACCATCGATATCGTACTCGCGTATATCGCGGACGTACGTCGAGGATCGATTACACATTAATTGTCGACGAATTGGTGCGATTTCCTGTACAAAAAACAGTCCAGCGGTCAACCTACCCCTCGAGATAGCAGCCAATTTTAGGTGGCATATGCGTGTTTTTTACTTTTTTTTTTTCGTGCATACACGTAGCACGGGGCACGCGGTAACAAATTGGTCCATGTCTCATGTCCGGACACTGGTCCTCCGTGTGGGGAAAGCTCGTGTGCGCGTTCACCCTCGCGCGTGTAAAATAACGCGCGACCGGCCAGCCGGTTCTGCCAGTACCGCGCCAGACCCATTACTTGTGGCTTGCAAATGGACGCGTGCAGTGCGCGCATTAACGTCGCGGGACTCACACGAAGCGAACTAGCGAGGAGATCCAACGGAAAAAAAATATAAATAAATAAATTTCGACAACAACAATTTCCGGTTCATAAATAAATTAAGCCCTGGCACAGATAATCCTATGATCGATACGAAAACACTGGAGTCCGTCGATTAAATCGATCGCGATAAAGAGGGAGAGCAAAATCCACCACGAATCTCGCACGTTTTATTCTCATAATGAAAAATAAAAGTTGTTGATGGCAAACAAATTTCACCAGTTCGAGAAAATAATTTTGTTTCCATCGACGATAAATGATCGCATCGGATAATTTTTAATAGGGAATGATTTCACGCGCTTGGTCGATCGTTGCCTAAGAGTTTACGAAAAATATTGAAAGACATTTTTTTTTTACGGAATACTGAATATTACTTTCTTAAAACCTTTCATTTTTATTATATTGCCTTTGTATTACTTCGCAGATCCTTCAATAGGGAATAGACATAAGCCGAGGATAAGAAAAATCCGAGGGCGAGTTATTTTTCTACGACCCGAGATGTATCCACGAGGAACAATTTCAAGGCGGTGGATACCTTCAATGTTTACAGAAAGAAAGAAGTCCTTACGAGGGTCAAAGTGGAAGCGAAAAGAAATACATCCGAGGAAAAAGAGAACGAATGAAGCGCGGGAAATATTTATCAAGTGGTGACTCGTAGCGCATACACGCGATGCCCTCTATAGAGAACTAAAAAGTTCAAAGCTGTCCGCTCTATATATATATATATATATCCTGGTTTTCCTATCCGTCGTCCACGATACCCTTTTTGTTTCAACGCCCTCTCGACTTTCCTCGACTGTTTCTACCGAGGACAATTTCTTATTTCGTCCGTGCAACATGGCCCACGAAATAAGACGTCATCATCCACCTCTAACATTTCTTTTATCGTTTGAATTTTCTTTCCCATCAGCGGGTCTCAATTAAACCGCGTTTATAAATTATTTCTCAATTATTCTTACCCCAGCGTCGAATTCTTCTATTATTATAATAACCATTGGAACTTATTATCATGAGCGTAAAATATAGGTACTTAATTGTCTTTTCTCGAAACGAGTAATTTCTCTATTAGTATTCATCTTTTTTTTCAAATATTATTATCAAATTTGAAATATTTTTATAAAATAATGTTATGTATATTATTAAATACTAATGATTTGATAAAATATTTTATATTAAGACAAATCATTCCGCGCAGTTAATTTTCTTGTTTGGAAGCACCCACCCCTCTTTCGCAAAGAAGCTCGAAACAAAGACGCTACGAGCGTACGCTCGTGTAGGTCCGCTCACGTACGTCCGTTTCTACTTGCCCTCGACCCGACCACCCAATGGTGGTATCTGATACCAACAACAAGAGTCATAGAGAAGCCCCAGGAGCATAGCTCTCTCTCTCTCTCTCTCTCTCTCTCTCTCTCTCTCTCTCTCTCTCTCTCTCTCTCTCTCTCTCTTTCTCTCGTGGCAATGCACCTTGCGTCGTTCTATCTCCGCGGGATCGTTCTCGGCCAAAGTAATTCGCACCACCGACCCAATTCGCCCGCGGTCTTCTTCTCCCCCCGGTCGATAATAAAACCAGATTACAGGACGAATCCTGGTATCCCACTCGACTACGTGGTACATCGTACTATTCCATACGTACGTTTCCATCCACGATGAAATTGTATGAAATTGACCGAGTCCATTGTGCGATCCACGAGCCAAGATCATCGGCGATTGGGTCAGCTTCACGAAATATATTATTTCGATACGCGTCTAAACACGAACCGAGGAAATGTCGGACGTGAGGACGAGAGCGAGTAGTTCCGATGGGGATCGAGGTATCGAAGCGAGGAAACGTTCCGTGAGTTTCAAGAACACTATATTGATGAAGAAAGATGGGTAAGAGGAATGGAACGAACAAGATTCCGTTGCACATTCAAAGACCTAGAACGAAGTCTAAGAGGAGCGCGAACGAGCCGTTGGTGCTCCGCTGGGCCGCCCTGAGCGCTTTTTTCCTCGTCAACCCTTCCCTCCGTCGCTCCTCAGATCCTTAACTCATTCCCTCTCGTAAAATATGTAGCGTCCGGCACGAACTTTCCGATCTTGGTGCGGTCATTGCGTCGTGTGTGCAAACTTGCGAGTACTCGCGGCACGCACGCCGGGACGAGCGAGGGAGCGAGAGAATAATGTGAACCAAAAAAATCAACAGATAAACAGACTAAAAGAACAAAAAAAAAAAGAAATGAGGGAAGAGGTACGACCGGTGAGCAGTGCACCGCTGAGATCCGTAATGACGCCACCAATCTCGCCCCATTCTTGTATTTTGTATAACGCTCGACCGGTAGGGTATACACGTAATACCCAACCACCCCATGGGGCGAGAGCGGGGATGCGTGTCGGTGCCGCTTCTAAACCACCTTCACGCGCCATTGAATGCCCCCGAGAGCATAAGGCCTATCACGCGCCGTTAAATTGTTTCCGAATGTGGTATATCGCAGCGCGGTATTGCCCGAGAATACGCGATGCTTGCCGCGGCAGTAAAACGATGTCAATAAAATCGTCGATACAGTGATTGGCCTCGGAGTCATTGTACTCGTTTCGAATTATTTATCGTTCGCCAATGATTATACTTCCGTGAAATATTCGCGCGCGAACTTTTTTTTTATTACGACGTTTTGATTTCGATATAAAATTGACATTTTATACAACGTCTTTGAACGATTATACATCGCGTTACAACAGAATTCACTGGTTCGAGGTGAAACGTGCCAAACATTGAAAACCTTGATAAATTAAAATCGTTAATTGTATAATTTGATATCAACACGCTTATCTTTTTTGTGTAATTATAACAGTTAGGGGTGAGTGGGATATGATCAGGAAATTAAATTTTTTGATAGCGTCTGTGAAAATTGAAATTTGACGATATCGTAAGAATTATTTCCCTGAAAATCTTCATTAACGATTTTTCGTCGTATCGTTAAAAAAATTTCATGAAAAGTGCCAACGACTGTGTGTACCTGCGCAGCGCGTATGTTCATTCCACGTCGAGAGTCTTTCAGAGAATTGCCACCACGAGGCACAATTCGCTTACGCCATTGGCGTTGAGAAAATTGCCCGTGTGTTTTCTGTAGTATAAAAGCGCTTATCCCACCTTCTCGATACACGGTATGGTAGATGCATCGTTGATGTGGGGTGTATACATAGATATATATATATATATATATGTATATAGTCATCTCGTGCAGCAGCCGTACTCAATGGGATAGCAAACTCACGCTGTATCTCGTACCCTTATCCTCATTGGTTATTATTTTATACCGAAGGTAATTTTAAATTACCGCGAAAGTTTTATCAAGGTTCGTTGTTAAATCCCGGGAGGGTAGTTCGAATTTTTTCCTCTCTCGTTTTCTATGTTATTTTTTGTTGTTTTTTTTTTCGTTTTATGTTTTTCTTATTTTTCTTTCTCTCTCATCGTTGATCGCATCGTATTAAAGTAATACCATAAGTATAAACACAGCAGAGAGCCACCGGTTCGAAGATAGAGAAGCCCTTGACGTTGGAAAAATCTTGCAAGCAGTAGCAACAGGGAAGGTGCAAGCGTCCGGCGTATAAGCAATATCGAAGCTTCTAGCGCGAGCATGCATCGACGTTCTTACCGACCGCATGGAAAGACTCAACCTCTCTCGAGACTCGTACGGACGAAGGAGCTTGAATTCCCTTGAGGTCCTCGTACCATCGATCCTGCATATCGATACACCGCTACTGTTGGCCATCTCACTCACTAAGTCTTCTCCTTCTTCTTCTCCTTCTTCTTCTTCTTCTTCTTCTTCTTCTTCTTCTTCTTCGGCTTCTTCTTCTTCATCTTCTTCTTCTTCTTCTTCTTCTTCTTCCTATCGTCTACTCGTTCTTTTATTTTACTTTTTTCTTCTTTTCCTTCTTCGCCACGATGAACAACTCCCGGAGGTGCGTCAGCCAAGAGCACATGCAGTTTCTGCAGTCGCCTCGTCGCACACGAGAGACGGAGATTCGATCTACGAGATTGATATCGCGAACGCCGCGAGAGCTTGCCGCCTCGTATTTTACGTAACGCATCCCCTTTTATACCGACCTGTTACGTTAAATACGACGCACCACCTGTATACAGTCGGTAGTCTTTCGCACGACCGAGAAAAAAAAATACTCAAAGGATCATCATCGCGCGCCTCGGCCTCGCACCGACGCAAACACCAACATTACCCATATACCCTTCACCCGTGGATCGTTGTTATAACGCCGAAGTTATCTCCGGCATAACGCTTGGATTAAGTCATAACTCTCTCGCCATCGTGAGTGAGGTTGCCCGAGTGTTTTGTGAAACCTCGGATAATAGTTACCGGCCAATAGATGCTTCATTATGTTTTTTTATTCTAGATCCTCGCAGAAGCGACTCGGCTCTCGTGATTTTTATGAAGTCCGCTAGTACGTCGTTATACATATTCGCACCAATTTCTTACGTTACTAGGGTTCGGGTCTATAATAAAGTATCCCTATTATTGGCCAGACGTTATTATTGGTTTGACCGCAGAGGCGAAAGAACGTGAAAATCCAGTCTTTCGAGTTTTTGATCGACAAATTGGAACAGCGCGACATTAAAAATGGGATATTACTATCGTACGGGAAATTTACAATTCCGCAAACCTCCAATGAAGGGTTTTTGGATGAAAAAAAAATTTCGTTCCGAAAGTGTCGAAATTAAATTACAAATGTGGACCATCTTGACGAGGACAAATTGCGTAATCGGAAAACTCCCGTACAACACGACTATAATACCTTCCCCCTGGTGTTTACCAATTTACTAACAAACACTTGAAAAATCACAAATTCATCACAACTATTCCATCTTCAGTCAGTTACCAAAACAACCTAATTCGTAAAGCGATAAAATCATTAAAAAAAATCATCCTCATCATGCCACATTGATGCACAACACGAAGAGTACTTTCCCAGTGGGCTCGTAGCCACATTTCCATGAACGTCACCTCTCTATTATTGAGAATTCAGCGACGCTAAATTCTCGCGTATAGTCCAAAGCTCTCGTTAATAATCCATGACCGCGGGGGATGAAAATAATCTGTCTATAGGTACATATAATATACGTGAATAGGTTTATCTATTCATTTTACATACATATCGAAACCGCTTGCTCACGACGCGTTTCCGTGACAAACTAATTTTCGATCAAACAATTTACGGTTAATTCGGTTAGACACACGGGCGGCACGTAATATGTTGAAAACACGTCAAACCGACGGTCGAACGGTTTGCGTTAGACTCGCGAAAATCGTCGAATAGACAAGGGGTTGAGCAGCGAGGGAGGGAGGGAGGTAGGATGAGCGAATGACGATGAAATGGGACAAGGGACGGACGGGAACGGTCGTACATGCGCCAACGGTGACAACGACTATTATATCGTCCGGCTCGTCAAACCTCCATTTATGTCGATTTCAATCATACCTACTCCTACAACACGCCTCCCTCACCTTCGTTAACGGACACACGTTTGTGTACACATAGGTACGCTGATACCCCCGGCATTATCTAGCGTACAATCGATCCCTCCGGAGGTAGGTATAGCTCGAACGTATGTATACGAGTCGAAACCAGTCATGATGGCCGATACCACGGCGATTCTTCCAACCCCTCGGAATTTTCAATGTAGCGAGACGCGCCCTCTGGCGCGACGAATTTGTACGAACTACGAGAGGTCGACGCTGCCTACTCGTACCGTGCATATTTATCTCATCTCCCAAAGCTTATGTAACGTGTCACATACACGCGAAGTTTATAAGGCTACGGGGCATATCAAAATAAGCAAATCATGTACTCGAAGGGCGGATAGTACAAAAACATCTGCATGTCCGAGCTATCTTTCTCATCTGTGGACTCCTCAAACGGTACCACGGTAAAAAGATGCCGCGGGGCGATTTACGTTCTCCCGGTAAACACGCCTTTCGTCCATTTTGCACGTACCGTGTCGCGAAGTGAACGAAAAAAATAGCCGAGGTGTTTAATATTTACGCCGATTTCCTCGTGGCAACGCTTATAAAACGAATCTCCTAACTACGCGGTTCGTTGACCGAGATCGAGCGTTTTGCTCATCGAGGACTTCGATACCACTTCTCGCTCATTGTGGAACGAGTTGATACGTGTTTGTTGCAGCTGTATCGTGATTCGGATAAGTCAATAAGAAAACCATTGAGGTGAGAGAAATCCGAAGGAAAGATTTCCTGTCAGAATTAATGACTCGAGGGTGGTTTTTTTTCGAGGAACGAGTGGATTTGTCTTAATAAAGCACCAGAAGGTTTAACTTTGTTACGGTTGAATTTCCTCCTTCGCTTTTCAACAACTCGAAGTTAATTCTTGAACAAAGGAATTCCAAAATTCTTCCTCGTCGTAGCGATTTTTGCAAGCCCCACCGATCTTCTTACGCACTTTGGTCGACGCGAATCCAAGAGTCTACCGTAAGAACGCCGTTATCCTCACGCGCATCGAAAAAACTTTTCATAGAACGTTTTATTTCGTAGACTATCTTCCCCCTCCCCTACCTATCTCTCTCGAGCAAGTGTGAATATACGTATTCGTATGATATAATGCATACTCGCGAGGGAAATTGTTTCGCGCGCTCGGCTTCACGTGCCGAGGGCCCTTGAGCGAGCCGACCCGCGCACTCTACCGTCCGTTGGTCGGAACCGAACGTATGGGGCGCAGCTGAGGCTTTTACCTTGGCGGCATCAGATTCACTCGGACTATAATACTACTATTCGTGACGAACTCGATATCGCATGCGAGCCTATTGAAAATTATCGGCATGGAACGATCTCTGGTATGATTTCCTCCCAGATTCGTATCGATGGAGAAGTAGAGACAGAGAGAGAGAGAGAGAGAGAGAGAGGGAGAGAAGGAGGCGAGAGATATAAAGAAAAAATGTGAAAAACTCATGCACGAAAGGAGAAATTATGGAAGGTCAATGTGGGCATTGCCTACCTCAACGCCGCCACATTCCCATCGATCGCGGCGACGTTCCTACCTCGCGTTGCAAGCTCTTCTCTCTCCATCGTTGACCCCGCCTGCGCGAGCTTCGTACGTGATGATGCACCACGATCGTTCGGTGGCTGCAAAATGGTCGGTGCTTTCTGATAAAACGCGATGTCCGCGAGAGATATTGCCAATTAAATAAAATATCAAGAGGAATATAAAAAAATGGAATTCGAAATGCGCCCGTGGCTTCCTCGTCATTTTTATCCGTTTTGAAAGCTTTTATCGCGATAAAAGTATTTTTTTCAATTATGTTCTCGTTATAGACAGAGATTATCCGATTTTTGAAAAAAAATGTTAAATCGAACGAAGTATTAAATGTTCTCAAATTTGATTCCGTCGATCGATCGTTGCAAAAATCAATGGACAACACGATTATTCCCGTCCCTTTTTATATTGAAAAAATATCCAGGTCGGTAGATATAGATTTACAAAAGTGATTTTGTTTTCAAACGTTCAAATTTATCGAAAAAAACAATATTCAAATTTTATAAAATCCAAATCCCTGGATCGATTCGAGACGATCTCAGTCTCGAATTTCTCAGTATCATTCCCTAATCTGCCGTCTCGAGCGACTATTTTTGTCATCCACAGCCAAGTCACATTTTATGATTTCATCCCCTAACGAAACATCCTGTCTGCTTCGACGCAAATTCTTCGTGTAGGCTTTAGTCCGCGCAGGTGGTCAGATCGTATTGCCCATAAATATGAGATTATGGGAGGAAAAATGCCTCTCGCTACTTCGCGAGATGGTGCGAAGCGAAATCCTCTCGCAGTTGCGATGATTATCGGTTTCCAGTTGCCGATCAACTACCAGTCAATGACGCGAGTCTTTGCTCGAATGCAACCAACGCCAACGATCGCGCAAAGATATATCTCCATGGCCGTGTACGCCACGTAAACGTTCTATTGATCTCGGTGTTTCTCGTTTGTTACGTGTATGTTTCTCGTTCCTGGCACTGACAGCAACGGTATGGGAATAACCGCAATGGAATCGCAGTATGGAAACAACGGGGGCGTGTACAGTACCCACAGTTCTCCGACGTAACGTCTGATCTTCCCCTTCGTACTCGTACGAATTGACCAGATTCAGCCGCGAACAGTATTTCCGCGTGAAAACCTTGCCATGAGTAACGACCTGCCATCACGAGTACGGAGGAAGCAATTTGCGAAAGAACAAAACAAAAAAACAACGTTTTCTTTCACATTGACCGTAACATATGTGAAAATAGAAAATTGATTTACCCAAGTGCACGATCCGAGGCAAAAAATATCGCGCGTTCCATTTTCGTAAACAATCAAAATCAAATCATAATTGAGGTCAAAGGTGAAATGCAAATGTAAAATACGGGTAACGAACGATTTCGTCGCCACAAAACCGAAACGAACACGAGGAAACCGGTTGTTATACGTTTCTTCAAATACGATTTGGGGAAAAATCGATAAAGGATTATCGGGAAAATAGAAGAAAAAATGAAAAAAAAATGAAAAAATCAAGGATATTTGTATTTTTTTTGAAAGAATACGTGTAATCCCCCGTATACCTGGCCACAGTGGAATAGGGAACGCTCGACGTACAATTTGGCGAGGTTTCAACAATCGAGGTTCGATTCTACAAAACGTTGAATTTTTAGCTCCGACTGTTCGCCCACCGAACAATAGCGAGTTATGCGTTTCGGTACGATCAGCTGATGGGGATGATTTTCGATATCGCCAATATTCTCTCGAAAATGACGAACAAAAAAAAGAAACAGTAGCGTATTGCCTGTCAATTCTCACAAATGAATACCCGGCATTATTGAAAAATAAAAATACACTGAACAATATTTAAAGCCCCATCGCTTAAAAAAGAACAATTTTAATTCTTCTATTTGTTCAAATGAGAAGAATTAAAACCGCGCACAGCCTTACGCCTCGTCGCTGATTCATTATTGAAAAATGCCTAAAACTCGTACCGTAAAAAGTTTGCGGTGTACATTAAGGTCCATGGCATAAAGCTTGAGCAGTGAATCGAATGGGACTATTCCATGCGGATGTAGAAGAAGGAATTATTCGCGCTGCTCTCGACCCATCTACGTATATTCATATATACCCATGAATACCACTGGCGCATATACAAGCCATGAACTCCGCCAAATCCGTTAGTCTCGCGTGTCGTTATGGTTTATAAGTATAAGATGCGTTCGACATTACAAACGGATGAGCGAGAGGAGAGGCAGGGAGGGAGGGAGAGAGAGAGAAAGAGAGATATAGTCGCGAGGATATTTTTAATGGGGGGTGGGCTGCGAACCTGAAGCCGGGCTAAAGAGTATCGCGAATCCTCGTACGTATTCCCACCATAGACGACCATAGACAGAAGCTCGACCGGCATCGCGGAATAAGAGGGTCGATGAGCTCAGTGGCTAAGTACGAGAAGAAAGAGTACGTCGACAAGAACGGCAGATATCCCTCCATCGCCATGGAGACGGTAACGTCGTCTTACAATTTGACACGGACTAGGTACCTGTCGTTTGGTCCCGTAGCGTACACGAGCAATGTCATGACAAAGATTTCGATCGTTACGTATAACTTTGCACATGCACTGAATCCCTCCTGAATAGTTATAGGTATTTCCGTTTGAAGTTAAGTCTCGGTGCTTGGTAATTCTACTATAATTCTCTTACGTATACGAGCGTAATAATAATAATGTATAATTATATATTTATTTATTATATTATAATATATTATTATTCGTATATAAACGTGGATTATAGTCATACGAATGGACCAATGAATTTAAATAGTAGTCACGTTTAAAACGAGCGAAGACGCCGAGTACCAGCGAAATTGCGCCCTTTCCTCTTCGTCTTCCCATTAAATTCGATTATAACACGCCTTGTGCACTTTCTCGCAGGGTATTCGTCACGATATCTGCGAAACTCGGGTTCTTATTTATGATACCAACACGGTACGAGAGTTAATTATGAAATAAGTCATAAAGCACTGCGTGTTTCTCACCGCGTTATACGAGAGCAATAAAAATCATATTGTATCTGTATTATGTTGGAATTAAATTATGTACCGCGTATATATATATAGATACGAAATATGTGCGTGGAGTTATATAGAAAGGAACAGTGGGTAGCGAGCACTCAAGGCGAAGATAAGCAGCGAGAATGATAAAAGTAACAAAGAGACGAAAAAATAAAATAAAATAAAATAAAAGAACAAAATGAACAGAATAAAATAAAGTAAGAAGAAGCGAGAGATAGAAAAAGAGTAAGATGGCAGGTAGATAGGCAGATAGTTCTTCCCTCTCTCTGGCAACTACCTGCGCGCGGTTTCTTCGTGTGTAATGCACAAGAGAAATAGCAGCAGCCGGGAGGAAAGAGTAACGAACTGGCAAGGTCGAGCTTGGTAAGCCAATGTCTCGTCCTCGCGCGTTCCTACCACCACCACCACCACCACCACCACCGACATCTATCGATACTACTACTGCTGCTACGACTATCCACAAAGTAAAAGTATAGGCAGAACGGAAAGTGACGGAAAGAGCGTCTATAGTATACCCTCGCTGTATCTAATAGACGGTAAAAAAGAAACGTCATTATACGCTAGCCAGTTGAACAGCTGTTACGCTCGCTTCCATTTATGAGATGAGTGTCTCATTTATCGATAACTCGAATATCCGGCACCTCTATCAAGTCTTTTTTTCATCTCTCACTCCCTCCGTTCTCCATCCTTGGCACGTTTCACAATTATTCGATAATGCTCGTTTCCAATGAACTACAAGAGTCTTCGTTCGCACGAATAGTCGATAATTCCGAATTTTGTCAAATGGATAAACCTATTAATAAATGATAGCCATAACGCAAACTTTTTATTTGAAAATCCGAGCGTTACCTACAGTCGGTAACAACGAGGATATCATCGATAAACGAAACTCGCGCACGACGCCATTCTGTGCCCCACGGCCATTTTGTCCGACACTAGGATTCGCCGAGTGGCGCTCCATTTCTAGCTCGAAAACTGTGAAACCAGACGGTGAAACTGAAACCGAAGTCTTGCTGCGTGCTCCAAGTTTCGTCGAACCTCTTTTCGCCGATGGTGCTCGGTGCTGATTCCTCAGTCATGCTCGAGGGTGGTGGGAATAGTTGACTGGTAGCGGGGGCCGATCGGTGGTAAGCCGAGCGGTGATGCTGGAGCAATAGCAGCAACATTGCAAGGCCGCGGAACACCAGCCGCGCTCTGGAGGGAAGAAGAGGAAGCGCGATAAGAACATAGTATGCGGCGTAAAGAGAGAAAATAAACGCAAATGGGAGAGAGAGAAAGAGAGAGAGAGGTAGCTCTAGCATCTTGCGGTCCATAAACCGTACCGTACAAAAGAGTAAGAGTAAAACGAAGTACCAAGGAGGAACGAGAGGCGCAGAGGGTGGAAGGATTTCTGCGTACGAACGTGTAGACCTAAGTTGGCGAGAAGGTCATTGGCGATCGAGCTTCAGGTAGCTAGAGAGTTCCCGACCGAGTGAAAAAGAAAATATACGTACTTTTGCGTACCACCGGAGACCTAAGACGAGTCGCAGCATGGGGATAAAACGTGTGCGGTTACGTGATATATCGATGAACAGCGAGACCATTGAGCGATTAGCGAGGAAGCGGGATGGAAATATCCATAAACTAAAACGATCCAAATTTTGTTTTTGCTCGATCGTATAGTTTGATGTATCGAACGACGGCGTTAGAAATTCCAGAACTTCCGTGGCGGTAGAACCAGTTTGGAATGTTCTCGCTCAGGGCGATTTACATGTCCTGCACGATACGCGCTATACAGCCTTCGCCTCGGCTCATTGCGTCGGTATCCCGGCGCAATCCAATCACTTATCAACTTAGTTGTAATTAAAAAAAGAAACTGGTCTATCACCATTGCCGATTTATCGTATCGCAAAAATAAAATGGGGGTATCGAAGAAATTGGAGGCGTTTATCGAGGTATGCGGTCGTGCGAAAAATACTTCCGCCTTTTCTGCCGCAGGACGATTTTCTACCAGAAGTTAAATGCGATAGTTGAGACATAGTTCGATCTCCAAAGAGCCTGTAAAGTCTGCGATTGACGAAATAATTAACACGAAAGGCGAAAACAATTATTTCTACGACAATACTTACGACCTTCCAATGTACTTCGTAGAATCACATTTAAATCATAAAATAAATCAAAGCATTTATTTAATTATTGATACAAGGGGGTTTTAACGCTCTCCAGCAATCAGCCTCCAATGTTAATTGGAAATGGACGAAATCTATTCGACTCCAGTGCCTACCATCAATTTATGAACGCGCATTAATCTGTGTATTCTTCACAGTTGTATTATTCGTTGACACGCCAATTCGGGTGTACTCTCGCGAATATCGTGCGGTTATCAGTATCGTAAACCCATTGACCCGATGAAATTGGCGAATAGGAAAACAGTACCGGGGATTATATGAAATATTTCAAAATCTGTGAAACTCGCGTTCGAAAAAGTCTCCGAATTTCACGTTGTAAGAAGATCTTCCTCCACCAACGAGTTTCTTCGTTCGCGGAATTCTTAGGAGCGTGAATTATTCTATCGGATGAATTCCATGTTTTAAAATTGCCCGGGCGTAGGTTGATACAATACAAAAATGCATCGCCGGGTCGCCCATGCGAGCGCAGCGAGTGTCGAAGCAACCGCCAAAGTACACCAAAACCGTGCGTTACTGGTTTCGTGACGGTTGAACGCGCGAACGATCGAGTCATTTGCCAAAATATAACGAAGTGCGAGTGGTTTTTCCACTGTCGCACGTCCGCTGTGTATCCCTGGTACTGTTCGCGCCCTCGTCGCGTCGAGAAGACTGTGGTACGCCGATTCACGGAAACCAAATCGGCGGACCGGTAGATGGCGCTAGTGTCGATTCGCACGATCGTTAGTTCGACCCTCTGTTTTTTTATGTTTTCGTCGCGATCTGGGGGGGACAATCGTCCTGGTCGTCGGTCAGAGACGCTCTCGCCTCGTCGTTTGTCGTTCTGTTAGTGACGCAACGTTCATCGAATCCTCGATTTCAGGTGGGTATACCCGAACACAAACGGTCCTGAGAGGCGAAACACTGGGTCAAAATCGGTAGAAGCTGGTCAAACAGAACAGAAGCAGCGTTACCGACCGATAATTACGTTGCGGCCGTTTGTTTTAGCACTAATAATAGCCTGTGACCCGCTCGTTTAGCGTCGAGTACACAATCTACACTCACCTATATATATACATATATATATATATATATATATATATATATGTGTGTGTGTGTGTATGTGTATATTTTCCTCTTCGCTCGAGCTCGTAGTGAATTCCTGCTACGGCACAGCCACGCTAGCCTCCCTGTCGTATATTCGAGTTTCTTCTCGGTTTTATCCGTCTATAATGTTAGTTACGTGTATTTAATTGAGGCCCCGATAATTTTTAGCCGCATCTGAAACGCAGTGCTACGTATCGATTTTTACCCCCTTACCTCTACCGATCTTACGTTATCCAACGGATCATCCTCTCTTTCATACGTACATCGACCGTAACGTTCTATTAAAGTCTACTGCATGCCTGCCGTATATATTTACTACGTTGTACGTATATACCGTCCGTTCGACAATTGATTCGCCGTTTTATACGTTGGGCCAGTCCGCTGAACTGCATCGATGTTACGTTCCGTACTTGTGCTCAAGCTCGGCTACGATCTACCCACATGAATATATATATATATATATATATGTATATATGTATATATATATATATATATATATATATATATATATATGTATATATGTATATATATATATATATATATAGGTGTGTGTATAGATATAAGTATATACGGCTCGTTTTTCCATTGTTCGTAATTGGTCGTAACGATCTCGCTGTGGCCCGTACGTCGCGCGCGCGTCTACTCGCCGATGGAACGTGCCGGTACGCGCGCTCTCGCGCTCGCTCTTTCTCATTCTCGATTCTTCCCTTCCACTTCTTCTTTCCTCTCTGCACCTATCCCGACTCTCTCTCTCTCTCTCTCTCGCTCTCTGTCTGTCTTTCTTTTTACGTCGTTTCCTTTTTGTCTCTTATTCCTCCCTAGCATCCTTCTCATCGCTTTTTATATCCTTCTAGTTCCATTTTACTTCACCTCTTCCTCCCGAGGATTGCGTCCAGGCACCCGTCTCGTAACTCGTATATTCACTGTCGTCGTGCTTCGTTATAAAATTTATCTAGACCATAATCCGTATTACCAGCCGTAGGTAAGGTAGCTAAAGAGATCATTGAGTAGGAAAAGGAGTATGACGAGCGCCTGCGTCGATCGCCCGTCGTTCGTAACGTGCAACGCAGCTCCTTCATGGGGGGTGTGCACTAGACCCACCACTTCTCTATCTCTCGTTTCGTCATTCTCTCTAACCTTTCTCTTTCTCTTTGCCCCTTTTAACCTCACTTTCCGTAGAACCGATTATCCGCGACGTCGCTGACGACGATGTTGACGACGAGTCAATTTTCTATTCCGCGAATCGTCGACCGATACGAACCAAAACACGAGAGACGTTAAATTATGAAGAGACGAATTAAACGAATGAAAATTAAGAGAAACTGAAACGTCCTCTACGAGCTTATTTATCGTCCACGTGTACATCCATCACCCACCCCTGTACTTATACGTACGCGCATAATACGACTGTGAGCGAAAAACATTAATTGCTGCCCGTGGGGGCCTCGGCGTTCATGCGCACATTTATTATCAAACGCGCCAGTGCAATGAGCAACGCGTGCTTAAACGGAATCCCGACTTTCCATGAAATTTTAAATGAATGCATCTTTACGCAATAACCGAGGCAATTTGAGTGAGTCTAAGAGCCCCTCTACCGAGCGGTTAGGAATTATCATTGGTGCACGGATGATACAGAGGGGTGAAAGAGTTTTAACCTCTTGACTCTCGTATTTTGCTTTATTTGCGGGTTCAGCTTGTAGCAAATATTTAAAAAAAAAAACAAAAAAAAACGGTAGAAACTCGCCTTCGAATCTTCAACGGCGTCGTAATCTCGCAACGTTGATCGAACTTTCAAAAATTTGCCCCGATTGACTTCTCGGTATTGGCGTTTGTTACGTCAAACACTTTTACTTCGAAACAATATTAATTAAAAATTAATGTTCATAAAATTTGCATAATTTTGTAACTGGTACTTTTCATTTTTGTATTCGAAACTATTTTGATAAAACAGGATTTGACCAAGTTTTGAAAATTACGGGAACTTACGGTCCAAACTCTGATCTACGACCGATCGAAGGGTCCTCTCAAGATTTCGATTTTGGGACACCTCCCTAATACGTCGTAGACGGTGTTTAGTTATCGGTCTTCCCAAAGTCAATTATTCCCAGCGGTTAGAAGTTACACCAGTCCTTCGTCCGCCTCTAATTCGTTGCGGGCGCCCAACCAGCCCCGTCTGGGCTATAACCGCGCGAACCTCCGTTTTGAATTGCCGCTGCAACGTGCTCGGCACCGGGACATCGTATTCAAATGTAACTACGCGCTGCCGGTGACGCGGGGCTAATATATAAACTTGTTATATGGAAATAGATGCATGTTTTTACCGCTGCTTCAACCGAACTCGCCCCGGTATCACTAGGTACTCGTATCCACTCCCCGATGTTCACCGCCTTCCATATCCTCCACTTTCGACCCCTTCGCAATCAAACATTCCCTACCGAGCCCCCGACACTCGACGCCGCTCGTTCCGTTCCATGTCCGCCGATAAAGTGGATAACTACTTTACCGGTAGAAAGACAGTATTTTTTCCCTTCAACTCAGAGCGATCGGGAAAAACATCTGCGCAGGCTTTACGTTTTCTCGCGAAATTTTACCCTCTGACTTGTTTTATCCTTCTCGTTTCGACCTTTGCAGGAGGAATCAAACGTTCGTGACAAAGTCCTAACATGAGATTCCATCGGTCCCGTTATACGCCCGCAAATAAAGTGGACAACTCCCATACCGACGAACGCGCGATATCATCTCTCCGGTATATGGGGTAGACAAACTTTCATCCCTACGTGTCTCTATGTAAATTTCGCATCGAACGAGAGCGTGCCAATCACGATATATTGAAAATCTTTGGAAACATGGTGATGGATCGAGTTGCGAAAGTGAGGGAGAACATCTCGAAACCTTCGTTCCGAGCGAGCGAGCGAGCTAGAGATGTAGCGTGCCCGTTATCGATGGTAAATTAGAATCTTTTTACTTTTTGTTTCATGTCTCGAACGCCTTAGGAGGGATAATATAATCACGTCGAATTATAGCTCGGGTATACGGTTCGACGAGTGGGGTTATTTCTATACACAGAGAGAGAGAGAGAGAGAGAGGAGCGAGGGCTTCGATTCTCACAAGCCTTCCCGTGCATTCGGTCTATCCCTACAATACCATATGGGAAGGGGTCTTCATACACAACAATATATATATAACGCTATACATTTTTCCAAAGGAGAAACCTTTATACCGCTATGTCCGACCCAGAGCAAAGAGCCCGCTAATTACGAAATGATTTCCCTCGCGAGTCTCTTCTCGTTTTGCCCTTAGAGCTCTCTCGTCGATGCCTCACGAATCCCGAACCCCTCTTCTCGTTCCTTTTTTTCCACGTATACCAACCGTGTGTTACCAAGCACACCGGCGTGTATACCGGTAACGCGCCGCTTGGTTCCTCACTCTGTTTTCCTTCGGTGTTCTCTTTCTCGCTTCCCCTTGTCGTGCTTGCGGACGTCTTCGACCCTTCGTGCACAAACTTCGGTATCTCCTCGCATTTGCACCGTTACCACGATCGCCACGCGGTGCATCATCCGGCGCAAAGTGCACGGAGGTGGACTGCCGGTGACTGCCAGCGGTCGTTGGAGACGTCCGAGGACCGGTCACCGTGCGCCGCGGGGCAAAAACGAGACGGGTGGTTGGATATGACGAGGGGAAGGGCAGAAGGTGGACGGCGAGAGAGGGAGGGGGCTGAGAGGGGGATGGAGAGTTTACAAGGGGCACCGTACGCGGGCACGAGCATCGGGGAAATTAAAATCCTGACTCGCGAGATGCGGACCGATCACGAGATATATATATATATATATATATATATATATATCTTTCGTCGTTACTATCGTTTGTGCTGTTATTATATATGTCGACTGGTATATACTATATCGAATATAACTGTATCGAGTTCACGGTCGTGGATGTATAAACGTTGGTTAACATATACACGTGTCTCTATGTTTATACACATTGTAATATTTATATAGAAATAGAAATATTCTTGTGCATGAAACGAAGAAGTAACTGGTGAATGTGAGAGGGGGATGGGGGGAGGGGCGAGAGATACTTCCTGTGTAATAAGTCGCCGAGGTCGCTGATCCGACTCTCTCTCTCTCTCTCTTTCTCGACTTTTCTCTATGTCTTTCTATTCTCCCTTCCCCCAAGTTTATTATCGTATTATGCCGGCTCGTTTCACTTAGGAACTCTCACGTATAGGTGTCTACTTATAGCACCGGTGCAGCATCGTCAAGGACCTCGCCATCCTCCCTCCCACTCCACCAACCTTAACCAACCCCTTCACGAATTATACGTTACTCGTGTATATTTCACATTTGAATTGAATCGGATAGCGAGAAACGAGTGGGAGATGCTCGAGGAATAAGAAAAACATAGGCATAATATCAGCCGTAATGCGTAATTCCTGTACGCTATATACGCACATTTTACCGTCACCGGAATCTCGTATCGGCCGTACAAAAGGCAGGTATGAAAATATTGAGAATTTGCAAAATATACAAATTACGCGCGCACGTTACACTGTGGCTTCTGTATTCTTCTGGGCAATATTACTATATACATACCTACATCCATACATATATAGATATATGTGTATACAAGATGTACATAAATGCGCTGGAGGTTGAAACTTTAATAGCATGAAATTATATTATTCAACTCCGGGCATTCCAGGAAATGGAATACTGAAATCCTTCTGATTGTTATTTCATATTACAGGTGTACGTATACGCCTATATACACGCGTATATCAATATATATATATATATATTTGTGTATAGTTTATTCCAACTTTATTCAAACAGGTGTATCCCATCGTCTCGTAAATGTCTGGACGAGAGCGCCACTTTTTAGGAGTACGAAAAACGAAAGATAAAATATAAAACGATAAATGGGGTTAGTGGCGTAGCACGAACCCATGTTGTAGGTTCACAGTACATATATATATATATATATACGTGTACATCTGGTACTGTGAATTATTACAGGTTTTTTTCGAACGTTCGACACGCCTCGAAGGCAGAACATCTTTGATACGAGAGAGCACAGCAGCAGCAGCGAGCCGCAACGAAACGAGCCGAAAGAGGCGCCATGCCAGAGGCGACCGTCGTTCTACGAACGAATTATAAATTCCTCGCGTTGCTCAAGGGTGCCTCCTCCCTTCTCCCCTGCCCCGTTCGTAATTATTTCTTAATTATTATCTCTCTCGGTATTAAGATACGGCGAGAGGTCGCGCGAAGAGAAACATCGGGGAAGAGCGAGAGTGCGGCGGTAGGCGGTGGAATTAAATTACCTTTCGTCGTGAAAATGGAGAGACGAGTAAAAGTACACTCGGGACGAAGATCGAGCCAACGACGACATTCTCGCGAGTGCCGTTTCGACCGACCGAATCTTTCTGGAATGGGAGCTTTGTTTAATCGTATATATCACGGTAAGAAAGAGAATTCTTGCGAGGGCACTAATTACTACCCGTCCACGTTCGGATGGATAATTTTAGGGGTGGATTATATAATTATAATCGTTCTATAAATGGTTCGGACGAGTTCATTGACAATTCTTTCGTCAGACTTCGATTCTCGTGACGAGAATTCGTAACGATGGAATTGGAAAGATACCAGGGAGATCAAATATTCAAACCCTAGAAATACATCGTAATCGCCTTCGAGAGTAAATCGAATCGAGTGAAGAATAGAATACCCGATGCGTATTTGCCAGTCCCTCGGATCAACCTACGAATTGGTAGAAATGTAAAAGTTGGACTCAAAGGAGGATGCGTAGGTTGTATCAAAATCTGGTCAACCACCTCGTCTCGCTGATACAGATTCGCGATCAAAAGTACATTCCGAAGGCTCGTGTTATACAAAATCAGGATCGAAATGAAAATCCGAGGGGAGTAACGTAAGATACACCGGAAGTCGGTAACTCGAGTGTCCCAAAGAAAATTGGTTCTCCAACACTCGGAGGATACTGAAAATTTCATGCAGAAATAAAATATCGAAACGCCATATGGTTCGATCCATAGTGGAATGCTGACCTTCTTCTTCGAATATCTTCCGTAAGGAAATATTAGTTTCAACGTACCTACGTCCGTTTTTCATACGCTGTTATCAATAGTGACGTATCCGCGTGATCAGTCATCAGATTAATCTCGATAAACATCACCGATGTATATTACATTCCGGAAAAGGAATCAGACCAGAGATAGAATATATATATTTAGTACACGCCCTGTCTCCCCCCCCCCCCTCCTTGATCTGGAAGCGTTAGGTTATATATCGACGATAAATAATCGATCAAGTCTCACGAGGTATGTGTAACATATACGACTATATAGTTGCCTCGGTGCTCGATCGAACCGAGCTCCGTTCCGTTCGCTTCAACACATCCTTATCCCGCACCGTCACGAGGAATATAGAGATGCCGGAGGTTGTACGTACGCCGTATAGCATATAGTGTCGGTGATCAAGTAACGATATGACGAGAGCTTATACCGTCTCGATCCATTCTCGTGACGTTGAGAAGCGACAGAGGGGCACCAACAGGGCCCTCTATATGCCACTCTAAGCCTGCCGGTTGGCTTCCCGATGTACGAACGATTCCTTCCACCTACCTATTCAGGCTTCTGCTACGATCTTCGACTCTCCGGTCACGTATTCACGCACCGACGATAATAAATAGCGTCCTGGTGAGCGAAGCGAGAGAGAGAGACAGAGAGAAACCCCTTTTCAGCCCTCTTCTGTTCTCTTTCTCTCTCTCGCTCTCTCTCGCCGTTACCTTCTGGCGACTCGAGAAACCTTGTATTTCCGACACTCATTACCCATGTGACTGATGACACGTGAACGTAGACAACGAAAAGAAAAGCACGGTCAACAGATACACTGTGTTACTTTACCGTACGTTACCTCCTCTATTCCATTGGACCTTTTTTTCTATCCAGAGCTTCCAGCGCCACTGCATATAATGCAAGATTTTCATTGTCCAGTGTCTTCGGATAACCTGGACCATGAATACCGTCCGATGTTTTCCGTCTCGAGCCGGATCGCGTGTGCAATCGTGAAACAGGCATTGAACATATTCTCAACAGTTCTTTCCGTGGGTTATATAATTTTCTATTAAAACCTAGCTCGATTTTTCATAACGAAATTGTTTAGTACGTCGTTGTAATAGTTTCAACGAAAATAGCGCACCCAGCAGGATTCTAACGCGGATTAATAAATTTCGTCATACGATCCAACTGTTATTTTTTACCGTTATGAAATTCAAACGGTGAAATCAATCGAAATTAACGAATCAAATGGAACGAGAGCGCACAAACGTGAAACGTTCGTTTTATACCGATAAATAATTCGAGCAGGATTTATCGGGCCGAAAACCAATGTCGAGGCCTTGGAGATAATAATCATATCCGATAAACGTTAATTACGGGTTCTCGGCGTGAAATTTGATTAAGTAGAAATAGCCGGTGGATACACGAGAAACGAGTGTAATCAAACTATCAAAAGCCACCGCGGATTCATGAGCTCACTTCGAGTGCAAATATCTCTGGGTAATATTATAATGCAATCAAGTGCATAAGTGCGGGTATAATATGCGCTCTCACGCAAAACCAGTCCTCTTCGGTAATGAGCTCGAATGTTTGTTCGCGGATAGGTTAGCGGCCGCGTAGGGTCGACCATCATTGTTTAACGTCTACCACTCGTAGTCCTTCCCGCGCCCGAGCGCAACCCTAGATTCCCTCGGCATCACCAGCTGCCCGCTAACCATTACCGCTATATATTCTCGCTATAACACGTATAATACCGCATGGAGACCGTACTACGATCCTCGACGATCCTGCTTTCGTCTACCGGTAGCTCGTCGCGTCTGCTCGGATCTCGCTAATCTATTATTCTCGGTGGACCTCGCCTCGTATAAGCTCGCGCTTATCGCGACCAATCGGTCCGATCGTCCCGAACGGGATTGGCGAACGGAATGAGACGGTGCTAATCAGCTACGTCACGATCGTTCCTTCACTCGATACTGCAACTACGTATATATCTGTATAAATGATAGAACGCGAGTGCAGGATTGCGCGTGCTGCGCGTGATAGCGAAGGAACTTGGCGTGCAGAACCGTGGCTCCCGGGCAGAACTCGGATCGTTGATCGGATCGCCATCTTCCAGTGTTGGAATGTCCTATGAAAGTGCCTAACTGCCTCGAAACTTCATTTATTCGTTGCTATTTCGAGAACCCTCGTGTCGTCGATAGGAATTAATCTTTGATCTTCGTAATTGACAGTTACGCTATTCTCACTGTCGATTTATGTGGCGTCTTATCGAGTCGCCGAATATATCTGATTTGATACTAAACAATAGTATTTCCCCTCGAAACAAGAACAGTTGGACATTTGTTTGATCATTTGTTTTTTTGTTTTGTTTCAGGTGAGTAACGGATGAATATTCATTCATTGTTTCCCTTGCAGTTCGTGAAACTTTGATGTTCATCCACAAAATGAATTTATAGTAATTCGATGTTGGTGAGTTAAAAATTTGTTATAGATTATTGCAAATGATCTCGATTAATCACTTTAAATTCATGACAACTTTCATAATATTGTCGTAAAATGTCTAATAGCTTGAAAGTTTTTCAAGAATCACGATTAAATCAAACGGCGTCGAAATGATGATTTTTAGCTGAATACTGCGGTTATAAAACGTTTTCATTAATTTGTCCCTTCAGAAACTATTCTTGTTGTAGCACACCTGCGAACACGTATAAGTAGGTGCTCAAAATGCAACTGGATTAATGCTCCTTTCGCGAAGTTTCGAATCAGAAGGAAATGCCTGTGGCCAGCCACGGGAAGAGAGAGAGAGAGAGAGAGAGAGAGAGATCTGTCTACACAGGCGTACCCTTTTTCGTTCTCTTTTCCCAATTCGCGTCCAACGTTTCAACCAGTCACTCGATATTTGCGCCTTTATGCTAACTCGGGGAAACTAACTAACTCGTTACCGAGGCGTGTCCTCGGTCGTCTCGCATAAGAGACTCGCCTCGCTCCCTCGCGTCTCTCACTGGCAGGAGGGAGTGAAAAGCGGATCGGCGAACCCCGTCATTGGAAGTAAATGAAAAAGATAAAGAGAAGGGAAAGAGCAAGAGGACGAAGAGAAGAAGAAAAAAACAGAAGAAGGGAGGTAAATCGCGAGAGCGCACAAGCCTTTGATTAGCACTCCCGATGGAGAAAGACACGGGTCCGAACTCGGGACAGGAAGTTTCTTCCGCGCTCGCGGATCTCCTCACGTCTCAGTTGGTTTGCCTCTTTCTCGGAAGCCTCGCCATTTCGAGAACGACGATGAATTTTACCGGCGGCTGGCCGACTCGAAACGACGACATGGACCAACGAGGATGACGACGAAGATGCCGTCAATGCGAAACTCGCCAATTCCGAGTCCCTTCTCCACCTCTCCCTTCTTTCCTCAGCCACCTTTTCACCTTCCTTTTCCTCGGCGCGTACCCCCTACCAGCTTCTCTCTCTCTCTCTCTCTCCCCCTCCCTCTCTCTCTCTCTCTGGCGCCGCAACCTCGGCAATCCTTGCACACCGCCACTGCACTTCTTGGCGACGAAGTACTTAAAACTTTTTACGACTACTTCACTGAAAGTAAGCTGAGGCAAGCAGCTACGAGACGGGTCTCGCGGTCCGAGTGACTGAGGACGAGGAGCAAGGCGAATGACGACGCTGCTACCATGGAACAATTCAGTACTCTGCATGATTCACCGGAAGTCGCACAGGCTTGTAAAGAGGGGTAAAAAAGGCACGTAAAAAAACGCAGAATGAAGTTCTAGCGGAAACGAAAGAAGAGAAACGTAAGGGTGTTTGTATTTTGACGTTGTTATCTCGAGATAAATTATCGACCGGAACAAAGGTGATAATCTTAGCGAAACATGAGAAACGACGGAATATCGATGAAAAAAAACCCTGGGAACACGGTCGACGAGACGATCGACTATAAAAAATGCCAAATGACCGATCGTGTCGCGACGTCAGGGTGACCAAAAAGTAATTGCGTTTCTTTTTTTCTCATTGATCGACGTCGTGCCAAATAAACGCAGCGTCGAAAATTCTGTCGGACAAAAGAAAAATAGGAGCGAAACGGCATAGAAAACAGCAAGAGCGTATCATCAAAAACAGATTGCGATTAAATGGATCGACGTTGTACAGAGAGACGGAGAGTGAAACAGAAAGAGAGACAGAGGGACCTGGAAAGTAATTTACGCTTCGTTCGCTTATTTTGCTTTCATCAAGATCGATCTTTGTCGAAGTCTCTCACTGCCTTTCTTGTGTTCCCTTTTCACTTCTCTTTCGATTTTCTCCCCGGTGTGGTGCAACCGCGGCAACCAGACTCAATCCGTCGGGTAGCCGAGGTAACGCCCTTTTAATCCCCAAGTGATTTACAGTCCATTCGTGACTTCGTAGCCACTCGGTTGCTGCTGGCTGCCGCTGCTGGCTCCTGCTGGTGGCTGCTGCTGGCTGCTGCTGGCTACTGCTGCTGGCTGCTGCTGCTGGATGCTACTGTTTGTTCGGTATTCATTGGCGAAGGAAAACTCTCCGCTCGAGAGCTAGGGCCCGGTACCTGTTCCATATAGTTACCAAGAGTTTCCGTCGTCCATGCTGAACGTTTCCCTACGGTTTGCTATGGAGCATAGAGCACCATTGCCATTCTGACCATGGTCTGTGCGTTATTTACCGTAAAATTAGTATTTGTACAGTCATTGTTACCGGTGAGCCTACTATTACTCTTTTTGTTCCCTCGCCTTCTCTCTTTTTCCTTTATATTCTTCTTTTCCTCTTCTTCCTTTCTCCATTATATCTCTCGTTCGTTTCTAGCTCTCCGGCTTCGCAGTCGCACTTTCCACGGGTTGGCTCCGACCTTTCGGGATAACAATGACTGGACTCGCAACCGGTTATCGCCACTGGCTAGGCCGGTGTAGGAGGCCCGGAGGGTAGTTCGCGTTTGCTTTCGCAAAGCAAATTATAATCTGCTTACCTCCTCCTCGCTCGCGAGAATACGCCTTGGTTCTGGCGAGGTGGACAACAGGACAGGAGCAATTGTGGTCGCACGATTGTTTCCCTGGTTGGATTTCTCTCTCTGACTCTCTCTCTCTCTCTCTCCCTCTCTCTCGCTCTCTCTCGCTCTCAGAAATTCGCGGCTATGACGCGATACCCACGTTGAAGCAAGTTACGTTTCAATAGCATCGTAATTTGCGGAGAGCACGATGGTAATAAGATGATCGACGAATTTATTCGAGATCGTTGGTATTATTCACATTTCTCACGATCATCGTATCGCATATTTTCTGTTAAAGGTTTTTTACTCCTTCAAACCATCTGATATAAATTATCTAAATTAATAAAGAATAAAATTATATAAAATAAATACGACGATCGTTCTCGAATAAAATTATATCTAATCTAATAAAGAATCTTATAAAATTTCGACACTTTTTTCGCGACGAACGAATTCCTAGCCAAGACGCATTTTTATTTTTCGTCCAATCGTTCCAAAGTCGTCGTATCTCGTGACAGCGAATGTTACCATCGAATGGAAAGTATTCGTAAAAATATCGGTCGACGCTCGCTCGGAGTGCAAGACAGTCTGTCGGAAAAGTTTTTCATCTTTGTTAAGTATCGGTTACGGGTGTCGAGAGCACGTTGGAAGGGTGCTGTTGAGTGGTGGGTGCGAAATAAGCTTTCCTCGGCAACGGACACTGTAAGATAGGCGTTTGGCCGTTGCAAAGCGCACAGTTGCGCACGACTTTGCACGGAAGTTGGAGAGGGCCCGCGAGTTCCACGGAACGTTTCGCAAAACGCGAGTCGGTTGGAATGAACGCTTGCCATTCGTCACGAAACCCCACGTCATAAACTTCGTCCGAGGATCGAGCGAGAGTAAGAGAGGAAAAAAATGAATACGCGAGAGACGATCCAGGGTGGCTGTTGGCGGGAGTGCACTCCGAATCGACGCTCGCACATTTTCCCCGCGCGCGAGAGTCTTCACAGAGACAGCAACGCGGTGGTAAACCAATAAATTACCGTTCCCACAGTCATATAAATTATGCACCGAGGTTGTAACTCGCGCGATGCATACCCGTGACTAAGTTACAAATAAAGGATACGGTGGACTCGCCGAGGGTTATTTATAAGTGACATTTATCATTCGTCGGTAAGGTTTTATAAGCTTCGACTGCGGGAACGAATCAATTGAGAAAGGGCTGCGAATAAGAGACGAAACGAAGGAGGATTGGACATTTCGCTGCTTTTAATTCGGATTGTATATACGTTTATTTTATTTTTGTAATATTTATATTCGTTTTTATTCGGGAAAAGCAATAATCCACGTACTTCGTTGGTGCGCAGCTACGTCGTGACGATATCGTCTCGAGAACTTAACTTCTTCGTGTTCCCTCTTTCATTTCCTTTGGCTAATAATTTGAGGCACGAATTAAAAATATTTAATTCACGTTAATTCGATCGATAACTATTTGGCTCGGTGACCAATAACTATTAATATATCTCTATATATTTGTTGATAAAATTGGTTCATCGACGCTCGTCCGATCGGCGACGAATAGTCTTTCGATCAATCCGTACGTCGATAATTCTCCTCGTTCTCGTAGATTTTCGAACCCAAGCACGAAAGTTTCGCGCGCATGCCTCGAAACAACAGGGATTAAGCGTTAGCTAAGCGTCTATATTCGCGAATGAGAAAATTCGTCCGGTATTTCGCGATGCTACCATTGTCGTACTCGTTCGGGAATGTTGTACGAAGCGTTGAATACACAACAAAAGAAATTCCGTGAACTCTAGGCAATTGTGTATTAATCGCTTCTGGGAGAGGACTTCGAGAGCCGTCTCGTGCCGTTTTCTTCCTCGTGATTCCATAAAACTTTATCTTTTTTTATTTTACTTTGTTTTTTGCTTCTTCCTTTTTTTCTATTTTTTTGGTATTTTTATTCTCGCTTTCACGACTATTCCGTCGTCACGGTCGCGCAAGTTTGTCGATTCTCTTCGCCGGGCTCCTTTCTCGTTCATGTTTATTCGCTTGGTTAATTACAGTGGAAAATAGAAATGTCATTACGCTATTCAACGAGATGAGACCGGGGGCATTCGAAGCATCCGTAAGAATCGTCGACGCTCTATGTTCGATACGTAGGTAAGTCTTGCTTGGCACGCTGTTGGCAAAATATTTTCGAGCTCGTCTCATTAGCGATTACTCGCCAAACGACAATCAACCACGTCCATTATCTCACTTTTTTGCTGTTTCTCTAAAAATCATAAATCAATTAACTTGTGATCTTTTTATTAAGCAAGTAATTAATATTCTTGATAATTAATTCATTTATTTACAATTATTATTTTATTTATTGAATTATTCTGAAATTAATAGCAACGTGGGACTATTCACTTTTTCGTCATTATTGAGCCAATTATCGTACCAAATAATTCAATACGCAAATCGATAAATAGATAAACAAATAAATAAGTAAATGGTCGATGACAATAGACTCGTTTGCTTCCAAGTTTCTAACAAGTACGAACGCCGGGGAAAAATTGACGGAAAATTGAAGGACGAGACTATTGCGCCAACCTCAGCACAGTTAACTGTAGCGGAGTGACGTGAAAGTACGATGAGGTCAAACACAGAACAACATCTTGAAACTCCCCGACGTCGCTACGATATTTCGATACATTATTGCGTCATGACCATCGCCCGAAGCCAAAAGCTCTCGGTGAGGGTCAATTACCGGTGGTTGTGACAAAGTGTGTCTTCGAGACATTCCAAGATGACCCAACGTTCCTTCGTTGCCCTCCCTCTTCAAATTTACAGCGGTCAGGCTATTGTCCAAATATCCTTACAATGAATTGTCCAACCTCGCAGGCATTTATATACATCGTTATAATTTTCCTTAGTATTTTTCTGAACAATTTCATTTTTTCTTCACTCTTTAACTCTTCGTTAATCACTAATTATCGCTATTAATTTTGTCTATATAAATTTCTCAGCGATAGAATAAAATTCTCGTTTTGTTTTTATTCATTACCGAGCATCGTTTCGATAATAAAAAATGGAATTCGGGCGCGAGCACTCACATAGCATAGGCATGGGCGATCCTTATACCGATACACTCGCAAACAAATACACACATACACACAGTCACTTACACGCGCACGTGGGCGCGCATGTGGCAAATACCCAACGCCCTACTACGTGAGGGGTGAACTAATGAAGGACTTTCATAATTAGAAGTTTCACCTTAATTATCCGGGGAGTATTAACCAACAAGTCTGTTCGGCAAGCCGAACTCTGGCTGTGGGTTTTCGCACGACGTGCTGGTGGGTTGCCGATGGTGTTTCTCATTCTAATCCTTGATACGGGACGTTAACCGTAGGAAAGGCTGCGGTGTGTGTCGGCTTTGGTAAAATCTGATCCGCATCGACCTTTGCAAAATCTCATTATGCACCAACGTGCCACACACACCGAAATGTTTGAAAAAACAAAAACAAAAAATCCTGGCGGTCGCGACCCTCTCCATTTGACGTCGCGCCGATAGACGTGCTCGAATTTGCGGCGAGGATCGATTTACAAAAATAATAATAACTCTTCCACCCTGTCTAAAATTTCACAACCCCGAAATCACATTTCGGTCTCTCGAGTCGTTTGTCGACGAGACCGCGAGTGTTCGACGAATCTTCGATACGTCGTAACTCAGCGTCGAATGATCGACGATCCAGCTAACCGGTCGCTTTTTTATATTCAGTTTCAATAAAAATTGATATTCGAAACGGGTATAAAAGCCCGTGCTTTGATTCCGTCGAAATTCAAAATAAATAAAATATATACCTGCCTCGCGCTTGACCACGAATAACCAGCGTCTCTTGGTTATCGATATAACTTCGACGAGAAACCTCACCGTGCTCCTTTACCTCCCAGTTTCCATCTCGAACGTACGAGAAACTTTGCGATACTTTTTAACGTGTTACACGTACTTTTTCTATATATATATATACGCAATGTATATCGTGCCCAGGTATCCCACGAGCTGCCACCGTTAAAAAAGTATCCTGTCCACATGCGAGTTGTACCGCGCTTGTCCCATGGGAACTCGAACGAGAGAAAGCTAAAGAGAGAGAGAGAGAGAGAGAGTGAGAAAGAGAGGAAGGGGTACGCGCGTACCCACTCGGCATAAAAATCAGTCTCGGTTTTCCCTAGATCCAACGGCCGTCACGCTATTCCCCCAACCCCCTCTCTCTCCATCCACCATCTTCCTTCGCCAAACGTTCTTTCTTCCTCTCTCGAAAACTTTGTTCGAACGTCCGATCGTGACGAGAGTTTGAATCATAAGTATTATTTTGGTACCTACGACACGATCGGAGGAAGGACCGAGGGCAGGTGGAACGAACGCGAACTCTCTTCCGCGGTCTTACGTATCCCCTTCGCGTTATTTCGTCGATCGATGATTTAGACAAGAATGTGCAAGAATACATATTAATTGATTTGGTAATACGAGAAATTGACATCGTACACGAGAAACGTGCGTTACTCATCATTAGAAACATCTCGCGATACGTTGATCGTGTTAATACCGAGATATTAATATCGTCGTGAATACGTTCAAAGTCTGACGACGCGGAGCTCGCGGGGATAACGCGCAACGTAATCTGTACGTATACGCGTTATCTTCGCTCCCCTCTTGGTTCGTACACTCGTGGATATCCGTAGATGAGCAGGAAGCTTCGAGCACCGCACGCCATAATACTTCGTCTTCCACTTAATCCTCCCCCATTTGGCCGATCATTCGAGTAACGTGCCTACCAGATGCAAGAAAATGATAAAACGTCAAAGCAACCCCTTACCTATGGTCTTGGCACGAAGTTTTCTCGTTGCTCTTTACAAGAGTCGGATGGAAGTCGTGAGAGGAAAGTGGCGTGGATGGAAACGTTGAATATCGCTAACCTACCCAATCGCCCGCGGCGCTCGCTCGGCCGCCCGAGCGCCCATTTTGTTCAGCGAGTAATATGGAATACATCGCATGTAAATACGCACTCGCGATAGCCACTCTTGGATTTTCCCTCGAACCATCTCGGTTTCCATCTTTATATTTCTCGGGCATGCGCATATTTATGCCGCCGATGATTTGCTTCGTCGAAACGAGGAATGGCTCTCGCGAGCTAATCGAGCGGAGGGTGGAGACGAGAGATGTGTATAGCTAGAAAGTCGGGGAGAGAACGTGGAACGAAGGAGGGATCGGTAATGCGAAACATGATTACTCGCTCGGAGATAATACGTACAATAACAATCGCATTAGTCGGACTGGGATGCGAGAGCGGCTCGCCGACATCGGGAATCCGGTCTTGCTACAGACATTTATGGAACATTTCACGATGCGTGGGCCCACCCGTAGGTTTGCCTCTTCGGCACGTTTATCGGCCTTCTCTTTTATCTCGTTTATCACGTTTCGCGTACGATACGCCGTCTAAATTTCTCCACGATTCCCACTTTTTTTTGTTTGTTCTTCGACCGCTTATAGCCGAGGTCAACGTCGATCGGAGGATGCTCGAACCCCCGTACGATCTTCGAACATATTTTTATGAGAAACTTCAACCACGAGCGTCATTCGAAAATTGCAAAAATCCTCATCGTTTGCGTTTTTTTCCCTCGCTTAATTTGTCAAATATACCTACGAAACGTGAGACTCGAATTAATCGTAAGCTGGCTTATATCTCAGGACAAACTCGAGTCTTCGTCTCGTTACGTACTGATTGGAATGTCAAACTCGTTTGGGAAGTTTGGTTTTCATATTAGCCGAGGATGGAAAAGGAGACGGTGGTACGAGTCTCGACGTTTGTAGATGTGTCCTCATCTCGTATGCAAGAGAAGACGAGAACAGAGGCCACTGACAATTGGCACGAGTAATTTAAACCCGGAATTAAAGCGTTCCGTGGTGAGAGAGGAGGTCAGCTGTTTGTCTTAAACCCTTCCACAATTATCATCGCGTAATTGTATTTAAAGTAACCACTTAGCCGTTACTTCCTCGTTATCTGTTTGTTGTACGAGAAATACGATCGTTCGCTCGTACACTCGAATAAACATCACCCTCGTCCTGTAAATTGAACTTCCTCGCGCAGATGGCGTCGCGACTAACGCGAGACTCGGTACTTTTTATTCGAGTTCTTTCGTAGCTCTACGTCTATTTAATCATCGTTCTACCATCTACCACACGAGTATTTATCTTCATTAGTTTTCATAATATCTTTCTTACTTCGCACGCTTATTCCATCACGGTGAATAAATATCGCACAATGGCATACAGGCACGAGCAATGGGACAATGACCGGCGTGAGAGAAGAATATAAATATTCCATGATTTCTTAAGTCGGCGAGACTCGAGACGGGATATAACCATCGCTGTAAAGACTCTTATCTCGATCATTTACCATTATTCGACGCTTGCTGAGCTTTACACCGCTCGTGCGTGTCTGTTGCACGAGGTACGTAACTACTGTAAACGAGTTTCAACAGTTTAGCCACACTTGCACTGACACGTGACACGTTGAATAAACTTCGCAATAACAAATTATTCAGAGAAACTTGTAAGTATGGTTACGTCCAGTCTCGTCTCACTACCTCGTTAAGTATTCAACGAATGTGACGCGTTCGTAATTACACCGGCGTATTATCAATGAACGGTGAAAGTTGGAACGGACCAAGCCTTGAGCAGCTGTGCCGAGTACAAAGCTCATCGGTGTTTATTAAACTTTAATAAAAGTGGATAATTTTATACCCACGTCAAAATTCCAAATCGAACTTATCCTTGACCTTTGGCTCATTCTTTTGTCCTTTTGACCTTCACTGCCTCTCGTTCGACCTTCAAATCTACGGATTCCACTTTTTAATCATGCTGTTTAAATGCTGTACACTTTCGGTCAGCATCCAATAGAATGTAACGGATACGCGGCTCTAGTGATTATGGGAATGGAGTCGAGGCGATTTGTTACAACCCCCTCTGTTTGAAAGTAAAGGGTTGGTCATGATGTAAGCATTGTACATAGCGTTGTTAGCTTTAGGGGACAATGGAACAGTTCGAGGGGATCCCCCGTTTAATTCCATTGCAGCCAATCCAACCGTCGTGTTCGACCAATACATGCCGTCCGACCCCTATGTTTCACCCCCACCACGTAGAATAAATCGTGCAGTCAAAGATTCATCCACCAATGATTGATCGATCCAATAATGAATAGCCTATGAAACGCATTGGACGGAGCGATGGAAGTATGCCAATTATTTGACAGATATACCAACAATCGTACACCCGTTAAATACTTGGAGGTAATGAAATGGTATCAATGTCCGATGTATGTATCATCAAACGTGACCTCCGTTGAATCATAATTAGACTATTTTTATGCCGAACCAACGAGCACGACAGCTTTGTCTATCAAACAGTCGCTCTATCACCAATCCACCCCGTAATATGGCTACACTCGAAACCCATCCCATCTATCGTGTCCGGCTATGTGCGTTAACTAATCGTTGTATTCGAGGTCTACCGATAGTATGCCTCTACCGGCAATACAGCAAAATTCAATATATGCGATGATTCAACGTAGGTACATACGCAACGTACGTATGCAGGTATGCCACTGTCCTCGAGCGTACAATTATGCCGTCATTGCGGCGACAATTTCGAGCTACTAAATTTGGAAACAACGAAACGAAAGCCAGGAATCGCAGATTCCTGAAGTGCCGACCGGATGGAATACAATCACTGCGGAATGTCATATGAAGGTGGCTATTCACCGTGTGCACAGTCATGCATCACGAGAACAGTCATATAAGGTATTTAATATCGATGTACAATGTATAAACCGAAAATGGCATTCAATAACGTCATAATATTACTAACGTAATTGCTGGTAACGCCGATTTTTAAACTGGGTGAGACATTAGTTCGCCATCAACTTCAAGGTAATTACAGCAATCCAGCAATCCGAATCATACATTCGTCGATATTGTTGGAACGTGTCTGATGATGACGCGAGCTCTTCAACCAGACGAGAACTCAAGAAGGTCAAGAAATCAATTTCGAGGTCAACTTCAAGGTCATCACAAGAACCACGTGATGCGAATCGCACACCTGTAGAACGATTCGCAGAAACATTGCGTTCAACACGTCACCACGGGTATCGCGGTAATCATCGACGAATCGGTAGGAACGTATCTCGGCGTTCCACCGCGAGTTGCGCCTCTTTGGCAAACGGTGCCCGGCGCATTCAACGACCTCTTAAACGACCGACCGGAGATGGTATCTTCCGCGGAAACTCCCTCGCGAATATATACATCTACCAACAGGTTAGCCGGTGAGCAAGGAACTAGCAGCAGGAACGATCCTAGAGAGCTTCCATGATGCGTGCGGCTGATCCATGCTCGCCTCACCCTCGATCGCAATAGCCCCTAGACCATACCCTCACTCGAGGGTCCGCGTTATCGTTGACTATCAGCGGGTGCGTCCATCACGTTACAAACCACGCAGCAACTGGTTTTTTACCAAGGCGACGGCGAAATGGCTCCTGGCGAGAGAACTCGAGAGCTCCCAGCGAGCTACTACAAGAAGGGTTAGGGACTGAGAGAAAGAGAAAGAAAGAGAGAGAGGGGGGAAAGAGGGCAAGACAGGCCCCAACAACTCGGTGTAATGTCTGTTATACGTAGGCCGGTCGTCGTAGCCGGTACACACCAAAGACATTCACCCGATGGGATGGGCAACTTCTCTTTGCCCAGGCCCAAGCACTTCCTACGTCCTTGGTGGTGCGCGATGATGCTTCGGGGCCCTCCCTTTCCATCTTATTTTCTTCGTTTCCAGGAAGCGATTTACTCGATCTTCGTGGGAATTTTGCCATGGCGGGGCGAACCAACCGACTAGCCGACTGGCCGTTCGTTCGGCCCGTTCGTTGAATGCTCTATGTTCAGTATTCCTCTCTTTCTCTGTATATCTCGCTCTCTCTCTCTCTCTCTCTCGCTCTCGCTCTGTCTGTGGCTAAACACAGAAGTGCAATAACGATTCAACGCTACCCGGCTGCTATTGCTCCCTGGTTTTATGCGTGCTCGCGCAATCCAGAAAATGTTTTATACCTCACTGATTCTTTTTAACAGACTCGGTCATTCCTCATACCTGACGAACGATATTACAGGATTCTTGGTCGTAGGACCAAGAACTCGCTGCAAATTCAAGAACGAATACGTTTATTTAGCAGACTCCCACGCTCAATTGAGTTGTGATTTAGGAATTTTTAACTTATTGGCCAATATGAGTTAGTGAAATAGGCATTAATGTTTTTAAACGAAATGATTGTATTTGTATTTATATCGACCAAATAATATCGGATCTTTGCCGTTTGACCTAAGTGTGTATTTAAATGGTGTACGTACTATCCTCGCAAAGACGCTGCTACCTGTACAGATGTGTGCCAATTGAAGACTCTCATTCTTGGCACCATTATCGACACTCCACTCTATCATGACACGAACTCTTATAACCATCTTAATGAGAACAAAAAAACGAATTTGTCCCATTTCTCATCTCCCATGTTCAGACAATATTTGTGTCGTTAGATGCAAAATTAGATTTAAAAGGAAAACAACGTTTAAGGGTATTTCTGGAGCTGCGTGAACAACGAGGGGTTAGATCATGTCAACGCCATACATTGCAATTTATACAAGTTGGCCCAGGTGCATTTTGTGTGCACGAGCGCCGTTCAAGGGTCCTACCACGACCCCATTTCCACGAGTTGGCATAATACACATCGAGAAAATTCACGATGCCTTGGGAAGAATGCGTTTCCCGGGTCGCATGGAAACTTCAAACGACCGTAACTTGGAATACCGTTAATGCACAGAGACGGAGCGGCCTGCGACGCTGATCGGTGACTCTGCGTGCAACGTGGATACGTGCCTGAAATTGAATTCGGCGAGGAAATTTTGGGGCCGCGCGAGGGTTACGCCGCTCTACATCTACGAAACCTGTCGTGCACCCCCGGTGCTAGTTCGGCCGAATACGAGACCTACGTAAATTGTTGTGCTACGTTCCATTCTCGTGCGTTATTCCGAATGGGTCTCGATCGTACTCGACAGCAATATTCACCAATCGCTTCCCAGGATGGGAAAAGCCAATTCGTTCGTCTAATCGGTGTTACGTGAATTCGAGCTTGACAATGAATATCGTGGAAATCGTATGTCGAGGCTTGAAAGTCACAAGAGCACGTCTGATATCCGTCTAGCATGGAAATTACGATTCTGCGATTTAAGTGCTGACGAATTGGAGTTAGTTTCAATAAAAATTAGAGATCAATAACATGCCAAGAAAAATATTTCAATAAAAATAGATTTCGTTATCGATAAAAAAAAGTTGGGATCACCTTGAATATAAGGGTCGAAATGTAAAACGAAAAGTTGCACATCCTTCTCTGACAATTATTTCTTCTCCCTCGCCTCATTCACTTTTATGTTCTCGTCCATTAAAGCTCCTGGAGCGATTTCTTTTTTTCTCGCACGACGACAAACTTCTCTCGACGATGGAAGAAAAGTAAAATTGATCTACCCAACGATTGGCTCGGCGCATTTACCATTAAAATAAAGTATTTTTTTCAAGTTCACGTCGCTATAATAAAATAAAAAGTTTCGTTAGAAAAGAAGGGGGAAAAATTGTATTCGAGACAATACCATCTCGAGCTGGCTTGCGGACTCTCACGATTTTTCGTTCATTCAACGATATCTGCGAAACGAGAGTCTCGCCCACTCGTCGGAAAAGTACAAAGTAGTAAATGTGTATAACGAACACCAGCGAAGCCGCAAATTCTGCTCGCTCTTTCTCGTGCTTCGGCGAGGATTTGATTCCCATGGGAAATCAAATGCGGTACCAGAAGCTTTTGAAAGCTATTGTTCTCCGACCTCCAATAAAAACTTCGGGCACTAATTTTCACCCTCTAGAGATGGATTTGGCTGATGCTATTTCCACTGTGTGCCGTATGCTACCGTCGCGTCACCTTTGTTTAATGCGACCTCGCTGTTTCAATTTTACAGTAATAGTTACACAGGACGAACGTATCACATCGTCTTGCACGAAAATCCTATTGAACTTTCATCAAGCCGAGACGACGGAATACACCTCGTTTTGCTAATAAAAATTACCAACATATATTTCATCTAACTACAAAAATAATTATTCAATTATAATAGTAAATATGTTTTCATCAATATTGTAACAACTAATAAACTCGATATTCGAATATTACAATAAAACAAATACTTCGGCATTAAAATATTGAAAATTGTCCTATTTTTAGAAGTAATACAACATTTACGTAGGTTACCTTCGTGAGAGAAAATAAATAGAGGTTGACGGTAAGACACTTACGTAAAAGCGAAAACGACTTTTGACGATAAGCGCAGGATTAAGCGTTATTTCGGATACTTATTGTGCATAGTACTCTTTCAATAGCAGAATCTTATAATTAGCAAAGTGCAAGAGTCCTTTTCGTCCACCTGTTTCATCTTCGCTCGGTCGATCGTACCAAGTTGGCAGTTTATAGGTGGAACCACTTGGGATATCGTCAAACGTCGACTAGTTGAAATTGGCCGTCGGTCTGGGGCCAATTTAATTTTCCAAGTTTAACTGGCAGCTGCTCGGTATCCATTACCATAATTAGCTGCGTATGCTCATGGCGCGAAGCATTCGTGCGTGTTTGAGCGTACAAAAGTTTTGAGGGTGGTTCCACGCTTCGCCGTATATAAATAGGCCGTATCGTATACATAGCGTACGAAGCTTTGGGGTAAGTGCCCGGTTCGTTGGTCAAAGGCAAGAACCAAAATGCCAGCCATTTTAACCGCGATGAAAATTCTCGAGTAAATATGCAAAGTTATTCGGTCATCATTCCCGTCGAATTTCCCTATATTACTCGAAATATTTTACCGATCAACCGAGGCTCGATTATGAAACGAGCTTGCGCAACTCCGAATCTGCGGAAAATTTCGCTTGGGTTGTTCTTCGTTAAAAGAGATTGGACGGGGAGAAAGCTCGTGCTATTGACTGCGCTATATTATTTGAAACTCTAGCCAGAGGGATGAAGGCATGCTCGATTTCGAATTGAAAAATATACGAAAGAGTATCGAATTTTTATGTTTAAATCCGAAATGATTTGAATTTTAGGAAAACGCGAGTGATAAACAATTTAAACAAAATACGAATCGAACGAATTGAATTGGATTGAAATTTGAAATTCAAATAATTTGTTTGATTTTTTTTCTAAGACCGTCCAACAAGATTTTTGCTTGCAGTCGTTAAGAATTGTCTCCGTTACTGTGTAACGAGAGAGTGGAATAACGTAGCCAAGGGCGGAAAGCGCATTTGCGATGGTAAATCCCTTGGAATTATGGAGAACGTGAAGAACGGAGGGGCGAGAGAGAGAGAGAGAGAGAAAGAGAGAGAGAGATGTCGTGAGACAGAAACTGCACCCTGTGTACCCCACATGGCTTTAGAGCCACCGTAATTACCCTGCCCAAGGGAGTTGCGTAACACTGCCAAAGCCCCACCGCTCTTCTGTCGAGGCTGCTTCCCAAGAGTCTCCATTTCTGAGAATCCGCCTGACCCGCAGTAACGGAATTTCCTTGCGTACCGGAAAATTAACCCTGCACTACTTTTCTTAAACCTCGACCTTTCCATGAAAATTTTCCTCAAATCTATAAATTTACAAGGACGATTTCCATTTGTATAATTTGAATAATTTCTAAGAGCGATTTCGGGTTGTTGGCAAATCGTAGCCCAGAATGAGAATCACCACTGGATAACGTCTCGAAGAATGCAGCCAAAAAATACCGCAGGTGTGACGCGGGAAAACGTAGACTCGGGGGACGGGGATGTTTTTTTTGTTGAATTTATGTGCTGCCCACGTGTTCGAGAACGCGCCGTTATAGCTCGACCAGATCGAAACAGACGCTCGTTTCATTCCATCCTGTGAGCTACTACTCCCCCGGAATGTGATAGCCTCCACCTTTTTCCAATAACGGTCCGGCGTACTTCTCGCTGTCCTCCGTAGACACTTTCACCCTCGCCACTCTTTATACGTTATTAGAGCGTTTTCTCTCGATCCATATTGAATCGGGTGGCATCGAGATGCAGCCGTTCCTACTTTTTTCCGAGGATGTTCGATCGAGCGAGTTACGCGTCGTAAAATAATTGACAGAAATCTGCGTTGATCGGCGAGTATTTTATACGTGGATGAAAATAAATTTGTACTTTTTTCATATAGCGATAAATCATCTCCTCCGTTATAGATCACTCGACAGCTCGTAAAATGAGACGATGCGATAAGAAAAATAAAAGGATATAATGGAGGATTATAGGGATTGTACCGAGGGTAAGGGGCGAGAGGGATGCTAGGGGGTTGGGCTAGCGATAACGCAGAAGAGGGCGAAATAGCACATGAAAAAAGAGAGAGAGAGAGAGAGAGAGAGCGACAGAAGAGAGAAAAGTATGAAGAAAATGAGATCGAAGCGTCGAGGGGCGAGAGAGCACGTACGACAGATTCGTCGATCGTTTTGGACCGACGGATCCACTTTTGACAAATGGTCGAGATCACCAACCCCCGGTGACCGTCTCGAGTCCACGTTCGCTCTTTTCGTTTTCTCGGTGTCTTCGGTTCTCCTTCGTCTCGCTCTTTCCGTTACAATGAAGTGACTTGGTGGAAGCGTGTTGTGAATGATGAGCACGAACGCGTGCCCGTAGCGACCCGTCGGGAAATAATCTTCTAATAACGGGCAGCCAATCTCGTCACACGGCGTCGAACCCTACCTCCTTGACCTTCTTTCGCGCCGTACCTTTTATCCCCAATGAAATCGTTCCCTTATCACTCGGAACTACCGCGAAACGTTTCAATACCGAGTTCATAGCAACATTTCGGACAAAATTGTTGCCACCAGCAGGCGCGAAATTGGTTCTACTATAATCGATCGCGAAAAACTTTAATAATTTCGATAACGACCATTTATCGTTTTCATCTAACCCCCTGTCGGCGTTGCGGCACGGCGTTTCTTCGATTCCGTTGAAACTATTTTGCAGCCACTGTAAAGGTAAATATACTATTAGTTCATTGTTGAACGTCTGGAGAATTATGAAGGTCAACGAAGGTCGGCGAAGGTAATTTAGAAAAGTTAGGCAATTATTGTTACGAAACTTTAGCAATCTACCCTAGGCTAATTAAAATTATAATGTGCGATAAGGGCGTATGACCTACGTACGACCTTAACTCCCTAATAAACAAAGCCCACGAAGTACCGACGCACTTTGCGATGACGCCGAGGTCGGATGATGAATAAAAGGGATGGGAGTAACACTAGATAGAGGCGGTACATTACGTCCCGACGTTAAAAGGACTTTACCACCCATCTAACCCTTATCACCCTTTCATCCGAGACCCGGCATTCCCAAAGCTCGTCGACCCTGGTTCCAGAGCACTGAAAACATCGCGAACGCGAACCGAGAAATTCCGGGGGAAATCCGTGCCAGAGCCTCGGTAATAATGTTCTAGCCAACGGAAAAACAATATACCGATGGGATAAACTTGCTGGCTCGTTTATGAAGTACCGACAGGGCTATAAGCGCGAGCGTATACACACCACACGATCGCTGATGAGTTTTTCTTCTCTTTCACTTCCACGCGCTGGCCTCTCGTACGTTCACTCGGTATGAAAGGAACGGTGGAAATAGAACGCAATCCTTCGAAGAAGACCGAGGCGAAGAAACGAAGAGTTTATCCCTCTTAGTGGGTTTTGTTGCTTTATTTGCCGATATAAGCACGGGTGTAGTAGAAAGATCGAGAGTCGTAAAAATAAAAAAAAGTTGTCGCGACTGCCGGTGTGCGGATAGCGAGGACGTCGCCGCCGTCCTACCGGCCTATCCTCGGTCTTCCCTTAATGCCGGCTTTACTTTCCCAACAATGATAAGAACCCATCCTATCTTTCTTTCTCTCATTTTGCTCGGTTTAAAAGGAGAGCGAGTTACTATTTCCGATAATAAGGTAGGCTCGCGCATGTTCAATGAAGGAAAAAGAAATTCTACGGTCCCCTTGCGCGCTGTGCCCATTGCTCCTTTCTCTGTGTTACTTGCATTACGAGCTGCTGTTAAGCATTATCGATCCGGCGAAAGGGTCGCGAATGTGTCCTGAGCAAAACACGTTCGTATTCATCCGATTCGAGTTAGGGAGGTACAACGAGCTGGATTCGTTCGAATATTAAAAATTACGAAGAGGCTTAAACCGCTCGTGAATTAGATCGTGCGGAGGCCAACGGACGAGAGGTTGGAACGATCCATCGATGAATGGGCCTCGCTCCGTAAGGGGTGCGCCCCATTCAATGCGCCGAGGCCCCGGCCAGTCCATGACTTACGCGTTAATCAGTTTCTAGATCTGTGACGGTATTTATTAAATTTATCGATCGTGCCTGTAAGGGCTCGTAATCGTCCACAAAAGTCTCGATTTTAATCGAATTATAATTGCTTCTTTCGCAAACCATCGAACGGTCGTGTTTAACCAACGTTTCTTAATTCCATGTGTATACTTACATCGTTCTCGACGTTACGTTCAATTACTAATAAAACAATGTGTTGTAAATCGCAATTACCAGTGCGATAATAATCTTACGGTGAGTTACGGCAGTACGTACACCAACCGTTTGAGATTCGTATCTCTCGTAGCCAGGGTTTAACCGTGCGGCGGTGGTCTTGAAAGTGCGGCGGAGAGCTACGAGGACAGAAGTCGTAGATCGAGCACGGGTCGTTAGGCAGGGAATGGGGTAGTAACAAAAAAATAACGTTAAATAAAACAAACACAATTTTACGAAGCTTTTCGTTAGAAAATGAGTTTATTTCTCTGTACCAGATGATCTATGTACAACGTTACGGTACCGACGAGTACGATGTTCGGCGCTAGAGACACAAAACTCGGTAGGATATAAAAAAAAAAGAAAGAATACAAGTTTGATTGAGGATACAAAAAAAAAGTAGTAGGGAAGATCGTACGGAGTAACTGGGAATACTTGAGCACAAACGCTTAATGGATCTCCCGCTAATCGTGATGCATGAGTTACAAAAAAAATACAAAAAAAAAGAATCTTGCTTCCTCGCAGTTTATTCCCCGCTCGAGGTTTAATTACGATTAAAATGTAATGAATACTTTACGTGAGTATGAGGATTGATCTGCTTGGGAAAACGGACGACGGTGGATAATGATAATCGATCGATATTGCACACAGGTGACGTTTCGCTCGACGCGTTACGACGAGTTACATTTGTTTTTTCTTTCTTGTTTTTTTTTTTTTTTTTTCTTCATCTTTCTGTTAAACCTGCGTTTGTCGGTGACCGGAAGTACAAAAAATAAAATCGATTGAAAATTGCAGAACGTGATCGTGTAATATATATACGACGGTGTGTCTGTATTTTTTTGTTTTTTAAATGTGATATTTAACGTAAAATATAAAATAAATAAGCGATACTGTTCGGTGCGATAATAGCGCCAGGCTCCGCTCGTCGGTTAAGCTCTGTACTCGACAGCCGTACGCACAGATGTAAAGACTGTACGTAAAGCCGTAAGAATATCATTTTTTTCTCCCATTATTTTGTTACGCGAGAACCGTTCGTCTCGTTTTACGGAAACAAAAGAATACAAAGAGAGAACAATAACGGAGGCAAGAAGTGAACAAAAAAAGAAAGAAAAAAAAGTGAAAATTAAAACTGAACGAAAAAAACACAAAGAGAGACGAGTGAACGGGAAGCACACGAGGCTATGGTCGGCAAAGTTGAAAGTGACGGTGCAACGTTGGTTGCAGTGAAATGAGAAAAGAGAACGATAAAACGGTGTACAGAGCAGAGCCGAGTTTCGCGAGCTTGTGACGCTTGCAGGACCGTACCTCGGGCTCGAGGACAAGCGCAGCGTGCGACGTCGTTCCTGATTCACGCACGGCCACTCGCCGTTTTAAACGGTCGGGCGTTGTAGAATGAGGTATAAAAATGTAAAGCTCGTTAACGAGGGAGAAGAGACAGCGACCTGCGAAGCGCCAACGAGTTTAGGAACGACGCCGTTTTTGTCTCGATTAAAAAAAAAAGAAGCAAACAAAAGGAACAAAAGTGAAAAAAAAAAAAGAGAAATAGCAAAACATACAAAAACAAAATGAAATCATAAACTACCCTCGAAATTACGATGGTTCGTGAGATTGGTTTTTCTTTTGCCTCGCCGCAATGGTCGTCCTCGAGTCCAATATTCCGTTACAGTATTTAACGATTATCTAGGATCATCGTCGTTATTAATCGTGTTTACACGATGAGAGTCTATTAAATTACGGATTAACTTACGTTCTAACGACTAAAATTAAATCGGGAAATGGATGTTTGTTTGAAACGGAAGGGACGAGGTTGGGACGATAAGGAGGGAAGAACATTTTGTCGTAATGTTATCGTATACGATATATAAGATTATTTGTAAACGCTTAATGTTTCGCGTATTGTTACGATACTCCATCTCGTATCGGCAATTTCCATTGAGTTGAATGAAAGCTGGATCGTTCGTTCTTTTCGTGCGTTGATGATATATTGAATCGATCAGCGTTGAGGTGACTGAAGTAATCGACAAAGCGAGAACACTAGGACGAACGGTGTTTCTTCCAACTCGATGAAAAGTGCGTCGCTTTGCAAATGCGTTTTCTGAGGTGACGCGAGAAAACTGGCATTTTTTTCTGGCTTTTAGCGTGTTTTACGTTTTTCCATTTTTGTTTTGTTTTTAATTGTCATTTACGTTTTTATTCGATCGGATAGCGAGCTGTGACGAGAATCTGAACGAGTTTACGGTGGATGAAACAAAAATGCATTTTCGTCGGAACGAGAAGAAACATTCAGGAAAAATAGTGCCTGAAGTCGTCTTGTCGTCCTGGACGAAAAATAGAAAGGGTCGAGCACCACAGCAAATCCTGACTGTTCCGTGAGCATGATGCATCTCGGTCATAGGAGTAGACAGTCGGTCGTATTTTATCACTGACTCGAGATCCCTTTTTCGAGAGAAAACAAAAATTTTCTCTCGCAACCACTGCGAACCACTCGGTCTTTCGCGCAATAACATCAAACCTTCGTCCCGATTTGCATAACGGGCGAAATATCGCGGTGTATTTTACGGTTCGTTCGAAATAAAATAGTAGAAACGGGAGAAAAGTTTGATAAATCTGGCAGTTTTTGTTGTCGTCAAAGCCCGCGGCCGGTCCACCAAAATTGGTGAATTTCACCCTTTTGCCAGGAGTCTCGTCGCGCCACCCTTCGTCTTATTTATATTTCTATTATACGCGAATACTTGCTTTTTTGTTTTTCTAAAACGAGCAAGTATTCGCCATAACAGAAGACGCAGCAAGGATTCTTATTGTTTTTCGTTTTGTTTAAACGCGCGCGTCGCTTGTTATTCTTAAATCCTATGCATGTACCTGCAACGGTAACGCTGAGTACTTGAATCTCGCACTTATCCACGCGCGCAGGCGCGATCCGCGTTAACGTCGAACTTGTGTATAAATGAATTTCTACCCACGCACCATAAGCAGCTTTTTTTATACGATAACTCAGCGTTAACGCCTAAATGCAAAGAAAGAAAAAACAGTAAAAAATAAAAAAAAGGAGATTATTCGTACGTTTATGTTTAGGAGCAAAATTAATTTCTAAAAACACATGCGTTGAGAGTCACTTATAAATTACGTCATCATTTGTTGATGTGCACCATATTTTCAGCCGTGAACGTTGCAAGAAAAAGTTGGGGTCGTATCGAGGAAAGAGCGTTGCTATTAAACGAATCAAAAAAATCAAACAAAAAAAATCCCTAATTTTTCGAACTAGCCAGTCGAAAGGTATTTCCCGAGACTATTTTCGAGCTTGTCATACAAAAAGAAATCTGTCATAGTGTCGATAAACAGGTCGAACATTTTCTAATGCGCGAATCCAAAGCTGCACCCTACCTCAGCAAGATAAGACAAACTGGGTGCGAAATCATATCGATGCAACGTACACGAGGGTCGGATAATCCACGGGTGCTTCTCCGAGCGGTTGTCTCGAGGGGTGTATATTCTAATCTTCAAGTTTAGCAGTTAATTCGGTCGTCCAATTCGAGTGCCCGCCAATGAATTGCTACCTCGCGAAACCGTAGGGCCGGATACAAAGTTTGCCGAGGGTGATATTCCACGTGGCCAAGTTGTCGCGAGAGTGGCAAACTTACGGCAGGTTAAGCTCCCTTCCACATAAACTCTTCATCCATTTCCATCTAATTCTAGATCCCTCTTCCGAAGTTCGAGATGACCGCTAACTCTCGCGGCTAAACAGGATTTCGATTAAATTAATGCAAGATCATCGGTTCCATCCATTTCCGATCGAGATCGACAAAGGGTTGAAAAAGGCTTAACAATTTAGTACCATTTTTCGAATCGTAATCGACCGATCGTAATCTTTCACGACCGAACAGTCCAAAACTGATGACGTCTAGATAATCAAAGGGACAACCTTCGATCATCGTAGATATCAATCACTATCTATGCCACATCACCCCTATGCACGTTGTATATCCACTGGACTTAACTAATAAACGAGGCCCCAGGGTAGTTGGAACACCAGAGAGAATCTCGTAATGCAAATTAGCCGTGATTCCCGTGTGCAGCGTTTAGGGATTGGCCCGATGTTAGCGTTAAGGCGTGATTCGAGGATATCGAACGCGGTAGGGAGGATGTACGTTCCTGGCGGCACCGATGCATTTTGGTAATACGGTTCAATCCCCGAACCAAGCGAGGGTATCAACTAGAATCTACTTCGACTATCGACACGCGTTGCCAGTTCAATCAAAGGTGGAAGGCACAGAGGACCCGAGAATAGCATTGCAACTACCCCATCGCGTTGCCTTAAGTCACTTACTTCGACCTTCTCTCATCCTCTCGGGGATCTGAGATGCGCCACAAGAGGCAATTAACCCATCGCCGAACCCCTTTACGCGTCTGTAAGCACCCTGATGATCTCGCTTGCTCCCCTGCCCTGGCATATGCTATCTAGTCCCGGTTAGACCCGCAGTATCGCTGCTGGATGTTGGAATCGCGGTTTCCTGAATGCGCAACCCCTACCCTTACACCCCATCTACCCCTTTCCACCATCCATCCATCGGCAGGTATCTTACTCCGTGAAGCGTCTGCATAATCACGCTTGATTCCCAATGGTAATTATAATCCGCGATACGTCGACCCTCGGTTCCCCGTTTCAACCCTTTGGGAGGGCACTGCTAGGAACACGTTCGATCGTTTCCTCGTGAGTGTGCCTCGCGGTCAATGTCTTCGAGACAACTGTATTATCAAGATTATCATTATATCTAAATGCGGCAACTGTTTTCCATTCCTCAAGATGAAAAGGAAACAAGCGGGAAATAGTACCGGGGGTGATGATACGATTGACAAGAATAAATTATCGGGAATAATTTTAACCCCGTACGTTCGATAATGAAAAATTTAATTGAGCAAGCAATCGTAGTTAGCGATTGAATTTTCGGATAACTTCGAACGTTTCTATCGAAAATATTGCATATTTCTTTTTATCAACGTAGAAGAATTGTTCCAACAGGAAATACGATAGATACGGTTTAGGACCTCGCGCGAGCGACGATAATTCTTTATTTCCTTTCAGCTTCTTTTATATTTTTTTCTCTCGGTTATATCGCTCATCTATGCGAACGAGGCTGGGGGATAAGTCGCAGTGAACAAAAACAGTTTCGACGACGCCTCCGCGTGAACCTCGATAAAGGCGAACGAAAGCGCGGGCGCACGCGGGTAATGGGCCGTTTCACGATCACGAGAAAAGGGTGGGATATAGATAGGAACTGTACGAGGAAAAGAACGGCATGGAAACATTTATCGCTCGATCGGGCGTAAATCTTTGCGGAAAGACACGTTATCCTTCGCCAATGGGTGAACCTTCTCGCGTAAGTATATATATATATTATACCTTGCGTATTATGATCTCGTTACTCTTTTTATTTAACCCCTTTCGCAATCCCCGTGATAGTGTCCTTGCATAAGCTTCGCTCGATGACACCTACCTACCACTTTTTCACCCTTCATTGTTCTCCCCTCGGATGTTTCAGGAATCTGAATTACATGTAAATGAATGAAGGCCACTAAAATCGTGACGATGTGGTTGCATCTCAACCCCATTGAGTGTTAGCCCTTAACAACCCCTAACCGGCTTCTATTTCATTCACCCCAACGTACGTGTCGCCACGTCGTGTCAATTATGGGACTAGGAGGACGGAAAAAATAATTATCAGCTCCTCCTTCGAGAATAAGCCCTCCTGGAGAAGGAAAGATCGAGCTCAGTTCGGAGAAGCAAATCCGTTAACAAGTTGTTCGTTTTCTTCCTCTTTCACTCACCGTGAATCCCCCTCCCCCCTCACCTTCTACTTGCAACGTTCAAGGCTCTGCGGGACAATTTTTAATTATATCCAGTGATGCCCGCAGTTCGAACTTCTTGCTGGATCGCCAAGAATTCCGCACCAACTTTACGCTCCACCGCGTCCGAGTCCCGAGGGAGGAAAATAAGACGTTGGAGAGAAGTCTCCTACGTCGATCGTTCTCGATATATATGTGTATATATCGTAGAAAAAACGTATCGAAAAAATTGCAAAGTGCAAAAATTATTTTTAATAAAATTGAAAGAGAGAGAGAGAGCACGTCGACGTCCCGGTCGAAAGTGAATCGAGTTCTCCTCGGCGGAGTGAAAACTTAGGTCGATGTCGAACGATCGATCGGGGCGATCGGTTATCAGGCAGCATTGCTCGTTAACGATAAGAGATTGGCTGAAGAAGAAAAAAAAAAGGAAGAAAAAAACTACGACGGTACGATCGAGAAATCTGGAAATTCGGAGTACATATCGACACCAAGTGTACGAAGTAACCACCGTGTGTCCAATTCCCGATATGCCACGTACGTATGATTGACAGGCCAGAGAGGTAACGCGCGACGGCCATTTTCCCGTTCTCAACAACCATATTCTCGTTATCGTTCAAAATTCATTATCGTTACGAAAGAAAGCATCCGCGTCCGGAGTTTTATAGGCCCGCGCGTGATGATCCGCGCATGCGCGTCTAACGATACAATTACTATACCAACATGACAAGTACAAATATAAGCGAAAGTGAAGATATGAGAGAAGAATAAAAAAAAAAACAAAAAAAAGAGTAGATTTAAATGAAAGTGTGGTGGCGTAGTGTGATAAGCGCGCGTCGAACGCAAGAGCGGACGACCGTACGCGGGAAATTCAAATTTCCCGCGTCGGCCGATCGCCCGTTTGGCCTCCGTTCCCGTGTATTTAACGGTGTGTGTATACAGGGACACGTTAAAATCGGCGCGAATAACCGGCGTCGTACAGTTTGCAGAGGCTGTCGGCACGTGCTGGCATACCGCTCGAGTTGTGCATACCCGGTACCGAGACCGAGACCGAGAGTGCCTCCTGGTGCTTAAGTATCTGTCTGCGCCGTTGCCAGGTGAAAGTCCAGGCTGCTATTACGATTATCTGAGCAACGAGGAACAGAGTACCGGCTATTATTGCCTCACCCATGTTGACGCAAACACCCGATATACCCGTTGCTAGGTCCTCGCTCTCGATGAAGGTCGTGTCCTTGGCGATTGCCGTACGGTTGCCCGACTTGCCGTCGCGCTCGAAACCGAACTTGTCCGTGATCTGGATCGATTGGACCAACAGGAGATCCTCGCGCGACGACGTGCTTCGTCTTCGGCGACGGCCGTAACTGATCACCGAACGAAGCTCACCTGTCGATTCCTCCTGGTCGCACTGAACCGGCTCGCAAGTCGGCATACACGGGGTCACGAGAGCACGGAATTGCACCACCTCCGAACTCGGGAATTTAAAGGCGTCGAAGTGCGAGAGAAGTATCTGAAAAGTGAAAAAAAACACAAATCTTGTTAGTTCGGTCGGTAAATTATCGACATTATATTAGAAGATAATTTCATAAAAGGTCAATCCAACAAAACGGAATTATATGGGAACACTTTCTTACTATTATTCGTATCTATCAAATTAGTGAGAAAAAATCTCTATTGCCCCGATAAAAATAAAGATTGCAGAATTATTTATCAGAAATCTTTCGAACGAAACTTATGTTCTTTGTGCGTACATATTTATGTTTGAATATCTTTCTCGTTTCAATATTCCACCCCCTCAAACCACTTTGGCATTATTACCACAGAGAGAGAGAGAGAGAGAGAGAGAGAGAGGAACTTTGCTTCAAAAGATTTCGCGTCTCGCCCTGGCGAGAGAGTTCCCGTTTGCTGGAGACGTGACGATGAGGGATCGTCACGTTAACATGCGCCCATGCGTAGGACGAGAGGAAGGAGGAGAGAGAAAGAGAGAGAGAGAGAGAGAGAGAGAGAGAGAGAGAGAGACAGAGATGAGCGATCAATCATCTCTTGCACGCTCTCGACATTGCGGCAATGTTGAATTCTCGAAGGACCATGTTTGTGATAAAAAGTTGTGAAAGCTTCTACGAAGATTATCGCTCCTACCGAGTCACACGTAGTCTCTTAACGGTACCAGCATGCACGCAACTTGTGCCGTGGTATCTCCTATAGCTGTACAGTATACAACGAATCTGGCTTGGTGGATAACAAAAAACAGAATCAAGCCAGGCAGGCTTCCTCTTGCTTACGGTCATTATGCGGTGACCTTACTCCTTCTCGTGTTCTCAAGTAGCTCGCAACTCGTAGCGACCGCTCGTTAATAGTTTCAGTATACACGAATAACTAATTCTTCCCTTCAGTGCATAATCGTTATCCATGCTCGCCATTAACGAAGAAAATTCTCACGCCTGAGACTTCCATCCAACGAGAAAGGATCGATCGTTTTAATCGTCATGTGAAAGTTCTAGCCTTGTACTCGAACATATTTTAAACTAAGTTCATCCTTATAACTCTTTCTATCATCCGTTAACCGGCGTAATACGCAAAAATGCGTTCGATCCAACGTGCAAACCGCCCAGTTGCATCGGATAACTTGGATCGTACGGAAATAAGGAAACAAAATCCGTACGTGTTGTATTCGAAGTATCTACCGCTTCAATTTCCGCACTATACGCGATTCGCTCTTTTGCAACGATGCTGAGGAGTCGTAACTAGAACGAGAAAAACACGTAGGGGTTGCAACTTCGTCGAGCCACCATCGTCGGGTACAAGGTTGCATAATGCCATGACAACGAAGATATGGTTGGTCTCGTCGAAGTACTGCCATAAACGCTTGACCCGGTACAGATACGACGATCTTTTCCACAGTCGGTTCGTGACGAAGATTCTTGCAACATTTTACTTCGCGAGTTATAGTCGACGGGGGAAATGTCGACGGCCTCAGATTTTCTTCTGCCGTGTTCCATAGACCTATCTGCATCTATGTCGGTGGAAACATACCCGGTTTACGGTATTGTGGTCAGCAGGCAATATAGTATATGGTACTTGGTGTTCACGGGCTGAGTAAATGACTGCGAGGCGCGCGTATAAATGCAGGTGGGTTGTATTTGCACACGAAATTAGATACAGCTGCTGGCAATTGTCTAGTGATTGGTCAAGCAAAGGAATGGAATGGAAAGAATAGCCGCGCGGCCAATAACCAGATATGGGTATTCTCTTCAAGAGCCATTCGCTGTATTATTTGCACCGCGCGTTCTTTTCGGTATCGCGACTGGACTACGTGCAACCGAGGGGGCAGCTCGTCGCGAGAGAATTCAGCTTTCCCCCTTTATCTATGTATGTGCGACGAGAGAAATGTATCCAATTTCGTTCAAAGCGACGACGACGCGCCGTACGAAGATGGGAGGGCCATCCCGGCCGAATGCCAGTGCGCAAAATCCTCTTTTCTTTCTTTCTTTCCTTTCTCTTTGCTCCTTCGGTATTCTTTTTTCGTTACGTGACGGACATACAGCGCGGTCTGTTTCGCCGCGGAAAACTTTTACCGTGGAAATTCGGCAGTCTGCGGAACTACGTAAAAGGAAAACGGAGGGTGGTGCGCGAGAAAGAGAGGATGAAAGACGGTGGTGGGACGTGCAAGAAAGAAAGAACGAAGAAGGAAAGTATAAAAAAAACCTAAAAGAAAAGAAAAAAAGGAGAAAAAAAACAGCGGAGAAAGAAATAGAAAGCGACGCGATGGAAAATGCTGGTCTGCATGTGTATGCAACCGCACTTCTCTGTGGGCCGCTGCGCAAAGTCCAGAAACAGAGGGGGTAGAGAGTAGAAGCGAGCGTCGCTCCTCGTCGTTTCGCCCTGGCCGAAAGTGGACTCGTTTCTCTTCCCAGTCAGCTAATAAAATCAACTTCCAGAGCGGCGCCCCTGCGGGAAGCTAAAGAGCGGCGGGGGACGACGGTGGGTAGAGGGGTTGGTAGGTAGATGGTACGTATAGGTATCTCGAGCGAAGAGCAAGTTGGGTGAGAGGTTCGAACGGGGTTGGGTGAGAGGGTGGAAGCAGAAGGGGTTGGGTTGGTGCCACCACCGCCACCAGAAGCGCCCGGAGTTTCTCGTGAACCTCCGGTAAACGCCCGCACCAGCGAATTTATGTTTCCTACGGCCGTGCTTGCGCGTATTTCATCGGCTCGCGCACGCGCTCGCCACTATCCCAAGTCTCCCCGTTTTTCCTAAGCTAGCTTATATAGCTACCCAGTTAGCTCTGGTAACTGAGTTGCTAGCCTGTATACTCCGATGGTACCTTGGCTCCTTCCTCCATTGCCGTATAACACGCTCTAGCCAGCAGACGTTTTATCGTCTTTCCCTGAGAGCCAACCCCCTCTAGATACGCAACTATCGAAAGAACCCTCACGGTATATCGAGAAAACACAACGGTAATAGCCTCGACTATATTCTTTACAACATCGTACTCAGTTTGTGATATCTCACGTAACTGTAAGTAAAACCGTACTCATCGAACGAAACTACCTCTGTTTGTCGACTGACGACTTCCTTGTACGATTTCGCTAAAGTCGATTGATCATGGCGAATTTCCATTTCCGATGGACTTTTTAGCCTCAGGGTAACTATGGAACACACACAAAATGTGGTGCGGTTGCCAAGGGTTAGCTATCATTCACCCTGTTGTCACAGCGAACTTTGATTTTCACGAAATCAAGAGTCACCCTCGTATTCGCTACAGACCGATTACTCTTATCCATATTCCGTGTCTGAGCATTGCAACGACATGGCGAAAGCACGCAAGAGCTTAGTTTCTCCTCGGCGTGTACGACCGAACAGCTTGTGAAGTCATGACGGGTGAGGCTGGACGGATAGAGATAGAGAATGCAAATATTGATCCTTGCAATCTCGCAGAAATTAGAGGTCTCCGCCTCCCGTAAGCGCTTTCAAGAGGATAGAGCAGTTTCGTTTCATCTGATAAAGCGAGAGCTGGTTTATACCAGCGGCCTCGTGAATGTACCCTAATACAGATATATAGCTAAAGCGAGGAATAATTTCCAACGTATTCGAGAGACCGTCTCCGGGAATCTCTGGAACAACGATAGCTCGTTTCTGCGGGATTAATATCAGGACGCAAAGTTCCGAAGGATGTATATATACCGGGAAAACACGAACTAACTATATAAACAGTACGCATCAACTTTGTCCGTTCATCGACGAGAAATTGCAAACGCGCCATACCAGATTGTCAGATTATTCGGGATTGAGGAAAAAGTTATCGTTTCTTTTTACCTTATTTTCTTTAATTCTTTTGGTTCACGAGCGCGGTGTGGATTCCAGAAAGCACCTTGTTATAGAGGCTGGAGCGATTGAGCGAATCGATATACCAGTCACGATTTACCATTTACCCTCCTGCTAAACACTGTATTTTACGACTCGAATAGGATGGTATATGCAAGTTCATCGATTACGAAATATTCTCGTTCCATGGCACGCCTTTTGTTATTGGCGAATATAACAATGGCTGACTCTCGCGCGATTAACTACTTTTCACATTATTACCAATCTTTATGATATCTTGGGATTTATGAATTGCTCGTGCCTCGTCAATGTTTCACGACGGTTTATCCAATTAACTCCATGTGTTTATTGTAAATGGCGTACTTGCGTTACGTCTCACTTCTAAACAAATTATGGGAACCCAAAAACTTTAGGCCGAGTAAAGTACTCGCCGAGAGTAGCAGGAACTCGGTAATTGAAGAAAACAACCCTTGCGTTTTTATCGCGGAAAAAATTATCAGTATTGTAAGTCTCTTTTTATACGTCCGTTGTTCTGGACTCTAGGTAATCATCAATGCCGAGGCAACGAAGTTAAATGAAGCATTATGTAACAGGTGGCGTTGCACTTCGGTTCAATGATGTGGAACGTAACAAAACTATATATAAGTGTACAAGTTAATGAACCAACAGCTTTTTTACATCGACACTTAGACCCTCATTTTCTTTTCTCTTTTGCTCTATTCGATATCGACCTGGTCTAATATCTAAGCCTGCTTGGCTGAAACTTCAAGTTTTTCTTCTTTCTTTTTTGTTATCTCAGCAGGCTGCACTCTCGCATTTTTGCCTGACAATGAAGATTGTGAGCGCGGCAAACGGTCGAGTTGCTTTCGCGTTCAGGATCGTCGATTTTCTCTCACTCTCTCGTAGTCTTTCAACGTCCTCTTCGAACGCGCGCCAAGTAAATTACTTTCCTCGAAGCGCGTAGCCTGGAAACTGGCCGCAGCTGACACCGCCGGATCTTTTACTCCCGTCCCGCTCGTCCAATACTCTAGAGGATTCTCCGGGAACAGTAACAGTTTTCTTTCTTTTTTTATGCATTTTCTTTCTTTATTTCCTTCTTCCTTCCGTCTCTTTCGTTTCCCTCTCATTGTCTCTTTGCTAGCCCGTTGGCCTGGAAGTCATTCGCTGCTTTGCGAATCGTGTCACGTATCTTTGTAACGGTGGGATTGTCACGCACTCTTTTCGAAATTATTACGTGGTAGAGGATCAATCAAATTCCGCGGACAGATAAAGACAAAAAGGTGAAAGATCGGAGAATTTTCTTAGTAATGTATGTAGCTCTCGGAAAAAGGTGTCTGCAACATTCCAGGTAGAGAAGGCTGGGATAAAATCGGGCTCAATTGCCGGGAGAAGTATGCGCAAGAACTGTCTGGCTTATACTAGGGATTCCCGGAATATTACAACTTCGCCGACTCTAGTATGTTCTTTCTAATTGTTGACGTTATACGTTGACGAAGATATTTTTAGAACAAAATAACACCTATAATAAATTCGTCCCATGTTTACGTTGAATTATTGTTTAGTCTCCCATATAACTTCCGCCATCTTGAATTTCTAATGTTTGATTCCAATCTCTGTAATTCCCTTCTTTCTCGGATTAAAAACCGCCATCTTCAATTTTTAATACGCAATTACGTTCCACAAGTTTACATCTTACAAGAACTTCAGCTAGGAATTATTATGACTATTTTATCAATCCGAGATTTTAGTCAACTGTAAGTTCCAACCAAACTTGAACATTTATAAGTTCGCTAAATCGATGAAACCCTGCAAGATTTACATGAAATGTTCATTGCTTTTAATCACAGTCGCTTTCGATTATGCTTAGGATGTTAATAAAATATTCCGTCCCAAAGTATCCTGCTACTTTTATAAATTTTACCGCCCTCAATCTGCTCCGCTTGAACCCAATACGAAGTTTCGATGGTTTAAAAAAAATAAAGGTAGACACCGACGGTTGAGCGAACGATCAATCAGTCACGAGTAAACGAAGAAGAAAGAGCATGAAAAATTCAACGATAGCGTATTGAACCAGCTACTGATTTTGTTCCACGTCGTTGCATCTGTTACAAAATTAACAAGAAACCCCAAAAGCGAAAGTGAGAGAGCGAGTCAGAAGAAAAAAAAAAAAGAAAACAGAAGATTAACGATGCTCGTAAAATTCTATTGATCGTGGTTCATGACTCTTTTCTCTCTCTCTCTCTCCCTCTCTTTCGACTCATAACAGACGCGCACTCATACTTATCCCTCGGCTCACCATACCGATCCAACATTGTGCGTACATCATCTCGGGAAAAGCTAATATTTGCATACGAAACTGTTAAACCCTCGTTAGAGTTGTACATTATAGTTCATTGTACGATCACAGGGAACAAGTCCGAGCTCTCTCATTATCTCCACGCTTCTCGTTGCCGTTGCGCGTCTTTTCTTTACATGCGATTATCCACCAAGACCAAAGCCTTCAATTAATATGACGCGGAAGGCCACTTAACGATGCCCGTACGGCCGTTTGCTGACGTGAATAGAAAACGAAGAAAAGATATACGAGCGTATAATATAACCGAAGAAAACGAACTCTATGGAAACACGCTTACAGCTACGGTTTTTTGTGTGTGTTCCTCTTGACCAACGCACGCTCCCGCTTTGCCCGAGCGAGAACTTTAGTGGTGTCTCATTTTTCTATTCATCAATTATTCAGCGTCTCTATGCACGCCGAGTGTGCCATACAATCAAGATCTTTGACCGGCTTGAAAACTCTAAAGATCATCTCGGGGCCACCCACATGCGTGTCACGAGGCGCCTCGCGTCGTCAGCTTAGTTGCGCGTGGCAAATTGCTCGAGAGCCTCCAGTTTGAAATAGCCACAAGGGCGTGTGTCCGTCCGTATGATTGATTATCGCGCGAGAACACCGATAGAGTGCGCCCACTCGACCGTTCTTTCTTCAAATTTGTATTTACCTACCTTCGTTCCTCTCACTTTCGATCTTTCTACCGGGCCCCGAAGTCGAGAGAAATCAGTTTCCGGTCTTTTAAGCGCAGAGCGTTGCTTTCCTTCATTTCTCAACTGATGACAACGCCCCTCTATTTTGATTTTACGGTTCTTGTTCTCAAAGCGTTTTTTAATGATACACGATGTTTTATGGTTTTTTTCTTCGGACTGAATGTGCGAGCTATTGGTTAGAAAAAATCTTTCAAGCCAGATTTTGGATTATAATTTAAGTTGATGGTTTAACGGTAAATGTGTTCGCTTTAGAAATTTCACTTTTTAGGGTCGTTAGAATTTTGTCCTCGAGACTTTGTACACAGTCGATAATTCGTTGAATGTTTTGAAATATTATTCTTTAAATTTTCGTGTTTTCGTTCCGTTACGGATTCTTTCGATACAATGGAATGTAATGTCAAGGGGTGAAGTTTAGCCCGTGTCTGTATGTCCGCGAGTGCATTCGTGGCGCACGTGACGAAAGGGCATTATACTCCGGTCGCGGGGCCATTACCACCCAGTGTCAATTATCCCTAACGATAATACGATAATGGGCGTGCGGGCACGCGAGTGAGAGAAAGCGCCGAGACACGACCCCGTGTCGTCCGCAACCGGCGATTCCCCTTGGGAAATCAATTCAAAGAGTGCTGCTGCGTCGAGTCACTCGAGAGCCGGCTATATAATCACGCAGTGTGTATCTATATGGCGACGAGAATCGCCGAGATCGCCGGTGTCGTCAACCCAAGACAGCTGGGCGCTGCCATCCACATTTACGGGGATAAATCGAGGGGGTTGACCTTGAGCGAACTTCGAGCAGTTCGAATTAATCGATCGAATTTAATTTTATAGATTTAAAAGAAGGAAAAACAAGAAAGGTTATGATTCGTGAGTAAGGAAATGATCGAGCACGAAGGAAATTGAAAATCCGAGGTAGGACTCACCTTTCCGGAGGTCGCGGTTTTGTAGAGAGGTCCCATGATGACGTGATCGGTCGGGCAACCGTCCGAGTCGATGAGAACGATCTCGCTGGAATCAACACCGTCCATAGCGACGAGTTCGCGTACGAAGATCTCGTAAGGGCTGTTAGGGTCGAGAATCTCGAATTTGAGGGCGAGCGGATCACCGACCTCGGCCGAGGGCACTCCGTCGTTTCCGTTACGGTCCGTTATCTTCATAGCTACGTTCGGCGAGTCGACGATCACCTCCTCGGACAATGCCGGCGTTATATCACCGTGAACACCGAGATCCACTTCGTTCGAAACGGTCTTGTTGGTCAAATCGTACTGGCAAGTGACCGCGAGTCCTAAATCCGATGACGTCACTATCGTGTCGTGATGCTGAATCACAACGTCGTTGAGATAACGCCCGAGGCCCTGTTGCCTGACGTTACACTCGAGATCGTCGTACGCCATACGCAGCTCGAATTCTAAAGCGCCCTTTATGTCCTGGACACACGAGTTTGGCGAGCCCTTGGCGTATACCTTGCCGTTGAAGAGTTTGCTCGTCTGGATTCTCGCTACCATGTCACCCGCACGACAATCGATCGTCACGTTGTAGCACGAGCTCAACTCGTACGTCGATGCTTCGGGCACGTCCAAATAAGGCTCCTGCAATCGATAATTAATTGTTTATACGAGGATCACCATTGATTAATCTCATCGGCAATCGTTTCGTCGTCATCATTGATTCTTCAAAAACTTTTGTCTACGACGAGAATCGAATGATTTCCAAAGTGTCGAGAACCCAAAAAAGGTCAAGAAAAATCAAATAATATCAATGAAATAAATCAAATCAATAAATATATCTGATATCAAATCAAATCAAATAAATCAAAAGCAACATTTTATGAATAAAATTGCATCAGGGCAGCCCCAGTCAACGGTCACTATTTATTTACGTCCTATCATCCCTTTTCTCGTACGTACAGGAAACTCGGGGTTGATTTGAAAGAAAAAAAACGAAAAAGAAAAACGAAGATGCGAGAACCCGGTCCATTGGCCGATGGTCACCCTGTCTCTCCGAGTGCCCTGAGCGTTCAGGCCCACGAGGAAAAAACATTTGCCTCTGTAACGAGGCAAACGGTAGAGAGGAACAGCAGCGTGGCTGAGCTTCAACAGGTTGGCGAGAATGGGATTTTCTATCGTATTCCCGATTTTCTTTCTCATTCTCTCTCCCTCTCGTCCTTTCTCTGCCGATATACCCAGGGCTCTTGGGTACCCAATCCCTAGTGCTCGTACCTGTGCGTGCATGTCGCGGTGCTTTTTGTAACGTTTATCGATTTATATATATATCAATGTATAGGAACGCGAACACATACGTGTCGTACATGCTTTTCCGACCTGCACATCCGTGTGATTCGATCCCCACTCTTCGCAAATGCGCGTGTTCGAATTCTTCCGTTTTCATCGTGTCTACTCGATTACCCTGGAACACACTCGGTGGCCTGCCAAGCTCTTCTGCGTGCTTGTGTAAAATCCTATATAGAAGTACATATATATATATATATATATATATATATATATATATATATATATATATATATGTATATATATACGTATATACCCGAACCGTGTGAATAGCGACCGACACTACGGTGAATTGGAAAGCATTCTCTCCCGCCCGTCACGAGGCTTTCCGATGAAACACGAAGGAAACTCGATTTTCTTTACGCTTCCCTTTTTCCCCTTCAACCCTTTGACCACTCGTCCTACATGCAACACGGCGGTATGCTAAAGTACGTGCTACTTACTCGAATAGAATTCGAAAGCTTTTCTAAATCGAAGCTTCCGAGAAAATACATCGAGTCGGATTGACTGTAAATTCTTTCGAAAAAAGTTGCATATATTCTGTCTTACCGCAATGAAAGAAACAAGTAAAATAGCATTTCTCTTTCGAACACGATATATTTAAATACCTAGGGTACCTAGAAACCTAGTTTTTATTTTTTTAATCGACCGATTAAGTTTAAAGACTTTTTTAAGGGCTGCCACCGTACGGAATCTTTCTTTTTTTTCTGAATTGATATTATCGCGACCGTTTTGTATTCTTACGTTCGACGAATTAAAAGGACGCTACGTCGAATAAAACTTACCTGAATATCGGAAAGAGTGGCTCTGGCGTGATGGCTGAGACGGCATACCATGTCACCGGTATCACCGTAATCGTAAGAGTGACAACGGAAGGGAGAGTTGAGACAGAGCTCGCGGCACTCCTCGGATGTACCGACGTCCTGATAAACCGAGTCGACCGTCTTGAGTATACGACCGGTGAGTTTCTTGAACTCGCAAAGCTTCACGGGCTCGTCGACGCAATGATTCTCAAGGTAGTCGAAGCCCTTCGATGTTTGAAAGGCGCTCGAGCCAGCAATGGTCAATCTATCCATGTCGGAGAGCTCGCACTCCTTCGTCGAGTTCGCGTAATTGGCAGATCTGCAATCAGCGAAAAAAAAAACGAAAAACGCATTAAAATCAATAAACGAATAAACAAATTAAATAAACAAATATATTATTATCCTCGATAATTGTAAACTCGTCGTAAATTCAAACCCGATCGATACAAAGTCACCAAATCACGTTCGAGGTCGTCGACCCGGCGTTATAAAAATATATATAGTTACGTGTAAAAACAAAAAAAAAATCGCGAAATCTCGCGAGCAAACCCCAACGAGATAAAACTGAGAAATGAGAAAGAGGATGGGAAAATTTGCGGACGAAGAGGCGAACGAGAGGATATACGGTCAATGGAATTCCTTGATTATCTCATTCGCTAATCGCGGGAGGTACGAAAGGGCGTGGCGACCATAAAGTGTCACCTCCGTTCCGGGAAGCCTGTAATGCAAATGCGTCTCGTTCGCTGCTTGTACACGTCCCTGGTGGTACAAGAATACGTACCGAAGCAAGCGCATGCTCGCATGCATGAATACGACCTGTGGATACAACGAACGAGCCGTACATTCGACGAGGAGAGAGGCGTAAGTGCAACATCGGTCCGTATAAAGCCGTAGATCGCGTGTTCGGCATCGAGTTGTTGCTTCTCGGCTCGCACGTTACTTTTCGCGTGCCACACAGCAGCATAAGCCCGAGTCTGTTCGTTGGATCGCGTTTTCGACCGTATTTTCTCATGCTACGCGAGGACCGCGCGCATCGAATGACCGTACCGTACGGTATTTCGCCACTAACTTACGGCAGTAACGACCGTTGTGCCGTGTCCTTCTCGACGTTGTTTCTTTTTTTGTTATCCACTTCTTTAATCATTTTTCAATAAACATTTATGATAAAAAATGTATCGAATTTGTTTAAGTGTTTATTAGAGATTTTTCGTTTTTCGAAACATTGATTATCAGCACCGATGTGTCTAGATTGCGATCGAAGATCTTCGATAGAGGAAAATGATCGGATTCGTTTGATATTATTCTTATAAGTGGAATCTCATATTTTTATCGAGACCAAGATGACAGTTTTCATTCGTAAAATTAATACCAAACTGAGAATTTTTCATCGTTTCGTGGTACGACAATTCGGTCAATTTTATCATCTCGCGTAATGCTAAATCGATTCGTTTTTTAAGCCTGTACACCGAGGAAAATTTATGTCGCCCACATATATTTCTCATTGCCTCGCGATATTGGAGAGGGCTCGGCTCTCAGCCACTATCGCCACGATGAAAGCCTCCGCTACCTCGATTACCCGCTTACCCTCCTCGCTCTCGATTCAACTCCCGCAACCCTTAACCCATTTTCATATTATGCGGAGATCGCGCATAACGGGTGGTAATATCCCACGATGGTATGTTGTCGACGAGGTATAGAAGTGTGAGCTTTTTCGAGAGAGCTTCTTCAAACCCTCTAACGCACACCCCCGTCACCTAGCAGACTGGCTTGGAAAGTGCGAAATATCGTGGCTGTCGACGGAACACTGGTGGGACGACAAGCGGGGATGTCTATCCACCTCGTCATTTTGGATTTATCCGTCCTTTCAATTCGTACGAAGACGAAGGCGCGTAAATCTATCGAACGTAATTCTCGGTATAACGGAACGACGAAATTCTTAAGGGTGGTGCGAGCTTTTAATCCGATCCGTCGTTGAGATTAGGGGTCGAAAAATAATATTGAAATATTCTTTAAATTGTATTATTAGAAATATCAATTAAGTATTTTATTATTCTTTATTAATAATGAAAAGTAATATCAAAATATTGCGTTCCCTCGTGCTAGATTAATCATCGAAATGAAATGTTGAGCCGCGAATGAGTGGTGAGAGGTGATAGTCACGGTCTGTATTCGATGATATAAATTAAAAAACTTAAATGCCGATGTAAGCTGAACCTCGCCGGAACACGTTACAATAATATCGCGTACAGCAAATTAATTGGCTAACAGGAGTTTATTACCCTGTAATAAATGAGCGATCAAGGCTCCTAAATGGAAACAATCAGAGAACGAATAAGAAGTATGCTCATTTATTCGCGAGGGCGGAGTTGAGATATAATGCGTGGAATAAAAAGCGAGAGAGAGAGTGACCTTCGTTGATCTTTATTTTTACGTGCTGAAAACGTTACGTTGATTGGACCTTCCGAAGCCTCCCCTTTAATTATCGGTTATTGGAATTTTTGCATTAGCCCATAAAGTTGATTCTTTTTCAATTAAGAATGCCTCGACGAAACTATAATTTAATTCACACATACACTGCTGGTACGAAAATACCCGACCTTAGAGAGGCGTTGAAACGCGTCTAATTGTAAGTGTTTGCATTTACGACGATCATGCGTTCGCTAAAAACGCCCATGATAAAACCTCTCGAATAATTAAAAAAAAAAACAAAAAACAACAACAACAAAGAAGTATAACAAAAATTGTCTCCCCGATTATTTTCATCCCCGAAGATCGAAGACATTTTTGTCCTCTCATAAAAACAATTTTTGTACAACGTATACGATCGTATTCGATCGAGTACTCTTTGATTTCTGCATCGTGAGAATCGTTGAATTTTGATCTCGCGGTTCGCGGGGACCGTGGCAGCTCGACAGTTTTCCCCTTGGCTTTTTCATTCAACGTCTCACCGTTCTCTTTCTCTCTCTCTCTCTCTCTCTATCCCATCAGCAAATTCATTTCATCGATTTGGGATTATATTGCCCTTAGACCTGAATAATATTCATGAGCCGAACCTCTTCCTACCCCTCTCCTCCCTCCTTCCGGTTATGGCATCGATGATAAGCCACAGGGAGCTGCTGCTGCTGCTTCGCGACTCGCTCCCCTACTCCCAGCCCGACTCTTTCCGATATCGCGACGAATCACGGTCGATGGTCGAAAAATCACTGCCACCCTTACTTGCCCTTCGGATCTTCTCATCTTCATCTCATTGTAAATCGAGTATGCCATCGAAAATATCCCATGTACACATATATATATCATCGTAGGACGGTAAAAAGAACCGAATTGCATAATCGAGAATGGTAGATAACTCGAGAGGGTCCCTTTTTCCCGTGGAATTTTCTCGACGTAAAAGAGGGCGATTCCTCTTTTTAGAGTTCCTGGGAACCGTCTCTCCGTGCTCACACCTCTTTCGCTTTATATCCGTGCATACGACGAAGAAGATGGGGTATTTCCCTCATCTCGATACTTCGAGCGTTCCTCGTCCGTACCGTTCGTCACACGTTACCTGCGGACTCGACCCTATTGCACTCGTTCTCTATTTATACATCAACCTTCGCATCCGCGAATCGAGTTTTTCCCTCTCGGTTCGTCGGGGTACACCCCGCGCGAGCCGGACGAACAAGGCAAGCCACCGTGCCAGAAACGAGTCCGTGATAGATTCGATTAATCTCGTGGAAAGAGACGCGACGTAGCGACGCGAACTACCGGGGCTATATACGACTTTGCGCATGAGCGAATCGTGAAGTTCGATACACGACAAATGCGTGGATTGCTGGTTCGTACCGACGATAATCGTGAATAATTTACTTTAGAATTGATTGACCTCTCCGACGATGAAAAAAAGAACGCGTTCTTTCGAGTAGATAACTCGTTTTGGATGAAACGAGAGAAGGGCGAAATAGATTGAACGTTTATTTTGTTATTACATTTTCTAGACAAAATACTATAATCATCATCTTCGCATCTTAGAAAATAGATTATTTTATTTTTATGGAAAATGAAATTTGAGAGAAAAATATTGATAAATATCGAATTATTTATCAGACGACGTTCGAAGAACGAAGAGGATTTGATTGCTTCAATATGAACAAAATATTCGTTATCTTTGTGTCACATTTTCCCAGTGGAGATTTAATTTACATGTAATATTGACGATAAAAGTCGAGGGGCCGTAAGGTTGATTATTATCGCGGGAATAAAGACGAAAAATAAAATGGATGATAACAATTAGGGGTGAGGCTACGTGGATGGTGAGACATCACCGAGACGTTGGATCTCTTCTACGTCTGGTACAATCTGCCCTTTCTACAACGGAATCGACGTCTCTTGTCTCATGAATTACGTATAAACGCGAACCCCGTAACCCCGACGGTGGATAAAGGTTTCGCCCAGATGCCACTTTGTAGCTACCGCGGGCAACTCGGAATACAACCCGATAGAAAATCTGCGGTATAAACCTTATATCCTCTGTCTCGATCTCGACCAGGTCCCGGGGCATTCGACGATCGAGTAGGAAATAAATCACACTTTCTTTTTTCCAATAATCAGATAAATTTGTAATCGGCTGATTCACGATGATTGTTTCCTATCGCTTTGTGGATTACCGGAGATAAAAGAGTGGTTGAAGATCTCGCGAACGATCATCGCAGAGACAAGATTGGTCAACGAGTCGATCGAAGTTAAAGTCGAATTATCGATATTGAAAGTTATTTCCCGGGTTAACAAAGTCCTGTCCCGTTGGATCGAGTCACTTCTGGCAAAGGAAAAGTTAATAATTGATGAAGTAGAGGGAATATCGTGACCGTTTCTTGCCATTCATCCGTATCACTTCTTCAACGACAGTCGACTCCTGTCTCGCCAGCTTTCCAAGTTTCGCTGGACTAATTCCAGTTTATCGGAACGTTATACCAGTCATTGGCCGCTCATCGTTTATTGACAACCATCATGGAGAGCAACACTTACTGAGATAACATGGTCACCTAACCGATACTTCAGCTCTTAGAGATTAGAGCCCTTGGAGACTTTAATCAACCTTTGATTGTCGTATAACGAATTTTCTACGCTGTTTTTCTACCTTCTTGTTGTTTTAGTTTATTTCACCGTCGACCAGCTGTATTTTCATCCCGTGTAATCCTGCGGAAAAGGGACGACCCAAGAAAACCAACAAAAGAAAAAACGAAAAAATGAACAATTCCAAGAATAAACCGAGGGGTCGAGACAGTCGCAGTTAGCAGTCAATGCCTCGCGCCCCGAATCGACAATCGGAAGACTCCGGGCGGAGGCAACGGGTAGAAAAGAATTACAAGTTGTTCGGTGGGTTGAATCCCCGATGAATCTGAAATTATTCTTTCGACGGGTGAGAGCAAGTCCGAAGGCTGCCCGGGACTCCGCGAACTGCAACGATTGCCTCGCGCCCGTTTGCCAATCCCCTTCTCACCCTCGTTGCCAATACGGAACGAAAGTGCTCGAGGTAGATCCTCGAATAAGCAAAGCGATTCACCATCCCTCTTCTCCGTACCATAACTATTCTCTCTCTCTCTCTCTCTCTCTCATACACTTCCACCCTCTCCTGACAATTCTTCGCATTCTTTTTCACATTGAAAACACCCCGGGGCGCATCGATCGCCATGGAGACCGCGTCGGTGATTTATCGAACGTGCTAACTCAATTTATGCGAGATACCTGGCAAACGGGGTTGTGACCTACCCGTCGTAGCGGTTAAAAACATTTTACCCCGAGCGTCCGAAATATTTGCATTTTAAGTTTCTTTTGCTTTTTCTCTTTTGCTTCGTTCTTTTTTTTCTTTTTTTTTGCTCTTCACGAGCCAACGAATAAATCTTCGGCAGGACTTGACCAAATCTTCGTACGAGACTTTAAGTACCTACGGCTCGACTATCCTTGCACCAGTTTGTCGTCGCGATGGCAGGGGTAGCAGTAGCTACCAGGGGTAGCAAATGCATAGGGTGGAATTATCGCGGGACCCGAGGGTGCCCAGTACATAGATCAACTTGACACTGGAAGTAAGTACGCGCGAGGCGAGGGCTTTGAGTGCCCGACGCGATTTTGGTACAGCCACCAACCCCACGACTCGACTGCCGTACCAACGTTACGCTCTCTCACATGCTCACCCCCCCTCCCTCTCTCTCTATCTCCCTGTCTCTCTTTCCTACCGATGTTCTTCAGCTATTACCAGGAGATATATGTCGTCCACGCAATCCGGTGATGCATTGCGAGTTCGCGAACCACCACTCGCCCAAGGGATGCACACTCCCACCCTTGACACTCCCGAAAAATTCTCTCGGTACGTTTTTGCCCGGTTTTACCACGAAGCGAACAACCCTGTCCTCTGGATTCTTTCCTTCCTCTTCGTGCCATTCTCGAACGATTCTTTCCCTCTTTTCCTTCTTTCTCGTCTTCCTATCTTTCCAACCCTTCTCTCCTTCCCGCTCTCTCTCCCTCTCTTTCTCTCGTGCGCCATCTTTCTTCCTTTGTTTCACGACAGATCTTCCTCCGATGCTCGACAAATGGCCACAATTACGTACATGTGCCAATACATAACCCGCCACGCGACGAAGAGAGAGGGAGAGAGAGAGAGAGAATAGTTCCGATCGTGTCCTGGCGTGCCGAGGCGATGAGCCACCACCGCACAACCGGCAACAAAGTGTACCGTCCTCCAGTTTTACTGCTCGCTCGATACTTCACTCACTCTACCCTCTCTCTCTCTCTCTCTTTCTCTCTCTCTTTCTCCCTTCTCCCACCCCTCGGCTTTCCTTGCTCTTTTCTCGCTCGTTTTCTCTCTGTCTATCCAACGGTGATGTCTCGCCAAGAACTGGCAGTGAAAATTCACGGACTCTCGTCGACCTGGGACGTTTCTCCACCACGAGAATCGACGTTTACGACGACAGAGCCTTTCACTCATCCTGTCCACGGTACGCTTCCGTATACGCTCCGACGAACCCCCTCCCTCTTCTCTCTCTCTCTCTCTCTCTGTCTTTCTCTCTACCCTTGTCGTGCGAGCTTTGACCCCGTGAAGTAAAAAGTACCCTCGAAGAAAAATGTCCTTGCTGGAACGCCACACGAGATAAATTCTAACTCGTACGTGAAAGCGTTGACGTCGGTCTTCGCGTTTCTGCGTTGTAGATAATAAGATGTGCTTGAGTAAGCACAAAAATTATTTACCCCTGGGTAGCGATATTAGAAATTTAATTTATTCGTTCCCTCGTACCAGAATAAAAATTTATTACGGACTGACGTCAATATTGGATCCTTGAAAAAGTTCACCCCCGTGTTAAAAACAATCGCGATTCATTTTGTATTCGAACGAACTTTACGTATGAAATCATTTTCCATGTTAACTTCCGGTATTTTTTCTACGAGCACAGGGGAAACAATTTTCTCATACAAATAAAACGCGTATCTTCCACCCTTGTGAACGAGGAACAACCCTTAATGACCACAGCCCTGAATATCGTTCGAGTATTAAAACATTCTCACACTAATATTTACAATAAAAACAAAAACACAACTATTTGTCACTCTCGCGAACAAGCTAGGTACAACCTTTAATGATCATTTCCCTGAATATCGTTCTAGGATTAAGACACTCGGCGTCTGTTGCTTGGCTCGTGTCGTAACCAGAGCACAGCCAAATACAAGGAGTTAGACGTCACCTTCTCTTGCAATCTGTGTCTTCCCCATTTGCTTGGTCGACGTACTATATACATATATATATATGTTTGTGTGTGTGCCTGTATGCGCTTGTAAGAAACCTATATCTCGGTATATATGGACATATATATTATCGTTGTAAATTGGTGTATTCGCATACGTGTGAGAGAGAGAGAGAGAGTAAGACCCTCCCCAGAGTCTCGAGTTAGACCGTGTACGCGTCCCGATGTAATTACGATAAACTTAATGTACGAGTGGCGGGTTACCAGCTGGCTCGGTGGTCGGTTAGGTCGAGCAAAGCGCACGAAGCTAACACCGAGAGAGAGAGAGAGAGAAAGTAACAGGTGCTGCGAACTTCGGTACACGCCGTTGGTCCCCGGTACTCGTACCTTGCTTTTCACATCGGGCAGCCACACATACACACACATACACAGCTTCGACTCCGAGCCCGTCTCTCCTTCGGTCTTCGCCCAACCGCTATACGCACGATAAGAACGGCTTCGCGCTTCCGAAATTTGCGAGAGATAGAATCTGCCCGGGGTAACTGTGGCGAGCTTTGCGCTTTCGGTGAAAACTGAGAGCAATGCTCTCCCTCCATTCCACCTTCGTAGCAGAGGCTGCAAGCTCGCGCTGTGTTACGAACTTTAATGCGAAAGCTATACGAGGCTATCATCCGCGAGTCCGAACTATCTCCTCCGCAAATACTTCGGCAGTACGTTTACGCGAATATAAACGCCGGTGAATATCGTACGAAGCTTAAATTATCCGACGACCGTACGTGTCTCGTCGGTCAAAATTTTATTTCATTTTGTTTTTCTTTTTCTTGAGTTTTTCAATTTAGAAGAAAATAGAACAACGGTCGAATAGTGCGAAATATAATTTGTTGAAATTGACACCGTTGTAACGACACTGATAACATAAAACAAAATGTACGAAATTTGAACTAATTAAAATATTGAAGACCGATAAAATTGAAAGAAAAAACATTTAATAAAAGATAAATAATAGAATTAAAAGTCGATTTTAGCCGTCGTGACGAACGACGACGGCTAAAATCGTAAGTAATGAATTTTGAGGAATCGAAGCGTGCGACAATTTTCCGTCCCAAGTGTAAAGTATACGATTGACAATGAGAACACCGCGCGAAGTTATCCGCGTGTGGCAATTTTAACGTTGTTCCAACAGAGGAGATCCTCGCTCTAATTAATAAATATCCCGCCTCGCTAATGAATTGTATCTGTCGCGTATAACCCAACGGTATTACGCCGGCTGATTGCGAATTAATTACTTATATCGTGCGATTTACATATGCAAATCGTGCCCAGCGCTGAAGAGACGATCGTGTGCGCGTGGCGTAGCCGCAGAGTGGAAGGGTTTTGTATATACATATATATGTATAAATGTAGTATAAGAGAGAGGGAGAGAGAGATAGGTTGTAGTAGAAGCTCGAAGTGAGTACAGAGAACCAAGGGAGAAATGGGTAATTGAGGTAGGATCGTGGAACGCAAGAGCAAGAGCAAGGTAGATAGAGGGGAAAAGTTGCAAGCCAGACAGTCGGATAGAAACTATACTTTTATACATATATATATCTAAATATATTTTGCTCCGCGCCATGTCGCCTCTGGAACCCTCTATTTATCAGTGGAAACGCGCTTTCTTATCAGCGATACAGCTAACTCAAGATAATGGTCGAAATTATGGCCTCGCGCGTGTGGCACTCGCATGGAAAAGTCGACGAGTTATAAATGCGGGATCGTTTTGCAAAATTGACGATACATACGTATACGATTATCACGAGTATGAACGATCGATCGTGCGATCGGCTTACTCTGTATTTTAGTCCCGATGTATTTATGCACTGTTGGCTTAATTATACGCACCACCACTCTATCGATTCCTTCTGCGAATTATCGAGTTATCGATCATCGATCGAGCGCGAATTATAAAATTTGTGAAAAAATAAAAATGAAAACAAAATAGAAAAACAAAAAGTAGAAAAGAAGATCAACGAGGAACGAGACTTGGTCGATCGTTCGACGGTGCGTTCGATTTTCCGTTGATTGGAAAAACCTTCGAGGTGGAAGATCGCGAGGGTGTTTGCTTATCGATCGTAATAATCTTCGCATTAATTTATGCTCGTCGCGTACGCGACTCACGTACTGTCGTGTCGCAGCGTAGCGTAGTTTACTGCGTATAAGTACACACCGTATATATATATATATATATATATATATATATATATATATATAGTTAGAAATTGAGGATCGGCGTGGTAGCAGGGAAGGTGAGAGGGTTAAAGAGAGGTAGGGGGTAGTTCGCAGTGAATTGCACTGAGTGCCGGTGCTCTCTGGGCATACGGTAGCCAGGCTGTCGGTCCGGGTGATAAACTCGTATCTATCTTATTGCTATCTTCGCCGTAATTCTTCCGTGTCGCGTCGCCCGTTCTACGGCGTACGCGGGACTTCCATGCGAGAATGAAACGGTCAGCTCGCCCATCCTGGCAGTATATATTTTAATGGTCCGATTTCTGCACGTATGCACGTTTTCTCGACGTTGCAAACGCTATCGCCGCACTCTCTCTCTCTCTCTCTCTTTCGCGCTCTCTCTCTCTTTTGCTTTCTTTCTCGCAGGCACGCGCATGCGCGTTAGGACCACTCTCTCGGTATCTTGACACTTTACGGTGCGAGATAAAAGCTGGATGTTTTTTTGTCCTAGAACACTGTTTCCCACTTCCGGTTTTTTCTCTTGTTTCCTCCGTTACTCTGTTCGTATTTGAATAACGAGTCGCTTATCGCTACAATCGTTCGCTTTTGAATGTAGGTATATTTATCAATTCGATTAATTAAATTATCAAATTGCAAAAATCAGAGTCTTTTCAATATTTTGCTTTTTATAATTTTGTGAATATTCGAAGGACGTCGCAATTTTTGTATTTGAGGGTAGATTTTTAGTGTTTAAAAATTTCATCATTTTATCCAAACGGTAAAAGGATTTTCGATACGTCTTCGTTCCTTATGTTATATATGCCTATTTTTAATTAACGTCGCGTATTAATATATTCCAATATTATTTTATTGCACGATAAATTAAATTTATGTATGAAGAATGGGAGATCGTGACTTAAATGGAGACGAAGACAGTAACGATGAATGGAGCGAGAGAGAGAGAGGATGGGAGGCTGGATGAAATGGCATGAAAAAGCACGTCACACCGGGTGTTTACACCCGCCCCGATGAGTCGAGATGATTACGGTAGAGAGTAAAGAAGTCGAAGAACTACCGTCCGTTACAGAAGAAAATCTATCCTAGCTCTACGTGCGGTATCGGCTACACGCTCGTGGTACTTTCTTGCCTCGACCTCCGTCTTCTTTTAGCATCTCTTCTCCATCCATTCGACTTGGCTTCGTATACCTTCTTCTCGTTTTATCTGTATCGTCCTACCTACCGTGCGTCGGCTCTCATCTCTCTCTCATCTCTTTCTCTCTTGCTCTCTCGCTCTCTTGCATCCTTTTCTACCGATCCAAGTCGTTACGTCTCAGCAAAGCCGTTTACTGCCTCCACGTTAGTTTCTTCGACCGGACGCATTCTTTGGCTACCGACTACCTCTCTCTCTCTCTGCCTCGAATTTATACTGTTGGCGCTCAGCTGCTCTTGCTCCGTAGACACAGATCGACTGTCGGAGATGCGCGAGCCACGCGTAACGCGATGCTGGCTCGCGTCACTATGGCAACAGCAGGACCAACATCCGACATTGCACTTACCTATATATATATATATATATATATATATGGATATAGTTCGTATACGCTCGGTACTTCACTTAGATTTCTTGCACACGGTATCGTACATACGAGTACGAATGGTTGAACGATCTACTTAAGGGCCTTCGTACTGTCGGATAAGACGAAAAACTAAATCTTTCATAAGTATTTACAAAAACACTCTCGTGAATTTTATCGGAATAATTTCTGCTTTCTTCTCTGTGGATTTGAATAGAAAGTTATTCGACAAATATGCAAATAAACAAAAATAAATCAAATCAATAACGATAACGACAGAATTTTTAATACATTTATTACTTTTTTAAATATTGTCTCGAAATTGCTTGAAACGAAATTGAATGACATTTAAATCAGCAATTTGGAAATCAAATGAATATAAAATCAAACATTTTTTCTTTCTTTCAATGTTTACTTAAATATCGTTTTTATTTGAATTTCATTCGACCCGAGAATCGACGGGTGAAAAAGTATCATTCATCGATTCGATCGCTGGTAATTTTCTCGTTCGACCACAAATTAAACACGAGCGTCAATTTCAATGCACGCTCAAGTTTTGCAATTAATTAAACGTTAATTATTTGAAAACAATCGAACGGAGGTCACCGAAGTGTACGGTTATCTCAAAAAATTGATTGCTACTCGTACATTCGCATTCGCCACCGCATTTGCGTAGTGGACATTTTTTAGTACTGATTTTATTCCTCTCGCCCGCGAGCGAAATGCAATTAACGTTGGTCGGAACGAAAGATATATCTATAAAAAAAATGAAACAAAAAAAAAAGAAACACATAAAAAAGAAACAAAAAGAAAGAAACCGAATGTCTACGTCACCGTGCTCGTCGTCGTAGTAAACGGTGTTAGCGAGGAAACTCGCTAGTCGGTGGAGTGGCCACGCTAAACTTTCCTTATTACGAACCCAACCCCCTATTCTCCTCGTCCCTTGTCTCACTGCTATTCCCGCTTTATTCACTGTATCCCGGCCAAACTTCTCGAAACACGCGCCTCCCCTACCCTGTATTCTATATATCCCCTGCTTTTCAACTCCCATTTTGCGCTCGCTCGCCCACGGCATTTCGCTTCTTATGACGCTTCCTACTACACGCTGTATCGTTTTTCGTCGTCTCTTGGCGTTCTCTTCGTCCGTGATCGCGTCGCTCGTCCCCGTCGGTCTTACCCCTCGGTCGGTAATGAAACATCCCCCGGAGCGATGGCCAACCGATCGAGAGGGAGCGCCATGAATTTATTAGACCGGAAGGTCCCAGTGGCGAATCGAGCGTTCCGTCTCGATGGAAATACGACGACGGAAGAGCCTCGACAAGTTGCTCCGATTATTGTATCTTCGTCTTTCACAAACTTCGCTCCTTCGATTTACATCAATGACTCACGATTTTTACAACAGGTAAACGCGAAGTTTACTCGGCGTTCTATCTCACACATCCGGTGGATCGAATTAATCAATTAATTAATTAATTGATTTAAATAATGAATAATTCGATCGAATAACTTGGTGAGATTTAATCAATAACTTGGATAAAAATGTCTAAATTATTGTATCGAGCATTAATTTATTATAATAATTTTTAACAATGACTAGTTGGTTTTTAAACGAAAAATTTGCAAAAAACTACACAAGGTGACGTATAAACGATGGTCTCGAATAAATTTATAGGGGTGGTTTAGCACATTTGCGTTATAGAGCAAGGTTTTAAGGGATGTGGAGATAAATTTTCTACCTCGAAGGGAACGTAACACTAGCTAAGCTCCTTGTGCAGGAACGCGACATTCTACGGTCGCGGCTAATATAGGATGGCTACTGTTTATACAGTAATACCCCATGGTACCATCGCCGTTAGCCCGGGCAGGTACGTACGGCTGGCTCATGACCACCCTCGTTCACACCAACGTCCCCATTGACTGTTTATTCAAACGAACGTCGGTCGATTTACATTCCAATCGCACGTGTGGTTTCCCTAAGCGACCCTTCGCCATCCTGGCAATGTCACGGCTTCCAGGGGCCAAGTGGGTTCCCGATAATTTCGATGTCCTCGTCAATGCTCGGGGGGTTGTAACGACGCGTCACAGCTGTATCGCGGACCACTCGTCACCTCCATCGATTATCACCCGAGAAGTTCGAGCTATCACGGGGGATGAAAATTTTATGATGGGGGGGGGGGGGATGAAAAAACACCTGCACGATTATACGATTATACAAAAATAATCTTGTAACAACCCTGCCACTCGTTTCGACCCCTATTTACCTTTTTTTTGTTGATAAAACCGAACGATCCAAAAGGTTTACGCTCGAGCAACAACGTAAAATTCATTCCCACCCTTGTGCAGCTCTCGCGATATCTCGAGTGAAAGATGGAAAAATGTATGGAAAAATAGGAGGGTCTATAAGTACGAGCGTATGAGAGATTTATCCTCGTACTTTTGCCCAGGTATCACACAAAAACAGCGGTACATTAGTGAAAATCTGGCAGTGAAACGAGGATTGGTTAGAACGCAAAGGCAACCTTTTTAGAGGAACCAACCTGGCGGGGAGTCAAACGGTCTGGGATTAACATAAATTCTCGGTACTCGTTTGATACGTTGGCGGCTCTTCAGTTTCCACCTGTCGTTCACCAACGCTCTACAGCGTATCTTCCCCTATACCTATTTATATTCCATGAATTTTCTGTTATCGCAAGTCGGAAATAACTCTGGCGTCGCGGTTAAAATGTACTCGAAGCTACTGAACTACGACCGTTTTATTATATTTTCTACCCCGTTACTGCGAAACTGTTACCGGAGGTTCATCGTTCGTATGTTTAAATTTGTTTTAATATTAACATTGTCGGTCCGCGCGGGAGCGAGTCTACTCGGCTACGTGAATTTCGAGACTCTCTCGTCATTAAATATCAACGCGATACACGTACAAGTTATTACACGTTTAATGGCAAATTCCCAAAATTTTCCACGAGTTTAACTAACGTCGTTATATTCTCAGTTTAATGGATTAGTAGACTGCCTTCGTTTTTTATTTTAACGACGCAACTGGCGTATTTGCCAAGAGGGTCATGTTTTTTCGGGAGTACCGCTTGTTTTTTAGCAATATTTGTCTCGTTAGCATGCAAATAAATAAATAAATAAAATATATATATATATATATGTAAATATGCATACACCTCGATTCGTTCAATTACAAAAACCACTCTTCAACATTGCAAATTGGGATGTTACGCTTTTCGAAAATATCGTTTATTTTCACGAAATATCTCTCTCGTTGCTTCGCGTTTACACACGATTAAATATGAACATAAAAATATATGAATTTCATGATAAAAAAAACGTGGATTTATAAACTACCCTTAAAAAGTCGACGAGAGGGTGAAACCTTAACTACCCCATTGGTGTTTCGCGATAAAGGCAATAAGTGACGAGGACGTTGAAGAAAAGGCGAGAAAATGGTACGAAGTGAGAGGGGAAGAGCAAAGAGCTTTTACCTTGTAAATACGATTTTGATATTCGCGAGCTATAAAGCTTATACTTACAGGAAGAACTTAGTCCGCGAATCTTTCTCGACTCTTCGCTCGGTGCGTTACTGGCCAGCCTCTGTACTATATTTCGTAACGCGAGAAGCAGTTGGTCGTTGCACGCTCGTTCGCGGCTAATGCTCGTTATCTCGACGCGTCGACTGTCTAATGGTTGCCCTTAATGGGTCCCGCAATCCAGCGGTATCCAAACAGCAACGACGATATATCGTCCGTTTCTCTACGAACGCTCGCCTACTTCGCCTCGGCGATCTATGCATTATACCGACGGTTATTTTAACGGGGGGATTTGCATTCGCGTTAGCTCGGGAACAAGATGCATCAAAGTAGAGACGCCCGCGACAAATGTTCGACCATCGGTGTTCTTTTACAATTTTACGTTTATAAAACATTTATTCATGATTTTCCACCAGAAACGTAGTTCAATCTAGAGGGGTAGAAATTACGTCGCGGTAGGTTACGAAAAAAAAGAGATTATTCAAATTCGTTCATCCCTTACGAGGCATAAAAATTCTAACGGCTCGTTACAACCCTTACAATAATCTCTGATTACTCAGCCTTGATGCAGAATACAGACATTAAATGCAATGACTAAAGTTTATTTCATTTTTACGTACTTTAATCCACCCTTAAAGGGCATCGAGTCGAATCATCTTTATTTCGGTGTACAAAAAAGAGGTAAATTGCGAATTATTTACTCTCGACTCCTATCAAGTTCGATCAACTGTATACGAGGGAGAGAATAGGGGTCGAAGCAAATAAGTGGTTTAAAGGGAGCGCGAATGGTAGGAAGAAAGAGGACGAAACATTATCTCGGTCGATCCTGAACGCGAGTACCCGGTAAGCCACTGCAGCGGGTGTCATTTACTCTCGCCGTTGGTGAAACGTAATGCGCCGCTTCCAGGGACGAACTCGGATGTTCGATTTCTGCGGATGTGCCAGCTGCGGGGGCGTCGAGCTTCCGTTCTCGTGGAAAATACGCCCGGGACTCTGTTCGACCCTCTCCCTGTCGTCGTTCGTTCATTCGCTCGGAAAATGGAAGAAAAACTCTGACGGGCTTGGTCGGTGAGTGCAAAAGCCACGGGGTTGCCAGGGAGGAGGAGGAGAAGGAGGAGGAGAGGCGAAGAAAAAGGAATGAGGAAATCTCGTCGGGGGGCGGCGTCGCGTGACTCGCTGCTGGTCCACCGGAAACGAGAGACGTTCAATCGATAGTAATTTCTGCGGGTCTCCGCGCACGTCCCACTCTCGCGTATAAATCTGTCTACTCGGTATCAATTTACCTCGACGTAACTCCAATATCTTTCGCGAAAGGCACCGTGTAGGTAATGTAGGGCGCATCGATATGGAAAAGGGGAAGGAGGAACGGTGAGGAGGACAGAAGAAAAAAACTGAGAACCAACGAGGGAATTGACACGTCCCGTTGATGACGCTCGTAATTCCATCGAGTGTAATTCGAGTCGATGTGTCGTATATCACTCGGGAAGGACCTTACCGTATCCCTCGTTGGGCATCGCGAGTATACGGCAAGCCTTCGATTGAAATTCGCCAAGATCGGTCAACGTTATGGAACGTTATTCAATTGATTCGTTCGACGTGTTCGCGTCAGCGAAACTTGGCTGTACGCCCGAACGAAACGGTTTAGAACGCATCGAGAATCGGAAAATATTGTCGCGTTCCCGGAAATTTTGACGACGAAAGATTCCGGATGTCTATTCGCCTATACGGACTTGTGTATCGCTGAGTTTCGTTAAAGCTCACGCGACTAGTAAAATAGCGACGATCCAAGATGGAGACACGCAAGAATTGGGAAAAATTGAAAAGGATTGGTTCGTGTTATTGTTGGAGCGGAGTTAACACCCTTGATTCTCTCCACTGTCGACTAATTAGCGTTTAACGAATCGCTGACGTATATAAAAAGGTGAAACCGAGGTCAAATGGAGAAATATACGAAGAGAACGTTCGAGCGAGTAAATAGTCTGACAAATTTTGAGGTTAGCTCAGTGCCAGATAAGTTTTCCCGCCAGAACTACGTATAGGCGACATCTGCACGGAAGGAACGCGAACTCAACGTTGCGCGAAACGTGCTCCACTGGTACAATACGTTCTCCCGTCAGTACCGTAAACGCATGACGTTGCACTTCTGACGGTCGACTCGCATTCGAATATCGAAGCTCGCGTGAGGATCACAGCGTCGTTTCCGTCGTTGTTCCTGACGGATATAACCGTCACGTATTTCCGTCAAATTCGCTCAAACGTCCAACCCCCGTGGTGTAGCGATACAAAGAGGGTGAGAAAGAGAGACGGATATCTATGGCGATGAGGCAGCAGAGAGGACAGGCAATTCGTGGCAGGCTAAACTTTATTGGCCGCGGTAACCGCGCGCGAATTTGCCGCATCGTTGCTACCGCCGCGGAGACCTCCGGGTCTGCAGCGTCACGTGCACGGAAATGCCGCTCTACTGCTCGCTGCTGTTACCGTTTTGCTGTTGGTGAATGTTTTTTTTTCTTCAATTATTTACTCCTTTTTCTTTTACTTCTTTTCTCTACACCCACGCTCCTTTTTCGCTGCAGGTCGACGGTGAGATTTAATGACGCTAGGGCTTTTTACTTCTTTTGGCCGCATAGATCGGTTACGTACTTTGGGCACGCATCCGCGGTACGTTCCACATGCCTTTATTTTTCGTCCGATTCGTTTTTTTACATTGTGAAATATGTACAATTTTTAAAATCGTCGCTGAAATATTATTCTTGCAGATGGTAAAATAATCTTTTTTATCATTGCTAAAGTATAATAGAATTTTTATAGTTTTAATATAAAATTATCTCGCGAGTATAGCGAATTATCTTATGTGATTCGAATTATTTAAGTAGATTTGCCAATCGACACCGGTGATACCAATGAATATTCCGAGCATTGAACAAGAAAAAAGATGTTGTTCTGTATTTGTAGAAAATTCAACAAAGACCGTTTGATAAAGGAAGTTTGCTTCGCAACACACGGGCGTTACGACGTCGATAACATCGTCGGTCGAGCATTTCGATACAGCAACAGCCCTTGATGCATACGGAGCCAATACAATACGACCAGTTCGCCATAGAGAGAGCGAATACGCAACTACCATGAAAATATACGAACGCGATTTATAACATTCTCCATACGTGTTCACCGAGAGATGCTCTCTCGGTACAGCGATTCTACATAGCACGATCGTGCTCAAATCCACGAGTACTGTACTTACTCCTTACTTTAGAGAAAGTACGTACATAAAAACAAGGTTACGCCCATTCATATCGTACAATGTGTTTTGTATCTCGGAGAGCATGGCTTTTCAACGGCTACATCGCATATATCGCAGGGCCAATCTCGAGTGCACCTAATGTGAATACATAATTTACGAGATAGATCGTCGAGCAGGTAGCTTCCATTTAAAAATTGCAGATAGGTTTCTCAATATAACAGTATATCCATACTCTTGTCCCCCAAATAATTCGATGTATTTATATTACTTTGCCTGTTAATTATTTGGGGCAAATCCCAGAAACGGTCATACCAAAATTGCATTCTTCCTTCTTCGATAAACCTTCGAGATTATTTTCGGCCAACTCTTTTTTATTTTATTTGATTTCGACCGTTAATCGTTCAGGCTTAACCTTAGAAATGTTTGTATCCACCTGAGTTGACGCCTTCCAGCCGGTGGTGGCGCTGGCGACGTTGCAATCACGTTTCCTACTATCCGATAGATTATAAGACAAAGAGAGTGATTTTATATTCTTTATTCGTATTTGGAATTTCGGGTATGGGGTTAGCCATAAAGAACTGATTGGAATTTGCCCATCTAAAATTCGATATAGAATGAAACTTTTTCAATTCGTTGTATTCAATGTGGCAAGATAAATAGCCAACGCAGCCAGATTTAATCAGCAACGGATTCATTGATGACTTTTATAAAGGGGAGACGGAATATCGAGGAAACTGGCTGGGGCATTCGTTCCGTTAAAACCGGTCGATCTTGGCCGCACATTGGATGCACAGCGCATGTTGCGAGAACACCAATTACCGGAAATTATAGACCTCGGTTCAAGGCAGCCAAGAAACACCACAACTCAATTAAGATATGGCACGCATAAATTATCTTATCGCCGAGTAGTGGAAATACCAAAGTTTGATAAAACGGCAGAACAAACACGACAAGTTGTCTTCGTCGAGTATTCCCGCTTCGAAATATCGGTAAAATACAAAATAGCGGGACTGAGATTATTTTGTAGGTTTGCGCAGGCGTGAATCAAGGCCAGCAGCAGTTTGCGTACTAAAATAATTCTCAAACCAACTGCCACTTTTTTCACCCTCGCTTAGTATTGTAACTCTAAATATCAGTAATGAAAATGTCTTAAATTTCTGTTACTTCGACCATGACTCGATCATCCGTTCCACTTTATTCTCGCCTTCAGCATATTCCAATCCCTCATTCAGTCTCTCTTCGAGCTTCGTGCAACGTGCGTGCAGAACTAGTAATTACGATGGAGCACCGTCCGGTGGCTGGGATAGAAGTAGTGGAACATCCCATAAAGGGGGGTTAGTGCGCGCGATAGAGATCGACAGGACTCAACCTAGAATAGGCCAGGATCTCAAAGGTCAACACGTGTCCTGTCACTCAAATTGTTATAAATACCGGATAACTCATCATTTTATCATCTAAATGTCCAGCTTACGATGAATGAACGTTTTTTAAATTTCAATCACTTTTCTAAAATCCCTCACGTTTTCACCTTCAACTCCGACTAAGTAACTTTTTTCCTTTTCTACGTGGCTGCGAATTAATTCCTGCCAAGATCGACAGTAAGGGTGAAAAAAGAGGAACAGTGATTTGCAGGGCATAATAATTATGCAGGGATCGGGTTATTTCATTATACACCACGTATAACCATAAATAGGTCCATGCATCATCGATCGACGAGAATTTTGACCCTGGAATTAATCTTAATTTGGGGTCCCGAACGAAGATCTCGTCTCGAAGAATGTTCGAGAAGTGAGCGAAAAAATGAAAAGATAGTACGCAAAACGACCACTTTCGCTCGTACGGTGCTATTAACGAAACCGAGGTTGGTTTCTGCGTAGCTCGTTTACAGGGTTCGCGCCAAACTTAACATGCATTTTTTAATCGATCCCTTCGGCAAGATTATCTCCGACTCGGGGTCTCGACACGCTCTCGGAGTAAGGGATTCTTCGTGCGAGGCTGGAATTATATAAAATATATCGCGTATATGGGGTATAATGCCATAGTAATTAATTTTACGCCTCAAATTTCGGCTTCATTGATCTCACGGTCTGTCTCTTCGTACCGAGGGAACCTTTTTTGTATCTTCGATTTCTTTTTTCGTTTTATTACCACCACTAACACGATGTTCTTTTTTCAAATATGTTTCAGGTAAGTCGATAGAAAAATCGAAAGATGTAAGATACAGCTGGATTCCTTTTCGAGCCATGCCAGGTACTTTTGATTATAAATAATTTTTAAAAATCTCGTTTATTTTTATAGTTTATAGTCCTAATATAATCCTAGCCCTTTAATAGTACCTTTAACCACAATATAATCCTTTAAATATTTGCTCATTCCTTTATGGAGTTTTTGCATTGATATTTCGAGTTTTTCAATAATATTTTGGATAATTCGACCTTGATGTAACCCTAACACCCTAATAGTAACCAGACGAGAATCGGTAAGCCGTGATTTATGATGTGCCCGTACTTCTCACACTCCACATCGAGAACATGAAAAGAGTTTATGCGCCGTACACGCTGCTCGCGTCAGTGTGAAATGAGCGAAAGAAAAATGGTTCTCGAGGGAAAAGCCTCGTTCCACGATCGAGTCTCGTGTGAAGAGTAAAATCTTGTGTTACGTGTTCGATCGTTGAGCGATGCGTGTGTGCGCGTTGACGACTGTACGAAAAACCAAGAACAAATCGTTTCTCACGTGCCACGAGCCATGGCAAAATATCGTTTCTGGTCCAATGTGCGATTTTTCGTCTTACCCCGTTTCAGACCACTACACCCTCGAGCCCCCCTTTATGTTCCATCCGTTCAAACAAGGGCAATGAGGAAAATCTCATTTTCGATTTTCCTCGCGTGAAACACACGACGAAGAATAGAGAGAAGTAGAAAAAAGAAAAGAGGAAATCTGGCTCGAGGCTGGTAAACCGCGAAGCGAACGATTGGTATGTACTGCTTCGACCCCATACCGCAAGTTCGAAACTAAAATAGTAAAAGGTAGAAGGGGATCGAGGTCTGCGAAAAGGAAAATCTACACGAAAAGTTTCTCGTTCTACGATCTCGAAAGCTCGCCTGGGCAAACATCAAAGGGTCGTTCTTATCCCAGTTGGATCAAGTACTTGTATCGAAATTGAAGTTCCCGGCAATAAATAACGATAAAATAATAAATATCGGCAAATACGACGAGCAAAAGTGTGAATAAAATTCGACGATGAAAAATTCGAAAAAAATATATTAAATGATATAAGAAAAATGATCGAAGGGATGGAAAAAGATAATTATATAATTCATCCCTGTGGTGCGACGAAGGTCGAATAAATATTGTACCGATCGTCGATCGTTGAATCCTTGTAAAGGACCCTCGGTGTCGAACTGAAAATCGTTCGCAGCTGAAAATGACAAGGTACTACTAGGGTGTGTATCAGGATGGTCGACGAGGAGCGCTCGTAAAAGTTACAGCGAGTCGGAGGAAATTCGGGTACTCAAAGTGTTCTCGAGGAGTTACATGGCCTGCTTGGCAAAAGGGGGTTGAATCGGGAGGAGGGTCGAGGGGTTGGCTCGTATATTTGGCCGGGCCGAGAAGACGACGGACGAGGGTCATCGGTGAAGTGAGTTGGCCCGTAGCGCGATTCGGCTACGGGCATCAGGAGCACAAACTCTGCGCGGGCGAGAGAACAGTTTGCACAACTCGTTCAGAGGAGCGAGAGACTCGAACTCGATAGCGGGGCTATTCTATAGCACTCGACTCTCATGGTTTCGTTCGGGGCGCTTCGTTTTCTCCCTCGTGTCTGTTCATCCCCTTGGCTCATTCCGACGTTTCGGCACGGATCTCGGACCGAAAGCGCATCCACTCCAACTCTCACAATTTCCACGTACTCGTCGTTTCGTACCAATATCAGCAATCTCGTTTCCCTCCAATCTCCGCTGAAGCTTTTCTGTCGAGGTTCATAGGAATATGTATGATCTTGTATAGATAACAACATCGCGACATTCTCCTCGCTGTGCGTCCGTTCGGTCGAAAGCAAACTGACGACTCGATTTGTCGTTTCGCGAATTTCTCGAAACTCTCTCTCTCTATCTCGATTATTTTCTACGCATATGTAATTATATCATTTTTGCATTGATATAATGTATAATAGGTATAATATATAAGGGCAATATTATATCGTATATTATATGTAAAATAATGGCGCTTTGTTTTGTCATGATTATGTAACTTTTATTTCACTAAACATAATTTAGATATTAAAATAATATAAATGTATGAATAATAATTAAGTTTAGTGACATAAATATTACGTTATAATGATTTTAAAAAGAAACTTATTAGTTTTGCGTATTAATATATCCTTGTATATAACAAAATATGGAAATGTTTGAACGAATTTATGACTTTCGAAATTATTTGTCATCGTGATTCGTCCCGTTAATAATACTCGTTAGAAATCGAAACGATACTGATAAATAAATAAAAACATTGAGGAGGAAGCTTGTTCCCATTAAATCTCGAGTGTACCTGCAGGACTTAGGTCCGTGGCTAGAAACACCGAAGGATTCTGGGACGTTCTATCCGCGAGTATATCTCTGTCTCGAGCCTTATTCCGCAGAGTCCCGTCGAGCGTCGAACCCGGCAGTGTGTTACGGGCATGGTCAACGCGGCAATCGCCAAGATTGTTATACATAGCGCCTTCTCGTTCGAGGCTCGTGCACCGGCCAAGGCAAGACAAAGCAAGGCAGGGCACCGATCCGGGGGTTCCCCATTCTCTATTTGCGCCGGTATGCAACGCTCGCCGGCCGACGAGCCGGTGCATCGCCTCTGTGCCTGGCTGCAAGAATCCCTTTGCGCTATCTGGTCGCTCCATGCAGTCGCACTATGGCTCGTGCACGAAACGGAGTAAGTCCCGAGTAGATTCGTTTTATACGTAACACGTATTTCGAGCGAGGGCTGAGTGGAGAGTTGCAGCGAGAGAGAGAAGCGAGAGGGTTGAGGCTAAAACGAAAGATTCACAGGCTCGTGTATCTCGAGGGTGAACTATATCGATGGTGGGGATAAATAGTAGAGGTTTGAAGCGAAGAAGAGATCTCTACTAGCAATTGCGGCTTTGGTAATAGTTTGCTACGAGGTATGCGACAACGTCACTCTTGAGAGAGAGAGAGAGAGAGTACATTGTCTTTTATCGAATGGAATCTGCATCGGTTTACAAGGGCCCGTGAGCGACTTGAAGATGAGGGCGTACAGCGAGGATAGACGTGCCACTTACGGAGCGAAATTACCGTAATTATTGTGTCTAATATGGTAACTGACCGACTCTGGAATATGCTGTCGTAAATTGGAAATTTGCCGTCGTTAGCTTTAGTTCTTGAGTCATCGTTCATGCACAAACTTATTTTTCAACCCTTTGAACTTGTCAAAGGGGTGGTTTTTTTTGTAAAGAGTGAAAAATGAACATCATGTTTTAGAAATTTTCACTCTACGAGGCGTCGGTCGCGGGAAACTTTATTTCTCAACTCTTCGAATTCCTGACGAAGCTCGTTTTTCGAAGGGTGGAAAATCAACGACGTCTCATCGTAAGTTTCTGTTTAAAAATTATTATTCTCTTTAAACGTTATTAATTTCTTCAGAAATTAAAATTATTTACGAAAAATTTATTTTTACACCCTTCAGTTTTCTAATAGGGGGGTAGTTTTCCGAAGCGTCGCGAAATAGCATACCTTCGTAATCAGAGTGATTAGAAAAAAATGAGATATATTCGTTGAGATACATCGTGTATAATCGAGCTTACAAGAACGTCCGTCGGACGTTTCTCAGCCCCTCGTTGCATTAGACGAACGTCATGTCTCGTTACCGAGTCACGAGGCGACCGACCTTGCCCGTTTTCTTTCAAAAGACCCGGCGTAGTTGCGCCAAGGGTCTTTTTGCGCTCACGGCTCGCATGGTTGATTGAAAGAAAATCGAAACGAAAAAAATAAAATAAAACACAATAAAAATAAAAGATCAAGCCTGCTCGGGCAAGGGGGCGCCCCCGACGAAGAAGTTGCCGCGCGCGTTCGCTTTATTAGGTATGCACCTCGAGAAAGAAAGATAGAGAGCGAGAGAGAGAGAGAGAGAGAGAGAGAGAGGGAAAGGGTGAGGCAAGGACCCCGCGCACAAGATCTCGAGCCACGGCACAGGTACACCGGTAGAGAAGAAACGAAGGCAATACATCGGGGGTCCATCCGATGGACCGAGAGATGAGAGTCCGAGGAGGCTGTAGGCAAAAGAGTATAGGCGGAAAATATATATATATAGTGTCGAAGGGTGCTGACTCGAGCCGAGAGAAGGTGGACGATGCGAAACGAAGACGAAGGAAAGAAGAAGAGACAGAGGAGGAGGAAGACGAAGAAGAAGGCAAAAGAAAACTAGGAAGATAGAGAGAGGGACTCTCGGGTGATCCGCGGAGCGTTATTAACGTCCTGCGCTCGAGGCGAGCCTGATCACATCGCGTTCGTGATAAATCGCTTCGGTGGATTCTCGCTATCCTCCTCCGCTTCCCTCTCTCTCTCTCTCTCTCTCTCTTTCTGTGCCTTTTTTCTCTCTTTAGCTCATCATTCTTGTCGCTCTTGCACTATTGCGCGTCATACCAGAATCGGCATCCTCTCGCCAGTCCCGCCGTTATATATTTCCCTCTGTGCGTTTCCTTACGAATTTTAACTCGTCGCCACCGTTAACGGTCCAAGAGCGGAAATAATTCTTAATTATTGTTTATTTTTCTTTTTCGTTCATCCAGTTGCGAATTAATTTTGTACCTTGGCAATTATTTCATATTTTATGAAGTCTATATCGATTGCTTTGCGCCGGTGGAAACGAACTCCCTTCTGTTCTAGGCTTCTCTGGATATTGATACCGGCTATTAGGAACAGATACTTTGGACTTTCCGTGGTCGTACGGTCTACTCAGTACCTACCTACTTTCTCGGTGTAACCGTCTTCCGATAATCGCGTTCGATAAAAATTATCCTCGAATAATTAGATAAGAAATAAAAACAAACGGTTTATTTGGTTTGTGATAATAATTTAATGAAGCTATTAGAAAACTCGTGACATTTGTAAACTAAAAACTCGGCTGTTTAAATGAATCTGAACAAAACGCGTAAACAAATTGAAACAATTAAAATGTAAAGATAAAAAAAACATTAGTGATAATTTATTTAAATAATTACAACGAAATTAACGATTAAGTAATATGTAAATTTCGTAAACATTTTTAAAAAAACGAAAAAACATTTCCATGGGTTCGTAACAATTTGATAAAAATGAAAAAATAAACAATCTACGTTGTTTAAAAACTGGTAATTACTTACGCGGTTCGGATAAATTCGAACGAAGCAAATTTTCAGATGGTAATAAGAAATCGGCGTGCAACCGGAGACACCGAAGAGAACAAAGAGAAGAAGAAAAAAAAGTGGGAAATGAGAAAAGAAGCCGTACATCTGTTGAAAGCGGGACGGGAACGGGAACGCGCGCGCTATAGGACGAAGAAGTGGGCAATGGAATGGAGAACAGAGGGATACTGATGGCGGTAGCACGTCGTATCGGTTATTCCGCGAGCGAACGACGAGGACGAGGACGACGAGGACGATGATGATGAGATTGAGCAGAGAGTAAACCGTTGAAATTATTCTCCGCTGCGGAATTGATTACCTCCATCGCTGTTGCTCACTCTTCCACCTCGACTGTCTCGACGCGTTCTCAATAGCGAAGGCTCACTCGCGAATGTGCGATCGACGGAGCGATGAATAATCGATAGGACGAATTATCAGCTCGACTTTTTACGATAAATGACGTAGTCGCGAGGACTTCGAGACTACTTTGTATACGACACGTTGTATCACACTTATCATTCGCAACTGCAAATATGCGACGTTCCTATCGAACTGTCGCATCGAAGGATCGAGACAAAGAAAATTATCAAAAACAGTGAGTGAAATAAAAGTGAAATTTTCCTTTCATTTATGACAATTTTATGAAATAAAAAAGAGTGAAATTTAATAAAAAGCTTGTGTCTAATAAAAATTAAAATAAAAATTGAATTTTTGCAAACTTTAAATACGAGGAAAATTCAATAAGTAAAAAATAAAAAATACAAACTTCATAAAAAACAAAATACAACGCAATTACGCCTTATCGACGTTGACATCCTGTTTATCGACCGAAAGACAGGTCCTTCCGGTGATTATCGTATGGAACCACGAGTCGGTGCCAGAAACGATGTAGGCAAGGTTGCATTTCCACGAAAACAAGGGCTGAAGAGGCGCGTTACCATTCGCGTTGATGACAAGCGTATTTTCCTGGCAGATATCCAGCCAGTTCGGCCCTCGGACAAATCCGATGAATACTCGTTACTACAGCTCCCTCAGAATTTTGCAAAGGAACACCCACATACACACTCACACACACACCCATATATATTTATATATCATCATCATGGTAATTTCCAGGAAAAGCATACATCTCTGCACACATCCCATGGAATTCGATCGGCGTCCTGTGTGCGTTGCCCCGACCAAGATCTCCGAATTCTCCAGTCCAGCGTGGTACGATCATACGGTACGCGTACATGGCAGAGGGGACAATGTTATATCGTTAGAATCGAGCGAGGGCTTTTCGCTCCGAGTTGACCGGCCTATTACGATCACCACGAGGAAGCCAGATAGGGATTCGGTCAACTTCATTGAAAACTCGGTGGTCGCCCATTCAGTGTGTGCAAATACAGCCTTCGTGCTATATATATATATATATATATAGGTATATATATATATATATATATATGTAAACGTGAATTCGTACACGTAGGAAGAGTAAAACGAAGGGAGGGAACTGGTAAAGCCGGATTACTGTTAGCAGCTCCAGAGACTGCTGCTGTCAGCCATTCGCACTTTGCATCCCGTGTGTTTATGGTATCCGGTCCTATAGCCCTTCTTGCGCTGTAGTATTCCTGCTCGTGTCAGTCTCTACACAGTGACTATCTATAAACCGATACATATGCATTCGTCTCTCCATCTCTCTATCTCGTTGTATCCTCGCGGGTGTGTGTTAGATGTAGTAAATGCGTTACATGTATTCAGTCGGACCCGAATCGGGAGGACGAAGTAAGCGCCGAGTAAAGCGCGCGTGTAGCACGCAACGACGTGCGCGGATAGCCCGTCGGTGTGGATCGTTGTCTTCGAGTGTAGGAGAGAGCATTACAAATGGGTAGATTAGAGCGTCGGGTGGGGGAAAGTGCGGGACGAGAGTGGGGGAGGAGGGAGAGCGTACAGTGTCGTACCGGAAGGTGGCGCACTGGGCGTTTTGTAACGGTGTCGCTGTCGAGGGCGTAAGATGTCTCGGGGCGACGCGCATGATACTTGCCTGGTTTATATGCTGCGTATACCTTTGTATATATGTATATATATTTATTTATTTAGTATATAGATATGTACGTATGTATGATTTCCGACTCTATCTTCATTTCGCTTATTCCATCGTCCTCCATTTCTCTTGGTCTCCGTTACTGTTCGTATCGCACACCGAGCCATCGGGACTGCCAGTGCTCATTACCTTCGCGAAACACTCGCTCGTCCATGTGTTTCCTGCGAGCTCCTCGGCTAATTACCACGAGTGCAGGGTGAGAGCCCACAGCCCACCGTTACTCCGTCCGTGTATATGGATTATGAGAGCGACGAGGCCGCCACTCGGCACTGCCGCTGTGTACTAATATCCGTATAGCGCATGCGCGGCATCCCCACTCTCGACGTCTTTTCTCTCGCTCTCTATTCCTGATCCCCCCACTCCTCGACTTCGACGCGCATGATGCGGTTAATTTCAGCTCGCGCGGAACTTCCCGTAGCCGCGTTTCAATGTACCTCGCTTCGTGCTTAATTTTCCTCGATGTTAACGGCACTAGGCTGTACTGTTTACAGTTTCGGTAAGCGTCCTGCTGATCGATGAAGGATCGATTCTACCGCGACGTCGTTTTTTTTTGTACAGATTTTTGTTGAGTTTTTCTTAATCGTCGAATATTTGAATGTTTTTTATTAAAATAATATATGTTCCCCAAACATTTACGATCGATACTGAAGCAACAGACATATTTAATTCTATTATATTCTATTCTATTTGAAACTTCAGATCTTTGGATTCAAGAGTGCTCTTTTGTTACAGAAGAAAAAAAGATTGTAACAGAAAAAAAAAACTGTCTACCATTGTACACGAGCCTTGTATACGGATATTCCGATCGCATTCCCAAAGGGCGAAACTTCTTGTATACCATATCCCAGGTGTATGCAATGTTTGAATTACAATGTTTCCTTCGAATAGATCTTTGCGGTTCGAGCCGCAAGAGAGCCGGCAATTCGATTGCCGGTAAGATTTTGCTCGCCAAGTTCCGTGTGCCCGGGAGCCACACTATGAATTTCTCGCTCGGATAATGTGAGCACGAGGCGCAAGCGTGCAATCAAAGGCAAATCGAACGATATCCGATGGGGATGTACATATACCGGCATCGTCGGTTCCCCTGTAAATCGCGCTCTCGAATACGAACCACCAACACGAAAGAAATTTTGCTCACAGACGTAAAGCACAAACACACACATAGGTACAGAGGGTGTGAATCGGACCGAGGAATCAGTTCCGTTGTGATACCTACTACCGGGATCTCCCGGCCTTCGGATCACCGTTAAGCCCTTGATTGCGATTTGACCCTCGACGAGTCCCGCTCGAGCGAAAATCTTCACTTTGCTGGAATTTTAACGTTCGAATCATCGCGAAAGCATGATTTTTCGTGCGCAGAAAATTGGGCCCAAAATTGGAATCCGATATCGATAAAATATAGTGGGTCAGTATGGCCCAAAATTGGAAGGGTCTAAATTTTGGGCCCACATTTCCCAAATGGGGCCCGTTCTGTGGGCCCTTAAGTCGGGCCCGGTATTCGGGACTTATGGGTCCCAATTGTTGGGACTCATATTTTTGATCTAGATTTTGATATATATATACGAAAAATTGAGGCGAAAATAAACCGCGAGTCGCTGCTGTTTCTAGCTCCGTTCACAGAGCAACCACTTCTATCTCGACTTCCGGCTGAAAAAGTACGCCTCGATGGTCGATCGACCGCATTATTATGCAATAACCGCAATTTCAAGCAACGCTCGCCTCATACGTGCATTCGAACCAGTCGAAGACGATACGTACGTAGGCTTTCGCGTTCTCTCCGAATTAAATTTACGCCTTTGCTTACCTTCGTACCTTTCTTAGACTTCCTACTCTTTCGCTTTGCTCGCACGCTCGAGGGAATTCTTCGTTGGAAATAAATACGAGGAAAAGCGAAGTCTCGCTCGCGAGTTATACCTACGTACCTATATACAATGTAAGAAGCTCCAGCGGACTCGAGACGGAGACTTCTCTACGTTTCCTCGTGGATTTCTTATCGCGCGATATACCTCACTCGTCGGTGTCCGATCGTGACGATCAAACGCTCGACGTTGGCCCCGAGACTACTACGAAATTCTAGAGCAATGACTGTATCCGAGACGATCAATTTGATCGTAAAGCGTTCTCGCATCACGGTACGGAAGACACGAGAAATCTCGAGTGCGGAACGGCACGAGACTGCGTCGAGGTTATATACCGGTAGTGGTAGAAGTTTGCGTTCCTACTGATATTGACCGTCGCGCGAGAGGCTTACCGCATGCGAAGAATGCGCTTGCGGTTTTCTCGTAATGGCCATAGCGCGAACAGGAGGAGATGGCAAGGGGGGGGGGGGGACTGAGGGAACGAGCGCGTGCACTTCATGGCATATCCGAGTATCTCGCGATTCATAGGCCTCCTACATTATATATTTATACCTGAATAAACATGCCTCGCGTAGATAAAATAGAATTAACGATACGGTGAAATAAAAAAAATGTAATAAGAAAAAAAAAATTCGATCCGTCTGTCAAAGTAAAAAAGGAAAATTATTCGAAATAACTTTATAGATAAATAAAAACGACAAAATGAAAAATTCAATGTAAATAAAAATAATAAAATCAAAGTCTCGCGTGTATTGATTAAAATAAATGAATGTGTAGAAAGTCATTTGTATAGTAGCAAGTAAAATTAATCAATAAATACACGATCAACGATTAATAAGCTTTGACAAGATCTTAAATAAAAAAAGTATTCTCGAAAATTATTTCATTCGAATCTTTTCAACGAGTGAACGAAAGCGATCGACCTCGTTCCGATGTTTGGATCGTTCACGATATCGCCACCTTTACTATTGTAGAAATTTCCCAGCCATTTGCAGCTTTTCTTGCTCGTTTTATCTTTATTCGAAGAGAAAAAGACGAAAAAAAAAGGAAAAAACAACAGAAAAAGAAAAAGATCTTTCGTTAATCGAGATTTGTCGTGACGGCACGAGAGGGTTCCACGCGTCAAGTTGAACGGGACACGAAAGACTTCCGATCGGGGCGCCGAGTGCCGTACGACGAGGTCGAAACGCGCGCAATCTCGCGAGATTCCAGCACGCGTCCGGTCACGCAGAGATTCGCCGGAGTTGGTCGAGCTTCCGCACGGGCCCCGGTCTCGAGCAATGCAACATCGAGTTAGAAATTAAACTGAACTAAAGAACGCGAGAGAGAAAGAGATCGAGAGAAAGAGAGAGAGAGCGAGGAAGGAAGAAGAAGAGGAAGAGAAACAGGATGAAACGAAAGAACATCGAAGGAAGAAGGTGGCTCTTGTACGTTAGAGCAAAGCGGAAGATTTTCTCGGAAAGTAACGGCTGATTTCCACCAGTATTCTGGCCCGGAACCACTCCTCGCGAGAGTTCGACGAACGAAACACACGCTCCGTGCTGCTCGCCGTACCTTGCTCGCTGCGAAGCTCGCCTCACGGTGCACCGCTGCACCAGGTTGAATTATTCATCCGAAGTGAGGAAGAGAATGAGATGGAGGATAAACGATAAATAAGAACGAAGAAAAGAAACAGTCCACGGGATAAAAGATTGTGGTATACGGTTATTTATACTGGTGGAAAGAACCGAAGGGGAGCGCTTGGGACCCCGTGGATTTTATACAATAAAAGATGATTCAACGTTCTTACGATTATTGTGTCGAGTAAATCTTACTTTACCCCCGCCCCTTGGCCCCCAACTACAAGAGACTCGTGCTTTGAAATAATATTTTTTCCCGACTGTCAACGGGGATGAAATTCTTTTTTTGTAATTTTTTTCAACCCTCGTGTTAGTCGCGATGCGCCCCCACGGGGGTTGAACAGCGGCGACGCTCTAAACAATTATTCGCAACTCGTTGACGGTCTAATTTGAAGTTTGAGAAATTTTCTTCAGTTTTTCATTTCATCGTGGTAAATTATCGCGCCGATTATCGTTGAAAATATTTCAACCCCCTGAGAAAACGTCTAAGTGACGATTCAACGTTTTTAATGATTTCGTCGAGTAAATCTTACCGTATTCTTCAATTACGAAAGAATTACTGTCCGATGTAATATGTTTTCTCAAATATTTCGAAAGGGACATTACCTTTTCAACCCCTAAATTCTTCGCGTCAATGATCAATTTCATGGAATTAACCATATTTTTCATCTCGAAAAGTTATCGTCCCGATCGTTGTTGAGAATATCTCAAAGCCCCGCGATAATTCTCCAAGGTCCAAAGTACAAGGGTAATTTGATCGTTTTACTTAAATTTCTACGATCTCCCTTCGCATCAACCCTCGAACGACTCTCTCGATCGAAATCCACTCACGATTCCCATTCGTCCTTGTAAATTTGAAATTTAACTCGAGTAGGAAATTTTTGGCGCCGGGGGTTTTGATCTTCGCCACCGAACTCACCCCCCTTCGTCGTCGAGTTCGCCTCGGGCTAGTTGGCAGACGTTCAAGCATCGTGGATCGTCGGTCGTTGGACGAATACTGGGAGGCGAGGGCTCCGCGAGAGTGCGAAATGAAATAGAAAAGGATGAAGATCGCCTCGACGAACAATGAATTTCACACTTATAATTGGATGTGCCGTTGTCGCGGACAGTGCTCTTAATGGTAAGTGCCCGAGAGCCATAGTCGCTGGGTAAGAGGGATGAAAGTGTGGAGACGGACGGAGAGATAGAGAGAGAGAGAGAGAGAGAGAGAGAGAGAGAGAGAGAGAGACGGAGACGGAGACAGAAGGGCAGTGGGTGGCGAAATGACGGGGTCGAGGCGTAAGGGGGTTGGTAACCCACTTCCGCGTGAGACTGCGACATCGGCTACCTCGTTTCTCACACCGAGAGTGGAGAGGCCACGAACAGGAAAAGAGTAAGAAATATAGAGCCCAGCGACTGTGAACCAGAAAGGCAAGAGAAAGCAGAGAAATGGAAAAGCCGTGAAGAGGTCGAGGAACATTGAAAAAAAATGAAAAAAAAAACGAAAAAATAGTATTAAAATATACACACACACATATATATATATATATATATATATGAAGAAACCCTCTCTTCTCGTTTTAACGGTGCGCCGACCCTCCGAGTTTAATTCGACGCTAGAGTTGAGCAAAGTTAACGTAATGAAAAACAATTTTTCTCGCCTCGGGTATTCTCTCTCTTTCTCTCTCTCTCTCTCTGCCGCCCTCACTTCTTGGGCGTTTCGAGTCGTCGCTCTTAATTCCGTGGCCGGTATTTAAATTCTGAGAAAACTTGAATCTATCCGTACTCCGTTTTACTCCGGAGTAATGCGAACTCGCAGCGAATGTTAAATGGAAATGTGCGAAATCGTTTTAATTTTTGTTTTTCAAGAACGTTATCGTATAGTCGAAGTTTTAAAGTTTCTCGAAACTTGGGGAGTTCGGTGAGAAGGACTATAAAATTTTTCGAATAAAGCACTTTTTACTGATATATTATTATTTTTTTTTTTTTATCAAATTCAAAATTCGTTGAATTTCTTCGGTAAGTCGACGTCCACGTAAATTTACTTCATATTCGTTTTCCCCATCAGAAATGAACAAACTGTATCAATTTTGAGACGTTTCCAAGTTATTTTCGAGAAAATGAAATTTTCGCAACGTACCCTGAAAATCGCGATTTTCGAACGTTCGCCGCGGTCACGAAAATCGAGATATCCGATTGATGCTTGGAGTATTTTTTTTGAGATCTCGGCGAGCTGCTCGAAAAGTATGAGTAAAGTTCGCTGTCAGACCGCTGAGATGTCGCTGCGACGGGCGAACTTTCAAATTTTCAATTTTTATCCGAGCGTTGTACGTCGATAGTGGAATAAAATGTAAACTGTGAGTTCTATGGTGCGTAAAGCGATCGATCCTGGGGAAGAAAGATCGGTGGTACGCCGAGAGATCTATTCGTCCGGTAAAACCATTCGACGGGGCGCCTCGAGTAACGCGAACCCTCCATCAGGGAAACTCGCTCACGCGCACGCGCGTACGCTCGTTCGCTGCCCCCACTCCGCTCGTTTCCTATCGCTCGCTCCCCGTTACCATTTACTCGTGACAAATCGTCGTCGCTGGTTAAATCATTCCCGAGAACCCTCGCGTGTCTCGTAAACCTAACGATCGTGAAGTTAACAACGAAATATTCTCGATTCTCGATATAAAACTTTTTTATCTCAAATCCATGAGACCGTGTTCGCAATTAGAATCGTGTGCGCTCAAAATCTCGAGGATCTCTGATCGACCGATCGCGTTTCAAATTTTATTTCGTATGAAAAAAAAAAAAACGAAACATAATGCAATTATTCATTAGCCAAACGAGCAATTTCGATCGATTAAAGAATCTCCAATATGGCGGAATTCTACGAGGTTGAAATTCACGATGGAAGAAAATCGGTAAGGAAAATGAGACGAGGTAAGTATATCGTTCTCGCGTTTATTCCCACGTGGCTCGCATTATGATAACCGTTCGAGCCGAGCGTATATCCTTAAAGATCCTAGAACGGAATTATCCTTCGTGAAGGCAAACACGAACCAAGAGACGCGACATATCTACTTGCCAGGTACGAAAACTGGTAAGTAGCGTCGCATTGAGGAAGACCATGAAACGTAGTAGAGACGAGGCTTTATAGTGGAAAAGAGAGAGAGAGAGAGAAAGAGTTAGTCAGAGAGTAGAAGCCACCAAGAGAGTCGCCTTGTCAGGACGATCGCGCGCGCGCGCGAGAGACTCGGACGGCAGAAATACCGTTCCCATAGAATGTTAATGCGATCTTTCTCCGCAAACTTGGCAGCACACTCCGATCATTCCGTCTCGCTCTCCTGTTATGCGCGCGCTTCCTCGCGACGCTACGGTTTCGCTCGCACGCATGCGCATTGTTACGCAATACCCCCACTCTCGACGCTCCCCCACCACGCTGTCGACTCGCTCGCGACCGCTCTCTCGCGTCCTCCCAACCGATTCCTTACGTACCTACATATATTCTCTCTAAATGGAGCACGAAGCTTTCTGAATATAGCATGACTAAGACCGGGACTATGATGAGACAGAGTCGAGCCCTATAACGAGAAAATCGTGGACGCGTGAGCTCGCACGTCTGCCTTCGCGATCGTAAGAGCTTCGCCTTTATTGCTGGGTCTTGATGTGTCCATGCCAGCCCGCTTCATCCTTTTCAGGTGTCGGAATACTGAAATCTCCGAGACATTTATATATAAATATATATGGATACACAGAAACACATACATATATACAGCGAGAAGCATGTTCGTCAAATCGTGAGTTAACTCGCGCCAACCGACCTAACCTCGACTCTGTCGTCTTTTCCCGCCAACTGTCGCTGGTGTTATAAGCATCGCGCGGGAGTGAAACACGAAGATGAGATTTGAAGCGAGCTGCGTGAGTCGCGTGCTAATAGGGCGGATAGACGAGAGCAATTCTCGGCGAGCCGCGACTCCCAGTGTATGCAGCATGCACCTACCCGAAGGTTCACTGAATAGAAATGACCTGCATAGGGTATAACGTGTTTGAGTGTCTGTGTGAGTGTGTACACGTATATATCGAACAGTGAACGTGGTATGTCCCGGTCGCCGACTTCCTACTCTCATCCACCCTTCACGGTCGCCCGCAAACTACACGGTCTATACGTAGGTACGCTATAAAATATATACCATATACCATATATACATTATACACCAGATAGATACGATCGGGACTTCCTCGATCAATCTCCCTGTCGGTCATTTTTTTTACGCTTCATGTATCGTAGTTTTATATATATATATATATATATGGTATATAATGTAGAGCTGATTAGCATAACGCGATCTTGACGATAGTCGCACGATTATCCGAAGCTCTGTGCTACGGTCATTAACAAATTCCCCTGGCATTACAATAATTTGTAAAGAAAAAGAAATTAAAAAAAAAAGAAAAACGATCGTTGACCAGATCGCGAGAACCCGATGAGAGCAATTTTTTGTTAAGTAACCGGCGCACAGATAGTACGAGATGTATGGTGGAATTAATCATTATCGTTCGATTACTCCCATCGGGGACTGAAATGCATTTAACGATCCGAGGTTATAAAATCTCGTCGATAAGAAACTATTGGATTTGAGAAACTGGTGATATTATCGTCCAGCTACAATTTACAGTGATTTTAAATGAAAATCTTCGTGTAAAAAAAGAATATAAATATAATGATGAAGAAAAATAGAAAAAATAAAATAAAAATTGTTTGAAAAATTCCTGTACGAATGGAATTTCCTTTCGAGTCGATGAAAGCTTGAAAGAAAAGTGAGCAAATGTGAATGGAAATGGAATTTTTATGCATCGCGTGATACATTTAATGATGAAACGCGAAGGATGGATATTATTTATACAATTTGTACTTTTCTTAGGGAGTACCGACTATACTTGTAATCTGTGCTTTATGCATTCGCGTGCGGAATCGTCTTCCGTTTCTCTCATCCGTGTCGCAGTTTTTCCTGTATTTTTTCCGCGAGCTAACAAGCATTTCATAACGAGCAACGCTACAAAACGTAAGTGTAAGAAAATATGCGATATATATATATTCATTTACACCCGAAGACGCGTTCCTCGGGTTTTCCTCTTCCGCCGTAAAATCTTGAAGAGATTCTCAGAAATGGTGGCTGAGAAGCCTCGGCCTCGGTCACGGCCACACGAAAGTCTCGTTTCCCGCTCTCGGAACGATGCTTGCATCATCGCATTCATATATGGGCATATTTTACCCACCTTTACACTCGCTCGGATCTCGCGATACCACCTGTACACACTTCCTGTTCCTTTCCATTTCACTTGTCCCAGGAATACCGCGAAGCGATACGAGGAAGAGAAATAAAAGGCGGCTCGTATGAAGAAAAGGGAAGAATGAAAGACGTCGAGGGAATGCGAACGTTCCGCTCTGTTCTTGGCACGTTTTTACACGGTTTCGCGTGTCACGATCTCGCGAAGTTCACGCCTGACCCGGGTTTATCATACGTTATATAGAATTTTTCCGACTTCCATTGTTTAATTTCATTTCCAATGAAAATTTTACCGGCGAAGTGAAAATGATTTTGTTTTGTTTGTCAATTATTTTATATCGAACTTCGAGTAATCTAGACAATTTAACCCACCATCGACTCGTATAGTTAATTTATAAGGTTGGCCAAAAAGAGTTCGTGTTTTTGTCCAACAGATGGCAACACACGTTTGCTCGATAGAAACGCAATTACTTCTTGGCCAGGCCAATAGTTCCTTTCACCATCGATCTTCCAAACTAGAATGCGCTTTCGAATACTCCCACGAACTATCGGAATCCACTAAAAAGACGATTCGTTCCGAAGTGTGCCAAGTTCCTGAAAAGTTTCGACACGAGAATTTCACCATAGGTCGTATGCCGTGATCGTACATCCCTCTTTCCCATTCACCCTGTGCATGCGGACGAACATTTCGTTGGTGCTCTTTTGGCATCTCTTTCTCGTGTCCACTCGCTAGATATCCAAAGAAGAACGAATATATTCTCGTTTTTCCTCGGACTCCAACAGGATCGAAAGCTTTTGCGAGGCTTGCGTCGCGCACGTGATCCTGAATCTCTCGTGGCAGGGAAAATACATAGGGGGTGAAAGAGCGAGGGGATGCAAGAGAGAGAGAGAGAGACAAGAAGGGTAGTCCATCGAGGTAGTGCCATCCGCGGTTCGAATACGAATCATGTCGGTCCGAGAAAAAGGCGAACAGTGCAAGCGATGCGAACTCGCTATTCCCTCGTTTCCCTCTCGGTTCTCGAGCAATGGTGGCTTCAAGTCGTATTACCTAACGGATCTTGACGTATTCCCAGCCAGTGGCGTTACAGCGACAGAGTACACGTGAGCCAGGACGATGGAAAGAAAGATGACGACTAGAGAGAGAGAGAGAGGGTTAAAGGCAAGGCAAATCGCGCGAGTCTGGGGGTTGGGGGTTAGGTATAAGCCAGAGCTGTATGATAATTCGAGATTCGCCTCGTGCCCCAGCATCCGCGCGAGTCTCTCGTAAATCTCATCTCGGTGCCTCTAGACGTCTCGTACGTGCCACTGCGATATAATACTGTATAGAAGTAGGCACTATAATACGTGTAGAGAGTGAGTGAGTGAGTGACTGTGTGGTACAAGACACAGATATATATATATATATATATATATATATATATATATAGATGTATGTATGTATAATATCGAGGGTTATAATACGTGCAGATGCGGAGTAGTACCTTGTACCCACGTAGGATCTACGAAACTCCAAGTTTCCATTAAAATACGATTTGAAAAACGTTAAGCTCTTGAAATACCTCGATTTTATCGGCTGTAGTTAACGCCTTGCGATATCGCCCGCATCACTTTACCCCCGGTCGTACCCTCGACGAGAACCTCTCATTTATAATACAACGTGGGCGAAAATACGTCGTATACGCACATATAATGGATATTGCGCAACGACGATGAAACGAGGACGAGTGGGGGGGCGCGCGTGCGTACGAGGTGTCGCGCGGCTACGCGCATGCGCGTGCTAAATCGTTCGGGCACGCCGTGCTCGAGCGTCAGCTCGTCCCATCGGCTTATAATAAATCTTTCTCTCACGCGGCTTTTCTTTCATACTCTTGAACAATTTCGTTCCTCGCACTTCCTATGTGTTTTTATCTTTTTTGCAATTTTACGATACAGTTTTTTTTTTTTTTTTTTTTTTTTCGTTATGTTTTTACGTAATGTCTGTGTGACGTGTTTACGGCCGTAGCTATGTACCTTGGCAATGAAATAGCTATTATGTCGTTACACCCGGTATATTACCAATGTAAACGCATAAACCATACCCACGACACCCGAATCCTTCGTGTATTATTATTATTATTATTATTATTATTATTATTATTATTTATAACCGATCGTAAAGAAGGCCTTGATACGCGTAATTGAGTCTGGTTACGCGCGGTTAACCTCGTTGTAAGGGAGAAAGGCGTTAAAACATCGTGGAAAAGAGAGGAGGGGCGAGGGTGGTACGAGAATGGAAGAAAGAAAAACGAGGTACGTGATGCGAAAGATACGAGGGTAGTGAAAGAACGACGATAGTCCTTTATCATCCACTCTCTTTTAGTGCTTGAGATATTTATGCGAAACAATGGGGAGTACTATGATTTTCCGCTACTGAAAATATCGATGAGACGTCGAATCGAAGATACGAGGGTTTTTTGTCGAACGTGAAAATTTGAGATAAGATAAATTCAACTAGATAAGATAACTTTTGTTTCGATAGAGAAAAAAGATAATTAAATAAGATACATTTATCTGTTACTCGTGTGAGCCGTCGATCATACGAAGGTAGTGAAAAAATGACGATAGTTCTGTATCATTGACTCTATTCTAGTGCTTGAGATATTTAGGCGAAACAATGGGGAATACTATGATTTTCCGCTACTGAAAATATCGATGAGACGTCGAATCGAAGATACGAGGGTTTTTTGTCGAACGTGAAAATTTGAGATAAGATAAATTCAACTAGATAAGATAACTTTTCTTTCGATAGAAAAAAAAGATATTTAAATAAGATACATTTATCTGTTACTCGTATGTTCCGTTGAGAGATAACGTTTGTAGGGGTGGTTTCTCTCTCACGGAAAAAAATACAAAGAACGTAATTTCGTCCTTACGAAATTCGATCGACGAGAAATACCTGGAGGATCGAAAAATCGACATGATAATATCTCGTTGCGCCATGCGTGAGCGAAATAGTTTTACTTTACCGAGGGTAAAATTGACATTCCGGCTACATAACGCGATAAAATTTAAATTGTCGATCGCGTGTCAAAATTACGTTCGACGCGCATGCGTCATCTGGGAATTCCTCGCTGTGGCGAGAAATTTCCATAGTTAATTATCCCGCGTGATGATTATCCTCTCGATATTTCAACGTCCTGACGGGACGTTTGCCATCGAAGCCTTGGGATATAAATAGCTCGTGCACGAACGCTTTCTCCGAGAGAATCTCAGCATGGCAAAATTTGTTTTTCGTTTTCGTTTTGATTTTTTATTTGTTATTTTATGTTATTTTTTTCGTAACGGGGTAAAAACGACGTCCTAGCGCGATGAGAAATAACACCGTACGGGTAAAAGGACTTCGGTGACGGAGAGCTCTCGAGTAGAGATCGGGGCAAAGACGCGTGGTGTTTGCGCCCCGAGAGATGCCCGCCACACGATGTATATAATCGTGACGGTTGAATCTCCACGGCATCATCGCACGCGGAGGACTCTCTTCGCAAGAATCTCCACGACCGGGTGATTGCCTTTAATTTTGTGTCTGTAAGTGAGTTCGCTCGTACGACGAAGGTGGAAAAAGATACATACATATATACGTAATACCTAGACGTTATAGAGATATATATATATTACAATAATAAAAGGATAAAAGATGAAAAGATAAAAGTGACTTAGACAGGATGGGGTGCATAGCAGTCATTACTCACCGACACAGAAAGTCTCGCTCGCCGAGACAGAGCTCGAGGCAGTGCTGACGCGACGACGCGGTCGTGCTTCTCTTCGTGTGACCCTGAAGACGATGTCCTTGCACTCTGTCGATGCACCATGCTCTCTCGCACGGCTTAACAGCGAGACAACTTTTCTGGGCGTAGATCGTGAACACCGGGAATTGCGATTGAGTCAGCGCGCCTGGAACGAAATTCATGCAGAAAACGTGCGTTAGCCGAGTATAACATTGGTATATGGTATATATATATATATATATATAGAGAGAGAGAGAGAGACGGTTGATGAAAAGTACGTTGAGTCGTGTCACTGCGACAGTCGTAAAAGTTGATGAGTACAGCGATGTCGACTGTCTGCACGCACCTCATCGTTCCAAAAAATTGTATATACGGGCGAACATATCTTGATTCTCGTGCAAACTGTAGCAATTGGTTTTGCGCACGCGAATTCCTCGAATCGCGCATCCCTTCGTGATTTACGATCGTTCTTTCACTTTTCATGGTTCGACTCGAATCGGTCGAAAGAGAAAAGCTTTTTTTCTTATTCTTGAGCTTCTTTTTTCCGGTCTGTTATGGCTCGCGGTCGTGACAATATTTCTTCTTGGTGAAATTAGTATGAAATTTGTAATTTAATTAATATTATAATAATATTGTGATATTGATGTTAATAATGAAATTTGAATATTCTTGTCACGAGAGAATGTTTTAAGACGAAGAAACGATTTTTGTATCTTGCGTTTTTCTTTCTCGTGGTCATAAAAATATTATTTTATATTTATACATAATGTATAATACGGTAAACATCGAATGTTAAGTGAATATATAATATTTCATATTAATTCTCTCGGTGAAAAAATATCCTAAAATCTATAAAATTTTAATTATCGATGTAAATTTGTACCGTTATATCACGACGAATCCCCCTTAACGACAAAACATTTTAATTCGTTCCACTCGTTCCATTCATTCTCCTCCATAAAAAACAAAATGTCCTAATCGTCGGATAAATATTTCTCACCGAGTACAATTTTTAATGTCTCCCTGTGTAATACAAGTCCCTCGTGCCAAGCTACCTGCCGCGATATCAACGGTAAATTACAATATTATTTTCTCGCTTCGACTTCCCTCGGTATCATCCGAGCGATGTCGAATCTTCCGGGATGTGAAGAAACATACACACACATATATATATACACATCACTCAACCTGTATTAAGGTAGAACCGCAAACCGCTAGTGGAGAACGTTTCGTAGGTAGCCTTGACCAGTGGAGGGTCAAGAATCGAGATGAGGATCGCGGAGGAGACGGACCAGGAGCGAGGCAATTTCTTGACCCTTGGTCGAGAGCAAGAGAGAGAGAGAGCGAAAGCTCTCGGACATTGGTACCGCAAAGGTTTGCTTGATTTTAATCACTCTGCGCAGCCAGAGAGAGAGAGAGAGAGAGAGATCACCCTTGGCTACCTTACGTACGTTAGTCGAGTTACAGTACTTCGGGTAGTACCTGTGGAACTTGAAATTGTAGGAAGATGGTACTCGTTAAGCCGTGGTTGCGGCGCTGCTACGGTTACGTCGGCAAAAGCCAAGAAGGTGCACAGCCGCGCATTACAGTGATCAGGAGCGAGGCCTGCTCATGCTGGTCTCGCTCCTGGGTGCTGTTGGCCGTTGTTGCCGATGCTCCGTTGCTTTCGTTACCGCCGCGCACTCCGCACTTCCGGGGAAGAGGCTTACATGCCAAGAAGACAGGTACCACTTACCGCTATAATGCTACCACATTGCGATATAATGGGGCATTATGAAGAGGGGGGGGGCTAGTGGAGGGAGAAAGGCCCTAAGCATTTTGCAGCACTAAAGAGAATTTCATCGTTGGATGGATGAGATCGAAGTTAGAATTATACGCATGAGCGTAAGACACTTGTTAATGACGAATGGAAATGTACGCCAGGATGTCGGTCGACGCGTTCGGAGCCGTTGAAAAGTTTTCGTCTCGGTGAAGGAGTTTCGTGTGCCTCGAATCTCGAACAATGTGCCTTTGGAATATTTAGGAGACCTTACGGTCGTGGTACGTTTGCACGGTTTTTGTTTAATTCAGTTGGTACAATGTCTACACGCGATTAAGAATTCTATTCTCGGCTCGAAAGTTATGCACGTGGTACAATCGATGGCCCACAGGTGGCGTTAATAGTCGAGAGCCGACGGTCGAGCCGCGGCGGTCTCAGCGCCCTCTAAGCGCCACCGGTGGAAGCTGTGGAAATAGCTTTGAATTTTCGGGAACAAATTTACGCTATAGTCGCTACGAATATACGAATCATGCATGTTCGTCGTGGAAGAAAGGACGCGTGGATTGCCTAGTGACAACTCTCGCACAACCTCGAACCCCTCATTTACATAGAATTCGGGAACAAGGGAGCCCGGCTTGCCTTCGATGTAACGACCAACGAGAACTTGATAATTGCGACGATCGATCGTTAATTATGCAATTTTATTTGACGAGGCTTCGGTACCGAACTATAAAGGGTAGAATTTTCAACTACCGCCCCATCGTCCCAAGGACGAAGGAGTTTGCATTCGTTAAAAGTTTTATCGCCCTGTCGAGTGGAAACTGGAAATACCGAGGGTACTTCTTTCTTTTTTTTTCGCAAACGAAGAGCCTAGTTCCTGTTCGAGCGAATATTATTACATATTTATTTATTTAATTTTAATTGCAAAAAGTTTTATCTTTTTTCGACGCAAAATAGGATTCGAAAATTGTACGATGAAAAATATCATCGATGTTTCGATAGAGAGGTAAGGTTTACAGGTCAGAGACAAATGTCGTTTACGTCATATCCGTGCGAATATCACGACAATCGTACAGGTGGAATGCGTTATGACGTTTGTATTGACGATATCTCGGTCTGGAAGGGTGGGGGGGGAGGGGCGAGACGGTCTGCTTCGTCACGCGTCATCTCGCTCGACGACCGAGACACGCGTCGAGTATCCACGTTCCTCCCTCCCCCGGTTCGTTCGTAACCGAAAGGGGATGATGTTTCTCATAAGGGGGTAGAAACGAGAAATTTTTCACGGTAAGTGCGCGATGATTCGACGCTTCGCGCGACAGAAACCGACCGCGTGTGATATTCGACGAATAAACTCGAAGCTCGATGACGAGTATGGTGCTATGGCAAGAGGAAAATAAAAAAACGATAAGGGATGGAAAATTGTTCGAAACGTGAAAGAAATCTATTCGTGTGAATATCGAGATCGATTTCTTATGTACGAGCCGCATTTTAGATCGCGCTCGATAACGAAAACGTACCCCCTCATCGACGTTTCACGACTCCGGCCTTAGACCCTTCTAGTGTCTATACATATGGGTACGTGTGTGTCTAAACCTATATATATATATATATATATATATAGGTATATAGATTAACTATATATATCTATAGGTATGTCACACGTGTGTATAAATCGCGAGAGAAACGCGAGGTGGGATACCTCGACATTGTAGCAAAGTCTTGACGGATATTCTCGATCGTGAGCTGGTTCAACCCCCGACGAACCCTCCCTCGATCCACCTTTACCCTCTCGGTTTCCCTTTCTTTTTTCATTCGCGATCTCGATTTTACTCCATCGTTCTTTCTCTGTTGAATCAATACAGATACAGACGCGAGCGCAAAGGTGGAGAGAGAAAGAACGTTCCCGCACTTTTTCATTCCGTCTACTCGATTTCTTCATGCTCGACTCTCGCGGCACCCTCTTTTGAAGCTCGTGGTGATATTGAACACGAGCAATAAAAATTCAGTCCTACGGTATGAAATACACGTAACACACACCGCGTGGAATTTATTCGGATTTCATCATGCGAGCTTGTCAACACGTATTGTTTTCTCGAGGGTTCGTTGTGTGTTTTCCGTTATAAATGTCAAATTTGTAGGAGCTTGAGGGCACGTTTTAAGGGATGAAATGAAAAATCCGAGGTGAACTAGATTCAGTTTACGAACCAGGTAGAAGAATAAAAATCGTAAAAGTTTGAAGGGTGGGAGGGGGGATGAAATTTAGGGGATGAAAGGAAAACAAAAATACGGCAATCGAATCAACTTTGTATGACTTCAATAACGATATTAACACATCAAACAACATTGTTAATACAACCTGCATCCTCGCTCCTCCAGAAACGATAGAAATTAAGAAATGAAAAAATTATCGATAAATTATTTAATCGTAAACAATATTAAATCGTCGCGAATAAAATTTGTAAAAATCTACGTTTCTAGTCGCGTTGGAATCTCGTAGGAAAATTTTCTCGTTGGTCAGCCAAGCAGGTTGATGCCGAGATAGGCCGCGACGAAGTTTTGCCCGACGACCCGGAAATAGCTTACAACGCGACATAAACCCGGCGCTATGATAACATACTGTTAAAAGATAGCACATAGTAGTCGTAATTGTGGGTGGTCGTTACGCCAGCTCAACGTCCCGTGTAAAGTCACAGTTTTTCAGGGGGATGAATATACATATAAGTATACAAACATATGTATATAAATATATATAAATAAATAAATATATATATATATATATCGTATAATAGAGGAATGAATTCCCTGCCGGAAGTCGCATAATTGTCTTCGTCGCGGCTCGTTTCCCCTAGAAAATCGCGTCGAGAGAAACGACGAACGTCCGAGGCACGACGAACGTTGAAACAGCGAGCCACGGCGAAGGAATAGGACATTTAGCGTGACGCGATATCAACCATATGGAATTCTTGGGGACTCGGCGCGCGTGTATGTATAAATACCCCGGGACTGTCTCTCCGAGCGAGCAGGTATTATTACAGGTAAAACTCACGTGTAGAGGTACGTAGGTACATAACGTACGGACGGTCAATCGCATAATCGCGATTATAAAATTCAACGATCATCATATTTATGGATCATGGAACGGGTCGTGCCGGGATCATGCACCGGCGAATCGCTCGAACCGTCGTTTCGTGATAACGAAAGAAAGAACAAAAAAAGGGAAAAAACACGTTGTAAAAAGAAGAAAAAAGAAAAGCAGTAAATAATAAGGAATAAAAATAATTTGAAAAAATAAACAACGGACGCGTACACACGATCGACGATCGAGAGTGATCAATCGCTTACCGGTGTGGTCCTCGACTTTGCTTTAAACATATCTATACGATATCGTTATAGATCCTCTCTCTCTCTCTCTCTCTCTCTTTCTCTATTTTTCCATACACCGCTCGACGATCGGAAAACAATCGTGGAGCATTATGCCAGATGCAACAGTCACCTGCAGGGCAATGCGGGCATTGATCAGCGTTTCTCCAGTTCAGAGGTTTCGAAGCTATATTTCATTCCAATGCTCATCTATATATATATATGTATATATGGCTGATGGCTAGATCCAAGCGATCGTGCCATTCCAATTCAAGTATAAATGGCATGAAACTCTCTCTCTCTCTCTCTCTCTGCTCTCTCCCTCTCTCCTTCTCCATCACCATCTCTCTTACTCCACGTGTATTTCCTGGACCGACGAACGACGGAGGTTCGCCGAAGGGAAAATACTCGTAGGGTTGATGGGAAAGACGAAGTATATACGGCGAATCGAGATCGATGAGGGGTAAAAGAGAGATGAGAGGGATTCGAACGCGATGAAGAATAAATGTATATATATATATACTTTTTTTCCTGTTTTTTTTTTCTTTTTCTTGCGTTTCGAATCGAAGAATGGAAAAGGACAATAAGGAGAATGAATGAACAATGCACAAGGAACGATCATATCTGAATCTTGCCGGCGATTCTTGATGTTTCGAGACTTCGATCGATTCTTCCAACCCTCGATGCGCATTATATATATTTGTCCGTATGGATATTCAACCGCTGGGATCGTAGCAACGATCTCTCTTTCACGTGACTCGTTCACCATGTTTCGTTCCGCGTGTCGGAATCGAAACTCACGGGACTAATATTGTTTGGATAAAATTGAATATGCTGCAGACAGAATATCTCGTATACCGCTGCGAAGAGAAGAGGGAGAGAGAGAGAGAGACAGAGCCAGAGAGAGAGAGAGAGAGAGAGGAGAGAGAATGTTAAAATGTATTTCCGATGCCTAATAAGCTGCCACGGACAGTGAACCGTCGAGTGCGCCCCCGGGGAAACTCTTGAAACTCTGCCAACATTTTCAATCCTATAGTATTTTTTGTTGTGTTTTTTTTTAATACTTTTTTCCTCTTTTCATTTTTTGTAACGTGCATTATTCGACGAAATAGAGTCGTTTCTTGTACATAGCAACTCGGTGAAATATTTTCGATAGTGCGTTATTTCGTAAATTCGATTACGCTCGTGGGGTAAAAAAAAATGAAAAATGATTCTTTTTTTGTTATATTTCGTGATTATTCATTGTTTTCAAATTTCGTATATTGTGAGCTTGATTGTTGCATGAAAATGAAAGGGAGAATTATTCGCTAGCGCGAATAATTCTAGCTTCGTTTCCTCCTCCCTTCATTTTTTGTCTCGAAGAGTTTATTTTCCATTCTAATAAAACTGGAAACAATGGCCTTCCTTACAATGACTCGATATATTATTATTATTATTATTATTATTTTTATTTTTTCATAGAATGTGAAAAATTTATGACGCGAACAAAACGACTCGACGTTCGGTACTGAAAAACACTCTTCAAAGTCGCAAAATAGCCGTTTTTGTTTGCCGCGCTCTCATTCCCTAACGTTTTTTCTATTCTTTTATTTTTGCGCGACGCGATTTCGGTTGAACCGTAAATTTTTATTTTCGAGAAAAATTGTATCGTTCCATCGAAAAACTGTTCGCTCTACGAACCATCGGGACGATGGGTGTATTTTTTCATGCGTACGGAAAAACGTAAAATAAATATGAAAAAAAAGAAACATTATATATATATCTACAAATATATGTCCACTTGAAAACTCATCGGCTGCTATCTTTTCGGCACAACTACGTCGAACGCGATGGTTCCCAGTGGCATTCGTCGAGAGGAATAAAAAGAAACGAAAAAAAAACAAAACAAAAATTGAATAAAAAGAAAACATGAAAAAAGTATCGTATCGTATCGTATCGAGAGAAAGAGATTGAGAGAGAGAGAGAGAGAGAGAGAGAGAGAGAGAGAGAGAGAGAGAGAGAGAGAGAGAGAGAGAGAGAGAGAGAGAGAGAGTGAACAGAATCGGTTTCAAAGCCGTAAAAAAATTGCTGGTATACGTTTGATGCTGCGCGTCATGGCATGTCCACACGAAACCATAGAGGATTAACAGAAAAATAGAGAAAATCGTTGTTACCTTCCATGTGCCATGCCGTGTAACGTTTTCATGGTTGCCGGTAAAAGTACGAGCAACGTCACACAGAGAGGATTCAGACGCGGAGAGAGCCAGTGCTCCAATGTTCAATCCTCTTTCGCTTCGTTTAACGCTCGTCCCCCTTCCCTCCTCTACTCGCCCCATCGCCATCCTCCTCTCCCCTGTCTCTCACTTTTTCCATCCCCGCACGCGATACTCACCGGGTATGTTTCTAATTTGAGTCAGCTACGGGTAAAACGCAACAAGAATTTAATACCCGTGACCACACGTTCATGGCCGTTTTTTTATTGTTCTTTATTTAATTTTTTTTTTCGTTCGTTCGTTCGTTCGCAGTTTGCACATAGCATGACGATGCAGGCCAACCATAACACCGGTTTACCGGTGAGAAGTCCATTCGGAATTTTCAACGTGCAAATAGTATTAAGTAGCGACGCGAACGCCAAGTTCAATGCACGGATTTTAAACACTCGAGTGCTTGCGAGAATATCTTATCAAATGTATCGTTTCATCATTTTGTCTCGGGAAGATCGCGTTTTCGTTCCGCAAACGAAATTATCAAAATTCGTATCGACCAGGGTTTTCATTCGAATTTTATCATTTTTGTTTTATCCACGTTGTTTATCTTAAGAATTTTGTTTATTAATAAAACTATCTATTTTATCGTAGATCGAGAGCGATTGGCTGAATTTTTAAAGATCGTTCGGGTAGTCCGATTTATCAGACATTCTTTATTCACGATCGAGCCAACGGCGTTTCGAATTACGCGACTTTTTCGCTAGTTACCCCGCTCGACCGCTGGCGCTAGCGACACCGCGCGCGCCCGAGCGTGGCCGAGAAGAGCCGAAGTTGCGTCGAGGAAGAACAAAGGAATTTTTCATAAGTTTGTAATTTTTCATTTTGCGTTCGACGATCGACGAAACGAGCCTTGATTTTTCGTTTATCGCGAAATAATGTAACGAAGAAACCTATATGAGCGGTCTTTGTAACGTAAATATGAATTTTATCGAGTGTTGGAGGGAGAGTGTGTGTACCGTAAAACAATTTCAACGTGTCGACACCGCGTGAGAGCGCGTACGTGCTGGGCAAGGCCGAGACGCTTACGAGGGTGGAGGAAGGTTGAAGGGCGATTATCGATTTCGTCGCTACAGCTGATCGTGCGTTGCGATGACGTACAAAGGGTCATCGTTCGCGTCGTAAAATCTTTGTGAATTAAAGGAACGTAACGATTCTGGGGTATGCGCGCGTCTCGTCGTCGATCGTTTGGTCCTAGTTTCTCGGGCTTTGGTCCACCGTCACCCTTGTTTTCGTCCGGCGAGCAAAAGTAGGTCAGTGTTTCGTGTGAAAACTTCGTGAGAAAGAATATCGTCTTTAAATCGAGGCGTTTCTCATCATCGAAAATTAAATAGAAAATTATCAAAAATCGAATTCAAATTTCGAATAACGTCTAAATTTATAAACCTTGTCTTTATACTTTAAAGCAAAAATTAACGATTCTCTCGTATTATCGAACTTTGTAAGTTGGCTCGGTGCGATTGGCAAGCCTAGATGCGCAGAACTCAGAATCCAGTCGTTTGCGCATGTTCGCTATGGGAACTCTCGCGCTGCGGTAAAGATTCGTTCTAGTTTACAAAAAATGGAGAAAAATGCCCGTTACGTACGGCGATCGACAGGGCCAATATACCGGGTGTCTAATTAAAAAAAACTCTGAAACTCATACGAGATATAAAATTGGCAAAAAAAAATGAAACACGTACTAAATATTAAATTTGAAAATGATGCAACATATACCGGGCGTCCAATTAAACAAAAAAATGAAACATACCGGGTGATCAATTTTCAAAAAATTATGAAACATATATAGAACGTACGATATTGAAGCGATCGAGCGTTATACCGCGTGTCCCAACTGAGTGCGATGAAACACATACCGGGTGGTATACGTACGTTTTATCGTGCGACAAGGACTCTAAGCTATTCGCGCGCCTGAATGTGTACACGCTCGATATAGCTAAGCCGTACGAAGCATGCACCGCTAGATTGAATAGCGCACCAGGGCTTCATTCGCAGTTGCTCGGTGCAATTGAATATTTGCCGTCCAACCGAGAGAGAAATGGTGCGCGGTATAGCGGTACACGCATGGAATGATCGCGCTAGCCTCTATATATATAAATATACACACACATATATATATATATATATATATATATATATATATATATATAAATGAACGTACGTCAGAGTGTGCAATGAAAACGTACATATACGTGTACGCGTTCATTGTGTCACCGGACTTTGTACCGCCCAACGTGCAATATGTAGAACATAAATCACTCGCTCGCTTCTGTACCCGAGACAATAAAGAGAAAGAGCGAGAAGAGCGTGGTGTAGAAAGGGTGGTGGAGGGAATGGGGTAGAGAAAGAGAATGAAAACACGGCGAATGAAGTGTCGACGAAAAATGACGTATATTATAACGTTATTACAATGCAGCTTGGGCTACGCAAACGCCCGAGACTAGAGAATAATCGTGGGAGATTCGTTCGAGCGAAGGCGATTTGGGTTAAAAATCTGAGATTTCACGAGGTACAGGTGAGTCTCTCGAGTAACGATCGATCGGCGAACGAGGATAACGGGACAAAAAATTGCGCGAGGGAAAAATTTGCAGGAAAAAAAAACAATTCTTTAAGGAAGATTCAAAATTCAAAAAATCCAAAAATAAAAATTGAAGAAACGATATCGTGTAAAAAAAAGACGAAGCGACTATTTCAATTTTTTTTCTTTTTTTTCGCATTACTTGACTCCCCCGAACGAAAGACAAAATTATGCGAATATAAGAACTGAAATTAATCATTCGATCTTTTCAATTTACGATAAATATTTCAGAGTCTATAATTACAAAATGAATTCTCTACCCCGTCGAATCGGTGAATTGAAAATACGAAGAAAAAAAACAAAAGAAAAATGGCAATTCATCTTTGTTCGCAGCTTCGCGCAAACTATATCCGTATTACTCCGTCGCGATTGTATTCAACCGCGGGAAAGCCGGTCTGAAAATACATTCAGTTCTGTATATATATATATATATATACGATTTGATCAGGTAAAAGGTAGCAATTCCACTTTGGAAGATGTGCCGGAGCGCATCGAGCAAAGCAGGAATATCGTAGGCAGAGTAAGAGCGTCAGTGAAGTAGAAGAGCAGAAACTGCTGCCAATATCGTACGATCGTCTCCGAAGAGCTTCGTACACCATAGCGAAGAGAGTAACAGAAGATCGAAGAAGCTAATGAAAACGAATTATACGCCACGTAACAAGCCACCTCCGTAGAATACGAATAATATTATATATAGATATATATTATTTGTATTCCATGGAGGTGGCTCGACGCTCTATATATATATACAAAGTGTGTACTGGCAGTATCTAACGGTTCGCATCTCAAGGATTTCTCGTAAGGAGAGCGTAGATGACGTCGAGCACCAAACGGAAAAGGAAGAGAAGAAAATAGAGGAACGAGTTGACGGAGGACATTTCTTAATGCCTTTGGGCTCTTGGAAGCCAAGTCGAGGACAGATAAGGAGCGAACGAGAATACATTGTACGATCTCTCGTGCTTTGGCTTATAAAGAAAAGTCGCGGAGTGGCGCGAAGAGGGACGGCGAAGGAGGTGAAGGGGTAGATGAGATGGAGAAGGGAATACGGCGTGAGAGCAAACGGGTTGAGGGAGCGATAGAGCGCACCGAGGCTCCTTCGATGTCTCCGTAATTGACACATTATGCGACGTCAGAGTTTGACAAAATTGTAACCGGTGCTGAGAAGCTTGAGAAGAATTTCAATTTCGCTCAATTTGATCAAAGTATTCTCGAGAATGAGCTGAAAGACTATTGAGAAATTTTCTCATGGGTTACGCGTTTCGCGTAACTTTGTTCGGAAATTTCTCATGAGGGTAACGGTTCGTTGAAAGAAGAGGCCTTCTTCTTGGCCTATTTCGTCGTATTTGGGAGAAGATGACGTGGACGTTTCGTTGGGTTCGTTGAACTTTTTTTTTTTTTTTTTTTTTTTTTTCGTTCCGTTTCGTAGTCGGATCCGATTCCTTTTTTGGATCGTTCTTTGTTTTGTTTTGCTCAGGTACGGATTTGAATTTTTATTTTATTCGACGAAGCGAATGAAATTTCATTCGAAGGTTGTTCGAAGTTTTTTTGTTTTTTGTTTTTTTTTTTTGGTAAATTGAAGATCCGGTTGACGGTCGAGTTTGAATTTTTCTATAAATCGCAAAATTTCGCTTCGAAACCGAAATTAATCTTGGGTAAAAAGAACGAGATGTTCGCTTCGAAATAAAATTAAAACTCGATCTTTCGTTCGAGCATCGAATATTTTTAATTCGCCTTTTCCTCTTGCAAAACATCGTGGGTTGAAAATAAAGAGAGAGAGAGAGAGAGGCGTAACGAACGTCGACAGGGAGTGCCGAGTGGTTCGATCGAGTCATCGTCGCGGAGTGAAACTCTCTCGGACTCGGAAGCGAAGAAACAAAAGAAAATATTCAACGTCCCGGGCGTATAAATTTCACGAAACAAGCGTGAAAAAACGATTGGCGAAGAAATAATTGAAAAAAAAAATCACAAAGCAACGCAAAGTGCAACAAAGTACACGACGCATTATCGACCGTAGGTATTAAAGGCTCGTGAAGCACGGGCCCTCGTTCTCGTAACGAGATCGGATCGAGAACATAGCCAACACGGTGAAATAAAATGAGATGAAAAAAAAAAACAAAAAAAAAAGAACGTAGGCGAGACAACGAACGAAGAGGATCTCGATGACGAAAGAATGAAAGCTTCACGGTCATCGGCGAGAACGTGCCGGCACGTTACGTCAAATTACACGCTCGCTACTCAGCCTTAACGCGAACACAATTCGAGCCGGGCTCGGTCGTCCCTCGTGCTTCGAGCAGCGTCTCGGATCATCGAGACCACGAACTCCCGTCCTCGTGCCATCCTCGCTTTCTGTCTTTTCTCTTCCGTTTTCTCATTTCTCTCTTTTTTCTTTTATTTCGTCGTATGTTTTTTGCCTTTCTTTTCCCTTTCTCGTCATTTGTTGCTCACTCGATCCTCGCTCCCGACTTCTTCACTCGTTTTTTGCCTCGATTGACCGTGCGACCTCGCAACTGGCACCTCCTTTCTTCCTTTTTTTCTTTCTTTCTTGAGTCTGATGAAAATATTCGATGCGTGAGTAGAAATTGGTCTTTGTTCCTCACTTTTCTATTAGCTATTTATACTTAATTTGTTTATTTATTTATTTATTTGTTTTAAGCATAATCGTAAAAACAGACGAATGAATTTCCATTGCCTCGCTAGGGATGAATTTTTGGTATAGAAATTCTCACCTTTAATACGAGACCCTCCCAAGTATCCTTCGATTTTCAATAAATCCAATTTGCCACGTCGCGTCAATAAAACGCCCGTACGTTTAATGAGATTGCGAAATTTTTTCAATTTTTTACATTTTATCCCATTTTTTGTTTATTTTTTTCAACTTTCATACAGAAAGTTTCATCGTGAATAGGAATCGAGACTCGACTGTCCCGGGATGAATGCACCAATGCTGAATGTACCATACAACAGTTCGATATATACGAGAGAGGAAGAGAGTCCAGGTCGAATAGGAAGAAGAAGAAGAAGAAGAAGAAGAAGAAGATAGAGAGGGAGAGAGAGAGGGAGAAGAAGAATAAGAAAAAAAGGAAGAAGCTGAGAGATGCGAATGTAAAATTGCTACTACTGCACAGCTGGACAATATAACTACCCATGGAGCAGTTCGTATTCCTCGACCATTCCGGAAGAAGAGCCAAAGCCAATTCTCTCACTCTCTTTCTCTCTCTCTCTCTCTTTCTCTGTCTCTCTCTTTCTCTCTCAATACCATCCCTGGATACAAACCCGTTGGATAGCAAGAATCTTTCAATGGCTTTAATTTTACTTCTCTACCGGTGCGACGTAGATGTTTAATAGGTTCCGGGTGCCTCAAACATTTTTCTCCCTCTTCCTCTGCAAACCTCCATTCCCTCTCTCTCTCTCTTACACACACATATTATTTCCATAATCAACGATATACTTGTTTATTCGTACGTGCAATTTTTATTTTTATTTTTTCAAAAACATCTCTTCCCATTTTTTTTTTCAAGAATTCCATTACTATTCGTTTCGCCCGATCATCCCCTCGATCAAACATCCCACTTGTACGATGAGTAGATAAAGGGATTGCTTTTATATACAAATATATATGTGGATTTTCTTTTGTATAAAAAAATACACGGAAGGACAAGGGTGAATATAAGTTTATAATAGAGACGGTCGAGGCTGATTGGCGTTACCTCGCGCCCAGTGACGTCTCGACCGTAAAAGGAACAATCGGCGAGTCTCTCGATCTTAACCGATACAATGAATGCCAGATAGTTCCAGCGTTGTATTCTTCGACTCGCGATAGATCCTGCGAGAGGGAAAGAGAAAGAGAGAGAAAGAGAAGTGCACAGTGGCAATTGGCTCGATCCATCGAAGCCAATGACTACTGGATCTTCGGATGAGGAATTTCGAACAGCTCACTGCCGATCTCACTACCGATATTTCTAACTCTTTCTCTCTCTCTCACTTCTCTTCCTCTCACTCCTCTTTCTTGAGACCTTTGCAGTCTCTCTTTTATCCTTGTCTGACATCGCCGGGTCAGCTCGAGCTTCCGGCGATCGGTATTAACTGTCTTACAATCGGCAGGTACTTCTGACCGGTAGCACAGCGGTCAACGCAACGTCGAGTCATCATCGCGTCATTGTTTCTCTCTCTCTCTCTTTCTCTCTCTCTCTCTCCCTGGCTTTCGCATATTGTCGAAGGATATCGCACGGAATAAGAGACGTCACGTTCAAGACGCTGAGCAACGATGACCGTCACTCTCCCATTAACCAAACGTCAACGGGTATACAATAAATAATACGAGAGTAGCGACGAGCGAACGTTATTTCGTCCGATCGCACCGACCCTCGATCTCTCACCGATATCAACATCGCTGGCATTCCATCTTCCGGACCGCGAACCACCATTTTCACGCTTACATTTTCTCTTTCCGTACGTGGCGTTGCCATTCCCGCGAATCCGTTTACGATCTCGAAAGCTCGAGTTTTACTTGTAGGGTCGACGAAATAGTTCGCAACGTCGCCCAACGCGTTTTTACGACATTTTGCGCGTACCTTTATTACCGGCCATTTTGCGACGCCTCGGGCGCGCGAGACTCGAGGAAAAGCCGGCAATCTTTACGTCTTCGAAAGCACGCGTACGCGTACGGCTTTGGCCTCTTGTATTTATGGATTTATTTATTTGTCTGTATATAGATATTGTTTTGACCCTACGGTTACGGTAAATTGAATTTTTTTTCTCATCGTCGCTATGTTTCCTTTATTCTCCCCCTCTCCCTCTCCCTCTCTCTCTCTCTCTCTCTCTCTCTCTCTCGTTCAACAATGTCAATTTTTCAGTTTCTCGACTTTGGCTCGAGCGCCTGTGCTTCGAATTTCATAATTAAAGAATTATGAACGGTCGTTATTCCACAATTAATCACGTTTTTTAGTCCATAATCTCACAGTTAAATTGAAATATTTTTTTAATTCGACAGTGAAATATATCATAAGCCTTTCTCGCGTCGAAAACAAAAATAACTTTTATATTTGAAAAAAATTGCAAAAAACGTCAAGTTTATCCGTCGCCATTAATTTTCTTCCAAATAATATTTATCGAGCTAAATGAATTTCAACAAAAAACGCCGCATTATTTACCAAACAGTTGGATTAAGAAATTAAAAGAAAATGTCTAGCAAAATTTGGCAAAATTGCCAACCCTTGCCACCTTGCACAAGGTGGCAAGGTTTCATTTCCGTAAGGTGATATGAATAAAGAATGACCGATACGGTGGAAGATACGTATTCTCATATATAAATATATATATATACGTACGTAAATACGAATATGTGCAACGTCATGTACGTAATACGAGTATGTAAGTCCTGAGAGAATTTCTCGATCTCGAGCTTACGCTTAATCCGGAGGTGTTACGTGGCGCATCGTGAAAGCGTAAATGCTGCAGGGACGCGTATGAACACCCGCGATGAGAGAGGTCACGCCCGGTTCTTCGGGATCGCTCTTACTCTCCTTCCGTTACCACGTCTCTCTCTCTCTCTCTCTCTCTCTCTCTCTCTCTCTCTCTCTCTCTCTCTCTCTCTCTCTCTCTCTCTCTCTAACTCTCTCTCTTTCTCCGTTTCTGCCTGTGACTATCACGAACTATTAGCGAGCTGGCGCTCTATGCAAATTCCGTGTCGTGCGAGTATACCGGTGCACAGTGGTGCGGTATGGTACTGCCGCGCGGCCCCCGTTAATGGCGATTCAGCCGGACGAGACGCGGGGTGTGAGAAAGCTTAGTTACCTCAGCGGTGGGTGTTAAGCCGTTCTCGAACGCGATCTCCCATAAATTTCACGAACGGCAAAGAACCCAGGTGATATCGCGACGTTCGTACACGTACACGTAGGTATATATATGTATGGTGGCCGGAGGCGTCCGTGGTGTCGGATGTTCGTGAGCTCGGTTCGTTCATGCTCGAGCAACACGCGAGGCCTGTCGCGCGTCCTCTACCGTGAATTTTTCACGAAATCAAACGCGATGTGACAATTTTTATCGAGGAAAGCTTTTTTTTTCATTCCCTTTCGTCCAGAAGAAAAAAAGAAAACAAAAAAATGTATACAAATCGACGAAAATCATTTCGAGAAACGAAATTGCACAAAAATATAACTTCGTGCCAATTTACTGTCTCGAAATTGAAGGATGTAAAAAAACGATCGCGAAACGAACGAAAAAACTACGCGATTTGAAAAAAGTAGATTTGTTTTATGTTTTTTTTCTTCGATATTACAGTTTTGATCGAAATTCAAAAAGAGCCGCCGAGAGACTTTTAGTTATTTCTATCGACGTATATTTGTTTTTGTTTTTTTCATGATCGTGATTTCACGGTTTACTTTCCTATCCGCTGCGTTATTACATTCGTATCAATAAATTTCTCAAAAATAGAATCCTCGTATTAACGATTCTCATGAATTTTGTTCTCCCGTTCGCGTTTCCATTCGAGACGCAGGAAAATTCGCGGGTAGTGAGAGAACGCGAGTCCCAACGTCGATTTAAGGTAAATGAAAGCCGCGAGAGAGCTGGCCGTACGATTTTATAATACTATAATACTAAAAGAACTTCCCTCCCCCTCTCACTAAAAAACATCTCGTTCAAACAACCTTTTATAAATATTCGCTCTGTACGCGATATAAAATGAACTGTTTGCAAGCGTACGCGTATATACTTTCGTATCCAGCACGTAGTTCCAGTATTGGCCGCTATCGTCAATACTCGATAGGTACGTAACCACTGGCTAGTCGCGTACAGACATCGTGTGTCCAGTTCACGCGAGTGCCGAGACTTCCCGGGTACGTATGCGAGGAAGAAAAGCCAGCTGTTCTGCCCAACCGTACCACCATCCTTCGACGATCGATTACCTTACCGATATAACATGTAAATATTACCCATCTTTCTATATCTCGTTTTTCTTTCTTTATTTTGTTTTGCTCCCTCCTGTATAGTATACACACACGTATATTTATAAATATAGAAATATATATAAATACATGAATTTATAAATATATGAATATATAAATATATAAATATATGAATATATAAATATATAACTATATATATATATATATACAGATATATAAATAACTAAATATATAACTATATAAATATACAGATATAGAGATATATGAATGTATAGATATATACATATACGAGTTTATGTAGATATATCGATATATGGACATATAAATTTATAGATACACGACATACAGTTGTACAGAGGCTATGGGTACATCGACAGACGATCGAGAGGGTTAACCATGTGTTTCGCGGAAGCAAATAGAGAACGGGAGACAAGACGGGTTCCCAAGAGTAGGTGGCGAGCACATACGTACTATTTAGTATTCAAGGGTCGATCTCCACGGCCTCTCGCCACACGTTTTGCTTCCCACGGCTATTTGAAATCCGCGTGGGTCCTTCGGTATTCAATGTATGCACATATATGTATACGGTCGGTCGTGGTCGTTCGCCGAATCGAGGGCGAGTCCGCGAGAGATTCTCAGTCGAACTCTTGGCGACGAACGTATATCGACGCGACCGTAGGACGTATCGACGCGCCACGCAGGATTCGGGCGCGGTCTTTACGTTCGTCTCCTTTTTTTTATTTTATTTTCGAAACCGAGGTTCATTGATAGGACGAATGCAACTTTGATATCGGCGTGGGAAAAAATAATTTCGTTTCGATCAGTACGTGAAGATGAAGTTGTTCTTATTTTGACCAAAATTTGGATAGTTTTTTTTTAAATTGATCGTATTAGGTTGATTGAATTTCCTCGATTTTGTTCGATTAAACCGTTGATTAAATTTGAAAAAAATTGGCACGATGATCTTGTTTATTGTCATTATTAAAATTACTATTACTATAATTGTGTATTTATAATAAATTGTGATCAATTATTATTCTAATTATTAATTTATTATATTTATATTAATTCACGAACAAATTTTTACGAAAATGCAATTTGAATGAGATTTCGATTTTTGAAAATTTTACTCCCCTCTTAGTTTTAATACCGTACCATTTTGTTTTATTGTCATAATTGGTTCGATTAAGAAACATCCCTCGTATAAAAACGAGCGTCGAAAAACAACTGTTACGTCGATATTCACGACGAGAATTATGATTATCGCCCTACTGTTGAGAAACGTCGCTCAATTTTTGGCACCGAGTTCGATGGCAGCTTGAATCGTTCCTGTATTGGCCAAGCGTCTTTAAATAATCACAAATATTCGACAAAGTGGTATAGGCAACGTTCTCGAGGAGCGTCGAACCCTTAAAAACCTTAACCCGGAAACTTTCTCGTATCATTGCCAACAACTGCGAACGTTCTTTTGGCACCGTTGGCAAAATACTAAATAATCATACCGAGTCACGTGTCCTCGTTCTCGTTCCTTTTTTCCCCAATTCCGACCCCCCTCTCTCCTTCCATTACCATTCTTATTTCTCTCGGACATTTCCGTATAAAGACAATTTTCGTTATTTCACCCTCGTATTCGTGCCTCTTTGAATATTCAACGCCGCGGATGAAGATCGAGTCGTCGAGCGGGGCAACGACCCAGCGCGTACGTTCGTCTTTCTTTGTTTCGCCACGAATTAACGGGACCCGATACAGTCCGGGACTGCCGAAATCATTCGTCGTTTCCTCGAACACCTCACTCGACAATTCGTAACTTTCTTTCGTCGAGCGTTCGAAACGATGAAAAAAAAACTAGCTTATTGTTAATTTGTTTTCAAACCAAAGAAATTACTGGAAAAAAAACAAAACAAATTTTCCATTTTTGTTTCATGATAACTCGAGAAAAAAGCTCGAGAAGAGAAATATATGCTGTTCAAGCACGTCGAACGATGAGACTCGCGATGGAAAAACTTGTCCCGCTATTTTTCTCCTACCCTTTTTTTCAAAGTAAAAAAATGAACGAAAATAAAATTGATAACTGGGTTGACGCAGAGTGAGAAAAAAAACTCGATGAGCGAAACAAGATAAGTTGCATGAATCGCTCGGGGATTACGTGTTCCTCAGAGCTGGGTTACAGTCTCGGAGCGAGTTAGCACGAACCGCAGCCTATTACATAACGATATAGTCAATCTCCTATCATCCCTATATATATATATATATTCACCCATATATATATATATATATTCACATATATGTAATATCGTTGAAAATCTCTCAAGCCGGCGCGCCCCGAAGAAATACATTTACGTTCACGTGTGAAATTGACTCGTGAATTACGTGTAATTTGTCACACACCGAGAAAGAGAAATGTGGGCTAAAACGGTAGAGAGGATAACGCGAGGTGCGGCGAAGAGAAGGAGGAGGAGGAGGAGGAAGGGAGAAGAGTTATTCGCCGCGAGCCAAACGACTACGCCCTGTTTCCTCTCGCTCCTCGCGATGAAAACCGCCGGTATACGTGAGCTCGCGACGATATCCGCTCCGAAGGATCAACCTTCTTCGGGCTTTTATCGTTCTAGCGTACATGGCCGATCTTGCATACGATCCCCGCGATATACGAAGCGCCGATTTCCTCGGTTCTCTTTCGTTCTCTCACGTACAGTCGCAAGTGCAAATCAGACCCGAATTAACGGTCCTTCTTTTGTTGCGCTCGTCGCTATCGTTCGAACGAATTTGATTGGAGCTTGCGTTTCTTTTTTGAAAAAAAAAGAAAGACAAAACAAAAAATCAAAACAGAAAAACTCGGCGTTCTTTTACGAATCGATATATATATTATTATATTTTTGTTAATTTTTTTTTTGGGGGAGGTTTTCTTTTTGGTACGAAACATTCTTGATCGAATAAGCCATTATTCATCCACCATTCGACGTCTCACCGCAAAATATCTCTGCAACATTGTACGGATGATTGAAGAGAATTTATCGTAAAGTGTTTGAAATTTGCCTTCGTCCAACCGCGGCGAGGAGTTTTCGTTTTTTTCTCTTTCTTCGCTATAAGTTCGAAGAAAAAAGAAAAGAAAAACACGAGTGTCCAAAGTTGTCGTTACTCACGATTTTTCGAATTCATTCGGGAAAATGATTAAACAGAAGAACAAAAGAATAAAACGATGTAAGATAAAAAGTTTTTCCAAATTTTTAATAATATTTTTGATAATAATTTCTCAAAATATTTCTCGTATATTCGATTATTTGATAGAAAAATGTCGAAATAATAATCGTATATCGATCTCAAAGTATTTCCTCGTGTTTTCTCGCGAATACACGAAGGACAAAATTTACGAGAACGAAATATGATAAATCCGTGACCGCGACGATTGCCTCGTAGAGCGCGATATTTATTCCCGCGAAGGATCGAAAATGGCGGTTTTATAAACTCTTGAAAATAAAACAAAACCTCGATGCCCGAACAGCGTTTAATCGTGACCGCGACCGTGTCGACCTTTCGGCATTAATTCAACGCGCGGAAATTCTCGCGAAACGCGTACAGGTGGAACGTGAATCGAGGATGAAGGGGCGGGAGGGGCGCGAAAGTTTTTGCACGCGGCGTCTCCTGAATGGTAGTTCGCGCAGATCCAACGCGCAGATCGCTCCGTTTTCTCGTCCGACGCAAACTCTTCATTTTTTTATATTTTTTTTTGCACGCGAACGCGTATAAAGTACGATGGTATTCGTCCACACGCGGGCATGAGATGACCCGTTATAACAGCGCCGGGGCGCTCTCCTCGACGCGACGGTGAATAACCCGCGGCACGAACCCGATGGCTACGGGTGGTGCCTGCGGTGAATAAATATGTGTATCCGAAGTCCCGTGTACGAATGGCATCGTCGACGTCATGAATCGAGGACGCGGTTTCCTCTCTCTCTCTCTCTCTCTTTCTCTCTATCTCTCTCTCTCTCGCTGCTGACCTTCCGGGAACATTTCTGTGGTTAACCCGTTAACCTCGATGGCTTCGCGTTACGATCGAATGAATTATATACAATTTTTATTTTTATTTACTTTTTATTTATATACTTTGGTTTCAATGTGTTATTATCACGTGTATGTTTTATTTAGGAGACCGTGTTAGGGTAAAATAAATATTTTCCTGTCTTTGGTCTAGTTTTAAGCTTAGTTGATTAATCGAGAGTCGAATTAACAAAAAGACGCTGAAAATTGGAGAAATACATTTAAGATGTAAAATTCTGTGATTTTTGTTTGTTCGTGTTTCTATCACATCGAGAATTTGAGGAGGTCGATGAACCGATCGATAGACGTAAAATATTATAAATCGTCGATATTTGTAGGAAAAAAAAAGGAATGGAAATTGGATTCCGGTCGAGCGCGAGACAAGTATCGTTAACGAGATTGCCAAACCGGTATAAACGACCTGAAACACGCGAATGGCTCGAATTAAAACTGCGTTTTAATATTCCAATGACGACGAATACATAATAAGAGGTAAATATCGACAGTCAGGTGTGTCGAAACTTTGAACTTGAGAATATTCGCAATTTCTCACGCCTCTTTGAATAGCCCACGGGCAAACGCAACGTTACCAGGGAGCAAAACATCGAGGCAGGTGTAATGGGAACGTGACCTCAAGGCCGTGCCGGCATCGAGAAAGGATTGCGTGGCTGTGTCGGTGAGGCCGCCCACGCATCGAGGAAGCGCCGGTTGAACAAGTGGGAATAGAGGTGTTACGAGACACAACACACGATAGGTGTGAATATTTATCCCTGACAGAAAATAAAAGGATCGAGCTCTGGCCACTCGGCACGTTACAGAGAGGAAAATAGAGACGAATAGGGATAGAAAGAGAGAGAGAGAGAGAGCGTCAGAACTGTTACACGTGTTTTTCCCTTGCCAGGATGTTCCTTGGTTCATCGTGAGAGAATATCTTAAACGCTGACGCGCCTTTGAACCGACGCGAGCAACAAAAGCCTACGAGGCATCATTAACACGTTCGCTGCGCTCAAGAAGCTATCCGGGGGCAACTCACCCCCCGAGCGACCAATTACATAACACGTTTATTAGGCACATCGCGGTGTAGGTAATGAAATTACTCCTAATCAACGTTTTACGAGGATTTCGTAACATTTTCAAACTAACTTTTCCTCGTTAATTTAACGATCTTCGTTACATACGTAACGTCCGAGAAACGACAAATTTTAACGCCACCTCCAAGTCACGAGTTTCGAATCGATTATCTCAATTTTTATTGATTTTTTTCTTCAATTCGATTCGAATAATTTTCCGATACAATTTTTATTCCATGGAAAACAGCATTTTCGATGCGATGCACTCGGTGCGAATAAATTTTGATTGAAAGAATTCGGTTCGAATAAATTCTCGACAAAAATATATATATATTTTTTGTCGATAAGCATACGCTTACGATCAATCGTCGATAAAAGATTCCATTTTTTATTTCGAAACCACTCGATTTTCATAAAAATCGCACAAAAATTTCCCTTCTTCTATTCAAAGGAGACGATTCGAATAAATTCTGGAACAAAATTACGTTCTCGGTATCGAACGACCCCCCGCCCCCTCCCCCCGCCCAAAAAACATTTTTCCTCGACACTTCAATACGCTTGAGAATATATATATATATATATATATATAAATTTTTTTTTTTTTCAACGACAAAACGGCACGATGACGTCAACAGGAAGTATACGGAGTCAATAACCGAGAGAGCCACCCGCTACCCTCGCCCACTCGTACTCCCCCCTCCCCCCTCCTACTTCCCGTCAGCCCGCATTATTCCTCGAATACTTTGCTGTTGGCTCCTCGAAAATTCGTCGTTCTTCCACTTCAACGACCATTGTATTTGTCAACGAGCGTGAGCTCGGGCCAACGAGCGAGAGAGCGGACGAACCGTGCGTTCATCGAACTCTCGTGCTCGCACACGGTTTATTACGTTTCCGATAAACGGATTTATCCGGATGACGAGCAGATTGGACGAGGGGGTTGGGAAGTCTGGTGGGCGTTTAGGAGTATGTCGATGGATAGGGGGTGGGGGAAGGGGCGAGGACAGGCAGGGATGCACGAAATGCTCGTCGAGTCAGATCGAGGCTGAGCACTCGTTGCTCGATTACCCGACTCGATTGTCCTCCTCTACAAAATGTGTCCTTTCTACGATACTCAATATTTATATATGTATATGCATAAATCACAATGTAATTTCTACCTCGACGAGAGAGAAACCCCTTCGTTATCGCGAATACGTGAGAAAACGAGAAAAAACAAAAAGAAATCGGTATTTCTCGCGATTTTTTTTCGTTATCGATTTTACGCCTGGATAATAATAATAATAAAAAAAAAGAAGAGCTTGTTGGTGAAAAGTTTTACAGTTTCTTCGTGAAAAATTTGTTGACCTAGTTGCCATTTATTATTATCGAGGATGAACGATTTTTTCGAACGGAAAGCGGATCTGCGATATATTCGATTTTATAATGAATTCACGATGTTTTATTTCGGCCTATTTTCCACCCCGAGGCCACGAGAATATATATGCAGATTTTTGTCTATATATTACGAATGTTTGTGTGTGTGTGTATTTGTGTCATAAACTTTACCGCGTATAAAAGTTTTCTTCGTCTCTGGCGCGAAAGAACCATTAAAGACTTCCCCATCGAACTATCTCGATGTTTCGCTCGTTCTTTTTCTCTCCCTCTATCTCTCTCTTTCTTTTGGTTTCTTTTTTTTCCGTTCGACAAAATCGAGTTTTCACCGTATAGTCTTGCCTCGTTTCGTGCCCGTAAAACGAGATCGATTTTTCGCGAGTATTTCTCAACCGGGTACAACGCGCGGTATACTCGACGTCGCGACGCTCGCCTCCGGTTTTTCCATGCTCGCTTCGTACTTTCGCAGTCGCGTCGTTCGATGTTGCTTTTGCCGTGCTTCACCTCGGTCCGATTACTCGACGGTACGTATATTTATATCGGTATACGGGATAAGACACGGAGGAGACGATATACGGAGGGATAGTAATGCGGGTGGCGAATTTGGTATCAGCCGCGGTTGACTGCGCGCGTCCTACGTAAAATCGGAGAAAAACCGCTCGGTACGTCGAGACGATTTTTCTATTTTCTTTCTATAATATTGGTTAAACCGTGCGCGATTATTGGTAACGCGACGAATTCCGTCGATCGACGCTCGGGATTCCTTTCACGTTTTTTTTTTCATTACGAGAGATTGAAAACAAACAAAAAACACATTTAATTTATGAAAATGAGAATCGTTATTTGGAACGAGATCGATAAAAATATTGTAAAATTTTAATTATGGATGAAAATAGCGTAGACAAATTTCACGTGTCAGTCGTGGTTGATTATATGCGCGTCCTCCGTAAAATCGGAGAAAAACCGCTCGGTACGTCGAGACGATTTTTCTATTTTGTTTTCTATAATATTGGTTAAACCGTGCGTAATTATTGGTAACGCGACGAATTCCGTCGATCGACGCTCCCGATTCTTTCCAAGTTTTTTGTTTTCATTACGATAGATTGAAAAAAAAAACATATTTAATTTATGAAAATGAGAATCGTTATTTGGAACGAGATCGATAAAAATATTGTGAAATATTTATTATGAATGAAAATAGCGTAGGAAAATTTCACGAGGTGTTTTTAACGATGTTAATAGAACGAGAATTAATGATTTATATTTTCTAACTAGCCACTGGTCCGGCTGCGCCCGGGACATTGACGAGCCGTCCAGTTACGGCAATTGGCGTCTGCGCAACTCGTACTTTACGTAGCTGCTTATCCCGCTTATCGTTAGAAAGTTGCGACCCAACGAGCGACCTAGCTCGTAACGAGACGGAGATCACGATTATACCTTTATTCTTATCCTGTTCGGTATGAAACATTTTCTTATAAACATCTAGATGAGCCACGTCGGTGAATAAATCAACGAGAATTACGGGAGGATTCACTTATGCGATTATTCTCGCAACAGTCCATCGGGCGTCTCGTCGTGACAGCCTCGCCGTCGTGGCGAGGATCGAAAGCCACCTCCCCGAGGGCGACGAATAAAATCACGAACGATATAGAAAAGTAGGATCGACAAAAGGCTCGAATTATTTACCGTGGGTTAAATCAAAGCGGTTCGGGGAGGCCGCGTGCGCGCGGCATTTTCTTCGCTCCGTAGGAAATCCAAATAGATCGTTGAATCGTCCTCGTTCTCACGTTTGCTATTGCGATCTCGAGATTATTTCAACGATAGCCGTTGGGATTCTTCGTGAATGGGGTTAAGCGATATCGGGATCGAACGGTCGATTTACAAGTCGATGGCGAAAAGAAATATTCGCGGTCTGGGTCGTAATATCGAATCGTGAAGATCGTCCCGTTTCTACGCCTAGAACTCCGTCGTTACGGTCGATGGAGAATGGCATAATTTCCTCGCGGGACGAACGACCGCTATTAATTTGGGATTTCCATTTTTTTTTCTTTCTTTCTTTCTTTTTTTTTCATGTAAAGTATTCAAATTTTTGTACAGTTATCTCGCGCTATCATCCTATATGGATTCGAAATAAGTATATCGTTTCTTTCCCATTTTCTTCTCAAAATTTTGACAAATATAACCAGAACGTTTCGTAAAAATTAAAATTTATACAAAAGAGAGAAAAAGCTTTCTCGCAATTTACATATTTTGAGAATAATGAATATTATTTATAAAACGCCACGATGAAATAAATATTGTTTACAGAATGAATAATTATGGATTATTATTTCTATAATATTTTCAAATGATCAATAGTCATTACGATTTTCATAAATGAAAAGAAAAAAAATGGACAAAAGCATGTAAAAGTACTTCATAAATTTCTTAATCTTATGTGTAAATTTTATTGACATTGAACAACCGAGCCATCTCCGTGAAAAAGGTCTGGAATAAGCCTTTTTCAGGCTCGCGAACGAGATAAGACGGTAGATAAGAAAAGCGAGCAGAATAAGAAAAACAACAAACAAAAAATAAAAAAAGTTTTCACCGTCTATCCGATCGCCATCGGTCGGGCGTTCCCGACGGTCATGCGGTAGCCTCACCACTACCAAGCAGGAGCAAACATCCTCGTGCATAGGCCGCGCGGTCTCTCTCTCTCTCTCTGTCTCTCTATCGGGGATACCTCGGTGCGGGGCTCGTCGAATCGACTAATTATCGCTAACTAGTGGTATCACGAGTGTGCCAACGGCGACCACGGTCGTTCGCGGCAGCGAGACGCGGAGGGACATCGAGGAACAGGCGGAGAAGATAACGGCTGTGGCAAACAGCAAGAAAGAGAAATAGACGAATGAAACGAGACGAGTATCGTGTGCGAGGGAGGACAAGAAAGAGAGAAGGAAATAAAGAGAAAAAGCGATAGAGAGAGAGAGAGAGAGAGACGGAACAAGTGTTTGCGACTGGGTGACTGCATCAGCTTAGCTGACAAGGAAGCATCGTGGATATACAGAAGAATCCCCGATGTAGAAGATGGGGACGTAGGAGAATGAGTAGTGGAAAGAGTAGCGATGCGGCACGACGAAGGATACGACAAGCATGGAGCAAGAGGAACGGCAACAGCAACAAGAATCTCTCGGTACACCACCGTCGTTGAAGGACAGAAGAACCGAAGAAAGACTAAGGAAGTTGGCTCTTCGCTCTCGCACTGAGAGAAAGAGAAAGAGAGAGAGAGAGAGAGACAGAGAGGGTTGGTTGGTTGGTATACCGTCCGTGGCGAACGGCGACGACGATCCTATCGTCGGAGTAACGGGTCCGGCGAAACTTTCGTGATCGTGACAACTCGACGTCTTCTCGCGTCCACCTCGTCCATCACGATTCAACCGATGCTGCGCTATAGTCAAAGCGAAACTAGCTACTATATATATATATATATATATAGCGAGAGAACGAGAGAAAAGCACGTTCGGATTTCATTCGTCTCGGTGTACCCGCGATGTCCCAGCCTCGCCTCTCGACACGCTGCTACACTTTTTGGGATGAATCTGACATTAGCGTAGCATCGTGGCGTAGTTGACCTCGCCTCGATGGAAGGGAAACGTTGGAGTAAGAAACGAACGAAAAAAGGAATCCTAGGGCGGCGCTGGTACAAAGTAAGAACGACAGAGGGCGTTGACGGCGCTGCGACGCGTCGTGCGTCAGCGGTCGCTTCGTGAATCTCTCGACGGGCTGTGCTCGTCCAGCCGCGACCGGCTTCGGCATCTAATAAGAAGCGAAGCGTAACATTGACACTGCGGAATCGAGGAGTCGAGCTTGATTCGACGTCACGTGGAATATGGAAATGAAGTTGAGATTGACTCGTCCTAACAATGATTTCTGGCAAAAAAATGACGTCACGTGGAATAGGAAACGAAGTTGAGATTGACTCGTCCTAACAACGATTCCTGGCAAAAAAAGATGACGTCACGTGGAATATGGAAACGAAGTTGAGATTGACTCGTCCTAACAACGATTCCTGGCAAAAAAAGATGACGTCACGTGGAATATGGAAACGAAGGTGAGATTGACTCATCTTAACAACGATTCCTGGCAGTATGATGAAGTCGAGGGATCGTAGAGACATTTCGGTATCGAATCATCGTGAGTAAGCTTTCCTCGATGGAATAACTCGATCGATTTTGCAACTCGAAAGACGATCGGCACAGTTTAGACCACGTGGCCGATCACTGTTTTTCGTCAAAGGATTTCCGTCGATCTAATTTATCTGGAAGGTTAAACTCGGTGGTTCGGTATCGTCGCTACGTTGCCAATCGCTGTATGAAGAATTTCTGTACTCGAACTCCTCGATATATCATGAGATCTTCTCGAATGACGATCCAACGTCTCTCCATCTCGCGACACTCACGAGTCTAATGGACGTCAACCGACCTTGAAATTATCTAGTTTCGATTTTCCGCCAGACGGAAACGAATGGACGATAAGAATTAACGAATTCGGTTCGTTCTTCCTTAATTCGCGTTCAATCTCTCGGTAACTCGGAACTTTTGTCCTGTGACGTGGGATACACGACAGAGAGAGAGAGAGAGAGATTTCGAAACCGTCCGATTACGCGTTCTCCCGAATCCTTTTTCCTTTTTATCTTTCTGTTCAAAATTATTCCGTAAACGAACAATATTGACACATCGATTGATCAAAATTGTGCATATTTTTCTTCTCGCCCCGGTTTCTCGTTTAACGATTGAAAAAAAATCACCGGAAAAGCGCTCTAGGGTGAACGAGGCTATGACGCGATGACCGAAAATTCTCCGTTCATCGCCACGAAGTACATCGCTTTCATTCTCTCCCTCGTTCTCCCTCGCAGTTGTTCCCTCGTCAATATTAACAAAAAAAAAAGAAAAAAAGAACATCCCACATACACACAAAAAATCATCCAGCATTCCCGATATTTGCAAAATCGAGTACATCGACGCACGTCCCGAAGCATCATCCACTGTTAACTAAATCGTTTTTGTTCTCGTTTGACGAATCGAGTACCGTTGTAACGCGGAACGTTCGCGTTTCCTCGTGCTGCGGCTGAATTTGCAAACGTTGAAAATTCCACCCCCAAAATCGCACTCTCCTACATCCACGTCTCTCTATCTCTCTCCATCTCTCTCTCTCTCTCTAACAATTTTACACGCATATGTCTGTATAGACAGTTTTACATCCCGAGGGAATGTATATTTGTTTTCGTGTTTGATCCGTCGACGATTTTTTCATCCTCTCTACGTCAGTGTTAAGCTCACCGTTATCGAAACGCGTTATCAATTTTCGTGCCAACTATCGAATCGATGGCGTTGGCCGAATGGAGGGGATAAATATTATTCCTCGGGAATTACCGGTCGTAAGATCGCTCGTATATCTCATCGGCTTGGCGGTATGTGAACGATAATTTTATTAAGAAAGAAAAAACTCGAAAAATCTATTATATATCTACTCGGTGATTATTGCGACGTGTTTGATATTTAACCGTGACTAAACGATGGGCCGTATAACGTTAAGACTTCGAACGAGTCACACCCGGGTGAATAAATAAACTATTAGGTATGGATACGGAGGTGTAAGGAGAACGAGACGGTGAATCTTCGTGTCTGAAAGGCCACGAGGCCTCCGTACATCGTTGGGTGTCTCGCTCACGTATATATATATATATATATACACATACATATATATATATATATCTATGTATATGTATATGTGTAAAGACCCCGTTGCGGGCCCGAGTCCCCGCACGACAGTCGCGCCATCGGGGTCACCGCTCAGGTGACGATCGTAACGCGCCTAACGGACCTCGCGAAACTATCGTGATCGTGACTCTCTGTCATTCGGCACGGCAACAGCGAATGCTCGCGAGTCTTAAGAACTTCGTATATATATATATATATATATATATATATATAAGAAGCCGAGAAGGGTAGTGCATTCATGCGCCAGCGAGCGAGCCACATAACGGGGCGACATTCGAAAAATCCGGCGCTACGACTTCTCGGTGAATCACTCGTTGGCGCAAAAAAAAACAGAAAAAAGAAAAAACGTACAGAAACAAACGAAACGACAGCAAAAAAGATTGCTTCAAGAATCTCTCAGTGTCTATTCTCGTTTCGCTTTCTCATGTCGCCCCCGCGCGCTTCGTTATATTATCTTCGTCCCGATCGCGGCTCGTCTTTTCTTTTTTCGCTTCCATCTTTATCTCACGCTTCGCACATATATATATATATATATATAGATATGTGTGTGTGTGTGGATGTGTACGTAATATATACAGTGGTTCGGTCGGTACATACAATAGTAATACGTACCGACCTCCTCCCCCCCCCCCCCCCACCCCAAGCACGGGCTCGTTCCTTTAATTGATGCGTTTCTCATTACACTCACTTATACCGGTTATCCATTATTCACGAGGAGAAGTATGCGCTGTAAACATAATATATAACCATATATACATATATGACTATATATATATGTACATATATATATATATATATATTCATTTGTATATATATATATATATATATATATATATATAAATAAATACTATTAGTATATACGCTCTGCCAGTAGCGTTCTTGACTCCGACAATGAACGGACGATACTCCCTCGTGTCTTCTCCCGGCTCCTATATATGTGTATATATAGGTATGTGTATGTAAGACACCGGATAGAGGTACTACATATATTACAAGTAGCATATATATTAAGGACGTATAAGTACGTTCTACATGAAGGTATCGCAGACACCAATGTGAACCCACGATGTCTCTCTAAATTCCTCGAGGATTGCATCAACTCAATTATAATGGTGGAAACGGAGAAAAAGTACTGGCTTACTGGTTATAGCTGTTTATTATATATATAAATGTATTTATATACGTATATATATTTATATATACATATATATACATATAGATATATATGTATGTATGGTATGTGTGTATGTATGTATATGCGTGTCTGCTGTTGTATCCGAGCGACGCGAGTGATGCTTAAATTACGTAGTAATGACTTTTATAATTGTCTTCTTGGACTCAAGAAGGAAGCGCCTTCCGTATTGCTCCACTACCAACACTAAATTAGATATCTTTCTTACGTGTTTTTTTTCCTCTATCTCGTTATCTCTGGCAAGTATTTTCTTTTTCTTTTTTTTTCTCTTTTCATTTTTATTTTATTCGATCTCCAGCAGCGATTGTTAGAGAGAGAGAGAGAGAGAGAGGGTGAGAGAGGCTGCTGCTCACCTTGCGCGCGTTACGATTTAGATCGATATCGATATAATCGAGGTATAGGCCTCTTCGCGCGATGATCAGGCGGTGAAAGAGAGTATCTCCTCGTGCGAATGATTTTATACGCGAATGCATCGCTTCCCGCGTCGAATATCCCTCGTTCGTTATACAAGACGGGAGTTAGGATAGTTCATACTTAAGACTCTATGGAACTACTGGTAAGGACGAGTCGCCGACGGAAAGAGACAGTTCGACGTTCTTTTTTGCATTTTTTCAAAGTTGAAATAAAAATAAATATCCTTTTTTTAACATCGTGTCATCCCGTTTTTTCGATTTTCATTGACGTGCGACTTTGATATTCGTCGTTCAAAAGGGAAATTCATACAGGTGGACGAATAGCTGGGGTCTAAAATTTTAGAAATATTAATTTTTGTTTATTCCTCCCCAATTTTTCTATAAAAATATTGAAATTTCCTTCGTACCCGATATTTCTTAGACTATTATTTTTTTTCATCGAGAGAAAAAATAGACGCGCTTGACTCGATGACAGGTAACAAAATTGTCATGTTAAATTCGAATGTGAAAAGAAAAAACGATAGCATCGAACATGTTATCGCCCGTTATTCTTATCTTCGATTTGTATCCAATACATCCATTTCGTTAATACAAATCTTTGATTACCTGTCATCGTGTGACACCATCTCGTCTATCGTCTAATATATATATATATTTTTTTAATTCTAACAAAAAACAAAACTCACCACGCTAGATTCGAACGAAGGGGAAAAAAAGTGGCGATAAGATCGTACAATGATCTTAGAACACGAGGGCTTCTATCTAAGAATCCCCTATTAAGGACACGCGTCATGACGTGGCAAAATATTTCGACCCGCGCGTGTGAAAAAAAGATAAAGAGAGAGAGAGAGAGGGAGAGAGTGAGTGAGAGAAGGGGAGAGCGCACGATATTGAAACGAAAAAGTTCGCGTTCCCGTACAAGATGCTCGTTCGTTTTCCTGAGCCCCTTCGTTTCAGAAAGAACAGTGGGGTCGAGAAGGAGGGGGGTCTTAAACGCACGCGCACGGAAGAGCCAAGAACTAGAAGAGAGAAAAGTAGAGGCGCGCGAGGTATTTCCGCGATGTTTCTCGCCTCGCGTTTTACCTTCTTCTCGCAGTCCTCGACCGTGGAGAAAAATCAACTTTACTACCTCCTCTGAGAGTCCCGACACTGCGAACTCTCCTTCGAGGCTACCGATGTAGAGAAGCCCGTTCCCAGATTGTTCTCGCACTTCCTTCCTGATTCTAGCCTCTTCCTGCCTCTCTCACTCCTTAGCTTCTTCCTTTATGTCTTCATGCCTCGCTCATACTTCGAACTGTTCTACGCTTTGAGGAAACTTGGAATTTTTCCTGCCTGGTTTTTTTGTTTTAATTTTTGTTGCTGTGATTTTTTTTGTCGTGTTATTTCACATTTTACACGCGGCTTTGGCACGCGTACGATAAAAAAAAGGTCATTCGACGTACACGTTGCACTTCGATGAGGGCATGTGGGCGTTATACGTGGTAAAATAGTATTTATCTCATATCGTTATAGTCGACGATAATTATTTCACACGGTTGAAATTTTAACTGACAGCATTTTCTTACGATTTAAGAAAATTGATTTTATTGATAAAAAAATGACGATTTATGATAAATGTATCGTTCGAATTATTTTACTCGTAAAATAATTTTATCGTGTGATAATAATCGACAATTTTCTACCGGTGATATAAAAATAATTCAATTATAAAAACAAAAACACGAAAAATATTAGCAATTATTTTCGACTCTGTGTCAAGGTCGTGATGTTAAAAAATGTTGATCGAAGTTCGAATGCGCAAAGTTTTTCGTAAGATCGACAAAAGTGTCGAGATAGACGGAAGGTAAGAGTTTGCAATCTTACCTGGATTGTTGTCGGCGTTCGAGCTGAATAGCACGCACAATCCGGTCTCGTAGTTGACCGCCTGGCAAGAGTCGTTCGCCTGACATGTCTCGAGGCAGTCGGTTAGCATGAGAGTACCGGGTATTGACTCGAGAAGATTCGTAGGCGCGGTGTAAACGTATCCGGTGACGAGCTCGAAACCGACCATCTCGGGATCGCATTCGTCCGAACCGGCTGATGGACCGGTATAGTCGGGACCGGAAGGCCCGGAGGGTTCAGCACTCGTTGAAACGGCCGAGGCGTTGGTACCAAGGACGACGAGATGACTCGACGCCTGGAGCAATAGTATCGTGAGAATCCGACACCTTGAGTAACTCATTTTTGCGACACGAAGTTCTCTTCTACTTTTTTAAATGCTTCGTTTTTTTATCTGCGAATCGGCTGCGAACTGAAAAAATAGAAAAAAGAAATCAAACGTTAGAGAGGAAATACAAAAATATTAAAATATAACGTTACATTCGTGATGGTATTTCATCGATCGACTCCTGTTCGCGTTAATCGCACCATCGATCACACTTTGCTTCTTTATATTCATACAAGGAACAGGGATAAAATTGAGACTTTTGTCATTCGTGAAATATCGCAGTTATCGAGATTTAAATTTTTGCGAAATCAGAAGTAACGATAGGTTGAAATTATTTTGGAGATTTGTACGCGAGTGAATCTTTGATCGAAAACGTTTAGTTGTGAATTTTTTGGAAATCGTTAAAATTATTCGATTTTACGAAATTATGAATTTTTGAAAAATTCGTAAAACTTGTACAATCTTCGCGAATATTGATCGTCCGTGTCGAAGCTTTCTTCCCTTATCGATAATCATTCAATATCGCTCAGCATTAATTTCGATTTATTTTTTCGACGTTCAAATTTTCAAATTTTTTACATTATCATTTTGTTCACATAACAACCTCGCAATATTTATAAAAAAATTTGCAATAACTCTACGATCGAATGGAAACTCGCAAAATTTACATTTTTCCTTCAAACAAAATCATCACATTCTTCCGACAAAACTTATCATCCCTTTCACCACAAATCAAGCATAACGCGAAACAAAAAAATATACAAAAACAAGAAAAAAAAAGAAGATTTTTCATACGAATTTCACTGAATCGTTTCGTCGCATAAGATACAAATTCATCCACGTTGGAAATATATATATTTCGCGAAATGATAAAAAGTCAGGGTGTAACGAGGAGGCCGTGAACGAAGGCGCATGGCGATGGCACGTAGGAAAATGAAAACGTTGCTTTTCGCCGTAGCGAACACTCGTCGAGCGAAACGGGGGCTGTTCGTGCAAATATTTACATGCACTCTCAGCCTTCCCGTTGCTCTTTCGTAGTGAGAAAGACGCGGCGCAGCTGCTCTCCGCCAAAAGCGAGCGTTTCTCTCTCGTATATACTGAAATCTTCTATACACACCGCGATATAGTATTATACGAGACGAGATTAAACGTAACTCTCGATTCCGCGCATCCTCGCGTGTATACCGCCTCTTTCGGCTCTCTTTTCTCACTGCCTCTCACTCGTCTCTCTGGTGTACACATCGTTATCTTGGCACTCAGAGACACACCGCTTCCACTGAATCTCGGTGAGCGAGCGAGGGAGCGAGCGAGATTCAGCCGTTCCAACGGATGTGAGCTCAACATTCGTGAAGCCTACACACACACACACGCGCATATATATTTCTATATATATTTATTCATGTATAGAGCGAGCTTCGTAACATTCGGCACAGTCCGCGAATTTTTATACTCGATAAACACGAACCGAAACTTTTCACGTGGCGTTTGCTCGAAAATTTTATCAATCCGCGACGGTGTCGCGAAAAAAGGCTAACGAGCAACGGTCACGATCAACGTTACGTACGAAACGACAATTTTCAGTACTCGCGAGATGCCAATTATAGGAAGGAAAATTATTGTCGAACGACAAAAATTCGAGGGACACGAACGAGATAATCGTTTTGAAAATTGTACGGTCGGCTCGAGATCTCTCGTGACTTAATCGTGAATGATTTTAAACACATTTTGTGAAATATATGACGTGATCGCGATTGAAAGAAAATATTATTTTACATTTTGTTCGTTGAGTTTTTTAATGTTTTACGATGTTTTTTTTCGTCTACGTGGATTTAAATATGACGAGATTTATATTATTGTAATTTTTATCGTGGGTAAAGGACGAAGAAGTAGTGAAACCCCGTCTCGGTCGGACAATCGCACACGCGCAGTCGCGATTCGTAGATATTGCGATCGTCGAAAACGACTTACGTACGTAATAAGAAAACGTAAAAAAAAAAAAAATTGTCGACACTTTGATCAAATTTACCTTTCGCTGTAGAATCTTGACTGGCTTCGAAAAATTTCCTCACAATTTTTCGTGTTTTTGTCCCTTCTTTTTTTGTATTTAAAAAGAAAGAAAAATCGTTTTACAATTTTCTCGCGAACCACAAGTCGTCTCGTTCTTTCGTTCGGCAAGATCCCGCACAAAATCTCTCGTATCGAGTCTAACGAATTTCGAAAGAATCGGAAAACCCGATTACGAGCGAAATAAAAAAAAATTGTGTAAAACCCGAATCGCTCTCACCTCGACTCGATCTTCGATTGCGTACGTGCGCGTGTCTCTCAGAATTTCGGCGGAAACACGTTCTATATAACTACGAATTTCACATAAAAATCGCGTTTCGTTATGCACAAAGTGGTATTAAAAAAAAAACAAAAACAAAAAAGAAACGATCCAATCGAAAACAAATTTCGTCGATTTAACAAAAAACCAAAAAAACCAAATAAAAAAAAACTACAAAATCACTCAAATCGAATCCGATCGTTTCAATGGTAAAATGGCACACGGTATAACTCGGAGAGGAATTGAGCTCGAGGTATAACAGAGTCAAGTGCCGCACGGCTCGCGAGTGTTCTCGCTCTCGTTGCCTTCGTAGCTCTCCTGTGTTGGCTCGCAAAGTGTTTTGCGAATAAAATCTCCAAGGGGGTGGGAGATATAGTGAGAGAACGAGAAGGAGAGAGCGAGAGAGAGAGAGAGAGAACTTGGCTAGATGCACCTGGGGCCGCGTGGCTCTCTTCCTCGACCGACCGACCGCGTCTGAGGGGCCCACCGGTGAGACCGAGCGCTCCTAAGGAGGACAGAAACGGTACGCGTACGACGAGAGGCTTGATCTCGAAGCCGGTACGACACCATTGAAAAACGTCGCTTTTCGATCGGTCCCGCACACACGTACCTCCCCTTCTCCTCTTTTCTCTTTCCCTTTTCCCACCCCGTTGCCCCCTTCCCACCTCCCTCGCACAATCCCCACTTCTCGTTTTCCTCGACCTTCCTTCCACCTCGATAAGGCCCTTCTTCGTCCTCTCCTCCTCCTTCTCCTCTTTACCTCCCCACCCATCCCTTATTCCTTCCACAATCCCCCGCAACGCGAACTCGGCTTCCTCCTTCTATTCCCTCGCTCGGTTATTCCCTCATTTACCTTTTCTCATCCCCACCACTCTCTCTCTTTCTCTCTTTCTTCTCCTTCCTTACGAACCTGCCACTTCCGATATTTTTCTGTATATGAAAAATTACTTAAATTCTCGTCGTGAAATATTCCAAGATTTTGAACAATCGCGAAGAATTGTTTTCATAGGAAAATTAATCGGGCTCTTGGATTTTCTTTTATCTTTTTTTTTTTAGAATTTTGTAAATGAGCACAAATATTCCATGGATCGTTTTATTCATGATCGACTGTTCGAATTTTTGTTCGAAATATATATTATATATATATATCTTTTTTTAAATTATTTCATTCCGCGTAATTTAGATAAATCTTTCGATTTAATTTTTACATTATTATTCATCGAACGTCGTCGTCGTCGTCGTCGTCGCCGTCATTTTTTTCCGAAACTTTGAAGAAATCCAAAATGTATCACTTTCATTCGATCACATTTCGTCGACGAAAAATGAGATAAAGAACCAAAATTTTCTCACCTTTGCGATTTATCCAGTAACTATCGTGACAAAAAAAAACCGTTCGTTTTTCGTTTTTGTTTTTCACTCAACCGTGCAACCCGACAAGAAGTACAAGAATTCGAAAGAATGATCGGTTCACCGTACGAAAATCTACTAGATAGGGAAAAATTCATTCCTCTCGTCCTCGACCTTCCTCCACCTCGATGAGGCCTTTCTTCCTGCCCCCCTCCCCTCCCTTCTCCCATCATTCTCCCCTCTCCTTTCTCCCACGGTCCCCCGCATAGCTCGCCCATTTCCTTCTTCCCCCACCCTCTTAACCTTCATTTACCTTCCTCATCCCTACTTCTACCTCGATCTTGGTGCTTCGCGTCCTCCACCTTGACCACAACCTCCTCCACCTCCACCATCACCACCACCACCACCACCACCACCTTCGCCGTGTGCCACCACCTCCTTTCTTCCTCTTCCTCTTTTCATTCCTACTCGGGGGGCCCCGAGCGTCGTACCGCAAGTGGGCTCCGCGGCCTGGACAGCCTCTTGCGTACTACCGTGTATTATACCACGTACGTCCGCATATCCAGTAAGCGCTTAATATTCCGTAACGTTTCTGCGTCAATACGTGTACACGATTCTCACAGTAGTGGGCCTCGTTCTCTCTCTCTCTCTCTCTCTCTCTCTCTCTCTCTCTCTCTTTCTGCCTCTCCCTCTCTCTCGACTCGAGCCTGACCCACGCGACTGATCGTCAGGCCCCTCGATGCTCGACGCGGCGAACCTTCGACACCGTTCAATCCCGATAAAATCACTTTTCCTTCTATGGAATGTTAACCGCGTCGATTCTATTAATCGATCGAGCGAGGAAAAAAGAAAAAACAGAAGGTCCGTGACGCGCGGTCAAACGACGTTCGAGCTTTTCCATACCTCCTTCCGGGATATATATCCTTCGTTCCAACGTGGAATCCAGTGTACACCTCGCGATTCGAACAACCGTAAGAATCGTAATGGCACGTCAAACGGTCGATCCGCAAATACGGTCAACGATTCGATCCGGCACTTACGGTTTTTTCCACACTTTTACCGTCTCTTTCTTTTGTGTATGTGCTTTTTTCGTTGTTGTTGTTGTTGCCCATGCGACGATCTTTCTCCGTCGATGTCGCTAACAACGCAATTGTTTCGTAGACGTTCGTGGCATATATGGATAACTGGCGCAGTCTCGCATCGTCTCGATGAGAAATCGGTATCGAGATCGCGAAAGTTGTTCGTTAACGAGGATGCTTTCTTTAACCAGCTGACCACTTTTTTCAACCAACCCTCGGAAATTTCTAAAGCTTTGCCGATCAAAATTGTTTACTACGAATTATTAAACATTTTCATCGTTAACGACAATCTCGAGACGTATCTTCGAATGTTTTTATTACTTATATTTAAGAATGTAACGATTTTCGCACGATACGTTAGATTTCGACGATGAGCGAAAAATTCGTCACACGTTTCATCCAATATTCGACTCTGCGTGAACGCGCGTAACGAATTTTCACAACAATCAAAACGTACAATTTAAACCTAAATCTTAATGATGCAAAAGAAAAAAGTACGAACAATTTTTATTACAAAATTGTTTTTTAATTAATTTAAAATAAAACAAAACAAAAAAGAATTCACGCTCTCCTGCGCTTCGGCATTGATGCGGATGAGACGCATACCTACTCGAGCGAGTTTCCTAGCATTTCATAAATTCAAATAAGCGTCTAATCTTACTTACGACCACGTCGTAAACAGATGCAACGCGTATCACCTGTAGAATCTCGGTATTCCAATATTAGCCGTTTAACGGTACGAATAATTTGATCGCCTCGTCCTCGTCGGCTGCTTCGCGTGTCTCTACAGCGCTGGAATATTGGCCGCGGAAAATGCCCCGCGACGCGGAAAACGACAGTCCGTCATTACGTTTGCGGGCGTGTATACTATACGTTGCGTTGGGTCTTAAGAGACCTGTGTAAGAGATAAATATGCACACAGCAGTGAAATAAACGCCCTATAACAGCACGTCTTCCTACGGTATGACCGCCGGTCCGTGAACGTATAGTCCGTTTTCTACTCGCCTGAATCTCTGTTCGAGTCGAAGGAGGTCCGACACGCGTGCGCGGACACACACTCGGTCGCGGCCGTACGGCGCATGCGCGCGCTGAACAACCGACGCAACGGCGCGGTTGTCGCGACCGCCGCCACCGACGCCGGATGATACGGACTCACTACGGATAAATAATAATTACGGGGGACCGGCGCATACCAGAATGCGCATGCGCGTGTGTGCATCTATATATGTACGGGGCTATTCGAGTTTCATCATTCCACGCGTTTAGTTTTCAGTGCGTGTGCGTGCGCGCGCGTGCGTGTGTGTGTGTGTGTGCACCCGGGTATCGGTAGGAGCGCGTCTCGGTACGATGTCCCGCTCGCGCACACACGACGCGCAGGTAGCGGCGGTCGACTGGGGATGGAGAGGGGGAAGGGAGGAGATGAAGCGAAACGAACGAGTGCCCGGGAATGCTACGAGAACGGCGAACCAGTCGCAATAATCTTCACTGGTGAACGCAGAAATAAAGAGAGGAAAGGATGAAATAGAAACAAAGAAAAAAAAAAGAAAAAACAAGAAAAAGGATTATAAAAGAAAGGCAAGATGTAGAAAGAGGCTGAGGAAAACGAGAGATGAAACACGAAGAACCGGCGGGGCGAGGCTTCGAGATACGAAGCGTGTCCGCGATATCCAGGTATACGGTTCGGTATGCTTGCTTATATATTCGCTTAAAAGTCGACGAGATCATGCTTCTTCGTGAACGAAGACGACGACGACGACGACGACGACGACGACGACGACGACGAGAGACCTCGTGACTCAATGAGAGCAAAGAAAATCATACGGACGTGTGAACAGCGCGACCTAGGCGACGTCGTCGTTTGTATAATCATCGTAATATCTACTCGTTGTCGCACTGAATACGCGATATACACATACAAATATCAAATCTCTCTCTCTCTCTCTCTATATATATATATGTATATATATATATTTAATTACCGTAAATGCACAGTCTCACATAAAGTTACGAACGAAAAACAAAAATTAACGCGTCAATGTGCGTGCACAGATACGAAGTTGCGAGGGTTGGTTAACAGTTTATGAAGTATACGATGCAGTTATTAGATATGTTAACTAGTCTCGGAGACCTTTACGATCACATTAGTTTTATTATCAGCATTGGGATAAAAATGTGATCTACCCACGGACGGAAAATTGCTGATTCAGCTTGTCGCCGGGTTATACCGGTCTGGGGCAACGAGATAAAAAATCGTCACGTCATTAAACGTCGATGAAAGAAAAAAAAAATTCGATAAGTAATTCGAACGAGAGTATCGCTTGTTTCAGGACGATTAAACTCGACTAACGCGTTAATAACATCGTCCGGTATTATTGTGATAATGAAATTAGTTGGCGAGGGAGAGAAGTATGTTCGTAACGATTTAACGGCAGATTTCTTTCGCTCGACGACCACGTACGAGAGAGAGAGAGAGAGAGCGATGATTGATCGGTTAAGAATTTAAAAAAAAGCACGAACAAAAAAATAACAAACTTGTGATAATATCAAAGTTCTCACCGTAAGCTGACCTGATTTGGGCCCAATCCGGCTTATCCGTTCAACTTTATTCGCGTCGGCAAGATAGCACGTTTCCACTCTACTTCGACTGTCTTCTCTTATGATTTTCCCATGGTACAGAGATACGGTCGAATCACGCGGGTGAAGAATTTTACGATACAATGCGTCGTTGAATAGAGACAGACGTCGAGAAGCATGTTCTTCATGAAATATTTCTCGTCGCTAATGACATCATCACTCGGGTTTGGTACATGCTCTCCGAAGAAGCTCTTGTCACCGAGCGACTGATGCGATGGTACGAAAGACAAAAAGAATACTTATACCTATATATATATATATATATAGTAAAAAAAAGAAGATGGAAGGAAGAAAAAAAAAGATCAGTGATGGAGCTCGACAGTCTTCCACGCTGTACGTAGTAATCCACTGTCAGGACTACGAGGGGGAGTAACCATGCGGCCACTTAGAGCCATATTGAAGCTCACTACTGTGTATAAGGTACAAAAGCGAGCATAAGATATGACTTCACGTGTGAACAACGCGACCTAGGCGTCTCTCCGAGCCCTCTCCGTCCACATGGTCCAGGCTGATAGAAAATATAGTTACCGCGTGTACTTTGCAGTATGTAGTCTGCGACGTAAACCGTCTATACATATGTGTCCTGCTTGTGCATTTGGGTGTGTGTGTGTGTGTGTGTGTGCGTTATATAGTAGCACTACGTTGATCGGTGCACACCAGGTGCCTGCTCGCACGACGCCGCGTCATCGCGGTGTGCTCTCTGCTTCATGGTATAACGGTACTTTTCTTCGATGTCCCATCGGGCTCAATCGCAATCGCGATCTTCGTCGGCCCAGCCACCGGCGCAACTCTGCCACTTCGACTACCACCGTAGGTACATACGGAGAGACAGACACACACATTTACCGTCCGACCACTATCCAGAGTCACCGTTTTCCCTTGATTCGCGGCACATCGTTCGTTCTCCCGAGTTCTCGCGGAATTCAGCTTAAAACGAGCGGCAAAGAGGGTATATAGCCGATACAAGCTGATTTACTCGACTCGAACGAGATCTCCGGGGCCAATCCGAGCTTGACCTCTTGTCATTTAATCGCTAATTGAACGAATCCGCTTACCGAACGTTAATCAACCGAGACGAGGTATAAGTATGTAGCTCGTAAAGGTAGCGAAGGCGTGTACCCTGGTTGTACGCGGATAGACGAGGGTCTATCGGTGAGCGCGCTACGCCGACTGATCCGACGCCTTCCCCCACCGCCGCTCCGTCTGCCCCTCCTCGACCGCCCGCGCATGCTCGTTGATTGCCGACTAGGCGCTAGACCGCTCGGCGAGGATATAACTCGTGGCTTATAATAACGACGTGTTTAGTGGTCGCCTATAATGAATTTCACTTTCGCGATAAATATTTATTTACCGGAGCTAGGGTGAGCTCCTCGGTTGTTGGCGCTGACACTAGATGCAATTCATTACCGCATGCTTGTTGTACTGTACGCATGTATATAACCGATGGGGGTATAAGGATGGTATAACGCTCGATACGGAGCGTGCGGAACGATCGTGAGAATCCAATATCGGGCCTGGTGCTGAAGCCGATCGAACTGTGCGAGTACAAGCCTTCGGCCTACTCGCGATATTTATATTCCAGCCTCATCTCCTTCGTCTTTCCACCTTCTTCGCCTTCTCCGCACTACCGTACGGCCCTCTGCGGATCGTTCTTTATATCTATATACGTATAAAGCTCTTATATAGCTCGATAGAAGCATGCTCACTGGTCTATCGAAACGCTACCGGACGCCAGAGAGAGAAAGAGAGAGAGAGAGAGACCGGCTTATCGGCGTAACGGGGCGCTATACTACGTTCTCGATCCATTCGTTTTCTCGGTCAAACGGAATCTCGGAGTTATGGGCGAAAGATCGTCTCTCTCGCTCCCTCGTGCATGCCGTATACAGAGGTGTACATGGAAGCGATCCGACGTTAAAAGTCCTCGATTACGTATCGAGATGAACGAACGTTACAGTGTCCGCATCGTTTAAATTATTTCGCGCGACATTGATCGAGATGACAAAATTGATTCGAATGATCCCTGCTAGGGGTCAATGCCGCTTATTCAACTCGTGCCACTTCCGTCAAGATCAAATGGGTTAATGTGATTTTTACACGCGGAATCAAGAGTAGGACATGAAACGGCAATGAGGAAAAACGAGTGCCAGCTGACCCTAGACCTGTTCTTTTCTTTTTTAAACCATGACCTATGAAGGAATGTTGAAATTCTGGATTACGGTCGAGATATTTTGAATTGTTCGCCAGGAAGACAGCAGTCGCGCGCGCGTGCGACCATGCTAAGCCGTTGACCCGCTTCCGTTTGAAATAAATCGTGGAAAAGGTAACGGTCGTCGGCAGATATCTCGCGATCTGACTATCTGGAGGTTATTGAAACGAACGAAAAATCACGTTTTATTAGACACTCCGGTAACATCTTCCTGCGGCATGCCCCGGTTTATTCTTTACGAAATGATAATTCAGCATCTGTTACTGCTCCGATTTGTTTATCGTAGAACAGATTGTCAATATAGTTATCGGCAAGTCATCCGATTTTATTATTAGCGATTACGACAGTGAAATTTTCATTGTTGGCACGAGGACAGTTTTTATCGTTAATCCCTTAACTTTCGATGGCAAAGTTGTTTGCCATTTCAAACTTTTCCCAGACCAGGCCGAAAAAAACATAAATACTTTGCCATAGAAAATTCTATAACTGCGAAGCCCAAGAATGTTTGATCGACCCAGAAAGGATAATTTTATATGTTTCATCATTCGTTGTTCAATTCTCTGCCGAAAAAACGCGAGACTTTACAGTTTTTTCGGGATTTAGCCTATCAATTTCAAACTATCGAAGGCACGACTACCAATTTCGTAATGCGTGGGAAATTTCTCATCGAAGTAAAAACTTTAAAAATCATTTTTCGGACATAAAAATTCACCTTCCAAAATCGAGCTATCCACATTACGATCCTGAGCTATTTGTTCCGAGAACGGACCTACACCAGCGTCAAAACTCGATTTTTCAAGATTTCATCCCATCAAAGTTGATAATATCTTGAATTCGAGTAAATATTAATAGTTTCTCAAGCTCTAAGAGCTTATGTCGATCATAAATTTCCTGTCCAATGCGTCGAATGGTAAATATCTTCGCAATTCGGCCGAGCTTAACCGTTCGATCGTGATCGCAGCATCGACAGCACCAACAGGAACGGATGCATCGTAACGACATTCACGGCGAGAAGTGAATCGACCGTGAAGTAAACACGCGAAACGACGAAGAATCCATGGCGTCGTCCGTTAAATGGTCCACGGAGCGGAGGACGTGCGACGCGGCACGCACTCGCGCTGAGAAACTGGAAAATAATAATGGAGAGAGGGCAAGACTTTGACGTGGTCCAAGCTACGGTATGTCGACCAGTCTGGAAAATGCGAGTTGGATATCCATGAAACTGGTTTATGCGTCGTTGCCTCGTCTCTGTCCGACTGACGTTCATCACTGATGGATCGCGTACGCACGGAGTTGTATTGTACGACGATTCTCTGCATATGCGAAGGTACGCCATCAACACCGACTTGGAAAGAATATACGCCGGGTATGCGGTCGGAGAACTACCGCGAATGCATTCTCCCGTGTCTAATACTATATGCGGCTATAGAAAGCCTGGGTAAAGTGCGCGTATCATCTCTCGAGTCTCCGTATCCGGAAAATGCATGCCATCGTTTCGATCCATCTCCGTGAAGAATAAGACGGGTAGGTATACAGTCGAGGATTCGTTAGAAATTGACCGGATAAAAATTGTCATCCGACTTCCACGACTCGACGTTCCATCGTTCGAACGACGTATAAAATGCTAATCGGTGGATGGTTTGAGCACTAGGTAGCTACGTAGTGCCAAAACCACCCTCTTATATCTCAATTTATAAAAATATTCAAATGTAATCTTCAGTTTCGACGAAGGTCGATCTGCCAATTTACCATTCGATAACGACCCTCGCTGATTACTTTCCCAATTGACACTATTGTCGTTGATAATGTAGGGGTGAGTTTCGAGGATAAGGGATGAAATAAAAAGAGTTAATACGCAATGAAAGTTTGTGAATTAGCACGAGAGAAAAATCAAATTAGTTACTAGTCATCATCCCTGGGATCATGCCCTACGGTGCAATGCGCACCCCGCAAACTGCTCAGGTCTGACGCGTGTCGTTCATCCTCTCGTCGTAGATCGGAGTCACCTGTCGCCCGGGTAACGCGACGGATATGCGAGCGTGCGGTAATGGCGGTTGGTTGTTCGAGTTGCTCATCTCTCCGCGGCGAAGTAATGTGGTAATTAAACTTTGGTCGCATTATGCGCGCTTGCGAACGAGAAGCTAGGGCTGCGTGTCGAGTATCGCAGTCTCTGTCAACGGGTGGAAGATCGATGTGGGCGACATCGCCCAGGTCGCTGTACATCGTAGCTTTATACGATCCTTCCTCCCTCATCTCTCTCGATCTTCCGCCAAACTATCCTCCTATCTCTCCGATCAGCCACCAGCAGGCAGCACCGACGTCAGTGTCACGCTTTCCATTGTATCGTTAAAATACTTCTCTCGACGTACCACCCAAACTTCAACAACACCCGTTCATATTTACTCGGGTTTATGGATGGATCGGTAACGAATACACACGCTTATAGGCGGTCTATCGAACGACTTTTGAATCTGAGTACGTAAAACCAAAACTTGACGGTTATACGCGCAGTTATACGACTACTACCCTTGTGACAGACTTTTAAGAGCTGTTTATGACTGAAAATCTACTTAAGATTACGATATTTTTTTTTTTTTAGAATTGTTGAAGGACATATCGAACCATTTTTCACATATTTTTTAGATTAAATTACACCCGAAGAAATATTTTGTTCATAAATCCACAAAAAAAATCGTAAAAATTTATCGAAATTCCGATTTTTTCCTTAGCATCGAAATATCGAACGAAACGATCAAGAAAATTTGTACCGTTAAAATTGTGTTATCCTCTCGTCTTATATATGTCTAAACCGCTATCTCGAATAAAACGTAACGTTCTTAAAACAACAAACTCGGAAATTCCACGCGATAACGCAAAAAAAAAGAAGAAAAGAAGTAAAACTTCGCGCTCTTCTCTATGTCGTTTGACGAAAATGCAAAGTGGTGAGGCATCCCGTCGACGATAAGCCTCTGGCATATACGTATATACGTACGTATGCAGTATATTTACATACACAGATATAGATATAGTTTGTACGAGAAGTGACTGGAGCAACATGTACGCGTATACACGAGGGTCCGCAACGAGGAATTTCTCCCTTGGCTCCGTCCACTCATCTTCCTCCCTCGGTATACGAGCAGCGTCGGCCCAAGTCACCGGGCCAACCTATGCTCCTCCACTTCTAACATGCTCTCCTATGTCCTATCTCTCTTTGTCTTACGATACCGGGAACTAGTCCTTATCACGAACGATACAAAAGAGGTTCCGAGTGGCGTGTGTTGGCTCGACCGTATGTGTCTGCGTACCTAGAATTTCCTCTAGCTGGTAGTCTCAATCGCGATTAAAGATCTTGTCACGGAGTGGCATTACGAGTAAGCCGTAAATAGGCAGTATCTCACTTCCTCTTTTCGTCTCTCTCTCTCTCTCTTTCTCTCTCGTTCTCCCTATTTCTCTCCTTCTCTCTATTTCCCCGTGTACTTGTCCATTTCTTTCGATTCACGTACCCATATTTGCATAGATCGAAACCCGCAATGAATACATTACCTCGTCGCACGACGAAGCGAGAAAAAAAATCGACGATTATCATATAAATGTAAATTTATTGGAAGGGGGGCGGGGGGCGAACCACCCTCTCATTCTGACTGGCTCGTCATTGCTTCAGTAAGACATCGCAATTTTTAACATTTCTAAATGTTTTTTGTCAATCGCATAGAATTACACCCCCCCCCCCCCCCCCCCCCCGCCTTCCCAGATGCTCAGTCTGTCGTCATTGCTTAGGAAAAATACGTATTTTCCCATATATTTAATTGCACGATTATTTTCGTTCTCAACATATATGTTTATTTTTTCATCGCTCGCTTTATCCCAGAATTGTACAATTTCTCAGCCGTAAAGCTCTTCCGCCACGCCTGACCCGTATCGACGCGCAGGATGTTCTCGTGCTGTTCTCTCTCTCTTTCTCTCTCTATCTGTCTATGTATCTTTCTCTTTCTCGACGTACTCCCTCGATATATCTCGATCATGTACACGTTACCATATATAAACAGGGCGAATAAAATCCCCCGAGAGTATATCGTACGATCCGTAAAGGATAAGTCTTCTTCGTTAGATAACGCGTATCTTGTCGAGAAACAAAACAAGTAAAAAAAAAAACAAAAAAACAAAAAAAAACCGAAAGCAAGAGGAAAAGAAAATAAAGGAAAAAAAAAAAACGAAAAAGGCGAGCACGTTACACACGAACAGGGTGAGTTTCTTATACGTATATTATAGTCTTCGCCAACGGGCATAATACACTCGCGGTGTTACATACCGGAGGCCACGTGTACGTGACACGTGCGCGAATCGCGGGACCCCCTTGGTGCTAACTCAGCCTGTACTCGGGCTATAACTATACGCGCACACCCCGACGTGTACGTCCTTCTTGTAACGCGCAACGCGCAACTTCGAGCTCGTAGCGCGCGCACGACCGGCTTTCCATCTCGAAGATACAACGAGTGCGAGAATGAGCAAGAGGGGTGGGGTGAATGGAGAGAGAGAGAGAGAGACAGAGGGGAGGACGAGCAGCGTGGGCGTCGTTATACGGACCGAGCCAAGATTTTCCTCTTCCCAGGATACGTGTTTTATCAAATCTTTCGCACGAGAATGCGGACGTACTCGGTTATACGTCGTAGGCTTAAGTACGAGAACGACGTTGAACGGAGGGGATAGTACGAGTGCCAGACTAGCATCGATTCGGATGGCTTCGTTCGTACGTAGATACGAAGACACCGGAGGGTCCGACGCGTTTCCAACGACGTAGGACGTGGGAAAACAGCCACACCGTGGCTTTTGTGTGTACTTATGCACTTAACAACTATACAGACATACGTTATGTATATATATATATGGATATGTATTTTGTGTTCTTTATTTACATCGGAAATTTCATTGTTTCGTCGATCGGAACGATAATTTGAAATTGAATGAAAAAAATTCAAGATTTCTTGGAATTAATGCAACACTTTATGATCGTATCGAGTTTTAGTTTGAAATTTTTAATGTTTATGAATATGTATATATGATTTTGAATGATAAAAATTATCATTTCGTTCGTCGAAATAATGATTTTTTTTTTATTTACGTATTTTTATAATACGAACGAAAATTCAAGGTTATATGTCGTTATTATTTTTTTCCAAATTTTACAAATATATAAACACATTTTTTTAATCTCACTGTAAACCCAAATTTCCCAATTTTATCGTTCGTACATCGATTTTTGAAAAAAAGATGTAAGCTCATGCGTAATTCTCCCACGACGAGCTAATTCCATAAATATATATGTATGAGCAAATTTCATAGGAATGAATTTTCCCCTGTGCTTTAACGTAGAAAAAAGGAAAAAGAAAAATCCGACCGTTCGATGTCGTCGTTTGCGAGCGAAGATGATGCGGATACCTGCGGGAAAAACCGCACAAGATTGCGCCAGTAGCGTCGAGAAATGATGGAAGAAATTGAAAGGGTGTGTACGAAGCTTAGCAAGGTCGTGCTCGAGGCAAACGTCGAAAGGAGAAATTTTCCTCGAGATGATCCGTTGTCTCACACGTTTATCCACTTTTCTTTGACCTTTTTTTTGTATCCTTCCTCCAACCCCTTACTCCCTCTTTCTCTCTCTCTCTCTCTCTCTCTCTCTCTCTCTCTCTCTCTCTCTCTCTCTCCCGCTCTCTCTCTCTCTCTCGCTGTAGCTCTAGCGTACAAAGATGTACCGGTGTATGATTGCCATTACCGTTGCTCCGCTAGTTTAAGCACGCTTGAATCGCCCCCCCCCTCTCCAACACCACCGCGGACTACTCTGTTGCACAGATAAACGAGAAAAAGAGAGGGTCAAATTGCTTTTCTCGCCTTGACGAGCAAGTCTTATGTATGTGTGTGTGTGTATGTGTGTATGTACGTGTGCATGCTGCGAGTCGATTGTCGTCGCGGTTGCTGACTCTCTACGTGCCTGGCTCATAGTCCGCTCTTGTGTCTAGTCTCTCTCTCTCTCTATCTATGTCTCTCTCTCTCTCTCTCTCTCTCTGTCTTTTTCTTCGTCTATAAGCGTCTAGGCGTATATACGGGATATTGTGAGAACATCGAGGAGAGCATTGTGAGGGTACGCGAGACTATAGGAATCGTGGCTTTTGTAATAGTCGCAGCGAGGAGAGAGCCATCTCGAAGAGTGGCCAGAAACGCCGCGGCCAAAAGAGAGTGCGGTAAAGGTGGAAATAGCCGCCGTTACAATGTCTGCATGAGACGGTGTCTCTTCGTGAGGTTTTTGTCTACGTGAGATGGTCACTCTTTTAACGAGAGATACGCGGAAGGACGTTTTTCTACGATCTAAGCGTCATCTCCCTATTATTTTCTCATCCCTCTTTCTCCTTCTTTCTTTCTTACGATGATTAAATTTACAAAATAATTTCGGAAGCTCTCAAGCTTGTGACGAATCTCGAGTCAACATTGAGCTAATTTTCGAAAAAACGCGAATATCCATTTTTCCTTTTCAAATTATCAATACGATCTTGAAAATTGATCTTTCAATATTCTATCGAAGAATCGAAGAAAAACGAGACAGTTCTCGGTGATCGTCGCAACGAAAGTGGAAATTTAAATCGTTATTTCCAACCCCTAGTGAATTATACCTAATTTGTGGTACTCGAGGTGACACGTGATACTTAGCGAGCGCGAGAGAACGTCCAAGCCGAGTAGAGGGCAGCACTGCCGTCGTCTCTCAAGTGCAGTCACGACCCACGTCATCGAGCCAATTGAGCGTGATACTGGGCCTTGATGCCAGTACCTTGGAATATATACATAACTCGTCATACGTGGCTATGTATAACGTTCGAGATGACCGGAACACGAACAAGCTCAGACGTATCTCTCTCTCTCTCTCTCTCTCTCTCTTTATCTCTCTCTCTCTCTCTCTCTCTCTCTCTCTTTGGTAATATTAGAAGAGAAGACGTTAGGTGCGCATCTCCTATAACCGAGAATAGTAGTCACGAGCTCCATCGCTGGCGCTACAGGCCGATATTCCTCACGGCTATCGCTCTCACGTGGACATTAACATTTGATAGGCAGCCTCGCTGCTGCATCGCGTAATATTAGCTACCGGAGGACGAGGGTCGTTTCGAAACCGTGATGAGTTGTACCGATGCGTGGACGAACGCTGCAGGTGGAAACTGCGAGCGTGTCGAACTAGAGAAGATCTGCGGAGAGGTACTCGCTGATACGCAATTTTCAACGAACTCGCGGAAAAGTTTGTGAACTTTATGTGAAAGTCAATCAATTTTTAAATATATCTTCGACGAATAATTTATCATGATTATGATATTATTTTCAATTTATGAAAATAATTTTCGTTTTATTTTCAACGTCACGCGCTAAATATTCCTAGGAGTTTACTCATTTTTCGAAAAAACTGCTCGTTCCCACGTTCAATTTTTCGTTAACGTCGACAGTTATTTTTCAATCATCAAATTTGTCTCGTTATCGTGCGATAAATTCAATAAAATAATATTAAATCGTTGATTAAATAGTCATTCGTCGATAGTAAAAGATTAATTTTTATCAAAAAAAAAAACAAGGAAATTGAGCAAAACTCAGCATCAACCTCTAATTCACTCTCTTCGTAGTTCGGTAGTCACGCGATAAACTCTCTCTTTCTCACTTTGTAGCAATTTATCGATAGATATAAAGAGCCTAATCAATTTCTCGTTCGAGGATCATTGAATGGCCGTGCTCGTAGCCGGTTACAGCCTCTTGGTCCATGCATGCATTCTCCCTTGTCTCTGGTCTACAGGCTCGGATCTCACGTAGCGCTCGTCTCGTTCGCGTCTTACTGCTGTCACTAGTGAAAGTAATAGTCGAATCGAGCAAGCATTATCGCGCGGCGAACGATCGTTACCCGAGGGAGTAACGAGCCTCCCAGACTATCGCGTCCGTATACGTACGTTAAAGAACGTTTTATAGTCCCGCGACACGTCAGATTTATTAGTAATCAAACAACTGTCGCTTTCGGAGGATTTGATGGGCCGTACGTTACTCGTCGTGACATCGAATCGTAGCTCGCGCGTGCGCGCATTGCCTGTATCGGTGAGAAATAATGCGGGATCGTCATCGTCGCTATGATTTTTTACTGCCTCGTTCGTACAAAAGCTTGTTTCTTTCGCTCGTAACGAACCATAACGATCGACAAAAAGTGTCAATATGTATTTTCGAAAATTGTCCATTGTACAAAATCCACGATAATCACAATATATAACGATAGATCGAGGATCGTTACGATCAAACGATTTGTCACGTCAAAATTTATGATTGAATTACATACTTTTTGCTGACTCACCTTGTCATCCTTGAATCGCGTGATTATGTTTTTTGATTACGAGAGTGTAACGTTACTGTTCGAAAAATCTTGAAATCCGAATGATCGTATTGAATTTTATTTAATTAATTAATTCGTTAATAACGATAGCATTGAAAATATAAACCGAAATTATAAAGAAATTCATATTTCAACGGTGCGATAATGTTAAAAAAAATCTGATAAATAATTGTAATATTATTATAGTCTAACTTTAATTCCAAAAATATAATTCAAATATCGATTAATTATCTAAATAGAAAGCTTATAGACAAACATTACACGTTGTTATTGATTTCGACGTATCCCGTTATTATTTATTCGCGCGTATATTTAACGATCATCAAATGGAACGAGACCCATCCGTGAAAATGGAGCGTGCATCGCGCGACGTTAAACTATATTTTGTTGGTTTACCAAACTACCGCGGGCACGATTTCGTTCGCGAGAATGTGGCATTAGAGACGCGTGCGCGTACGCGCGTCGCAATTGTCTAACCGCGTAAAGTCGATGCACGAAACGCAACACGCGTGTACGAGTGGTGCTGGTTGCTCGACGCAAACGGGACGGAAAGCGGTTTGCATAGCCAGCAGCATCGGCGATAGAACCAGAATTATCTTCTATATATATATATATATATATTGTGTATATATATATAGTATATATATGTATATATATTATATATATATATATATAGCGGCGCATTGGAAAATTATCGAGGCGAACCGATAGTCGCTCCGATGGCAAGCGCGTTTGCGTTGACAGGAACGGGTGAGCGACGTAGAATCTCGAGCGAGAGAAAGGTTTATTAGCATTGTTAATGTATTTCGTGCGTAGAACGATAGGCGAGGTAGGCGAGCGTATATAGATTGCTTCGGGCCATAGCCGATTTGTACAACGATCCTGTATACACCCGGCTTGTCTCTCTCTCTCTCTCTCTCTCTCTGTCCCCCCCTCTTTCTCTCTCTCTCGCTCTAACCGTAACCGCTATAACGTAAATTGTAAGGTTCGATGAATACGCTAGCATTGACGGTTTTCCCTATATGCGAATACAAAACACGCATCGATGATGCCACTGCTGTCTATACGTGTTGTTCATCAAATCGGACACATGCTCGTGCGTCCACTCGCACGTGTATCTTCCGCTTCTATAGTTTATTCATTTTTCCATAATGAATCTAGGATGTGCACTCACTCTCTCTCTCTCTCTCTCTCTCTATGCGACGATGATCTTGCGGTTTTTTTCAACCCCTGACTAGAAGGAAAAAGGGTGCTTTTTATTTTGCGTTTTCTTGAATGGGAAAGATGATTATTTTTAAACTTCGTTTTTTTGTATATTCTTCTGTATTTTTGGTGCAAAGTTATATTTTTCATTGTACATGTTTTATTTTTCGTTTTATCCGACGATCATTGGCTCAGGCCTTGAGGTTGCATTTTATTACGGCATATATTTTCTTTCCTCGATCAAAAAAAACAACAAAAGATACCTTAAGGAAATTTTAGGAAAACAATCCTAGAGCAAACGTTGATCTTTCTCTCTCGCTCCTACGTAACTCTCTCACTCGACCGTGCTATCTACAGTCAATTTTACCTTCCGATAAACGAGGGCTCGAGAGAAAATTTCCAGGAGCAGCGAGCACTCGTTTTATTCACTATAACAGAAGACTAGCTGAGAATCGCGAGAGAACGCGAGAGAGAAAGCACGAGAGAAAGAGAGAGAGAGAGAGGGGGTTGCGAATGGAGGAACTCTCAGCTCGCGATAAACAAGCACTTGCCCCAAGTTTTCTCCTCTTTTCCATCGGATCCCTTTCCATCTTGGCATATACCCCCGACATAGGATGAGAGAGAAATGTGCCAGGGCGCAAACGCCAAGTGCCCTCGCCGCGTGAGAAAGAGGAATCGCGATTTAAATATCTTCGTTGAAAGTTTTCCAGCCCTGGAGAAGAAGCGCCCCGGTACCATAAGATCTTTGCCTCTTTCCTCCTTCGTATCTGTACCATATATACATACATTACAAGTACCTATATATATATTATAACTATATATGGAGCAGCTTGTCGAAAATTGGACGATCGTATCTCATTCCGAACGGAGGAAATTCGCGAACGGAATATATTTTCCACAAATCGTACGATTGTTAAACGATATTCCCACCAGGGAAATTAAATGCTGACTGAATATTCGTGTGACGAGGTACCGCCGAATCGAGGTACGAGATCGAGGGCACGGATTCGAGAATTGGTTTCGTGGAAAAGGTTACCAAGCATTTATTTTTCTTTTTATTAAATTTCTTTCGATAATATTCCCAAATCCATATTATACCTATAGAATATCATCCTCCTGGTACATAGATACACCCGTTATATCCTTTGTCATTTTTTGACAAAGTCACCCTGTATATTATTTATCATTTTCAAACCGGAAAACCGATGTATCGTTAGAGCTTCTGTTCATAAATAACGTCCTGTACGCTCTTCGTCACTTTTTCAAATCGGACACCCGATACATCGCCCCCTTCCATTCCCTTCTTGTAGACGGTGGCCGAGAAATATTTTTATCACTCTAACGCAATATATATATATATTATATAAATATAAGAAAATCCATAGTACGAGAGTTTACACGACTCGATACGAACGAGTCTTGCCCCGTTTGCGTTATATCTCGAGCGTACGAGCGTTGATAGCAGATTGGTCGTACCGCCTTCATGGGATCATGCCAAACCGGAAGGGAAAATACCGCGAGGATATCTCATACGCTACACGCGTACGTGTGTGTTTAGTGGATGCAAATCGTTTTGCGCCAGGGTGAAACTGGCTAGCTAACTACAGTTCCGTTGAAAAATTTCTTGGCCAACGACGTTAGAAGACCCGTTCGGCTTCTCCGATGCATGTGATGGTTATGATTCTGTATAGTTTCGTTCACATCATCGCCTCCTCTCTCTCTCTTTCTCTTTCCCTCTCTCTCGTCTCTCTCTCTATCTCTATCTACCTCGATATCGTATACGAGGCTTGTTATGGCGTTAAAGCCTGGCGGGTGGCGAAGAAGCCCCTCCTCACTCGTCATTGCTCGCGATAATTATTTTCCCTTGTATACACGGCTCGTATATATATATGTATTACAGGTTAGGTTAGAGACAACACACACTCTCTCTCTCTGGATAACAACCCCGGGTAAGGACGAGGAATCGCCCGGTAGCCTGCCGGCAAATATTACCTCGTGATTCATAACAATTCTCAACGAAACCCGTTCGCTAATCCTCGCTTTTCTCCCCGGGACATTATACACTCCTCGACCATGATCTCATCTCTCCCATAAACCTTAATTCGCGTTTTATAAACGAGTAAGTACCTACGCGGAAAACAAAATGATGATAAAAATATTTTCACTCGCGAGAAAATCTTACCTCGGGAGTGAAAACGATCGAGAGAGATCTTCGTCGATAATTCATCGGGATCGTTATTTTCGTTTATGTTACGTACATATATATATATATACATAGGTAATGCTTATTATCTTTCAATCAACGGTAAAGTACAAGAGTGAAATCGTACGGCTGTGTTCCGCAATATTTTGTTGATAATTGCGCGAAACACTCGTTAGAGGGAGTCGTTGTATTACTTTTAATCGTCCGGATGCGGCAGGAGAGAAGCGCTCGATAGTACGCGCATGCGCGTGGATTGTATCGCATCGCGGCGATAGATGGCGCGAGCGATTGAACTTTAGGAGGTCTCCCCTCCCCGACGTATAGACGTTCGCGCATGCGCTGGCGCGGTGCTAAGCGTTGCTCGTACCGCACGGTTGACGCGTCCGGTAATAACGATATTATTGATAGCTCCTACGGAGTTCCGGCAAGCTAGGAGTTCTCTCACTCTCTCTCTCTCTCTCTCTCTCTTTCACTCACTCTCGTTCCCTCTACCTAGTTCTTTCCGTTCATCCACGTTGCCTCGTTTCACGTCGTTTTATGGTCTCATAGTTGAGGGAATCTCCATAAGGAAACTGTCGGACGTAGCTTCGTGTCTCGAGCCACCCGTGAGAAGACGTAAATAAGGCCCCTGCGTCGGGGATCTTCATCGATAATTGTCGACAAAAATAACGGAATAACAACAACAACAACAACAACAACGTGAAAAACAATTTAGAAAAATTGTACAATGGGAAAATAATGGAAAAAGAGAAAAGGAAAGAAAGAAAATAGAACGAGAATGAAGGAACGATTGAAATAACGACGAGGAACAAATAATTAATTGAAAAGAGAAAAAAAAAAGAAAACAAAATTAAAAAAGAAAAACGACGAGGCGCACAATGATACATTCTCGCAGACTCGTCTCATTATTCGTTTAATGAGCCTCGTTCTTGTGCTTTATGCCAAACTCTGTTTCCTCCTTCCTACCCCCCCCCCCCCCCCCCCAACTCCCTCGACCCCCTCTCTCACCACTCCTTCTCCCACTTTTCCGTCCCACAGCTCTCGGTCTTGCCATTCTCGCCGGAAGATACGACGATGAGGTTTAACGACGAGATGGTCCTCGAAGAGGAGGCACGCCGCTCGCTCTCGGCGTACCAACGATGAGGGACCAGGATAAAGAAAAGATGAAAAAAAAAGAAAAAAAAAAGTAAACCAGAGATGAAAGCGTTTCCTCATCCTCGCCTGTGCTTTGGTCTTGATTTGTGAAAAACGTACAAAGGCATATACATCCCCCCTCTCGGCCGGTTTTCATCCCGTGGCCAAGTTGGCGCCCGTTGGAACTCTCACGGGCCATGGGCAATACAATTATGCCGCTTACTACCACTCTTTTCGTCGTCCTCGTCGTCGTCGTTTCGCTCTCTCGTTTTCCAACCCGAGCGAAGAGAGACGCTTCGCCATTTCTTAACAACGCTCGGGCTGGCCTCCCGCTGGAAATTAAAGCCAGAGAGGTTTTAAATGGAGGCTGCGAAATTAAGAAGGACGTTCCCTCGCTTACACGCGAACATAACAGTTCTACTGATAGCGAGATGGTGACGGTATGGGCGTCGTCCACCGTCGGCCCTTTCTTCGAAACACGCGACAGATATTTCGGTCCTTCTCGTTCACGTACTTACTTTCGCGAAAGCCCCGAGAGATAAGTATTTAAAAGCGAAAAACGCTTATGTATGTGTATATATATATATAAAAGGGGTTTTTGCTTTTAAATATATATATATATACAAGCATGAATCGTTTCATAGCGAAAACGGGGCGAGAATCTAGGACCAGAGTGAAATAAATGTATAATAAGATTTGCTGGGCGGTACTAAAGTACTGTAAATACTGCGGGCTCTCTCTCTCTCTCTCTCTCTCTCTTTCTTGGTTCTTTTCGAGTGAGAGAAATAAAAGCCGTCGCCGTATTCGCTTTCATTTACGAATAGCGATCAGGATGCCCGTATTATACTACGAAAAGAAAAAAAGGAAAAAGCAAAACAAAAATGTTAAATGAAATCTTCCCATCTCTCTAACCGTCCGATTTAACTGTGCTTTGATGAAGATAAACGCACTCTGTATTTTTAACACTAAACGGATCAAATTTAATAATCCGGCGAGAATTGTATTCGCGGTAAAAATAAAAAGCGCACGAACGATAACGATTCCCGGCAGAAATTGTTATCAAACACAAAATCTTACTATTATCTCGTTCGATTAATACAATTTTATCGAACTCGGAGATATTCGTTTTTCGTTCGAAAATCATATCGATCTTCGATCGATAGGAAAACGTAATTTTTGTTAGTTCGATTTTGGCACAAGCTTGCGTGTCTTGCCATCGAACAGATTTAAAGGTCATCGAATAATCCCGTAAAGTAATCCTAGTCAAGTCCTAGAGATTATCGATCCTCGTTCCTCCTCCCAACGAGAATCACGTATCGTGAAATATGTATCTTTAACGCCCGTTCGTCGTTAGCCCGCATCGATTAGTCCGAAGTACTAAGTTCGCGCGTTTCTTACGAGAATCAGCGATTAAGTAAGAAAGCCTCGTGGCGTCGATCATTTCGAGACTACGACCCGAGGCTCGAACTCTCGACGATGCCCGTATGAAAAGCGACCCTACATCATCTCATCGTACGTTGTACCACATATATAACTATTATGTATTACTCGTGCATGAAGTAATTTTACAGCGTCCGGAAAAGACATCGAGTTGATGCAATATACGTATTGTATACACACGTACATATATACGTTAACAGAAACACGCACATTAATATGTCTATATAAATGCAGACGCCTGCGTGCTCACGTAAAGCGTGCGATGCAGTCAAGTATGCGGACACGATTTGTTATCGGGAGCCCCGCGGGGTTAAGCGTTTCCCAGAGGCGCGAGGACGTTCAACATCCGTTCAGCGGCGAAACAGGGAGAAGCTTCGTTATCCAAAAGATTCGAATAGATGCTGCGGTGTTGGCCGTACGGGCGAGTCTCTCGTGTAACGTTCTCAACACTGTTATACCTTCGATACATAAATATATATATATATATATATATATATATATATATATATATATGTGTGTGTGTATCCGTGTGTAATATAAAGTAGTATGAAGTATGCGAACCTCGCAACCACCTTCAACCGCCACAAAACAGCATCAGCGCAGCTCGCTTGTCTTTACGAGCGCGTAACGATCGGTCAACCCTAAGAAGCACTACCGGAGATTAGTCATTGGTGGATACTTAGCGTCTGGTAGCGAGGCACCTATATCGTTCATTAGCCGCACGGCAGCTTCTCCCCCCTCTCTCTCTCATCACTAGTCCCACGGCGTCCCGTGCTGGCGCGCGCATCGTCGACGCTGGACTCGAGCCCGCTCGTTGGCTCTCGCCAGCGCGAATAGATCGCTGAGAGCGCGCATGCGCGCCGCGGTACCCCGGGAATCGCACGTAACCGCGGCCGGCTAATTATCGCTGCGGTTATATACACTTACACATCAAGTAGCACGTTATATAACGTATAACAAGCCGTGGCTAAAACTCGGACTCTCTGGTAAGATCGTATATACCGCGTTGTACCCAGAAACCCTCCCCTTCTTCTACCTACACTTCACCCGCTCGACGTTAAGGTTCCTTACCGATGGATATACGTGAGCGCGATCGTTAATCGTCGTTTTTCGAGTTTTATCCTCGCGCCTCCGCAATCGCTTCGGTACCGACGTGTGCGTGTGTGTTTGTTTGTGTGTGCACACGCTAATCGGGGAAAAAACGCTCCATGGGAGACCATATATATATATATATATATATATGTATTTTATATATATGAATGTGTGTGTGTGTGTATAAAGGCGCGATGCAGTAGTAACAACATCGACTTTAACTCGGGAGATACCACGCGAGAAACGGTACCGCGAATTACTCGCACGCATAGAACAGAGCTTTTCCCTTCTATGTATAAATGTGTTTGTTTGTATGTGTGTATGTGTGGGTATTTAATGTACGCCGGTGAGCCTTTGCCATTTTACTGTTAAAATCACTTACGGATAGGAAATAAGCCTTGAAGATCCCGATTAGCCAGTTTACGCGATATTTTGCGTTATGAGCGTGAAATATTTCGATACCGAGGTCGGAGGAGAGATAAGGACGGGGAGGTGGGGGGAGGCTGATGGGAAGGACGAAGAGAGTTTCGGTTCATTCGCTGTCCATAATCGTTTTCATCTAACGTGTACGATTTCCACGTACGTTTCTTTCGTTTTATTTTTCATTGTAATTACAGATTGTTAACTCGATGCGAAATCGATAAAATAGAGGGGCAAGGGGGAAACGATATCGAAGAATATTAAATTAGAGGTAGAACGCGAATCTACCTCTTAGCGAATTTCCGGTATGGGATACGAAATCAATGGATTACGAAACGTGTTTTACCAGTTTTAGGCGAGTTCGTTCGACAACAGAGTTTTGCGACTTATCGCGCCAATTTCGATTAATCGATAGGGTGGTTTACGAAGACGAGATCGTTGTGTCGAACGGTTATTGCTTCGTAGCGGGAACCATCGTATCGTAATTAAATTATTTCCGTTGGCCGCGAATTGTACTAATTGTGAATTTTATTGGAAATTGATTCGCGTTTACTGCGAAAAACAACCCTTAACGGAGCCTCGTTTTCAACATCTAATTGTTTTCTTTTTTTTCTGTCGATTTTCTCGTAATGGACACACTCCATGGGAATTCGTAAAAGCCGAAGCGTTCGCCATAATGCTCGTCGATAGCTATAATACGTGAGAAACGAATGATAAAAGCTCTTCAACGGTCGTTTCCCTCTAACTCTTCGAACTACTCGCGCTCGGTCATTCCTGTTATTTCGTTTCATAGACATAGCTTGGACAAAACCTGCGTGCGTTCAATATATATCGCTCTCGGCGCATCTCCTTGTTTACGCCGGTTGTTCACTACGACGAGGTAATTATAGCAGCGTCGTCGTGGCGCGAAATACGTTTTCATCGCGCACGAAAGCGTGAGAATATATTCGTTGATGAATCGACGTCGCGAGTCATAAGCCGAGAAGTTACGAAGACGAACGAACGATGAGGAAAACGCACACTCGTGAGTTTTTTTTTCACTTTTGACGACGTCGCAACGACGAATACGACGACGTTATTAGACTCTTCGCGACGCGATGGGAGACCAAAAGACGTTCGAGTAGGATAAAACGAAAGAAGAGGAAGAAAGTAGAAAGAGTGAGAGAGAGAGAGAGAGAGAATGAGGAACGAAGGCATGGGAGATGAGGGTTGAAGCGAACAAAAATATAATTTCCGGTCTGGAGGAAGAGAGCCGAAGACGGCGAACTTGCGCCAGAATTTCGTCCCTTTATTACTCCCGGGAGATATCGAAGTGGGAGGGTGAACCGAGCGCATTATCCACTCTTAACTCACCCCCTCGGTGTGTATAGACTTATATATACATATATATATATATATATATATTATACCGAGTAAAACGAGAGTCAGGGACGCAGACATTATACGTGCGCGGTTCATATGCATATCTACTTAGGCCATGGCGGCGCGACTCCGGGAGCTACCGGCGCTAGACGTATACAGACACATAATATGTATATACTCTCACCACTCTCGCTGTTGCGGCCTGAAATCCCGGCGAGGCTCACGGCATCGCGAGCGATGATTCGAACCGCGCGCGCGGCTCGAGCTATGCGCTCACCGCTCGCCGAGAACGAGTGCAACGACTTTATCGCCTCGCGGAAATTATTAATTCAATGACGACCGGGAAATAATCCGGCTTCCTTATAGCCCCGAGGATGCTTCGCCTCTCCCCGAGACGCTTCCACTACGCTTTACCGGGCGACGTGTTATATATAAGACAAATTTTTGTCGATACAAACGGCAACGTTTGAGTTCGAAAAAATTGACGACTCATGATTTAATTGAAAAGAGGACGACGATTTGAGGGATGATCCATCCTCGATAGAGCCAAACGATATTTCAGTAGCGAAACGACCGGATCGTTTTGCGCATTAAAGGCACGTGTAGAATTAACACGAATGGAGAAAACGTCGCGAGAGTGGTGAGGACGACCATTTAAGGGATGATCTATCACCCCTCTAATCGTCTTAAAAAATAATTCAGCCTCGAATCGATCGCATCGTTTCTTATTAAATTTGCAACGACCTTGAGACTCCTCTAGATATAAAGGAAAAAACTTAATATCAATTTCATCGACGACTTTCGCCCCCTCGACATAATCGCTAGATCGTCCTTGCGATTGAAACCATCAGCAGGGGTTGTATCGAGCAAACGAGTCGTTTCGCAACGACATATAACGAAATACTCTTCTCGCTGGCTCGATACCCTGCTGATTACAAACGGGCGATCTCTCACCCCCACCCCTATCCCTCGACTCCCCGCCTTCAACCTCATTATGCGATATTCTCAAAATCACTCTCGTAGACCACACGTATAGGAAGTCCGTCGGTAAACGAGTATGCACGATGCAACGGGACGCAAAAGCAGGATAAACAACCTCTCTCCCTCTCTCCTGCCCCTCAATCCACCCCCTATTTCCGTACCCTATACGCCCATTTTACCTCCAGCGTTCCTGCTGTCCATTGGATTCTAGTGGGGATTCTGGTGTCTCGTTATATACCTCGAGCCCTGGGTAAAATGCCGATGTGGCAATATCGCTCCTGGTGTATTTTGTAATTACAACGTGAATACGGTTACGGTAGATTAGAGGGCGAATCAACGCATTCAATTAACGTTTACTAGTGTACAACCAAAAGTGGATAAAAGAGAGAGATAGATAGATAGATAGATAGATAGATAGAGAGAGAGAGAGATAGAGCGAATGGTTAGGTAGGAGGCGAATGAGTACGAACGCTTTGCTCTTCGCCCGTTGTGCACCTCGATGAATCGTCGCCCTCTCTGTTTCGCCAGATATTCACTCGGACCATGTATTCCTACATCGTTGAAATGAACGCGCGAGGCGGGATCGAGTCCAACCGGTGCGAAACGATATTACAACCAATGATCCCGAGTACGCCGATCTCGCGAAAGCTGCCGATTAAAATAAGAGTGGCGCGTGAATTTATTCGGCGATACCGCGGCACGCCGCGTTACGTGCAACCCTCGTTCTCCCTCTCTCTCTCTCTCTCTCTCATACACACACTCTTTCATTCCTGTTGCGTTCTGAACCCCTCGCGTCATATATATCGACGTTGCGTATCGAGTATGGAAGATTCCATTAGATATATCGATATGCGTGTACGTAGCGATAAGTTCGATGGTTATCGCGCGGTTAACCTCAAAATTGGAACGCGCGCGCTCGGTTCTGTGCGCAACCCCCGGGGGTTAACCGCATCATCGCCTAAAATCCGCGTGATGCGTCACGCCAGCGTGAATATTTGGGACGCGAATCCCTATCTTTCATGGGCGTTATTAACGATAATGTCGCAGCGTGAAACTGCTCGGCCAATTTACGGACGGACGCGGACGTGGATGGATTTGACCGCTGGCTGTTCGCGCTAGAGGGTGGTTTGATAGTCGGAGATACTTTTGCGTTGGTTTTTTTTTCTTTTGCTATCGAGGGGATGACGGTAGTGCATTGTGCTCGAACCATCGACGACGTGGACAAAATTGCAACGTGGGTCGTTCGTGGACGAAGGAATTTCAGTTCGCCCCTAAATACGAGCTTGTTTCGTTCTCTCGATTATCGAGGAGGGTTGGCTTAACGGGATGAAGACAAATCCGATTAGATTAAATATTTTTGTCTCGACGATAAAAACAATCGCGTATAAAACTTTTATCTCGTCGTTGAAACGCGAATTAAATGCAAATTTCATTCGACCGTCGAAGTGTCGTTGCGACTACTTTAAGCGTTTCGCAAATAAGTGAAGAGAGGCAAAGAGAGAAGGAGTTTACGATAAATTGCATCGTGGAGAGGAGGAGAAGATGAGAGTAGTAGAAAACGTCGAACGTCTGTCGTCCATGCTACGCGGGGGCATCGATCACAATTATTCGCAACGAAAATCTCCCGCTTCTCTCGTCTCGCATCCCCTACAGTTCTTTTTTTCCTACCGACTATTCCATCATGGGAAACGTACGGAAAGTGTGATGGAATACAGATAATATGCATGCAATGAAAGAAGATAGAAGATTTATTATACATCTATATATATAGCGTTGTAAGTAAGAAAAATAGGATAGCGTACCAACTCGGGAGGGTAAATCCAGCAGCTTCTGGTTCATTGGGAGGAAGAAGGAATAAAAAAAGTAAGAAAATCACGCGAAGCGGGAGAGAAAAAAGCGTCGGTAATATAGCGAGACGAGGAAAAGGAAAAGAGGGAAATTGGTCGGAGGACGTCGGTGCCTTGGAGAAAATCGAATTAGACCCCGATACCATGGACAAATCATGCGAGTCGGATCGATATAGTTATATATATATGTGTGTGTCGAAAGAACGTAGTACGTAGAATCTTGGAGTGTGAGTAAATAAGGGGATGAAATTTCGCGAATCCAATCCCGGAAAAAGTGTTTACCCTCGATGGGCGCACATGGTCGGATGGCGCATCCCTTTGATTCTTTGAGTAGTGGCTACATATATATATGTAGAGATCTATCTTAAGTAGATTTGTTGGCATCAGCATATTTCAGTAAAACTGATCGCTCGCTTCAAAACACTCGCGACCGCCTAAATCTTTTCCGAAATATATTTTACACCCACTTCGCGCATAGAATATGGTCGATCGATCGATTTTCTTCCCTTTATCCGTTATTCAACGAACTCGGGACTATTTTGTATTTTGACACGTTGCTAGATCGCGTGTTTCTTTTTCGTGTGATCGAGTATAGCCAGTCGCGCGCCGAGGATTTAGACTCGAGACAAAACCGATCGTCGAGTTGTCATGATACGAATTAGTCAACGAGGCGGTTAACGGTTAGCTAAAAACCACCGCGTCAGCATTAAAATCGCAAGACCAATTTTTCGATCGATACCGCGTAAGTTATTTCAATCTTGTTTAAATTATTTTCCGAGTTCGAGAGCGTCGAATATTCAATACGAATACTCTGTACAAAGAATATCGCTCGACTCGTTATCAACTCGTTTCCTTTTTATCACCTCTCTCTCTCTCTCTCTGTCTCTCTTTCTCTCGTTCCTCTTGTCTTTCACCTCGCATTTATCCAACTCGTGCCATTTACAGCTCGTCGTTACGTAGCGCGGATGAGCGAAAATCCTTGGCGCGCAAAGGATACAGTAAATTTCAATCGAACGTGAAATCACGACCCTCGGCCTCGTCACTCTTATCCAAATCCGTTATATTCTTCATAGATTTTTTTGCTCATACGTGTGTTAAGCCGTTTGCGTATACAAACCCGCGCAAACGTATATATATATATATATATATATATATATATATACAAAGATAGGTTTTATCAGATCGTTGCTTGGATCAAGCCTAGAGTTCTTATCGCACGGCCGAGAATACGCGAGCGCTTTTGGACCGATAAAATCGAGTTCGACATATCAACCGGTTATCCTCCGCGAAACGCCGTTGGCAATGGTCTCACTCTTTCCTTTCCTGCTCCTGTCCCCTCCCACCTCCCCTTCCCCAACTCCCATATCCTACCCATCCTCTTCTTCTTTTATCTATACGTACGTCTTCGACGTATCCCGTATTTTCATTTCCCCATCCCACTTTAGCTCCCGGTTAAACGGTAACTTTGTACATTTATAAATATATTATATATATATATATAAACTTACAAAGTTAACGTCTTTCATGTAGGTCGACCTTGCGAATTACTTTGATATTCCGCGAGTCCAAGAGTCGACGAGTTAATAATAGATAAGGGAGACGCCAACAGCATGGATAAGGACGATGAGGGAGGTATGGGGCGGGGCCGAGCGGGGTAGAAGGACGAGGCGAGATCAACGAGTACGATCTCTTACGTTATACGTATGGTTATATACACATACATATAAACACACACACACACCCATTTATATATATATATATTTATGTGTGAGCATTATATGTCACATTGCATGCATATATATATATGTATATATACATATGTGTACGAGTATAATGTCGCGAGCAGATACATTACACGCTCCGTTATTTCCATTATCGAAATGGGAACGTATCCCTGTAATACGCGTTCGCGAACAGGACCAGATCCGGATCATCCCGTTTGAGCTTCCTATGACACGGTTATGTACACACGCTTTATAAATATATTTTTCATCCCAGGTATATAATATACGGGTGTGCATTACGTATATGGCCAGTTTCGTATATAAATATATGGGTATTATTACCGTTACGAATATATTCCCGAAAAATATGAGAATATATGTGATTCGAAGAGGAAAGGAGAGAGAGGAGAGAATTGAGGAATCGTGTGTCTTGCTGTTTGCGAGAAAGAGAGAGAGAGTCCAAGATTCGCCGCGGTATATTACCGGTTTTCACGTCTTACGCTCGATCATCCGGGCATTTATATGTATATATATATATATATAGGGGACACGCGTTACGTATATATATATATATACGTAACGCGTGTCCCCTCTCGGCTTTCCTTGACGCGGCGTCACCGCGTCTTACGGGTGCATGGACCCCGTTTCTGTCCGAACGGTAAACGATACGTGCGCGCGCGCGCCGCCCCGTTCGATCGGACACGAGAAATCGCCGAATTTGATTTTTATTCTGGGTTTTCTTCGTTTTTTTTTTATTATTATTATCTGATTTTATAAGACTGAAGACTTTTTTCGTCGATGCGAACATCGAGAGAACGGAATCGAGGGTAAATATATAGGAGAACGTAAGAGTTTTGACGCCGACGCGAATGACATAGTCGTTGTAACCGGTTCGAACGCGAATATGTTAATTAGTTACGTCGATTCGCGAATCGGCATACCTACGTTACTCTTAGCCTCTCGCGAACTCGATCGTGGGTGGTCTCTAACGATCGTTCTTAATCTAATTTCAACGATCGTAATCGCGACGTGAATACAAATTTCTTTCGAAACAAAAAAAAAACGAAAAGAAAAAAGAAATAACGGTCGAAAGCAACGAAATGGAGAAACAAAAAACCAAACTATGAATAATAGCAGCGTGTTCGGTAAACAGGAAATAATATCGAAGCGGGATGTTTGTTTTGTGTGGTTCGAGCTGTAGCGAAAACGGGGCCTGCCGGAGACTCGTCTCTACGTAGATCTGTTTATTTCTCGCTCTGGGGCTGAGGCCTTCAGGAATGTTGTATATGACGGTACAGTAAGACAGAGAGAAAACTAGATGAAACGATCGAGAAAACTAGCATAAGGATAAAGATAGGATCGGAAAGGAGTGAGAGAAACGAGAGGAACACATCAGCATTGCGCCCGAGGAGATTCCTCGCGGACGCGCAACGCGTTACTTCCGTCAGCCGAGCGGAACGTACTCCGCTCGCTACGAATCTGTTCGCGAACAGTTCGATATAGATATAACGCAATATTACGTATATATATATATATATATATATATATATATATATATATATATATATATACGTTTATGTTTATATAGGCGTCATACGTATATACGTTGTGTATACGAACTGGATATGTATGCCGCTAGTAGCCTCGTGGCCCACGTGCATCGGAGCAACGGATTGTTCATCGGACCGTTACCGATCCCTTTGGAAAATTCGTTCGTGGCACCCGCCGGCGCGAGAGGCCCCAGTCGTGCCGTTTCCAGTACGTCCACATTTTCGAACGCCGACAGCGAAGACACGAGAAAGGAACGGCCCAACGGGCCATCGGTAAAAAATATCCTACCGATAGTTTTTTTTTTTTGGTTTTTTTCATTTATTTTTGTTTTACTATTTTTGTTCTTCTTTCATTCGTAGCAATGCGCGTGGAAAATGAAAAGAGGACAACGATATTGTTGCGCTACTCGGCGTTATTACTCGACGTTAAATCGACGATGGATCTCTCGCGCGATGAGAATTCGTAACATTTACGATAGATACACAAGAATTTTTATGAAAATCTACCAGTCCTTTTTTTATTTTGTCGTTTCTTTTCTTTTTTTTTCGGTGATTCGTTTATTTCTCGTTTACGGAGAAAGTTTCGGTTTCTTTCGAGCGGATAATATTGCGATCGAACTATCCGAAGTAATTTGAAATATTTCAAAACTTCGTTCGTTTACCTCGAACGCCAATGGGCAATTTATCGCGAGAGAACGGGGACTCTCGTTTTTCGATCTGTTTTTGCCCCGTTTTATATCCGTGCAAGTTATTTTTATTTTTCATTCATTTTCTTTATTCTTCCAATTTTCGTTCTTATTTATTTATTTTTTTTAATACCCTTTCGACATATATACATATTTATTCCTATAATTCTACTTATCCTCGCCTTATTCACCGTTCCATTTATTTTTCCTATGTATTTTTTCTTTTCTTCCCCTTTTCATCCGAATCATAGTTTCGCTCGTCGCAAGTTTATCGCACGAAATCTCATTACAGAAACGCGGCACGATAGAATCGCGATTATAGAGGTGGGACGAGTCGCGAAACATTTATCGCACGATGCGGATACGCGATATTACGAGTCGCTACGAGAGACGAAGCGCAAAAGAGAACCGGTATGTGTGACATGCCATAGTTGGTATATACGTACTCGATACGTGTATATACTTGACAGCGTGCGTCTTGTCGTATAATAACGCGTTGCGGTGCTGCCGGTTGCGGGAGAGCGAATCGATCGAGACTCTAATTACCCCGACTCGGCTCTCTTTCTCTCTCCTCTCTCTCTCTCTCTCTCTCTCTCTCTCTCTCTCTCTCTCTCTCTCTCTCTCTCTCTCTCTCTCTCTCTCTCTCTCTTGCTTTCGTCGAAGAGACTCGTGATACATGGCAAGGATGAAAAAAAAAAGTACCGGTGGATTAATGAACCTGGTAGCTCTTCGGAGTCTCTTATATGCGTTATACGTGCACCGCTGCGTGCCGGTATGCTTTCTGTCTTCTCGTGTCTCTCGATCGAGTACTGCGTAACACAGACGATCGTCTTCCTACTGGCGCTGCCCGTAAACGCCGACACGCCATCCAATGTCGCGTAACCTTCTCCCGCAGCTGGCGGGTTATGCTAAAATCTTTCTTCATAACCCGTGCGCCTTTAACGTTTAGTAAAAATGTCGGCGTATGTTGAAATCGCACCGTAACGCTATCGCGGATGTTGCCGCGTCGGATATGTTGCGAGTCTGGTCGTAGTTCCGCGGAGTCGTAAATCTCCGGTCGATCGTTGCGAGTAGCGCAATTTCTGTTCCGCATTTTCGAATGTTTCGACGACTCTCGAGTATGAAAATCATGAACTTTTTTCGCCGAGGGATGCGGAGATTTGTTTCTGCGAAAGGATAAACGAAAACTGGGTGTATTTGAAATTTTTAAATATATGACAAATATTCATGAGTTTGAATATCATGGAAAATGAAAAAATTGGAAAAATTCGCGAAAATCGCTAATGCGACATCAGAAATCTATGAAAAATCGGGGGAAAAAATCGCAACGTGACGAAACCAGCGGTATTTTAAAGATCGAAACGTTGATAATGGAATACATCCAAAGCAGATTAGCTAGAAAACTTTTCAAATAACTTATGGACATTCCTTAATTAATTTTCTCCTCGAGAAGTATCAAAAATGTCAATCTAATATTACCATAGACCGATCACAAAATATATAAATTTCTCCCCAATATCGAAATTACAGTGACGAAGATAAATTCCCAAGAAAATTCAAAATATCGCATAAACATTGATTTTTTCAAACGCCAATACGACTCGAGATGCCCAAAATACAAACTTTCCTCCGATATTTCGCTCGAATTCTCAAATTCGAATTATCATTTATACCCCCTCGAAGGAGAGGAACGAATCTAGTTCTTGCTCGTACACCACGGTTATCCCTGCAACTGTACACTCGCCTATCGCACGGTAGGTACACACCGTACATAAACTCCTATGTACTAAAACCCGATTCTCGACCATACGTTTATACGAGATACCGACTACGTACCTACGTACTCCTATCGTATACTTCGACGGCAGTAGAGCGGATACTGGACGTAGAAAGTACGTTCCTACGGGCTTTCGCACGGGGCGCACGCCCAGCTTGCACGTGCCCAACGTACACGGAGGCTCGGGTCACGCGCTTCACGTGCGTGCCCTAGGCACTTGCTTTACTTCACTTTCCGTGATCCCAGCGTGTACCACGTACATATCGCGGAATATACTTCTATACTGGGAGCGCGAGATGATCTCATTCTTCGCTCGGACGTTAGAGTGGCGGAGTTACGGGAGGGGAGAGGTCTGAGAGAACTTAGATACCGGGAACGAGTGGGAAATTCGATTTATATAATTTACCGGTCGGGTCATTGCTCCGAAAGATGGTTATAAGCAAGAAATGAATAGAGGATGGAGTATTGTACGTACCGGGATATTGGAAAAATTGCGTAACGAGATGAAATAGGCTTGTTATTATTACGGTGTCGAGGGGCATGGGTATAGGACGATGTTAATGTTTCGGTAACGAATTAATGAAGGTAAAGGGAATTCTTGATTAAAAATAAATAAATAAATAAAAAAGGAAACTGTAAAAAAGATTATCGTTATAGTTTTCTTCGTGAAGCTTACAAACTGGAGGAATGAATGGGAAAGTAGGTAAAATTAAGACGACAGAATGAAACCTCGAAAAGCCAGGTGCTTTTCTCATTCGCGTTGCTATTGTTGGTAGAAATCTTGGTCCCCGAATACAGTGAGAAAATTACCGAAAATGAAATGAGCCACTATCTGGAAGTTGTCACGGGACTCGAGTGAAACTACTTGAGAGCTCGATGTTCGGAGAACAAAGAGTCGAGAACAAGAGAGAGGGAGGGAGAGAAAGAGAATGAGAGAGAGAGAGAGAGAGAGAGAGAGAGAGAGAGAGCTATTAAAATCAACTGGAGGAGACACATGAAGTAAATGTTGGAATATACCGGGTGAACAATAAATACTATGAGAAGAGTAAATAGCGGTATGTCTGGTGGAAGAATCGAGTGAGAGAGAGGGTGAGCAAAAGGAGGGATGATAATGTAGGGGCGCGTATCCATCGATTTCCTTTCGGTAAATTCAAAGTTCACCGAGGAAACGAGAGTACGAGAGAGTATACGGCTGTGTCGAAGCCGAGAGATCCGGCAGGGACATCGAAACGAATGAAGAAGAAGAAGAAGAAGAAGAAGAAGAAGAAGAAGAAGAAGAAGAAGAAGAAGAAGACGAAGAAAATAGAAGAGAAAGGATGGAAACGAAGGCGGGAGAGACTAATTTGTCTAAACGGCGTGGCGTTTTGTACGAAGAAATTACCAACGAAGCGGTGCAAAGGGTAGATGAGTCTAACAGCTATTTTCCTTTCCGGGCTGAAGAAGGGGTGGGGCTCGGGAGAAAGGAGGGAAGGAGGGTGCGACGACGCCGAGGATGAGAAGACGACGACGACAATGGCTACGAGGTCTCGCAATTGTCTCGGTCTTGCACGACCTATGGGGTACGAGGGGCATACCAAAGCGCATGTTTCACTCTCTTTCCCGTCTTCGTATTCCCCCCTCCCATCTTCCTGCCCCACCGTCCTCGCCGTCTTCACTTTATTTCCTTTGTGTTTTTCGCGCGTACCCTTCTCGCATCGCCGTCGATTTTCTTTGACACTCTCGACCGGCGCCAATGAACCAACTTGGTCTGGAATCCAGGAGTATATAGCGCGCGACTTCAGGATCCGGCATCGGCATCTACCATTCACCAACTATCTTTACTCTTCGCTCTATTTCTCGTCGTTTCAACGGTTAACACGTTGGGCGGATCGTTTGCGAGCTAATTAAAGTGAGAAAATGCGACATAACGAAGTTGAAGTATTCCTTTATCGAAGGGTATGCGCGGATCGAACGATTTTCAAAGAGAACGAGAAACGTCGCGAAGGAATTCCCTATAATAGAAAAACTTGGTAAAGTTCACGAGTCAGTCGTCATCTAGCGGCTCGGTTTGGTATTGCCGAGCGAGTATTCGACGATGCGTGCGCATGAGCAAGTGACGGCGCATGCGTAGTTGAGACGCTACGTTACGCGTCCACCTCGAAAATTCAATTCGTAATTTCTCCGTTCTGGAACAACGGATCGCGATGAAATTTAGCTCGGTCGACGCAGAATCGTGGCAAGAATGGTCCTAGTTAACTTTCATCCGGATTTCTTCTTACAAAATTGAACGGTTCGTGAAAAACTACGGTAGCATTTGAAAAATGCACCTCGCTTCGAGCTAACACAATTTTGCATCGCAACATTTACACTCACGATTGGAAATCATTGTCGACGCATCGATCCTTGTGCCCTTCGTGGGAAGATTTTCATTGGCACACGCGCGTACACAACTGTGCACACAGACGTATGCAGATATTATGTATAAATGTGCATTTGAAAAATGCACCTCGCTTCGAGCTAACACAATTTTGCATCGCAACATTTACACTCACGATTGGAAATCATTGTCGACGCATCGATCCTTGTGCCCTTCGTGGGAAGATTTTCATTGGCACACGCGCGTACACAACTGTGCACACAGACGTATGCAGATATTATGTATAAATGTGCTGTATCTGCGTCCCGATGCTGCCGATGTACTTGGTCATGTTCTCGACCAGTCGATGTACCATCAAGTTGGTTATGTAGATGCCGGAGCACGCATGCATCCCTAGTATTCTTGCACTGGTACGAGTATTGTATGTACCCATTATATCGAGAATGGACAGAACTACCGGGTCGGGAGGGGGACACATGCACGACCATGTGCGCAAGCAGTTCGAACCTCCGTTTCTGTATGTGCTTCGCTCTCGTCGTCGTTCTCGTTGTCGTCATCGTCGTCGTTTACATGTGTTTCTGAAAGTCCGATCGCCAACTATGCGTCCCTACGCCAACGACCACAATGCCTACTCGCTCGGACAGCTTCGTACGACGAGCGAGGCATCACGCTCGTGAAAAGCCAGATAACGACACGCGAATCTTCGATTGGTTCGTTCCATTCGGTTCTCCAAATATTGACGTTTTTATCTGATTTTTTATTTATTCCTCTCGGCACGTTCCGTTTTTCTTTTTTGTTACATAAAACTCATCCAATTCTTTAATCTTTATCGATTTTGTATTATTCAATTTTCTGTATTCCTTATTTTTCTTCTTTTTTTTTTACTTATTTATTTACTCGATAACGAGACACAAGAGTTTTTCCTTCGTATATCACGATGGACTGATCGACGTCGTGCTCTCGGGAAGTAACGTTATATCGAAAAGATGCGATGCTGGGAAATTCACTAAAATACGTGGTCGGAATTTATCCGAGGGTCGTGCAGGGGGAGTGAGGCAATACGCTATGCGACTGCCATCGTCGTTTTCGACCCAAGGCCTCGTTCGATAGCCGTAATTGAAACCGTGAAGAATTCTACGGTTTCGTACGAGAGACTTTTTTTTATTTATTTTTCCCCCTTTTTTATGTATATATATATATATATTTTATTTTATTTTATTTTTTTCATTTTATTATTTTCAATGAAATCTGAGTTTTGTTTGAAACCCGACGCCACGCAAAAAGTAATCACCGGGTGTTGACGGGCGCAACGCAACTCCCGGGCTTAGTTAAAAAAAAATCGTTGCGACGATCGGCGTTGCCGTCACACCCGATCCGAATGAATTCCAACGAATTTCATACGGATCACATTTCTATTTGAAATTCTACCAAAATTAATTTCGAAGGAAAAACAAACAATCAAAAAAACACGTCGATAACTCGTTCGACGCGCATCCCGCTCTCGGCTTCTTCGCCCTCTGCTCTCGTTAACGAAAAAACGATTTTATTAGCGCGTGAACAAATTCGAGAATCCTGAAATTTGATTATACGCCCAATTACATCGCTCGAATGAAAATTTAGCCGGCGAGCGATGTTAAATCAGGTAAAAAACCCTTCATCGATTAGGCCCAATGGAGCATATTTCAAACGAAAATTCCCCCGAAAACGAAAACCAAAAAAAATTTCATTCTTATCGAACGTCCGCGATATCTACAGTTTTGTTTACTTTTTTTCCTGTGTGTCGATACGAAAAAATCCACCAAGGAAAGAAAAAAAATCACAATACCGCCGCGAAACTTCGATAAACCGCGATGTGCTTCATTGTTTCCGCGAAACAAAAAAAAAGAAAGGAAAAAAAATAAAAACAATGTTATTAACGCCCGGGAGGAAAAAAAAACGATGGAAAAAAATCGCGAAATTCCCGACGGTGCCGGTGACTGTTGCGACGGGCCAATTCTGGATTGGACCATGTTATCGGAAAAGAAATATGATGAATATTTATCGACCGACCGATTAAATCGACGTCACCGCTTGAAATAGTTTTGAAAAAGATTTTCAAGCTTTTTTCGATTCGTTCCAATTCCCCGATTAAACGTTCTCGGTGCGATTTTTCTCCTTTTTCTCTGTATTTTAGGACAACGTATATATATATATATATACATATATAGACCGTGTACCGTACATAGCACGCCCTACGGGCTCGTATTTTCGGAAGTCACGTCGAACCGTTACCGCCATTTCCCCCAAATTAATTCGTATCGTTTGTTAATGGGATTTAATCGGATTAGGGCAAGAACGTGGATCATGCCCGTGAATATACGTACGAGGAGAGGCTAATGTTCCGTGACCAAACGTTGCCAGGGTGGCTCTAGCCGTAACCTCGACGTTCGACTCAACGAATTTATTCGATAGAGAACCAGCGAATTTACGTTCGTCGATAGCTCGCGTATCCATTCCTAGATTTGTTTGTACGTTCAACTATCAAACCTTAATCGCGCCTCGTACGCTACACAAAATACAAATTGAAAATATTAATTTTAAACGTTTGGTAAATTTCACGACGAAAGGGCACGATTCGCGTGATTAATGTTCTCGACCCTAGCACGAAACTACGATATTGATCAGTTTCGTCGAGAGCCGCTTGACGAATCCAAATTTCTTGAAGTATTTTCGAATATCCCGTACGACATCGCTCACGTCTAACAAATACGATAATGATCGTCGTTTTTTTTCAACATTCCCGGATCGCTTTGAATAGCCGATGAAAATTTTCACGTATTAAATTATACATTAACGGGTCTTAAATGAATTAATAGTAAACCGAAAAAAGTGTTCTGACGTGTTTCAATTGTCATTCGAAACGGCCGCGTGCCCTGATACGTATACGTGTCGTAATTTGGGAAGAACCCCGTTAACCAAGACGATAAATGGATACATTCATTTCATGTATTTATATATATATATATATTTGAAACACGGAAAGTACGAGAGAAAGAGAGAAAACATGGAAAGACACGCGAAGCCGAGTGTACTGACCCTCGTCTGACTGTAGAATATAATTCAGAATCTTATATATATATATATATATATATATATATATATATATGTACGTTATAGTACAGAATGAAAAGAGAGCCCACGCTTTATCATCAGCGAGTAAGAGTCGGAAGAGAAGAAAAAAAAAAGAATAGAACTCGCGAGCCCGCGAGACTAATTAATATACTCTTCGAGCTCCGAGGCGTTCTCTCCGTTTCCCGAGAATCGATCACGAAGGTATCGCGTCGGTATCACTCTCGTAGTGGAGGAGCCACGCAAAAGCGGCTCGAGTTTCTTGTCTCGTTTCTATTCGTATATACAATATTGTGTTTTTTTTATTTTTTTTTTCATTTTTTTCCCTTCTCTTCGTCCTTTTTTTCCTTAACAATTCGTTTTTATTCCAAGCAACTATTACACAGCTTAACGAGCCGTTGTTGGCCGTGTCCGTTGATCAATTCGAGGCAGAAGGCCGAGGTACGATGGGGATAACGAGATACACGTTGGTTATAACACGCACGTGAAAAAATTAAAAAGGGAATACTGGCTGTACACTGCCCTCTGGTAAACGTGTAAACGAGGTCACTCCTCGCTCTTCGGCATTCTTTTTGCCATCGAGAAGGCGACGGATCGCGTAAGTTTTTGTTTTCGTCCGGACGATCACTTCTAATCACACTGGCAATTGGGTGTCTTTTTGTCTCGTTTCGAGGACTCTCGCGCACGGCTTACGCGTCGACGTTCGATCGTACCGTGAATATAGGCGTTACTACTTGGGCCTTTTTTTTTGTTTTGGTAATTTATTATTCGATCCGCATGTTTTTTTTGAATGACACGACGGGTGTGTGTCGATGGGATTATCTGCTTTGATACGCCTACGGTTTGTGGGATGTTTCTTGGTCTTAAAGAGTCAACTGTTTTTTACATTTTCCACAAATAATTATATTATTAATTATAATAAATAATTATAATAATTGATAAAGTAGTTAATGAAATAATTAACAATGTAATTATATAATAATTAAACAATTTTTGTACTTTTGACGTTAATTCGAACGATTGCCAAGCGTCGTTTCTTAAATTAATAATAACACGAAGTTTTTATGAAAAGTTTTGAGACTACCGACGCTAAATGGGAATAATCGTTGGATTTAACGGAAGATAGTGTTTGGTTATGTTTCGCGACAGAGTTTACGCGGGATCCATGCGCTATAAACTCATCCAACGGAAACACAATTTGCAAAGCTTTCCTCTCGCGTTTAACAGTCTCCGATTTACCACCCGGGTGGAAAATCAGGATTGTGAGGTTGCGCGCGGATAAACGCGTTTGGGAAGATCGCCTCGTTCGAATGTGCCGCGCTTTCGTCATTATCGCGCGCGAATGCTACAAACTCACCGGATGCGAATACATTTTATTTTGTTAAGTGGGCGAACGTGTAACACGAGTTGACCTCCGAATTATGTTAACGCAACGCCGTTAAGTCTCAAGTTACCTCGACGGAAACGAGATACCTTTTGCTTTTTCTCTCTTCTTTTATTTGTTCTCATTTAGTTTGTTTGCTTCTTTCCTCGCTGCACATCTCTCGTTCCTTTTTCTCTTCTCCCTCGATTAAGACGCTTGCCGGAACGAACGACGTACCGACGAGGTTCTCGCGCTCGTTTCTGTTTACTCGCTGTTTTTCATTTCGAGAAATTGAGTTAGCTATTCTTAACGAAACAGATATTACTAGTGTGAGGTCGAGAACAGACTTTAAACCGTTGCCAATGTTCTCGTTGACTCGAAACAGCCGGCATGCGGAAAAATGACCTTATGATATTGACGATTTTACCAGGGAATTTACAACGTTGTTAGAGCGACAAACATTGTTCAAAGTTAAAGTGAACGTTTTATAGTTTATCGTAAATGATAATAATGAAATTTCATACGTAATCAATAAACGGAAATGAAAAATGTGACATTCGTGTTTTACGGGAAATTTCCAATTGCGCAATCGCTCGACAAAGTCTTTTTGGATGAAGATAAATTTCGAGCCTTGTCAAGGGTCGATGATTCATTACATTTGTAATTTAATTCCGAGACTTTCGATAAGTGAGGTGGAACGAAATGTTCTTTTTTTTCGTACAACACGAATAAAAAAAAAAATGTCCATAATTTTTCCAGGTAATCACTATAATTCGAGAACTATTGTATGTTATTTTGTGTTCAAAGTGATATTTCCGCACTCCACGAACACTGTGAAGATATGCGAATTTTTATTAGTTCCTCTCAATAATTTCTTCGCGAAGAGAACGTTGATGGAAAAGTATTAATCAAACCAACGCTCACTTGTCATTCGAACAGTACGAAAATTAGTAATCTAGGAAATATTCATCGTTACGACGCGATTAGCTCTCGTTTATCGATCGAAATAGGTGGAAAGTCGTAAAAACAAACTACTCGTTAAGATTCTTTGTCACTTAAAACCCGACATCCGTATTTTCTCAATGTTCTCCATTCCTTCTCTCCCCAGTCGCGCGTTCTACGAATCAAACGAAATAAACGATGCCTTCCATCGCTTGGAAATTAAAAGTTCAACGAGCTTCTCGAATATCCTACCTAGAATTTTCAATTTCACAAACATCCGATCAGCGAACGTTTCGAGAAGTTGCATCACCTTTCGCCATCTAAATGCTCAATATCGTATTACACACCATCATCGTCGATATAAATTCGCAATGATATCTTTATTTATTTCCTCGATTTACTGAAAATCGTATCTACGTGAGCTCGAGATGATGTCGAATCACGCAATGATCCCTTCGTTTTCTATTGTTAGCTCGTATTTTAATATCCTCTCGAGGGTTTACTCGTGCGCTCGTCATGGAAGATTATCCGGTGCTATGTAAGAGAGCCGATGCGCATATAGCTCGCTCGTACATACAGCGCCAGCGCGCGTCGCTTACCACGCTACGAAGATCGGCCGGTAGAGGGCGCGAGCGAGAGCTCGACGATCGGCCGCTCCGAATCGCTTCGTGCCAGAACGAAGCGAGCGGAAAAGGTCGACAAAGAAGATCGGTTCGATGCTCCATATAGTCCCTTCGGTCCACGTTCGCACTATCGATATTCCAATCTCCGTATGGTCGGTGCACCGTATCATATAGTTCTATGCCCTGGCAACTATTATCGGCAAAGAGCGTTCGCGCGTCTACACTTGTATATACGCGAGACGCGATTCGCAAGGTCTCATCGCACTTGTTATAAACACGTAACATACGCCCTTTTACGATTCACTTACGTGATATATACGTTACACACACACACGTTGCTCTCTCTCTCTCTCTCTCTCTCTCTCTCTCTCTCTCTCTCTCTCTCTCTGGTACCTCGGCGTATTCAATGCACATTGAAGAAAAGGGCGAGATAGGAGCTGAGAGTTGGGAATTACGCGAGCATAAAAGACACGCGTTATACAGTCGCGCCTTGGGGATGTTAAGCCAAGGAGGGCGGACACGACGGGGTGATGGGTACGGGATGGTGTCGGTGGCGTTAAATTTACGTCCTACGTGGCTCTCTCGACACTCCGAGCTCGACAAGCATTATACCGATCTTCGAGACGGTTAAAACTCCTCCTTTCTCTCTCTCTCTCTCTCTCTCTCTCTCTCTCTCTCTCTCTCTCGCTCTCCATATATATATGTAAATATATTAAAAGAGGTCGCAGGCTCAGTGAAGAAGAAGACGTCGAGACGTAGGTGTGGAACGAGGAACACGAGGATGACGTCACCGTCCCCCGGTCGTCGTCGTCCGCGAGAAATATACATCCTTCCGCCAACCCGTGGATTCCCGTCACGGCTATAAAAATTAATTATGAACGGGAGATCGCGAGAATAGACGTAGTCGGGCGAATCATAAATCCGTGTGGTTATGGCATTCTTTCGCACGAGCGAAGCTCGAGCTTGATTCTTAAAGCGCGAAGCTTTAAGCGGCAATATCGATGGTCCCCGAACAGTCGTTGGCCACTGCAAAGCGAATTGGACAAAAGTCTGTCGAATCATCTTATGAAAGGTATCGAGAGATAAAAGTATTCGACCTGAGATAAACATACATCTCACTTCTAGATTGAAAATTATCCGAGGGCGTGGCAAGGGGATTTGTTTTTTGTTTGTTTTGCTTTTCATTGCAAATATCCAATAACAACGCAGATGGAAGATGCTTCGTGCAAATGATTGGCACGGTGTATTCTATATCAGTGTTGAAGTGTACCGAGAGCCATATACCACGCCGGATCACTGATTCGCCATAGCGCTCAACGGCGCGAATTTTCTTCACTCTCTCTCTATCTTCCTTTCTCACGGTGTAATAAAGACACTGCGCACCCAAGGTACCGGAGTAATATACTGCTCTCGTATATTTCCGATGGATGATATCGAATAGCGGTCGTACGTCAGGTCGGTACCGAGCAAAGGAGTGAAAGAGGAACGAGGATGAAGAGGAGGAAGAGAATGGAACGAGAAGAAAGAAGAATAAGAAGACGAAGAAGAAGGAATAAAGAAAGGAGAAGGAGAGAGAGAGAGAGAGAGAGAGAGAGAGAGAGAGAGAGAGAGAGAGAGAGAGAGAGAGAAGAAAAGAAAGCTGTAAGCAACGCATAGAGGAAAGGATATTTCTTTGGCACAGTGATCCTTGCCGCAAAAGGATGATCCTTTCGCGCTGGCGCATCCCCTACGCGTCATTCCTTTCATCCCCTTTGGGCATAAAAAGGTAGTTACACCATAATGCCGGCTAGAGTTCACCGAGGCGAGCCAGCTCTCTCTCATACTCCTCTCTCGTACATGGAAAAGGGGTTAACGAGTGAGGAAGAAGAGGAAGCTCCGTGGAGGAAAACGAACGTGTAGCCTCGCGGTCGACGTTTCTCCTTAGCATAAAATCGTGCACCACTGTGGCATCAGCGAGAGGAGCAAGGATCATCAACGAGATAGGATATGGAGGAAGACGAAAAGGAGAACGTCGGGAACGAGGATGGAGGATCCTCGAAAGCCTCGCAACATGGTAAGGAAAAAGACGTACGCGGAAGTGCACGTGCCATGTCTCGGCGTCGGTGAAGCTCGAAGATCGTTTTATATATGTATATATATATATATATACGCGTCCTCGAACTTATAGCACTGTTATACGTAAAATCACGGGTACGAATATCGCGGTCGACGGGCGAACGAGCCCTTGGGATACGATCCGAGTGGCGCGTTCGTAACCGAACGAGGGTAGACGAAATGATTTGCGCGGTGATTCTCCGCGTTGATAACGTTAAAGACATAAAATAAGCGGGATATGAGAGTTACGAGAGAGAGAGAGAGAGAGAGAGAAAGAGCGACGGAGTGGGAGAGAGAGAAAGAGAGAGAGAGGACCGGTAATGGAAAAGGACTCTCGCGGCTCGCGAGAGTGTGTGCCCGAGACCAACGTGAATCAAGACCCAACGGGTCTTGATCTCGGTACCAAGGGTTTTACTTATATGGTGATGTATTCCATAAGCTGGGCGGCGACGACGTTCTTCGTCGCCTACAGTCATCCAGATATATCATCCTGTGTATACTCGGATGGAAACTCACTGTCGACAACGTTCCATTCTCTTCCCTCTGCATCCCTCGAAGGTGAAGTTTGTACTCTCCTGTGAATTCTCCGGAACCTATTTTCTTCGTAACTATCACGAGTCTCCGCCAGCTGGCGGGGCGAGCAAATTACAACCAACGAATTATCGACCGAACATAATTCTTTCCTGCGCAAGATCATATCCTGTGTTCAATGATCAAAGGAATATATATATATATATGTTTTGTTGCAACCCTTAGGATTTATCATTGTCTTGCCAAGTTGCAACCCTCGCTATTTACAATCGCAACCCCCAACACAATTCCAAAGCCTCGCTCGATTACCACTTTCCATTGTCTCGAGCGATCGTCACTCCTTACACCTCATTCATCCCTCTCGTATCTGATGAAGTTATACATTATTGGATATTGTGGCAGCTTTACATCCCCCCCGGGGCTTGAACTCTCTCATTGTTAGTTCTAGGCTGAGTGAACTCGTCCATTGTCCGAGATGCAGAGACAAGCTTACGTCCCTCGTCCCTTGTTAATACTATCTGTGCTAAAAGCAGTTCAGGAAGCTCCGAGACAGGACATCTACGAACGAACTCTCGGCGTTGGCAATTGGGCCGTGCGATGTTTGCGCTCGAACGCTAAATGAAATTATCACGAAGCTAGTGTCAATCTTAGATAGCCTTTTCCCCCGCCGAGAGAGTGTCGTGTCTCTATTCTCCGACACCGGACTTTCCACGTTTCGTACGACCCCTTTTCCCCATCCCTCCACCTCCGCATCGATGAATGGTTTTGATAGTCAAGGAAATTAATGCTTCCCCGTGATTTCATAAGCAAACAAAACCCACCCCCATACATCAAGCCGCCGAGATAAACTACTTTCGATTCTATTACTTGGCGAAAATACACGAGAAGCCGTCTACCGGCTTCTCATTCTAGCGTGACTCACCGCTACGTACGTTGTATTATAATCTATGGACATACAAAACGTACCTATAGTCAACGAATTGCAGGATCCTCAGCCGCAACATCGTGTCGCATTTATCTCTCATTATCGGCACGCGGGATCGTATGGCGGCGAGCTAGCGAAAGAGGAAACGTGCTGGAGTACGGTGGATAGAGGCAAGAGAGAAGAGGAAAAAAATCAACCAAAAGAGAATACATACATACACATACACATATATGTATACATATATGTGTTTCAATGTTGCAGATAGAAAGAAAGAGAGAGAGAGAGAGAGAGAGCGAGAGAGAGAGAGAGACTTCGCCGCGAATTCGCGCTTACGCCACCACCATTACTTTCCTCATCTTCCGCTTGAGATGGGATCGTTCCCTTCTCGAGTATAACTATATGCATGGAACAGAAGAACCAGAGCCGGCAACGGCCACATAGCCAAGTTATTATTTATTATTCACGGTTGTATAGCGGGCCCGCGGCAGGACGACCATGAGGAGAAGGCATGGTGGTTGGATACAGGTGAGCTCTCCTATCGAGGGAGATGCTTTCAGGAAAGTATAATAACGTCGTGGGTCCAGCTCTCTCTCTCTCTCTCTCTTGCTTTCTCTTTCTCTCTCTCTCTCTCTCTCCATCTCCCAGCACAGGTCGTTGTATCTCGGGTGCTCTCAACAACTCGATCCCTATCCGAGCTGTGAATCCACAGGGCTAACGTGTATATGCACCTCACCAACATCAACAACGCTACATGCTTTACAGTTCTGAGAGCTCTCGCAGGGAGCAAGAGGGAAAGAGAGAGAGAGAGAGAGAGCTTTCGCTGTGCGGAAAGCGAGGTATATTACACAACCGTACGTGAGGCTTACGTACTCGTAAGGGCCAGAGGCATATCGCGGATACCGGTATATTTGAAAACTATTTCTCGTCTGTCCGCTCACGCTCTGAGTAGACAATAGTTCTCGTTAGCTCGCTCTTCAGGCTAAGTTGCTGTTCCGCGAACCGAGAATTTCGCTCATATTGTATTCTTGACCATAGCGAGCCCCGGGAGGCAAGAGGTGGTTTAAATTTTCCTGCGTTGCTTTAGGGATGCCCGACCCCAATTCGGGGATATCGCGCACCCTCAAGTAGTCAAAGCTCTCATAACCGATGGGTTACCGCAATTAGAACTTATCCGAGACTCGGAAATTTCTGACGAAGGGTCGTGCTTGATGTTTCATTCTTGGGGCAAACTCCTCATGAGAGGATAGTTTGGTAGCAGATGTTCCGGCAACTTTTTAAATTTTGAAGATGGTGCAAACGACGACCGAGCACCCTTGCAACGTTTCCCTTGGTATTTGGTGGGACGAATACAACGACTCGCCGAGCAACCTGCGATTGTTATTTACCGCAGGGGAATCTCGAGGTATTACGGCACGCCGCTGAATTTCCAATGATTCATCTTGTGCGGTACGGTCTAGCCAGTGCCTTGACCCATCGGTCCTTGGTATGTTACACCGTACATGCTCGTATGTACCATAACCCAACCGCACTCATGCAATCGAGTCGTGCATGTGGCGTAACCCGACGCTCATGGCGAAGGTGGGATAACGGGTAAGTGGACGTCCCTGTACGACATCATTGGAACGAACCAACCGAGTTTCTCGTAACGACTAAATTTGCTTCGGATTTTTGTTTATCGTAGAATTATATTGTGGTAAATCCTGTTCCGGGTCCTGTGGTCGGCTATAGTGGAAGGGTTGAAGTTAAAATCAACTGTAAGAGGAAGTCGAAAGGTGGAAGAAGGGAAGATAAGTGGAAGGGAAGTAGAAGGATGTAAGAACGCTGAAGCGAAATGCCTGTTTACGTACGCAGACGTCGACAGGACGATTTAATTTCCAGTCTGGTCCGGGGCCTTCGGTGATAGACCACCCCCAAGGAATAACCCTCCGCTCATCCCCCTGTCGACGCGTTGGCAGACGTACCAGTAGTCTCTCTCTCGGTTTCCTCCACCATGCTCGAAGAATCTTGAGAATTCCGGCCATCTCGCACCTCGGTTTGGCTCTCTGATTTCTTCCTCCGTGATTTTCCCCTCCTACCGCCCCTTGAGAATGCTTGAGATAAAATCTATGTTTGTATACATTTATATCGGGAATTAGACGTTCTTTTTACCGTAGCATTTTTCATCCGCTATTTTTTTTCACATTCGTTGGCGATGTATGGAATAAATTACACATTTTTCATGGAGCTTGTCACCTCGGGTCATTGATCGCGTGGATATTTTTGCTCGTACCACGATAGATTCGTCGTGTTAACCAAGATAAGATTTAACAAATTATTTTCGAGCCTGAAGTTGCCTCGGGGGGTTGAGAAACGAATTGTTTTTCTTTTCCTCCTTTTTTACGGCTCTGTTTTTTTCAACGACTTTTTAATGAATTGTCAGTCATCGTTGGAATCACCATTAGAAACATTAGAATAACCGCTGTACGGTTGATTGATAGTGTTTCAGCATCGAGTGATACTCGGGCCGTGCCGGCAACCATTTTTCAACCTTACAGCTGTGGCCCAAGAAAATAATGGAGTTGGACCGGAATATTCAGAAAAGTGGCTGCTACTCATCTTGGCCACGTCGCGGATCCGGTTTATTCCAACCCCGTTGCATTATTTCTCGAAATACCGCGATGTTTTCACCATCGTCTTCGTTCCCAGATCGAAAAGAATAAAAAAGAAAAATAGAAAAACGACGACGAAACCTCGAACGATAGAAACCGAATGAAAGGAAAAATTGTCGAGACCACGCGCTATCGATATCTCGCGAAAAAGCTTCCTCCTAGGATAATAGAACGATAAAAGTAGCTCCCTCTTCGGTTTTACCCAGGAATTGTTCCAAGACCATGAAATTACTTTCATTATTAAATTTGCTCTCTTCTTTCTTGTTACGATTTCCATTCCGACCGACCCTTGTTTAATTTCACCTCTCGGATTCAATTTACATATAGATATTTTCCAGCCAGTGAGACACATTTTGTCGCAAGTATATCGGTAGTATCGGTACGGACAATACTTTAAATAGCTTTTGTCCCCTCCAAACCCCTGTTCCACATGAAACTGCGCATACCATCCGCAATGTGTATGCTATTCTTCTTCGAGAAATTAGTATTCATCTCGCGACGATGTACTCGGCCGTGAGGCAAGACGACACGATCAAGCCATACACAGGAACGTAGGAGGGTTGGGGGGGGGGGGGGGGGGGGCTAGGGTAATGCGGTTATCTTGTCGCCGGGGCATTATGTCCTCCTTCAATATTGGAACGAGGTTGGGCTTCTCGCACAACTCGCTTCTCTTCCTCGCACAGACACGAGGTTCACGGTATGGGATATTCGCAGAGTGAAGAGCCAGTGGGGAAAAGGGAACGGTTCTCTTTCTCTCTCTTTCTCTCTCTCTCTCTCTGTCTATCTCGCTAGTCTTAGTCGGGACGAGAAACGACGAAGCTTATTTCTGTAGCTAATGCAGTGGCACAAGGGACAGAAGCATCCCGCGTCCCTCGTTCCAAGAAATATAATAAGAGGACGACGGAACATGAGAAAAAGCTAGCAATATCCTCCGCGTAGCAATCTCCCGCGACGTGTTCTCTCCCTATTTTGCGGTTCGCCCTTCAGCACGCTGCACCTCTTTCCCCATCGTTGCCACTACTTGTTCAATATATTCCAACCACGTACTCGCGCCTCCGCGCGAGGACTCTCTCCTCGTAAAATTATCACGGTTATCGCGACGGGAGTCTCTTAAACCGTTTTCGTGGGCGGATTAAAAGTTTGAAAAAGCTCGGACAAAGTTACGTGTGTCGTAGTTCTAAGCTCCATTACACGCGTTCAAACGATATACTAATTCGTTATTTTAAGGGATGGTCGTATGTAAATTAGAGCGACGAAGATTTATCATAAATTAGCCTACTTATGGTAATTATTGATAATGTTCTTCAAGGTTCTACGAAGAAAAACTAGTGACAAGACGAAAGCTGGCGAAGAAGATCCTCGAGGGATCGTTTTAGGGTTGGTTCAACCCGTAGGATTAGCTGCTTGTAATACACGTCACAATACTGCAAAGACTCGATAATATTCATGGATAAACATGTGTCAGTGAAAGTATAACTACTTTCCCATCTCGTGTATATACAATGATACGAATTCTTGCATCGTGTTACATCATATTACACCATTATTACGTGCACGCATTGAAACATATAATGTACGTGGCTGTTCCAATGGAGCGTCTATTGTCCTATAGGCCGTGTACTAATATTATGGCTAGACTAGAATATACGACGATGTCAACGAGAGACTCGTTCTTTGGGAACGAGGCACGGGGAACGCATACACCGTGAAGAATATGCCGAGTAGCGCGTGGGTGTGAGTCAAAGTAAAGAGAGGCCTCGCGCACCTAAGGCGGTACGTGGTGGTATAACACAGCGCGCGACGATCACGTTGCGTATACCTAGTGCGTGCGTATACCAACAGCGCCATCTACGAGCTCGCGCGCCTATGGCTCCCTCTCTCGTCTTTAGTACAGAGTCGCGCTCGTACATGCTTTCGCGTTAGCGAACAGGCAGTCGGTTCGCATATAACGCGTCTCTCACGTTGAGCACACTTTGTACCGAGGGAAATGTTGCTGTTCTTGTGGCAAGCTACGAATGGAAACGATTGCAAAGGGAATGCGTGGAACATCACGCGCGATTGTGGATCAATGAGGTTCTCGAGACTCGTTCCTTTGGCTCGAACGAACACGAGTAATATTACTCCTACGAAAAGGAGAACAAGACGCGAGATCAATTAACGTGACGGATTGGACGACCTACGAGAGTAGGGAGAGATTGATGACGTTGCAGTTATCAAACGTATCCTCCTCGTCATCATTTTTCCATCTGGTTCAACTGTGATTTTTCGCGAATGTATTCGAGATCCTCCACCACCTTGGCTGTCCATAATTCTTTACCCAATAAGACACTGATCGTGAAAGAAAGAATGACAAAGAGGGCTGTAGACCCGGAAAGCAATGGCGGAACGAAGAAACGGATGCCAAAAGGGGAGAGCGTCGTATTTGAGAAGATTTCTCGCAGTACGGAGAGACGGCACGTTTGCGAAAACCGTGGATGCAACGATGACGACGATAGAGTCTTCCTGCCAGAAGAGGGCAATGTAAGGATGTCGAAAGGGATGCGAGGGACTCCGAGGGGGAGTAAGAAACACGCGGAAACAGTGACAGTTCGTGCCACAGCTATAACAGCGTTCGCTATTTTGCCACAGACTCTTTTTTCGTATTCTTTGTCCTTCCATCGTTCCTTCCCCTCCTGTCTCTCATTCCTCTTTCCCGATGTCTTCTATCCAGCGTACAGTCTGTACCGAGTGCACCACGGATATATCTATAACACATCCGCTATGTCGGCATTGCAGCAGCAGCAGACCCTCGCTGATCACGGCCTGAGATACACCGTGATATCGCTGTGCGGTGTCCGTACAAAAAGCCGGCAGGAGAGATTTCTAGGTGAGAAAAAAAGTCGACAGAGGCGATGCTTTGACGTATTAAGCAAGAAGTGGGGATGAAACTAGGGCGTGGCTATTGGCAATCGTGAGACGTTTTCGACGCTCGACCATTTAGGAAAACTGTCAAAGTTTGGAGCTAGCTACCCCCTCCTAGATCCTCGATCGTAGATGATCGCAGCCAACCCCACCCTATCGCTACTCCGGATGTCATCCAACTGACGGACCTATTAACGCGTGAATTGTAATGCGCATGCGCGCTAGATCGTAATACCATTCGTCCAATCCGGCAAGATATACGTCCGACGTACTATTCAGTCGTGCATAAATAAAAAGCGACGCAGCCCCTAGGTCGCTCATACTTCAAGTGCGCATACCCATAGTCCAATTAATAGCTACGTCTCGGTTTCAACGTGAGCCGCGTTCCTTTGGCTCTCGGGACATAGGGGGGCATATGTACATCAAGACATGTATTCTCCCCATGGATATAATCGAATGTTCGAGAACTGCCGTCGTGGATTATATTCTGACGTGCAATATCACTGACTTACGATGACCACAGAGGCGGTGACCACCATGGCTGGTTACAGCGGGAGGTGCAATGCGGCACGTGATGGAGTCGTCTCCGCGCGAACAAGTCCATCCTTGATAAATCTAGTTCCATGTACCGGAGGAGAGCTCTGAGGGATAAGAAAGATGGAGAGAGTGTGTATGCGAGAGAGAGGGAGAGAGAGAGAGAGAGAGAGAGAGTGAGAGAGAGAGAACGAGAGAAAGAGAGTGTCAGGCACCGAGCATAGAACCCCAAGGGTGAGGAGCACCTTGGCAAAAACCACGTACAGGATCTCGGTGAAGATAGGCAAGGCGTTTTTGCCGGGAGCGCCTCTCCTAACCGTGCGGAGACAGGGTTATCGGGAGCTATCGAATTTGGTACGAGAGTAGGAAGTGGTCGGAGAATTTATCGTCCAGCCAGCCGGCCGAGAAGGCCGCGGGAGAAGAATGAGTCGATGATCTCTAGCACGGACTCCGAGAGAAAATACTCGGAACGAGGCTGTAGAAATAAGTCTCTCTCTCTCTCTCTCATACACACACAGACTCTCTCTCGCTCTCTTTCAAACGCTGATAAAGTAGATCGACCTCTCTGTTGAATTTTCTCAATGTGAAAAATACTTTCACATTATTACAATGTAATGTTTTAGCACATTTATCGAGCGAAGCTCGAAATTCGTTTATGATTAAAATTACTCGTTGCCGATTAGAATTTCTTATTAAAATTTTCATCGATCGGAGAAATAATTATGTAATCGCAATCGTGCCCCAATGAAAAATTCCAAACGAATGTTATCGCGAATGTTTATTTATTCATGAATTTTTGTGACCTCGTTCAAACATACGCTACCTACTTTCATCACGATACGATGAATTATTTATCATAACTATCAAATTTCAATCGATATAACGTGTTGCATTAAATTACGGCACGCTTCGTTAAGATTTGTCAAGTATGAAGCATGGCTCGAGGTTTGTTTCAATTAAAACTCGATGTTTTCGATTGAAATCTTTCATACATATTTACCGTTAAAAACGCAGCTCGTACGTAGAAATAATTATTTAATGACGATCGCGGGTTGATTCGTTCCGTTTGAATATTGCCAAACGGTAGTTATCGCCGATGTTTATTTATTCGCGAATTTTTATAGATCGATTTTAATCATTCGCAATGTAACGTCCACGCTACGATGAATAATTGATCATAACGATAAAATATTGACACGTGACATCTAGTTCGGCGTAATATAAAAGCCGTCGTATCGGCACGTTGTATAAACCGAGGGAAAAAGTTGACTGACCGTCGTGAGGTCGTGACGTTAAAGATCTCTTCGATCTGGAGAATGCGTACGGGGCTTCGACTCAATCCTCTCGAGGAAGCCACTTTGGCCGTGGCCCGAAGGAAATGGCAGCACGGAACAGAAGGGAGTATCGAAGTGATGGCGAGGCGGCGGATCGTTGGGCGGCGAGAGTACTTTTACGGCTCGCTGAGAACTCATAAACCAGGAGCAGTATTTTCACTGCTGTACGCCTCGCGTCACTGCGAGTCACGCGCGAGCTTTATTTTATCCTCTCGTCGACCGCAGGCGCACGCTCCTTGCTCTCCGCCCGCGCCTCGCAGAGAACACGCCGTGTTCGTATTATATAAAGAATATGTACGAACGCTCCTTTGCTTTTGCACTACCTGGTACGTTTGCACGGAATTTCATCGACGAGAATCTACGCTATCGCTGTTGGAAATTACGAAAGTTGAGTTCGATGGGGATTGCTCGTGTGTTCGTATGTTTCGCTGACACGGCGTAATAAGCTACGATGGGAAAGGGTTGCGTATGCCCTTTAAAAGAGTCAATTTATATTTTTAACGAAAATGACTTTGTTGATGTGTATTTCGATCGGAAATTTTTCTTACAATGAGAATATAATATTTTTTCTTTCGTTAACGAACGATTTATTGGTGAAAAATCTATAAAACTGTCAATTTTCACGTTTTGTCGACTTTTGGTCGGTAAATTGCGAAAAATCGATAACGAGATTATACTATTTACAATGTATGATCAATTTATAATCGAATAGAAAATATATAAAGGAAGCCTGGGACTGAATTTTTTTTCGTCGACATTAATTCCGACCTAGTATTGCCAGAATCGAACGTTTCCCTTCAAATATTATTATAATTTATATACAGATCGCAGATGTATTCGAAAATCATTATTTCTCAAAATCGATGAAAATCAAAGGAAAAACGTAAAAAAGGGCAAGGGAGGCTGGAGGAACCAAACGAGAAGCACACCTCTGGGTTCGGTGAGCGAGTTCCAACACGAGTACAGGTCGAAGTAACGGATAGACAGGGGTTTCAGCGAAAGAGAGAGAGAGAGAGAGAGAGAGAGAGAGAGAAAGCGACCAAACTGCCCTAACAGCGATACTATCTCTATGGCGGTGGCTGGTAGGCCTTCGACTATGGCTTTGGCTGTTGCCAGGGGTATATGGCCCACCGTTTGCTGCCGCAACTACTGCCAACTAATATCTTGTCCCGCTCTCGCTCGGTCGCTCGGCAAAACCGGAATGCGCCGGGATTACAACTTGTATTAATTACGGGCGACATTATACGCCGTGCTCGAGAGATTAGAAATCGAAGGGAGGAGGCAGCGTGGCGCAGTTGCTGCCGTTGCGCGATGCGCATGGCAGAGTAAGTAGAAGAAGAGGAAGCAAGAATAAGTCGTGAGTTGGCTTCGGTGGGAAAGTTCTATACCGTGTTATAGTGAGATCCTTCATCCCCGCCCTCCCCTCCCCCGCCAGCCTAGTCTCCACAACCCCTCTTCCTACACGGGCAGGAATAAGAAATATATACCGTTTCTCATGTGTGCTCGATCGTCGTCGTGAAAATCTCAGAGACTTTGATCTCCGATTGTGATTTATCCCGCGTTGGCGTAACTACGTGCATATCGATCTTATAGTTTTGCCGAAATATGATTCTTCTCTGCCATTTTATAGAGCAATGAAAAATAAGACAAAGATTTTGATAAAAGAAAAGGAAATGTTTGAAAATAGTGACTATATTTTTGTTGTTGTATTTGTACGTGTTATCGAAATGGGGAGAACAACCCCGGAATCAAGCACAGGTGGTCGATCGAAAAACCTTCGATAGAGTCCAATCGAGATTTCGGGGGTAGGTAGTTTAGGTTACAAGCTGTTGAAAAATAAATGCACCACGAAAATTATTCATTTTTTGTTCTCGACGCTGTATTTTCGCGGTAAATGTTTGTTTTTGTTCTTCACAAAATGCTACTGGTACGAATGTGGCAATTATAAGTAGCGCGACATTCCGGACCACAGCCATATGCCACGCACCCTCTATCCTCCCCTTATTAACGGCTCGTTACCTCTAATTATCCACCGTTTGATAACCGTTTTTGCAGTAATTATTACCGGGCTATACCTGTTGAACGATGAGAGCGAGAGAGCGGTATCGTGTTCGCCGTTTCTAACGAGCTGGCAAATATCGCACGGTGATATTCGCACAGCTGGCCACGTTTCCCATGTATCTCTCCTACTATCGATTATAACCGTAGATCGTACGCACGTGTATCCGTACAAGTATGTACAAACGGTTCCGTGATTATTAATCGACACGGCACATACGATTTTCCTGTTTCACGAATGACACGTTTGCGTCGCGTAGCTGGACTCCGAGGGTTATCGTACCTACACGTGGATCAACCAGGAGGGAAAACTAACCCACAGGCTTGTAGTTTCGGCCTACACGAGACACAACCAGGAAGTACACAATCATGTGGCTTTGGTCCACAAGGCCGACTGGAGGGTTGGATGCCAACGATATAGTGGAATTAGTGGTAGTGGTCTGGTCGTAACCGTGGCTGAGTACGAAGTAGATAGAGAGAGAGAGGCAGAGAGAGAGGAGGGCGAGGGGGGAGAGACATGGCTCAGAATGTTGAAACTTTCGTAGGGATGAACCATGAGGGGGGGGGGGGGGGGGGGGGGGTTGAAGGAGAAATGGTAGTTGTAAGGGGTAGTGGGGGATTGGAACGGTCTCACTTGAATTTCGCAGTCACGACAGCTTTCCTAATTGATTCCGTTCTACACTCACGTCGTATCCATAGAGCAAGGCCGAAGCAAAGCTTCGCGAAGGTACGGGGATAGGACGAGGGTAGAGGTGCAAGGGTAAGAGAGGACGGGCCGGAGGTGGAGAATGTTAAATCCATTTGCAAGAGCCCTCAGGATTTTCGGAATTGCCGTGGCATGACGGAGCAACCTCTTCTCAAGCCCTTAATCAATAATCCACCACTCCAGTAAACTCCCCTCCTCAGCCTGTCCTACCATACCCTTCCTTTGCTTTCCACGGCCCTCGTCAATTCGATTCGTTTCGCTTCCTACCACCGCACGTACCGCACTCGCTATATACGACTATCTATATGGTATAACACCGCAGCTACGAGCCCGAGCACACCGCGTCTTGACATACGCCAGCAGGTGGTGAAAAATGTTCATCCCTTATCCTTGAGAGGGTTCTCTCATTCCCCCTGTTTTACTTCGTCTCACACACTCGTCTCTCCCCTCTCTCTCTCTCTCTCTCTCTCTTTCTATCCTGTTCTTTCTCACTCTCTCTTTTCACCGATATTCGACTGGCACTCTACCATAGAGATCTTCCACTCGGCTTATATAGTCCTACCCCCGAAGCGTGAAGAGCGTATAAAATTAATTTTAGACCCACCGACGCACGCGCGAACGCACTTAGGATTATATTTCGTACCAGTTATATTATTTTATTTTTTCTAGACCAATATATTATATTATTTTTTATACAATTTATATTATTTCCTTTTTTTATTATATAATTGATATAAAAAATATATTAACGAGAATTTTTCGTCGTTAGAATCGACGTCCAGTTTTTTCCATCTTCGTCATCAGGGGCAAACTGTGGTCGGTTCATCTACGACACCCCCCCCCCCCTCCCCCAATCCAGACACGTAATGAACCTTCTCTTCGCTCTCTTTGTCCTTCACGTTCGCTTCCCACGACTTTCTCTGCATTTTTTTCTCTCAAACCTATATCCTCTCTATATTCCCGTTTCGGTGATTTTAAATTGTGTTGATTCGACATCCGCAAACACAGAAATCACCAGCGACTTTTCCATCTGTCTCTCTCTCTCTCTCTCTCTCACTCGCCATCTCTGACTGCTACAATTTTCAACTCGTCCATCCTTTTTCGCTTTTTCATCTCTATGTGTGTCTATGTATTCTGTCTACGGATTTTGCGCTTTATTTGTTTTCTTTCGCGCTTTTCCGCCTCCAGTACCGGTTCATTTAACGCTTGCCGCGTCACTCGTCCTTGCTCGGCCGACTGACAAACTCTCGACTTCGCGACGCCATGCCACTTGTCTACATAACTTTCGAACTTTCGTACGTTTGAACCTTCAAAGCAAGTCTCCGCGTTGGACGTAGAAGCCCGGCTTGCTTTTTAGCATTTTATTCCTGTCTGAGGAACGTAGAAGCTTTTGACAATCTGTTTACCGTATTACGAAATACGGCTAAAGCGAAGGTACGCACCGAAGCGCGACCTCGCGGGATCCCCGAGTACTAATCGTCTAGACAGTGTCGCGTCCCTTGATAAATTAAGAACACGTTCCTCGTATACTTTTTTATATCGCTGATTTTCGTTGTGCAAATTACGACGCGTCGTGCATTTCGATTTTTTTTTTACGTCGTATCGTACATTTCCATGGCGTAAAAACCGGTCGATAAATTAAAATAATTGACGATGGGTGCTAGAAGAAAAATAAAGTCAAGTTTTCGATCGATCGCTCGACCTAATTGTCGAATAGATACAAAAAAATCGATGACTCGCTTGCTAAACAAAAAAGTCGGCAAGCAATGATTAGAGTCGTGACGAACGAAATTTAGGGGCATCGCGAAATGAAATTCGATCCATCTTCTCGCGGCAGGACGAGGGCACGAGAGGGTTTCCTCCCGAGGCCTTGAAGAGCTTCGCGAGAGATTTCGGCGAGTGCACGAGATACCCGAGAACCACCGAGTGAGCGAGAGGAGGAACGCGGTACGGAATGGTGAGATGGCGAACAATAACTCCTATTTACGTCCTCGGCCTAGTTTCGAAACTTTCCTAGGATTTCGAGGCATCGGCGGGCGTTCATGAGATCCCAGTGTTCCCGGTATACTTCCGAGGAGTTAAATTACGACGACGACGACGACGACGACGACGACGACAACGGAACGGTTTGCCTTGCCTTCGATGCCAGTCGTCCAACGCCCCTACTTCTTCGTCGAAGTCGTCGTTCTCGTTGTGCTAACGAGAATGCGTTTCTGATTTGTCGCTGTACGCCAAATTGCCTTCGCTTTGCAAGTTTTCCTCCCGTATACATATTCGTCGCGACGTTGTCCCGATTCGTGATATACAACGTTATTAACGTATTGCCCGACTCGTCTCGTGAATTAATTTCTATTAACCGAAAAAACCGTTTTAAATTTCCCAAGAAAACGATCTCGAGTGACGTTTCGTACTAATAAAAATATCGTTTTATTTATGTTTCAGGTAAGTCGAAAAGCAGAATCGTTACACCCAAATTATCGATCCATGAGTCAAGTAAGTGAGCCCAGCAAATAAACAAAACCTTCGAAAAACACATTCGCGAGCGTAAATCGAGTTCTATCGAACCATACGATATACTCAGCCTATAATCGTAACTATTCGACGGTAACTTGTGCGCGTGGGAGAATAACGAGTAAGGGTGGTAAATATAAAAAGAAAGAGAAAAGTAAGTGAGAAAGATGTAGAGGAGGGTAAGAATACCTTGACGTACAGGGTCGAGGGAGGAGGACAAGAAAACACGAAGAAATAGGGGTCTGAGGGCACGTTAAAGGGGGATGAGGGGTGAAAGGTTGGTGGATAAAGACGAGGTTGCTCGAGGGTGTGGATATATACTCGCGGCGTATAAGTGGAAAAGAGAAAGCAGAGTGGGAGAATAGAGACAGAAGAAAGAAGCAAAAGAGACGAAGCAGGGAGAGCCAGTAATCTCTCAGGTAGGAGAAACCGCGCTCTCGCGAACGTGGAAACTGCGAGATGGCGCGGGTTCGGGTGGCAAGAGTTGTCGGAGGTAGGAAGAGAGAGGCAGAGAGAGAAAGACGATGGAGAGAGAATGGTACGAGCCAAAAAATAGTGGTAGGAGAAACGAGGGAGAAAGTAACAGCGTGCTCGAGATAGAGAGGGGTTGGTCGGGGGGGGGGGGGGGGGGGAGGAGGAGGTGTAGGGAAAAGGGAAGTCGAGGACCTCGTCGCGAAGAGGGTACGAGTGCCCGCGGCCGTTGCCACAATATTTTGCTCGATTACCATCGCGCAGGAAAAGCCTCGCCTCCCTCGCTCTTACCGTAGTCGAGTGGTTGTGGCGATGGAGACCGAGACGAATAAGGGGGTGGAAATGTCTATGTCGTGGATTTATACGTATTATAGCTATCTGGATATACAAGGTGGATCGTGAGTATCGCGACTTTTCTGTTTATCGTTTTATTGACTCGGAATGATTTTTGGGGCTATTCGACGCGTCGTCGAAATGGCGATTTAATTAATCGTTAGATTTAATCTCATTCCCCTCTTGTTATCGTAGCAGAACGAGGGTCGAACGGGCTTGATAAAAATATCGCGAACCATAGGAGAGCTTTTTTTCGGTCAATATCCGAAAGGTCGGATGTTTCATCATCGTATCGCAATATTTCGAAATCAAATCCGTACTCTCCCGTGCCATGATCGATCTGTACCGAATCATGATATCGTACTCTGCCTTTACTAAAACATGTAAATCATGGTTTATGCATCTATACGTTGTAATGAATGAACAGGACAAGCCTATCCCGTGACAATTTCCTATTAGTTATAATATTCGGTGGTGTCTCTCTCACCCTATAGAGAAGACCACCCCTTGACAATGCCGCTACTACCGCCAGGGGGTAAAAGATGGGAAGAGAGACGACTCGTTCACTCTACGTTGTACGTTTTCATTCTACTCTCGCAGCCCATTCGTTCTGCCTTTGTGTATCTGTGTGCCTCTGTGTCCGCGTGGATGTGTATTTTCCATTCTATTCGCTCTCGTTAGTATGCTAATTTATCGATGCATTAAATTTCGCTCCGGTCCCACAGCGTTAGAAATACGATGAAATTTATGCTATATATTTCAGACTCGAAGTGGATTACTCGCGATAATACGAACGTGCGGGTCGACTGTACCTACTTCCCTGTATTTTGCAGTTCGTTATATATACCGAACAATGTTATTTATATATAGGCAATGTTTCGCAGGGACAAAACTCCCCTGCTACGCCCCGTATCGCGAAACGCATTATTGCGATTGTGCCAATCATCAACTTTCTTCCAGTCTGGTACAGCGAGCTCGCCATTTTCCATCTTGAGTTTTTTCCCTATATTTCGCCCGTCGCATGGCGCATGCACACTCTCGACTCGTACGCGTTTTCCCTCATTTTTTCATGATTTTTTTCTCATCCCCTTCCCCTCGTCATAATCAACACCAATGCCACCCTTTTTAACCGAGATCTTTTCATCCACTTCAATTTATCCCACCCTCTCACTTCAGATTTTCTCTTTATATTTATCATGTACTATTTTTTTTGTTTTTTTCTCATTTTTTCTTCTTCTTTCGCAAAAGACTGGAGAGATCCGAGTCGAGTGCGCGTTAATTACCAAGCGTAATTTCTGGTGACTGCGTATAGTTGTGGTAACATTCCTAGTGACAAACGTCAACGCCAACGGTCGCGTACGTCACGCATCGCGCCTACGCTTTCGACTCAAATATTATAACGTTGTCGACGTCCGGATACACGAGAAACATTCCGAAATTGTTGAAACCCAACGATGGGAATTCTCAAAAACAAAATCGTATCCGAAAAATTATTATTTGATTCTGGATTCGCAATTATACGCAAAATACGATATTTATAGTCGTGCTCGAAATATATATTTTGTTTTTCATTAAAAATGGATAATTCGCGATAATACTCGCACACGATTCTAATCGTACGCCGAATCGATAGTCACGAAGTGTTATATACTCCACGTAATCGATAAGCTTTCGGAGGGATTTCGCTGACCGCAGCGATAAGGGTTGTAATTGGATGCAAATCGGTGCTAATAATTCTGCGGACATGTACAAACGATCCGTACTTGTATATTTCATGTGAAACTGCGAGGTTGCTTCGTGACTCGGAAAAGTTGGAGGGGTTCTGGTAGTCCTGGAGAACGTTTACGACTTTGTACCGGTTAGCCTCGGTGGAGAGTTCGCGTTAAACGTGAACCGATTCATCCTTTCTGCAAAGGCACTATGCTCGATCGAGGTAAGCATGCATACCGCTCTATCGGGTACAGTAGGTACTACCCTTCGTATCCAACCTCGTATTAACCGGCTTCTCGCGTGAATAACGCCAGAGCTGCATGCTTCTTTTCCCTCTCCGTCGCCAGTCGACTCGAACGAGGATCCTCGTGGTCCAAACTGTTCCCGCAGGTAAATCGAATCGGTTCTTTACATAGAAAATTCTCGTTTTCTGAATGTGCTTACGATCTCACCGTCGACGCGTTACTCGCGATTCCATCAGTCGTGGATAAACTAGTAAAAATACTTACTTTTTTTGTTTTATTAACTGGAGTCTTGAGTGGAAAAGGAAAGATAAATTCAAAAAAATACCAGTCCTCTTGGCACTCTTTCCAGTTTCGCGAGGGTTAGAGTTATTCGACACTAGGGTTGGAAAATAACGTAATTCGTCGGAAAAAAATGAAAGTGAGACGGAGCGTGGAAGAAATACATCGTCACTTTCTCAGAGGCTAGAAGGGGGTGGCTTTCTGACGACGGGCTGTGAGAAAGAGAGAGAGAGAGTAGAGTTCAGAAGGAGCAAAACCTACGTTGAAGAAGCGAGAGACGGAGTGGCAGGCCTGGTGAACCCGTCTACTCGGGGTAGATTGTAGAAAAATGAAACGGGGGATGAAAAGTAAATAAGGATGTGACACGAACGAGGAGAACGAGTGGAGAGTCTTGAGTCGTCGCCCCATCCGTGCCGCGAGTGCCACGAGGGGTTCGTTTCTTATCCTCTTTGCTCTTATACGACACTTTTTATCGCCGCTCGCACCCGATTTCCTACTTCGACCGACGTGTTTATTCATCCCATCGAGGCGAGTGGGCGAGCCCTGGACTTCGTCGAAGGCGTCGCTGACGCATCTCGAAGGTTTCCAATCACGGACGGATAATTTCTATTAACGACAGCGCGTCGTGAGTTATCGCACGTTGCACGAGAGCTCGACGCTTCGATGGGCTTTCTCTGTTTTTCTCGACCACCGCTGGAAGGATTCTCGCGTTGTATTTCACTTTCACCCCCGAGGCGACGGCGAAGATCGAGGGTAAGCCCTTCGCTGTGGTGCGATGATGAATGCGGTCTATTGGTCAACGACTCTTTTTCTAAGCTCGCACGGTCCAGCACCGAGCGACTCCGTAAGGCGAACCTTCCGCCAGGCATCTCGTTTTACAGCTCTCGCGATGGTGCCCCGTGATTCGTGGCTAAACTCGCCGCTGATAATCGTCGGGGTATGTTTTACCGTGGTCGAGACGAGGGCGTTCTAGCGTTATCCCGATGAGTTTCTCGGTGGAGCGAACGAGAGACGGAGGGAAAGAAGAACGAGGCGAAGAAAAATGGGACGACGATGATACATAGGATGGGCAGTCCGTGGTCGAGTCGAGAGTTCTTTTGCGCGCGGAATAACTCGCTACGTTCGCGAGGAAACTCTTTCGTATTTCTGACTTGGAGAATGGCGAAGTTAACGTCGATTCTAGAATCGTACGATTTTTTTTGTTCACGATAACTGACTATCGTTACCGCGCTTCCGTTTCGACCCTTTTTCTTGTTCTTCCTTTTTCTGGTCCTCTCTTTCTCACTTTCTTGCGAGAGATCCGTGCTAATCGATCGCAAAAAGCTCGAAGGGCTCGAAGCTTCGGAACTCGCCTCGGGCTCTCACCGTCGGTGATCGGAAGAAGGAAAAATCAGTGTCGAGACGGAACGAGGATGAAGAGGGTAGAGTCAAAGGCAAGGTGAATGAGAACAAAAAAAAATAGGTATAATCTAGACAGACGCTGTGGGCTCGGTTAGTTAGCTGCGCCGCGTGACTTACTGCTTCCACTTTCGACCGAGACTTAGAGCGATGCTCCTTGGAAAACTGTGGACGCTAGCTAACCAGGGATAATTCTTTAGAGATCGCGACCGCTATTATGAATTGTTCGTTATCAACATTCTCTCGTTGTCCGATACAAATTGAGGAAAATAAATCGCCGAAATATTTTCAACCTTCATTGCCTGTTAACGGTAAAAAATCACTTATGAAAATGGTGAAACTGAGAAGTTATTGACTCAAGCCAAAAGTCATCTTAATTTTTTATAAATTCGATGTAACTAACCATTATTTCGTTACTCAATTGTTTTATCAGAATAATTTACTTTATGAAACTAAACATCTGCGTTACCTCGCTCTATCCGATGATAACAAATGTCAATGATCAAGATTAAAATTCATTGCATTTATGTTGTTAAAATGCAGAATTGTGTTGTCGAAAATACGGGATTTCGAAAGTTTGCATTTGAGTTAAATTCGCCAAATGGTTCCTTCCGTGTCGCATCAATAAGCCCTCTTTCAGTCTCGCGAACAGCCAGCAGTAGATTCGATCCCTGAAACCATCAGGTACTCGCGTCAGCGAGGTGGCCTCTAGTGATGGAATGCATTAAAAACAAAATATAAAATAAAACAGGAACGTAGAGCGACGAGAGGCGAGGGGCGGGAGGAGGGGGCGTTAGTTGGCGCAGAGATTCCGGTTTTCCAACGGCGTTTGTGGAATGCACGGCCGGCCAAAGGATTTTTCCGTCGAGTGACTACCAACGAGGGTCGCTCGCTTCCCAAGAGGAATAAATAAAACCGTGGATTCGGCGAGCGTCTCTACCAGAGGCAACCAGAGGCATACCCGTCGCGAGGGTCCGCTAACCCCTTCCATCCCCTACCTCTACCCCTAGCTCCCCCTGGGCTCTTTTGGCTGGGACGTACCAACGGCTCTGCAAGCCGGCTTTTCCCCGGCCTGAAGATTGGCGCATTTCCAATCTCGTCCTGCCAGAGCGTGACCGCAGAAATTTTTGTCTGATTAACGATATAGGTTCCGATATTTTTCCTCCGGCTCGCTTCTTTTTCGAAAAGCCTTTCCACGTTTCGGTAGGGAATAATCCAGCCGTTTCTTTTCGCATGACAGCGACTGTTATAACATATTGAATATTCAGTTTCTTTCAATGTACAGTGAAAAAGGTAATCAATGTTGATCCAGAGTAAGAGAAACATTCATCGAGATGTTCGATTCATTCAACGTTGAGCTTTTCATAAACGTTTCAGGTCGAAGAAAAATCGTCGAATCCTCGAAATGTATGAAAGATGATTGTGGAATGAACCGTATCGTGTGGAGTATCGAGACGTGAATCGAGGTTTCGATGTATAGAGTCTGTACTAGGACCTCGGATAAACCTCCAAATTGTTGGAAAATTACCATTTGAGTTAAAAAAAGGTCGTGGAAGCTATAACAGAACCTGTACAATTTGTAGTCGAGCCTGTTCCATGGCTCGTCGAAGAATCCCTCTATCAAAAGCAGTTTATAGAGACGCCTGTTATTCAAATTTAGGGTCGAGCATAGGCTTAAGAGGAGTAAAGGAGGGTACACCGGAACGTACGAATGGTCCTCTGTGTTACCGGTTTCTACAAATAGGATTAGATGGCATCAAGGAAGGGTGACTACTTGAGCATCGGAAAGAAAACAGGTTCTCGGTCAGGTCTCAGGAAGTGATACAAATTTCAAGACACCAATAAAGGCGTTCTAATGGATTGATCAACGGTGAACTATATTTTTATTGGTGTCCCGAGGATAGATCCTCTCGTAGCTTCGACAGTCTCACCACGACTCGAAAAAAAATGTAAAAAAATACAGTCGGTTCATTCTCATGGTTCTCTGTAATTTTGTTGCATGGAAGGACATAAAGTCCCTTCCTACGGAACCGCCGATGTTAGCAATCTCATGGCATAGGTACCGCTGAAAAGAGAATAAGAAAATAAGGAGGTAAGGAGTATCTCCAGTGCGGATCATGCGGTAGCCGGGTTGTGTTAACGACCGGTACCCATGCCCTTTTCTTTCTCGTCTATCCACGGAGTTGTTACGGCAGTACATCGTCTACCGCGACAGTACATCCCTTCCGCGTATAACGTTCCATCGTAGAAGAAGAAGAAGAAGCGCGGCCTTCTTCGCCTTTGCGTTTCGCATTCAACACCGGTGTTGTTATGCGACGAGAGGAGAGAAAGGGAGGGAGAGAGAAAGAAAGACGTAAGTATCCGCTAAGACTATGACAACGATGTCCCAACTGCTCGAGACTCGCATGCACCAAGAAGACGGGGGTATTCCCTGGAATTCCCCGCGTCATCTCCTCTTTTCCTTTTGCTCCGCAATAGCGACCGTCCCGTTGTGAAGTATCCCCCGAGGAAGTTGAAGGAAACCGATGCTTCGGTCAACACGCAGCGGAAAAGTCCACAGCCACGGTCTCAGCGGTCTCCTGGTCGAGGATTCTCGAGCCTCTACCGGATACGAGCACTATTCTCCCGTGCTTGAAGAGTTCCTTGAGTTCGCGTCTCGTCGGTCGATGCAATTTTGAATATATTTGGCTATATCCTGGTGCAGTTAGATGCCAATGCGGCCAGTCGAACGAAAGACAGCGGGAAAACCGAGTCCGCTCGCCTTGTGCCCCAATTCCCACAGGATCTTGTTCCTGGTCACATCCATCCGATATTCCATTCTTCCATTTCTTTATCCCGCGGCCAACCACTCGGCACTAACTAGCCTTTGTCGTGCGCCAAGGGTAAGCAAGCGCAAAACAAGCAACGAGTCTCCCTGTACCCGGAATTGCGGGTCTCCAGTCCGAAATAGCATTAGTGTACACAGTCCAAACTGGAGTCACAGGACTCGGATACTTCTATTCTTTGGACAACGTTCGCAGAATCAAACGACGAAGCTTGATTCTCTTGACTCCAGGAGCTTCTCTTTGCTTATCATGTCATATACCTTTATGTGTTTCGACATTCGTGCAATATTATTGTGATTATTTTATCAACGACATTTTATGGATTTTGAAAAATGTCGCACCTGGGAAAACTAAGCCGAAAAGTCTCTGATACGTCAGACTTTTTGGCTTATCGACTCACAATCGTAAAACAATTTTTTTGAATATGTCGACCCAATTTGTAAAAATATAACTAAACGTAATTTTCCATATCTGCTGGATGAGTGGAGCTTTAAATTTTTATAATTATACGGACGGTGAAAAAATTAATCTTCAATAATCGACGATAATTCTAATCGACCCAAGAGAATCCTCATTTTCATAGTCAGATTACGAAACACAATTGCACGCTTTAGATATTCACGGTCTCGTTTTATCATCGTCACGTTCGTATCAATAAGAGAACAATAATGAGTATACAGCATCGTGCGAATGGATGAGCTAGCTTTATTCCCTAGGGTGGTTACGCTCACAGACCAGACATTAAAGGCAATGTTCACGGTGAGCTGTTTGCAATTATTTTCACACCTTTCGTTTCTCTCTATCGGATCCTGCACAAAAAGAGAGAGAGAGAGAGAGAGAGCGAGCGAGCGAGAACGCAAAACGGACAACATTGGACATAGAGGAGTTGGATATAAGAGAGGGTGAGCTGAGATACAAAGCAATGGACGTGTACGATTGCGTTGTTTCGGGACTGAACTATATATCGTCGGCGCTGCGAGTGCCAAAGTACGTACAGTTACCATCGTTACGAGGGACCATAGTTACGGATACATTACTACTATTTCGACGAATACTGCTATGACTGCTCGCAACTATCACAAAGGTTCACTGGCACATGGTTCTATACAATCACGGCTGCGAACTAGCCGCAAGTTCTCCCCATTCGGTAATATTCGGACTGCTGATCACACGATACAATGGACACTTTAACCAACCTAGCTCGTCTCCGCCTGCTACACTGGATCGTCATGGCCATTTACCAGATATTAGGTCTCCGTTCACTCGCTTGCATTTTGCTCCAGTCCGGATGTCGTTCTTGTCAGGCAATGCCGTTACTCGTATTCGAATGCATCGAAATAGACTACGCTCACTCGAACGAAATAACGTCTTCAATGCGAAGTCGAAATCGTATAGCTGTTTACGATCCGACATGCGACTCAACGACTTTTCATTAGAATATTCCCGAGGTATACGCTCGTAATATTGAGATATTAGGGAACTCTGGGATTCTTGTTCCAATCTGATGGATCTACGTTTATAGAAAAATATTCGAGAGGATTGGAATCACTATTCCCTTATTCTCCACTCTTCATTATCGCTCCTTAAACACCGACTCGATTGTTAATTACACGTATTCAGTATCTACATTTGTCCTTATCAACTTCCTTACAATAATCTCCATCCTCTCCTTCGTCATCCCTTGATTCCTGTACTTCGTTGGCGTTTTCTTTGTCTTCCATTCCACTTTATATCTCGAAGTATTGAGATTTCCTTCCAGGGCTACTGTTTCACCCTTGTTCTCTTATTTAATTTTGCTTCTCGTTTGCTTTGATACCAGACTTGGCTCATCGTTCGCGTTTTTTTACTCTTGTACCTCGAGCTAGGATATTAAATTTCATGTTATTCACCAAGAGTGTTTGGAAGCAATTTCAATATTGATCGCTTCATCCCTATGAATGTCACCAAAACGCTCACTCGCTCCATCGCTCGTTCCATATACCTCGGTCGTTCCAGATCTTTCAGTCAACTATCTCAAAGATTCGATTCACGTTTCAAACTCCTGTATTTCGTAAGGTTTATTTCTAACACTCCTAACCGTACATTTCCCATACGCAAATCTGTGACCATCGACGATTTCCAGAAGTGTGAAACGCTCTACTCCCCGAGATTCCTCGATTATTCAACACTTGATCCGCGAACGAGACAATGAACCGGCGAGTATATCTAGACCACGTAGACGATAACTCCGTTATGCCAACCGTTTTGAATCGGTTTACCTCAATCGTGAAATGTTGCACCGCCATGGTATTTGTCAAGCTGCTAATAACGCTCGGAAAGGTCTCCGCCACATGGTCCGACCGCGTCCATGATTGTACTACATAACTTCGAATTATGTACAATTCGTGTTGAAAAATGATGATCACTTCTGACCAGGATCAAATGACGGTTATATAATGAACGATTTTTTAATTTAAAAACATTACTGGGTTAAACCCAGAAACCTCCATTACCTCCATATCCTCATTTTTCTTTCCATTATCTAATATAATAAACATGTGTTTGATTGTAACATGACCGTCATTTTCCACTCGGTCATATTTTTTTATGGAGCGAGATTCAATCACCAATCACCATATTTATGACCGTTTCGGTCACATCGATCATTTTCATGGTAGTCATGTGACGTGACATGTTACCATTTTATTACGATGTGTACCAGCATATCCGTTCTTTCTTTCTCGCTCTCCCTTTATATATATATATATAATACATATTTGTACATTGAGCTATGGGAAACATCGGTGGCTGCCGTGTTCCATTTGTTTGGCCGTACATACCTCCGGGATATCGGAGAGGAGAACGTGCCGGTGCTAAGGCTGATGTACATGTGGTATACATAACGGCGGCAAGGCCCGCGAACAGATACAGAGCCCTAATAGCAGCGAAGCAATCAAGATGAAACCAATAAGCGTGAAGGAATGCGAACGTCTACGGAACGAAAAGTGAACTGGATAACGAAGAAGACGGATATGAAGAAAAAGAAGAAAAAAACAAAGATACGAAGAAGACCAAGAAGAAGCTTCTGACACTCTCAATCTTCTTCGCATACACTTTCAGCGTGTCGTTCGTGAAAAATATCAAATATTTCTCGGTGTCGGATTAATAATTTTTAAACGTTCTCAGTCGACATTGAAGGCACGTGCCTGTATATTTTGTAACGTTGAATCTGTGAAATAAGGATAAATAGTGATTTTCGAGCGTGAAAAGGCGGCTTAACGCGCGACTGGTGGAATATTCAGTGAAGAAAATTGCGAATCGAAAGTGGGATAAGTCTCACAGCTTTATCGCAATTTTTTATATTCGCCGTGAATAAAAAAAATTGCAAGCCTTCTTTCCGAACGATTGAATTATCATACGTCCTTCAAGCGTCGTCTTTGCAATTGGTGTCGAGTGGTCGTTTCGCGGTACCGCATAACGCTCGATTATCCGGTCTGCCGGGCATTCCCATCTTGCCGAGTACCAATCGACTCTCGTTCCGCGATTAATCTAACGTTCCTCTCTATACGGACAAAGACAAGGACTCCGAGAGTAAAAGGAATAAGCCATAGGTGAAGAACGATGGTGCTGGCTCTACGGGCTCCATGTGCAAGGTCATGCTCTGCTACGCCTCGACAAGGAAAGTTTCCGCTTCGTGCTGATGGAGGACTCGTTGCCCCGCTTTAATCTTCGTCTGCGATAGTACCCTTGTAAATCTCATTCGTGGCTGTCCAGAGGAATATTTTTGTTTTCTATATAGTCTCGAAGACGATCAGCGAATATGAGAAAATTGGAGAAGTCGTAACATCTGCGAATCCAATCAATTCTTATATGCGAAGGTCGATGCAAATTGCAAAATATATTTATAAATATATCCGATGATTCTGGGACCTAGAATTTTCCTGGAGCCAACAGGAGTCATTGACAGTAAGCTGGCAAACAAATTAGTCGAGACATTATCGAAAGCCGTTTTCATCCTAGAAATCATAGTTGATCTACTTGATCTGCATTCAACCTTGATGCGACACACTCCCTCTCTCTCGCTCTCTCTCTCTCTTTGCGTCTCAAGTTTTGCCAAGGTACAGTTTAATGCCGATGATACTCTCATACATTGGCGCTGCTTCTGTTCTTGCCATTTGCAACGGCATTCCTTTGCGTACGAACCATGCGCACTGCTACCCCACTCGTTTCCACTCGCTTACTGCAGTAAAGAGTGCATCTCACGCAGGGCGCTCTGGTGGCTGGATCGGTTCGGTTGCTATGCGTTCCTTCGTGTCCACGATGCCACCGCGAGCACACGCTCCTATCCACTTGGCGTACAGAGACCCGGCTTATAAAATCCCCCTTGAGCTACGCTATACGTACATAATAAACAATGAGCCAGGCACAACCTATTCGCTCTATCTTCCATTATCCGTACGTCGTCGTTCCGGGCTTTGCTGTCCCTGCAGGCTGGGATTCTCCCTCTTGTACCTACGCCCGCTACCTCCTTCTCGCGTTCCCTCTCGCGCGACTCCCTATATCTCCCTGCCCTCGTATTTCGTCATGACGGATAGCGCAGTAAACGCGAAAGAACGTCAACTGAAAATCTTTTTGATGCGACCGTGATAATGAAGCACGGACGACCGCTGTGCCTTCGATGTTAATGAATATAATCGCAGCGGGAGTTCGATTAAGAGCGTACGAAAGAAATTGAATCGGGTGAAAAAATTCACCGTTTGATTTATGATTCGTCATTCATAACTCAACGATCTGCTCGAGTTGCCTGCAGCGCTGTTCGGTGGCTGGAGGAAGTACCTCGATGACGCGTGTTTCGAAGGCACTCCTTGAAGGGTTTGATTTGGTTCGAACAGCGCGAAAAATTGGACATAAATATGTCGAGAAATTTACTAGCCCTCGATATTAACCGAGTGTTCAATGTCGACTGTGAACCTTAGGAATGTTTCAAACACGACACTTCCCCCTCGAGTTACGGAACTTGCGGAAGTAAATTAAATATTGCAAATATACAGATTTCCGAGACTCGTTATCAATAATGTGCTTTCGGGTAGGAACAATGAAGTAGGAACAATGAAGACCACCGTTAACACAGGTCTGGTGCACGAATGCAGCAGCCGTAGCAGCATGCTGGTGGTCTTTGCCGGCTGCTAGGGAAGTGTCTTTTCCTTAACCCCCATCCCCTGTCGCTACCGGCTTTACCACCACCAGTAGCGACACTCCAGCGTCTCTCCGCTCTACGAATAAGTTTGGCCAATAGCTTTCGGCGAACTTGCCGCTAATTGGCTACAGGGTAAGCGCACTGTTCCAGCACCGATATACTCTATTAAAACGGAATCTCTGGCTGGCAGGTAGCTTGTACATATATATATACATACACACAGTACAATGTAACAGTAGGTAGGAACCTAGGGGTACCTATATGCAGAGACCGGAGGTATAAGGTCGACGAAACGTAATAGTCCGACGCAGCTACCGGTAGCCGGATCGGCTCTCGCGGGCCAGCGAAATAGGACCCTCGAGGGAGAAGCCCAGGACGCTCGTTTAAAGTTCGGCATCGTTACGCAGATCGTAAAGGGATGAAGACGGAGGGAAACGAGTTGATGGAAGGAGCGAAGAAGCCTCGAGTCTGTGAATAGAACTTATCTCTTCCTCTTAGTTCCTTTTCTTCCATTCCATAATACGGCAGGTTCTCTCTTTATCCCATTCCAGCCCTCGGCCCTAAGTCATTTCGTTTTCTGAAAATTTCACCGTCAGTCTGTCTTTTTGTTCGTTATTTCGCGCGGGAATTACGTTCACTGGTGGAAAGCTCAAGGGCTCGAAGGGTGAACGACCGGTTGGGTTCATCGATCTACATCGTCCGAATCGATTAAAATCCAAATCAACCGATCCCCATCAGCGAGTACCGATGCAAAAAAAAATGCGAAACACCGCGAGAGAACGGAAATTCGTGTAATTTCGAAGCTGCTCGATGATTGCTTACTCGTACGTAGACGTATCTATATGTGCACGAGTCAACGCCCAGAGCTGGCGCTAAGCGGATTTACATTGGTAGGGCTCCCTGATATCGCGGTATACAAGTCGGCGGTAGCGCACATGCTCGTGGTCTCCGTAAGATATAGAAGCGAAGTAAAGCGCCGGGAGAAACGAGTCTGCCAAGAGGACCGAGAGAGCGAGTGAACAGATGTAATACAGAAAGTGCATGTTTATTGCGTACTCGGATGTAATCCGACCGTGTGGCGAAGCCAAGGCAGAAGATAGACGAATGAAAAAAACGTAAGGAAAAAAAACGAAGAAGAGAGAGAAAGAGAAAAAGAGAAAAAATGAAGAAGAATAAAAGGACAAATAAACGAGTACGAGAGCAGTAGTGAGTGGTGTTACTGGAAGCGAGACGGGGGTAGAGGAATGAGTAATGGTCGTCGTATAAACGTAACACGGTTGCTCACAGAAGTTCCCACCCTCCGAGTGTCAGGAATCTCTATCTATCTTTACGCTCGTGTATATACCTGTACATGTATATACGTAGTAGTACAGAGAGAAAGAGAGAGAGAGAGAGACAGAGAGAGAATATAGAAACAGAGCACTGATGAATCCGTGAAACTGGCTGTAGGTGGATGAGAAGCTCAGGAGGCTGAGAGACACACCACCGCGATCATAGTTTTCTCGGTAGTCCTATCCGTTCTTGCTTCTCGGTTTCTTCTTTCCTTCCTTTCTGTCGTTCGCCTTGCATCAGGAAAAGACTTCGACTTCCGGCGGATACGCGCATCGTCATTTCAGAAAAGAAAACTCTGCCTCTTGTTCCTTCCACGTATTTTACTCTGGGATACGCGATACACCGGTCCCCACTGACACGTGGTGTTTGAAACTTAAATAAGATACAACGACGTGCGAGTATAAAGAGATACGTTGGCTTTGGTACGAACGATGGTAAGTGGTACGAGGGAACACTGGGTATGCCTGAAGACTCGATGAAGATCGTAGGGCTGGGTGTCACGCATACCGTCCGACGAATGGAATACATGTCTACGTTGGTATAACACACGGTGATTAAGTGAGTCACTGGGAAAGTTAGTTATGGAACGATGTGACGCTGGTACGACTGCGCGAATGTTTGATTAATTGCAAGGTTATAAATGACGTTGCCGGTACGCGTGTCACCCACACATCGCATACCTGCTCGGATAAGCCACGGTTTATATTGTACATTCCGTGATTTCGCCTCTCTTAATGGATATATTCGTACAAACACACATCTCGCGTGCGCGCGCACGCCGGGATTTTAGCCATTTGGCCTAAGTCACCGTGTCAACTTTTGCTCAGAGCCATAGAAAAAACGTAATCAAATTTTGTACGTGATTCTAGCCAGCTGACTAAAGTCACGGAAAAATGGTTTTCTCGAGAAATGTTAGTTTACTGACTTCACGATAATAACAAATGTGTAGTAATGTGCGGCGTGTGTAAATTTTAGTGAATTTACTAGTCACGGAGCGTCTATATACTATAACGACGGAGGACGTCGATATAAGTTGGTAACGATGTCACAAGGTACGTGGATAACGAACCGTATTAACTTCAACTTTGACGAAATTTGGCTCGCAGGTCGGGTAACGCAGCGAAAGCTCGAACTAGAAGAGTCATTAGAAGGATGCGCGGATATATATTTGCGAGGACGCTGAGAAGTAGCGCTATAAATCGCCTTGTGGGAAATGCGCCGACGAATCCCGATTGCTTCGATTATTGCAGGTTCGCGATTATCGTGCTCCGCTGCAGCTTAGCTCTTCATGCGTAAACAGTATTCGTAATTCCAGCGGATGCGTACATCATATGCATGAGGAATACGATGCGTTGTAGCGAGTGTGTACGTAAACGTGGTTTATATCAGGTTCATGGTTTCGCTCAGATGTATAATGTACTCCCCGTAACTAAACCAGGAGTACTAGACCCGGCGCGCGTACAGGTTCACGGCTAGACGTAGGTACGGTTTATCTCTGTCGTGCTACGAACCAGCTGGCTCACGGGAAAATTGCTCCTTCGGAGCGATAACAGCTTCTGCGAATCAACCGGGCGCACCGGTTGCAACCTCCGAGCTTTTGAAAGCGTCTCTCTCTCTCTCTCTCTTTCACTGTGTAAACAAAGTATTTTTGCTGCATTCCGTGAACCGAGCGCATGCTCTATCACCGTCGTGGTTCCATGAAAGTTACCACAGAGGGATTGTTGATTTCCGATCTCTGTTATTGTCGAAATGTGATTTCTATTGAGGGAAATCAATTCTCGAGCATTCTCAAGAATCATAGCCACGCTAAACGCGCGATTTCCATTCGCAAATAACGAGATGCTGTGATGCGAGAATATTGGACGAACGAGATTTCGCCGTTTGTCTTTCCTTCGTTGCATCGATCGATAAAAATGCAACGGATCATCGAAAAAATTGATTAAAATGCGAACGAACGGGATTGTTGGTTATCGCATCATTATGAAGATTCGCGACGCTTTGAGTTTGTATAGTCTTCAGGTGCTAATTAGGACAAGACAGGAAGGAGGAAAATAAAGAGCAGTTATAAGTGGCGCGATGATACATGTGGCGGATACGATGGTACAAGCGTGGGACCAACGACAATGCTCCGAAGTTAGTGACGGGATACCGATAACGAGTTAGCCTTACGCGAGATTTAATTATAAAGCCAAGTCGTGTCACCGAATATCAAGATAAAATCCAATACAGCGACAGGAAATAGACTGAACGTCGTAGATCCACCAGCAATCCTCTTTCGGGCGTTGTCAAGTACTTCCGGGCATCGAACTCATGGCTATCACCGCGATAACGATTATTTAACGTGGTCGACGTGAAATAAATGTTTATCGTTAACAAAAAAAACAAACAAACAAACAACCAAACAAAAAGGAAACAAGAAAGAAAAGCGTTGAGTTTCCCGTGGGTGCGTTCTCGTTCCGGTAAATAATCTTGTCTGGTAAGAAAAATGTCGTCTATCTCGCAACCCCTCTTCATAGTACGTTACCCGGGTTCCCGGATGATTCTCGAGCCTTGAGGGATTTATTCGAGGGGATCGAGCCACAGGAAGTGCGCTTCGAGAGCCGAGCTCCGGTGAAAAGACGATACGTGTCTCGGTACGACGTGCGTTGCGCGTTCTTCGTTGAACGGGCAACGTACAGGGCGGACGCAAGAAAAGCACCCTCGATATCAATCCTGTCCCCGGGATGGCGACGGGAACGTCCTGCCGAGCTTGCCGACGTGGATCAGGCTGGCTGAAAAGCGAACGAAACCGACGAGGAGCTGGCATGGGGGGGTAGGAAGAGATAGAGGCAGAGAAAGAGGTAGAGAAAGAGGGAGAGAGAGAGAGAGAGAGAAAGGGACGAGAGTCGAAGTTCCGACAAACTTGGAGGGAGACGCAAAGCAACCAGCTCGAACAATGGCTTTTTCAACCCCCTCTTCATTCTCTCTTTCTGCTGTCTCTCGTTGACTGTCGCCCTCCCGGCGTTGTTTCCTCGCGGTCCACTACCGTCTCTCCCCCCTTGGCCTCATCCCTCGCTCTTTCTCTTTCTCTTTCTCGCTTGCTTGCTATCTCCCTCTCTCTCTCTCTCTGTCGCTTCCTCCCTCCTTCATACTTCGAATCCGGCGCCGAGGCCCACGCGGGGTCTACTCTCTTCTGTGCACCTCCCACAGGGAGGCTTTGTATTGTCTCACGCGCCGCCGGACGTCCCCGCACCGTCATTAATTTAACCTCAACGAGTTTATCCCGCGAGCGAGCGAGGCATCGCCATAATAATATTGCCCGGGTGCGGTGTCGCGGTCGAGAGCCGGCACAACGAAACGGACCAGCACAATCCCGGAGACCCCCTCGTCGCGTCCAACCTCTTTCCGCCGGTTGTCGCGCACGGCTACCGATCACGCTGAGACGTCGGTTCTCATCCCTCTTCTTGGACCCCTCCCTTCCACCCTCATAGTCTCGTCCGTTCGCTTATAACGCCCCGGGAGCAACTTCGTTTAATTATTTTATCAAACACCTATATGGGAAAACGCGAGAGGATTATCCGTGACGACAAATTGAACAAAACTATCATAACTCGTAACTGGGGAAATGAACGAGGATCCTTGTTGGAACGAAGGACGTGAGTACGTTTTAGAGGCAAAGTCGTTGAAATCGATAGTCGAAGTGAAAGTATTAACTAAACCCCGAATCGAACCATCGATCGATAATCGACCGAGAGATCGTCACGATTCCATTCGGGTCACTCGATTATTTATCGAGTTTTTGGTTACGCGATGTACACGTCGAAATCCAGACTCGAATCCATGAATATCGAACGGAAGATGGAAAAAATGGGCCTACTGGTTATCACCAACGGTGTTTACCAGTCGTCGCGTCACAGCTCGAAATAGCACCGTTCTCGCCATACTAATTCGTAGCGAAGGACGCGACGCAGACAGGTAGATACCCGCCGATAAGAATATTCCATTACACGGAGGCAAGGTCGTACATCATCGGTCGTCATGCAATCCCATTCTGTCCGTCTCTCTTCCAGGTAGCCACCGAGTTTCTACCGTACCGTCGACTAGTCCTACGTTCACTCCCTTATTCGCATCGTAGAATCGCGCGCGCCCCGTCCAACGATACGATCTACATGAGGCGTTAATTACGTATACCGTCCTACCGCGTTACACTGGCACTCGAGATATCTCTCGGCGAGCCGTGGCTGGGTACGTATCGCGACTCGCTGGCTCACCGACTCTACCACCAGCTAACACTGTCGACGGTGGTCCATCCGGACCGGGTATGGCTTCCAACCGGCAATATAAGATCAAATTCCTCTTCTCGCTATAAACCCAGGTCTGAGCTATTGCCTGGACGAACTCTTATCGTTTCTGTTCGCTTATTCCTCTACGTCCTCGAGGTTCTTTTTTTTGTTATTTCTTCAACAGCTTTAAAGTCCTTCCCCTCCGTTTCCTAGAACTTCCCTCGGTGGAATATTTTTATATGGGAATTAGCTTTTTAATATCAATCTCGTCGTTATTCATCGTTTCAATTTTTATAAGTAAATAGCACGTTAATTTATAGTTCGTACATTGTACACCTTTATGTAAGTATCAATATCGTTTTATTCGCACTTGAATCTACGTCGAAAAAATAAAAATCTCAAACACGCTTCGTTCGACCTTGTCGAGTGTAACGTGTTCTTACTCTGGAGGTTTTTTTTTAGTCGATTTGTATGTTTATTTGCGCGATCTTCGTACGTAGCCTTGAAGGAAGTTCAAAGAAGTCGGTACACGTACCGGTCGATTTATCGATAGAAAAAGTCAAAATTATGAAAATGAGGGGAAGCCGAAGAAAGAGAGTGAGTGAGAGTGAGTGAGGGAGAGAGAGAGAGAAGTGCGAAATGCGTTTGCAACAACGTATCGACGAGTCCAGCAGGACGTACGTGCCTACTGCTCCTTCCGACCCTGAACGAGCACGCACGTAGATACGATTCTCGGTAAGGAGCGAACGAGAGCTTGTTCAACTCTGTCTCGGAAGTTCTAGTTATCAGCGGTGTTGAAAACGTACCCGTAAATCCAACGATCCATACTTACATAGCGCATATAGCTACATCGATTATTCAATTAACAATTTATACAAACCACTCATTTACTACAGTGGCTTTCTCCAACTACCGACATAATCGAACGTCAAACGCAGAAACGTGCAATAATCACGTTGGACGTTGCAATATCGACTTATACTTTGCTACCACATACGCACAGGACTAAGGATATAATCGGCTCAAGCTTTCGAGATACGCTCGGTTGGCTATAACTTGATTATATAATCCTTTTTTAAACGAAGCAAAAAAATAGCCACATCCTTCATAAAACGTCGAATCTTGATTTTTTTTAAATTCTTTAATTTTCAATTTTTATTTTAAAAAAAGTGCATTTATACTTAGAACAAAGTTGTATAAAATCAATAAACCTAGGTCTCTATACAGTGTTCTTGTCGAGTGTTATTTTCCTACGTTTCTATCTATACCGTCAGTACCTACGCGCGATTTCCCGAATTACCGACAATGCGGCAAAGTACGCCACGAGCCATTACGACAAGAGAAAGGATAATAGTCCTGAACTTGCCGGAGCACTCATGGTTCGAGGACGTGCCACAAAAGGGTTTCTGATGCGAACCCTCCTCTCTCTCTCTCTCTCTCTCTCTCTCTCTAGACCGACTGCCGCCAGATTGAACCACCCTTCCTTCTCGAAATCAGAGTGGATGTCGAGAATAGCTCCGGCGCATATAATAGTCATGGCACGTTATACGGCACGTATACATATAATTTCGGTGGTACGTGCAAGCGCGGTATTCACGAAACGTTTTGAATTTGGCGCGAAGACAGCTCGAGACATGATGGATTAAGACACGGTTACACAGAAATTATATACTGGTAGCGATTAAGTCGCGACTTACCGGCGTCTGATTTTCGTGGCCCATACGGCAACGGTTAAATCCCGTAATGAACCATTTCTAATCACTGTCGTATGTTATATAATACTTCAATTTGTGTTTAATAATTTCTAAACAAGAATTTCACGAAGCGAGTGTCGTACTCACCGTAGAATATTGCTTTGACGTTGGCGAGATATCTGACGAATTTGTAATTCTGCAACAGAAATTAAAACGAAACTTTCATGAGAATACGTATAAAACAATTTTTATTATGGTTTATTCATTTCGAGAGTATCGCTCTCTCTCTCTCTCTCTCTTTTTCTCTCTGTCTCTATCTCTTGAGGCGAATAAAAAAATATTACCAGCGAAGAATAAAAGATGAGAAAGGAAAATACGGCCGGTGCGTTGTACCTAACGAATTTAAATTTTCTTCGCCGACTTTTTGCGCGACTTCTTCAAGGGAGAAACAATAATACCCTGGTATTAATTCCACGACTGCCCTGCCCTCCGATACGTTTCCCTCCTTCGCTACCTATCGTACGAACGCCGTATATATATATATATATCACGCCAGGTACTTTCGAAAAATCGAGACTAGCACTAACTTGGTAGAACTCGAATAAATTGACTCAAAGTGGGCGCAAGCTTTTTCAATTAATGGAATGGAATCGAGCATGCGTGCGGGCACACTCGTTGGAATAACAATCAACATTAAGTGAGCTTGTTGCGAGCAAAATCGAGAAAAGGAGATGAGAAAATGGTGAATTTTTACGATGCAAAATTGCAAGTCGCGCAGAAATTCTTCGTTTCTACATTTTTTACGAAACGCCTGTATAATTTCTCATGCGAGTCGCGTGACGAATAGAGCTCGAACGAGAATCGATAAAATGAACGAAAAATAAATCGTTATCGATGGCAGATACATTACCGAACGTCGATAAATCAAAATCGGTTCACGATTATATATTGTATGGCTTATGGAAATCTATAGCGGTTATTAAAGTACGATTATTCATGAGCCTCCGCCGTTGCAAATAAGATTACGTCTATGATCTCTTTACAGTCGGACATGAAGCGATTTAATGAAAGGAAGAACGATAGGTTGCCGATCCATTTTTCGATTACGATCGTATTTTATCAAGTTCGATAAATATTATTATGAAAAATCGGCATAAGTTTTTTTTTGCTAAGAATTTTTTCGATATATTTTTGCAATTTATTTATTGAACATTGCGACACTCGCGAGTTTAACGAATCTGCTGATTTTATAGAGATCGTTTATTGCAAAATACATCGATCTCGCTGCTATTCGTTCCAAAACGCGTACTCGCGCATCTCAATGCATAAATCGTCGTAATTGCGAGTAGCAGAATCCTGTGATGTTCGCTCCTCGCCAGGATAACCCGAACGCATCCTCGGAGAATCTTTGGCCAAAGTAATAGTCGGAAACACAGGGTATCGTGCTATAGTATAGAATTCTGGAAAATAGGTGTACACGCGATTCGTGAGGAAATCGCCCAGTCGAACGGAGCGAGGGACTCGTGATTGCCGTTTTACGATCGCGCAATAGAAACGAGCGAAACTTTGTTTGCCCGTCCGAAAGAGAGATGAATAACCTGCGATAGGCACCGTACAACGTAGATAACTTTGATGATTAAATCTTTTCCCGCGAAAAATTACGAAAAAATGGGACTACTGCGTCGAATAATTCTCGGATGACTTTGAAAATTCCAAGTCCTTAAAAAAATCAAATATTTCGCATATTTTGTATCGCTTTTTTTTCAAAGATCGTTGACGTTACCAATGAGAGACTTCCGCCTTGTATATCGTGATCCCCGTGTACATCGTCATTCGATCCAAAACGATGCTTGGAATTACGAAGCTCCGGCATTCCGCCGTAGAATCCGAATGGCAAGGAGAAAACGTGAATAGAGAGAAAACCATAGAAAGATTGCCTAGAGTGAATAGAAGACTAGGGGTATTACGCATAGTGCTGTTTTATAACGTAAAGTGAAGAGGGAATCGGTGCTACGCGTCCGCGTCGGAAGATAGGGATGAGAAGTGCTGCCATAATATCCACACGATCTGTAAAGATTGTGAAAAAATATCTTACGTGGCTCGGTTCGAGCGATGAGTGACACGAGTACAGAAACCGGAAATGCTCGATCGAACAATATAAAAATCAATTATCACAGATGGCGTTATAGATTTTGAGGTTAGGAGTGCCGGATGGACCTCTAACGCTTTCTTCGGAACTTTACCCATCCATTGTTCTCCTACCAGCTATTCCTTAATACCAACAAACTTAGCTGTACCAGGAACCTCCTATAAGCACGACCCATCATCGATTTTTCGGTCGAGCTACGAGGCAAGCTTCCTCGCCGGACCGCCATTTTAGGTTACGCGACAGCCATCTTGAGTTCCCGTTAATTATCAACGGATTTTGCTCTCTAACCCACGTAAATCTCATCTCGCTCATTCCTGACGACGTTCTCGACCCGCGTGACCACATTACAACCCTTAATAACACATAATTTCACATTACGATTCAACTATAGCTTTTATATATAGAAAACTTTTCACAATTTAATCGATCTTCCTGTCCAAGCTAAATATCACCCGCGACGTCGTCTCCTCTAGCGCGTATCCGTTCACGCTCTTTCAAACACGGAATAAACGAAGGTTGATGAGCCGAGACAGGGTAAATTGAATTATGGAAAGTTGCACTGTTACACGCGTCACGTGGACGTAGAGAAAGACTCACGGGGGTCTGGTACGTGCCTTCATCGAAATCTCGCACACACCACCACCACGTATACCAGCTGCCGTGTGTGAACGCACGTAGCCCGCGCTTTCATGGTTATATACGTAAATGCGAAAGGTTATTAAATAATTAAAGTTATTATTTCATGGCCCGGTAAGAGCGCGGGGTAAAATACATAGCGAGAGAGAAAGAGAGCTGGAAAGACGGAGAAAGACAGAGAGAGAGAGAGAGAGAGAGAGAGGGAGAGTGACGCGAGGCGGCCTTCGCAGAACGTCGCGGATGGAACAATCTCCTCTGTGTGTCCACTGATGATGCGGTCCGAGATAGCCACGAGATGGCGAAAGAGACGACGGGGAGAAAGGAAAAAGAAAACGGTGGAAGTTGGGTGCATGCCGTAGATGCATGCATGCATGTAACGTACTACGAGTAAGTATTCGCAGTTGGGTTACAGTTGGCCGACGACGAAGCGAGAGAGCGCGCGTTCTATCCACCGTGCGCGCTTCATGGGTACGACGTCACCGACGATGTCTCCGACATAGCCGTTCTTGCGATGTCACGGGTACTGTCCCATCCTGGCTATGCGCATGGTGGCCATGGTCTGTACTGCACTGGTATTTAACAGAGCGAGGACCGACCCTGGGTGGTTGTTTCTTCGTCCTCGGTCGTCCACCACTCTACCTCTACCTCTCTTCGTTCCTCTTCCCCCCCGCCCCTCTCTTACCCTTGACAACAGCTCTACGTTGCTTATCCCTCATTCGAGGTACGTAGACGCTCTCTACCACTGCCATCAACATGCTATGTGCTGACGAGCCCTCTCCTCGACTCTCCTCCCCTCAGCTGCCCTTTATCCTCGTTCCCCATAGTCGCCTATATACGTATGCATACAGAATGGCGTTCCTCTCATTATAAATTCTCCACAAGCTCTTGCGATAAAATGAGCGGAGAAAGGACAAGGGTTGATGCGCACGTGTATATATATATATATATATCCGTGTACGTGTATGTATATATATATATATGCGCTTTAATGTAATACGAATATTGCAAGAGTACCCGGTCACACAATGGCGCATACGCCGGAACGGGTAATCCGCGAACCCAACATTAGCAGAGGTCGCGGTTTATTACGTTACGTAAACGTGTGTACACGGGGCTACTTTTTAAGGACGGCGATATCTCGCCTTTTTTTCGAGGGAATATCACGCTTTTTTGACGAATGAATTGTAAATAGTTGTTTTTTCCACTATCCATTAAAAAATTATAATAAATATTATGAATTTTACCAATAGCGAAGAATGATTTGTTTTTTATTTTTAATTATATCCTCGATTTTTCAAGAAGATGTCTTACGCGTGTTATCAATCTCACAATAAAAGACGCATGTTTGTCTATATCCTTGCGATTTTCGAACAAGTCGCTTTAACCTCTCCCTTCAATTCGACATCTTGTATTGGCTCAAGGTAAACAAAAAAATTAAATAACAAAAAGAAAAAGAAATACTTGAGGTTGTAATCTCGTGAATGTACGTTACGGTTCTCGGTCGCGTACAGCGATTCCGTCGATCGCGATGTACCGATGACCCGGTTATCCATATCAGAGGAATATACGGCACGGTTTACGCGCCAGATACCTCGAAGTTTGCCGAAGGAATAAAATTTTCCCAGAGCGGCGTATCGGCTTCGTATCGCGGGGTGTGTGTGGCCCGTGTCGAGTACACCCACACACACACACACTCAGAATGTTGCATTTGCGTTCCATGAATATCGTCGACGAATATATATATATATATACGTCTATATATATGTGTATATATATGTACATATATATATATCTGTAACGCCGGTAGGTTAGATACAGGATCGAGGTACCTGATATATAAAATTCCTATGGACGAACGTTTTTCTTCCGTATCGGCCGTTTTTTTTCCTTACCCTCCAGCTATACGTTCGATCTATAGGACTTGTACGTATAGACGCATGCGTATCCTGTGTGCGCGTATGTGTGTAACTCGCGCAACTCCGCTGCTTCTGCCGCCGTGATAAATTGTATCTAAGCGAGCAACGCTCTCCGCAATGGGCCCCTCCGGCTTGCTGCAGGTACTTTCTACCTTAGTATATAAGCGTGTATATATATATATATATATATATATAGAGAGAGAGAGAGATAGTATATAAGGTACTCTTCAAAGATAGAGCGAAAGCGTATAGAGGAATGACGAAGAAAGAGCGCGAGCTTTACTACGAAGTAACGACGTATGTGGAATCGTTAGATCCTCGAACATGCAAATTCTCGACGTGACGTCGTGGAATTCCAGTGACCCAGTGACACACGTTGCACAGATTCTTGCCGTACCAACGAACGTCCACTTCGAGAGAGAAAGAGAGAGAGAGAGAGAGAGAGAGAAGGAGAGAAAGAGAAAGAGAGAGAGAGGGAGAGAGAGGGAGAGAGAAAGAGAAAAAAAGAGAGAAAGAGAGAGAGAGGGAGAAAGACTCGGTCGGCCTCTGTGCCTCGTAGTAACGCACTGAAAAACTTATATCTATGTAGCGCACGAACGAACGGAGTACTCGCTTTCCAAGATACTCGCGTACTCCGCGCGATACTCGTTATAATGATACAATAACATAGCGGGGATGCATCGAGGGTTGGTACCGAGGGGGAAATAAATTATCGTACGAACCTTGGATTCTCCCGAAGAGACGTGAAAACGTTGTAGTTCGTGAGTTCAAAAAGAAATAAAGTACAACGTTGGGTTCATAAATATCTTCGGAATTACGAGAGAAATTTTTACCGAGACGCAATTTTTATGTTAACTCGGGGTAAAACGAACTGGCCAAAAAGTTGTTGCGCTTTTAATACAAGCACGCGTATGTTAATACATAGGGGAAAAACGCAATTACTTTATTTGGCTAGTCTAATATTATTAAATGTCAAAACAAAAAAAAAATTGTATACGTTACGTACAAGGACGCGTTATTGTTAACGAATGAAAGGTGTAAAGAAGAAGTGGCGGATTATGCCAGACTCTTCATTGTCGAGTTTGAAGTTTTGAAGTATCTTTCATCGACCGTTGGCATACGTTGCGAATGAAATGCGCGTCTTCTTCGTACGTGCGGCTCTCTAGGGCGGCTCTCTTTGTGCCGACAATCAGCTTTGGAATAATATATGCCGGCGTAATGTCTTCCTGATGAAGGTTCACCCGAGGAAAGACGTCGGTCGTAGAAGTCTGCATAAGAGCTTCTCCGCGTATACATACATATATATATATATATAGATATATCGTGTGTACAGTACACCTGAGAAAGTGCTTTGCGGGCTATTGTCATAAGTGAAAATGGAAGCTGTTGGCATATCCACTAGGAAGCAAAATAACAAGAATGAGATATTCATAGGAAATAATTTGCATGAATGATTCGTGTACTCGTTGGTTAATAATGCCATACGCAATGTTCGTCATTTCGGACTGCGTTATCGAAAGAACAGAAAGGAAAAATAACCGAAGAAAAATCGTCGAAAAAAGGCAAAATATGAAAAAATCGCAATCACAGAAAAATTACTACGGCAATAAATCGCAATTATTAATTAACAATGAGCAATGAATTATTGAAAATTTATCCGATATAATCACAACGACGATATTATTCGATTAAGAGCAACCGACAAAATTTATCAATCTTATTTTTATATCAAACATTTTGTTTATCAATGAGTAGTCGAGTCGTAATGACAATGCGAATAAAATGAAAAATAAGTCGATATAAATTATTAAAAAATTGTTACGTTCCCTCGTTTCTCGAAGATTAATATTAACTCTCGTTTTTTTTGCTGCCCGACGTCATTGGCACGCGAAGCACATTAATTCCACGGTTCTTACGAGATGAGATGCGCATCAAATTCTCGCACGAAATTCCTCCTTTTTCGCCGCGTCTATCTATCTTTTTCTCTTTCTCTCTCTCTCTCTCTCGCTCTCTTTTCGCTCTGTATCGTTTTAAAACCCCCACCCCTTCTTTTCTCCCACCCTCGCCGCTTTTTCATCCCATCCACATCCTCCTTTTCTCGCTCATGGAATACTCAGGGTCGCAACGGTCCGTGAAATTTCCATAAAGAGCGGCGGAGATCCCGTAGTCAAAGTGGGTATTCGTACAAAGGGTTGCTTTATGAATTCGCGCTGCAACATCCGTCCGGTTTGCTCGTGAATAATATGCACCCTAGCTCAAACCTCCCAGACGCTTCTTCACCACCGCTTCCCTCTACAATTCCCGAATCCGGCGCAGTCGGGCGTTTTCCGCCCCCACCCCTCCGCGCCGATCCACAGATCTCCCGACTTCTTTTCTCGAACTACGTTTCGTACGTACCGCACTTTATATAGATTCACCGAATTCGTCGGCTTTTAGCCAAGCTCACTTAGGGGGGTTGATTTTATAGGGTTGATGAGTGGGGATTGGATTTTGTAAAGATCGTCTTTTGGTTTAAGATATGAACTAAAAAAGGTTTCGACCCCTGATTCATATTTGAATTCGTACTTGTACATCGAACTCGACTCGTATATAAGATTGATTCAAGTTGACCGCAAACAAAATGGAGATTAATCGAAAATAATTTGGGGCGAGACAAAAAAAATAATCGAACTTGGATAAAATGCAAGCCATCCTCTATAATCTAGGTTTACGTGACCCCCCCCCCCCTTCCCCCCCTGTAGTTGAATTCTTTCGTATCGCTACGAGTGAAAAATTCCGGAGACGCGACGCCATGGCAAATCTTTCCCATACCGATGTCAACTCGCTCTTTGTGTTTCGAGTCATGCGACTCGTACCTCTATGTCACCACATCACCCCGCTGAACACCTCGGTTCAGTTAATTTCCGCTTGCTTTGGAATTTAGGTCGTTTCCGGGGTGTCTATGTACCCCCGCCTCCCTCACCCCTCCGCCATTTCAACCCCTCGCCGCTCTTCGTCTCTCCTTCTTCGTTCTCCTGGGCCCATTCGAGTGGATAGACAAGGGGTACGGTGAGGATCGCGTCTCGTGAAATTCCTTCACGTGTTTAGAGTCACGAATTTCTGTACGCTTCTCTCCCTCTCTCTCTCTCTCTCTCTCCCTCTCTCTCTTCTCTCTCTCTATCGTTGCTGCTTTTAGCTACCCCTCTCTCCTGATCGGTCTATGTTCCCTCGCACCGAATTGTATATGTACCATCCTCGTCGTCGCTATTCCGAGAATTTCGTACTTGTTCATCCTTTGCTCGACGATCGCTCTTCGTGCCTCTCGAAATACCTATGTCATCATTATCAGGATTTGAGAGTGGTGAGAGAGCTCAAATGTAGATATCGCGAGATATGGAATCCGCGTAAGCTTGTTGAAAGGTATATACGTACGTATATACATACAGGTACATACGTAAATGCCAATTGTGTCATCGAAACGAGGTCGTCGTTGATCCGACGAAAGCTTATTCGACGATCAAAGATTCTTCGTTATTTTCAGGCTTGAAAAAAAAATGTCAAAACAATTTCCCGGCATTTAGAAAAATGACAATTTTTATAAATATTAATCCAAATGTAAACGACGATTTAAACAACATCAAAATCTCGCTAATCGACGTAAGAAATCTCGTAGACGTAAAAGTATACCGAATAGTTCGACCGCAAAGAGACCGCGGGATCGCGCGTGCCGGTCCATTTAGGTACGTTTCTCCCTCGCATCATTGACACCCCCAGCCTTAGATTGTTTCGCGAGTGAGCGAGATACTCCAAGTATGTCGAAAAATAGGATAAAATAAGTCACGAATTGGCAGGGTCGAACGTGAAAAAAAAATGTTAATTAGCCGCAAACCACGATGGTACACGGCCGGGGCTTAATACTATACACAATTCTGCGGTCGCGGGTATACCATGCGATTTGCTGCTGCCACCATACCTTCCCTATACATATATACATATATGCATAAATATAAACATATATATACATACATATATATATATATTTGGCGTGTATATTTTGTACATGTACAGTGAGAGTCATACGTGCAGTTGGATGCGGGTAAGTAGCCTACATAAATTGCCACCGCTCAGTACTGGCATACATATCTATAATATATTATACATATATATATATATATATATATATATATGTATAGGATGGCGGCCCCGCGTGTGCTCGACGTTTCCGTATACTCAAAGTCTAATACAGCGGCGGTCGTGCTTCGTGCGAAACGGCTTCTTTTACTTCTCCCTTCTCCCATTCTCATCACTAAATACACCCACAGACACACACACGTATACGCACACTTAGTCCCTTTTCAACCTCGAGACTCAACTCGTCACCCAGCGCCTAACGTAGGATTCTTTTTTTTTTTTTGTTATTTCGTTTTCATATTTTTTATTTTCTTTACTTTTCCAGTTCCTCTGGCAAGAGAATGAAAAACCCGCGACGAACGAGTGTTACGCACACTACACTACGCGAGTACACTCTGCAGGCAGAGACGTACAGTCTCGCTGTTACTCGATTGTTCAAGATGACGGTAGGCGTTTATACGATGGTAGAAAGAGAGAGAGAGAGAGAGAGAGAGAGAGAGAGGGAGTGAGAGTGAAGGGAGCGATGGGAGGTAGCTGTGTACGCCACGAGGAAAACATTCGGAGAGAAAATAGGAGAGACGAAAAAGTAAGAATGGAGTGTGTGGAGAGAAGAATCGGGAACAAAGGCGGCACGAGTGTGCGTAAGCTTCGTATATATTTATATGGGGGTATGTACGTGTGTGTAGTGCGAGAGAAAAATATATACAGACATGCATCCCCTGCCACTGTTCTATATATATTTATGTAGGTAGTGCTAGAGAAAGATATATATATATATAATCTTTTCTCTATATGACTATATATATATATATATATATACAGTCGTGTACACCTGCACAACTACGAATGAGAAACGAAAGAATCTCTGTGGCCGGCGCGACAGTATGTCTATACGAGACGTACCGTTTCCACTTGTGAAAATATACAGTAGAAAAAGGTTTTCACGACGGTATCTCCATATCTACTTCGAGAACCGTGGCAACTCCGGCTTGCACTTACGCCGAGAAAAGCCCTTGTGACTATATTCATGAAGACGACGTGGGGTATACAACAAGATTGCACCTCTATGAACTTGTAGGCATCGTGTATAACGAAATCCACAACCCCCGAAGGTCTTTTACTCGTCTCGTACGGTAGAAACACACTCTAGCTAGTGTGGAAAATCATATTTTTCATTCGACCTCACGATCTTGGAACCCTGGATCGTTTTTTTTCCTCGTTGATACGTTCGTACTCGTGACAAGACGTTTTTCACGAGAAAATCTTAAACTTATGAGAGATCGAACTGTACCACCGTATAGGCGTTGTAGCTCGAAGGGTGTGTGTAGTCGGTTGAGCGGAGCGTTGTTGTATCTATAAACCGTAACTGTTGGTTATCGGGGGAACCTTAATTTCCTCAATACGTCAGCTCCGGGGCCAATTAGAGTCGAGGGATATCACGAAGGTTAGAGTCGTGCCGCGACACTGACCTCTCCCGCTCCCGAACATGCTCCTGCTGTTGCTAGCTGAGACTGCTTCCCTCCCTCTCTCTCTCTCTCTCTCTCTCTCTCTCTCTCTTTCTCTATATATACCACGCACAGCGACGTCGTAACTGTATATAGTTATGGCATCATGACTGGGCGAAGCTTCCAATTTCCTCTCGTTTGCCTGTACATACGGAGATACGCGTCCGGTATGGTTCAACACGGTATCCAAGTTCACTATTCGCACTGATACTCCCACACGCCTTGCTCCTGACGTCGACCGGATCGCCGGGTGTCCTTTCGAATCCATCGTCACCTAGGCATCACTCTGCATCTCTCTCCTTCGTCGAATTTCCACCGTCAACCTCGGTAAAACCCCGCAAGTTACCCCGCGTGAACGTTCAACGTCCACGACCAGACGGATGGAAAAAAAAGAATGTGGTTCTTTTTTTGTTTTGCTTTTGCTTTCTTTGTTAATGGACTTCACGATGGGAATGGCGATCGAGTCGATACACACCCATCGTTCGTATAAACGAGAGAGGACCGATCGAACGCGCCCCCGGACACGAACGAGGAAGAGCCCGAGAGAATGCAACCGTAAGCACTATCTCCGGAGAGTGGGCTGTCCGGATGCGTTGTACGAGCCATAGCCAATTACACTTTATGTTGCCCGAAATCGATCCCGATCGTATTTGATTCCGGGAGTGCCCTGGGCCTTGCACCCTTGTGTCTGTACTATTTATTTATCTACCGGGTATCCCTTGATGGAGACACCCGGTGTATTATACCCTCGATTTTTTTGCACGACGACAGATATATATTATAATAATATATATATATATATATAATAATAATAATATATTATAATATATTATTAATGTATTATTAAAAAGATTTTTTAAGTGTACGACGAGTACAATTTCTCACGTATATAGCTAAGCAACGGTGAAACGGAACCCTGGCCGAAGCTGCGGTGGATTACGTCGAATGCTAGATTAACTTCTATATCGCTTCATTCTCACCCATACGTACATGCCTCTGTGTACGTATAGATTATCACGGTATAAGCCTGGGGTGTATGTTGCCTGGTTTTAGTACATAGGAGGGGATACCGCTAAATTGAATTAAAATCACTCAAGTGTTTACCCACGATCTTCAATTATACTCGATGAACCCTCCCCCTTGGCATCCAAACAATGATCTTTCAAGTCCGTTATATCTTCCAGCCTGACAGAGAGCTAATGGTGCGCAGATGACCGCGTCCGGTTATTTTGTAACCGTCGCCAACGTGTACCCTCATCACGAAATGTAATCGGTGCTGGTATACCTGATGATCCGTAAGGGGAATTTCTGTACGGTAGATCGTCAAATGGTAAAATTAGCCTCGACCGTTATTAACGCTATGTCGAGCACTCGACGTTCTATCGGATTTTTGGTGATAAATAATATTCCCAATATTGTTCACAGAATATTTTGTTTCCAAAGTTCATATTTCATGTCGTAATGAAGAAATTTATTTCAAGCCGAACGTCGAACATTTACTGAAAAATGTTTTCATGTCCGACCAAGATTAATTCTTTGTAACGTTAATCTAATAAAATTGTTCCACGTCGACGAAATTGCCATAGAATCGTAGATTCGGTCATTTTTACGTTTCGACGTTATTTCTGCAAGTCGGTAACAATAAACAGAGGTATGTAGTACAGAGCAAGGAATATATATATATCCTTTTGTGTCTCGTTCCTTTTCTCTCTATCCTCGTCGACCCACCGCGCGTTTAACTTCTACGTTACATATATATATATATATATGACACGAATGTACAGCGGTTAAGAATGGAGAAGGGAAAGCGAAGGGGAAGAGCGAACTGACCGTTCTGCGGTTCGTCGATGATAGTTAACTCGAGCGTAATAATTACATGATTTTCCGTGGTTATAACGTACGGTCGAGGGTCGTGGACCCCGCTCGCGAACGGTATCGGATATTATAAGAAGGGAAAGAGCCAAGTTGCTTCCTCGTCTCTTCCTCGAGTATACACACACACACACAAAAACACATGTATATATATTTCGCGCTTCTAAGAGGGATTTACTTTGAGAACAAACTTGCGAATGCCCATCGACATAGCGGAATCGAAATAGAGCCAGGCAGCTGTTCGTTGATCTAATTCCTCGCTTCTGTCCCCTGCGCTTGCTACTCGAACTCTGATGATGATCGATCGATCTGCCTTCCATCTTAGTTTATTTTTTCTCTTCGTCGCTTGTTCTCTTCCCCTTCGTCCCTCTGTTAGAACGTCGGGGAGCGTAAAAACGGATGTCGGACCTGTTCGTCCTCCATTGATGGTCTTGAAAAATATTTACTTTACGAATTCGAGTCTACCGTATCATATGTATATATATATATATATATATATATATAGTGTGTATGTGTGTGTTTTTGTATGTATACGATGGATAGAAAAATCTGCCGAGAATGATTGAGATGAGGCGAGGAAACGATAGAGCCATGAAATGGAAGAACGAAGGACCAAGTCGGGCGTATGGGACTGGGAACGTGACGAGACACTTGTATGGTATAAGAGTATATGGAGGTCAGCCTGAGAAAGCAAGCATTCAGGAGGCTCTTGACCGTTGGAGGATTCTGACAGGAGGGTGACGAATCGGTTCATTATCGCGGCTATGAGAGTCCGGTTGGATAGATCGATTGGAAAATGGAGACGAGATATTTCGTCCTGCCGAATAGATAAATATCGAGGGTGACCAGAAAGTAATTGCGTTTTTGATGCAACAACGTTTATATCGACCTATCGGAATAAAGAAAAAACGCATTGACTTTTGGCACCGAGTTAAAATAGGCGACAATGACAGACTCGTGTACGAAGCCAGTTTTTGTTGACTATTTGATGTGTCGAGAAGGGTGAGAAGCGATTCAGGACTGTTTCATACGAGTCCTCGGTTTCATACGTGACGTCACGTATGTCACATAGACACATAGACGGTAGACTGATCAATCGATTTTCACCGTCGAATCACGGATATCATGGAGGTCTTCTTGGAGGGTGCGGAGGTCGAGCAAATATTGTCTTTCGTAGGTAGACTACGAAATGCAGCGGTGACGACTCGTACCCGGTGACGTCTTGCGACGGTTACGCCGGGTCTTGAGAGGAAAATCGACGGGGATAGAGACGCCAACCTCCTTGTACGTCCTTGTCGTCGAACGCTCAGGATCGTCTAAAGGTGCTGGCTCAGCTTCTGGAGAGCTCTCGAAAGTTCTTCGTAGGAGAGGGGGATCGAGGGGTCGGATAGCAAAGGGGGATTGAAGGGAGAGTAGAGGGTATCTTAGAAAGCACGTGGACCAATTTCCCGTGGAGTGTGCATAGAAGCATCCATGCATTGACGATCCCGGACTGTCGTACACACATTTTCTCGAGCGTAATCTCTCCAGAAGGCAGTCACGTCGCGTAGACATCCAGGCAGGTAGACTCGAGCGATTTCCTGTCTGTCTATTTACTACGTCCGTCGTAGGAAATCGGCAAATTCGAGGATACTCTTGGCAATACGTACTGATATTGCTAGAATTTCAAAATAATATTGCGTTCGAATTAATCGTCCGATAAAAAGTTAATATCGATCGACCGGTAATAACGTCAATTTTTCTCAATGAATTTTTCGATCATATCGAAATCATATTAACCGGAAATACGTTTTACCAATCGGATGTTAAGAAAAGAAAAAAACTTGAGAAAAAATTTATCGTCCACGATCGTCTAAAATTGATTATCGTCGATCGAGTCGATTCGAAATAACGAAAATTCGACGTTATCTATTTTCAAACTATTCGAAAATATATCAGCTGGAAATATGTTCGATGATCGAAGAAGCGACGTTACTTGGTCTCGTTGAAAACAAAATTGCTACGTTTCGCTTTCTTCGATATGTTGATGTTCCGAGTCAACGATATATCATAAATCCACTCGTGAAAACACCGAGTTACGTAAGTAGTCGTAACGTCAAATGGACCTGTAGTAGGTGGATGAAGTCAACTAGGACGCGATGAAACGAGAGGGTGATTCGACGAATCGATGGATTATTCCCCGGAGGGTTAACCATCGCGATAGCTATCGCATCAACGTTGCTCAAACTTTATTATCGTAGGACGTTAAGCCTCGATGTCGAAGAAAAGCGAGTGAATCGAGCGAAGGATCATACCGTAAGAATTCTCGATGGATGAAAATAAAGAGTAAGACAATATATAGGGGTGAGCAACCAGAAACGAGAAGTTGAGAAGCGTGGCGAATGTCTCTCGGCAACCGCGACAAACATCGACGAGCTAGACACCGTGAATACGTTCGAACGTGCAGAAGGCTATGTATGTATGCGGGTTTATGGGTGTGTGTGTATGAGTCTGTGTATATTCACTTTGTCACTGGTGAAAAAGTCGCTAGTTCTTCTACGTGTTCACAGAGGCATTCATGCATCTAGAATCCGGTGCTCCGACAAGTCCCTCCCATCTCTTTCTCGGTATTTTCCTCGAAAGACGAATTTTGTTGAGCACGGAGACGTCTCGATTCATATAGACGGGGTAAGCTTTAAGCCAGACAAGAAATAGTCTTCTCGTTCCTGCTCACTGCGGAATTTTCGTAACGTTGGAACGAAATTTTCTTGGCTTCTCTTTGATACGTGATCTAATTTGCGGATCATTGAGATAATCGCATTTTATATTCGCACGCTTAATGCTCCGAGATAGAGAAACATTATTTGATCGACTGTCGAACAGAGGTGGAAATAGGGGTGTGAATAATTCAAAAAAGAAACAAAAAATGTATCGTTTGAATTTAAAAAAATTGAAATAATTGACGAAGAGTTTTACCGAATAATTCTTGGAATTACGAAAGTTTGAAAAGTTGTCGAAAGAAGTGACGTACGTTAGAGCGTGAAACCTTCAGGGTTTGAGATTTTCCCTCGATACCCCCGGGGCGTTCTTCCCGTCGGTGAAAAGCAACGAAGCAGAAAAGTGTATCACAGGAGGCGCCCGAATAGGTTCAAAAACAAGTGTGGCGTCGAGTGCTAATCAAACGCGGTGTAGCGTGACGAAATTAAAATCTACCAGACACGGGGTTAGCTACGAAGTCGACTGTCCCATGGATGATTATACGGCGATGTTCATCCCCTGCGTTCAACCCTACACATTGACGGCAACTTTACATCGTGTCGTTATTATTACATCGAGATTTAGTCAACTGCGCTCAATGCAGAAATGATGGCCCATTTGTCACGGAGATAGAGACGTGAAAATAAAAAAGTACGATATATAAATGAGGGATGAAACGGTCGCGTCGAAGCGACGAGAGAAAAAACGAAAAAAAAAATCGTCGGACGAATGATAGTGCGTGAAATATGCGCGAAACGATCGTTATCAATCGATAAAAGATAACGCTTTCAACGCGAAGTTAGAACGGTTTAGCGATTTTACCCTCCGAGCTATAGAAACTACCCCATTCTGTTTTTTTTTACCTCGTCCGTTTCCTCTCTATCCCCTTGGAAACCACCGCGATGGAATGACGACCGACGCTTTTCCCGTTCCGCGTGTACTCTATCGATCTATCTTTTTTTCTTCTTCTTCTCCTTCTTCTTCTTCTTCTTTACTCCTTTTCCAACGGTTTCCTTGATAGCTCGTTTTCCTCTACCTCTTTTCTCGTGTCGTCTCGACTGTGACGAGTCTTGTGCGATAACGACCGCCGGGTGAAGCTGCACTTTCGTAAATGGCATCGCGAGAGAACGTCCTTGTCGCGGAATATTGTGGAGAAAGCGAATGAAGGGGGTGGGGGAGGAAAAGCACTAGGTAGGGGATAACGGGAATATGGAAGGGATGAGAGAATGAGGTTTATAGCTACGAGGTTCTTTTTACGACGAATCCATCAAAGAATCGTTAGCCCGTACCTACCCTTTTTTCTCACTCGTCGCTCGTTCTCCAAGGTACACGCGTCACGGATCACTCGCAACTATATTATTTTTCGCTCTTACAAAATATATAAAAAAAACGATGTTTTTAAAGCTGGATTATTAAGCTCTCGTTCCGACAAAATAACAAAGCCCTATCGTTTTTTACTGCAAATAACGGATATACGAGAGAAATATCTGAAAAATTAATTGAAAACTTGTGCTTCGAAACAATCATCAGGAAAATCCTTATCGAAATGGCTCGGAAACGTTGTTTGCGTCGTTAGTCAGAATCGCAACTGAGTCAAACGCTGAAATTAAATGTAGCTTCGAATTATAATAACAATATTCTCGTCGCTGGTTACGCTCCGATGACGAACGACGAGAGAAACTCAAAGGTTTTCGTGCCAAAGCTGCAGCAAGAGGATGGTCGAAGAATGAAGATTATTCGAGCACGATAGATTTTTCAGTGCAAATTTCAAATAGCCCAACGTCGATGCACGGAGAGATGGTACGTGATCCAAATTCTCGGAATAAATGAAATAAAATGCGGGTATAAGAACGGCGCTCGACTCTAGGTACTCGTCTAGTGCGCGGACGAACACGTGACCTTTGAACAACCTAGCCAACCCTCTTTAAAGATTTTTAAACGAAAAATTGAGCACGGACTCTATATACGACTCAAAATTGATTCACGTGGAAGTCGTTCGCGGTTTCGACCGATCGACGGTTGAATAACGTCGGAAAGTGCCGAACGCCAAGTGGACGAGCTAATCCACTTTTCGTGTCCATTGTTCCCCTCTTTGTTACCGAGCCAGTCCCGCGATGTGCTCGCCCAATACGAACGTTCTGGTACTTCTGACGAGAGAGAGATGGAGGGAAAAAAAGAAAACCAGATAACTCGAACAGAATGGAGAAATACAGAGGAATAAAATGTGATAGGGAAAAAAGAAGGGAAAAAAGGGGGAAAGGATGAAAGGAACGGCTTGGTAGCCCTCCATTTTACTGTTACTCGGCGCTGAACCGCGTTATCTGCATTAGCATACGTTGGCCCTTGCAAACGAAGCGATGCGATCCAGAAGCCAGAAACCCGCGCGTGGAACACACCGCTGGCTCTCTATTTTCTTCATCGCTCTTTCTACTTCGCGTACCTTGCTTCGTTTCACCGCTACTCCCGCGAGAGCTTCCCGGCGAAAAAACGTCCTCGCGCACAGATTCAACCCAAAAGCCTTAATAACAGTATACCAGTCGTAGTCGAGTGGATCGAGAATCCTAACTGTGTTCCTTCGTACACGTGATAATTTTCAACTCCGTGCATACTTCTAGGATGTCACTCTATCTCTCTTGACCTCCATCCATTCCATTTTATCCGTCTCTCTCTCTCTCTCTCTGTCGAGCTCGAGGTTACATTTTCTACGAAAGCACACATTTAACCTTATTTTTCTTCATCTCGTGGCTACATTTATCGCGCCATCCATCTGACGGATCATCCATTTCGTTGCTTCTTACAAGGTGGCCGTTCCATCGTTTTGCCCACATTCGAAACATGTACCGAGTTCTCACGGTGAAGGTGGTCGTCGGAATCGTAATATTTCCATATTTTCGAAACGGATATGCTAATGTTACCTGCGTGGTCAGATTTAGATTTAGCTACGTAGTTAGGAACTAGTAGGTTTCTAGTAGCGTCGTGTCGTAGTTGGATCGAGAGAAGAGGGTCCTTGGGGAAATTCTTAGGGGGGGATGAATGAACTTACTGCACAGCCACCTGACGATACATCTCGCTGGCGTCAATTGGCTTAGTCTCCAGGATTTCCTACCCCTTGATAGCGCGTCGAATGAATTAATTTGGAAAACTTTGTCGAAAACTCCACGAGCACGACGTATACGGTTCATTCCACCAAGTGCTCGATGCACACGCACTCGGTGCACTTCTCTATTGCTCTCTATTATCGCGTCTGGTCTCTTCTCACTTCGTTTCTATGGTCTTAAATCTCGCTGCTCTTAACTAATGCTTTCTCGTTTCGTCTCACTCGAGATCGCCCGTCTTCTCCCTTCTTCTTTCCTATACTTCTCATTCTTCCATTTTGTTTTTTTCCATCCTCTCGTTCGTGATAGGTATACATTATACAGCGTGTTCGCATTGTTAAATTGATGGGTTTAGGTATAGTAACTGGCTGTACAGCCTCGAAGAATCGACCGTAGGAAGCCGGGCAGGCTTTATACCGTACGTATTTGGCACTACACAACTCGGCATCTTTCCACATTCTCAGGCCCTTTTGCACCGAACCCGGCGCGAAGTTAACGACTCCGTGGACGAGAATTATAAGCTTCGAGGTCGTGCATTCTCTCTTTTACACGCTCGAATCTTTCCGGTATTATTCATTATATCTTATAATAATGAGCTTGGGATTTTTGTCGCTTTTGCGCGATCCTATGTACATGCGTCGTTTGTGGATAACGCCGACAACGGATAGAGAGTCACGGTTTTCACCGAGGTATCCTGGTTAGCTAATGAGTATGGGGAGATTTCCGATTCCGCGATCAACCTTTGAGGTTACTTTGATTAGAGAGAATACGAGCCCTCTGAGCGATCCCAAGTTCCGGAAGCGGATTCTCATTTTTGTCGATTGTCCAGCTTAGAGATCGAACCACACACGTTTTGCGTAAAACGATTTTACCGGTACTTTGGAACTAGGGAATTTTCTGTGAAAAACTAATATAAAATAATTTTCAAAAATTGTCGATTGAAACGCGTTTTTACAAAAATTAATTTTTCGACTCCCTCGAATCGCACTTTAGGAAAATAAACTCCAGGGCTGACTTCTTGAATTCGTTTTTTCGATACTTCCTGAGAGCTTATGTCGATCGCAAATTTGCTGCTGATCACGAATAAATTAGTCGCTTTTCGCTCGCAAGAGAATTGGTAAATAAAAAGTCGGAAAAACGTTAAGTTTTGGCGTTTTCTCGGATTTTCGATGATTAATTTCGAGCTATCGAAGGAACAGCTATGATTTTCGTGGTCTACGAGAAATTTGCGACCTTTTACTTAAAATTCAGCAATCTCACAGTGAAAAATTGAAAAAAATCTAAAATTTATCACGTTTTCCCATCTTTCGACCCTCAAATCGCTAAAAACCTGAAACCAAAGATATCAAAACAAACATTATACTCCAATATTTCACAAGCCTCCTAAAAAATTGTCCTCCATTCCGCCACGCTTTATACTCAACTGTTAAAACTTTCGAGAAGAAAGAATTAACCTCGGAGCTGGACGAAGTTGGCAAGCATCGTAGGTCACCCTAAGCTTCGGAGATAACGTCAGGACTAGAGAGAACAAGAGAAACTCGACGGGATGGGAAGTAGATAGTGAATAAGCTCGTCGTGAAAACGACACGAGGAACAACGGTGCAAGAGGGTAGCCAGTAAGATGTACAACAATGCGCTCACCGGGGTGGCGTGTGTATATCCAAACCCTCTTTTACCTCGTCTCGCCGCTTCGACCTGTGGCGGTCAACCAGTCGCCATAAATATAAATCCTCGGGACCGCAAAGTAAAGGACCTCTAGCGAGGTGGGATATCTACTAACGTGATGCAATACCTTACTGTACGATGCTACAAATATCTTATATAGTTTGGACGCACACCTATCCTCGTATCAACCAACACATTGTGGTGCAAACTAACAATAAGTATACATATATATATATATATATATATATATATATATATATATATATATATATATATATATATCTACTTAGAGATCTCGTCCACCGCGTTTATACGTAGGTACGTTCACCAAACACTCGCAACGGATATTCCTGTTTACATCACGGAGTAAATTCGCCGCGGGGTCGATCCCATCGATGTACATTTTATTCGTTCGCCACATCGGCGAAGCATCGTTCATTGGTAACAACAAAGTATATGCTCGAGTCCCGTGCAAACTAGAGAATGGATAGCTGCGCGTGACCAATTCCACTATTGACGCGCTATCTCATTCACCTTCTACCATCATTCTCTCATCCCTTCGCGCTCTCTTTCTTCCTCTTTCGCCTGCCACCTTCGCCATCGTTCGATACGATAGAGCGTATTATTTGCCCTGACGCCTTATACATTTTATTTATCTACCTATATTTATGATTCATATGCCTAGGTATATTATTTTTTCGAGCTTCGGCAATGCGGAACGAATTGTAAATAAGAGACTCGTGGAATAAGATTTCGTCTACCGAGTTCTTTCTCTCTCTCTCTCTCTCTCACACACACACATACTCACTCTCGCGCTCTTTCTCGTTGTCGTCCTCGACAACGACGAAAGAGGAGAGAAAAACTATTTCTTCTCCGTTCGCCATGAGTCGCGAGGCGTGCTGGAGGGAAATACGAGAAGTACATATATAAGCGGATTGGAAAATTGACGAGGGCAACCGCTGACTCAGAACTCGAGCCACACATCACCTTTTCGATAACCGCCTGGCCGTGTCACCGATGTATACGCGAGTATACCAATGTACCTTCCATCCTGGGAGTTTGTACGTGAAACTTGAAAAAAATCAAGCTCACACCCGTAATACGCTCGTATATCATCGAGTATTTAAAAGTTTCGTATAAATAACTGTTCGTTCGACGATGAAGTATTTTTGAACTCGCGTAAATATCTTCCGACGTATCGAAGACTTGTGTGACGCACGCATTCAAATTTGTTTTTCTTTCTTCTCCGTCGATCGATAAATATTATAATAATGATTTGAAAAAAAGTCAATTTCGAATTCCATCACAATTTTTTTTGTTCAACTATTTTTATCGCTTGGTTATGAAAACTCCAATCGAGCAGAACTTTTGATCGAAAATTGGTCGACGTTCGAGAGATGGAAAAAAAAAAGTTAAACGAGAAGAAATAATCGAACGAAAGAACCAAAAAATAACGAAACGGTTGAAGAAATACGACGGTTTGATCGTAAATGAACTGATTCGAGGGCAAAAAAAAGAAATGTTCTCGATAAGTGACGTGGCGTGTTTTGACACATTGAGTAAAAAATGATGACGCGGGGCGGTCGAGGAGGAAGGGGAGGAAGGGTGAGTATGACGTATTTTATAGCCAAGACCGTGGAGGGTATATCCTTATGGGCTTTGGTATATCGACAACGCGCCCTGTGGGTTACTGCCGAGATTTCCTGTTTTTTTTTTCTTTTCGAATGAAAAGCTCAAATGGACGTATCGACAGGTAGCTCATGCCCGTTAGCCCCTCATGGTCGAGGAAAACCTTTCTGTACTATATTATGTATACACACATACATAAGAAAAATACACACACCCACAGAAACAGGAATACCAACGGCAATTCCAAAGAGGCTTTGTCGACAGTTTCGTCAATGTATATTCTCGAGCCATAGCACGGATTCTCTACGACTAGCACCCCCTCGAGGATTAAATCCGGGACGATATATTCCTCCTGCCGGTAAAAATTCTGAAACGAAGGGGGAATTCGAGACGTACCATGGCAGTCTTCATTCCTCTCGGCTACCCGGCAGTGGCTTTTCAAGAATCTCTCGTGAGACACACGACGCCGCGTTCGGGACACGAGACGAAAGTCTTGACGAACGAACCAGAAGCTACGCATATATACATATATATATATATATATATGTATGATCGTAGCACGTTTTGCTTCTTCGCTTCGTCGTCCTTGCACGGCCAATTTCCTTAATAAATGATCCCATTTCGCGCGAGCGAGTAACAAAAAGCGTCGGTGCGCCATTGAAATATCTTATATATCATCGTAACGTGAAATTAGATATTTATTGGTGACAGATGGGACACGCTGGTTCTACGGATCACGCGGGGCAATCAATCATACCGTAACGCCTATATATGTATATATATATATAACTATGGACTATTCGCTCACTTCTCGCCCTCATCTATCTCTTTCCCATTCTGCGAATTACCAGACACTTTCGGTACCAGAACGGTATTATACCCGGTATAATGAATCGTGATTGCGTGTAGTGGGCGAAATACTGTAATCATCGTCGTAAAAGTTTACATCGGCAAAAAAAAACAAAGTGATTTCTTCCGAAGGCAATCAACGCCTGAACAAAATATTTTTTTTTTTACATAACCAGTATCTAGATCGATCAATTCACATTGGCTTATGTTTATTGTCAGATACAACGAACTTCTTGCAAAATATAAAATAAATTGATTTCTCAAAAAAGGACGAAACTTTGAAAAAAAAAAAAAATTGAATAAAATTACTTCACAAAAGTGGATCGAATTTCGTAAAAAAATAAACCAATATTGAGTCTGACAGACGTATGGACTTGTTGAAAGGAATGAAATAAAATTGGTATTCACTCGCAATCGTTTGCTCGTTGAGGTCGATCGAACTTTACCAGTGACTTCATTTTATCGGTAACCGAACGTCCATGCCGGCTAACCGTATTAAGAGAAAATAAGAGAACGATCGATCCCAATCTTAGGAGCTTGTTTCCTGATTCCCGATTATTCGGGGGATTTGTCACCGTAGCACGCGATGTCCCCCCCCTTTCGGATTAGTTTCTTGATCCATTCGTCTCTCAGTCCGCCGTCACCTTACCAACCTTATCGCCCTGTCCCTTTGCCGCATACAAAGCTCCCTCTCAATCTCGTTCCCCAACTATATTCCCACTTTCGCCCCATGTATATTCACACTCGAGAACAGGCCCCCCGGAGTCCACGAGTGTGCGCATCGCGCTAAAGAGGATGAGAACGACAAGTGCCGAGCGGCACATTCGGAAATCCTCTTTGGTGAAATTTCATCCGTGGCGTGTTCTCGCATACGATGTCACAACCGGCACATTCACCGCTCGTACGTACGTGTGCACGTGATTTTGCATGCGTCGAACGAGATTCGTTGTGTACATACGCGAGTAACCCCCGAGGTTCGAAGTTCGTTGTACTCGAAGCCGACACGATGGGAATCACCGATTTTCAAATCTCGACGGTATTCCGGGACGAAGTTACACTCTGGCCGGAAATCATTCCAGCTAGATTCAAAATCGATGTTACGTTAGAATGTGTTGTTTTACGTCGGAAGGTCAAACCTTTGACCTTGACCGATGAGAAATTCCGTGAGTGGGAAAATCGTTAGAAATTTCGAAACCCAAAGTCGCAAACACCAGGCCTTTTTTGGAAGACATCTCCATTGTCTAATTTGATAGTTTGCGAGAGATTCGAACCCGGGTGACTTGGATCAAACGGATATTAATGTACTTTGAGCAACAGCTGGGAGCCCGCGGGCATTTCGAAAACAGGGATGTGCGAAAGCTAGGAACTTCGCGTCATGTCCACCTGACGGATATTTCTCTGTAAGCTACCAAGGGGCCTGAACAAGGGAAGCTCGTTACTCCCGCGAAAATTACACCAGCCACTTTCCAGATAGGACGTCCGGAGCAGGCAATGACCCTGGCAAGTCTGGAACAGTCCGTGTTTACTCAACTTCCGTACGTGTCGGGGCTATGAACTCGAGTATATTGCTCGTACCGTAATATCTTGGGATGTTGCGACTGCCAAACTTGAACTTAAGATCGCGGGGATTAAAGTCACGATTTTCAACGACTTTTTACCATTTTACATCAGTTTTTTAAGTATAATTTAACGATTAGTCTGATGATCAAACAATAATTGTGGTATTTTATTTTACTTCGAGCTTTCTCGTTTAAAATTTAATACGCGAGATATATGAATACATAAACAGAATTCGTATTATCGTAAATATTTTAAATCGAACCGGAGAGGATCGACTGTATTGCTCTCGGAAGATTTACCAACCCACCGTTACTTTTTATATCCTGCTAACCAAAGTCACGAGGGAAAATAATCCCTCTTTCTAGAGTCCATTATGTTTGCTACGATTTTGGTTCGGGATTTTAAAATTTAATCTAGATACACACGTGACCTCGATTCGGTAGCGTGTCAGAGAATCCGAAGTAGTTCCGTTCACCTGCTTTCAGGTAAACCGGAATAATCCTCTCGCGAAGTGCCCTTCCATTTTAGCTTTTCCTTTCGCCTTTACCACCGCGTGGCGAAGATTTAAACGATTTCGAGAATGGTAGGTACAAATCCTCACGATCTAGGTTGTAACCCTCTTCAGCCTCCTCGCTGAAAATCTATTCGGCTATTCGGTTTCATCAACTTCTCACCGCTTTTTCATATTTCTCATCTTATTGTGCTTCAATTTTATTCATGGTTATTTTTCCAATGATTTTTGTATTTTTTTCTACACTAATGGCATAATTTCTTCTATAAATTTTGAAAAAATTATTGAACGTGTTTTTTACAGTTTTTTTCCGACTCAATTTTTACTCAATTTCCCGGCAATGACCAGTGGGAATCGGTCAGATACTTATCAGTCGATATAAGTAAAGCCACCAGGATGAGAGAGAGAGAGAGAGAGAGAGAGAGAGAGAGAGAGAGAGAGAGAGAGAGAGAGAGAGAGAGAGAGAGAGACAGACAGAGACAAGGTGAAAAAGGGGATGATCAAGCTTCGTAGTTATCGCGGTACGAATTCGGCTCCAGGGGCTTTCGTCCCTCAAAGTGTTTCTTTCTCGTTTCAGTAAATGATCAAAGAACTGATACAATCGCTTTTGGGTTCTACAAATCCGTATGGCGAATTTCAACCTGAACTCCGATACAGTTCATTGCGTTTGACTAGAGCCATTACAGTGCGCCATTGAGAGTTTCCACTACGTTCAAAAGTGAGACCACCGTAAGTATCGATAGAACTGTAGGATCCGCGCAATCGACGCGTTACGATTTCGGATACGAATCGATTTTAAACGATGAAGAGAACATTTACAAAAGAAAAATTAGTTAAATCGTCGTTAATTTAAGAAAACATTATTACATTTTTCACCTCGAAATAATAACGACGCTCTTCTTCCTCCGACAACTAACGAAACAACGATAAATCATAAATCTTACGATCTGATAAAATTACCGACCGACGGTATTACAGCTCTACTTTTTTTCCCTCGCTCTAAAACAGCTTCGTAAATCTCTGAAAATGTTATGCAATCGCGATAACATCGTACGTTGTGCAACAAGTAACACGGTAAAAAGAACGAAAACATCGCGAATCAACCCCCGAAGGCGCCACGCATGCGCAATCATCGTTTAATCGGATTCGTTCGAACGCGCTCTCTCCCTCCCTCTCTCTCTCTCTCTCTCTGATTTTCTCCGTCACGGTCGTTGGAGTGACTCGGGGCTGAACTCGGTGTTACACCTCGGGGCGATTTATATATTGAAAAGTCGACGAAGTATCCACGTGCGTTGGCTCGACAACACGCGCGCCCCGTCACGATGCTTTGACGTGCTTACAGGCACGGGGCCCCGTCTGACGAGGGATGAGGGTTGCTTCGAGGCGCGGCCACGGTACGCACCGTGAACACGACGTTGGGACGTCTTAATGATAACATCTGATCCGGTGCTCCATCATGACCGCGAGAACCCCGGGGTATCCCGCCTCACAAAGAGGTTACGGTGCATAACGTTATTAACCCCGTGTCAATGTTCTTTGCACGGGATGTAAATAGAATTATCTTAACTAGCGAAAGTGGATTGTGCGCAGAGGCCGTGCCTCGATTATTACTGCAACATGGCGGAACGATGAGCTACGTCTACATCGAACACAAACTTAAAGGCCAGCATTTATTGTGGTAGTATAGTAAAAGCTACCCTTAAGCATGTATATGTATATGTATACATTTAATAGTGTAACTTTTCAGCTGCTTCGCCAGTCCCTCGGGTTTATCATTGAGCATCACCTTCTCTTGAAGGAGGGTTGCTTATATATATATGAGTAAAACGAACATTCGCACATGTACACCTTAACGCGGGCAATAATATAACGGCCGGGAGGCTTTATTATCGTGGCACCGGATACGAGGCGAGAATTTACTAAGGCGGCCATCTCGCTGGAGAGCAATGCCAGATGGAAACCACGTCGGTGGTAGCGAGAGGTGAGAATGACGTGACCGACCGAGAGCGAGTTTTCCAGGGAGAGGAAGTGCGAGAGGGAGAGAGAGGAAGAGAGAGAGAGAGAGAGAGAGTTGTGCAGTAACCGAGAGCCGCATCGTGGAGGGTTGAAACTCGATACCGAAACCCCTGGTTGATTAACGACGATTCATGCAACACCCGTCGTGATAAGCAGCGGTAGTAAGTTTACAGTAGTATGTAATACATAACTAGCGTACATATGTATCCACTTGCGTATCATCCGGATCCTCGAAGGAGTTGCGAAGCCTTGGATTTCTACCCCAGGGTCAACGACAATCTCAACCACCCTGTTAGACGCTTCGTTTTTGTAGAGAAGGTGGGATTTGTTGGGGTGAGATTTTTCGAATTACCGGAAACCATGTAGCTTCGTCGTTTTTTTTTGTCGAGTATTCGTCTCGAAGTCCTTAAATCCTTGGTAATTCTCAGATTTAACAGAAATCTGGGATCATCTTCTCAGCTACGAGGAACGAGACAGCATCGATCGCTGTTTAAGAAGACAAATTGAACTTACGACGTCCCTTAAGTGCCAATATCTCAATCTTGGAAAGAGCGAGGGAGAATGATAACGACGAATCTGTGATCCGAGACAAGGTGACTCGACCTTTGGACGACGGTAAAACGAGTTGAGTTTTTCCGGGTACCCAGACAATCCTTGAAAACATCGGACGAGAGGAGAGACTCCAGAAATATAGCAAAGGAAACAGAGAATCAGATGAAGATAAAATGACAGAGAAGAGAAGTAAAGGGCAAAACTTCCTTTGAGGGGTCGAGGAGATCGAGTCGTTCTGGATTCCGCGCAGTTTCCCGGAAACACACGTTTTGCAAGATATTCTTGGATCCTTGGAGTCCTCGAAAGCGGCAGAAGGACGGTAGGTAGGTAGTAGAGCAGAAGTAGATCTTGGACAATTTCGAGTACTCGTTGCTGGCCACTTGGACTCTCGTCCTTTCCTACGAGGAGCCACGATGCTGGTTTAACGACCTTTTCGGACTGTAGGTACACACGGACTCTCAAACTCCTCTGTCGCAACCGATGTAATTGGTTCATTGAATATATTCCCATGGTTCCCTTTGGCTGACGCCAAAGATTCGCGATTGTTCCGAACAATGGAACAAACAAAATTAGTATTTTCCCTAAATTCAGTTTAAAAACTGTTCTCTCGATTAATCGTCACTTCGGTAGCCAACTAATCGGGTAATTGCCGTCAATTATACCGAAAGCTGTGGAAAATAACACAGACCAGAATGAAAAAAGAGCGAAAGTCGATGAGAGAGAGAGAGAGAGAACAAAAAATCTAGGAAAAATAAGACCGGGTATTGGTCGAAGGGGTTGGTCAGATCGACGAAAACATTGAAAAGTGGCCCTCGTTCATTGAGGTCATCGGGCGTTAAGGAAGAAGATGTTTCCAGATGGGATTTCGAGTAGCCGATAACCTCTCTCGAGGAGAGAGGACCGTTAGTTGGGCTATTGAGGATTGGTCCGTGGGTGCTGCAGGGTGCTTCTACCTAACGACGTAGCATCTCCAACAGCCCAGACGCCCATCCATGCCACTAATTTAATTACTCGAACATGGGATAAGAACAAGAAGAAGAAGAAGAAGTAGTAGAAGAAGACGGAGGAGGTGGAGAAGAAGAAGAAGGAGAAGAAGAAGGAGAAGAAGAAGAAGAAGAAGACGAGGAAGAAGAGACGAGACTGCAGTAAAGCAAGAACCCGGTGGGGCTCTCACCTTCTTCCACCATCGAAGTGTACCTCGCTATGCTCTACCACGCTCGTCATTATTGGATCGCACGCGAAATTTCCCAGGCTCACTTGAGCCCATTCTCTTCCTTTTCCTTGTTGGCTCAAAGCCTGCAGCCGTGTGCTCGTAACTGTTACACCACCAACAACGAATATGCTATACGTATCGGGTTATGTACGGTATTATAAATAAGAAGGATGGTAAGAAGAACGGGTCAGCCTCGTCGTCATCGCTATCGTCGTCGTCGTCGTCGTCGTCGTCGTCGTCGTCGTTGCTGCTGCCGCTGTTGCGAAGGAGGACTTATAACCTTGCGGAAGAAAGGTAAAGTAGCGGGAGGATACGAAGAGAGATGGAAAACGACAAGGAAGCAATGGTCGGATAAGCGTCGTTTGGGGGGGGAGTACGAGTATCACTTGGAGCGCACCAGGCATCGTGCCACTTCCAGAGACATGAATACAAAACTAGATACACTCGGTAATGCTGTCCGGCGGGTTATCCAGAGGTTATCTTCAAGAAAATCAACGAGTATAATCGAATTTTTATTTCATTTTATTTCCAACCGTCTCGTCCGCTAAATAAAATTACATTTCTCTGTTTTTTATATCCGACTACTTAAAATCTTCCAAAAGATCAGAAAATCCTTATTAAACAAAAAATGTCAACGTACTTGGGTGTACGAGTGGGTTCGCGCATGCGCGGATGCGTGGGAGCGAACGTTTGGCTGCGTGCGCGCAACGATGCGATCGCGTTCGCGCATGCGTGGGTGACTACGACCGCGACGGCGCATGCGCGCGTCCGTACGACCACGTCGACGCATGCGTGCACGAACGTTCAAGATACTAGCTAGCAAAATTCAAACGCCTGTATCCCGATAAATTACACGAATTATCGCCCTGGTGAGTCGCGTCGTATCTATCTCCGCTGATACTCTTTCGAGCGGCGTGTTACCGCGATACACCCGAGCTCGCCGCTTTTATTTCTCACGTCGTAGATTGTGCACCTTGATGCACCTAGCTCATAAGCGCTCGCCGCTTGTTCGTGTATTAGTACGATATACCGATACCATAAAAAGTAAACGTGTACCTACATACTACTAAGTTCAGAAAGAGGCAAACGGGGGCGAAGATGAGCCAATGTGCTAGAGAGTACAGAAAAAGACATAGATAGAGACAGAAAGAGAGAGAGAGAGAGAGAGCCATGCCGAGAATGGAATTCGCGAAGACGTACGAGGGTATAGTATACGCAGTAGGCAGCGCGCTTAGGATCTTGTATAGGCTTCGCCGTGACCATCGGCGTAATTAACGAGCGCCCATTAACGTCCATAATATCGCGCGCGAGCTAGCTAGCGAGTGGATGAATATATAGTGAGAGAACGAGCTGTGCCCAAGCGCAAATGATATCCGTTACGGGGTAGAATATATACGCTCGCCCGGTCCATGCTCCATCAGCCTGCTATGTAATCGTAGAGTTTCTGTTTTCATACGTAAACAGTCGGAAACCCGATAAGTCGACGCCCATAGGACGCTTATCCCCTCTCCGAGCTCCCTGGTTCCCCTACTCCTCCGACTCGATGAGCTCGCGCTTGCGCGAATCCTTATTCATCGTGCATTCTCCTTATCCCTACAACTCAAATTCTTTCGCGAACCCTGTGCTCCAATTATTTCGGATGAAAAATCAAGCCGACGGTCGCTCCTACGATTATTCCTCGAGCGTGTACTATCTCGTGAGAAGTCCGGCTGTACTCGAGATACGCGAGTTCTCGAATCTAGGAGACGCGAAACACAGACAGTCCACCATTCTCGTGGCATCCCTGCGAACGTTGTTTTCGCGTCCTTCCCTGCATACCGTGGTTTACCGTAGCGTGAAATCAACGAGGCGATAACCGGCGACGTGTCCTGCTCCGCTAGAGATTCCCTTGAGCGAACGACGGAAGAGCGAATCTACTATTCACGGAACCATACAGCGTCAGGCCGACTGGAGTGTTCGTGTTGCACAGGATACAGACACGTTTGCGAGAGACGTGCGTTGGAAAGGCCGGTAGAACGGAATAGAGCGTGTCGGAGTGGTTCGGGAACATCGTCATCGCCGTCGTCGTCGTCGTCGTCGTCGTTGTCGTTGTCCCTCGATCGTCGTTGCTCGTTTACCAAGCCCGTTGAACGTCGCATACATTTGAACTCCATACATCTATATATATATATATATATGACTATACATTGGTGTTTATCGATAAACAACGATAAGCCGATCGAGTTTACGGGATTTTAACAGGTTTGAGGATTCCTCGATCACGTTATATATATATATGTATAGATTACTCTCAGGCTCGGCATAATTGTCGGTCGTCATTGGGTCAATGGAAATGCCGAGATTGGCATTCAATCGTCCGTGACACATGCAACTCACCTACTCACAGGACGCACGAAGCGTTCTAGACACACACACACACACTCGTGCACAAATATATATATATATATATATATATTGAGACAGGTTCATCGAAACACTTCCGGGGGAGGAAAATGGCACGCGGCTCGAATACTCGCGTTACACATAACGTATCGACGTCAATCTTCGACGTCTACTCTCTATATCTTTCCATATTATAAAACCATAACTATCTATATTACAAAGAAACAGGCGCCGTCTCGCGCAGCTAGATATTTCCGACGCTGTTATTTCCGATAGGTCCATTCTCGTGGAACGATCTTATACGATACGTATTATACTTATACGTACGTACTTCGAGTTTGCCGAGTACGAGATTAACGAGAAGAGAATAATAAGGGGATGGTAAAAAAGTGAGGTTCGCGGTACGAATCTACGCAATACCATATACGTATGTACAGTCATACGGTAATATTATAGCGTTCGTTGAGGGGCGAAGAGAAAAAGAAAAATTCGTGCCACGCGCTCGGTTATAAACAACTTATGTTCGATCGATCGCGTATATATTATTCCTAATTGGTTTATTACCAAGCACTCGCGGTCTACGAAGAGTAATGATTACCGTAACAACATTCCTATCTTATTTATCGTATTTACTATTTGTACGTATAGATATTTATATACGACTGTGTGTCGATCAATATATATATATATATACGTTATATCGTATAAGCCCGCATACTTATTGGGTCAATGGGGCCGGCTCGATGACCCACACTGTCGACACGCCCGTTCATTCACGGCTTCCGGAGAACGATGGACGAGGTAACGCGTAAGGTGAAACGGTTACGGGCGACCGTGACGGTAATACTTGACCATGATCAGTAAATATATGCGTATTTTATGTGTATGTGTGCGTATTCTGGCTTATAGTGGTCCTCCGACCGAGCGAGAAACCGCTATACATAATATATTACGCGTGCCGCGGGGTCTTCGGCCTGGGCCTGCCAAACAACTTTACGATATGTATATATATATATATGTATATAGATTTATATATGTATATACGACGATGTAATCCGAAAATAAATTCGGAGCCGGTATTCCGGACCGTAGGCGGTGGGTGAGCTCATTATACCACGAAGGAACAAGAGCCGAATCGAGTCTCGACGCGAAGCCGGCGGTCAAGCTCGCCGAATAATAAAATGGAGAACAAAGAATGAAAGAAAAAGAGGAGAGAAGAGAGAGAGAGAGAGCGAGAGAGAAACGATTCGAACGGCGGCGACACGATGCCGCGAACGAACGGTACACGAAACTGCACCGGCTTCTCCGGCGTTATACCCAGGGCAACTCTCTCGTATGTGGGACAAAACGTGACCGACCACGAGGCAACCGGTAACGCGTGGGCCTTCTTTCGCTCTTTTTGCTCTGTCTCTATCTCTCTCTTTACCTGTTTTTTTTCGCTGTGCGCTATGCCTTACGAGCCATCTATCGCTCCCCCGCGAAACTACTGAATGTGAAACCTCGTCACGACCGTATGGCTCGTATTATTTCGGTAGGAGGTGGGGAGGGAGAAAAAACAGTGGCGCTATCTAGCGGCGGTCGTATACCTCGGAAGACCGGTAGCTCGGTTCACCCGATGTCTCTGGGTCATCACGTGAGCCGTGCGACCTCTTGCCTGAGTCATCGGTGCCTGACTTCGAGCGTCCGATCTGATATGGAATTTTATGATAATGGCAACCCCGCTATTATCGTTTGTTCGAACGTTTTATTTTTATTCGCAGACTGGCTTATATGGCACGAGATATAATCGGCATTCTTTTTTTTTCATTTTTTATTTCTGTCTCTCGTACAAGAGTAAATAAAGCACGATAAATTGCGTACGCGTGTCAAATGGTTTATGACCGAGGCATAAAATTAACGTCTTAATTATGTTCGTTTACTCGGTCCGAGAATTAATTATTATCAATTTTCATCACTGCATCGTGATGAAAAATTTATATTCATCCCCAACCCTGAGCCCGACACGAGCTTCTTTCGAGCTCGTTATAACAGAGAGCCGATTTTTATTTCGTTGCAACATGTTTACCGTTATCTTTTGGTAAAACGACACGACGATCGGATTTATGACCGTACGTATCGTCTCGATTCCAGCCGTTAGTGATGTAACGCCGTACCCTCCCGCACGGAAATATACGTTTAATTGTGTTCCTTCGTTTGATCTTTCTATACCTATATATATATATAGATATATACGATATTATTTATATACATGTGCATGCATTCGTTCATATGTATTTATTTTTCGTTACATTCGTCGAATTATTTAACGACCACTGCGGGAATACGAGAGGCAACGTACCGTGGCTTTATTTGTTTTATAAATATAATTAACAACCTACGGACGTTCGTTATAGAAACGAGAAGACATGAGTTTGCCTCCAGTTCCATTATATTCACGTCGGGTTATTCAATACGTGAAACGTGTATGACTCGGCGTATTATTTCGAACGGGGCAACGGGATGCCGCGCGGGGTTTAAAAACAGAGACGAAGTGGATTCGTTCTTTGCGAGAAGGGGTCTTGCCCTGCCTAAAGAAACTTGATGCTCGGTACCTACTCGTCCGAGCACTACTACCATCCGGTACGATACCGTGAACAACAATGAGAGAAATTAATGTTACGTGGGTTTTATTCCTGGTACATAAAATAGACGAAAGGGTTCGTCTCTCGCCTCTTTCTTTTTTCGTTTTTTTTCTTTTTTAAATCTTCCGGGGCCCATTCATCCGACGAACCAAATTCAAATGGTAACTCTTATTTTGTCTGAAAATATTATATCTAACGTGTGTGTTTATCGATTATTTAATAACTCATCAGCGCCGAGGTAAATACGCTGTTTAATATGATAAATTTTACTTCGACGGTTCGGACGAGCATTGGCCGTAACGATCAACCAAAAGGCGCACGAAATATGCGGGCTGAATAAATAAAACCGTTTCATCCAGAATTTCATCGTTACGTCAATTTTTCGTATACTATGCAAGATAAATTCAAAAATTCATACGAGTAGATGTAATTATCGTTGAATGTTGATTTTGCCTCATATTTTTTCAATTTCTTTTAAATGAAACCAGTATTTCACTATCGTCGTATTTTTGTTTTATACGACGTTATTTAATTTAACGAAGTAAAAGTCTCTTCATTATATATATATATATATATATAGCCAAGTCATCGAGAAACTATATCGTGATTCTAATTCATTATTGGATTCTGTACGATATATCGGTTGATGTACACGCCTAAGCTACCAAAGCCCATCGAAGGTACATCGCCTTAGGGAGAGTGTTACCAGCTCCGCTTCAATTAACAGCCCGCTTAATTAACCCGAGTAATGAATCAGTCGACCAATCAGAGCCCCAATGACGCTTGTTGGCCGGTCCTATAACTTAAGTGGGGCCATTCAAACGCGCCATTTCGACCGCGTGCGATCGAACCTCATCAACGCTACTTTTGTCCAAGATAAAAAAAAAAGACACGTGACACATTGAGCTCGAAAAATCGTGAGTTATTTTTAAAAACTATCAAAATCATTAAACCATTTTTTTTTTAATCGTCACTGCAATCTTACAGTCACGATAATTTTCCAACTGGAACAATAAACCCGCGCGAATCACATGATCATTAAAGTTCACAAAAACATTAACCGCACTATCCGTCCTAAAAACGGCGGAAAGTTTGAACAAAAAATTGATCGTCGTCATGAATGATTGTTATTACTGAAAACCAAGATCTCTCGTAAAGATATTAATCCATTACTATACGACAAGCCTCGTGCATGATGCATCAGATTCCATCGGAATAAATTTTCACGATGCGTCTCACGTTCCGAAGGGAGAAAGAGAAAGAGGAGAGGCTTCGTTACATTCGCAAGAACGACGTACGAACAGAAGTGATTTCAAGACAAATCGGATCTTCCCTGTACGGAATTAACCCTTGGCTCTCGTTTCCCATTTAGGATTACCCACTTACGCCCAGGGCGCAAGGGCACCCTCATAGAGATCTCGGTCTCGTGCCGATAGAGGAACGATATATACCTATAGCGATGTATCCCTCGTATAAAAGCGTGGCATCCCGCTTGACGGATCTCCAGAAGGTTTTCTTCCCCTTCGGGTCCGGAGCCGGTTTTACGGACGGCGCGTCGCATTAGAATTCTAGTTGCGGAACGTCGTGTGCTTATACATACAGATATACCCGCAAGCCTATTTATATACACACACATATATATATATATATACCCATGTGTGTGTGTAAATACATAGAAACACGAGGTATTCACATAATGAGACTTTTTCCGTGTCACGCGGTCCGTTTACTTCTTGCCGCAAAAGAGGGTACACACTGACGCGCTAGAACCGCGTCGGATGCTGCGTATGTGACGAAACCGGTATTGTATACCGGGGGTTGCGGAAGGTCGTAGCGAACGTTGCGCCGGTTAAACGATAAACCGAACGAGTTTATGCACGCGTCCTCCCCGAGCTTTTTTACAGTAAAATCCTCAGAACCGAGATCTACCCCATTCGCTCGTACGCCACACGTAGCGTAAGTTCGTATACCCTGTGTCTTACCCCCTCTCCTCTACATTGCCTCTAGGCTGCACGGAGCGTATGCGCCAATCGCGCGCGCCGTACGCTCCCCTCTCCGTCGATCGTACGCGACGCATCCGCGAATAGCCTGTGGCCTTCCCCCTCCACTGTCTTAATACGTGGCAGAAGCGTCTTTCGTATATACCCCGTGACCTAAGAGAGAACGGGGGTTAGGTGCGCAAGTTGGTTCGTCCGTCAGACCCGAGACTCGGCGACGAGTCACTCAACGACGAGATGAAAATAAAGAAAAGAAAAACAAGAACAACAACAACGCGTCGTGGAAAGAAACGAGAGACACAAAGAAAGCAATACGTTCGCCGCATTCTCGTACAAGCGGCCTCGTCGTTCTGCATTCCAATTTACGATGAAACTATACGAAAAAAAAGCATCCCGTCCTTGAAATCCCGCGAATATCATGGCATTTTCTTCGATCGCCACGAGCTCGAGTGCGTCTTTATACGTGTGCGAAATCACGGAAAGACAAACTCTCTACATTCAACAACGTATACGACACGATCTGTGTACGTAGTCAACGAGCTAAGATATTATTCGAACGAATGTTCGTAAGAGGAACGAGACGCGGGAGGCGCATCAGCGAAAGTGAACTCGCTCTCGACGAGACTCCGAGAGAACCGTCGTGGAAAACAGCAAAAGTTATACCCATTTAGAGGAGAAACGGCAAACGTCGAGATAACGTACACACATACACTTCTGTACCCGTAAACTCATACGCTTAAACATACACACACACAGAGAGAGAGAGAGAGAGAGAGAGAGAAAGATGGACACGTTCTGTGTTGAACTACAAAGCGAACCGACAAACTTTTCTTCGTACTCTTCGCGCGACGTTCACCCAGTTGACCACTAACACCCATCGTCCCATGGTTCTTCTTACAGCCAGACTCGATCTTCCGTTTCGTTTCGTTTTTTTTTTCCTTCTTCTTTCTTCACCGAATCCCAATGGAACGATGGAAAGACATCTCTTCGCCAGAGTGAAATGGCTTTTACGGAGTGAAGATGGTTTGGCTTTCCTTCCCGAAGGCGTCGGAGCACGCCAGTGAGTTCCTTACTACCTTTTACTAACTTGGTTCGCAATTCGCATTTGCGCATATACACACACATACACATACACAGGCGCATGCGCAAACGAACAAGAATATATGTATCTACGTGCATAACACATAGATTAAACTATACGCAAGTTTTACGCTGCTTACGTGGTAAAGGAAAACCCGAAATTGTGTCCGAAAACTCGGCGAGTCCGGAAGATGAATGGGGGTTAACGATAATAAAGTGTTTTCGTGAGAGAAGCGAAATAATGTATGGGAAGTCAGCGAGAGTCAGGGCAAGAGAACAGTATCAGTAACACAAGGGATGAACAGCTTCTCGGAGGGGTGGTAACGTCGGACGAACACCAGAAAGTGCATTAATGGCTGCCTTTCCGTCGAAATCATCCCTCGTACATGGTAGCCACGAACAAATTTGTGGCCTGGCTCGAACGTGTTGCACCGAGAAAAAAAGAGGGGAACAATGGGGAAAGAAAGGAGGCGCGTCCTAGCATCAAACGCGTATGAGCTCCATATTACATACACGTATACCTACCCCAGGGGTCTCTCTCGTGTACAGTAGGACGAGGAGAAGAAGGGGTGCATACCACGAGAATATCAGAGTGGGTGGTAACTGCGTTCGGTAAACACAACAGTAAGTTACCCCTCTATGTGGCAAACGACTAGCCCTCTCGCTCTACCCGGGTGACAAAGCTAAAGTTTGATACGAACTCACCCCCTTTACAGCCACCCCTGCGCGTTCTCGCATAGTCTGTCGCGTCGCTATAAACATATATATATATATATATATATGTATATAAAGTTTTGTATGTGTATATAACGTAATCTGTATACATACAGATATGTTGCCTTCGCTATATATATATATGTATATTCTAAAATCCACCCCGTCAACCCCAACCCCATGTTTATACGGAAAAGCAATTACGCTACAGCGTCGTTTCGGTGCACAAGCCGGGGACTACCGACAGACAACTTTTACTCCTCCTCTCTCGTCTCCTTCCCCCTCTCTCTCTCTCTCTCTCTCTCATTCTCTCTCGTACAACCCCTTTACTTTCTACCCCTATGTCGAGGGATGAAAAAAAATGTCGAACGAAAAAAAAAAGATTGTTCCACAGAATCAAATTGTACGGTCGCGCTGTTTCGAGTGTGTCGCTTTCACGGATGTTTGAAGTGTTAAAACGCGACACTCGTGCGGAGGGGGAAGCAGCGTGAAAACGATAAAGTGTTACGCTCAATTTTCAACAAACGCGAGGATAGTTTTGGAAATGGTATTTCTCAATCAATGAATTTGTTTTAACGGAGTAAATATTTGCTAGTGTCAGGTGGTTTAATCAATAGTAACCATTATTGAGATTTTTGTTTTATTTTGAGATTGTAAAAATTGGAAAAAATTGCAAGCGTTAATATTTTTCATACAATTTATCGTAATCGCCAAAAACGGAGTCCATTTTGTTGAACGAACCGCGTTTCAGCTTGGATAAAGGAAGAATTATTCGACTCACAATGAACGTTCGACGAACGGAGTGTCTCTGGTTCCCTAAACGACAATTTTTATTAGAAATTTTTGTTTTTTTTAATCTTTTTCTTCGTCGTCCTCGTCGACGTCGTCGCCGTTGTTTATTATGGTCGCGTTTGTGTATTCGCTAGTTTCATTTTTTCGCTCTGCAATCTCGCGGTAATTAGCACGTATTCTCGCATCGGCGATGCATATTAAATGAAAGCACGATGAAATAGCTCATCCGGTAGGACGCGCGCGAGAATGTTGAATATAGCGAAAACGTTTGCTGTCGCGTTCGCGTATACGCGATCACCTCCTGTATATCATCAGTGTTGGCTGTCCCAACGACGACACGATATATTATATCACACCGCGGAGATATATATAGATCAACGTACGTATGTATAATGCATGGGTTACATTTTCCATAAATATTGGAACATGCGTGGCGAGAGAACATCCACCGGAGCAACTTCCGTTAGAACGAGTTTCTGTCGAAACATGGAAAATTTCCGGTCCGGTCACTCCGTTCTATCCGTAATACACGCGTATTATATTCATCATTATTTTTACCGCAATAGTACGATCGAATTTCAATTTTTTACGCAACGTCATCGCTCGTGCGAATATTTCAAATTTTACAAAAAGCTGTGTCAAATTATGAATAATACGGGGATATCCAATTTCCTTTAAAATGATTATATCAGTTTGTAGAAATTAAATTACTACGATCGTTTGACGTTTCATTATTAGTTGTTTCTTCTTCGAGGTGATGTTTTTTTTTTTACGTGGAATTACTACATTTTCGTAAATTAGGGGTGATTCGATAAAGAATTTTCCATTCTCTGGAAAGCACGAACAATTTCACTCCAAATATAGAAAAATATTGTTTCAGCAGTCACCTTGAACGACCTCCACGACGGCGGACCTTTATGGAGCTACGAAGCTAAACGATGGTCCGTGTCTCTCATTACTCTTATTCTTTCTCTCTCGTCTCGTCCTTTCCCTTCCATTTCTCCATCTTTTCTACTACACTTTCTATCCTCTTTTTTTTCATTACACAGTCTCGTGTCCAATACGACCCAACCGTCGTAGCTCTCGAACGGCTCATTGGTCACGGCGAAAACTCTTCGCCGTATGGAATCGTCAATGGAATTGCAACGAGTAATAAAAAATCGACGTACGAAATTTTCGTTTTTCACCTCTCGTTATTAATTCAAATATTCCGTCGATCGCTCATACGCGCACTAATTCAACATTTTCCCAATTAATATACCGAAACTCTTTTTCCTAATAACCAAAAAAAATCGTTGTATTTATTAAAAAATCATATGTATTGTTTGTGCAACGTCCGCTGGTCAAGATTCTTCCCGTTTCTTTTTAACGAACGCTGACTGTACCAACTAATCACGTTGGTTTTAAAAACACTTCACCCGTCAGGGTTGTAAGATCTGACGCCACTAGTAAGGCACGCGATTAGTGTGATACGATCACCCGAAGAATTTATCCGCGAGTGATCCGTGTTGGGAGGATAATAAGGAATATTCCACACTGTTTGAAAGATAGAATAACAATTTAATAACAATAAGTGAATTGAACTTGTACAGTGAAAATAAGTCAGTGATATATATACGGCTGTGCGACTGTATAAAAAAGTCGACAGATATCGCGAGAAAAACACTGTTCGTCGTGGAAGATGTAGAGACACACTGATATGTGTAAGGGATTAAAAACACTAACTAAGATAGATCGGTGCTATTTGAAGCAAAAATGACGGTTAAAGGAGTCAATTGGTTTGATTTAAATTAGAGACGGTTAAACAGAATATTTGATGGCACTTTATTTTGATAATATTATTCGATACGTCCGTACGCGCCGGGACCTCGCGTGAGTCTCTCTTCTCTCGATAATTCGGATGGGCACTCGACCCATACCTCCGATACATACATTATTAGATATAGTCAACGACACCACACTCTCAGAATACGTCTCGAAGTTTCGACGCTTACAGTTCGGCCTTTCCTGATACAAGTCCGTCCCGGACGATTTACGATTTTTTTTTTTTTTTCTTTTGTATACATTTCTTCTTCTCTTTACATACATATATATATATATACATATTTTTCACATTCGTAATAAAGGAACACTCGTCAACATTCTAATACATTTTCTTACATTTCGTCATATATCCCATGTGCATTTGCATACATATTCGTCATACATTTACTCCGTAATTATCGGTATTTCTTTTTCGTCTCTATCGATTGGCAAAATTTCCAGAGAACACCAAGGCCTCATGTTCGCAGCTTCCCAAGTGCCACAATATGGGCGTTGGGTGACTTGATGATTTTCTACGTCCGCGACAACGTATCGATCGTTGCGTAAGACCTTGACCACTTGGTATGGTCCTTTATATTTCGGGATTATTTTGTGAGGTGCCCCTGCTGTGCTCTCGAAATTCCTTGTCATTATGTAATCCCCGACATCGTATTTTCTTGCTTCCTTATGTTTTTTATTAAAGTACTTCTCGTTATATCGTTGAGATTTTTCTATGTTTGCAGCGGCCTTCTCTCGCAAAGATTTTAATTCACGTGACTTGACCGCACCGCTGGACTCGATATAATCTTTTATTTCGTCGGGTATTTTACCCCGTTGATTAACACCAAATAATAATTTTGCCGGCGTTGCGCCCGTTGATTTATTCACAGAGTTATTCAAAGCGAATTCGACGTCATTCAAGACTTTATACCAGTATTTGCCCGTCGTATTCTCAGTTAATTTGCCTAGCATGGGGCCAAGAGTCCTATTAACGCGTTCGACTTGGCCGTTCGCTTTCGGTGAAGCTGTCGCAATTTTTACGTGCTTGACGTTGTTTTCTTTGAGGAATTCATCGAAATCGTGAGATGTAAAGCTACTACCCCTATCTGACACTATACACTTCGGACGACTGTAATCGTTAAAGAACTTTTCTAGACAATCGATTGTCTCTTTTGACGATATCGTCTTTGTTGCGTACAATTTCGTGAATTTCGTAAACGAGTCGATCACGACGAGGATGTGGCGTTTTATCAGTCGTTCTTTTTCGATGGGACCATAATGATCAATATGTATCGTAGAAAACGGTACGTCGCCCTTAGGAAGACTGTGCAGAAACCCTTCCGTCTTTCCAGTATTCGGATTATACGCAATGCACTTCAGGCAATCTTGAATGTACATTTTGACCGTTTCTTTCATATTGGGGAACCAATAAGTCGATTTTATCGCGTTGCATGTTTTGTCGACTGATAAATGTCCCATTTCGTCATGACATTTTCGGATTACGTGTGCTATCATATTTTGTGGCACATAAAACATTAGGTCGCCTCCTTCTTTTCTATATACGAGACCATTCCTCATTTCAAAGGAACGACTTTCGGTTTTCTCTAATACGCTTTTCAATTCTTTAATTGCCGGATCTCGATTTTGGCTAACGGAAAGATTGGTCTCAAATGGGTTATCCTCAACGATTAATACATTTTTCGCACGACTAAGCGCGTCTACGTGCTGCATTCGATTTCCGGCCCGATGCTCCATCTCGTAATCAAAATTTTCAAGTTCCAGAGCCCATCTAGCGATTCGCGGATTAATTTCCCTTTTATTCAAGGTCATCTTCAAAGAATTACAATCGGTAAAGATCTTAAATTTAATTCCGTGTAAATAGACCCGAAATCTTCTTAGAGAATAAATAATAGCTAGAGTTTCCAACTCGAAACTATGATATCGGCTCTCGGTCTCGCTTGCCAGTTTTGAAAAATAGAACACAGGGTGAAGCCTTCGGTCAGATTTTCGTTGAAACAAGATGCTGCCATACCCTTGTGAACTCCCGTCACAATGTAATTCGGTTTCGTCACGAGGGTTGAAAATAGCCAAAATCGGGGCTTTTAAAAGCTTATTTTTCAATTCCTCGAAAGCTTTAATCTCACAATCGGCAAATCGGAACGTTGCGTCTTTTTTACAAAGGTTGTACAATGGTTTTGCTATAATTGAGAACCCCTCAATAAATTTACGAAAATATGCGCACATTCCTAAGAAACGTCTCACACCGTGGACATCTTGTGGAATAGGGTACCGTTCAATCGCGTCAATCCCACCATTCGTGGGGCTAATCCCCTCTTGCGAAACGTGATATCCCAAATATTCAATGTTGGTGAATAGAAATTTGCACTTATCAACTCGTAACTCTACTTTACTAGCAACCAGTGTTGTCAGCACAGATTCGAGCACACAGAGATTCCGCTCGATGGTGTCTGTCGCGATCATGAAATCATCGAGGTATGCGGTAACGTCACCTCGGTCGATAAATTCTCTCAGAACCAGGTGGATCCATCTTTGAAATGTTGCAGGGGCGCTCTTAAGTCCAAACGGCATCTTTGCGTACTCGAATTGTCCGATAGGCGTAACAAATGCCGTATATTTAATCGAGTCTTTGTCCACATCTACGTGGTGAAACCCGTCTTTTAAATCGAGCGTGGTAAAGTATCGTTTACCCTGCAACACATCCAGTTGGTCTTCGATAAGAGGGAGAGGGTAATTGTCTCGAAGAGTCAGTTTATTCAAGGCCCGATAATCGATACACATGCGTGTTTGGCCGCTTTTTTTTTTAACTAGAACGATAGGCGAAGCATATTCGGACCCGCTCGGTCGGACAATTCCCCTCTTCATCAACCCGTCGACTATTTCGCGAACTTCCTCTTTCTCACTATACGACAATCTTCTCGGCAAAACCCGGAACGGCTGACTGTCAGTCAGTGTCAACTTTAACGTTGCCCTCACCTTCGGTTCATCTGGCCGAATTGGTTCTAAATATTTTTCCCGAAAAATTGTTTTCAACTTTTTCTGTATCTCGATAGGTATCGCGTCATTTATAATTAATTCATCGGCTTTGTCTTTATTCGGGGATGAGACATCGATATTATATATGCTCTCAACTTCCTTATCATACCGATCCGTTAGTTCTCTCAAACCAAGATTAAAGCGTCTCAAAATATCTCGACCCAAAACTACACTCGTTACCATCGTATAGTCTGGTACAACAATTAATCGCAAATCTTTCTTCTCTTTTCCGTTCATCTTAATATCGAGGTTTACAATCCCGAGAACTACCATACTGCTATCATTCAGACCTCGATATTTGTCCCGATAATTGTCTGCACATTCAATTACGTCACCCGGAACATATCGTAATTTGATAAAGCTGACTGGGCTCCCCGTATCTAGCAATGTTCCTAGTTCGATATCTTCCTTTCCACCATTGGGATACATTGTATAAACATTCACTCGATACTCATCTTCATCAGCCGGAGCTGAATGGACGCTGTTGACTTGCGTCGTTTTCTCAGGACAATCCCTCGCATAATGTCCCGGGTGACTACAACCGAAGCAGACGATCTTCTTTTTTTGCAGTTCAGGGCACTGTGGTTTAAGATGTCCCTCTTGGCGACAATGAAAACACCTTTTTGCTGTGTGTTTTTCAGTCGTAGTTCCGGTCTCGCTCTCGTTCCCCCTACTCGATGACGATGACTGTCTCGGACCAGGCTTATTATCATATCCGCGCCGCTCGCGATTTTTCTTCTCGTCCTTGAAGGTTCGGAGTGAGATATTCTCGAAAGCCGATAGCAACGAAGTCTTATCGGTAAATCCTTGCATTCGAGCTTGATCTCGTAAACGGAAATCCGAGATGCCGTCGATCAAATAATCGACTATCTCCTCGTCCGGAATAGCGACTCGATTCGCCATTATAATTTTCTCATGAAAATAATCATTGAACGTTTCTCCCATTTTCCATTGGCGGCTCTCGAATTGGCGTCTAAGTGTAACTCTGTTCGGCCGTTGGTCAAATATTTTCCTCATCTCTCCCAGAAGTTGTTCCAGATTCATCTCAATATGTTCGGGTCTTGAGTGAAACCAGTCCAAAGCGCTCCCTTTTAGTTTCGACCCAGCCAATATCCGTGTCGAATTATCATCCAGATCATAAGAGCTTTTTAATAATTGCAATTGTTTTTCCCACTTCCAGAATGCATCTTGCGCACCACTAAAGTCGCTCAGTAGATCGGAAAGAACTTTTATATTGACCTGCGGTGATCTAGCTACGGTTGGTGTTGGAGTCGCGCGAGCCAATTCGAGTTCCCTCTGCGCGAGCGCCAACTCTCGTCTCATGAGCTCTCCTTCTCGTCTCAAGATTTCTAGCTCTCGTTGCATATCGTTCGTTGTTGCGGAGGACGTTTGTAAGATCGAAGGTCGTCCTAACTCGTGCGACGATTCGTCTTCTCCAGAATTCATCGAGTGATCCCTCCAATTTCCACTCGGGTCTGTTTCTTGTAAACGGGCAATCAGTTCGGCTTTTGCCCCAGTCGATGGCAGGCCACGTTCCTGAAGTTTTGCTTTTAATTGAGGAACCGTGAACTCACTCATCTTATTATTTCTCTCGCTCGCGTGCACGCACTTTACAGAATCGTCTACCGTTCCCTATTCAAACGCACACAAATATTTCTTGCTATGTACCACCTAACAGATACAGGCAAATTGCGAGCACAAGTTTGACACAAACCGCCTAGTCATGTCAACACATCGCGTTTGTTCGATGTCGCGTATACGCTCTCTTTGTCTCGCACTCTCTCCTTCTCTTCAGGTGAGGCTTGCGATCGGCTCTTCTCGAAATTTCTCGTGGCTTTTCGAAACACGGAGAAAGCGCCACTGTGACGTCACGTAATCACGCCACAGATCACGTGATTTCGATCTGACCGTTATTAAATGATTTGCAGAATTTCGATGTAGATAATCGCGTTTTCCAGCCTCTCGCCAACGCCGATCCACTTGTTCGAATACTGCAGTCTTTTCTTCCCCTCAGGCCACTCTACCGTCGACCCTGAATATCACCCCTCGTCACGAGGTCCTCGAAAAAAAGGAAATTACGCTTTCGACAGTTAATACCGCAATTCGATCGAAATAAATTCATACGCGAACTTCACGAGACCACACTCGCTTCGCGATGATTTTTCGACCGGCACACAACGGTTTAACGAACAACGTATTTGATTTTTTCCGACGTCTCAAGTGTTACGCGGCTTTTCTTCAGAGTCCCGGCTATACTGTCTCTCACTTTTGAGGGCTTTGCGGAGTAGAATCCCACTTCTGATAATGTAAGGGATTAAAAACACTAACTAAGATAGATCGGTGCTATTTGAAGCAAAAATGACGGTTAAAGGAGTCAATTGGTTTGATTTAAATTAGAGACGGTTAAACAGAATATTTGATGGCACTTTATTTTGATAATATTATTCGATACGTCCGTACGCGCCGGGACCTCGCGTGAGTCTCTCTTCTCTCGATAATTCGGATGGGCACTCGACCCATACCTCCGATACATACATTATTAGATATAGTCAACGACACCACACTCTCAGAATACGTCTCGAAGTTTCGACGCTTACATATGTCCAGTCTTAGTTCTTAGTTTTTAATATGTTTGGTGGTTTTCCTATTGGTTGATGAAGATACAAATTTGCCAATAAGAATAAAACACGCCCCGCACTGACAAGGACAGAGTCGGAAAATCCGACGACTCGGCACCGCCCCACCCTTGTCATAAATGCTTGGAAAAACGTGTACGCTGTTATTTTATTTAATCTGTATGACTAAGTAAAAATCACGTACAAGAATTAGCGACGGAAAAAACTTAACGATATGCCCTGTGATTAGAAAGATCCCCAGCCCATAATAAAGGACGGAGTGCCCCGACCCTTTCGTCTGGCTGCCAAATGTTTTATTGCTAGCCAAGACAATTGGGCATGAGAGGCCTCGCGATCGCTTGGTGTCCGGACGGAGACCTTTCTTTTTATTATATATTGATATTTCTTGAACTCGTCCTCCGTACGGGACATGTATAATGCAATTCGCAAAAAGCAAAAAAATATTTAATAAGAGAAAATCGATCGCTTTTTATTTATTTAATAATTTCATCAAGAGACCGATGATTTAGTTCACTTTTTGCAAATCACCGACTATCATTTACATCTTGCTTCATAAATGATGCGGAAGTGAATCCAACGTTCGAGCAACAAAAGCTATATATTTATAACCGATATATAAATATATCAATATAAATGTATATGTATCTATATAAATATATAAATATATACACACATATATATAGCTATATATAGGACACATGTGTATGGCAGTTATCACTGGGGGAGTTTACATTTACGATATTGCGATGGCCTATGCCCCGACTGCCTGTCCGTCACTTTGTCAACAAGCCCATAATCCTTGCAGCCCCCAACGTCCTGTTAAATTGTGGGCATTCACTCTCTCTCTCTCTCTCCCTCCCTCCCTCCCTCTCGCTGGTTCGCTCTCTTGACGAATCAACGGATTATACACCTGTCTTATAATCACATGCCCTCATACATCCACTACACGTACACAAGCGTTATCATATTCTCCGTTGGTAATGTAGATTCAATTAATCCCTCATTCCCTTCCGCCCATTGCGGATTATTACCGCGTATTCGCGTATACCACATATACGCTCGTGTCATCAATATATAGATATATACACACGCTTATTTACAGAGTACGAGCGATTATGCACTTCTGCTTATTACCCTCTGATAATTCGACGTTGTGTGATCTAATCTGCGCGATATGGAGATCACAACTCGTCCGAAGAGGTTTATCGATGATCAATCGGTGTTAAGATCAAAATACACATTGCAGAAAAACGTTTGGAACGCGAAGCATTGGCTCTGGTTATCGAATCAACGCTTAAGTAAATTCCGATATTACGATCGAAGGGAATTAATTACGTCGCGAATAATTGTCGGATAATATCGAAAATTATTTTTCAAACGTTTCATCATTGAAGATCAATTTTTCGAAAATATAATTTCTGTTATGATAGACTCCAGGTAAATGAAAAAATGTTCGATAAAAATGAAATGTATTCCCAGAGAACGTAAATTCAGGATAAACATCAAGTACATTTCCTGAATTTACAAAACCCCGAATTTTGGGAACGATTTAAAAGAAATTTGTAAATAAATGTTGTAGTTTCGTAAAAAAAAAAAAAAAACTGTTTTTTCATCGGGAAATGTTATTCGAGGAACCTCTTTGATACCGTGACGCGCGAATACAACCGTATTACATGTATTTCTCGGATCGTAATGAACTCGAGGTGGGTCTTCCGTTTCCGCGATGAGGCGAGTGCAACGTTCGAGTCGCGGGGCGTTTCATCCTCGCGAACAGGATCGTCGATCGATCCGACCCTTCGGCAAGCGGGGATTAATCGTCGGTATCGTACGAGTCGTTCGACCGTTTGATTGCATTTATGATGAAATCCTTTACCGAAGGTAAACTCAACGGCGTGACACGACGTATAGAAAATTTTCAGTCCCGGATAATAAAATACCTTTCGTCCGATGGGTTCTATATATTTGTCTCTAACCCAGTCTCGATTTAGCCGTCTCGCGTCTCGTTAAGGGGATGAAAACAAAATGGTCTCAGCGTCGTATATCCAACTGCGAGATTGCCAGACTTTTCTGCCTGTGGTTTTCGCTCAAACCCGGAAATGGCTGAGCCGTGGAGATTCGCCTGGCAACCGAGCCGAACGCCGCAAAGTCGAAATCCCGGTGTTGAATCTCGACCCACAAGCTCTTGGTCCCCCCCTCTGGCTTGGCCTCTCTCTCTCTCTATCTTTCGCGAATTGCTTCCATACATACACCGTAAACCTACTCGTGGACTCTGTACGAGAGAATGCCGTCTCGTTGGCCCACCTCTTTCGTGACTCGAATACACGATTAGTACTTCTATTCCGGCTGAGAACGGTGAGGCGAGCCACGAAACCGAAAAACTTTTCGATCCCTTCGTGATTTCCTCCATCCTCCTCTTTCTCCTTTCCCTAGACTCTCTATCGTCTATCTCTCTCTCTCGTACAATGGTTGTGTAGTCTTCGCGATGGCCATTGTACCCTTACCATTTCTATATATATATATATAATGTAAAAGGAACATAGTAAACCGATACTTTACAGGTTACGGCCATTTTTGATGACCTTTCGAGTAACCGAGGAAATTGTTTATCTTTTTTTTCGCATTTATCCGCGAAGAAGCTTTCATGCTGGAATAAGTTTGTAGAAAAAAGAGAACCGGGTCGAAAAATGCATCCCTTGGACTATCGTACGTAGAGGTAACGTCGACCCTCGGCATTGAAGAAGACTTTATGGGAAATAACTTTGTCGATTTATTTTTACGTTTTGGATTTCGTAATTTGAAATACGAGTATTTTTAATTATCGTTATCGTCTGTAGAGGATCGTATCGTTCATCGATTCGTGTTTCAATCCTGGCGTACCTACAATTGTTCGATACTCGTGGTCATCGGTCAGCACGATTTAAATTTCCCTTTGATCATTCCCCTAAGTTTGTACAACCCATGGTGGCTTCCTCATCGCTCCTGCCGTTACATCAAGTTTGTGACTAATGTATTACTGGTCCTTATGCACGACTATGATGGAACTCGCATATCCGCATTATTGACGATTAATCAGCAAGCTTGCGGGTCGCATAATTGCGATATCGTCAGCCAACTCGTCATCGAAACGCATATTACGTTCGTAACGAATCGGCGAAATGTAATTCGCTGCTAATGGTCAAAGGATCGTACAACGAATATTTAATCTGATCTAATATCTAATATAATATCTAATTTCTCTTCCTTAATTTTCCATCGTTTTCCTTCCACGTTTCGATCGAAAAATCCACCACGATGTTTTCGTTACGACGAACGATAAATCTTTTTTCCAATATCCGACGCGAGACCAAAAGGATTTTTCATAATCTACGAAAGACATTCGTTATAAATATTCAACAAAGGGATAAAGGCAGGATATAACGAAGTCGTTAAATACGTTCGCAAACGTTCGCATTCGACGTAACGTAGTTACGTCGAATAAATTATTTACGCATTAAAAAAAAATCCCTCTTTACCCCTCGAATCTCATATTCGCGTATGCAAAGTTTCCACATTATACGTGTTTATGCGACTTTTATGAAAAAATTCTCGCATCCGCGAGTTCAGCGACACAAGATCGTCCGAGAGCCTTCTTCGTCCGTTATCGTTCGCGTGGGAGGCCCCGTTTTCCTATCGTCGGTGCGGTCGAGTAAAAAAGAAAAAAAAAAACAAAATCAAGAGAAAGAAATCAGCTCGAGAGATCCTGGTTACAGTTGATAGGGAGGGAAGGGAGCGAGTGGAAATCATAGCGATCGCAGAAAGCGAGGGAGTCCGATGATCGCGTGGGTTTATCTCGATTTTACGTTTACGTAGTGTACGATCGGCACGCGATCGTTTCGTAGGCTCGCGAAACTTGCCACCCGTAGACCGAGTTATACACGTTTTGTTTACACAGAGAGATATTCAAACGGATGACGTATATACATACCCGCGCACTACATGAACGATACTGTTATTGGAACCGACAGTGAAGAGTCTCTAAGTTACGATGGGACGAGGCGAGGGTGTATTTTATATTTTCGGCCCACGCGCCTCGCGACCAACGTAGTATATACTCCTCCGCGCAACGAGCTGTTCGTGGACCGGCGCAACCGCAAAATTTCGTAAACGATTCAAGCACATTGAATATTTATAACGGTGCGTATCGAGTAAGAGAGTCAGAGGGGAATGGAGGGGGAAGAGGAGGAGATTTGCCTATTGGACTAGCACGCGCGGTTCGTTATAAATGAAAAATTTATTTTGCGCACACTCCTGGCTGGATTAATATGGACATATATATATATATATATATATGCAGCAGGGACGTTGCGTCAATTTAAATTTAATGGATTGATCGATAAATTCCCGAAAGTTGCATAATGAGGGAGGTTTAGGCGAGTATCGTTGACGTTGCGCGTCGGTCGCGGTGAACCTTCTCTCTCCGAATCTACGTCGTTAAACGTAACGAGGGTCCGTCGTCCCAGGGGATGACAATTTGGCGACTCAAAGTTGACATCGAAGTCTCGAGAGTCGATCGACAAACAATCCGATCGAGCGTCGATCATCCTGGGGTGGTTCGTGTCACGAGTACGATCAACCGTACGTACGTATAGCCTCTTGCGCGGGCACGAATCTTATCGAAGGTAACGATGACGCACGAGGGTGGAAACATCCCTCCTGAATATCGTAGTGTCGATCTTGCTAAAGTTCAATGACCTCGAAGTGACCGAAGTGTGAAATTGGCCATTATTGTTTTCGTTATTTTACGATACTCGTCGAACTTTCGACCCTTAACGAATTTTTCTCGCACCCCTGAACGTCCATGGAGTGAATCTATCGCAACGGCAACGAGCAGAGGTAGGGTAGAGGGAGAGTCAAACGGTGTGTAAGCTTAATGGGGAAAGAGTCAACGACCGAGACACAGGAAAATAGAGCGTACGGGAGAACCGAGGGAGGGACGAGGGGCGCGAAACGTCGAGAAAATGGAAACTGGGAATAAAGTAGGTGAGTACTAGATGCGCGTATGAAAACGTACTACACTCTTCTCGTAGAGTGGTAGAAACTACCGCGACGCGGAGAAACAAAACGAGGAGAAACGCTAAACCCGAGTCAAAGCTCGGTGGTGAAGCTCTTGGTAGAGGGCGCTCGCGCGGCGAGAGAACGATAGGCGGAGGGTAGAGGGTGGAAGGACGAGTTAGCAGTGAAAACTCAGCGAAATAGAGAAAAGGGTGGAGAAGGGCGTGGTGAGAGGGGCCTGGAACGGTTCGAGCGAGATTTTCCGTCGCTCTACCTCCCGTAATTTTCGGCTCTAGCCGTTAACGCGTCGAGAACTCCGGTCTCGTGGAAGATGGATGTTCCATTGCCTACGTGCTATGGCGTTGCTTCTCTATGCTTTCTCGCTCACTTTGCCTTAGCCCGTGCCACCTACCATCCCCCTGAGAATGATCGTTGTACCAGCAACCAACCTACTTTGATGCAAGACCGCACCCGGTCGGCTCTGGACTGCTTCTAACGCTACGATCCACCCTCTCTTCCGCTCTCTCTCTCTCTCTCTCTCACTCACTCACTCTGTTCTCAAACGCTAGATGGGTTGGTACGACAGGGTGGGGTAAGGGGTGGGTCCATTAGCGAAGCCATTTGAATATTTGCAAACCATGCAAGCGCGAGGTATGGAGGTTAAAAAGATGTAATATACTGGCACGTCACTTCCACTCTGGTTTGAAACTGTCGCCAGGCGCGACTAGGAGAGAGAGAGAGAGAGAGTGAGAGAGAGGGGTTGAAAGAAGCGAGAGACACGAGTGAGCGACGAAAGGAGAGTGAAAACGTAGTCGAGCGGAGTAGCAAGAAGGAAAGTGGAACAAGGTGGAAAGAGTGACGAGGGAAAAGAGGAGAATTTTCTAGGCTCGATGTATATATATATATATATATATATGTCTATAGTTGTACCTGTGCGAGCGCCACTTAAAACTTCACAGTCATCCTTCTACACCCATCTCTCGCCCCATCAACCCTCTCCATCATCTACCCTCCATCCTCTCCCTTCTATGCTCTTCCTTTGAACCGAAACGCAATGGAACCGCGAGCGAGCCACCGCTCCTATCTTACCAACGACGAAATCATTCGAACGAGATATTCCAGGTAAGACACGATTATTGACTGAACTTCGTCGGAAATTCAGACGTAAAAACGATCGAGTCGTCATCCATGACGAAACTATTGGACGACTGTTGGCTCGTTCCGACGTCGAACGAGACTCGATCGTCGAGCGAGAAACGGAAATAATGGTGACTTTGAGATTTAACTCACTGCGTTTTTTCATCATAAATATACGTTAAAAACGCAATTACTCGATGGCCACTGGTATGCCATTTAATACAAATCTAATTCTATAGACTGAAGTATCATTCGCGAATCGACGACGGTGAAAAACTAAACCCAACATTGTCCTCGATCTTCAGGATTTTTTGAGACAGCGTTTTTTTATAGTTAATTCGACGCTGTCCTGTTTTATTATACGTCCCTCCTATTTTACTTATACGTATATATATATATATGTATATATATCAGCAGTCTTACCGCGCACCTCTTGGTTCATTGCAACGAGACAAAGTCGGATCGTTCCTCGGAGGGACGTTAAATTCATAGCAGCATTCTTACCTCTACACCACGCTCGGCTTTCGGTTTTACCTCGTCGAGCCTTTTTTGGTCGCCGCGTTATATATACCGACCGGGAGTATCATAGCTCGGCATAGTGTTGACTCTCGGCACTGTAAAGCCAGAGGGGATCTTCCGTGGCAAGTCGGGGGACTCGAGAGAGAGAGCGAGAAAAAAAGGAGGTGCAGATCGCACGGGAGATTGCGCACTCTTGCTATCGTACTACCAACACGCTGAGATGGACCGAGAGACAGAGAAAGAGAGAGAGAGAGAGAGAGAAAGAAAGATATAAAGAGAAAAGAAGAAAGACAGCGAGAGAGAAAAAGAGAAAAAGAGAGAAGCAATGAGACAGTGATAGGGACGAGGGGGTGAGTTTGTAAGCCGGCAAAAGGTACTCGCCCAGTAGACTGACCTCGTCTCTCACTTTTAAACGAGGCGTATAAACACGCACGCGGCATAAGCGTATGTAAAACGGTAGGAGATCGTATCCTCGCTCGAGATATCATATCCTCCTTTTCTCGTATGTAAACCTATACTCGGATTACGCCGACTACCCTACCGTCCAGCGGGGTTAATACGCGTGCGCATGCGCGTACAGTAAACACAGCACTCTCGGTGCTTTCGCCCCTTGGTCCGTTAGTCGTGCACTTTTTTTCTTCTCTTTAGTAACATCGAGATACGAGAGAGAGAGAGAGAGAGAGAGAGAGACAGTCGTTTATCAGACATCAGAGAGCTACGTGTAATCAGGCTTATCATTTTATCATCGTCGAACGGGTCATCTCGAACGTAAGTTCGAAATCTCGAATTATTCTCGGGCGAACGAACGTGCTCGTTTCGATCTGACGCGTCGATCAACGTCAAGGTCGATCCGCGTTCTAGTTCGATGATTTTTTCTTTTTTTTAAATTGTTTTATTGTTAAGAAACGAGTCGAGAATTTAATTATCAACATTTTTGCCACGCTCTTCGTCGTAATTAATTCTTGCGGGTTGCAAGTCGTACGATGCACGAGATATTCGATAATATCACGAGTCACGAGGATGTACCTAAGACTGGTGAGAATTTTGTGCTTGATCACAGCGGAATTAAACAAAAAAAAAAAAAAAGGAAAAAACACGCGAACCTACGCGCCGAGGAATCGGAGAGCGGAGGATGCTTAAATTACACGTCTTTGGCCAGCGAGGTAATTAATCGACATCCGGCCCTCCCCGGACGATTAAGTCAGCTACGAGACAAACGGAAGCGACGTCACTCTTCGCAACATTCTTCGAGTTTGTCACTGTCTTTCCGGCATATTCACTCTAAACCAGCAATTTTCAAATTCAATTTCTTAATTAACCGGCATTAATTATAATGATAGATACGAGAATCAAATCCTGGCTGATGAATAAATTTATTTCAAAATTATACGAAGAATAATCAAGCTCGATGACGCATTTATTCCTACATATATTTATATATATATATATATATATATATAAATTATGCGAATTTGCGGTAATACACATTTACCCAACTCTCGTGGAGATTTGTACAGTCGATGCGTCGATATATTTTGCGACGCCTTCGGAAAGATACGCGTGGCCCAAGAATCCTGGCTGGTTGCAAAAACGACTAGAGATGTCCGCAAAGTCGTTTGCATGTCGGTATGTTAACCAAGTTTATGTGTGTGTGTGTGTGTATGCGTGTATGTCGCGAAAGGTCCACGATCGTGGTACTCGGTATCTGATGTCGGAGCTTACGTATAAACAAGAGCTTTCGATCTATGACGTCAGAGGTTTCGCGCTCGACTCGCTAAGCTCTCTCTCTCTCTCTCTCTCACTCTCTATCTGTCGTTCTCCCTCTTTCTCGCTTTCTCTCTGTACATCGCTCCACCCCCTTTCCCACATTTCGATCCCGATTAGATATCCGCATCTAGCAAAATATACGTCGGTAATCTGCATAATGAGAGAGTCGTGCTGTTGAGCTCGCTTCGCTCGACGTTACAATATATATACACACTCTCGCATACGTACACGTCCAATACTCCGCGAAATTGGCTATAGCGTCCTTCGAGTTTTGCAGAAGTGGCTTTAACGCGAGAATATCGCCCGATCGGCGAGAGAACGTTCGAAACTCCGAGGAGGGAAAACGTACCGAGAATTGAATATGAAAATTTTCCAACGATAATCACGAGTCGTTATGGATTAGCGAAGGTGGGGCTGCCGGTGTACGCCAAAAGCGAGAATAAAATTTGGAAATAGCGAGTGTACAGAATGATCGGTATTGCGTGATGGCACGTAAATATCGTAAGAGCGAAAGAGAAAATAAAAGCAATTTTCGTTCATCGACGATAAGCTACATGGAGTGAATTCGAGCGAGTTGTTTAAATTGAACGATTATCCGTGAGAATATGTCAATAATTATTATTCATATTTATCGAATGATAATTTGGCGATAATCCGCTTATATCGAAATCTGACAAATTTTATTTATTTCATAATTAGCAACGGGTAATTAAATATTGTCTATTCATCAATCCCGCTGTCGATAACGCGATGCTCTCGATTCTCATTGTTTCGTTGTATTTATTTTCTTTTTACTACGAATTTTCATGCATTTTTTATTTCAATTAGATTGTTTTTACTTAATTTTTCATTAGAGTTCTCGCTTTAATTTTCATTTAATTTTAATTGCATATTTTTTTTTGTTTTCTTTTTATTTCCATTACTCTTTTTTTCGGTCGAGGTCGAAACAACAATTTCTCACGATGAAATCAAATCCGTATCTTCCGTCCGAGCTAATAAAGCTAATTTTTCTCCCATCTGGATGTAATTTCGTAAATTCCGTTATTTTCCTGCTACGTTGTTGTTTTTTTTGCCATCGCAACGAGACAATTTCGACGTATCTATCGTCGAGTAGAAATGGTAGTTTCCACTCGTACGTACACACGGTCGTGGCATGTTCGAAGGTCCGGCAACGATCTGAAAAGCTCCTCTCTCCGTCTCACTTCCTCTCCTCTCTTCCTCCTCCTCCTCCTCCTCCCCCCCCCCCCCCATCTTTCCTCTCGCCCAATCCCACCGGTAAGGAAACTATGAAGTTGTTAGTCACGCTTCTCGGAGTCGAGCATCTCTCGCTCGACCGGAGCAGAGCGAAACCTCCTTCGCGTTTCTGCCTCCGGGGCTTTGGGTACGCGGCGCGTCCCGGTAGAGGTCTCTTTCCGTAGCTTCGGTAGGGGTAGCGCGCAAGAGAGAGAGAGAGAGAGAAAGAGACGCCAAAGCGGCGAGTGCCCTAGGTACCGCCTTCGCCTCCCGACGGCCTTGTTATCTTCGAGCACCGATTCGAGAGTCTTTAATTATACACGCCGGAAGTACGGCGACTAAACCGACTAGAACACAATTTTATATTTTATGACAGGCGGCCCTCGAAGATATATAGATATATATATTTATATATGTGTGTATATTCATGCGAATCACCGACGAGACGATACAAGGAGCAGAACGAGAGAGAAAGAGAGAAAGAGAGGAAGATGCATAAAAGTAATTTCTGAATAGAACGAAGAGAGAAGTCTCTTTTATGGAGGAGCGGCTCGATCCCGAAAATTGAGACGTTCGGTTATTATTACCTTCTCCCTCTCCCCCTTCTCCTCTCTTCTCTCTCCTGAGGATGCGTGGAACCAAGACGCGAATGCTATAAATTCACTTCCTTGTTCCTTCTCGTTTCTCTGCCTCGATTCGTTTTAACAGGAGCCTCTCTCTCTCTCTCTCTCTCTATCTCGTACGATAGGCAAAAACATCGAGTTTGTTATATATACGGTATGCATGTTACTCCTGAACGAAAGAACGGACGAAGCTCGTTCGCGACGACTTTCCTGGCTGTTATAATGAAGCGGCTGTGCTTCCGCCATTTTACCTCTTCTTCTTATTCTTCTTCTCGTCTCTTCACTTCCTCGTGTCTCCGTTCGCTCTTTTGACTCTCACGGTACTTTCTCCCTCTCTCCTTCTTTCTCTCTCTCTCTCTCTCTCTCTCTCTTCGTTGAGCACATATATGCCACGTTTCAACATTGTTACTCCCTCCTTCCTTTTTTTCCCTCGAAGACGTGCTTCGATACGACGGGACAAGGCCAGACAGTCCAACAGCGAAACTTTGCCGTAAAAGAAACCAAGAGAGAAACACGGAATTTTACGATCTCGATGCATTCGCTGGTTCGTGCGAGTATCAGCGAGCAACCCTCCGCGAAGCATCTCGCCGAACCAGCATCGGGATGAAGAGGCTTTTGTGAAAGGTTTTACCGTGGGAAGGGGAAGGGCGGGGGAGGGGAAGAGGACTTAGAATTACGGCGAAATTGTCGATGAATCGGTGCACGGTTCGTCCGGTATAGTCCCTCGAGAATCTCGTTATTTACCGACGTACCTACTTCATCCCCTTTACGGGATTTATACCAGGCAATATCAAGCGCAATTGAGATACGAGGGAGAAAGCTCGAGGATCTCACGGTTAATTCGATATTTCGACGCTCACATTTTGAGGAAATTCTGCAGTGATGTCTGAAAATTGTATAATAGCGAAGAAGAAGGAAATAATGAAATCGAATAGGGGATGGGTCTTTGCCATTTTGTACAACTCGAAAGCTTCGCATTATTAGGACAATTGGTGAATATTTGAAAATTGAAAAAGCGATCGGTAGAGCGACTCAATTTTTAAATAAAATATTCGAACAAAACACTAATTAATTAATTGAACAATAATTTGTTGGATAATGATTTATTTACTTCGTAATACTTCGAACGTCTTTTGTTTGTGATTTCAGGTGAGTAAACGACTGTCGACTGTCAAATGTCATCATGATTGCTGCTGATCAGTTTCGGTGCGACATGGTGAGTTCTCCGAATATTCCATGATCGTTACGAGAACGGGAGAATTTATCGAGAAAGAATTTGTTTTTATAAACTACCCTTAATTTTTTTCCACCTGTCGAGGTCTTAAATTCGATCGATTATCGAATCTTAAAAACGTATATTACCCCTACTGCGTCGATACATAGTTGCCGCCCTTATAAAAAGACGCTTCATCCCCCAATAACGAGGGTAGAAATGCCTTTTGCTCCAAATCACATGACACGATTCTTCACAATTATCTTTCCTTAATTTCTCATCTACTTCGTTCCAATATTCCATTATTTTATTCTTCTTTTAATACGAAAACAGTAAAATTCACATCTCAGGGAGACGATAATCCTCCCGACGTTGCTTCGCGTAACAAAACAAACATAAAATTCCTTTCAACGTCAATAATGCGCGAAATGGCATAATTTCTGTTTGGTTGTTTTTTCAAAGTTGTAACGCGTATATATTTCTCTATCTTCGGTGAAGCACACGGTTCTTTAGGATTATCCCGGTGACGTTCAGCTTCTACGAAGTCGCGGGACCAGATCGCAACCGGAGCGAAGAATGATACGTACAACGTTAGATCCATGAACCCTGGTACTCGGGTAATCCCTCTTCGCTTGTTGGACGACGGGGAGAGTCGTCCACGGAGCTTGAAAACGATATAGAGAAAAGCTTGCGCGGATTCACGGAGATACGAGACTATCCCGTTTCTCTTCCTCCGCCATTATTACCAAGCTCGTCACTTCCCCGGCTTGCGCTTGCACGTTGCTATATAAGGTGGTAACAGTGTCCTTGTCGCAGACAGACTCGCCGACGCGTTTCCGGTTTCATCGCGAGACGCTTCGTTCTCGTCGTACCGCGCTTATCTCTTGAAAAGTAACTTCGACTCATTTTACCCACAGAGATGGTGATTTCTGTGATATATAGGTATATATATATATATTTGTGTGTATGTGTATGTAAAGAAGATGATTCTCGAATGTAAAGCGTGCATAAGGCACGCGTAAACTCGGTTCCCATAGTTGAGAAGACATCCGAGGCGTCTCTCGAAGTTCCTGTCAACGGAGATGATCGAGTTACCGCTGTACCTCCCTCCCCGCGGTTCTCGTCGTATAACATCCCCCGCAAGAGCATCCCTTCGACGAAAAGTTCGACGTCTGGATTCGCAGCTACTCGACACCCTCTGTTGCTCGACCAACAGTTAGTTTATAATATACAACAAAATAAAAACGTGAAAGAAACACGAACTCGACGGTGAAATCGATCGGCAAATTATGATGGAGCGTTAGTAATCGATATTCGATTAAAAAAATGTTTAACCCAGAAACGGGACGAAATTTTGACATTTTTTTTCAGAATGTTGGACATCGAGGAATTTTGAGTTAATGAAAATTATTACAATTTTCAGATAAGTATTTGAGTTTTCCGAAACAACTTTTTAATCAAATATTATTTGTTTATCGATTTATGAGGGAGAAAAAACAGAAATAGCGACTAAAAAATTGTTGACAAAAAAAATGAAATTTACATTTTTCGAAAATACCTCGGGTTCGGTGTATTTACGTACACTAAGAAGACTGATCTATTATTTTGATCAAATCATTTTCATTCCTTTGAACAATTTTTTTAATACAATTTTCTCATTCCTAAATTAATATAACAAGATTCAAGTAAGACGAAAATTTGATCCTTCGTCACAAAAAGGGTGACCTGCATCGGATCGATGTCAGCATGCTGAGGGTACCTACACGGTACATATTTGTCGTTAGAGAAAACGTTCAAGTTTGCGAAACGGGGTAACATCAAAGAACGTCATCCCGTCTCTCTCTATCTCTCTCTCTCTCTCTCATGTTACCGCTTTTTCTCAGCCTTACGTAAATCTTATAATGGCTTTAGAAACGAGCGAAGAGTGGTGATCGTGCGAGCGAGATGTGTAGGTACAAGTCAAGTCTCCGCTGTACGCACCGTATATTATTCCGGCTACGTAGAATTTACTGTAGCTCCAATGCACAGCCGTGAAAGCTTACCCCGGGACGAACCCTCCTTGCCGCTAACGAGCTTGTAATATTTACGTCATTCACATGACGCGAAGGTTGTTCACACCGTGTCGAGCCGGGGTAATCGCGTGCGAGCGAGCGGCACTGCCAAGAGGCGAATCGAGACAGAAAGCGAGAACTCTGTACAAACTTTATATACATATATATCCTACTTACGCTTATATATATATACATATATATATGTACTTTCTAGCGAGTCGTGGAACGAAACCAATATGCATGAGACTTTCAATGAGGCCCGGGGGCTAAGGAAATGTTCTTGCCCGTTTTCACTCCCATCATCCTCCTTCTTCTCGTTCCACATCATCACCGACGAGTCTCGTATACGAGAGGAGATTATTGTAGCTAGGAGACCTCCCGGATATCAAATTTATCAAAATCAGCTGATGCACGCTGTTATTACTTTGTTTCTTTATTTTTTGTCTTCTTTATTTTATTTTATTTTCTATTTCTCTTAGAAGGGACGACATCGAGTCCGATATTTTTGAATAATGGTCCAATTAAATCGTTACTTCGTATCGGTCATAGGATTGTTGTTCTTCTCGTTGTTGTCAAATTACAGATGTCATTCAGCGTTCGTTAAAATCGTTTCACGATTTTGGCACGAGGCAAATCATCGAGGCCTTCGAGTCGAATCCGTACGATCGACGCTCGTTTCAATTATTTCGTAAATAAAGTGCCTCCAATTTTCAATCGACGAAACGCCGAGGTTAGCGATACGTATGTAACGAATTTTAGCGGTTAGAGAGATCGGGGGAGGGGTGAATTTTTGTACTTTAGACTCGTGCTTGGTATTACGAGGTATAGGTTCGTGGTTACGTATAGCTGGACGCTTGTCTCACATAAATCCCTGTATTTCATACTGTGCACACACAGTGAGAGAGAAATCTCGAGAGTGTATATCGTGACCCCCGTACCGCGGTTATTCATTTTCCCGAGTGCATCTATCTAGGATGGACCCTCGATGAAATATTTATCTTTCCTTCGCTTCCTCGTTCGTTCCTTCGCGTCGCATTCTTCGGACCCCCCTTCTTCCTGTACGGTAGTATAGTTGCGTTATCTATATAGCATACTTAGGTGTATCTGTACAAATATACACGGGTCGTTCCAATCCAAGTCGACAAATACTCATCACCCCACTCGGGAATTCGATCGGCAATTCGTTGATTTTTTTCTTCGCGATCCTCGGAAGTACGCAGCTATTTTTGTAAAATTTTGTGATTTGCCCGAGTGACCTTTTCCGCTAATTAGAAGATTTGTTATTTTGACGATTAAACAAATTTGAAAAAAAGCGAAATAAGAATCATCCCTCTTTAAATTTTTTAATAGGCTAGATTTTCGTTCGGTTTATCAAATTTAAATCATGCCCAACATTATGAAATACAAAATATATATATATATATTTTGTAAATAATAATGAACCAGTGGCTGTCGAAAACTCTTCAACAAATCCGTTCGTTCTTCGCTACGGCTAGAATAAAATTGCGGAATAAATCGAAGATTCCGAGGATCGATCGACGATTCGACTTGGAATCGCCCATATATACGTACTGTACATTGCTTATATCTCTTTCGTCTTTCGTTCCTCGGTGAATTTCTTCCCGATGCGCATAGCGCTCGAGCGAGCACACACATACACACACACCCACACACAGCATGTTGGAAGGCGCAACGCCCGGACCTAAGAACGAATCTCGATGTCCTCGTAGCTCGCGATCGTCGATTTCACGGAACCACGTACGCCCTCGGTCTGCTCGACGTTGTTGCGGTCGCTCCTCGTACGCTCGGCAGGCCTAAAAGTCAGCTCATCGTGCCGGTACCCTCGCATCGCAATGGTATATACAATGTAGCCACATAAATAGCGGTACGCTCGTTCTTTCCGACATGTCGGTTACCCCCACTCCTCGGCCGCCGCAATCCCCACTCTTTAAGTCCGCGCCCCACTCCTTCCCCGTCGGCTCCCACTATTCGCCGGTATTGGCTGTCAGATCGCCAAAGATGATGCCCCGCGGGGCATTCGAGACGCCGGACTTCTTCGCGGACCATGTGGTTCGGTCCCACATGCAAGTGCAACGTGGGGAAAACCGTGACTCGATATACACCTTCGTCCATGTGGCGGCATTCCCATCGTCCAATTATTATTTTTGTTTTTTCTTTTGTTTCTTTTAACAACCGAGCGTGTAGCTCGGTCTTTATTATCCTTTTCACCGCAGTATTTTATCTGGCCTCGGGCGATCGAAGGGATATTCGGATTGATCGACCGATCGTAACCTCTCGTGGCTCAACGACGCGATTGTTCATTCCGGTAGTTCGCGAAACGAGTCCGGATAGAGGTTCGCGACTCGTTTCGGACGAAACGATAGCCGGCCGGTTTATCCCGTGGTAGGAATTTTTACATTTCTCGCCGATCGATCTTTTTCTCGGACTAACAATGTGGTCGCCAACCGAGAGAGTCGCGCGGTCATCGGACTATCAACATAACTGTTGTGCAGCCCGCTCGGCTGTATGGAATCGAGACGCGCGCATGCGCGTGTGCGTGCGCGCTTATGGGCGGCAGCCTCTCGTATACACGACGCCGCCGCGAGAGGCGCTCGCGTCGACAGTCCCACGCAAGTGTGGGATTGAGCGATCGGAGCGCGGGACATTGTGCGTGCACCGTTAACCTTTCTACCGTCGGTAAATCGGTTTTGGCGCGTATATAACTTCACCGAACATGCTCTCGTCGCGTTCGCGAACGGGATCGCTTGACCGCGATCGCCCGGGACGAAAACTTTCGCGATCGCGAGAGAAAATCACCGGTTGTAAACTCGTTATGTCCATCGACTCCTAACGTATTTTCCTGTATTGCGGCGAGGAATTTTCAACCTTGAGCATAAACGAGTCAATGATTTTACTACGGACTCTGGAAAAAATGTTATATTCTGTTTTTTTCCCTTTTTTTTATTATTTATTTATCGACAGATTTCAATGCATTCAATGCAGAGCTTTTTGCGTTTCAATATTTATCGATCAAATCGTAATGTCAAAAAGGACTGTAGTACCTTATGTACTTTCAATTCAACGATTTTGTTCCGAAGTTTCGTTCGCAAATTGGTTTCTCGGAACTGTACCAAAAAAAAAAAAAAACAAAAAGAAAAAAATGGAAATAAACGTACGAGAGTCGTGCTCAAAATTTTCGTTCGGTACGTTGCGCGATGCAATTACCGACGAACCCAACGAAATACGTTTTTTCCGAACCGTATGAGATATTTCTCGACGCTATACTTTTCGACAGTTTACAAAAATAAAACTCACCCGACACCGATGCCGATCGACATCGTCGGGGCTATTTGAAGATGAGCCCACGAATGAGAGAGATCTTTTTTTTATTATTTGCGCTCGCTCGTATACAAAGGCTTTTTTCGGCTGATGATAGGGTACGAGAACTATATACACGCACCGTTGACAGGGCTCAGCCGTAACGCGTGTTGAAAGAGCGAATTCCAACTGACCTCTTGACTCTTTCGTAATATCGTGAGGAGATGGAATTCCCTTTTTTCTTTTTTTTTCTCTTTTTTCCCCTCGTTCGAAAAAAATATTTCGCGCGAAACCGGTATTTTTTACACTCGTAGATCCGCTGCACGATAATGCACGAAGCGTTATTATCCCAAATTCCGAGAGACTCGTAATTAAGTAATTGGTCGATCGAATAAAAATAATAAAAAACAAAAAATAATAACAACAAAAATGAAATGAAAGACAAAATAGTACGTTCTTCCAAGGGTTCAGCGAACTCGACGCGTAACGTGGGCCGGATTCCATTTTACGAAAATAATGAAGGTAATGGACGTCTCGATATTACGTGTCGAACGAGGGAGGGGTACGTGTGTATATAAGCGGTATGTGAAATTTGAGCAATTTCAACGTTTGAAATTGAGCAATCAGCCGAAAAGGTGTGGGACGGTACGGCGCATGATCCATTTCGGGTGTATCAAATTTTTGCGGTCAGCCGTTGTGGCACATTGAATATCGAAATAAAGGGCAGGGGTGGGGGTCACCGAATCAAGAAATTGCGTCTTGAAATTGAACAATCTTAACATCGAACATCGCAAGCGCGACCCTTATCGAAAAAGAAAAAATCCTCCGAAATCGTTTCCCAAAGGTTCTTCTCTCTCTTTCTTTTTCTCTCGGCTCGCCGTTTGAACATTTTTTCGCGCGAAACTCCGAGATTTGCCAAAAGTGTCATTTTGACATTGAAGATTTTACACGATTCTTCGTTTTTTAATAAAATAGATGGAGGGTTTTATCGATTTTTTTTCGAAAATCTTATTATTTTCTCGAGCCGAATTATCTCGATCTCGATATTTTGTACCTATTTTTCGCTTCGACATGGAGAAATTTGTGAATAACCTGTAAATTCATTAACCTCAATATTTTCTTGTTTATAGACAATGGATTTTTCTCTTTAAATTTTGTATCAAAATATCATATTTTTAATGACAATTTTTTGAAAAAAAAAACATTTGTTTTATATTTTGTGGAATAAATTATCGAGTGCGTATATTTCCAGAAGAAAAAAATACATTTACCCTTCGGATATTTTTGAAACACGAGAGCCGCGTTTCGTAAAAAAGAAATGTACAAAAAAAAATCGTATCACCGTTTTTCCCTCGATATCGGAGCCGCGACGCGAGATAGCGAAGCCTCGAGTTTCTCTCATCGTATAAGAGCATCGGAGCCGCATAGTAGTTGAAGATTTCGTTCGTTAGAGAAGAGTTATTAGGTACGATCCGTTCACGATCTTGATCGCCCGTCCGTGTGACTAAAGCCCAATTAATTTTAACCCTTCCACCGTGAAAAGAGTGAAAGATTAAGGAAAGAGATCCACGCGGTGCTTCTATTCACGCCTGAAGTCTTCAATTACGAGAGAGTGAGAGAGAGAGAGAGAGAGAGAGAGAGAGAGCCCGTACGGTTCTCTCGCATGTAGACTCTTTCACACACACGCGCACACATGCAACCTTCGCTTCGCACAAGTGGCCGCGCAGGAAAACGGATGTTCGCCTTTCGGCGAGTGAGCGCATAATTTTTCGACCGAGGTACCGGCGAGTAAAACTGGCGAGCTCGGTAGAGGATAAAAAAAACGTAAAGAAACGTAGTCGGAAAGAGAACGGGAGAAAGCGAGAGAGAAAAAGAGAGAGAGAGAGAGAGGAAGAAAGTGACGTGGATAAAGCGAAGCCGAGCGAGCTGAATAAGTTCAAGGAAGGCGAAAGAAGAAGCAGCTGATGGGGAATGTGCGCGAGAGAAAGCCAAGTAGGAAAGTTCCGAGAGACATACAAGTAGCGAAAAGAGCGTTGAAATGAAGAAGAACCGTAAGGGTGGATAAAAATAGGGGTTGAGAGATGAGGCGGGGGGTTGTATTACGAGAGAAAAGTCAGAACGCGGTGAGTGAGTGAGAGAGAGAGAGAGAGAGAGAGAAACTATATGGGAGAACGTACGAAGAATATAGAAATATAGGAGGGAAGAAAGAGTGAAGTAGCGCCTAGAGCTCGAACGAGAAAGGCTAGACATGGTCGGCGGGGGCGGTCGCGCGGTAGGTGTACCCAGGGGGCTATTAACCGTTCGCAAACAATGATCTAGAAGCGGAAGTAGCTGGTGCGGTGCCCCGCCAACAGAGCGTCTTATCGGAATTCCCGTCTCGGTACGGCAGAGCCGAGAGCGAGAGGAAACTTGCGGTAGAAAATGAGGGACGAAGTGTGTGAGAGAGAGAGAGAGGGAGACAAACAGCAGAGACGGAGATAAGGAAGAGCTATTTTGAGAGCGAGAGACCGCTTAATTGGGAGGTAAAGCGAGGTAAGCTGCCTCTGAGGGACACCGTACGGTGTCCTCTCATAAAAGTTCTTAAAATATTTATTCTTTCCTTCGACGCTTCGCGCGGACCTTCCGGATCGCGCGTAAACGGAATTATGAAATTAATATTTAATTTAACGTCAATTATTACGAGCCCGTTTTCCGAAAAAACGCTTCGAACCAATGCCTACGGTTCGAAAACAATTCCTATATTAATATAATAATTTCGATTTATATAGGGGTGACTTTTGAAAATTGATGAAAAATTCATGGCTGTTAAAGTTATAAAATTATGAAATATTTTTCTAGACGAAAATTAATTCTCTGATTCAATCAAAAGCATAATATCGAAATAACGACGAATTTCAATAACATAGGGGTAGTTTTTTTTAATTCCTCGCGGTCGATTAACAAATCGGAAAATATAATAGCGTCGATAGAACGTTCGATGTATCGATAATGATGGTACTTTCGTATAAAACGTATTTCAATTCACAAAAACGATTTGAAAGATTTTATCCTCGCCAAAGCGCTATATAATTCCAGGCCACCCGGTATATCATTCCCGTTAATACTTTAAGAACACGGGGGAACGCGAGCTGTGCAGCCGTGCATTCCGTTTTCTTCGGTCCGCATAGTTTGTTCTGGTGCGTTCAGCACACAGAATAAATATAATATACCTTTTCTACCTCTGTATGGCTTATTAGGGTCGATTCAGAAGGGTTGCCAGATCTTTAGCATTTTATCGCAACATCTCTCTCTTCTTGCGATCCATCGCTACAACCGTGTGTGCATGTATATGTGTGTGCGTGTGTGTATGTTTGTGCGTGCCAGAGAATATAATGTTTACAGGAGGCTGAACGCATCTTGTACACGAAACCACCTCCCCCCTCCCCTTCCCACCTATCTCGTCTTACAACAGAACGAGGGTTAGGTATATCAATGCTGGTAAAGACCGTTTTTCATATCCTGCCCTCTCGCACTCCCTTCATTCTTCGTCTATAATCGTGGGCGTATAACATATATATTTTATATATACGCGATTTTCTACGTCCGCGAATATATATATATATATATATATAATACACGAGCTGCACACAATTCTTCTGCGCTACCGCTCGTTACGCTGCCGAGTGTGCAACGGTGCATCTGCGATGCATCAGAAGGCTTACCGTGTGTAGTGTTGCATCGAGCGTTCGAGCACGTATTATATGCGCATTTCGCCAGGTGCAACTTGTATCGGCAATTCGCGAGATCACGGAGTCGGGAAGATGTAAATAGAGAATATCGTACTTCATCCCCTTGAGTACGTGCTACATACGTATATATATATATATATAGGTAAATATGTGTGTAATGTGATTTATCGAATTACGATATGGCAAATTTGATAATCAATTTATGAGGAAATTATCGGTTCGATATTGATTTCGTTACGAAAATTATTACGCGCGTAAAGATATATGATAAGATGAGATTATCGCGATAAATTTTCGAAAAAATATTCCATTTTTTTAGATCGAAGGACGTCCGCGCGGTGGTGCTCGAGTATCGAGTCCCACCCCGTTCGCGAAATTCCGTATTATCGTTTATTGCCTCCGCGGCAAAAATAAGAGCGAATGTGAAACTGAAAGAGAAAGACGCGCGAGCGAAGAGGCGAAGCTTTCGCCTCTTCTCATTCTCGCATCTCGTACACTTTTGCGTTTTCCTTTACCGACGTCGTCGCCATTTTTGTCCTTTTTTTTATTGTTTCTTTTAATCTATTTTTCATTTTTCCAGTATACGCAAGCGGGAAGGAATCCGTCCATTCCGGGAGCTAACGTATTTGCACTCTCGTGTATCTCCTTCCTATCTCTCTCTCTCTCTCTCTCTCTCTCTCTCTCTCTTGCTCTTACTTATATCCTTTTTTTTGCTCTCTTCGCACAAGATCCGCCCGAGGCGTCATGCATCCCGAGTCCGGAGCTTCCCTTCTCTCCCCCCCCCCCCTCATCTTCCTCTCTCACTCTCTTTTGCTAGCAGGGAATTGGAAGTGTATGAATATTCATGCTACCCGGAAATGGGTATGGCGGAGTAGGTTGGATTATTTAACTCGAGCTCCCGTACGAGACGAAAAGATTGTCCAGAACCAGGCGCGTGATATATTCGAGTGACTCGCGAGCGAGATTGGCGACACACGCTCATTCCGGATTCGCGACGTCTGAAAACGCGTGCGAGAATTCGAGTGCGACAAGATAAAAATATGGCCAAACGCGAGAGAGCACGAATATTTAGCGACCGCGAGCACGGGAACCGTGGTGTTCGACGCAACGCGTTTCTTGCGCAGTCGCGCTTCCTCCACTCCGGGCTTAGCTCTCCCCCCACTCCTCGACCGCCTCGACGTACCGGCCCTCTCGCGGTCGCTGTTTGTACCGCGAGAGCGTCTACTACGTATGTACACGCGCGAGTCACTACGTCGGAGCAGCGAACGCCGCGGTCCTTTGTGTGTAAATTTTCAAACCGTCGAGGACAACGACGACATCGCGCTTCGCGGACCATGGACTTTCGCGCGTATTTGCAAATTGAATGGATACCCTTTTGTATGAGAATATGAATGCGATTATGCATGTTTTTTTCTTTTATACGCGACGCTTTATGTTCGAGACCCAACCCCTTTCAGTATCTATCGACTGCAACATAATTTTCGTGATCCACGAAGCCAGCTCGCGGATATGGGACCAAACTCTGGTTCTTCAGGGGATAAATTTTAACACGATGGGGGGGGGGGGGGTCATAGTTAAAATCAATTTGAAAAAATAATAACGAGAATTCCGTTGGTGACAAATGTTGCCCGGGCTTAATTAAACACCGATGGTGCGAAGTGGGATAACTCATTGTCCAGGACGAGTTACGAAAGACGTGTAACTAACGGAGGGGGCTTGACGCGAGGGAGGTTTCCACAGGACAGGCGGATGAGATGCGAGAGAGATGCTGATGGAGAAACGTTGACGTGCATTTATCGTCGTCGCTACTAATTGACACGTTGGTTTCCTGCCATCAGCAGCGGCAGCATAACCAAGCCCCCTACCCTTTGGGCGTTTTCTACCCCTATAAGGGGATGCATGCCACATGTACATAGAGAAGAATCATCACGGTATCTTAATTGTCCTCGAAAAGTTAAACAGACGGTTGGTTCTTTGCCACGAGAGCAAAAGCTACCCCCGGTCTTAACCAGCATCAGCCCCTTTAATTAGCTACTCGAGGGCTCTATTGGCCGATTGGCTGTGGCCAGAGAGAGAGAGAGAAGGCTGCGATGGGGCGAGGGTGGCGATGCGCTCTCACGCCCAGCGTTCGAGGACTGCGGGTTTTCTCACAATGCCTCCTCGGACTCTTTTGGACGATCTATAGGCAGCATTGTTCTCGCTTATCCTGTACTCCTTGTATGCCACCCTCGCTCCTCGCCACTTTCGACCACACCGCCCCTTCGTCTCTCGACCGAGCTTTCTTCATCCGTTCAAGAGCACCTAACACGTGCACACACAGACACCAGACGGACAACCGCCGGTTCTCATTCTCCTTTCATTTTGTTTTTTCTAGCCGTTCCAACCACCCCTCCTTCTCATTCAATTTTCTTTCGTCGGGGAGGAAGAGAGAGAGAGAGAATAGCACGCGATAGCAACACCGTAAGGCAGACGGACGAACATTGCACACCCGCGTCTCGACCAACTCGCTTGAAAAACATTCCCGTTGATGGAACTTTCATTAAAGTCGAACTGTGTAACCCCCGAACGGGGATAAGAGCTGGCCGGGCCATGGAACGGCCAGCGCGAGGCTGGAATCCTTATCTGGAAACTTGGCTCATTGAGATGAAAAGAAAACAAAACATAGCGAAATAAAAAACAGACCAACAGTCCGTAGTCGAAGAGCTCGTTGGGACCTAGAAAAGATAGAGCGAGGCCAAGTTATAAACGATTATGTTGCACCCTCTGCATCGGCGGATCCTCGAGCATTAAGGGTTAATGCGAGAAACGTCGAATATTACCGATACGATTAATTATATATTCGAACGTAAGAGACGCGATAAACGAGCCTGAGATTGTCGTCGAATGGTAATTTTCAGCCCTGTCGCGTGAAACGAACGGAAGGTCGAAGGTAAAATCGGCAGGTCGATTTATGGTTCTACGGCGATCCCGAACGATTCCTAGCCACTTCTTCCAGATTCTCGCCCGATCTTCGGGTCAAAATCTCGCGAGTGTCAGCTAATAATTATTTTCGAGCGAGGGTAGGAATTCTCGAGTAAAATAAAGTGTCATCAGCCTGGAAAAGACGGAAAGAGGAAAACGTCGAGATCCGGACGATACAGGTATAAAGTGACGATGTCGAAACTCCGACCGATCGTCAACCGTCACCATCGGCAACTCTATACAGTTTTCCGTCTCCCATCGAGTTCGCATTCTTCCTGCTACCTACGGGACGAACTATACCTACTATGGAAAAGTAATCAATAACCCGCGAAAGCGCGTCAGACCGGAGTCTCATTATCCAACGACGGAAAAGCCATTGTAGTTCGGGCCATCGGCCTGAACCGCCACCCTCCAGAAAGCTCGCTATACATAGCGACTGCTCGCTTCTTGTCGTCAACCTTTCAACCCTTTCCTCTCTTCCACTATATACGACCTCACCCTGTCTCCTTTATCCCAGGCCCAGGGCCCATAACCACCATCGAACAACCACCGAACTCCATTATCAAGACTAATTATATCCAAGTTAGTCGAACAGTTTGCCACGATGTAATGGACGAAGGAAACGTTCTTAACAGTAGTAGGCAGTGCTCGAGAAGAGGGAAGCAAGATGGAACGTATAACCTTACGGATGTGCCATCGCCCCTTCCCTCATTTCCGTTCATTACATTAATTACAAAAACCAATTCCCCTCGCCCACTCTCTCCCTGGAATTATTCACAACCCCTTGTTCCATTCACCCCTTGTCTACCGCCTTCCTTGCGATTTCGCGATCCTAAAAGCCGCGATTCGGCTGCACTTGTCAAGATCGGGGGTGAAGGTGGTGGATTCAAAGTTAACACCGAAAATTGCACACTTACGTGTGGGAACGAAGGAAACCTCCGTGGCTTTTACGTAGGTATACGAGCCAGCTGTTGTATCGAACGAACAAAGAAAAGGCAATGCGATTCCTCGGGGAGATGGGCTTTGCCGGTAGAATTTCAAATAGCGTCGTGACGGAAGACGATGAAGACGGTGGCGTTTGGTTCGCTGGGGCTGGTGTGTTTCCAACGTCGTGAAGGCAGGCGAGGTTCGCCGGTACGACCGAGTTTCTAATTAAGATCGGGGCAAGAGAGAGGGGCGACAGGGGGTTGAAGGGGGTGTACAAGGCGAGAGACCCTGCTCTGCGGGCTTTATCGGTCAAATTGATCCGCGACTTTAATGAGTACCTGAGCGGGTCTCCTAAATCGAAGGCATAATCGTAGCACGCCAAGAGCAAGAAGAGACGGAGAGAGTCTCTCCACTTACCGGCCAAAGCCTCATCGTCCTCGCACTACCTCGGGAATATCGTTATAAAAATTCGACTCTCCCCTTCCTCCCCCACCTTTTCGGTTCCCGCGAGAAATTCCCTGGACGATAGTGCTTTCTTTCTTTTTTATCGGGAATTTCATCGGTGCTGTCTCAAAAATGCTGCTCAACGATTAACTTTGCCAATAATCAAATCATCCCCCGTTCGCGCATTCTCGATACGCGTACACGAACCGAGAGTAGGTACATCGTTGGTCTCTCTTTGTCTTCGATATATTTATATACGTATGGAGACAAGACGAAAATTCCATTCTCTCGGATATTTTACCGTTCATCCGGACTTTCAGCTTTCCATTGGACGAAAAGTTTTCCGTTTCATCCCTCTCTTTCCTGCATCTCCTGGCCTGACTTTCGGCGGCACAAGAACGGCGAAAGGATGAGTGACGAATCTGAAACTCGTAGAGGCACGTGGGAGAGAAGACACGGAGAGGAAACGAATCGACGATCCAGGGAAACTTCGAGGACCCAATAACTCGTGGAGATTCTACCGGCGAGTGGATTTAATTGACGTGGCACGGCAGCCAAGAGAGAGAGAGAGAGAGACAGAGAGCTGGCTCACTCCCGCAGGAATGCGGAAGGTCTTCCTGGACGATCGTTCGAGGACTCGAGGAAAACCCATCTCGGTACTGCGAGACCAACGACGACGTTCACTGTCGTCTTGTTCTCGCGAAAACTAATTTCCCGACTGTATACTTCCTTCCTGCGAACTATACCCGCAGATCCTCCTCTCGAGTTTCCTACCGTGTTAGTTGCTCTTTCGGCTAAATCTACGAGATTCTCTCGAGAGATCGTCCATCGAAACTTATATCGTCGAATTGATTTTAATTACGCGAAATGCAAAGCATTTTCAACGATAAATTTATACACAATATTCGCTAAAAAGATATTTGAAAATAATCGGGTCATATTTTTTCTGTTTGTAGCTTCGCTATAAATTGCAGACGAAGTTGTATGCGACGATACAAAAACCAACATTTTTATATTTAATGTTATTAATTTTGAAATGTTAAACTGGCCAAAAAGTAATTGCGTCTTTCAGTAACGATACGTATATCCGTCTATTATAAAAATAAACAAATAAAACAACAACAACAACAATGTTTCGGCTGATTTAATAATTTTGGATCAGAGTTGGAATATCGGCTAATTTTTCGCTGACTCGGTATAACATTTGATGTCCGAGCGATCCCAGGTTCGTACCACCGTATGGGTGTTATATGCCAGCAGTCGGGTTATCCGTGGCGCGTAAATCAGGACGACACCATTCCCGGCCATCTCGTAACCCTACCCCCCGTAGTCGAAATGAAATTCCGGGATTTCTCCGTGTCGTACGAGTATCAACGTCGATCCCCTCGTATCAGCAAACGTCGACGACGACGACGACGACGACGACGACGACGACGAGAAGAACGAGAGAATCAGAACGAGGATAGCGATAGAAGGGGTGGGGGCGCGAGTGTGTAGGCGGAGGGACAGGGGTGATATCTTCGATCCCGTGCCATGGTAACGTAAATTACTATTCGACGTTGAGAAACCAGCGCGGATACAGCCGAGTTATATAGAGAACTCTATCTATAGGTATCGAGTAGATGGCGGCATCATCGAGGCATGCACACGTTCGGGTCATATAGAGCTGGATATCGATAAGGCGGAAATACGAGGGCTGCATAAACACACGCGGAGTACGTCATAAACACGCGAACGCACGATCTTCGAGATTGTACACAATACGGTTCGAGAGACCTTGTGACCTTGACGTTGTGTCGAGGTCGTGTGAAGTTTCAATTCAACGAAGAAAATCTTAACAGAGGTCGAACGCGTACCGAGGTTCGACCTCCAATTGACCTTGAACGATAATTCGACGAATCGGACGCTTCAGATCGTTTCACATCTCGAATACGATTTTGAGGTCGATTTGTACGACCTTCGCTTGACCTTGAACGATAATTCGTCGAATCGAACGTTCCACGATGTAATAAATCGTTCGGAATATGTATATTCTTGTCATGCCGTATCATTTGTCACCTACCTTGGTGCAGAGTGGTCCTGGAATGACGACGTCGTTCCTGAAGGTCAAATAGTGGTGTTGCCGCTTTCGAGATCCCTGACCATTAACGTACGGTCGGTCGAACGTACGAAACCGAGAAACGCGAATTATGTATTACGTTACGCGGAAAGACGAAGAGTAAAACGTGAAAGTAAAGACTGTTACTGCAATAGTTTGCACTTGAGGAGCTCGGTGCCCTTGGACTTTGCGAGAGCCCCGTTCACGGCCACAACCAACACAGAAATGCTGAGATTGCAAGGAGTGCAGCCACTTTTCCTGTGCCGGCAACAACCTACCTACAAGTACGAGTGGGGGGATGGTTGGTGAACCTCTCGCCATGTTGCTATTGCACCCAGGTTGTACTCATGTTAGCAGGTGGAGTGTCTCGAAGCGCAATAACACTCGGATGTGTGTGTGTGTGTGCGTGTCTGTGTGCACGTTACGTCCTCGTGAATTATCGAGGACGGTCAACTACCGCGATGAGAGGTGGTCGACACTTTCGCGCGTTTATAGTTAAGTCCTTTGACAAAACTGTGCCCGAATTCTGCCGAATTTGGCCAAAGTCGTGCCAGACGAAAGTGGCGAATTTCCACCATGGCCGAGTTTCGATATTTATCTAGGAATCGAGTTGAGTGTAAGTTGAAACGACACGTGAAAGCAAACGCTGCATCCCCCAATGAGTGCTAGAGAGATGGGGAATTTTGGGATTCACCACATTTTCTAGGAAATGATTGATATTTCGACAAGAATAAAATGGTACTCTTGTCTCGCCCGAAATGTGAATCGTGGAAGAGAGAATCGCGTGGGTTGGTAAAAATCGGCCATAAGATCAGAAACGTCACGTCGCGTGAAAAATTTGATTAACGCTTATTTTGAGAAAATGTGACTTGTGAACGACGCGTTACTTATTTTACGGCTGGCTTACATTTGGGCATTCGTTTATCACGTACGCGAATCTCGTACATGGAAATGGCCATAAATTTTGGTCGCCGACGTCTGCTGGATCAGACGCACCGAGAGTTCATTCATCTCTGCACCATCGTGTCTTCTCTCCATGAAACATTCTCTTCTTTTGTTCCGTCTCTCTTTTCATTCCTTTTATATCCCTCTTCCTTATTCCATTACACTTGTTGTTCGTGTTCGCTTTTGCTGAATTCCGAACTCGTAATACGCGCGAAGGAGTCGAGAGACTGGCTCGCACTACACAAGCGCGAGAAGTTTCGATCACGAGTACGGCACTTTTATTCGTATTTCAAAAAGTACCATCGTATTCCGCTGTACTTCAAAAAAAAATTTCTATCTTATTCTCTCACCCTTTCGTCGACAATTTTTTCATCATCTGCAAACGTTTTACTTTTTCGTTTCGATAAAATCGTCTTTTGTCTCGTCACATTATTGCCGGGGTTAAGAATAAAAATGGCACATTCGACCCCTAAACAAAAAATTGTACTACTTGATATCAATTTTCCCATTACTTCGCGATTACAATCGCAAAAAAGCAGACAAAAATGATTCACCCTCGAGTTTCTCGACGCGAAACATCCTCGTACCAATTCCTGTCTACTGACTTAGAGAAAATCGTCATTCGATTCGCTCTCGATCGATTCCCCGGGGGGATTACATCGCATACATCATTGTTATTCCAACGGCAATTAGTGTATTGGCTCCCCGACGAGCCAGTGGTTAACCGCGAGCGTCAGATGGGACCTGTGGATTAGACCTAATGGTATTCGGTTCTCGCTGAATATCCCAAACCCCTCAACACTTACCGATCAAATTCATTCGACCTTATTAACCCCGAACACCGAGATCCTTTCGACACGATCCCAACCCCTAAAACAAAAATCGATCACCCGCCGATCAAACTCCGCGAAACCCGCTCACCCTATTTTCCCACCACGAGGATTAAATTCCCGGCATCGCGAGCAAACAAGCCTCGCTTCCGGTGGTTATATCGCGTCAATGTTTTATGCGGAAGGGCGAGAGCAAAAAAAAAAAGAAAAATGTGAATAAAAAATAAAAACGATGGAGGCATAAAAGTGACACGCCGGTAATGCGCTCATTATATATCTGCCGTAGAGAGGTAGGGGGAGGGGCATTATATCGTAATACGTATTATACGTACAGATGTGTATCTCCGTGTGAATTCTATAACGTCGGCTTATTACATACTTCGACGTTACGTCGTACTGTCCTCTCGTTTTTCTCTTTCCCTCTCTTTCTCTCTCTCTCTCTCTCTATCTATCTACAATTTCTTCTCTCTCGCTCACTGAATATGAAATAACCGGCGGCAGTGACGGATGTCGTTTATGTCCGGCCGTAAACCTTCTCTTTCACATTTCACTATATATGGTCATATATATATATATAGAAATACATTTTCGCCCAGGATTCACTGTTACACATATATATATATATATATATATATACGGTACAGTAGAAATAGCCATGCGTTATGTCAGTGAGGGTTGGCGCGTCCGAAGCGAAGGTGAGAGAATAGGACGAGGGCGAGAGTCACGGCTGCTATGACCAGCCCGCATCGCTGGTAGCGAGAGAGTCTGCTCACACCCACGGCCAGAAGTGGCGTTGGGGGGGGGGGGTGAGTTGCCCGGAGCGAGTAGTAGAGGTAGGGGGTATGGGGGTATGGGAGATGGTTGCCTAGCTCGCGATTTTCGAGCGTCCCTCCTATGCCCAGGTCGTTTGGCTTATCGCCGCTCGAGTGTCAAATGTCCGGTCGTATAGCCCCCGTGAGCGCGACGATAATAACGGTGATAATGGCACGTGAATAAAAATGCCTAGTGTATGTGACGTCGAGTACCATTATACTCGTAAAGCATCGCGTCTATAGTAGGTATACACGAGTGTACACGTTACGGATTTCTGGAACGATGTGTTATTAGAATCGTTGTTACGGTGATTTTTTCTTTCATTCAAATATAATTTCGTAATAATATAACGTAATGTGGCGAATGGTGTTGTAGGGATGAATCATCATGTTTTACAAATTGTTCAATTATGGAATAAAATATATATGTATATATAAAAAATTAAGAAAATATTTATTGACGAATAAATAAAATAGGAAAGTTGTCGTTAGTTGGCTGATCGAGATTGTTTATGAGAATGTAATTGTTGTCGAGAATAAAAATAATGATAATGTTGCCTTTTGTGATTCGATTGAAATTCCAACCACCTTGCGCGTGCTTCGACCTACAAAACTTGTTTGTTTCTTTGTACGCAGAGGCGTTGTCGCGGTATACAACTGTGTGGAAAATAAACCTTAACACAGTGCCCCGAGACCTCGTCCTGGCAGAGATAGGAATTGAATCCTATCCTCCGCCACAATGAGGATCCAGCAGAGATAGGATTTTAATCCGATATATCTGCCACAATAAGGGGGCCTGCGCGCGTCGGGTGGTGAGATCGCGTCGAGGTTTCTTTTAATTTACCTCGAAACGCCTTCGACAAAAGAAACCCCGTGCTATTTCTTGAATACGCCTCGTAATCTTACCCCCTCTGTCCCTTTTCACCCCCGCAATACCTTAGAGGGTTGATAAAGCAGACCTTTTAACGTCGCCGCGACGACCCTCCAGTAAATTCATGAATGTCAGATCGATGACGAAGGTGGGGCGCGACGTCGCGCTATATATTGCTATAGAAAAAAAAAAAGAAACAGTAAAAAAGAAAACAACACAGTCTGAAAAAAAAGCCACGGAGTTTATCTCGAAATAAATATTTACCTCGCCCTGGAGGCATTTTTTGTCCTCATAGAAGGGATGATTTTTTCTCGTACGGGGTGGTTGCAACGAAGCTGCCTCTTCGCCTCGTACTTACATTCTTTTTTCTTTCTTCCCTTTCACACCGTCGTCCCGTAACGTCACGATATATCGAGATAGAAAAACACCCCCTCCTACACAAATACGAAGATATATCGACCTGTGTCGATAAAACATGGCGAGCCTCCATGTTCATAGTTTCCTTGTTTTTGTTTGTTCGTTTCTTCTTATTTCATTTCTATCGCAATGTCCCAATGCTAATTACTGTAATTCGAGATTTCGGGCCTGGCCAACGGCGGGGGTAACCAAGTCGAACGGTGAACGGGACGCGAGGGGCGGCCATTAGCGAAAGACCTCGAGCGTCAAAATGTTTTTCTTCGTATTCTTTCTCTCTCTCTCTCTCTCTCTCTCTCTCTCTCTCGTCGTACTGTACGACCGGTTATTCGAAATATACGAAATACGTATACGTCTATATCTCGGTAATGTATTTTCGTCGTGCCCACACATATTAGCGAAGCGAGACCACGTGGACAAGCGGGTACGGTATTTTGTTCGTACGGCGTTTATGTATATGGAAATAGAGGTAAGCACGAAAATTAAGCAGTTCCTGTGTATTCAGCCGCCTCCAGTAGTCCGGCAAAAGAGGCTACCTTCGCGCGAGCAACGAGGCCCCGCAAGCCCATTAAAACCATCGTAATTGAGACAAATTTGGCATCGCGCGGACAAAGCCGCGCAGCGTGTGCCCGTGCGTGCGTCGGGCTACGATTAAATCTTAACGGTGATGGTAATTTCGAGAATTTTCGAGACGAGTCCGTTGATAACTCTTCGTTTCAGTCGTGCTTCGTTACTCGTCGTTGGACATTCTTAGATGCCTATCCCTCCGTTTCGAGCCCCCTAATGTTTCACGATCGTTCTATCGACCGGATTCTCTACTCGCGTCGATTAAAATGTGCGATGCGTGTCGAAACATCAAACTCCCGTCTCGTCTATTAACGAAACGTACATACCGCGGTGGACATTCGGGTTCATCATGGTTCTCGTCCTTTTTTTTTGTTGGTTCTTTTTTTACCGCAACGTTAATCGAGACTTCGGGGCTATAATTTTCTCTTTAGACGCTTCAATTATGAAAGAGGCTACGAAAGAAGCGTCTTTACGTACGCTTCTGCTTCGCTCGGGAGGTGTGTTCGTTTCGTTCTTTCAGTTTTTTGTTGTTGTTATCTCCGACGAGGCATGAGCGATATATATTGTGAAACGGTCACGAGATAATTGATATTTATTAATATTATATTTCGAAATCGTTTGACTGTGAAATCGAGGAGGTTTCGTTTTTTTTTTCATCTTTCTTAAAGTGCGTTCTTCGAATATTTCAGGTAGCGTTGTTGCCGTTATTTCGTAAATGATATCGCTATATTTCACATGGATAGGTGATGTGTAACGACTCGAAGAAAAAAAAAAAAAAAAAAAAAAAAAAAAAAAAGGTAAAAATCGTTAACGCGACTCCTTACCGAGCGACTCGATTTCGAAATACGGCGGCATCTTTGAGCGCTAAATAATTAGCCCGCGCTTAGCCCTTCGGACACTTAATAATTTCCAGTCATCGCTTAGTTACTTAAGTCTCGGTCGTAGACTTTTTCGAGTCTTCCCATCGGACAGAAACAAGGAAGTAACTAGCGCCTCCATAAGCTCTCGAACGCGTCGCGTGGGCCGCCGCAACGTCGACCGGTAAAACGATGCGAGAGTCGGCAAACGGACGCGTCCGCTTGTCGAAGCAAAGAGCTCAAAGAGCCTTGGCAACCTCGGTTACAAAGCACCGACGTACCATGCGCTAATCCAAGTCCCCAGTCTCGACGTACCGAGGATTTGAATTTATGTATAACGATCGAAAGTACATACACACAAAGCTTTCGCGCTACGTATCAAGCTATATATAATGGCTCAAGGCACCCAATACATAATGAACCGACGCGATAAGCCCGAGTGCGAATAAAGCTTCGCCGGCAATACCGCTTTCCTAAAGTGGGTCTCCCCTTTTTCTTTCCCCCGTTTATTCATACCGCCTCCTCGGGCTTTTCTCGCGCGCATGAACTCGGTAATATCGCATTTTCGCACAACGTTAGACAGCAATCTTCGAGGATAATCTTGGTTAAAACGATGTAGTACAGTTGGACGTCTCGTAATTCGTCCAATCGTTGACGTCGATATTGCCACGGCCTGATTTCATTGGTCATTGCCGCGCGCATGCGCCCTCTGAGCGAATCGACGCTGACGAGTGTCACTGGCGCATGCGTCGTTCGAGTAGATCGACGCTGAATGGCGCATGCGCGTTTGAAATTGCGGAGACAGATCGTTAGAGAAAAGAAATCGCACGAACGTCGTAACTTTTTGGTACTCGAGCAACCGATTCCAGCCGTTTTAAAGAAGTGGGAAGTTAAGTTGCAGGATCTTGGACTTTACATCTTCGCTGCTGACAAACGGAAAGGCGTACATTCGTAACGCGCGAGTATAGTCGCTAGGCTTTTTCGAAACTCGATTATGAAACCGGTGAATAGGTATATGGCAACGCGGAATCCGTATATTCTTATTCCGTTCCCGCATCGGGAAGTCTCTCGGCGCCAGTATAGCTTCGATTTATCACGTTCTCAGTGTGCTTCGCGCACGCTTGCCTCGGCGCTAACGCAAAATGTGCATTGCTGCTGGTTCTGTTGGTCCGTGAGCACGAGCAGAAGCAGGCTCGAAGCTGCCCTCTCGCGTTACGAGCCTACGAGGCGTAATCCCCCACACGCCAGGAGCTTATAAGCCCGACGTACGTACGTCCTCGGGGACGTAAATCAGAGAAATGATCTATTCCTTCGCTTGTATCTATGGAGTATATACTTAGCTCGATCCTTCCCCTCTTACCTCTTTCGGACCCTTCGTTTTTATGCACATTTACATACTCGCATGCACGCATAAACCAATGCGTTCAACGGCATATATTAACATCCCGCATAAGAACCATACGTACGAACCGCACGAATATCGCGTATACGCGTCTCTTCCATTGCATACCGTAACGTACGATTCGTTGACTCGACTTATTGACTCCGCAGTGTACTTATGGAAACGCAAATTTCACGCGAAATACGAATACGATATTTTTGTGAGTGATTTTTAACAATCGCTTTTTTTCGTACTTTCACGTAGCTATTAATTGTCAAGTACAGACGGCATATATATGATTTTTATATTGTCCGAAACATTTTCCTTGAAAATATATTCTTTTAAAATAATTTTTGAAAACAAACAATTTCACTCTATTTTCAGGCTCTTTTTCGATGGGTCACATTTTTCTTAATTTCATTATTCAGAGAAAAAAAAATATCAAATATCGAAAAACCGAAATATCATCCCTTCTCCCCATCTTTCATTTATACACAACCAACAACCCACGTCTTTCCACGACTCCTCGCAATGCACACGAATAATCGCAAAGTCTATCTTTGTCGTAACTTCCCTCTGTGCTATTACGAGAATATGCAAATACGCGTGCGCGGAGAAAAGCACATACTGAAAAATGTTCAGACTTTCAGTCACGAGTATGATATAAATAGAAAAAGCAAAAAGAAAAAGAAAAAAAGAGCGTAAACAAGTATAACTAACATAAGCAGCGGTATGCTCGGTAGCCGACAAGGCAAGAGCCCTGTGTAATGACGAATCAATTTCTCGCGGCGACCGTACTTCCTGCGAGAAAACGATACCGCGTGTGTTTAGTACAAGATAGACGAGCTCCTGGGACGTAACTACTCTTATACGCGGAAATATAAATCCACGTGTCTTTAAGTATCCGCGCATCTCTGTATTCGCGAGCTTTTCTTCGGGATCCCGTTTCGCAGCGGCGCTCGCCCACGCCCCCCCGCCAGCTATATCGATACAAATTATAAGTCATCGTCGAGCATAACGAATAAGCTCGAGTTAGAAGAGTACGAGAGACGCGTAGGAATAACGCATCATCGAGTATTTTGTTCAAGGTGTGTATTCGCTACCGATGCGTTCGTGCGTAATCGTCTCTCGTATAGGTGCGAGCTGTAGCCACGATGCACACGAATTCACTGACGTTTTATTACCAGCATGATTTTTATTTTTACGTTCGGTTGTTCCCTTCTCTCTCTCTCTCTCTCTCTCTCTCTCTCTCTCTCTCTCTCTCATGTTAGGTTCGTCGCAAAGCAGTAGCACACTCCATCGGTATACAACGAGAAAACGAGATTCAAATCTCATGGACGTATGGCCACGCAACGTGAACGATGATAAATCAATTTTAAGTGTTTCTCAGCTTCTCGATTCACCGCTGGCTATTCACCTTCTCTCCCGAGTCGTCGGAGCAATGCGTGCCTGAGATTCTTCGCGCCAAGAATAGCGATAACGATGAATATTCAATTTCACGAATATTTATCGACGATCGTATTATAATTATGCTATCACTTATCGACGTCACAATTTTTTTTTTGTATAATCATCGAAATAACGAGAGAAAATTTTGTAATTATTGTTTTTCAAATTTTCGAACGAAAAACACACGACCAATATTGAAGCATTATTTTAAAGTACGATAAGCATCGTTTTTTTTTGTTTATTGTCGTTAGGTATAACAGTAAACGTATAATTATCAATTCTTATCGAAAATTTCTTGGTTCGTCGCGATTCAAGGTCGAAAAAAAGTCACCGTTGATGAAAACTAAAACCCCGCAGTCGCGTTTCCAATTTCTCAGGATTTAGCCTTCGTAAGCGTGGGCGTATCGAAATCCTTGTTTCTCGATCCCCCTCCCAACCCCCGCTGTAAAAGAGAACAAAAAAGACGCGAAAGAATAAGTTAGAGACAAGCTTACACGCGGCTCTCGCTCGTAGGACTCACGCGCCATTGATCAGCGAAGGGCATGTACTATACGCAGCGATTTTTTCCTCCCCAGTAGGAGTTTATCGAAAATACGTACGCAGGAATACCGTGGGTCATGAGAGGGGGTGAATCGAAGCAAGAATACAGCCTTGGGGAAAAGCACACAGAAGGGTGACGCGACGATAAATTCGGAACTCGTTCGACGAGGCCGACGCCATCCAGGAGGAAGAACAAAAAAAAACAGAAAAAAAACAGTAACCACCCTTATTCACCTATCCGTCCCGTAAAATTGTGAATCCCGAAGGCGAGATCGAGCGAGTTCGTTTTATTCTACTCGGTTTCACGCGCGGGATCTCTCGTATAATCGTGAAAAAGCTCGCTCTCTCGCTCGCTCCCAACCTCGCGAAGAAGGAGAATTCACGTGCAAGCTCGCTTCGATCCCCACACGGTGTTGCATCGAGATAAATAAATACGACGCCTGACTGGATGCGATACCCGAGAATAGGCCGGAACTTACGTGATTTCGCGCGTGAAAAAAAAGAAAGCTTTTTCCTAAAAATAATTAAAAAAAATAAAAAATCGTCGTGTCTCGTCGATCGGATTAAATAAGATCGAAAGAATTACATTATAAAATAGATTAGCAAGTAAGATTGAAGATTGATAATTTTTCTGCGAGGAAAATGAATTTGAAGGTCGTAAAATTGTTCGATCGCCGATAAAACCGTGACGACGAAGAAAATAAATCGGCTGAGATCGTCGACGTTATTTCATCGTGTACGAGAAACGTTCGTAGTTAAATAATAGCCGGGTCATTGGATTACGTGCTTTCGCGTGATTCGACAATTTTTCATTGTCTCTCTCTCTCTCTCTTTCTATTTTTTTTTTGTGTTATTTCGTTCTCGTCCACCGTCGTAAAAAGTCTTCGCCGTCGTACAGACGGGACAGCTATTTTCTTGCAAGCTCCAAAGAAACGACAGTCTCGAAGATTCCACGTTGGTATCGTCGAGTCACGTGAGACACGAGCCTGTCCCACCTCCTCGCGCTACCAAGTCGCTACGAAGCACCCTCAATTTTTCACTCTCCTTCTTTCTCCCTCTATCCCCGGCACCCTTATACCTCGTATATTCACCACCATAAGGTGTATGGTATACGCGTTTCGTCGAAAGGACGAGAGTTTTACGAGAGAACCGGCAAAAGCATACGAGAAAACTGGCCGTCGGGAGGAGGGTGGTTGAGTTTCGAGAAGCGCGTGGGGTGGCCTCGGGTAATTTTTCACACGAGAAAAAATTCAACTTTGTCGTATTTATAAAGCGAATGAAAACGAAGCGAGCGTACTTTCCGGCTCCGTGGCAATTTATTTACGGACAATAATAACGACGTGGTAAAGAATACGAGGGTTTTTTTTTGCGGTAGACGCAAGGGTGAGAGTGTACGTACAAAGTCAACTTCAATTCTTAATGCCATCAGGGACTCGCGGATCTACCGCCGCACGGTGCTGAATATTATTAAAATAAAATTTTTAAAAGTAAATAAAAAAAACATGAAAAAACGAACGGTTATACAACCCCTCGGTGGACGTACTCTCCGGACGGTAAATCTCATCCGGTGTTGGGTAAAAAGGAACGAAACAAAAATGTGAAAACAAAAAAACGTTATTTTTCGGTCGGGAGGATGCACTTACACGAAAAAATTCGCCACAGCGTGGAAACGAGGTGAGAGAGAGAAAACGAGAGAGAGAGAGAGAGAGAGAGAGAGAGAGCCACCGGCCCAAATCCCACTTCATGAATGTGGAATAGGAATCTCGAGCAGTAGTAATTCGAGAACTCGTCGACGCCCCGTGTCGACGAGTGCGCATTAATTACTCACCCCTATCCTCGATCCCCATCCCCCTTGTGTCGTTCGTACAATGCACACAATCATTTTTATTCCATTTGTCGTCGACGACGAACGTATACGTATGTTTATCACGTATGTAAAGAGAAATTCCCTATGCTGGGAGGTGGGAGCTACTAGCCCCGTGACGAGGGGTTGAATTTTGGAGAAACGAAGCGCAAACATTAACGGAAACGTAATAAGCTCGTTGCTACTTTTATTTTTGTTTCTCGTCGTTGCTCGAAACTTTTTTTTATGGACGTAAATGGTGAAGGGTTGTTTGCAAAAAAAAACATTGAGGGAGTGGAAAATAACATCCTTTAGATGGTGACGCTTGTCGCGTGAAAATTCACCCGGGGATGAGCTGTCTCAGCAGTCTGATCTTGTTGGAAAGAGAGAGAGAGAGAGAGAGAAAAGATAAAAAGGGTGAGAGTTCTGGTGTGTGAATACCACGGGAGAGAAGGCACGGAGACTTGTCTCGACTGTGCGAGCTTCGCAATTACGTTCCCAGCAAGTAGGTACGCCGTGCTCTCGCAGCTTAGTACCCTACCTGCATTATATAAGAATCCACGGAGATTGGCACGCCGACGCGTACGTCGCTCCGAAGCTCCCATTATCCTCATCGTGCGTAATCTCAGGGTGATTAGACTATTATGCTAATTAGATTAACGTAGCATTGTATAAAAAAGAAAAGAAAAAAATGCGAAAATCGACTGTGTGTGTGTGTGGTGTGTTTTTTTTTTTTTTTTTTGCTCTTCGTTCTTAGACGAGCGGCCGTAGCCAACTATCGCACGAGGTGCGATGATTTCAACGGATAAGAATACGTTCACGGTTAATTATCGCGAGATGAATGGACGAAATGCGTATTTTCTTAATTGACCCATTAAAAATTGTCGTAATCGCTAAATTTTTCAAATTTTCGTTGTATTTCCCGTTTTTTTTCGAGGAAAACGCGATACGCGTCGATTCTGATCGTACGATTTTACGTTTAATTCGTTAAATATTTTGTGAATCGATGCACGATTCTTATCTTTTAATTACTTTGTCGTTCAATCGATTTATTGGACTTGTGAAAGATCATACAAATATTCGAATTTCACTTTTTTCATTGGCAGAAACAAATTCTCTCAGATAATAAACAAAATTCAAGTTCCTGTGACGTTTCCGCTCGTTCGATATTCCCTAGACCTGAAAATGCAATTGTCAATCTTTTCCTAATTAGCCTAATTCAAATTTTCATCGAGCTCCGCCGAGATTTCCTTAACAGATGGAACGTATGGACTCTAATCGTGCAGTGTCGCGTGTAATACATAACAAAAAAAAAAAAAAGAAAAAAAACTAAATTCTCCACCAATATAAAATTCTAATTTTGTCATTCCCGTGGTGTTATCGCTTTTATTTAATATGCGGGAGGATCTTGAAAATGCAATTTCACGCAATCCAGGCTCGTATCTCTCTCGAAAGGACGAGAAGAAAAAAAAAAGGAAGAAATTCACGCGAACGTGTAACAGCGAGATGGAACAGATCGGTAGAGGTCGCGTGCTGCAGCTCGTATACGAATACACAAACACACATACGCACACAGACACACATGAATATACATATATATAGTGCCAGGACGGAAGGAGCGTGGGTTTGCAATTGTGTTCTCAGCCTGGCAACCCGCAGAAGCTGCCAACGCTGCCGCCACCTCGGCGTCGGCGGCGATCAGTTTCCTCGTGTGACTCGAGTTCCTGCCCGACTATATATATATGCTATACTACACTCATACACATGCCCATATACATAATACTTACACAATAACCCACACAAGACCACAAAATGAATTTACATTAGATGTAACATGCCGAGGGCACACGCACGCACATATAGGAAACGAACGCTTATTATAGCGCTCGCCGCCGATATATAGCTCACTCACACACGAAACGTCTATATATATATATATATATATGTATGTGTGTATATTTATATATATATATATATATATAGATACGCACACGCGTGTCTCTGCTTGTGAGAAACCGAGTGCACTAGCACGCGTCGTTTGCGTTCCGTGTTGTTGCGTTCTCCCGCAGGCAATCACGCCCCCGGTGTGGTTTCCGCGCATGATCTTCCGCATCCGACCTTGTCGACGGGTCTCCAGCGTCGACGTTCAAACGGGAAGAGCATCCTTACGTAAAGATATGGATATATGTGTGTGTTTGTATGGGTGTGCGTGTGTGTGTGTGGGTGTTTAGAGGAAGGATAGGAATGAAAGAACGAGACGTGGATATTACAGCCTGGAAGTGGAAAAGGTGAAGGAGGATAAGAGTGAGGGCGAAGTGAAAGAGGCAACGGAGAAGAGTGCCCGGAGATCCTTGGAAGAGCTATATAGTAACAGGATTGGGAAGAAGTACGGCCAATTGTTGAACTCTGGAATTTCGCTCGCGGCGTTGCGATTGAGAGTCAAGAGCTCGTGCTCGAGCTCGCTCTCTAACTCTTCCCTCGTTTCTCTTTCTCTCTCTCTCTTAGTCTATCTCGCTCTTATTACAGCAAATATTTATCCAATAGAGATATTCAAGAAGCGTGTTGTACTTCGTTAATGAAAAAAAAAACGAGGAAATGAGGATGATAAAGTGAAGAAGGGGGTAAAAGGAAAGGGAGTGGGAGTTAACTCGGTGGGTGTAGGTAGAGGTGGGGTAAAAAAAAGAAGTAAAAGTTGAGTCGAGAGTCATGCTACTCCAGATGTCTGTTCGAAGCCGGTGTCTGCGCGAACTTTTGTATTATTCATTAGCCGCAGTAATATTGCTGCTGTTACTCGTGGCGAGCGACTACCGAGTGCTAAAGCCTCGTAGTTTCCAGGAACGTTTGTCTCTTTTTCTTTTCTTTTTCGTTTTATTCTCCTCTCTCTCTCTCTCTCTCTCTCTCTTTCGCTTCCGTTTTGACGGCTCATCCGGCGAATTAATCGCGCGATCTATAGACGTTGGGAAGAATATGTAAATTTGGTCGGAATAATTCGTGCCATTTGACAGTCTCGTCAAGAATTTGTACGGCTCATCGTTGCGTTTTGTTTATTCGACGATCGTACCCGTCATACTCGACGGGTTACCGTTTTTTTTCGGCCATTTTATTTTTCCTCGGCTCGGCGAAACGTCGAACGAATCTATTAAACATCGAGTTTATTGCTCCCAGCGTCAAAACGTTGTTACATCGTTATCTCTCGAGATTTACTCGAGGATAACAATTCGTGACCAAACTCAGTTGGTAACACTGTCTCGAAAATTTCAAATCTCCCGCGGGTTCCTTCGTTTCTCGTATTCGACAGCCGAATACGAGCTATCCAACGAAATTCTTCCATTCCTCGTTAGAGACTCGTCTTACGTATCAATTAGCATCTCTCACGTTCAACAACTACTATATTACATTAGAAACAGTCTCCGAAGTTCAACACTTCACCAGGCGCCATTTGACTATCGGCGGTAGTTGGAACTATCGCAACATTCCTCCGGTCTTACCCAGACTAACTATCGCGTACGCACGAGGCCATGAACACGTTCTTCTCTCGGTTGTTCCGTAGCATCTCTCCTTTTCTCTGTCTCCAGCCGGTAACTCGTACTTCCGACAGCTGTCGGCCCGTTAGGCCGCTTCTCGTCGCGTCTACTTCGTGATAAGCGCATTTCTCCCAAGTCACGAAGACGAGGCTGGTCTATAACAATATATATATATACACACACACTATATATATATATATAAATGTGATCGAGGCCCTTCGAGGGAATCGGGCGGTCGCCGAGGTACCAAAGTATTAACTTCAACGAGCGTAGTGAGATCAGGGAGACCGATACGAGAGAGGCAAAGAGACGAAAATAAAGTCCTGCGACGTAACACTTGGTAAGAACGTTGGAATATAAAACGAAAAGAAAAACGTTATCCCTGTGAAGGGATGGAGGGTGGTGGAGGGAGATGGTCCATCTTGTTATTAAGAAGAAATTGAATTTCGTTCGGACGAAAAATTGTGGAATATGGCGGGTGGTAGTCGCGGTCGTTCCGCGGCCATGTGTGAAATTACTAATAGCCAAACACGAGCGCGCTCGATCGACTCGTGTAACGCGATGACGTCCACCGAGATGCCGATCGAACGTGTTCACTCTGTACGCTCCGGCGAGCTTCCATTTATCACCAGCGAATTAATTGCGGGGTGTTGAGAAGCTCGCGCCAAGGAGAGCCACCGCTGTTACTGTACCACACGTAGATACGTTTACGTGTCGTGTACGGGTCGTTTCGGTTCGATTCAACAGATACGCGATCTTCGTTATTTCCACGTTTTATTACTGATTCTTTTTTTCGGATCGTTAACGAGCGTAAAAAATTTAACAGATTTGCACGTTTTGAATATATTGAAAATATTTTACGAATATAAAATTGTTTTTCAGCTGGTTCATGGTTACTAAATTTCGATAATTGACGGACGATGTTTTAAATTTTTTATCAGATTTTGTAAACGGAGGTTGCTTTATTCTCGAATGGTCAGAGTTCGACGCTGTATCGTGGAGTAATTAGAAATTCTGTCGAAAGAAATGAACAATAGTGGTGGTACATATAAAAAAATCGATGCTGTAGAATAAAACAACCTGTAAATGATAAGGTAGATATAAAAAAAACGGCAAAATGGTGCTTCATAAAAATCACCATCGGATTCTTCGATTCTCATTTTTAACTAATATTTCTGTTAAATTATTATCCCTCTACCCACTAATTAAACTTTCATTCATCCAATCGAAAATAAAATCTCAACTCGAAATAATTATTGAATTCCAGAAACATAGCCAACGTTCCATTCGTTATCGAGAAATTCTTTACCAACATTTACATCCCGTGTAACCTTTCTTCTCGCCCCAATAACATTAAAAAAAATAATAATAATCACCAACGAACAACGAATGTTCGATAAAGTAAAAAATCGGATCTCATCAGCTTTTAAGAGTCGTAACGAGCCTTGAAAAAAAAAATACATTTTCGAATTTCTGTAAACGAGCCCGTAGTATTTCACAAATTGGACTCGAATGCCCCATGTATGAACACATGCGTTTCGACGAGCTACATACGTGCCTTTTATATCAACACATCGATGGTACTAACCACCGGTAACAACAACCAGAGGCATTACGAGAGTGCAGTTAAACACGACGGATCCCATTACGACTTATTACTATTATTAGCCGATACCGTGTAAGAGCGTACTATAATAGAAAGCCAGTATCGACACGTGGTATATATGAGCATCGTGCACATGCGTTGTGCTGGAACAAGTAGAGTACGTATTCGAGCCCCGATGTTGATCGAGAAATGAACAAGAGCGTTCGATGCGCCCCCCAGCGAATTCCGCGAAAGCAACGAAACCTCTCTCTCAGCAAAATCGACGAGTCCGACGACCGCGAGACGTGGGCTAGAAACTCGGATCGTTTAAATTAACAAAAAAATAAGAACGATTTTTCTCGTTACTCTCTTCCGGTTTTTCTCTCGTACCTATTCTGTATTACGTTCTTGGAATTCTGTTACAAGAGCCATATCTAATAAAAATTGCGCTCCACCTTGGCGAATTATGTAATACCAATTCTCTAGTCGCTCGTTTCGATGGATATTCCCTCGTTTTCTTATCTTTCGCTCTACGAAAACATTGGATGCAGGACGATTTACAATTTTACCCTCAAGATGAAAATTAATGACGATCGATTTATTCCTAATAATATAAATTTATAATTGTGATAATAATAATAATATCAATAATTCAACTTGTTTAAATCCGATGAATCATAATCATCAAAATATAAAAATCGGTCATCCCTTATTTCATCCACCTCATCATCGTAAATTACTAAATTACGATCGATAAGAGAATATTCGTCGTGTTTCGGAAAAAAAAAACTTTGAACTTTCGAAACAAAAACTTGTTCATTGAAAAATTGTCGTAGAATCGTGAGAAGGTGGGAGCGAGAGTTCGCCTACGCCAAGGGAAAGAGACGAGGGGATCCAACCTGGGGTGGTAACCGCAACGAATAAGCATGCGTCGATCGGTTCTCGCTCGCAGGAGCATTGCCGTAAGGACCGGTGGACCGAAGGAGCTCCGAGTCGCGACTAGTTACACGTATGAAATAATCTATTATCCGCTGCTGGCGAGTGTTAGCGAGATCGTCGATGAAGTGGGGTTTAGCCCGCCGCGACGGGAGTACCGAGGAAATGGAAGGAGGAAGAGTCGTAGGTACTCGAGGTGGGGGTTATCTGGTGCGGCGAGCATTGAATCGCCAAGGCCGTATGGAAGAGCACTCAGGCCGCGCGGAGTAGAAGCGTCGCACCGCTCGACGGTCAACGAACTCTCTAGGTAGAAACACCAGCACCGGCTGCAACACCACTGATGCCCTCTTTCCTTCTTATTCTTATTCTTCATTTTCTTCTCTTATTCATCTTCTTCTTCGTCTTTTTATGCTTCTTCTTCTTCTTCTTCTTCTTCTTCTTCTTCTTCTTGATCGACTTTTACCTTAGAATAGTACGAGATCCATCCATACACGTTGTTCCTCGTCGCTGGCTGCCATGAACATCGGTTGTTCACAGACAATTATGTACGGAAGTAAAACTTACACCGATCGACAATGTAACGAGCAATCAGTCACTCGTTATCAACTATGCGATGATCATACGTCGAGAAGTTGTGCATCGCGCAAACGGGTTTCGTGTATCAACTATCGTGCACACGACACGCTTACCTACGAGGCCGTCGGCTTATCCATTGATTAGATGATTCGCAAAATAGAGATAAGAAAACAAAAAATATGAATTATCGGAGAATATAGAATATCAAGAAAATAGAAGGTTGGTAAAGTCGAAAGTTGAATAAATAGAACATTGAGAGCGAGAAAAGAGCTTATATTGAGAATGTAGAATATTGTAATAATGGAACGCTGAGAAAATGCAAAATCGAGGAAAAAAGAAATATTGAAAATATCGAATATTTCAATAAAAACAAAAACAAGAACAGTGATAAAAGCAGATAATTGAAAAAAAATATAGCATCTTACAAAAAAAAAAACAATATTGAAAAAGCAGAACTTCGGAGAAAACATAAATAGAGAATAAACCAAACATGAACACGAAAGCTCGAACACAGTCAAGTTCACCCAGCTGTGTCTATAATTTTGGTGCACGAAGCCAGTTTGTCCGAAGTAATGCCATAACATACTTATACCCAGACTATGCTTCCACTCCCAGGTAAGCTTGAGACTCTCGACCGAGGAAGCGAAAGCTCCCTCCTCGTTCTACCAAGGAGACTTCCTTTCCCCCGTTCCATCATCGTATGGTCGCTATACATACGCTACTTCGACACACACAGTATCTCGTCTATCCCCTCGATCTCGATTTCCTTACGAGCATCGTGAAGCTCAACAGGGCGAGAGAACGAGAGACAGAGAGATACAGAGAGAGAGAGAGAGAGAGAGAGAGAGAGAGAGAGAGAGAGAGAGAGAGAGAGAGAGAGAGAGAAGGAGGGAAAGACTTTACACCACCGCAGAAAGCCATGCACACGCCGGGTTGCGCAACTATTGGACTCCGGCATCCCAACTACTAAATAACAGAACCTGCCTGGATTTACCTAGACCTCCTTCATCACTATAGAGCCCTCTACCTCTCGCCCTCTTCCACGTCGCGGCTGATATCATCCATGTGCTTTCCTCGTCTTCGTTCGCCTTCGCCTTTCACCTCTCACCCCTTCCCTTCGTCGCATTCTTCGTTCATTTTTACTTCTTCGAGAATCCATCGAACCAATCTTCAGTCCCCGAGTGTACGACTTTGCTGTCTCATGACCTTGAAAAAAAAACAGAAATTTCGAACGACAAAAAAACTACCCATTGGTCTCGCGAGTCGAAATGCTATTTTTTTCTCTCTTTCTCTCTCTTTCATCCAGCCTTTTTACCTACGCGTTCGTATAAACATCGAGGGAGAGATTTGGCTCTAAGTGTGTAATTTGACTGTCTCGCGACCTTGAAGAAAAAGCAAACTGTCTTTCGAACGGAATATCTACCTCTTTCGTACCCCCAAAAGACTCGCATCCCTTACATATTCCAACAGACTTTCTTCGCCAGTGTTTATTTTCTTCGATTCTGCGTTCGTTTCGTCCACGTTCGGGAATATACGTGACAACCCCCGAAGCTGCTGATAATGTCTGATAGAAAAGCGTACGTGGTAGGAACGTCGCAAAGTCGAGACGCGTGTATCGCGGACGTTTCGAAACGGATTCGTATTGATCTTTGAATTACTTCACCACGTGCAGCCTCGAATGCGCTGGCTTCGCTGGACAGGCAATGTATAGGCAAGATACATATATACGAGGGCGGAATCAGGATCTGCCTTATAGGCAATACCGGGTGAAACGTACGATGAGCTGCCGCGCGATCCTCCCGTCTCTTACCTGGGCTACGTCGGGGTTTTCTTCATCCCGCACGTCCACTCGTCCGCACGTCAGGTCCGAGCGGACGAAAGTTTTTACGTTCGTATAAATACACACAGACATACACACATAGAGAACGTGGCACGAGAGAAGAAAACAACGAGAGAGGAAAAACGGAAGGGGGAAGTAGAAAAGCCCCTGAAGCACCGGAGTTACGAATTGGCGAAATAAAAGTCGCGAGAGAGTAGATGAACTCAGGGCGAACGAAAGAGAAATAGGAAACGGTTTTGTGCGCGCGGAGCAATAGCGACGGAAAATCTCGAGCTGGTGGAATGGGAAATGGACGTTGTTTTTTTTTCGTTTTTTTTTGTTTTTGTTTTTGTTTTTTTTTTTCGTACTCCAGCTTCGAACGTTACTCGGCTGCAATCTCGTCGCCAAGATGCATAGAACGTCCGAATATACCGGTCGTATCCAAGTATTTCGAGGTAAAAAAAACGTCTCACCTACTAAGTACCCTTTGTGTTGCCACGCGCTACTTTGCTCTCGAAGCCTTTTTTGCTCGTTCGGGCCGACGACTTGAAAAATAGTGCGGTAAAAAGCATTCGGGCGTTATACTTTGGACGGTACATGGAACATCCATGTTAAATTGGGGAGGGTGATGTTTTTTGGTAGTAAAAAGCGTCCGGGCGTTATACTTTGGACGATACATGGAACGTCCATGATAAATTGAGGAGGATGGTTTTTTTGTTTTTACGATTGTGAAAATTTCGTTGTCGACGAGAGGGATGAAAATTAATTGACTCGTACGCGATGACGACTTGTTTGAAAATGATTTAAAAAACAAGATTTCATCGTATTTTCGCAATGTTTTAAGAAAATTATATTTCTATTTGTACACCCTAATCGTATTGGGTGGGGGGTGAGAACAGGAAATAATTAATAATAGGAATATAATTAGAAAATACGAATAGGAAAAAGAACGATTTCATCCCTGTCAACGAAGACAGGGATGAAATTTCTTTTCTTTTTTTTTTGCAAAAGTTCTTCGAATATTTATTTCCCTCTATTCGAATTAATTCGCATCTGTATATCTGCATTTTCACACTCGTGTCGAATGGGAATGAGAGAGAAAAAAATCTGTTAAACTGCTGCAAAAGGGAGTTAATGAACGGAACGACGCCCGGAATTTGATTTCGCTCGACAATAGGCACCGAAGTATCGCGCTGCCAGATCCTTCTTTCCTCGAATCCTCGCAGGCAGCTTCGTTCCATCTCGATATCGCGTCGCTAATCCATTCTTTGCCGGCCGTCACTCCGCGAGACACGTCGGGCGAGCATTCCTACATTGGCCGTAGAATTCCGCGGATCCACGAGTTCCGAGAGAGGAGTTCGAACGCTCGTACATGGACTTTTGCAAAACGAATCTCCGTCCCGTTCGATCGTTCATTCGATCGTTCATTCGAGAGAGAGAGAGAGAGACAGAAATAGATAGATAGAGAGAGAGAGAGAGAGAGCGAGAGGGGTGGCTTTTATTCGTTCCATGTAAAACCTGCAACCGCATCGCACGTACGTTTCACGCCAAATTAAATCTCGTTCGTCGAAGTCCGTTCTGGCTCCGCTGCCTTGATATCGACGACGCGCGCGAGCTTCGCATAACACGATCGTGGAAAACAAAAAAAAAAGGGAAGAGAACGAAAAAAAAAAAAAGATAAATTCTCGCACACCAGTTATGCGTTTCCAAAAGCCCCGGATCGCGTCGTAGCGAGAGCGTGAAGCGTGGATCGCGTGCAACGAGGCCGAGGCCAACGTTTAAAAGTTATTCTACAGTCGAGCACAGACGTGTATTACTCGTGACCCGTGGTGCGAGACGTCTATTCCACGAATATATCGGTAAACGTCGCGTGCCACTGATTTGCGTACGAACACTCCTCGTAACAAAGTACCATTTATAATATTTTTTAACGTTCGATTCCGATCTTTCCCTCTTATTCTTCGACGTTTCGTGTAAAATACGCGCGGGAAAACATCTTCGAGTTCTCGAATTCGAGAATCGTCGCGACGAGCTCGATCGATAAACATCGAATTTTTATCGACCGAGCTGTCGTGGGACCAAACTTTTGGCGAAACTCGATCGATAAAATCGTTTTGTTTACCGACTCGGTTGACAAGGGCACCGGATCGAGGCTCGTTGGGCTATACTCGGTCGGTAATATCACGCGTTGTAAATAAATGGCCCTCGTGTCGGACTCGGTCGGCAAAATTGGCTTCTCAATTTCAAAGTACGTCGCGAGCCCCGGCAGTTGCCTTCGTTTCTCGACTTTGATGTCGGACAAACGGCGAATGAAACGCTTCGCGTTTCTCGTTAACCTTTTCATAAATATACATTACTCAATTCTAATACGTTTTCAAAGCCACGAGACGTTGATAACCAGCTTAACCATACGACGAGTTCCCAGAAACACGCCATCTGCGCTCCGAAGCGCTTCGAAAACGTCTACCGGTCTTTGCGGCGTTAATTTCTTTCCACTTTAAACGCGTGGCCGTTTTTTTTTCTTTCTGTTTTTTCTAAAAAAATAAAATAAAAAAAAAAAATACAAGACAAGCGTAAATCCCTCGTTCGCGGATACGGAAGATAATTACCACGATGGATCAGCATCGTAGCGTTAATTGATGCTTCGTTAACGCACATAAGCTCGCGGCAACGCGCGATAATATACGCGTACGAAATATTCTGCCGCGATTTGAAATCAGAAGTAAGACAATAAGAAGAAGAAAAAAAAAAACTAAAAGAATAAAACAACGGAACGAATCATATATATATTCAGCGAAATATACACGGATAACAAAACAGCGAGCAACAATGTACCACGGGTAAATGAATGCGCCGTGTACCGCATAGCGGAATTATACGCGATATATACAATTCTCCTTGAGGAGTCATTCATTTATTACAATGAGCGGGTGATATTGCCCGGGATGGAAGTAGCGGGGCGAGACAGGAAACATGAATTCGAAACGATTTCCTCATTGCGACGATGCGTACCGAGTGAGCGCATTTATATACACACACATATATATATATATATATATACATGAATACACGTACCACGATATGTCGAGTCGTATGAGAAATAAAGAGAATGGAGGCTCGGGGGTTGGCTCGACGCCGCGGGGCTAGAACGCGAGAAATGGAAACACCAACGTCGAAGGATTAATTGAGGTACCATAACACACTCGGTGTGACGCGCGTGCGTTACCCCCACTCCTCGTCCTGTATCGCCCCACTTCGACGCGCGCGCAGCCCTTTTACCCCCGCCACTTTCCGCCGTGCGACTCCGTTGCCACTTCGTTGACTCGCTTTTACCCGGCGTTGTTGGGCGAGAAGGACCCGAGTACTTGCTATATGTACTACACGCCTCGCAAGACGTTGCAATTTATGGGCTAAGTCCGTCTCGCTCTCTCTTTTCTCCGTCTTGCGAAACCCGGACCAACGCGCGTCGAACGACGCACACGTTCCTGGAGAGAGGAGTAAGGGGAAATTGAACGACTACCCGCGAGGAAACGACGTGTACTATCGTATCTACTTCACAGAACGGATCGTGTATGTGGAGCGACTATCGTCCTCCTCTATGGTGGAGAGGGAGTGAGAAATTTCGAAAAAAAAGAAATAAAAATCAACAAGAACAACAACAAGAAGAAACGTTAGAGGGACGTATCGACGTGTTTTCCGTAACCCGATATCTCGATATCTGTCCGATTTCCTGTAACTTGCGCGTACCGATCGTACCTAAAGATACATTTACATATCTATGTGTATATGTTGGTTTGCGAGTAAAATCGTATAATGAAAAAGGTAACGCAACGGATAACGCGTGACTAGAGAGAGGCCTGTTGTTCAAGGGGATGCCAAGTCTCGATTGGAATTTTTGTATCTTTGGTCGTTGTAATGTACGAAATATATTAAACGTACGTTGACTGCGTCGAATCTTCGCCACGAATATAAATACTCGTGGGTATATATATATATATATATATATATGTATATGTATGTATAACAAACGCAATTTTCTTCGGGGAATAATCGATTTCTACTTTATGGGGGATTCTTTCGACTTTATAGCGGACACACCGTGAGATCGCGTCTTCTGCGAATATCAGGGGCGCATGTCGTTTCGTCATAATGTTAAATTGCGACAGGTTGGAATTTCTAGAGCATCCCGGATACGAGATATTCGTGTTTTTCTTCTGGCCCAGTCTTTTATTGGAACAGATTTCAATGCGTTTTATTTATCACCGTGGCAACGGGCTACGACGCATATGGGGTCCGAGTGTTTCGATATTTATATATATATTACGTTTCTGTCGTTGGAAAAATACCACGAAAGGAAATAAACAGAATCTTGCGGTATTACCAGTTACCAGAGACAGAGACAGAGAGAGAGAGAGAGAGAGAGAATTGCTTTCATCATCCCTATAGCAAAAATGTTCTCGTTAATTTTGCCAAGTTTTTCTGCTTTTTTTTCGTTTCGTCGTACGCTGAAAAGACTTTTATTACTGCCGATGCGAAGTCTCTTGGATCTCTCTCTCTCTTACGTTTTTATTTCCACGCGTATAATGCGAACGCATCTGTTTTCAACTTTATTACAGCGGTTTTAATGCGAACCGTGTGCTCTCACGTTCGACCGGCCGGAGGTTTATCGCTCTCGCTGTGAAAAGTAATATTCCAAAATCCTGGACGTTTCCACGTCCGCGTTACGTCGTCTTCTTTTTTGCTCTCGTCTCATATTTTATTTTTTTCTCGATGTAAATTACGCGACGAGTACCAATCGTTTCTTTTTTGTTTTTTTTTGCATATCCGTGAAAAAGGCATAAATCTATACCGCGATATCGCATAAGTGTCGATATTTACCGACTTTCGTATCCGGAATGTGACTCGCAATCGTCGACGCGAACCTGCTCCTCGATCGTCTAATTAATTCCTCCGCGAGTTTTATACAGATATATAGGAAGTAGTATTTTATACGTTTTATAAAAGTTGGACGAAGAACGAAAAAACAAAAACAAAAAAAAAGGAACGAGTTTAGTTTCGCGAAAGTTGAACCGTGAGTAGAGGGGCGAGATGGTTGGGGGATGCAGCGAGGATAAGGCGACACCCCCTTATTCGTCTTCGAGTCTGCCTCTACTACCCGGGTGAACTCAAGAAGCTCGAAGGGGGAACTGGGTGCTCTCGCCTCGCGCCCAACCCTCGGGGGGAATACGAGCTTTCGGAGGGTCGTACGTATCGCTACTTCAGCGATCGCCTACGCCCGAAACTTCCGGATCATTAATTTACATTAGAACATTTTTCAAAAGGTATCCGATAGCTGCAAGCAGGCTACCTCTAAAACGAATGCTACGCGAGCAACTACGTACGAAAACGAGCAGCTGAGCTCGGGAGAAAAAGTCCGGGGTAAAACTATATGTATGTGCGGCTGAATGCATCGATATGGGACGTTCCGTCTATAATCGATAGAGTATTGTCAAACTCTCGGATTTTCCTCAAATTTTGTTATTTTTGTAGATTTTGTTTTTCATTGTTATATATTCGTTAAGAATTTATTGAAAAAATTAGATATCGACGTAAAAAGTTCCAAAAAGTGCAAAATTCTGTTAAACGTGGAATTTTGCTCTTGATTATATTTTCTTTGCAGATTGGTTCTGTTCAAAATATATATTCGAATTAATATGGAAACGCACGTTGGCTGGGAAATGTAATTTACAAAATTTGTTGTCGATATGGGGCTTTTATGAGCTTTAAAAAAAATTGAATTGTCGCAATGAAATACTTTTAAAAAATTTGTAGGCTTTACAGGGACTATAATATTCGTATAAATAAATTGGGATTGTACGCAAGGAGGGTGAGGGTCACTGCGAACGTTACGATTTGTGCTGGAACGCCCCATATGCATATGTATATTTATATCCTTTCTTCTTAGCACTCAGAGAGAAAACAAAAAAAAGACAGACGATGTTCGAGTAACGCTCTTCTGTATCTTCGTTCTTTCCTGCATTCTGTTCAGCCAAATACAGAGAGCGAGAGAGAGAGAGAGAGAGAGGCAAACACATGAATCCCTGAAAAACCCCCTAGTCTATGTTATTCTTCTGGGGAACGGAAGCGGATCTTCTCCTCCTGCCCTCTCGGTGTTCCGTTCCTCTTCCACGCCTCTTTTCCTCTTCACAGAAAAATCTACGAATCCGCGAATATATACGCACGCGAGAGAGAAAATTTCGGATATTCCGAAGAATGCAAAATCGAGCGGAAGCTTTTCTTCTTTGGTTCTTTATTATTCTTCGCGAGTATTCGAAAAAAGAAAGAAAAAAAAAAAACAAAGAGGAAGATCCTCTCCCTCGATCCCTACCTTAATGCTCGGCTTATTGTGAAATTTATAAATCTCGCGAAACGAAGAAAAAGAACAAAGCTGAAAGGAACAATTTGATTCGAAATTTGCCCATATTTATCATTATTTATCCAACGAAAGATATATTCGAATTAATAGCGACGGATAATAATCGTATCGTTAAATAAAAATCAACCAAAATATCAAATCTCCATATTTTTATCTTAAATATTTGAAATATCAAAATTACTTGCAATGTTCAAACACTGACAAAATATTGTTTTTATATTAATTTTTCATGTTTCGTTGTTAACAACTCGTTTTGCCAAAATCGTCGCTATAAACTCGATATAAAATTGTGCAATCCGTTGCCGGCGTTTAATGCCGGCAACGCCGTAAATTAAGGTAGCCCCGATACCTCGAGGATGGAAACTGCCGCGACCCCACGTCGATTTGTCATTTCCTATTTCGAACACGTCGTTCGTCGCGGATGGTAGAATTTCGACAGGACGGTAAAGGGATCTCTCCGGGTTGCTGGGAAAGGAAGGAGGGTAGTAAAAGAGGGGGATGGCACGGTAGGGTCATGCTCGAAAAAGAGACGTGGGTTTCTCGTTGCGAGGGTAGCAAAGTTTGAACTGCACCGTGCGAGAGACGAGAGAGAAAGCTCCCGATGGCGCTTGGCGAAATAAAAAACAAAAATGAAGAAAAAAAAAACAAAAAAACAAGAAGACCTAAGAAAAAAAGAAGAAAAACCTCAACTTCTCGAACTGTCGGGTGAACGAGAGGGTTTGGGACGGACGAGGGGAAAAATAACGGAGAGGAGGAAAACTAACGAATCGTGCCTGAAAAGTTTTCAGCCTCGATGCTCGCGCTCTCGCGAGATAACGGGAGCAAACGACGATAGGACGATAGGGGTAGGGGGTTGAAAGAAAGATAGAGAGAAAGGAGGAAAATGCGAAGATGAACGAGAGAAAGAGAGAGAGAGAGAGAGAGAGAGAGAGAGAGAGTCCAGCACGAGGCGAAATACGAGAGGGCTGGCCTCGGTCTGGCTTCCTGTCCGAACGTTCCTAGGGATCGACCACTTGTTGGGTAATTTCATCTTCGATCGCGCGCTATACACCCGCGTCCCGATTGAATTTCGTCGGGCGTCGTTCTTACGAACCCCTCCCCCCTCTCCTTCACAATAGAGGATAATACCCCTAACAAGAATTGTATTAACCCTCTTTGACTCATAACCCCCTCCCTCTACTCCCCTGGTCAAATTTGTCCCGCACGACGACTTCACGTTGCCGCAATGATTCCCATAATTTTTCGAAACGTGAAAACTATCCTCTGACCCTTCGAACGATTTCGATGCCTCTCCGTCTCTCTACACCAATCTTTTCTCTCGCCCGATTCGAAAATCGAATAATCTGTTCGATGTGTCACGAATATTTATGTTTGTGAAAAATTTAATTATTCATTTCGATGGCTCGATGACGAAGCGATCCTCTCTCGATTCGACCCTCGGAAAATACAATGCAATATCATGAATCAGTGATTTTTCGTCTCACACCCCCTGTATACTGGGACGGTGCGACACCCCCTCGCGCAGCATACCACCCTCTGTGTTATACGAGCCAAACTGTTTAGGTACATGATTTATCGTCCCGCGTTGCGCACACCGATGATTCCCAGTTCACGTTTTAACAATTTTCACCGAGAACGACGACAAATCTCTCCCACTTGCTGTCTCTCTCTCTCCCTCTCGTTGTAATAAAATTTACCAGCGCGAGGGTTGGGACGAGAGAAAATGTGACCAATTTAGTATTTTTTTTTGTTTTTACTTGTGTTTCAGCACACACTGACGGGCCATTGCGCGAAAGTTATGGCCGCCAAGTTCCTCGGCGAGCCGTCGAAAGTAGTGACGGGCAGTCACGATCGGACTCTTAAAATCTGGGACCTACGGAGTCGTGCTTGTGAGTAATAAACGTTTTCTTTATTTATTTTTTCCTAGCGAGGATGTAGTTATACCTCGCCTCGAAACTTTTCGACGGATGTAAAAGCCTCTCGAAGGGTGGTCGTCGTAATAACAACGGATTTAAGGGTCGAACGTTCATCAGGGTGAGGGTGGAAAAATGTAGATCGATGCAGATGAGAATCAGGGGATAGTTTGTGGGTGAATTGAGGTAGAGGGCTAAATTCAAATCAGATCGTTGAAAAAACGAAAACGTGAGATCGATATTGCTGAGAAACCCACCCCCCGAAAACAAACGATCTCATATTTTTATCGTGTTTTTCTTTTTTCTTTCGGTGAACTTTGACGTCAGTATTTATTTGAGCAAAATCGGCGAGGTCGAGTCCGCGTCGAAATATTACGAAAGCCCGCAGTAATCACGCCCGCGTATTACCCTTATTAGTTGTTGCATTATACAACGCCCACTTACGCGCTCCCGACCGTACGTTTTCGACGAGTTCGCCGCAACATAATAAAACACACGCCGGGCGAGTTACCTCCGGGGGTGTTCATCCCCCTTCCTCGATCTGCATATTCATTCTATGTATATTTCAGGGTGGTGTGCGGCTTATGGCTTGTGGTACGTTAAGTCGTACACACGTATAACGTCGCGTACGTTGAATTAGAATCACGAATGTTGTATGCGATAAAAAGAGGCGGACGAACTAACCCCTCGCGAAATAGTCGTAGCGTTACAAGGGTTGACGATGCGTCCCGATGGTCCACGAAATGTTGGGCATTACTTGAGCGATTAGGCGAGATTTGATAGCGAAGTATAACCAAAAAAAAAACAATTTTTACGAAACAACCCTTTACTACCCCCTATGATCCCTCGACGAGCCCTTAATTCGTTATCAAGCGTACAGTTGTCAATTAACGTACTTCATTCGCTCGTTGCATCAATAAGGCTGCACAGAAAAGTTTTAACAGCGAAATAACGGGGTACAGGGGGTTGATCGTTGGCTTCATAGAGTAAACATTACGAGCTTCCCAGCTGTTTCGTTATCTCGGCGCAAATACAACATTTCGAAACACCCGGCAGCTGGTAAAACGGTTAATCGTACGCCGAAAATTATGATTCCGCGAGTGGAATTCGAGGGAATTTATGTATCTAGGGGTTGGTCAAAGCAGTTTACCGTTGCTGTATATTATCTTCGGTGTTCAATTTCGCGAGCGTCAAATACGAAATAAATTCTCGTCGTACGACGAAAAATAACCCAACCGTTGGCTGAAAATACTTCCGGTTTTTTGGATCTCTCGCCGATGAGTAATATTAACGAGTTGGAAGGGGGATGAAATCCGTGATCAATCTAAATGTATGTTCCGGCCGTGTAAAACGCTCGTTAGAAAAATCGTTCATAAATGATCGATCGTTATCGATACGATGCGATATTCATATTTTCGTGCCAAATCGGGTCGTCCCTTTCCCTCGTCCACCACTTTTCCACCCTTATTTCGCAATGTCGAAAGTATGATAGATTCGTACTACATTCGACAGAAATTACGCGACACGTGCCAATAATCATTCGAAACTGTATTTACGGAAATAAAAAGTGTAAGTCTGGAGCAACGGGCCGGGTGAGAATCAAAAATTACAAAATCGATTCGTGATAATTGCGAGCAACGGGACTATCGGTGTGTTTACGTCATACGCGTTCTCTATTCCCCGGTTGGTAGTTCGCTCTTTGCTGCCCTCGTTTCGCGATCCCTCTCGTACGTTTCACGTATGAAATTCGATTCGTCCGATATTTTACTGTTATACTTCGAGATAGGAATCCATCGGTCCCAACGGACCAGCGTTCAATGGCTCGACGGCATCCCGGTGCGTTACACGTTTTTTTCTTTCTTTCTTTCTTTCGCTCTTTCCGTGTTTTTTCTCCCTCACTTCCGTTCATGCTCCCAACGGGAATACGAGTGAAAAATCACCTTTTGCGTACGTAGTTGTAAAATTTCACCGTGTAATATTCGAGCTTCGAGGATCGTTGGACTGGATCGAACGCGAGTTCTTATCCAGCAGCCCGAGGTTGGTACGTTTGTCGAACGAAACGAACACGAAAAACCGAGAAAAAACGAGAGTAGATGCGCGCCACGGGGGATGCGAAAAGGCGCTTCGGGTACGACTGGATGGTGGGCGAGGGTGTTAACGGAGAATCCGAGATAAATCCGTTCGCGGATTTACACTCCGGTCGTTTGGACGTCGGCTAATCTCGTGAAACCGTATCCCGAAGAGCAACTCGAGATATCGATTTACACTTTGAACAACGTACGCGATCACGGGACGCGGGAATACGCGCGAGCTTTACTTCCGACTCTACCGCGTTCTATCGCAGGTATACGTATTCACCGGGATTTCGACCTCGAGCACCTGAAACACTTCATTCCGATATTGACAGCGAACACTCGAGTACGGAAAATCTGACGGATCTCGTCGTCCACGTCGAATTATTTTCCCTCGTTATTTATTCTTCGTCAACCCTGAAATCGTTGACGAACTTTGTATTCGTCAAACCCCGTTACGTATACTCGAGTTTTTATTATTATCGGCGATGAGGTCGATGAGGTCAATGTCGCGTTCGTAAAAAAATCAAGCTCTTTTTCTTTTTGCTACGACGAAAGAATTTTTTTGGAATATAGGATTGTGATTTTTTGTTTAATACATTTTTTTGGAAATGATAAAAATTTACTAGTTTTTTTATCGTTCGATTATTCGACGTATCGATATAATTTGTCGCGATTCGAGAGAATAATTACGTTTCTTATGTAGAACGTTAATTGCGTTTGATTTTTAATATAAAAGTTGATCGTCGATAATCGTCGATTTTCGAAACGACATTTAACTCGTTAACATTATTTGCATTTCTCAAGCTTTTACAGTCTTCGTTACGTTACGAGTACGATAACTATCGTTTTTCTTTTTCTACGCGTGCGTTCTTTTTCCTATCATTAAATCGTAGTTTTTTTTTTACAACGTCTCGTTTCTCACGGAAATTACTCCAACCAGGTTTCCTGGCGTCATTCTCCTCGACAAAAATACTTAAATCGAACTACTTCAAACTATGGATATTCATTGCAAATTTTAGACTCGGAATATCGACCAAGAGATAAGACGTCGGAGCTATAAAAGAAAACTAAAAGAAAAAAACTTCCCTTTTTATTCCCATGATCCACCTTCATACGTTTCCCTCATTTCTTTTACATCCTGTCATCCACTTCGCTCTCGAGACTTTACGGGCCCTTAAGACATCGGTTGTCTTTCTACCGACGAAGAGAGACAAGAGAGACCCTCTTTTATTACCGGTCATAATTCGGTCATCGAGCGAGCGGCCTCGCTCGGATCATTCGCGAAATTCGTGATAAAATTCAAATTAACGCAATTACCGAATACCGAATAGACGTGTCTTTTCGGTTCCGTTATTATACGAGGCGTATCGAAAGTACACCGTGGTTAACGACTCTCGATATTCCAATTGCGCTCCATCGTTTTTCGGGTACCGTTTTCGGTCCATTAAAAAAAATATACATTAATTGGCCTATAAATGATCGAACCGAGTCAATCAAAATGTCAATCATCGCCTCGATCCCGTTACCGTGATTGCCCCTACACCGTATGAAACTTAACGCGAGACCGATCGATCTCGCGTTATCACTCGCGGATAACGCGAGCCTCGTTTAAAGTTCGTTATAAGGACATTTCAAGGTCAATTTAAGCTCGTTTGAAGGTCATTCGAAGGTCAATCGAAGATTTCGCTGAATAGCAGTATTATCGAGCGTTATCACGCAATAGTTGGATCGTTCCGCGCGATTGGTATATCGATATACAATATTTAATAGGCTTCACTCTGCTACTGACAATGACCGTTCCAGTCGAAACCGAGTGTCTAATCTTGCGACGAGGATCATAGCAATTATTCGTTGGAGCGAGTGTCGTCGCTGTCAGTTTCAGGGTGTCAGGTCCGCGGGATCGAACGAATGGGTTTGACAGTTCGCGATTTAACGCTTCGTAGAGTTTCGATGCGTCGCCGAGACGCTCGGAACTTGGTTTTGTATCGGCGTATCCGTACAGATCGGAACAGAACCCCCTCGGTCAGTCTTGAAGCCAGCATTATGGCCGATATTGCTATAATTTTGTAGCAGCCATTCTCTCGCTCTCTCTCTCGTTCTTCCTTTCGCACACTTCCACGCTGATAGCTCCTCCGCGAGAAGCCCCCTGGGCTTTATGACTACGAGTATATCGCCGGCTTCATACTCGGTCATTTAATACTTTTCATCCGCCCGCCCGGTCAGACGCGATTCCATGCGCCGGTGGGCCCCAGTGGCGCCATACCGATCGAGCCGCTCGAGCTCACCAATCTTCTCGTCTCGTCCATGCTCCGAGCTACGAGGCACTAACGCGATTGATATAGGCACCTCGTCCAATCCGGTATCACAATCGACGCCAATCACTCTTTCGACTTCGAAATAAACAAAACAAAAAAACCCAAAAAAAGACAACCCGGTCGATTTAAAAAAAAACAAAAAAAAGGAAAGAAAGACAGCAACGCCTCTCTTCTTTTTCGATTTGCATCGAGATCGACGTATCGAATTTCGTTTTATTCGTTTCATCGGACTTAGATCGTAATCGCGTAACGTCCGTCGATCTTTGCAATCGAACGAAAACAAGATCGGAAAATCGGTAATCGTTCGACATTATTATTATTATTATTATTATTATTTCCGTCGAGTCGTTTCAAACCCGTCGGCAACAAAATGCGAAATATTGTTGCGCGGACGTTACAATCGTCCAACCCTGATAGCGTTGGATTTCATGAATATGTAGAATAGTCGATCCTTACCTACCTACCTACCCGTGTGTACAATAGTGCAGAATGGCGCAATCGTTGAATCTCAATTGGCCGATGACTCGAGGTGGCACGAAAGGTAGACGCAAGCGGAAAGTCCGTAATTTATCCCGGATATGCAACCGCCTCGTATCTCTCCGCTACTGAACGTTTCCGCGGGCGCCGCCAATTTCCAAGTGTTTCACGGAAGTGCAAAGCAGAAATTCCATGCACCATCGCTGATGTCTGATCCTCGCATCTTCATTTCCGTAGCTACGCGGATATACTCGTATACGATCTCTTTCTCTCTCTCTCTTTCTCGATTTATACGTATCGTCTAAGAGAATCGAAGAAACTCCACCATCGAGATTCGCATAACGAAATAATCACATTTTCATAAATGGATTATTGAAAAAAATATATATATATCGATTTTTTTGCTATATTGTAAAACATTATTATAAGTAATATTGGTAATCGGTGTGAAAAACTTAAAGAAAACTGTTTACAATGAATTATAAATAATTTAAAATTGATAAAATTAAAATAAAAAATCACGTGGCTAGGAACGCGCCATAATGGGCTGCCATATTTGTGACGTCATTATGTTAAAAAAAAATCACAACGGTACTGTCAACAGCTTCTACCCGTGCAGAATTCTATGTTTAACCTCTTGTGGCACATTTAAAAACATTTTGTCAGGTGCAGTTTTTGTAGTATTTGTACAAAATGGTATAAAATACTTACGATAACATTTAAATTTGGACATTGTCTATAAATTTATCAAACACTGACGACAATAACAAGAATAAATTGATCAAAAGTTAAAGATTTCTATCACTGCACGCTGCTAATGAGGAAAAGTTAGCTTTGTGACGTCACACGCTCGTCGGGTTTTTTCGGGAACTGTCGGCGCGTTATCGATACTAGGATAACAAATTTATTTTCAATTTGACATAACTTTTAAATTATAATGAAAAAAAAATATAATAATAATAATAATAATAGTTTTATTATAAAACTTATGTATGATCTTTCCATTTAGGAGAACATTTTATTTTTCAATAACCCAATTGTCGATTCTCTCTTAATTAATTGAGTTTTTTTTTGTCGTTACAGGCATCGAGACAAAATTCGCGGGTTCGAGTTGCAACGATCTCGTGACGTCGGACGGCGCTGGCTCTACGATAATAAGCGGTCACTTCGACAAGAGGATACGTTTCTGGGACACGAGGGCCGAGTCGAGCTCGAACGACATCGTTCTTCAGGGAAAAGTCACGTCGTTGGATCTCTCGCGAGGTACGTTGTCTCGAGTTCGGGCTCGACTTTTACATATCGTATTAAAAATAAATTCCCGATTTCGTATCTTCGATCGATACTTCGGGGTCGCGTTTCGCGCCCAAAAGCTTGAACGAACTTGGTGCGAAAAGGTTGTGCGACGAAAAAAATATAATGAAAAATAAACCAAAAAAAAAGTAAATTATACACGCGCGGCGTTAGTGATGATGATCGTCCCTAGAGGGCGGATGTATTTGAATGAAAAAGGAAGAGTACGCGTGTGTGAGAGAGCGCGCAAAAAAACGTACAAAGAAAACCTCGCGAGATAGAACAGAGGGAAATATAAAATTACAAATGCTTTGTTCCATTTTCGTTCGAAGTTCTATTTCCATTTCCAATCGTTAAATCGAAACTGACGAGACTAGAAGAGAGAGAGAGAGAGAAAGAGAGAGGGAGAGAAAGAGAGAGAGAGAGAGAGAGAGAGAGAGAAAGAGAGAGAGAGAGAGAGAGAGAGAGAGAGAGAGAGAGAGAGAGAGAGAGAGAGAGAGAGAGAGAGAGAGCTTTGTTTCGGGAAGGAATGTGAAATTTACATGGTTTTTCCCGCCCGCCCCCCCCCCGTTCCCACCCGGTGAATTCTTTTATTCTCGACTAGACAGACTCACACGGGGGTGAGTACATTCCCCGAGCACTTTATTTCTCGTGCACGTAATTGCGCGCCACATCGCGCCTCTCGGCGCGGGCTGTCCCTCAGGACTAAGAGCCGACGGAAATCCAGTGGCAAAGCTCGACCTGCGAAAAACCAGGTCCCACCGAGACCATTTGGTGTATCCTCTGAATTCTCTCTTAGTGTGTACGAGGGCTGATTGAAGAGCTCGATTTTTACACCAAAGTGAGATATCGTCCCGGTGCTACCATTAATTGTCAGTGCGGCTCCTCCTTTACTGACAGAGCTTATTCCCTGGATGAGAATATACACGACTATGCATCGTGCACTTATAAGCGTGGACACGTGACGACTCGAGCTTCTCACCATCGCAAGTTGACTGTCTAATATCAGTGGCCTTATACGAGTATGTCCGTTTCGTCGTAAGTGCTTCTATAAGTGTAAGTTTCGATGTCAGTGCTACTAGTGCGATAGTGTTCACGAGGATCTGTGTCCTTATTAGTGTTTTCAGTCGTCGTCCGAGCGTCCATAAGTGTCCATGTGTCAGTGTCTCGCGTTAGTGTTGGTGCGTTAGTGTCCATTTGCCAGTGTCCCTACGTCAGCATCAGTGACAGAGTCGATCCTGTCAGTGTCTGCGTTTCATTAACCGTGTATTAGTGCTCGTAGATCCGCCGATGTGTAAGTGTCGTTCTGATTATCTAATAACCGCTATCTTCATTGTTATGAGAACAGCAACGAAAAGCACGTATTCCATTTCCTGCCATTGTCCGTTAGTGTTTGTTAGTGTCCAGCGGTACCGTTCTGTATTATATTTACGGATATTCGAGCTTATAGGCTACACGTGTGTCTGTTTGTATTGTATGTAAGTGTAAGTAAATAGTTCGAGACATATAGAAGGTCCATGAGACCTCGTACTGGATGTTAGGACTGGGTTTGGGTTCATTTGGGCTGCTTCGCTGGTCGATGGTCACACGGGAAACGGTATCTTCGCCCACTCGGTTGATCCCGAGGGACGCAGGACGAGAACGAGAAGCTCCGCATCACGTACCGTTAGCCGAGTCCAAGGGGCATATATATATATATATATATATATATATATATATATATATATACATAAGTGTGCATATATACAAAAGACGTGAGATACACGCGGACGTGAGCACTCTCCGTCTCGCTCGCTACGCGGGACCACCTCTAAATACTCCGTGGCATCGTCTCGTGGTACGAAGAGACCCGAGCAAAATTCTCGGGCGCCAAGAATCCTGAGAAAAGGATGATCCGCGGCCAAGATTTCAGGCACGTACAAGCGGTACCGCAAAACGTTGAAATCGCTTGAGATTAAACGTTCGATACAGTATAGATGAACGCTCGACGTATGGGCCTCCGAGGGTTTTGCGCGTAACGAGAAGCAATCCCCCCGACGATCGATAAACACATAACTCAACACGGCGTACATACTTATATACCTCGTACGGACACTGATGGCTTCTCTTGTACGAATAGCTCTCTCGCTTACAGTTAGATAGATGAATCTACGTTCGCCCGTGGCTAACGGAAATTAATGCCCGGGAGAAAGAAAAAAGCCTAAAAATAAACAATGCTTCCAGGTCGTTACGAGCATTGTTAAATAATAAAAGTTGAATAACAAAAAAAAACGTGATGAGGAAAGTATTGAATTTTTTCATATAATTATTAACGGTCGGTCATGTAGGAAACGATAAATACATTTAAAAAATGAGCATTAATTTACAAAATGTGGTTGTTTTTTTTACCGCGATTGGGACTTGCCTGTCGAGATAAGGGACGAGATACTTGGCACTTGAAAAGAAAGAAGGTACGAGAGAAAATACGTTAAATCTTATGGTGGGATAAACGCGTTTCGAGTAATACGATCGTTGATAAAATAATGCGATCTTTTAATGCTCTCTATTAGCAGATAGTCCTTTAAACGGATGGTATTAGTGTCGGTGGATTGGAAGCGTGAAAAGGAGCGTGCCCAATGGAAACTTAGCATTTTAAACTAATGGGTACTGGGGAGAACTGCAAAGTGTCTGCCCTGTACGGTCGTATAAGAGGCCGATCATTACAGTTACTGTACGATACTCTTTACACGAGTATCGGATTTCCTCGGGTCGTGAGCCTCTCGCGTGGCGCAGACAACGTGTGTCTCGGTGTCAACGACGCCATTCAACTTTGCATATTATAGGAATGAAAGCTCTTCTTAAGATCGTATAATAGCCCATATGATGTCACATACCCTCTCGGTGGGAAGAAACCAGGGACTGTTGCATCGACCTTACGGATTTCGAGCATATTGTTTGTCTCGCGCTTAATATAATAATTATTTATGATAATTTTAATATTTGTCAAATTTTTGAAAAAATAATATTATAACATCGAATAATTAGCTTTCCAATTAAAATTATTATTCATACTATAAATAATAATACAATGAAGTATATTTATCGATAAGAAATAAAGAATAATTAAAAAATTACTTGCTCAACGAGATGTAACAATCGATAATAGTTTCCTAAAAATCAATAATTAGCTCAGTTTTATTGCGTTATAGCGATTTGTTTTTTTTTTCATGAGAAGAAATGCTCGGTGAATCATCAACAATACAACTTGAGCTCCTCAAGTTGTATTTTTACCGCAACGGGTCTTGTTTTTTCCTAAAATTAATGTTCGTAAAAAGTGATATTGACTTTGAAATAAATTAATAAATGGAATATCAACAAGTTAACGTTAAAGTTGGCTCGTTCAGCATCGTCACGCCGTATCTCGTCGTTTTCTAAATTCGCGATTATGCTTTATCATACTTTATTCCGTGGTAACGTAGAGGGGGAGCTAGGAGCGATGAGATGGGGTAAAAGAGGGAGGGGGGGGGGAGAGAAGGTGGGGCTGAGTAGATCGAGATAGCCGCACATCTCGGCAACAATCATTATCGATGGTCACGTTCAAACGATTTGTCAAGATTTCATGGTACTGAAAGATGAGTGAAAAAAAATGAGCGTGCTTCCTTCACGGCTACAACATCCGATCAGCGAGTACTGGAACGGGAGCAAGATCGTACGAGGGAAAGAATAATTCGTTTTCCTGAATTCTATATTGATAGGACTCAAACCCATCAACTATAAAATATGTTTAAATACGTTATCGGTTTCGAAACCGTCTTATTTTTACAACGCGTTCGAAAATAAAGCTTTTTATCGTTTTTTAAAATATTTATATTTGAAAAAAAATATATTTAAAGCTTGAAAGATAGATTATTGAAAAAAAACTTTATTTTAGAAAACTTTTAGAAAAAATGGTAAATTTCGCAAAAATTTTGAAAAAATCTGTAATTTTCGTTATTTTCGAGTCATGTACATATCGTTTTCAACCGGTTATTAAATATTTCTCGTAAAATATCCGTTTTTATAAATATTTCGAACTTTTGAAAAAATAAAGTTTGTCCACCGGATAAATCTGTGTACGATCGACCAGAGGCTTGGCGTTTTTATGTTACGAGAATTGATGGATAGCGATATATATATATTATCGAGAATATCGGGAATATCGACGTTCTTGACCGAACGACCATGTCTCGACTTCACTCTCCAAATTCATTATCCCTAATTAATGATACTAATTCACAATTACGAATCGTCTGTATACCTAATCTATCGAAATAACCGCAAATGTCCTTAACATCTCTGCACACATTCTATACATATATGAATATACCTGTATGGAACCGTGCGGATCTCTCGAGCCAGCGGCACTCGACGTTTAACTCTCCTATGCACCTGTTGATCCCTGGCGACCTCTGTATGCCTCTCTCTCTCTCTCTCTCTCTCTCTCTCACTCTCCCTTTCTCTCTCTCTCACTCTCTTTCTCCCTCTCTCTTTATTCCAACGTAAATAAAATGAATCGATTAATTTTTAACGACGTTTCGTGTACAATTCTCGGGAAAAAACCAGAAATAATGAAAACTATATCAGTAAATAATTCGTCGACGTTGCTGAAAGCTTGCGACTATTACGATTTAATACAAAAAAATCTTTCCGAAACGAACCTTTCTGTATATTCTCGCGAATAAAATTATATCCTACATATCGTATCGCTGTGTTATCCGGAAAATATGAGCGTGTGTTACACAGATCGAGGATAGATTAAAGCTCGTGTACGCACGAGCTCGGATACTTTGCCCTCGGGTGATCACGGCCGAGTCCCAATATAACGATATTATAAACCAAGCTTGAAATTTCCGACGAGACCGCGTCGAATGTCGAGCAACAGGATATATCTAAACGAGCCACGTTCAACGCACGACTTTATATTTTCAGACGCGAATTATCTCCTTAGTTGCGTCAGGGACGATACGGTCAAGCTATTGGATCTCCGGATGAAGCAGATTGTCGGATCGTTTAGGTGAGTAAAAGTAAAAAATAGTAAACGAGTAGAAAAATTAGAAAACAAAAAAATTTCATTTAATTCTCAAAATTTACTCGATCGCGATCAATTGACTTTTCATTGATCCTTACTTGCGATTTTAACGAGACGAGAGTTAGTAAAATATATATATTTTTTTCATAAATTTTTTCTTAAAAAAATTATTGGGCTCAGGATGTTTTCGATGTTTTTCAAAATTATATAAAAATTTCGGCTTCGATGTTTTAACAATTATCTAGGAGATAAGATAATTAGAGATTTTATCCACGAAGATGGAAATCGGGGAGTATTCGAGGGCTGTCAAAAATGAGGGATCGACGTGGATGTTCCCTATATTACACGCTTGTTTTTAATATATATATATGCCTTCGTCGATATCGGCGTGTCACCAAGCCATCAATCAATCTTTCAAGAGAACGCCGCTCCTCGATTCCAATATCTGGATGCGAAATGACGAAATTTGATTGAAAAAAATCAACTCGCAGTCTTTAATTGCGAGAGGCGGATCTCTCTCACCGAGGCAGATGAATAATCCTCCATACGTCCTGAATGCTGACTATATATATATATATATAATACACACGTCGACAAGCAGTGTACACGGGCGAAACGGTTGATTAAAAAAAATCGCGTTCACAGAAGGCTCGTTCTTTTCGGATCTAGATATTGAAAATAAAAATAGTCCTATTGTCATGGATATTACAGATATTATACCAACAGATACGTTCCACGAGAGAACGTTGTATTGATGAATATTTCTCATTATTTTTTCGAATCCGACGTATCGTTATGTCCGATATAAAAAAAATTTTTAAATACAAAAATCGAACGTAATTGCTGTTATTAACGTAAGCGCTGCGCTGTATTATTTTTTGTATGTGCAATGCTCTAATTGTCGATCATTAATTCGCAGTGCCGACGGCTTCAAGGTTGGATGCGATTGGGCCAGAGCGACGTTCAGTCCGGATGGCCAATACATCGCCGTCGGCTCGGTCGACGGTTCTGTGTTCATATGGAACGTTACGACGAACAAGATCGAGACGGTGCTCAAGGATCATACGTGAGTAAATCCTTCGATCGTTATCCAACCCCATCATCGAAAAGATTCCTAAAAATATAAATTCTTTCTTCATCCCTCTTATCAAAAAATTCCTTGTTCTTTTCCCAGTAGTCTTTTTATTTTCTCTTACCAGTAAAATTTCCAAAAAATTCCAAAAAGTTCTAAAACTATTCAAAATATGCAACAAATATTTTCTAAAAACAAAAATTCTAAAACTGACAAAAATTCTCCAGCCGCAAAATCTCATAACCAATCAACCCTTTCGAGTACTAGAAATTAATTTTTCATCGGCACGATAACCGTCAAAATGTACACGATATAAAGGGATGATTTTTATTTTCGCGAGGGACTCGATTATACGGTGTGTGAGCCCTCTAACAATAAAAGAATATCGCAGGCTCCGGCGGCACGAATTTTATACCCTATGGAATTTTCGCACGCAGACGGCTCGCCGAAATCGCGAGGCTCATAAACGGCCGCGACACGAGAGAGATATACGACGAAGCGATTCAACAATTTTATTCAACCGAGAGAGACGGAGCTCTATGCCTGCGTAACCAGCATGCGTGATTTCCGTCGTATATGACCATCGAGAGAGAGAGAGAGAGAGAGAGAATGAGAGACCGAGAAAGAGAGAGAGAGAGAGAGAGAGAGAGAGAGAGAGAGAGAGAGAGAGAGAGAGAGAGAGAGAGAGAGAGCGTGTGCAAAGCTCGTATAACAACGCTTCGCGTCACCGCGCGTAACGGGAGTAATTCGCGAGAGCGTGCCACGGTCACCCGAGTTACCTCTTCGGCGCTTTATTACGTCATATATATTATTCCCCGTTACCGACAGCGAAGGGAAAAAGCTCTGAGTGAGTTAAAACACGAGGCCTCCGTGCAAGCGGCCGTGCGGCTGAGAACACTCGAGGTTTTAGTTTGGGGTTGAAAAATGGATGAGAGGGGGGTACGCTAAGGATCGAGGGTGGATATTGGATAACGCGAAGCGATATATCCCTAGCCCTGAATAGCCCATAGAAACGACGACGTAGTCATCGACAAAGGAGTACAGATATTTCGCGTAGTGCTGGTAGTTTGAAGAAAAATTCTTTTTTTTTACACGAATTGGCTCATTATTCCACCTTTGTACGCAGAAACAAAACACGTTCACTGGATGGTCGGATATATTTTGTGTCTCGACGGTCTCATCAAAGTTTCTACTTTAAACAGAAAAACGTCGGCGATCATAAATCGGAGCTTAGAAAAACTGATCGAAGATCACGAATCGCGGTTAATTACTGATTGATCACCAATTAGTCAAAGATTGATCTATTACTCCCGAGTATTCTGGATTAATTTTCATTAATTACGAGTAGAAATCTTATAACCGTAAAACGCTTCTTCCATTGGAATAAACTCGTAAATTATCTTCGTCATTAATTCGATCGCACACGCAGTTATTTCGACGCTCGGAGTATTATAGAGACATATATAATTGTGTGTTCATAAATTTCTTTAATTAGCAGTAATTTCAAACCCTTTTGCTAATCCTCACTTGACGCTAAAGGCCGTGGGCGCCGTTCTCGACTAATCTTACCAGTGAATATAAGTGTACGACCTTACGTATTATTACGTCGTTAATATCGTTTAATTACCATTTTCTAAGCGTTATTATTGTATTACCAATCTGTCCTCGAGGACTGCGATCGATCCAGAATAGTTTAGAAGTCGATCTAACGCAAAATGTTACTACGCCTCGTGTTCCTTTTAATTCGATCGTAAGCATTGAACTTGTTGCCGTCGCGCTAATTTCGTTGATATTGCCTATCCAAGGGTGGAAGATTCCAGCCTTTGCCAAGCTTGAAAAGTATTTTGGGGGGCGGAGGGAGAGAACAAAATTCGTACGTACAATCATTACGTAGGACGACATTATCTTTTGATTGTAACAAATTCGAAGAGCCACTGTATGAATGGCTTAGGGGTGCAAGGATCAATCTAAAAAATACCAAGTGACTGTCATCCTTCGTCCATTAGGTTCTTCACAATATTCACAAATATTCGTTTCTATGGGACGGACGAGCGACACTGACCGCAGTACCAAAATCCACCCTTCCTGAACTTATATATATATACACTTATATACATAGAGATAACTCTATTGATTTTCAAAAGCTTCGATATACGAAACCGGGCCAAGCGGTTGGCGTTCGCGTAAAAATTCTAATATCGAATATCGCGATGCTCCCTTTGGTAATATGGTATATGGCTATAGTGCCTATATATACGTACGCCCATATATCCTTTTCCGTTCGAAATGACACGAGGGTCAAACTCGTTTTCAGTGATACAGTATCAGGCTGATATATATATATATGTCGATAAAGAGAGAGAGAGAGAAAGAGAGAGAGAGAGAGCGATAGACACGAGAGTATATGTGTATACATGAGTCATAACGGATGATCGGACACGGATTCGCTCGAAGGATGTAGCCGCGAGGATGTCTTGCCGAGCTTCACACGAACTTCGTGTCTATTCACCGGAACAACCCTAATCCCGGGGTTGTATCGTGAAGCCGGTGGTAGATGAGGAATACAAGAGGGAGGTGGTCGGTAGATAGGGAGAAAGAGAGAGAGAGAGAGAGAGAGACCATATAAGAAAAGGAGTTTGTATATCTATTCTCGCCCAGCCTTCTCGTGTTACTCGAGAGTGTCGAAGCTCCAACGTTCCGAGTCAATAGCTTCGTGGATATAGGACCACGATATAAAGTTTTGGACATTACACGTCTCCCGACGTGTGTGTCGGGCGACATAAACACGTGTACGACGTTTTAGAATCCGCACTCGAGGCCGTTGGGAACGATTGGATGTGTATTTATTTGCCCGTTTCAAGTTTCCCAGATATGAAACGATGAAATTGCAAACTAGCGTCGTATTATTCGATACGCGTATACGCGACTGTCACTTTGTTCGAGACTCGCATCGTCATTTCTATTCCATATTTCCGTCTTTTGTGCATACGTTTGTACCAAAAATGTCGGTGTATATTTCATATCGGGAATGTCTTTTGTAGTGTCGAGTCGACTATCGTTAGTGCGAAGGTACACGAAAGTTCGCATCAGTGTACATGTACAGCGACGATGCAAATTTGTGCAAAAATGATCCCTTGCTGTTCGCGTCCGAATGCGTAAATGTACTTGAGTCTGCAGGATGTACGTGTAAGTGCTTATGAAAATGTCTCCGCAATATCCTTGTGATTATAATGTAGAGATATGTGTTAGTGCCAATTTTTAAAAAAACCCCTCGCTCTGTGTTCGCCTACGAATGCGTAAGTGTTTTCTTGCATCTGTAGGATATAAGTGTAAGTGCTTGTGAAAATGTTCCCGTAATATTCTTGTGATTGTAAAGCAGAGATACGCGTTAGTGCCCGTATGAATTCTCGTAAGTGTTTCTAAATTCTCCGTCAATTTTCACACGTTCGTAAGTGTCCGAATGAATTAGTGTCCGTAAAGACCTCGAAGATTTACAAAACCGAGAGCGTCGATCGATGTTTGCGTAAGTGTAATCGGAGTACATGCAAGTCTCTCGAAACTCTAACGCACGATGTACATGTCCGTAAGTGTCCACGCGAGTGAATTAGTGTCCGTAAGTGTCGTTAAATATACTTACGTTCGCTGATGCTTGCGCGAGGGTCAGTAAGTGTCCATAAACGTTTTAACACTTCTCGACACGATGCGCATGTCCGTAAGTGTCGATAAGTCTGAGTTAGTGCTCGTAAGTGATTTCAAGCTTTGCGAGACTTCGTTTACGTACGTATACCTACGTGTACGTGTCGGTGTTAGTGAATGCGTCAGAATCCTCGTAAGTGTCCATCGAGTGTCGTAAGTGTTGGGGCAATCGTCTCGTGACCTTCCGTTTTATTATTACATGGATACGCTACCGCGTGGATTGAAAGAGCCGGTGCCCGGTGAATAAAACTTGTTGGAGAAATTTCCGATAGCGGGCTCCTTGCCGTCACGATCTCTTTTTCAACTTTCCTGGGTATATATGGATTATTTATGTAAATCGGGAAAAGAAATAGAACGAGAGAGAGAGCGAGACAGAGAGAGAGGGAGAAATGGGCGAGAGTTAGAGATCGGAAAACGAGTAGGAGAGAGTTCTAAGCCCACGCGCGAGGGGGAACGAAAAGATACAGCTCGTTTATACAGTTCTTCACGTTTCGTGGAGAATCTTCCCATACGTTACCATCGAGATCGCACCACTCCATGGAACGCCCCCACCCCCCTCCCTCCGTTTACTATCTCGGACTCGCCTCGCATTTTCTATATCTTACCTCGGCCTTCACGAAAGTGCATATTCTCCCCCCACCCTCTCTTTCTCTCTCTCTCTCTCTCTCTCTCTCTCTCTCTCTCTCTCTCTTTCACACACGTCTCTCATGTTCTTCGATTCACTCTTACCTTACCCATCCTTCTCTCTGTCTCACCTATTCCACGAACATATATAGCATACCCCTGCATATCCCCCCCCCCCTCTGTCTCTCTCTCGCTCTCTCTTTTACACACGTCTCTCATGTTCTTCGATTCACTCTCACCTTACCCATCCTCCTCTCTGTCTCACCTATTCCACGAACATATATAGCATACCCCTGTACATACCAGTTCTCAAGGAGATAAGGAATCCACCGAAACGGGCCATTCGTATCGAACTTTACGACGCCAGCGTATGAAACCCTCGTCTTCTCGCGCGTTGGTCGTACGAACGATAATTATTAATATGTTAGTTAAGAAGCCGCCCACCGTTTCGAACGCCACTGCTCTCCACTCGAACAACTCTACGTGTATACCCTATTTATGAAATTAAGGGCCGGAAGGAGGAGGGTGAGCTGGAGCTGGAACGATGGAACAGTCGAGAAAATTGCCAATCGTTTGGTAAAAAAAAAAAAATCGTAAAATGAGATAACGCGACTCGGCGCGATTCATCGCGAAGCAGTCGCTCCTCCATTCTCGCGGAACCGGTTCATCCCTGCGGACTCACCCCCGTGCGTACGCTCGAGCAATTATCAGGGTTGCATCATCGTGATCTGGTTTTAGTTTTCCTTGCCGACTTCGCTTATCATAATACACGCTCGAGCGCAGGTACGAGCGCTCGCGTGTGTTTACCATACGTTTGAATCAAATCTGCGCGATCCAACCTACGCGAATAACGCGTTATAAACGTACACGTTTCGATCGCAGCCCTCTCGTTCTCCGCTCGTATATATATATATATACGAGTGTATGTGTGTGTGTGTGTGTGTTTTTCAAATTTTTTTCTCATCGTCATGGAATATAACGCAGGTAAGTTTAGAGTCACGACGGGCGGTCTCTATCATCCACTAGCATCTCGTCTCATCCCTCTCCCCCCACCTCCCTTTTGCACCCCTCGTTCCTCTTCATCTCTACTTCTTCTCCCTCTCTCTATTTTCTCGAGACTCGATACTAGCGCCATAGTGAATGGACCTTAAGCTCTTACAGTGATTGGCCCACCGAGATCAAATCGAAAGAAAAACGGCGATTCGCATGCCCGTCCATTTGTTACGGGGGAATCCAGATCACGAAGCGAATGTGCGGATAGCGTTCAATGACTCCGCAGCCCCATTTTACTTTCGATATCGGCACGAGTGCTACCCGAGACACGTTACCTGCTCCGTAATACAATATATATATATATATGAGTAAGAAATTAAAAATCATCCTGCGCACCGGTCACGTACATTCAACGTTTCACTGTTATTACTTTTAGTCAGAGGAAGAAAGAGAGAGAGAGAGAGCGAGAGGGAGAATAGATCGGTCGACCTGTAGGCACACGAGCAAAAGAGACGTTCTCAATGGTGTATATATACACATTAGGGTGGATCGTAATTCGTACGTTGCTCTGAGTAACCGAGCTGCTCTCTGTCTCTCTCGAGCTTGGCACTTATAAGAATCTCCGGGGCTAACTTAATAAGCGAGCTTGCCTCATAGTTGCTTTTTCACTCTTTCTCTCTCTCGCTCTCTCTCTCTCTCTCTCTCTCTCTCTCTCTCTTCCTCTGTTTTTCCTCTTACACTTCTTTTTCACTCTGTTTCACTCACTCTTGTTTATGAGCTCGGTAAACTCGCGATACCATACATATAAATAAATAAATAAATAAATATATCTGTATTGCAATCGACTATTCCCCCAGTTTTATTCAAGTCGTTACATATATCCGCAACACGTCATCCGTGCATTAAACAATTTGTTCTTAACTTATGACGCGCTATAGAGCCTGCTAGCTGAGCAAGAAATTATCATTTATTCGCGAACACACGTGTACGGGCTGTCGTTGCTTTAATCCTCGATCTCTCGTATATTCCTCGCGCGTTATAGCTCTCACTCTCATTACGCGCATACTACGAGCTTCTATATCATAACTCGGCCGCTTAACTTATGACTTAAAAAAATGAAAAAAAAATATCAAAAAAACTGATTTCTTTTTCTATCTTTTCGGTCTCGGCGTACGTTCTCGCATATTTTCTATTTATTATTGTACGATCGAGAGCATCGTACTGCAAGAAACTGGATTAATTAGTCAATATAATTTTCTCCGATTTACAGCATACGCGTTATGGTAACATAAATTTCATTGCAAATCGCTGAAGTCAGTTGGACCAACCGTTATTCGACGAGCAAGAAATATAAGATGCCTAATTTAAATTACCCTTTATTTCTCTTTTCGCGAAATTCGCAAAAATAGGTAATTAACAAAAAATTGATGATCTAAAAAATAAACAGTATTATATATATATATCGAATAAATAATGTCGATGATATCAAGAATTCACAACATCGCTAAAAACTAATTTTTTAAATATTTTTCGAAATCGATTACACCGCTGGAATAGCAATTTTTGCGAATGAATTTTGTTTCCTTTTTCTACCATTGCACAACAAATTTATTATAAATAATTTGTCTACTTTGGATCGATTTAATTCTACCACGAGAAAATCATTATCAATTATAAAACTACATCGCTCAATCTCAATTCACCTAAAATTACTTTCCGTAACGAATAATTTATTTTTTTCCTTATCGCGTCCCCTCCCCCCATCGCTCCACGTACCTACCCACCGGGTAATAAAGTGTCGGTCGTACCACGGAATAGATATCCCCGTGAAATAAATTCTCCCGTGAAAATTTTTCTATTTCGAAATACTCGAAGAGACGGCTCTCTCCGCGTTGAGGATCATACTCGCCAACGACCGGAGTACGAGAACGGAATATCGAATAACCGTGTCCCGGCTATTCAAATCGCGTATTAATGACAGCGCGGGGGTTTCGTGCTACGAAGTTCTCGTTTCCCGAACGTTTTACATGCCCGCGGTACTTGCGAGAATTTAAAAAAAAAAAGGAAAACCGTAAAAAAAAAACAATTTAAAAAAGAAAACAAAAAAAAAACGAGGAGAAGAAATTATACGAAGAAAAAGGAAAACGGGGGCGCACGCCCGGTGTCGTAACGGGAGTATCGGAGACGGAAGATAAAGAAATAACTCGAGGGCGCGCGCGCGCGTGCGCGAGAGACAGAGAGAGCAACCCCGACAGAAAAAAAGCTCACCGTTTCCCGCTACAGTTTCGCCCGGCGAGCTTCAGTGGCAATAAAAATTTATTTCACAGGGATACCGATGAAATTAGATTATCCTAGAACGGGAAACGAGTAGCGGAGACTCGGTAGCCACCAACCGATGCCTTTCACCCTCTCTCTCTCCCTCTCTCTCTCGCTCTCTCTCTTCCTCTCACCCACACACTCACACACATATATATATATATATATATATATATGAATACACACATACTCTTCTGTTCTCTCTCGTACAGTAGTCCGACGGCGGAAAAGCAATCTCTTCGAAGCTAGCGCCCCGAGAGCTCCCGAGCACGCTAGGAAGCTTATGTCTTCGTTCTTTTCTTCTTCTTCCCTTCATCCCTCGATATATCCCTATCTAACTCGTCGTTCTGCTTTCTCTTATATCCCCTCCAGCCTCCTGCCAACCTTCCTTCCCCGTACGGCCCTTGCCCCTCTCCATCTCTCAACTCTATTCCCATCTGATCAAGCATTCGCCGATTTCATTGTCATGTCAGGAAACGAGGCATCCGCGGTGGAGTGGGACCCCATCGAGCTACACGACGACCGGTGCCACATCTTACCCCCCCCTCTCTCTCTCTCTCTCTCTCGCTATCTATTTATTTATATATATATATATATATCGGCCCTCTCCCTCTCCTCTCCGCTCCTTTCATCCTCGATCGAGCTCTCTCGCTCCCTGGTCGCGCGACTCTCGACTTCGTTTTCCTCGGGCAATGAACGTCGGGCTCGCGCGACTCTCGTGCTTGCCACCTATACACGTATGTATATATATATATATATATATATATATACTATATATGCATCTACATCGAAGAACTCAAGAGTTCGCGAGCGCAGAGTCCGGCACGATATTATGTCATTTATCTTCGTCCGTGCCTTCGCTTCCCCATCCTGCGCCAAAGAGTATAAGCATCTATATAGTATGCCTATATATACATGTGATGTATGTGTGTGTGTGTGTGTACACGTATGTATGCCTCGGCGCCCTCACCTTCTCGCCTTTATCTGGTCTCCTCAGCTGGCTCAAGAGAGTTGCACCGGCGTCGCGCGGCCTCGCCACTTCGACGTGTGCTTACTATGATGCTCCAGGGACGAAGGAGCGTCCACATGCACAGTAACTTCCGTATTGTGAGACGAGCCATAGAGGGAGATTATAGATCGATGTGTGTAGGACGAGAAACGCGAGTGTACCGACCGAGAGCTTCGACAAGTTAACTTTCCACTTTTTTCGAAGATACGAATGTAACTGGTCTCGCCGAGGCGGAAATTATTACTCTCGGTTTGATCGGAACACGGACGCCATCTTGACTTTTTAACGATCGATCTTGAATTCGAAAAATATGTGACAATATTTCTATCTATCGACGAAAATAGGAGTATTTACCTTATTTATCGATTGTCATTTCGAGATATTTAAAAAAATTCTCTGACGAATATCGAATTATTTTGATTTCTTGATGATTTTTTTAAATTCAATGATCTTTTATGAAAATAGAATTATTAATTTTGTTTTAAATAATCTGAAAAAGACCTCAAAGAATTTTGAATTATTTGGTATTTATCGATTTCGAATTCGAAATGATTCGAAACGTTGTACGGTGTTTCGATCGATCGAATTATATATTATCTACGATGTTTTTTTAATTTTCGAGCTTTTCAACCTCTTTAACCTCCATAATGATTTATATGAGAAATACCAGGTATGCCAATCGCTGTATCCCACGTTCCGCCCAACAGGACAATAACCATAACGATTCGATCGCTTTATGAAACTCGCAACGCCAACTTCTCGCGAAGATATTCCCAGGTACGCGTTACAAAAACTCGATGATCAATGTGTATAAGCAGCCGGGGCATGGTTCATAGATACACATACATATATATATATATATATATATATATATATATATATATATATATATATATATATATATATACGTTCGGATAAAAATTTGATCGAAAGAAACGCATCGCCTCGGACGTATTCCATTTGGATAAATGAAGATGAATTGCTTCGTTGAAGAATCGTACGCGATGGTGGCACGCGGTAAAATTGATGACTCGTGGAATATACGAACGAGTTTGGTCGATCGGTCGTCTAAAGTTTCGGCATATTTCCATCGTCAGGTTGCAAAAAAAGATCGTGAGACGATGGGGAAGGAGGTTATTTTATTTTTTATTTTTATAAGATCCCCGTATACTTTTCCATAAAGTCATGATTCTACGCCACGATTCAGTTATGGGATAGTAATTTATAGGGGTTGAAGAGGCGAGGGTAGAGAATAAAATCTTTGAAAATCCTATATCGCGTAGAAGCGAAGACTAGCACGAAGATATCAAAGAAGTACAGTTTTCAAACGATTTGTTCCTGTATCTGCGCTCTAATTAATAATCAACCCCTATCTCACGTTCTCATATCGCTTCGGGGGTTGATAAAGTTAGCTTCGGATCGAAATTCTTTTAATTAGAATCATACATTGATCGGTGCGTGAGAAATATATTCCTCGTACCGCCAATCGAAAAGATCGATATATTTCAAACTATATTTTATTTACAACCCTTAAATTGTTCACAACCTTTAAAAAAATATCTACCGAAAAATAATCACAACCGGCGTTTTATTTATTTCGAATTTTAAATGACCACGGAAATTCGACTTCTACTCGAGAGCGCGTCGTACAACCCTTAAATTTTTCACAACCCTGAAAAAGTATTTTATCGAAAAAATTGTGACGAGCGGAAATCAAATTATGTCAAATCCGAAATCATCGCTCTACTCCCATCTCCACACGAAAACTGATTCGTCTAGATCGAACGAAGAAAACAAAATTAAATTGAATGAGAATAAAACTGACGGATAAGAAATCGATACACGATTCATCGAGTATCAACCCTCGTGTACGTGGCAGGTGTGTCGTACTATTTTGGTGCCCTCGGGGCTATGACGAAGAGCGTGCGGTTGTCGAAGTAGAAACGAGAGAAAGAGTATCAGGTGTGCCGACGTCACATCGAGAAACTCGAAAACGCAACCCCCTCGTGCTTCGCGTTTACCCTGGCGTGCGGTTGGAATGACGAAAAGGATTCTCGAAAGAAGCCCCGCTGGCGCAAACAACTCTCGTCGTTTCTTCGTGGTATCGCGGTACCATTAGAAGTGTCACGTGGAGAGAAGGTTAGGGGGTGAGAAAATAGGAATGGGAGAGTCTATCTCGTCCTAGTTCTAGGTACGACGAGACGCGGCGACAGATTTTCTTTTTTTTTCGCTTCGCCCTTGAAGAAGCAGTCGACGCGAAATCTCGGTACACGCCGAAGAAGAGAACCAAGCGAGCGAACGATTTCTCTGTGTCTCGAGCTCGAGGCCAGAAACGTATACAAAATCAGCATTGCGAGAAGCAGGGATTTGGAAGCGTAGCAAACGAAGAAAACGCGGTTGAGTGCTCGAACCAAGACACACAGTTCGAGTCTCGGGGCGACTTCGTCGTTCTTTTCACGAACGAGATCGTTGACGAAGGTCCTCGACGTCGCGATGAGACGGTACCAGGAATGAATTTCATTAAGTTGCGCACGTGGCTATTAACGCGAGGGACGAGGGAGGGGTGAGAGGGGTGAAAAGGCTTCTTCTTCGGGGATATACGATCTTATAAAGCCACCGAAAGAACATGCCGCTTCTCGTTTCTTCCGTAACTTCAACGCCTCGGTGATTTTCCCTTAGTTTCCTCGATCCGTGACCCAACATTGCGCGAGAAACGCTCGAGGGAAATTGTCTCTTGGATATATATTCGACGTTTGTTGGAAAACACGATAGCGACTCTCACCACCTCCCTCGTGTTTACTCGGGAGTGGAATATATATATATATGGTGTATATAGCGTCTTATTTTTCATCCGTGGAAGTTGCACGAACGACTTTTGATCATTTGGAAAAAATAAAAATAACGAGAAATTGTGTAATCGCTTTATCATTTTGTGACAATCTCTCTCATGTTCACGATTCAATAAATTTTTTTTAAAGATTCGTCGAAAAACAGGTTTTTCGAAGGGGTATCTTGCAATCCCCAACTACGTAAATATTAAAAAATCATATCGTCCTTTAAAACGAATCATAAAAACGATTAATCCTAGACTTTGTTTAATAAACGATCGGTTATAACTCCAATTTCTGACCCTTAAATTTACGAGGGATGAACCAGAAACGACGAATGTTTTAAAACTCGACGACGAACGTCCGGCTAATAAAACATATTTCTAACGATTCGTGTCAAAGTGCCAATGCTCGACAACTCGTTCGGTGAGATCCTCGCTGTAAATTAACGTCGTTGCTGAAAGGAGTCATCGCTCAAGGGTCCTTCGCCTCGACGAAAGGAATTCGCCTCCTCAGCTGAATCGACTCGCAGGAACGATCTTGCAAGAAACGAGAGTGAATAATGAGTGAAATAGAAAATAAAGACAAAAGGAAATAAAGAGGATGGGAAAAGAGAGCGTTAATGTCGTTAAGACGTGCTCCATATTGTACAAGATATATATATATATACACGCCAGTATATGTATATATTAGCCACGGTTAATCTTTAAGATGATACGTCATGCTCGTACGTGAGGGTCGTTCGTCGAGTGGGCATTCTCTCTCTCTCTCTCTCTCTCTCTCTTACCGTCTCTTTTCTCGTCTCGAGTTTTGTCTCATCATATAACTGCAAGGATACCAAGTGCGCGCGCGCAGCTCTACCGATCGTTTATATATATATAAAGCGCGCGTTACACCACGATATATATGTATATATATATATATATATATATATATATACGCGTTCCAATTAAATCTTCTCTGCAAAGCTACTGAGGAGCTCGGATGAACGGGTTATGCGAAATATAGCTCTTAATTAGTCGTAGTAACGAATTACGTCAATTTGCAACTGGTAGCAGTAAATAATTCGTCGTACAAACTAGTTCAATTACTCGCCGCGACCACGAGGATTATACCGTCGTTATACGAGCATCGCGCTTGGGAAATAAATAAAAGCAGCGACCATGGCGTGTAATGGTTATGCACGCGCGCGCAGTGCAGGAAAAGCTACAAGCGTCATCCCAATACCATTGCAACTCGTGACGTATAAACTCGGTGCTCTCGTATGTGTGGCAAAATGTGATCTCGGAAGGATAAAAAAATATATCGTCTCGGATATATCCCTTTGTGTCGCTTCGTGAACTTCTTTGTTCGCCATGTATAAAGGGGAATTGTGCGTCAAGACTCGGTGGAAGGAACGAGAGGGGCGTGAGAGTATTTTGAAAATTGCCCGAGCTGCGTTTAGTCAATTGCGATTAAACTCACGTAATTATTCGGACGTAGTTAAATAGTCTCGACACGACGATCCAAAACAACCCCTATGCGCAAAGACAAATTAATTCACAACGTACGAATTTCAAAATAACAAATTTCTCGCCCATATTCTACTTACTAGAGTGAACAATAAACAATTATACTTTCTCCATAATACCGTAAATATTTTTGGCCATCATGTAGAAAGAAAATTTATCTGTCATAGAGATGAGTATCATAGGGGATGAATATATTCAAAAATTAATTAGGGTGTACCTAGTCAATAGTGATTAAATTAACACGTTTCTTTCTCCCCTATTCATATTACAATTATGCAATACATCTCCGTCACACCAAAACAACCCTTATTTAAAAAAAAACAATCAACTCTAAAACGTGCAAAATTGAAAATAAATTTTTTGGATCCCTCCTACTCTCTACGACGAACGATAAAAAATAAAACCTCGGAGAGTCGTAGATCAATTGGACTTTGGGACGCAACAGCATCGTTCATAAATCCATCCATAGCGTATCCGGAAAGCGTGTCGATGGTCAGGGGGTTGCAATGTCACCATTCACTCTCGACAATACGAGATGCCTGGTTTAATCCCCGAGATCGTCCCGCTTGCGAGTCACGTTCGCGGTTTATGTATGGCTACCGTAACGAGATATAATATGCTATGCGAACATTCCGCACTTAAATCGGAGAGAGGGTGAGTCGGTAGAAAAAAAAAAAAAAGAAAAGAGAATCCCCTTATCCCCGTTCACAGATTGCTGTCCTCGTTGCAATACGTATGAAGGCGAGACGCGCCTCGGTACACGCACGCACGCACGCACGCGTATACGAACGGCCCGACCATTTCTTAATGTCGGTCCGTTCCAATTCCAGTTTCCATCTGACTCGATTCAATCATATTCCCACTTGTACCATTCTACATCTCGGATTAGCAAAAAACTCGCGATGTCTGATATTCACGCGAGCGGCTGCATAATTTTCCGTTAAGTCTTTCGAAACGCGATGTTTTGTTTTTGTTTTATTGTTTTTTGTTTCATCGCCGCAAACGTAACTCGTCTTCGCTCGAGAGCTAAAAGAAATCGAGTATTAAACTTTTTACGATCGATCGGCGCGGTCAATTGGCTGATAAGGAACAATTTCCTGTCCGAACGTTTTACTTTTCGTTTTTTCTGTGTTTTTTTGTTTTGTTTTCATTTTATTTATTCGCGAACTGCGAACGTTTTCAAGGTGAGAGAAAAATTTCGATCTTCATCAATCTCGGGACAATTGCTTAACCCACAATGTGAAAAAAAAGAAAATAAACGGCGTAGAGATGCAGCATGGAAATGTGGGATTTTTTACGAAACTTTGCAATCGTCGTTACGTCCCAAGGCCAGACGGTGAAAACAATATTAATATTTCGTTTCTTTTCTTACTTTCTTCTTCCTCTCGACGATCGTTACCAGGGTCGTTACAACAATTGTTACTTAACTATTCAGGGATTCATGAATAATGTAGTCGCATAAGCGAGGCCTTCCTAATATTCAAAGTGGATACGCGAAAGTGATTCTCATCTTTGCTGAGACGGTATTGAAGCCTGCGCTGGTGTCACCACAGGCATTTCTCGTAATTATCTTTCTTCCATTTACGAGCTGCGCCTGGCAGCTTGGTCGAGAACGAACGACGACGACGACGACGACGACGACGACGACGAGGACACAAGTGGTGAGACAACGACCGCCGTAGGCACGATGGCGGTGTCTAATCATCGTTCGTATTGTCACCGTGTTCCCTCGAGTCTCGCCGAGAGAGGCGAAGGTGATGGGCCATCAATGAGTGTACCATTAGCCGCCACTGTTTGCGGTCCAGTTGGACGACCGTGGTTCGACTGACCGGTGTTCCAACGACGTGGCAACCACGTCGCACGTATTCTCCTCCGATAGGCCGCGCGGACTGTGTTTGAACGCGATTCCGATTGTTTCGATGACTTTGCTACCCCGTGTTTCTCACGAGCTGGCTACATCGTGATCTACACCGACCTTGAAACTCAGCCACCCTTTTCTCGCATCGATGACGCAATGTCATCCTCTAAATTCCATAAAACGATAATTGCGTTCGAGGAATTCTAAATTTTATATTAAAATCAATAGAAATTGTCATCAATCAATAGAATTTTTGATAAACAACCACCACGAAATTTCCAATTTATCCCTTGTCGCAAATGGATCGACGTTAATAACGAAGAACCGCATGAACTGTGGTAACCATTCGTCGATGATTCATCAAGATCGATTTACCAACCCCTAGACCATTCTCTCGCGTTCCAACCCTCGTGAAACATTTTCAGAATGGTCCATCGCTTAAACTTCGCCGTAATCGATAATGGTATCGAGCAATTTTCAACTTTACACGAAAATTAATTCGAATTTCATGGAACCTCGATAACAAAAAGAAAACAGTTGAAAAATAATTTTCATAAAAAAACCACCCCAATTTCGAATTCATCCCTTGTCACAAATGGATCGACGTTAATAACGAAGAACCGCATGAACTGTGGTAACCATTCGTCGATGAATCACCAACATCGATTTACCAACCCCTAGACCATCCTCTCGCGTTCCAACCCTCGTGACACATTTTCAGAATGGTCCATCGCTTAAACTTCGCTATAATCGATAATAGTATCGAGGAATTTCGCACTCTACACTAACATTAATTCAAATTTCATGAAACTCGATACGAAAAAAAACAGTTTCAAAATAATTTTTATCAAAAACCACCCCTATCTCGAATTCATCCCTTACCACAAAAATCATATCGATGACAAGTGATACACGAACTGCGGCAAACATTCGTCAACGATTTACCAATACCGACTTATCAACCCTCTTCCACCCCCCCCCCCCTATCAGCCCCTCGTCTACCAACCCTCATGAAAAATCGTAACGCCGTATCACCAGCAGCCCAGTAGCGACAGATGGAGTCGAGTGTCACGAAGAATTTGATACCGTTACACGACGTTGGACGAGTCCTGTACCAGACATTCGAGATCCCCGACTCGGCACGTATGCTCTCGCGCGTATAACACCTAAACGCAACGTGTTCAATGGGTAGGAGGGAAGACGAGTGGGAAGGCTAATAATTCCCGGAATTTCAGCCTCGCCAAATTTTTTTTTTTTCTTTCCTTTGCCCCCTTCCCACATCTCTTTTCGTTTTTTCTCACCCCCTACCTCGTCCGTTCCGTACGCGTCTCGACTCGCAGCGGGAGACGCGCCCTTAACTTACCCCCGGTGGATGTCTCGGCGTAAACTATCTATCGTATATCCAACACCGACTCGAGAGACACTTTCCACTCGGGTTTCCACCAAAGCGCCTTCTTCTTCTTCTTCTTCTTCTTCTTCTTCTTCCTCTTCGCATCTTGACGACGCGGCGTTCTCCTAGCGGCGTGGTACGTTCTACGTATACGCGACGTGCCGGTTGAAGAACGACAAAGACGGAGGACAAAGGGCAGCTCTATCTTTCTTCGTGTATTCGAACCCTTGCCTTTCGAGCCACGAGGGTAAATTCTCGCGCGTCGCGAATTCCTCGCGTTCCTACGTACCTCCATAGTAGTGTGAGACACGCTGTTCGCTTTCTTTCGAGACTCGAGGAACTCGATGATACCTCGGTAAAACCCGACCCGTCCCCGGCTAGGAACCTACCGCTATTATTCTTTCCGTGTACGCACAGTCTCGTTCTCATATGCTCGTGTTCGTCTTTCGCCCGGTTATTCTCGGCGTGTCTCTTCCGCGGACAAAAACTACCCCTCGCGAGAGCCTCGTATAGCGTCGTTTCTTCAACGTAGTTTCGGGATACGAACCGCGGGGTAACGTATCGTTAACCGTTTTTCATAGACGTTTTTCAATATACGAAGAACGACGGAACGATTCGATATTGCTTCATCCCCCGATCTATCGCTTTTCCATTCTTTCCTAAGGGTTGTTCTCTTTATTTTGTGTGGGTATGAGAGTCTCTGTATTTTTTTTTTTGCTGCTATTTTCTTTTTTTTTCTCTTCTCACTATTTCTTCTTATTTCGTATTCTTTCTTCCTCGCTTTCTCTAAGTCGGTATAATAGCCGAAACTAACGGTCGGGAACGGGATAAAGAACGAGGCGAGGGGTGGAAAGGCGTAGGAGTAGAAAAGAAAACGGTGGCTCTCGCGGCAGTTGGAAATATCGTTGGCGCTCTGAAGTCGGCGCTCCTCTGTCAGGGACGAGGGGAGGGGGAAATCGCCGTCCCTACCGCGTCTACGATAGTTCGGGAACGCTTTCTCTTCGGCGGTGGTGTAGCTTATTTTTTTTAGCCCCGGATTCTCATTTCGCACCCTTCGCCGTTACCGTATTGGCTTTTCCTCGCTTTGCCACGGCACGTAGTCTCTCGCATCTTTTTCTTCCTCCGCCCCCCCCCCCCCCCACCTCCCGTATTCTCATCTCTTTCTCTCCTTCTCTCGCTCTGTTGCTCTCTCTCTCTCTCTCTCTCTCTCTCTTTCTCTCTCTCGTCATCCCTTAGACATTTCTTGCCAAAGTTATCGAAAGAAAACTGACCTTCGTTGTACTTCCTGTTATCATTGCCACGGATGGATTTTCCGTTGAATTTATCTTGCGCAATCCCCCGATCGCTCGACACACGTTTTAATAATGCGCGATCGTCGTTAATTCGGCAAATATTTTCGGTTCTACCGAGAATAAAATTAAACAATGTAATTAGAAATTTTTAAAATAGCAAACGATCGATAGAAATAAAAATGAGAATTGTCGTTTGATCGAAATTTATTTCGATAATCGCGATAAAATGTCGTTTTTTTTTATTTTCCATTCGATCGTCGATCGAATTATAAATTCGAGGCGGTTCGTCGAGTACGTGAATCGTTGAGCGTAGCATTTACGCATCGTCCCGTGAAAGAAATTAGTAGGGCAGCCATAACAAAAATCGGGGCCCACGAGGGTTTAAATATGGATTCCCTACTAGGGATTTCCACAACACAATCGGACTAGGCCCCGACAGGAAAATAACAGGGTTGGATTATTTATTCAAAAAAGGTCGTAGCGAGGTAAATGATAAGGGCCCAAACGGGATTCATCAAGGCAGCAGTTATTGCAGAGCACACAATATTTGCAAAGTTATTTAAACAATTTTATAGTTCGGTAAAACACTAGGTTATACAAAAATTTTAAGTTAAGTTATATAATTAATTTTATTTACGGTATATAAAATTGTATATGACTGTATATGAGTACTTTTATTTTATGTTGAAATACATAATAATTGTACATATATATATGGCTTCATATATCATTAGATATAGACATAGTTTTCTTTGGTTTTATTCGCGTATGGAAGCATGTAAATCAAAAGATTGTTTATTAAAAGTTAACAAATTATGTATTGATGAAATATATATATATATATATATATATATATTGCATCAATACATAATTTGTAAACTTCATACATATAGATATATAGAAAGAGACGACATAGATATAAGCCATAAGTACGACAGAAAAATGAGCGTGTAGCTTCGCTCACGGCCAGCAGGTGGCGCATGGCCGCGCGATTTCTCGCAAGCGCACCCGTCGTCCACCGGTATTATAAAGACGTGAGCAGGATGAAGAAAATCGTTACTCGTCTCCCGATTGCGCTGGCAAGCACACTCTTATGTAACATGTTGAGTAGTGCTTATCTACCAACGTATATATACGTTGTAGATATTGTATATGTTTCTATACGTTTACATAGAAATATATACAATTCTATCGGGCCAATTTTTGTATACAATTGTATATGTTTATATATATATATATATTCATTTTTATTCGGAAAAATTGTGTTCATTATTGCAAAACATCTCGCTTGATACATATCCACTAATAAAGCTGGCAATTATAGGGCAGTAATAGGGTTGCTTCATGGCTTCGTTTCTATTCTGGCAGGGTTCTGTTGAGGCAACCAGCCGGGCCCCGATTAATAGCCCTGTTTAGGCCCTCATCGACAAAGTGTGACCGGCCCGCAAGGGACCTGATCGGGTGCCCTGTTAGGCCCCTTATAGAGTGAGGGAAAAATAATCGGGACCTAGTCTAAGCCCTGGCTGAATTCTTTCACGGGGTATTGAGAGATTTCCGTGATGGTGAAACAATGTGTGTACATACAGCGAGTGAAAATATCGTCGATACCCGGTGACGCGTATTTTTCCCAACGGGTTTGAAACTCAGGGGTCTTCTTGGTCTCGTCGAATATATATAGCTCGAAAAAAGAACATCTTGCTCCTGATGGAGTATTTCTTTTTATCCAAGCTCGCCCGTTGTACCTTACGTACAGAAAGAGAATGAGAGAAAGAGAGCTAGAGAAAGAGAGACAGAGAGAGAGAGAGAGAGAGAGAGGCAAGACCCCCGTTTCGCCGTAGCACGTAGCATCGCCTTTTTTCGTTTCTTCCTCATTTCTTGCTTTTTTACTTTCCTTTTTTTCTCTTCTTTCAACAGTGCGCCTCTGTTGGAAATATTGGAAGAAAACTGTTCCCCGTTGAGAAAAGAGGGGTTGGATACCCCACTCTCTCTCTCTCTCTCACTCACCCATTTTCTTTCTCTCTCCGGCTCTTTCTCATCGCTCCGAGAAAAGCACACTTCCCAATCGAACAGTCGTTCGCCCTGGCGCATTAAGCCGTAAGCTCGCGATCGTCGAACGCCACCCTCTCGCTCCTATTCCTCCACCGAAACCCACCCTCCGACTCCCCGCCTCTTCTTTCTCGCTCGTGGAAAATCGTTCTTTCTGGAGTGCACTCGAGGAGACTCCATACCGTCGACGCGACTCCGGACGTTATTTTCATCGCGTATGTGCGGTGGGCTATATTCCCTTCCTTCCCTCCCTTCCCTCCCTTTCACCCTTCACCCATTTTTCCTTACCACGATCCTCTTTCCGAAGTGGTCCGATTCCCGTCGGAATCTTCCACTCGTAAGTCGTAATACGTCCAGCGTCCGATCTTTCGGTGAAGTAGGATTCCAATTCGAAGGACCACCGGACGCGTAATAGCGGCGAACGTGGGATATCGCCCGCTCGACGCGAGCGTCGCGATGAAAGACGGAAGGGCGTGGCTGTAGTAATATTGAGTACCTACGGTTATCTTATATGTATATACGTCATACGATCCCTCGTTCCGCCTGACCCACCCTCCTCCACCCTTCTCACGCGGCGACATATAAGTCGAGATGAGCTTATGCCCATATGCCAGTGAATTACGAGTGTCGATGTGCAAGGAAACGAGAGTGCATCTTACGTTTATGAGCTAGGCGAGGTTGAGTGTGTGTGCGAGTGTGTGTGTGTGCGAGAGAGAGAGAGAGAGAGAGAGAGAAAGAGGAATTGCCGCGATATACAACGCGATGGATATAGCTGGGACGGGGACGCGTTTAAGGGTCGAACGGAGGGCGGTCTAGTACCAAATTCGAGTGAAGCATGTGTCTAGACTTTGAGAGTCTTTAGACGCTGGCCCATCTCGCGCTCGAAGGCTCCTCTCGTATATGCCTCGAGGGTGGAAAACACAGGGTTTCATGATCGGTTTTTATGGTAAATATTTATTCGGCCTTTGCGCGCTCTCGGAGAAAGAGAAAGATCGCTCGGTAAGTGGAAAATCGAGAGAAGGTCGTGTGAAGGTCGTCGCCCGTTCAAGTGCGTGCCGAGGGCTGAAAACAGAGTTTAATTATTTAGTTCGGTGTTACAAATATATTTGACCTTGGTGAAATGTTTGAGAAAGAGGACAACAAAAAATCCTTCTCAAGGTTAAGAGACAAGGTCGTGCGGGGATCGTCGATCGAACGAGATACGAGAACCGCAAATTGACCTTCATCGGGTTGACGTTGAAAATTCAACGTGTTCGACAGAAATATGATTATAAGGTTGTACAACGAACTATAGCAAGGTCATTTAGAGGTCATTTAGAGGTAATTGCTTACAAGAGCCGTACACACCTTGACGAGCTTCGCGCCTCGTCCGTATGTTGATATTCGCACGAACCTCCGAACAGCCCTTAAATCAATAGACGCGGGATCCAACGAGCCACGATTATTATTCCACCGATTTCCGCACGCGTATCGGAACTATTCCTGCAAATTCATTCCAATTCCATTTGCATATCATCGAAATATCGTAAATCTTGATTATGTTGATCAATACGTGAACGCGAGGGGCGATCCTAAACACCAATTGATGTCGCTACTATCCTTCGGTATTAATGTACGTATCTCGACATTAACCATGACTTTTCTCGCAACGATCGATATATCTATACGTATACATGCTTAATGACTAGCTGGTACACTTATCGTATCGGCGAATGCACAATCCGGGCGTAGAAGAGACAGACCCGATGGTAACGTATCGCACGTACGTGCAGTCTTCGGTCCAAAGGGAGATAGTCATAGAAAGAGAGAGAGAGAGAGAGAGAGAGAGAGAGAGAGAGACGGTCTTTTGTAACAGTTAGTCCGTTGGTCGATCGGTCCTTACGACGAGCAACGATTCGCCCGGTCAATTACCGACTAAAAAGCGCGCATGCGCGCGAGCGAGAGTACGTTTGCAATCACAGTGGGGTGGCCCATAATTGGCCATGGATTACTCTCCGGGCCACGAAATCAGTTAATGTCACCCCTCTCGTGGATGACGGGGCACGTACCGGGCTAATCCTCGCGAACGATTTGCTCCGTGGGACACCGTTAATCGTGGCTGAAACCGAAAGAGAGAAAGAGAGAAAGGGAAAGTGAAAGAGAGAACAATAAAGAGAGAGAGAGATTGACAGACCGAGAAGGATGAGAGAGTGGGGAAGAAAAGGAGGGAGGGGGTGGAGATCCGAAGGGTGAAGGAAGTCGTCCCTTTCGCGTCGTGCTCCTTCATCGTCGTCGGCGTCGCGACGCCGCTCGAACCTCCGGAAACGTTTTACAATGTCCTTCCGCATTATAATTTTCTTCACCCTTCCTATATATATATATATATATATATATATATAAGTAAAGTGCACACATATTTTGCTCGGCTTATCCATATCACCGTTCCTCCATGTAGAAACTCACACTGATACGTAAATGCGCGAGTGAGAAATATATATTTTCCTGGGATCCGCATAATTGGGTCTTCTCATAATTACGAGAAAAGCTCATAGGGACCGAGAGCCAGCGCGCGTTAACGGCTGAAGCTTCCATTTCCTCCCTCCTACTTCACCCTGTACGCCCTTCCCGGTATAATATTTCATACGTAACTTGTATTCTCTCTCGTCTCTCTAATCCCTTCTGTATATTCAGCTCGTACTCGTTAAATAGCGGGCTACACGTGTGACTCGGGTAAAAACCTCAAAGAATCGACTATTTTCTTTTTCTTTCTTTCCCCTGTTTTGTTTTCTTTATTGTTTAATTTTTTTACCTCGCAAAATATGAGTACGTAACGTTTGAAATTTATGTGATTTTCTTTTAGCCGGAGGAAGACAGCGATGTTGAATGAGATTTTAAGGGATAAAATTGTTGAAAATTTTACGATCGTGAATATTTTAATGAATAAAATTCGGTAATTTAATTAATAAGTAATTCGTTAAATTTCTTTGTATTTTATTTCTAATGGAATATAACCAAAACGAATGAGAATTTTCGAGTCGTAGCAAGTCAACGATAACAAAAATCGCATTATAAAAAATGAAATCCTGAAACTCAAACAATTTAATTACTTTCGAGTATTTCAAAAACAAAAGCTAACCTTTGATCAACATTTAATTATTATATAACCACTGGATGAGATTGAATAATGAACATTATCAAATGAAAGATAAAAAACATGGTTTAAAATTAGTCCTAAAAACAAAACAAAAAAAGAAATTCCGTGCCTCGTCACGTTACACCCCGTAATTAAAAATTTATCCCTCGAACCGTCGTGTCCGTCGTAAAAATAATCGGGCTTGTTGTTGTTGGTTTCTTTTTCTTTTTTTTTTTTTATTTTCAAGTCCGTAAGGTTCAACGTACCTCTTAATGTATGCACGCACAAATGCAAGGCTGTTAAAGGCAAGATTCGCTCGCGCGAACTCATAAAAGCCCGTTACCACGACGAGTTTTCCTCGAGCATCTCATTTATATCGTTGCAAGGTATTTTTCGATGCTAAACGTTTTGATATATGTCCGTCTCGACTGTTTTCAGAGCCGCGGTGACGGCAGTTGCCTGGCATCCGCACGGCACTTATCTGGCATCGGTGGATCGCGCGAAGGTCGCTACGGTGTGGGGTGATCACGTTTGACAGGACGAGTGATCGTATCGAGTGAAAAAACAACGATCGTTCCAATCGCAAACGGAAACTCTTCGACCATCCATTATTGTCTCGCTACGTCAACGAGCAACGATGATGGTAACGGACGAACGTTCGTCACGAATATTATTTTATCGCGGAGGAGCGTACGCACCGGATAAAAAAAAATCACGAAATATTTCCAACGATCGAACTCGACGCGACATACATTTATCGATAAATTTTTGTGTCCTCTCGTTTTGTTTTGCGTTTTTTTTTTCGTTCGAGAACAAAACGACGAATAGGCGACGAAAAGGAAAGAAAAATAGAAGAAGAAACGAAAATAAACAAATACGATGAAACATGATACGCAAACGCCCGAAAGTCAAGAAATTCCGTGTCTCGATTTAAGATGGATGAAGGATTATTAATGTTTAAGGTACGAACGAATCAAATGCAAATTAAAGAAGAGAAACGAAACGAACGCGTTCGAACGAAATATCTTTCGATGATGGGATGGTGGGGAAACGAATTAATCGCGTGAATCGTAAAACGAAAAAAAAAAAAAACAAAAAAAAAAAACAAAAAAAAATATATACAAAAACATACGAGCGATCTCGCGATATTTTTCGACAGTATATGTGCTCACTCGCGTGTATATGAACGTCACAATTGGCTTACGTATATTCTTCGAAAGGTGTTTATAAAATGGCTGAGATCGAAGCTGAATGTTGCTCGGTAGTGTAAATAATCCAAGGGTTCGTCGACGTTACGTCGACGCGTAGCGCAGTTTTCTTTTTTATCGAAATTGCGCATTTTTAGCCGAAAACAAGCGAGTACGCATATTACCGTGCGTTATGTAACAATAAGCACAATAACATTGAAGATTGAACGGTTGTTTACAAGATTAACGTAAATATAACGTAAATAAAAAAATATATATATAAATATATATATGTATGTTATATATATTTATATATATTTTTAGCAATTAAAAAAAAAAAAAAAAAAAAAAAAAGTGATCGAACAAGGTCGATACTCGTGATTAATCGTCGTACGAGCGTTGCGTAGACACGATGTTAAGCGTTAACGACTGTTTCGTTACTCTCGACGCATCGTCGTGTCGAACGAATCGCGCAAAATGAAAAAGAACAAAAACAAAAACAAAAAAGGAATTTACACGAATCCCATCAGCCATGGATAGGCGAGTGTAGTATTTTATTACAAAAAAAACCCAATAAAACACTAAAAAGATAAAGAAAACAAGGAAAAAAATTAAGTAAAGTAAAGTTACATTGAAGTTTTGCTCCAATGCGTTTATGGCGATAAATCTCCAAACTAATCGAATTTTTGTCGATAATAAAATTTGACAGAACATTGTCATCGTCTCGATCGCGCGTACAAGCTATACAAATGACTGGGATTATTTTCTACCGTGGTAATATATAACGAAAAAAAAATAAATAAATAAAAATGAAAAAAAAAAACTAAAAAATACAAAAAAACGTCACAACGTTGTCAAATATCATTGCGCACTAACAAATGATTATTATCATCATTATTAATTACTATCGTCGCTATTATTATTTGCGATACTAAAGGGAAAACAAAAAAAGAAAAACAAAATTGATACGAGCGTCGCACGATTGAACGAAGAAACTGTATTCGAATTAAGCGTAGCATCGATTTTTTCCGTTTCTCGCAGATCGTTTACTTCGATCATGTAATATCTTTACGAATACGTCGCATCACAATATCGTTAATCGAATCATTGATTTTCTTCGCTCGCATTATACAAACGTCCCATAATAAACAATGGGTCAAAATTATCGACTCTCACTCTCCGATCTTATTACTCGTTAGGTTTTTGGTTTTCCGCATATAATTTTTTCTTTTTTTTTTCTTTACTCTTACTCTGATATTATTCTAACATTATTTACATTTAAGCCATCCGTCGCGATGAATATTTACGTATATTAATTTGTCTTGCATTAAAACAGTTTCGAGCTTCGAAACAACCATACGTGGGAAGGTTATATATATATATATATATGATAATATTATATATATATAGATCACGATACTGTTCACAATGTAAATATATATTAAATGTTTCCTTCTTGTATTTTTTAAAAGTTCGTACCGATCTTTTCCCCTTGATACGACTTCACATTCATTCGCCTCCTTTTCAGAGACGCAACAACGACGAGTTCGCATCAGAGGGTAAGTTGCTTTTTTCCGTGTGTCTTTTTTGCTCGCTTCTTTTTTTTATTTCTTTTTCAATTCATTATCTATTCTTTATTTTCTCGTCGTTTCGTTTATTTATTTTTTCATGGCCGTCTCTCCTTCTTTCCTTAAATTGCCAGGACGACCTCCCGCCACGAAGACTCACCGGGTTTTCGCTTCGATATTATCGCGGTCGACGAGCAGCTATTTCTGGTACTTGCATCAGCAGCAAGCGCTAAGCAACGATGCACGCATCTCGTGCACAATACGCATCGCGCACGCGAGACTGCTCATTAGTCACCGTTGCGATACAGTCTCCGTGCTCATCGTCGTCGCCTGAGCCCAACGGCCATTTAAAATATACAGTTGAATTATCCATAAGCTGAAATATTTCATTTATCATTCGAATATTAGAATATATTGAGATATTCGTAGAATCGAGAAATTACAGTCGTTAGTCGGTATTTCGAGAGCGAGACGAAAATTAGAACAAAACTAGCCCACGTCGTTTCGTGAAATACCATCGTTGCATCGTATCACCCCATTCTTGTCATTTTTTCAAATCATCATCCCTCTGTTACAATTACAGAATATTAGCATCCCCCTCTATTATCATTTCAATAATATGCCCTTTTTATCATTTCGACGATACCGTTATTCCCCTATTGTCATTTTAATCATACGATAATCTATCATCCTCGTTCCATCTAGCGATATATAATTCTAAAAACAGAAGATATCAAAAGAAGATTAACTTAGGAGGGAGTCGACAGTAGGATGCGAACGTAGTCGACAAATCTACGAACGTAGGAGTATACGTTGTATGACAAGTGACAACTCGCGTGCTCATGCACTCTCTCACGAGTGCACCACCACCGATACCAAAACCTCCCTATTTGGAAACTGCACTCTGGACTATGTATATGCCTGTGTGTGTGTGTGTCACCGTTGCACGGTCCAAGAACTTTCGTCGAATCGCGTATCCGGCGGGTCGCAGAGTCCTACCAGCAGTATACCCAGTTTCCCCCCTCCCCCTCCTTTCCACAAAGTTTCGCATTATGCCTGCTGCCTGAAATCACCCGCTTCCAGCATCCTCGGCTATTCGACAGTTCCGACAGTGGTGGCGACTGCACGCGGGAGCCGTTGATCGTACCCGGCGCAGAGACCGAGCGACACTCGAGCTCTTACCCTATACAGGCCGTAGGAGCTAGAATTGGCACCCGCAGTGATTGAAATCCCGACGCGGGCATACGCTCGTTAACGATGTCAAAGTTTCATATTGGCCCCCATAGCGATGATGCACGTGTGTTATAGCCTCGTGGCCCATAGTACGTCACCGAGGGAAACATCGTACTGACAACCTCGTGTAATTTCCACGGTTACAACGTCTACGATGTGTTCTCTCGAGGAACTTTGTCCTGCATCGACGTCGACTCGAAATCGACGTTTCGTTGCGTTCGTTCGAACGTGTGAGAGAGAGAGAGAGAGAGAGAGAGAGAGAGAGAGAGAGAGGGTGAGGAAATTACGACGATCTAAAATTCTTCGTTGAATCGTACAACTGTCGAGACACATCGCCTTGTCAATTATTGGGAATGGAGGAATTAAGCATCGACCTCTCACACCCCAGGAAAATTGGGTCGTCGACGACCCTCGACCGGTACCTAGCTGAAAAAAGAACGAGCCTGCAGCTACGGATATCGATTCGTTGCGAATCGACGGAATTAGAGTGTAACTGGCATTTATTTTATTATATTTGACATCGACCCTGTTACTCGTAGGGATAGAATCGACGAAATCCAGGGACGAATATGTTGATGGACTATCGATGATAGGATTGACCTTGAATCCTGGCATCGAAGGTCAGTGACCTCTTACGCGTACAACCCTTATCGTTTATTGTTTCTAAACGCCCTCTTCTGATCGTCGACGCTCAAGGTCATCAGTGATTTTCTTCCTCATTCGTGTTCCACCCTTAAATAGCGCCGAAACCCGTTTGCCAGCATAGAAATCGAGGTAACGATCGGCAGCCTATAATTCCACTTTTGATGATAAAAGAGGTGGAGGAAATCTTTCCTCGAGAGAACGTCCCTATATCCCAGCAACCTTCGCGAATCGATCAACTTTCTCTTACGCCCTTGCGAATTTTTTGCACCATTTACCAACCACGAATGGGATTCGCGCGGTGGAGTAAAAAAACCGAGGTCTCGGTCGGTCAAAAGGGTGCTCGAACAAAAAAAAGGTACGTTAGGGACCGGCAGCGAGATCAATGTCTGGCCTAACGACGGTGAATCATCATCGTCCCTCGCAGCTCGATGATCTCTTTCCATCCCCAAAAAGTGTGATTCCACCAATTTCTTTCCCCCAACGTCCCCGAAATGTTTTTCACCTTTTTTCCGACGACATTTCGCCCGAGCCCTTTCGACTCTCGCTCGTTCTCTCTCTCGTGAAAGCAGCCTTGACGCGATATCAACGAAACTAGGAGCGATATATTGTACGAGAAAAGATCGGACACGTGCTAAGGTAAGGTAGACGTTCGAACGCACAGGTGAATAAGTTTCAACGTAAATACAAGTTTTGCCTGACGCATTTTCCGACTTTATGGAAATTTTCTTTGGGACACTTTGACACGAAAGAAAGACACGTCGAGCTTTGCGATGGAAAAAGCTTGCGAAGACAGCCACCCCACTCGTTTCCCTCTCCCTCTCTCTTTTCCTCGCTCTCTCTCTCTCTCTCTCTCTCTCTCGGTACTTTGATACTAGTTGAGAGCTTTCACTGCGCGTTCGCAACTATTTTGTCGAGAATAAGCAGGTGAGGTGCTTGAATTAATTTTAACGTTATTCGAGACATTTTGTCGGAAAACTTGGATTTTACTTTACGTAACTGCTATAACCCAAACCCCCGGCCAAAGAATTAAACGTGCTCTACTTAGTTTCGTAAATTGTTGCATTATTCCCCCTTTTCACCCTCGTTGTATTCTTTTCGTCTATTTTTCTACAATTTACTGATTTTTTCGGAAAATTTCTTTAGCCCTTCTTTCGAGTCAATTTATTCCAGTTTTTATATATCGCTGATAATGCCCATCCGGCGTAGAATTTTAAATAGTCGAAACTAATTTTTTCCAAACCCCTGGGACCGTTAAAGTCATTATTGACTAAAAAAAACCCCTCGCACCCTCGACTAAAAATCTTGATAAACATTCGATATTAAATCGAATATATCTGGAAATTTCAACGATTTCACAGATAAACAGAATTAAACGAGTAGAACCGAGCAACGAAAAGAAAGAAAATTGAAAAAAAAAAAAAAAAACAACAAGAACGTAAAAAATACACGAGTCAATGTTAAATTTGTAGAAACGAGTTGCGAAACGTAGGTAACGCCGACGCGGCTACCCCGTCGTCCACATTGGCTCGTCATATCGATTCGCTCGAGATCGTTATCCCGATGCGTGATATTCCGTAACGAGAATACCGGATAAACGCGATCGTCCACCAGGATAACTTCCCCTCGGGTTGTTACACGTGGTGTGGTGCGAGTATAAAAAAAAAAAAAAAAAAAAAAAAGAAACCCCGACGTGCAGTCGGCGCGGTTTTAATTAATGTCACGAGAGTGGCACGGGTGACCCCGTGCCACAGATTGGCAGCTGGTTTCGAAACGCCGGAGGGTTATTTACGCGATCCGGGCACTAATCAAGCCGCACAATCTCTCGCGTCAACGATGGCGATGGTCGTTGTCGAGCGAATACCATGAGAGAGACGAGCCGAGAGCTTATATTCTCGAGGGTTCGTCGATATACGTAGGACGGTAGATGGGGTGGGTGGGGTTGAAAGAGGGTTGGAGGGTTGATACACGCTCAGTACAATATCCTCGATTAAAGCCAAGTGTACTGATTTCACCCGAGGCATTCGCGCTCGGTTAAGGGTAGTTAGTTGTAAAAAAAAAAAAAAAAAAAAAAAAAAACGTAATATAAAAATCCACCCTTAAAGATACAAAGGGTTGAACGCGTTTGCTCGAAGCACGCGGCGAAAGTCGTGCGTTAATCCTACGAAGAACAACCCTCGCTTTTGCACTCCGTGAATTTTCGCTCCAACCCCCCTTTATATTCTCACCGGGGTTGTTTCAACCCCCGGACTTTCTCTCGCACATCCAGGAGATATTCCCGAAGCATCTTATAGCCGGATACGTATGTACCGTCACCCAATAACACCCGAACCCTCCCCGTCCGGATTGAAGGAAGCGAGCTTTTGGTCATACACGAAAAAGAGGCAAAGGAGGCGAGGGAGAGAAACGAACGTGAAAAAAAGGGACTCCAAATAAGAGAGAGAGAGAGAGAGAAAGAAGGAAAAGCGAGAGAACCAGAGAGCCATATCGATATTGAAACGTAAAAAAGATTCAATCAGTCGCGAAGTTTCTGCGCCAATCAATCACCCGAGCGCCCGCTGCAGAGCTCGGCTCTTGGTTGGTAGCGCCCGACCAACCGTACGATAGATAGTGTATAACATCTATATCTATATACCTTTACAGGTTATATATATATTTATATTATAGGGCTGTATATGTATATATGTATATATATATACATATTATGGTATACAGTGTAGGTTTCCTGACGGGGGTGGAAGCTTCGCGGATGCACCACGAGGATGACGGGGCGGGGGTGAGGAGGAATTGAGGGAGGATGTCGAGGACGAGGCTGAAGCGGGGAGAGGGGGTAGAGGTTATGGAGAGGCAAAAGTGGATGGCGGATTCTCGCGCAGCTACGATAGCGTACGTCGCGCTTTCGGCGCCGAAATGGCCGTGCGACGACGTGTATTTCTGTACGCGACGATTCGACGCAATGGAAGCTGACGATTCTTGCGGCGGGAGCCGCTCAGTTGCGGCTCAAGCGTCGTGAGAAACTCGAGCTTTTACCCCGGTAAGCTCGTCCCGGCAGTAATACTTTCGTTAACCGTGCAAAATTCAACGAGAGGGACAACACGTTCGTAACGTCGGAGGATCGAGGAGAGAGAAAAAAACGTTTGCGAGAAAAGGAAAAAAGAGAGAAAAGGGCAAGAAAAAAAAAAAAGAAAAAAACGGAGGAAGAAACAAGGAACGCAAGCATTTTTAAGGGATACGCGAAAGTTTGAAAGAAAATTGTTTTTCTTTTTTTGTTTCGTCGTTGACGAGAAATATTTCGTGGAGCTCGGTCGTGTTTTTGATAAACGGCGAGAGCCTCGTTCGCTTTCGACGATCGGGAGATATCGTGGTCCGCGCGAAAAGTCGCACGAACGTTCGACGGTCACGAAGATAAGATCACTGCGATTTGTAAATACTTACGATAACGACAAAAAACAAAACAACAACAACAACAAAAAACAGGGAAATTGGAGAAGTTTTTTTTTATTCGACGAGATCATCGAGAGATTGGAATTGATACGATTAAATCGAAAATTTTGATCGATCGATTTTTTTCATCGTGCGAGAGACGAATAACACGCCGTTTTGTGGATTGTAATGATAATAATCCGATCGATCGGTTAAACGAACGAACGAGACTGATTTAAAAAACAGTTGTAATTACGACGAATTAAAGGACGATCGAGAGCAAAAGGATTAATCGATAAATCGGTGATTGAGTGTTGTGTGAGAGAAAAAAAAGAGTAAAAAAGGCTCTTTCGGATCGCGTTTAATCACGCGAATTCGAGTTGTGCGGCGTCGAGTGTCGGTGGTTAACCGGTTATATATTATTATGATCCCAGTGTGATTCGAAAGTCCCGCGCTCGCAACCGACGCGTGAGATTTATAAGCTCCCCGGCGGCTGTGACTGAAGGAAAATCATGAAAAGCACAGCGCGACGTCGAAACGACCATCGTCGAAATTATCATGTCTGCCGGATTCTTCTTCTTCCTATTATACTCGCGGCCGTTGTCGGTAAGCGATAACCCACAGTTTTTTTTGTTTCGTTGTCGCCAACATTTCATCCTCGTCCTCGATGACTCGATGTTTTCTGTGCTTTTTTGTTTCTTTTCTCACGCGAAAAACGACTAGTGCAAGGAATTATCGCGATGGAAAAAGCAACGACGCAAGTTTTATCGCATAATCGACAAAAATTCAAAATTTCACCAATCAAAAATCCACCCTTGTTCCACCCCTAACGAGAAACCAAAGAATTGAGAAATCGGTGAAACTCGATAACGAAAATGAAATATCCGCAGTTTCGACGAAAAACCCCATTGTCGAAAAAGAAAACGAACGAGACGATCGGTAAAGTGAATCGTGCACGTAAAATAAAAAAAAAACAAAAAACTAAATATTCACCCAAAGATCAGAAATTTCCGACGACGATTTTCGCCACAGTACGAAAATCAGCCAAACGATTATTACTTCGAAAGATTGAAACTCCCACTGATTCCAACCCTCCGGTGGAAAGGATTATCGACGGATAAGAGAGCTTTCCTCATATTTTTCCTAAGTGATGAAAAATCGAGGACGAAAAGCTGAGCTTTTCGATTATGATAATCCCACGACCATTGTCTGTGACATCGACACACACGCACGAACAACCCCGCGTACCAACGAATTTTCGTTAGCTCTGTACACACTCTATAAACACGTACACAAAGCTCGATACGTTCCATACGCAGGGGATGCGATTCGCTAAAAATTTCTCCGTTCGACAAGTTCGCGCTATCGGCAAGCTGTTTCCTATAATACACATATATATACAATTCTATATATACATGTACATATATAGAGAAGATATAGGATTCGACAAGAGGTATATAAGCTAAAAAGTTTTTGGCGTCTCTATCGTAAGTTCGACTCGAAGGGGTGAGGGCCGGAGGATGGAGGGAGTTAAAACGGGGCACGACCGACTTGGTTTCTCTTCTTTCGCGTTGCCCGTCGCACGAGAAACGAATAAGAGTTTCTTCGGGAAACATTCGACGTCGGGGCAAGTCGGAGAGCGAAAACCCCTCCCAAGATTCGATACGTTTTTCCGAACGATCGAGATCCTTCGAGTGCGGGGGAAAAAGAAATATCGAAAAGTCGAACGAGAGAAAGAGAGATAGAGAGAGAGAGAGGGACTTAGGGATATCCCTTGCAACACACATTTCGTTCTATATACCGCGAACCCGTTGCCAGTCATATATATATATATATAGATATATAGATAGGCGGATATAGATAACCATGTGTATCTGCTCGAGAAATCGACGACCGAAAGAGCCGGAAGCACGTTCATCCGAAATTCCACAGCATCCGACGTTTCGCGTATTTTTCCGAGCAACACGAGCACGAACTCGAAGTCTCGGTGACGCGGACAGGTTTCACTCGATCGTCTTCTTCTTCTTGTTCTTGTTCTTGTTCTTCTTCTTCTTCCGCTTCTCTTCTTTTTCTCGTTCTTCTTTCTCTTCTTGTTCTACGCGTTCCTCTTCTGTTTCTTCTTCTTCTTCTTTCTCTTACTTCTCATCCCGTCTTTTCGTTTGTTTCCCTCTTTCCCATTCTCTCTCGTCCCGTCTCTTATTTTCTCATTCCACCCCCTGGCCGCTCACCCTTCATCCGCAGCCCTCCTACGCGAATTAAGCCGAAAGCTTCCCTGCACCCTTTAAAAACTTTTCTCAACGAAATTCCGGTTATCGGAAAAATTTTCAATTTCGATTCAATGACCGGCTCGGGCGATGCGAAATTCCTTCGCGCTACGCGCAACTTTTATTTTTACTCCGAAGAGCTTTAGTGTGTGTTTTTGTATTTGTTTTTCTGATTTTTTTTTCTTTTTTTTTTGATTTTTTTCATTGCTTTTTTCGCTTTCTTTTCGTGGCTCGTTGTTATTCGAAAAACGAAGCGATGCTCGGGCGCCCGGGCGTATTAAAAGCGAATGGCTTCGACGAAGAAAATATGGGTTCACAGTTTTTGTGTTTATTCACAGCAGAATTGGGAAGGAGGTTGTTTTTTTATTTCATCCCTCGAATCGATTCTCGCGCTCTCGTTTTTCTCTCTTTCTCCGACTCTCATTCTCTCTCGATAAAGCGTTTCAGCGAATAGTTGAATTCAATAGAACACAAAGCTCAAGCAAAACAGCTTTATTAAAGCAAATAATGTAAAGGGTCAACAGGTAACAAGGGTCGTCCACGTCACAGCGTCATTCGAAACAATCGACTTTTTTTCCACTATCGGAGTGACGAACTGACAGAAAAAAAACAGTGCAATTTTCGTGATGTACTAAATTTTGTTTTTATTTTCAATGTTTTTCGTTTCTGAAAAAATAACAAGATTTATGCAAAAGTTATTATTAATTTCGTGGAAAAGGTTTTTCGAACGCGAGTAAACAACAACGATTGATCCGAGTAAAAAATAATTAAAAGGCTTCAGTTTCGTGATTTCTGTAAACATTTTTATTTCACATATGGCAATAATCGGTATAACGAAAAAAAGAAAAAAATTGCAAACAAAATTGAATGGCATGTAAAAGAGCATCGTAGTTATTCGTAAAAATCGATATCGCGCATGGTTCTTTTACGATCATCGCATCACCATTTTTTATATTTTTCTCCTCGCCGTGTGCATAAAAGAACTAATCGACGAGAAACAAATTAACTAAAAACCACAAAATAAACTATTAAAAAAACACACACGCGCAACACATTTTTTTCTCCGAAAAATGAAACAATATAAAACAAACAAATATAAATATATATATATATATATAACGCATCGATTTCACGCCAATCGCGACGCGATCGATCACGTCTGTTACAAACTTTTTAAAAATTCCTCCGAATACATTGTTAATCGCGTACGGGCTCAGCGTCGAAAAAACCTGACCAGGAGATAACAAAACAAAACAAAAAGAAAACGAAGCTTAACGATTTTACGCAACCGGTAACTCGATGCGGAGGGAGAGAGAAGCGTGAGAAAACGACGAAAAAAAGGCCGGGGAAGGGGAAAAAAAAGCGCGAGAATAATATAAACCGTGAATAGCGTCCTCGTCATCCCCGTAACTTGGCTATATCCGTTCTCTCCCCCACGCCCCCAACCCCACACCCTCTTCTCCAACCATGCCTGTTCCGCGGCCAGGGAGATTTATCCTCGGGTATAATTAAAATGTCACGCGGACGAGTAATGCTGATGGGACGGTAAAAAAAAGTTAAGAACGCTTGCGGATAGTTTCACTCGTACACATATCTATCTAGCGTTCTCTCTCTCTCTCTCTCTCTCTATATATATATATATATATATAAGAGACATGTAAATAGTCTTGCAAGGGCACGTTAAAAAAACAACGAGAGATATATAGCCACAAAAGTCTACGTGTTATAAAAACGAGAATGTGATACGAATCTCTCCCTCCCTCGCGATATACTCGCGGCGTGTTAACCACCCGAACTTCCGACTCCATCCCCTTCAACCCTCGGGCAACCCCTGGCCTTTTTCCCTCTCTCTCTCTCTCTCTCTCTCTCTCTCTCTCTCTGTCTCTCTCATTCTCATTCTCATTTTGGCTTTGTGAGAAATTGAGCAATTAAACGGCTCATTTCGCAGCCTTTGGGCGCGTTTATAAACGGAAGTTTCGCCGTGACAGCGACGGCAACCTCGTTGACGAATCGAAATTTTACAAGCCCCGGTGAAATTCTTGAATACGCTTGGTCGAATTTAAGTTCTATCGGTGATGGAAAGGGACAGAGAGAGAGAGAGAGAATTTTCGCGTCTCGATTCGTGTGCGGTTTACGGAAACGTCGATCCGTCTCGCCGTACCATTCGCGCACTCGAGAGACACGAAAAGCTGACGAGTCTTGGCCAAGCTGAAACGAATTACGTGGTTACTGGTGAGGGGAGTGAGAGGGAGAAGGGGGGGGGGGGCAGTGGACGTGCGGTTCTGCAACCATTATTGAGAGATCGTTACGTATACCTATCATTCTTCTTCAACGACGATTATCGTATTTATCTCGAGAAGTTCGAGCCGAAGGAGAGTTTGAACGTCGATACGTCGAAGATATTCGTCGTTTCGGAGAATTTTCAAATGCGAAATTGGGGAAAAAATAAAACGAAAAATTACGAAAATTTGCGGTAAACCGAACGTATCGAGAATTATCGACGGAATATTGTAAGGTTCGATGGAAAACGAAGGAATCTTAATGACTCCGGTATGATGGAATTTTGCGGTTGGGTGAAAGTTGAATTTTATAATGTTTTTGTTTTCTTTTTTCTTGGTTTCTTTTTCATTTTAATCCGTTTAAGTATTTAATTAGTTTTTTTTTAATATACGGTATTTTAACGCACGGACTTTTCTACGTTTCGCAGGGGCGAAATTATTACGGACAATGAATTCGAGTTTACTTCTCGGACGAGAGAAAAATATGCGAACGTTTAATTCGCGGCACAACGCGTGCCAGTTGCGAAAATGGGGGGAAACCGTGAAACGGGCGCGGTGGTAAAAGTTCAAAGGAAGCAACGCCGAGTTATGCCCGAATTACAAATTACTCGTCCCGTCGGAATCTCGGACTCGTTGCCTTTCTTCCGGTTTTTTGGTTTGTTCTCGTTTCATTCGAAATTGCATTAAGGCAATTATCAACCGTGCGATAAAACGTGATTGGTTGAAATTTTTATGTAAATTTTTTGTTTTTTACATTTCGCAAAAATGAAATGTTCGAACGAGAACATTTTCATGTTCAATTTTCTTCGAATGTAAGATTGAAAACAGTGAGCGACGACCGTCTATCAGTGTGAAAAGTTTTGGCTCGATAGTCTGAAAATTTCAAAACGTCATAATCTTCACCGACCTTTTTCGAAAAACAATTCAAACTGCCATAAAATGAGAACGAGCGAATGAATTTTCGCGAGAAGTGTATCGATGGAAGCCCGTCGGTAACTCCGCCAGCTCACAAAACTTCGCCGTGATCAAGCGAACCGTTCCGAAGTTATGGAAGTTTCAATTTTGCAGTCGCTTCACTCCCCGCTCACACACATACACACATTCAGATATTCTTTTCTACATATCGTTTCTCGACTCTCGCAAAATTTTCCATATTTTCCAAAGTCAAATAATACAAAAATGTTTTATTAACGAAACAAAAATTGTACTATGTGCAAAAATGAACAATTAGAAAAATTCGTTGATTACAACTTCCGAGTGATGAACAGGGAAGCGTATTAAACATATTTGATGGCATATTCCAGTCAGGGCAAAAACCACTTTAAAATTTTTTTAGAAAGAATTTTTTAGAAGATTTTTTTAGAAGAGAAGGAAAGAGAAAGCAAGAAAGATAGAGAAAGAGAGAGAGAGAGCTTCATTTTTCGGTACAACCGAGCGTAGAAAAATTCTCCTGGACGATTCGGCGAATGTATTTTGATTCACATATTCGCTTCCTGGCTTATGCGCTTTTGTCTTCATTCGACGGTGTACTCGTCCCTCGCTCGCACGTTTTATCACTCTCGGCTCTGAATATCTCGTGTCGTACAGGCTTACAGCTCACTCGAGCCACGAGCGAGATGAGAGTCGAGGAAATCAACATTCGGTCTCGACGAAACACGGTTTCAAGACTCTCGGACTCTCTCGTCGACGACCGGCACAAAGCTCCGCGAACGACTCGCAGTCTTGACTCGTTGGCGTAACCCGTGGAAATAGTTTTTTATCCAACGTCCGGAAATACGTAATTTTCATGACGAGAATATATTTTGCGTCGAACGTAATTTTGTTTTACGTCGAGCCAGGAAATTAAAGTTTCGCGACGTTTGAAAAATTTGAATAACGAATGCGTGAAATACATTTTTATAAAATTCACGATTTTATGAAAATATATTTTAATAATTTATTTATAATATTTTCTTACAAAACGTTTGTTTTTATCCCGAGATAAATTAATCGTGGTAGTACGAAACTTTAATTAAAACGCACTTAAACGCTAGAAAAAACATACAATTTTTAATAACCGTTAAACAAATTCCTGGTATACGTGAAATAAAGTTTGTTTGATAAATTTGATTCGAAACGTCGAGAGGATTTGTTTGCAATCTAAATTAAAACGTAGTATAAAGGAAATACGAAACGATTACACGTATCGCATTTGAACAAAATTTCGAATCACGTTCGGTCGTGCAATTAAATTCGTCGTGTAATTATCGAAGTCGAGAATTTTCGACTTTTGATTAATTAACAAAAATAACGTTTTCCTATTTTATTATCTCCGTGATAAATGTTTGCACGATGAACACGCGATGGCCCATGCCATGATTCGTTAGCTCCGAACAATTTCGATAATTCGTATAAAAAGTAATCGACTTTTTTTCTGTTTTTTTCATTTGAACAGAAGATAAATCGCGCGAACGTCCGCGAAAAAAAACAAAATGTATGTAAATTATCGTGTGTCGAGTACTTCGAGCATCGGGTACTCGCTGGACCAACGTCGAGTGCGATACGAGTACCCGATGCTGTTGTAATTGTCGCGAGTCCAGCGACGAGTGGTTTTCTGCGAGTGACGGACTCGACGCGGTACGAATTAAAAAATCGTCGAAAATCACGTTTCAACGTAATAACAAGTACACGCGTCGAGTAATTGTTTGCCTCAAACACATTATCGTTGTGAAAAAAAAAATCACTCGTTTCGAGACCCTCGACGTTGCGAAAAAAAAACTGACTTCAAGTGTTTAACGATTATTATTAAATTTCCGCGAAACAAATTTTCGCAACTTGTCGGATGAATAAATTTATAAAAAAGTGGAACGAACAAAATTACGAATCCCTATTCGTACGAAACAATATTCCCGGTCGTAAATTTCCAAACGATCGTTGACAAAAAATCCAAATGCCATGGATATTTCGAAAATAAAATTATCACTTCGTACACGTGCGAAATATTTTGTTACCTTGTCGAAACTCCAACCCGGGTTCGTTAGTCGCCCGATTATTTCCTCGAGTTTAAAAACTCGTCTCGTACCTACATTATTAAATAAGCACGCTTATTCCCCGCGACCGCAACGACGATTATTGAAATACGAAGGGAAACACTTGAAATAAACGTGAATTAAGAGGGATGGACGAAAAAAGAAGGAATTAATGAAAAATAAAGCTAGGAAAAGGAAAAAGAAAGAAAAAAAAGACGGAACGGACGGTAGATGAGAAGAGGCAAAGAAAAGAAGCGTGGCGTTGAGTTTTTCTTCGCAACGAGAGGGTACAGGGTCTCGACAATCCCTCGAGTTTTCTGGTCCCTCGCTGTTTCTTACAAATATATATATATGCACACAAATATATATACCACGAGAAGAAATCTCGACGGTCGTATTATATTCGCGATAAGAGAGACCGAGATAGAGACCTAGAGAGTAGAGTAGAGTCAGGGAAGGGGGTAGAGTAGAGAAAAGACGCTGCGTCCGACGCAAAGTTATTCCACTCGGCTCCTTATTATACGAGAATAATGTTGACGCCGTTCTGGGATAGAGGGTAACGAAGAAAGTTACGGTCCAGGCACGAACCAGCAACGCCCGCGTTCTTAGGCTACATACATCTATATATATATATATTTTTTATATATTCCTATATATATGTATATATATATATATGTACGTGTGTATGTGCGTTTATATGTGAGGACCAAACTGGTGCGCGGGGCGCTTCAAACTTTTGAGAAAATATATACCTTTCCACGCCCACGGAAAAGTTCCCATCTATATATATGTAGTATAGAAATATGGTTATATATATATATATAGATTTATATACAAATATATATATATGTATGAGTAGATTTATCTAGTAAAATCACAAAGGGCCGTGAGACTCGCGAAAACGAAGACGAGACGCGGAGGCTGGTTGGGCCGTTTCTAATGTGATGATACTTCGTCCCAAGGAAAAGTACGAGGAAAGAGAAAACACGATGTTGAAGAATAAATAATAATCCGATAGAGGCCAATTTAAAATATGCAACTTTGTAATTTCATTGTTTTGCGTAACTTTGAGAAACGACGAATGTTCGTTAAAATCGACAAAATTCGCTTGGAAAATTTTACTCGCGCGTAATGTTTCTCACTTTTTTGTTTGTTTGTTTAATCGTTTGAACGAATTTATTTAGCGACCATTCGCGTATACGGCTTTTACGCCAATGAAAGAACTTAAATTGTTCGTCTTACGTCGCTTATCACGATTTTGCGAATTAATTGAAAACAAATTTGTTCGTTAGTTTCATAAAGATTTCTCGTGGTCGAATTGTGGGTCGAGTATCTGCGCTCTAAATCTTTTTTCAACATCTAACGACTAACATCCTACGGAGAACTTTTTTCTTTTTATTTTTCAAAAACAGGATGTTCGCTGAACGAAAGTATTTCGTCAAGTGCGAAGAGATACTTTTCTTTTTCTTTTTTTTTTCTTTTTTGCGCCAATGTAAATTTCTGAATTCTATGAAATTATTTTCTACCGGCGGCGCTAACTTTTGCCAACGAAGTGAACGAGCGTTATTACCAACCCTCGGCGAATACACTGATACAGACAAACTGGCTAGGGGTTGATGTACCGAGAGAGAGAGCGAGAGAGAGAGAGAGAGAGAGAGAAAGAGAAAGAGATAAATAAATATATATGTATAAATATAGAATAAGCATGAACATATATAAGCAAAAGGAGGCCTTTAGAAATGCGAATGGCTCGTTTCATGCACTCGGCCTTAGAATCCCGGCCAAGAGCACTTTTCCGATTTATTCACGCTCTCTTGGCATCGTTCGCCATAGAGCGCATTTTCAGTCCTCATCCTCCTTCTTCGTCTCTCCTCCTCGTCGTCGTCGTCGTCGTACTTTGCCGCGCCTTATGTCGTCATCGTCGACGTTGGCCGGGATTCGCGGGGGCGCAGCAATACCAAAGTCGAATGACACGAATGAGGGAATGAGCCGACCGTGCTAATTTTCACGTCCGACGATTGTTTTTTTTTTCATTCGTTGTCTCTCACGCTCGCGCCTCGTTTTCAAGCGTTTCCCATTTTTCTTTTCCAGCGACCTCTTCTATTTTTCTTTTATTCCGACCGCCGAGAGTTACGAAACTACATAAAAGTGATATTTTCTCGCATGAAAAGCCCCGGGCGGCGTGTTTTTCCTTTTTTTTCCCCCCGTTGTTTTATTCTCGCGAAAAAATAAAAAGGCCAAACGCATATTTTTCTTCGCGTCGCGGTGAAAATATTTACGAAATTCACGTTACGTTTGACGAAAAGTTCTTCTCCGGGGAATTCGACGATTTTGTTTGGTGGTTTGTGAATTTTATAAACGCCGAAATTTTATAGAATTTCCAACTCGAGTCGAAAACATAGGGTTTTTTGCAAAATTTGATTCTCTCAATTAAACAATTTCGATTAATTAATTTTGTAAATTAATTACAAGTCGTAACAAATTCTATACAGTTTTCGAATACCAAATGTATATAAAAAATATCATCGCAATGATGAATAATTATTACATATTTTGATAAAAATTAATACATTTTTTTATACAATTTTCCAAAATATATTGATTGACCAACAATTAATTGCGTTCTTTTTATTACAGATAAACATCGATTTATCAGACACACGATTACTTTTTGGCCCAGAGAAATATTTTCTTTTTCACCCCGTCGGTCGCTTCAATTATTTCGTTCCCTTGGTTCGTCCCTCGAAATTCGTCGTTTCAAGAAGGCGCCTACAGACGTCGCGAATCCCGTAGTCCGAGGGAAGATTATCTTAGCCCCTTAATCGCGCTTAGTTGCCTCGTCCTTCTCGAGCATGCTCGCTTCTGGTAATCGGGCTGGTTCGCGAAGCTTTTTTTCTCCTCCTTATCTACGATCGTGGGTCCCGATGGGGTACGAAAAATGTTCTCCAACAAATTTTATCCTCTTTAGGGACGAAAACGAACGGGTAAAAGAAAAATTGTTCACGAACGATTCGAGGATATCGACCCTCTCTCTTTCCTCGTGACTACTTTAAAAATCTTTATTTTCGTTGAAAAGATCGACATCGAGACGTCGTTATTCGTTATTTAGGGTCGAACACGATCCTTCCCTCATTTTATCGGGCTTATCAATTCGTGCTTCCAGACGTCGATTACGTGCAATCGTCCCAGGCGCTACTTTCGAATCGAGTTTTCGTTTCTAATTGAGGGGTTGAAGGAGACAACTCCTCGGGGAAAACGGCTCGAGGTATCCGCAGCCCCTCGCTACCAGCAATTCGTGAATTAGCATTGAGTAATAATCTCGTAATACCGTTGAACTTTGAAAATTTTACAAATTATTATCGTTTCGATCGAATTTAGGTCTTTGACTCGATGTTATTCGACGCTGTTGCCTTACTTTTCGCGAAGCTTTGTTACCAGACGTTAATTGAAATATTCGTAATAAGAATTTCCCGGGAGAAGGAAATATCGTGCCCCGCTATCTCTTATCTTAATTGGCATAAATTTGATATTTCGATCGGAAAATTTGTCGTTCATGAAAAAATTAACAAATATCTACTAATTTACTATGAAATCGATGAATTTTTACAATTCTTCTTTTTTTTTCATACAAAAACATTATTTCGACAAAAATTCAAAAAAGGGTTATAAAATCGAAAATCATAAATATTGTGTATTTTTTGTTTTCTTGTCAGTGCGTAGTCGAGTTGTAACGATTTTTTCCACTAACGCGCCTTTTATCTCGAGGACGCCGACAGTCATCGCTATAAAATGTGTGGCAACGACCGTGACGACGTGAAAGAACACATGCCCCAAAGTGCCGAAATCAGCGGGGTATTTTCGTGGCGACATCCCCTAACCCCCACTCTTCCGTCCTCCCTCGTGTCTCAACGTCGGTCTTTTAAAGCGCGTATACGTTTTATCATCCCTTCGTGACGCGCGTTTACCGACTCATGCACAATTCACCTTTCCTCGTGGGACTCGAGCAGTTACCCCGAAACTTTGTCAATCTTCAAGAATATTTTATCGTTCGTAAAGAAATACGCGAGGAGAGGAGAGGTATGTTCGTCGTATAAGTCACGTAAGAATATACCTACACGGATACGACGAACTCTTTCTACATAAAAATAAAGCTGAGAAATACGGACAAGATTTGTTTTTTTCCCCCTCGAATATAAACAACCAAAAATTATTATATATATTTTTTTCTCGGCAAATTATTATTTCTTCCTTTTCGCAAATTTATTATTTCGATACTTTATTATAATTGGTACGATCTTTATCATTTCATATAAAAAGAAAGAAAGAAGAAAAAAAAACAATAAAAAATACATTCCCACGTAGCGTTCTTCGTTAGTAGTACAAATTTATTACCACCCTTATCTTTCCCTTATCAGAATAAATTAATGTCCCTGTGATTAAAATTCTTTCTCCGTCGCGATTATTCAAAAACCTCCCGATTTATTCGTACCACCGGCATCCACGTTGACCCGCTTTATCCCACATGAATACATACGCGATATATTTACGGGATAAATTTAATACGCGGATAAAGCAAGCTACACACGAAACGAGAAGAATGAGAATGTCTCGTCGAAGCAGATAGGGTGGATTCGCGAGTTCTGATATTCCTCGTTATACAGTCGGTGAAATACGCTCTGCGATATATATACATATATATATATATATATGTATACATATATATACATATTATATATATATATATATGTATATATATATATATATATATATATGTATATATAGGTACGAGCAAGAAGTAAGCGAGAGGATCCAAGTGTCATAATGCTCATAAGCCCATCGTCGATCGGTATCCTCGCCTCCTCGCGCGCGCTCGCGTGAGAGGGTTGAAGTCTTGCGGCCCCGAAAACCAAGTTTCCTACCCCGCCTCGTCTTTCAAAAGGGGGAATTGCCTAGAGGATTACCATTACTTCCGCTCGGAGTATCTCACCCGAGAGTCTCGCTCCCCACCTCTCAACCCCTCTTTTCTTTCTTTGCGCCCCCGCGCCGTGCTTCTTACTCACCCCCGATAGTGAAAGTACCGGCCTCGAAGAGCTCTCGGTAAGACACCGATGGCGTACATCCATAAACCCCGAGTGTAAGAAGCGAAATGCGAATTATATAGAGGAAAAGATGAATCGAGGATGGAGGTAGGGGGTGAGGATTTAGCTCATGGCGTAATCCCCTCCAATTTGCAATAACCACTGTTACACACCTTTCGTACGAAGGATTCGAGCGAAAAATAAGAAACGAGGGACGAAAAGGAAGATATATGAAAAAAGAAAAATACGATCTTATCTATAAATTCTGAGAGATTCGGGGCAGTGAGCCAACGGAAAAATGCAGTTATCTTTCAGAGGGATGCGGAAGCTGGCAGGCGATAGTAAATTATCGCGAGAGTCTCGTTGGCTTATTTCCTTTACTTCTTGTTTTTTTCGTCGCTTTATGCGCGTATGTCCATCGATATGACATAAAAATATTTGCGAACTTTCATCCCGCGACTCTCTCGTTCGAACATCGAGACAGAACTACCCTTATCGATATTTAGTCTTTACACATTTTTCTTTCTTTCTTTCTTTCTCCGTTTTTCTTCTTTATCGTTAATGTTTTTACATACGTACGAGTCTAGGAGTTTGAAGAGAGATGAGTTTGGTTTTAAATTGTCAAAGTGCCAGAGGGGCGAGCTCCAGGTTACGCACCTTTAGAGAAAGAGAGAGGATCGAAGCCTAATGACGCTCTCGATCAAGGCCACCCCTCGCTAATACCGATATAGTCACTATCGCATCTACATATATATATATGTCAATGTATGAGATAGATGGCCCAGACGAATCCACGTATTTATATTCCATAGTCCATGTAAACCGATCGCAGATAGAACGACTGAGAACAATGATTTTTCAAATTGTCACCCGTTTTTTCAGATTTTCGCCCTCTTCGGCGATGTTACGATCGTTTATTTCCCTTTCTTTTCCCACTCTTTCGCTTTTGTTGTCTTTCATTCATCGTATTTTTGTTCCCATCCCTTGGTTCATCTGCAAAATGGTCTGACTTTTCCGTTCTCTCTCTCTCTCTCTCTCTTTCACTCTCTCTCTCTCTGTGTTTTGTTCTCACTGCGAGAGAAACGTTTCGCTCAACGTTCCAGCATTCGTCTATCAAACGATCGGTCTCGCCAGAGTGTAACTCCGAACGAGAGACGAATTCTTCGTGTAGGAAGGATGGACAGCGAGAAGGGTTCGAGGAAAATTTGCAAATTGTCGAAACGGAGCGTAACGGACACTCGTTTAGGGTCGAACGGGACATGGACGTGGGAAATAACAGAGCGAATGTGTACACAACTCGAAGCATTCTCTGTGACTCGCGTTGTGTTCCTTTTCATTCCAACCCACCCACCCACTCCCCTCGCCCTTACTGTGTATCAACGTTGTTCAACATCCGCACCAGAGACCCGTTCTCACTATCGACTCCCTCGAGCACGATGCATAGAGCTTCGTTCGCGGGTATTGATTTGTAATTTGGCGAATTGATAACTCAGCCAGACGGAATCTATCGATTGACTCCGTTTGTAGAACGATCGTCGTCGCGAAATACGAGGAATCTTACGAGATTTCCGATGTTTTGTGTTAGGGGTGGAATTTCGTTATAAGATATTACACGGGGCTTTTATCGTTGACCTCGAGTCGGACAAAAGATAGACGATCAGCGATCTTACTTAAGGGTTGGGACTGACGGACGACGCGATTCAATTTTCATCCCTTAAAATTAGTGAAAATTCACTCTTTGTTCAACGAGTTTTGTGCTAAAAATTATTGTACTCGATCCTGAGTTAAATCTTTAATCCACTTTGCGAGCTTTTTTCCTAGCAACCCTTTATTTCTCAACTTTGATTAGAAAAATATTAAAACGCGTATATTTCACGGGCAATATTATTTTCTACAATATACGCGGGGCTATAGAAAGTACATATGTTTCGTATAAAAATGCCGCTCGTTCGCGAGTAAAGCGTCAGCGAGATGGTGTGCGAACGATAGATAAAGCTTGCGCTACGTCGAGCGTATCAAAAAGCGAACAAATTCAAAAGAATCGAGGTCGAACGATTCCCCCGTTTGTTTTTTAGTTTTATTATTATTATTTTTCTTTTTGTCGAACGAAGCAATGAAAATTCATCACATTTTTCATCCATTCGAGAATATTTTTATTCCACCCCTGAATAATATTCACAGTTTTCATCCCCTTTAGAGTCGCTGACGTAAAGCACAGCTCTTGTTCTTTCTTTTTTTTTTAATTCTGCCACGCACTCGACTTCGATTCGATCTAACGGAACTCCGAATGGAGATTAATAATATTTCATCCATCGCTAGGATTACCCGGGAAACAGGCTGATCGCGTCGAGTATCGAGTGACCGTAGGTCGTGAGAAAAATTCGTAAACGGGGAATAAAACTGAATATCGTCGTTCGCGAGAAACGACGAGTGAAATTTTCGCTTTCCAGTGAAAATTGCAAGAAGCAACGTTTTACCCTCGGTTGTTCACTGACAATGAGCCGAAATTCCAGCAAGAAGAGCCTCTTGTCGCATCGCCACCTTTTCACCCCCCACCCCTAGGATACTTTCGGCACTACTTTTTTTTTCTTCACCTCGTCATTATCGAGGTCTTCTTTCTTCCGTTTACTATATCCTCGCAGAGGGACAGAGAGAGAAAGAGAGAGAGAGAGTCGAAACGGAACGAGGAAGGAATGATAACGACCATCGGGTGCAAAAACCTGATAACGAAGATCGTTTTTCGCCAGAGGCGATTTAAAGAAATAAACGCATATTTTCCAAAACTCCGCGTTCTATTTCACCAACGAAACTAATGAAACGAATTACTTCGTGCTTTCCCGATTTTTCATTTCGTTCTTCTTTTTTTTGTCGATCATTCCATCCGGAATTCGAATCGTTTGTCGCGCGTTTACGAAATTTCAAGAGGCGCAAACTTGATCGGCGAGGAGGTAACGAGTCGCGCGTCGTCGCACTCGAGGCATTGAAAATGGTCGCAAGAACGATAGAGAGAGAGAGAGAGAGAGTCACTCTCATAGCTATAATAATGTTTATCGCGTCATCTTTAGCTCGGCCTCCGGGCAAAAATACCGTTGACGACGACAGAGTCGCGAAACGACTCAATTACGAAGATCAAACGCAAACCCTCCCTTCCCCCTGCCTCCCTCTGTGAGCAAGTCACCCTTTCTCGCGACCGCGACCCCCGCAAAGCTTCGTGGTAAATCACAATCAAGAGTTGGACAGCGTAAGAGGGAAAACCCGCAAGACCCGAGAGTCGACGACGACGTCGTCGTCGTCAGCGTCGTCGACTCGTTTATACGAGCCTTTCGCCTCTCGTCATGACGCCACCGTGCGGTTTTCATCCCGAGTCGAGACGTTTTTCGCTCAACCGTCTTACGAAATTAACAAAAATAACGAAGAAAAAGTAGATAAATAAAAAAATAATAAAACAAAAAACAAGATCTCATCCTCGTCGTGAAACAAGTTGTGGCGAGAGAAAAAAATCGATCCGTGCAACGCGCGATGCTGTATAAACGGCAACGATAGACAGGGTTATTGGGTAAACACGCGAGACCATAGTTAACCGCCGATGTGCAAAGAGCTTCGACTATACACGGCGCGATCTATAACATCGAAGCTACCCTTAGCCACCCTACTCCACCATAGTTATTATATGTACGTACACTCGATTTACTCACTTACGATAAAAAAAAACTCGCGCCTCGACGGCCAATTCTGGTCGTGGCTTCACACGAGGGTGGAATCGAGGGTACTACAATGAAACTTATCGCGTGGAGTTATCGACAGCTACGACGAGAACTTCGTATATTCGAGCGCGTAGTTAGGCGAAAATCCACTTTTACCTTCTCGATCACATCGAATTCTAAGTAGTCGGTAGGTACCTACTTTTTATTCATTGGCGATTCGAGGATACACGAAAAACAAAATTTTCATAGTTTTGCACGAATTAGCGACTCGATAAGAAATTTCGATCGTTTATAAATAAAACAGAGTAAAAGTTATTTTATAATTAATTATTCACTTTTATTATCCAATATTATTTGTCATTATTATTATTATTATTATTATTTACATTATTGTTGTGGTTATAATAATATACCATTAGGTTTTTTCCTCGTTCGCGTTTATAAATTGTACACGTGTATTACATTGGTATAAATCACAGTGAACACGAGCCCGTAGTTACTTACCCTGTGCTTTGTACTTTGCCAACCCCTCGGACATCCTTGTTTTCATCCACTCTCGACGGACATGCTTTTAACGGAGTTAAGCGCCCGCGCAATACAGCTTTCCTACTTATTCCGTGACCAGTAGTTCTACATCCTCCCGATTCTACCATTGCCTGATTTCTTCAACCCCTAACTCTCTTGTAACATGCAGTTTCCTCAGTTTCCATTTACTCGGCGATCTCTCACTCCTTTGTCCAACGTCAACCGGATCGAAAATTACTCTGTGCAACGTGCGTGCCCGCTTGTATGCGCGTGTGTGTGTCTGTGTGTCTGTTCATGTTTCTGTGTATTTCAATCCTCAGCGAGTACTGCGAACTACCCTTCGTTTTATGGCGCTGCTCCCTTGCGAATCCTCCCTCTCGTACGAAGCTACTCTCACCACTGTCACGAGTCGTATACACGTCGCTTCCACGCGATCCTGGAAAGATTAGAGCAACACCCACGTAACACCTGAGAATATCGTAAAATTCTTCAGACTCCTCTTTTTTTCTTTCTCTCATTTCTCCTTTTTTTCACTCACTTTCCACTCGAATCTCGTGGCTATATTTTTCGTCATTTTATCACCGTAATTCTCATATTTTTTTTTGTTCACTCATTTTCTCCCTCGTTGCATTGCACACTAGCTCGAGTCACGCGTAACAATTATATGCTAATTTACATTTAATATACGTTACGAATGAATTATTTCAACGTCGTGAGAAATTTTGAAAATTCATATATGCATTTTTTTTAAAATACGATCGTAACTTTCTCTCGTTCTTCGTAAAGCCTCGTTCATTTTAAAACACTGGATTATTAACAAATTCTTCGTATCTCGTTACGACTCGAAAAACAGTACGATATTTAATTCCTCGAACTTTCATAACGTTAAAAACCTCAAGCTTTCCAAATTGTTAGATTTTACGAAATAATGCAAAATGTCGAAATACGAGAAGTTAAAACAAAAATTAATGTCAATTACTGTTTATTCACTAATAAAACGACTCGTGTATAAAGCGACGTTGATTCGATTCGGACGCGAAAGCGTTCGCTCAGAATTATTTATCGTCTCTTTAAGAAACAACGAGCGTTTCGTTATTGTTGTTTTTTTTTCGTTCCTAACGTTCTCGCAACGACGTTACCGTCTTCATTTTGTCGAAGATCGCACGTATACGGTCTCTTCCACCGTTGCGCTTACCCACGAGAGAGAATATAATGTAAATGGCAATACTATTGCGGCTGTGCGCGGATACTTACCGAACGGAGAAGCATCTAAAACGAATAGACCATTTCGTTCTCTCCCTTGGCCTGCCCACGCACATACACGGACGCAACTTTTACCGAGGCGTTTTCTTCTGTGTTACGCTTTATTTCTACGACCAGGGGACTTTAATGGAATGAAGTGCTTCGCGGTAATTTCGTTGGGTTTTCATTACCGCGCTCGAGCTCCACGTTTTCCTCCTATTTTTCTTGTCGTCCCCTCTCCGACCCCCTTTGCCCCTTTTTCCGGACCCTTAATTTCCCGTCGTCATTCCCGTCGCAAGACCTCGCGAGTCGAGTTCCTCTGTTCACCCCCCTCTTCGCCCCTACCGTGTCTCGGCGCTCGAAGAATCTCTGTCCGCACCTAGACCAACCGTATTTACTGCGCGCGCCATGAAATTTCCACTCGAGCGTGAAGTTTGTCTCGTGTTTATCGTAAAGTTTTTTTTTTTTTTTTTTTTTTTTTTTCTTTAATGTCATCCGACTTTGTATTTCTTTTGTCGTTTTGTTTGCCGAAATTAAATCGTACGCGATCGGACGGAATTTTATAGGTGTCGAGTGAGCGGGCGGAATTTTTTGTTTGTTTTTCATTTTTTTTTGTATTTTGTTTACGTTTATTATTCGTAGGTATACGCGCTAATTACGATAATTAGACACGGACGAGAACTCGCGAATCGTTATATCTGTCGTTACGACGAATCAGCTTTCGAGCGAACCTAGACACGGACGATTTTTATCGCGCGCTTTGTATTTCGTTCCAACAATCCGTATATTCCCCTTTCACCCGTTTAGCAAAAAGACAAAAGAAAAAACATAATAACGTCATCCCCCACGGCGATTAATCGTTATTCGTCTCGCGCGCCTCGTCTCTCGTTCCCGCAAAACAAAACAAACAAACGAGCGAACAAACAAAAATCGATAAATTCATCAACGATATTACGAAATCCAAGTAATACCGAGCTGTGGCGGAAACAAAAACCAAAAAAACAAACCCCTTTTCTCGTGAAAACAGGCTTGTTTGCCTTGTGCTAAAAATATTGTTTTTCCTCGAAGACGAGAGAGAAAGAAGGAACAAACAAAACGAAAAAAAAAACACACACACAAAATAAAAATCACGAGAGAGAAAAGAGCCGGGCAAAAATAAAAGATAATAAAAAAAAGGGAAAAATTCGAGAAATATACGAATATGACAACTGTTAAAAGCTAGCTAAGTGCGAGGAAGACGGAAAGCATCGGCGAGAGAGAGAGAGAGAGAGAGCGAGAGAAGAAAGAAGAATAGGAAGTGAAACCGAGCATTTTACGTAAAATACCGACGCCGCAGACTCTTTCGAAGCAACGCCGTATATCTAAGGACACACATACATATATATATATATATATATATATATACATACATATATACATATATATATATACATATATATGCTTTATACCCTATCCTCGCAGCATAGGCACCCGCCAAGTGCCATCGCGCCCGTAATTTTCTACAATTTACCGGATGCGCTTCACAAATACGCATATATATGCAATACACACACATTTATCCATGTATATGTGTATATATATATATATATTGTATACAGCTCTCAACGTATCTAGGCAGCGTTAAGATTCTCGGTGTATGTGTCGGAGGCACTTCTATAGGCATCAGGGAATAGCAGTTGTGTATAGCTACAGGACGACGGCGACGGCGGGACAATACATCACGAATGCAGGCGCACTTCGCAATATAACATCCGCGTCTGTTCCCTTGCATTGTATTACATACACACACATATATCTATATATACGTATATGTGTGTGTGTCTATGTATTTTCGTCGTATATGTATGGGTATGTGTATGTATATTATACATAGGGAACGCATTTCGCGCGAGTCTCTCGAGATTCTACGTCGTATACGTAATAAAGGAGTCCGCGAAGCGGTTACCTCTTGTAAAAGAGCCCTTTTTGCTTCTGCCTGTTTACACTTCATTAACCCACTATGCCGGTATCGCGTAAGCTGTAACGCGTAGGCGTCTATTTACGCCCACACTCGGGAAGAAAAAAAACGTGACGACCGACCTCAAGACCGCCTCGTCTCACGACTCGTGTGACTTTATCCCTTGTCTCTGTCTCTCTCTCTCTCTCGTGGCATGAAATTATCTCCCTCTCTCGCTCTCTCCCTGTCTTGTAAAACGAGACGTTTTGCGACGTTTAATTTTGCGATGCTACGAGGGTTGCATATTCGAGAAGGGAGTTTTCGTAGTGAGAAGTAGTTTTTTTTTACCCCGGTGAAGGAATTCGTATCGTTTCTTGGTGGGACGAGTTGTTTTTCTCGTGAGTAGAAAAATCGTGTTATTAATTACAAAGTCTAGCACGAGAATCGTCCAGCTCTGCTGTCGAGGTTAAATCTTAGGGGTGAATTTTTTTCACCCTGAAAATTTTCCATCGCGAATATTATTTTCAGAAAAACTATAATCTATCTTATTATGAATATAACGAACCAAAATCGTGTTATTAATTACGAAGTCTAGCACGAGAATCGTCTAGCTCTGCTGTCGAGGTTAAATCTTAGTGATAAGTTTTTTGTTCACCGTGAAAATTTTCCATCGCGAATATATTCTTGTGAAAAAAACCACAATCTTATTGTGAATAAAACGAAAAAAAAACGAATAGAAATAAAAAAATTTACCGAACGCGTTTCGTCGACGAAACTCGTTCGAGAAAATTCGTAGAAATCGTTGCATCGTTCGATAAATCGTAAATTCAATCCTCCTCGTAGCAAACCCTAATTTTCTCCACGATACGAGACCGGGACAACTGGGGCACAATTTCTGTTCGAACGATCATACGAACGATACTCGTTCGATATTCCGTTGTAAAATTATCCCGAGGCATTATACTCATTATTTCGCATCGAGTGAAATCTTTCGTTTAATGAACCGCATGACGATGCTGGGAGAGACTTTGCCGCCTACTATTAATATTACCGTGCAAACACGCAAGGCATCAAAATGTTAATACATATATTCTAATATCTACATAAATATATATATATATATTTATATATATATATATTTATATATATATATATATATAGATGAATTTCTATCAATATATATGTATATATCGGTGTATTCGTGTCGTGAGAGACATAGATAGAAATTCACCTGCAGCACGAAATCGATAAGTGCGAGCCACAAAGTACATCGCTCTGTGGCCGGAGGTACAACGTACGCGCAACGACCTGTGGGACCGTAGTAGCGAGCGACGAAACCAGCGCTCTCACGCACACACAAACAAACACGTCACACAAACATACACAGATAGATTCACTCTCTTTCTCTGTTTCCGATCGAGTTAACCAACAGATTGTTGTTTCGTATGTATGGAGGTTTCATATATATTGATGAGAATGTCGGTGTATTTCAAGAAACAATATCTATGTGTGAATGTGTGTGTGTACCTCCGAGTAATACGAAGAACGGAGAGCAATCTCGCCTGGGACTGAACACGGGTGATTCCGTAGACAATATCGGCGTGCTTTGTCGCCACGGCATGAAACTATCATTGCCTCGGTTCAGATACGTTTGACAATGATAATGCAAATTTTTATTCCTTAATTAGTTCGCATTGTCGGCCATTCAACGCTCCGGGCTTATTTAACAACGCGTGTTTCGAATCTCGATATCACGATCATATTTCCTCCTAATCATCGCGATTGTATAAACATTGGTAACTAATCGCCTCCGGAATCTCGAGACTTTAATTTATTTTCGTAAATTTGTTATACTTTTTTTGTATATTTTTGTTTTTAATTTTGTATAACAGTAACAATCTTGATTCAATTGTTAGCACACACGGCGAAAATCGTGTGTTTTATTTTCTGGTTAGAGAGAGAGAGAGAGAGGCTGATGGATACGAGAAGGGCTGGAAATACGAGAATAGAGAGAGAGAGAGAGAGAGAGTGAGCGGAGGTTCAGTAGGCGGAAAATTCGTATGGTCGAATACTCGGCGGCAATTTCGAGCTTGCCAATTAAACTCCCGCGAATGTCCGTATCGTAACCCACCTCCCCTTTTGCGCCTCTACGAAGAGAGCGTAGCAGCTAGGCGCACGAACATTACCGCGAGGGGGAGGAGGTCGAAAAACGCGCTGTGGCCTTTCCGATTCCACCCCTCTGACGTACATTCGTCTCTATTTCTCTTTGTATCATTACGCTTTTATATATAGGCATCGTTTTTTCCCCCGCCCCCCTCTCTCTCTCTCGATTCTTTCCGAGCTATTCTCACTTTTTTCCCGTTAATTCAACTTCGTTACACAACGAGGTCGAAGCCAATTACGTGTGTCGATTGTTCAATTAAATCTAGCCACTGGCCACGAAAAAGAGGCCGTCGTCGACGTGAGATCTTCGACAATAATATGATTCCTCTTCAAATTATTCGACAAATTTGATAAAAAAAGAAAAAAACTTTCTCTTCGTTTCGTTTTTTCGAACGCAATTAACGCTTGAAGTTAATTTTGCCGATGGTTTTCTCTCCCTTTGACTTTAATCGTAGAACCGACTCGGAGGATAAAAAGCTGATTGGTGGGTCTAAATTAATATTTTGCCGTGAACATTCACTATGTATCGTTGATGGCTTACATTTTAATACAAGCCGATTTGCAATTACGTCGGATTGACGTCGGATTGGTCGAATTTATAACGAGGTATTCGATGAATTTATCGTGTTAATTAAATTTTCTGCTGTTTACTGGCAAATCTGACAGTAAACCTCGATTAATAAGCCCGTGGAAATAATAGAATACCTTGTACGGGTTAATGCGCGTTGTATGCGTATACGAGAATATACGATGAATGTTTTACGTAGAATATGCAATGTTCTATATTGATGGAAATGAAACATCGGCGAACTTTTCGAAAATTTTATTTTTGATCAAAACAGATCTATCATTATTATTATTATTATTTTGATAAATAAATAAATTATTGAAACATTTTTAATAATTATGCTAATTAGAAATATTAAAAGGAAAGGTACGCGTTCGCTCTAAAAAGAAATGCCGAGGCGAGGCTCGAGTGCGAACGAAATGAAAATTCACGCATGACGTTGTGTACACCTGTGAAGTTTGTTTTCTACATATACTTTTTCTCACGTTTATCCATAAAAATTTAAACGATAAATATATTCGTTGAAAATGAAAATATTGAATTTATTTAGAAACATTGAAATATGTATTTATCGAAATGGAAATATCAAATTTATTTATAGGAAAAAACCAAATTTGTATTAAACGAATTTGAAATATTAATAAAATATTCAAATATTTTGATATTATTGAAATATTGATAAACAAATTTTTTAAAAAGTCTCATGGAATAAATGTGAAATTGTAAATTAATGTATAAAAATCGAGGTACAATAATCACATCGAGTTAAAAGCATAAAAGTTACCACGAAACAATTTTCCATGAAGATAATAGAAATACGGCCAGTCCCGTTATAAAAATTAATATCGTTGTTCGAAATTTCTCGTTAAACTTGCATTTTTCCTTTCGTCCAAGCGCGAAAAAGAAAATTAATTCGACGAAATAAAAAAAAAAGGATTCGAAAAGAAATAATATCGAATCCGACATTCCCAATTAGGGATGTTACGCTCGAAAGGGTTAATCGAAGCTTAATTTCGCAATTAATCAATTCGTCGTAATGAAATATAGTTTGACCAATTTCCTCAATTACAATTTCATTATTCAAATGGAAGCGTTCGTCCCTCGCTCATATAATTGGAAAGCATAATCATCGAACCATCGAGCAATCCTGTTACGCTCGCGTCATAAAAAAGTGGCAAGAAGGGGGGAGGGGGGGGGCGATAAGCAAAATTGCATTTATGACCAATAATTAAATCTTTAAAAAAAAAGGTAACCCCTCTTCCCCCCCCCCCCCCCCCCCACGCTACCCCGACCCTTAAAAATTAATAAAACAACGTATCATTTGATTTTCCGTCCAAAAACAAAAATATAATCCTGCCATTTGGAAATGGCCATATACCTACGATTTTTCATTAATTCGCAACTTTTTCACGAACGAGCAACGGGGAAACGATAAAACGGGGTTGAAGCGAGCGATTAAAGCGAAAAGGTTCGCAAATCCCTCGGTGGAGCCACGTAATAGTAGACAGGGGCGTTCGATAAAGCGGACGGTCCTCGCGCAAACCGCAACCGTTTCGTGCGACACCGGGCGCGTATAGATCCAAAAATGTTCGGTGCGACGTTTCTACGTACGTAGAACGTACCAGGGTTCACGAGCCGGAGCAACATAGCAAAAGCAGTCCGGGTGGTCAGCCGGAAGTAATTCAGCTGAGCTAGCGTCAAGCGTTGCTCTCAGATATTCTTCTCTCTCTCTCTCTCTCTCTCTCTCTCCCTCTCTATCGTACCATTCCGCAGCATCCCTTTCTTCCTCTCGCCTTATATATCTTTCCCTCTCTCTCTCTCTCTCTCTCTCTCTCTCTCTCTCTCTCTCTCTCTCTCTCTCTCTCTCTCCATCTCTATCTTCCTCTTCCCTTATACCTAATTTTCTCTCTCTCTCTCTGTACGTGGTCTTATCAGCAAAACGACCTGACCGCCGCTACAGAGAGCGCACCACGCGATACGCCGTTTTACCCACGGCAACGGTCTTATCCCCCGATGAAACACAAAAGGAAGTCCCGGGTGAGCTTGGCGGTGAGAGGCGGTGAACGAGAGCGTGCGAGAGAGAGAGAGAGAGAAGAGCGGGAGCGAAAAGAGCAAAGAGAGAGAGGGAGAGAGAGAAAGGAAGGTCGAAGAAGAAGAGGAAAACCAGAGGATGAAGATACTGGACAAAAGGGCGGGCGGAACAGACAAAGAGAGAGATAGAGAGAAAAAGCTCGGAAGAGACAGAGAGAGAAAGAGAGAGAGAGAGAGAGAGATGGGAAAGATTAAGATAGGAGAAAAGCTCGAAAAGCGCGGGTCCGAGACCGAGACGTTGAAGCTTTCGTGGTTTGCCTCAGGGCGAACCAGTACCAGCACTCAGCAAGCCCGGAGATACGAAGCTTGGGATAGTAGAAAGAGGGAGGAACTGTTCGCCTTCAGGCGATATCCCGATCAGCTTTCCGATAATGAAATGATCCGTCTCGTTTCGAGACCGAGAAGAAGTCTCTGCACGATGGTGGCGGTTCCGGCTCGTAAGGGTAGGTATCGCTCAGCGGCCAGACGGCGGAAAGTATTGCATTTGCGATGCGATCCCTCCTCACCGACGGCGAAGAGGCGAAATACGCGGTATTCTACACACCCCCGCGCAACGTTCAACGTTTATTCTCGAGAGGGAAAACATTTGTCACGTCGTTAAGGGACGAACGTCGTTGAGACAAAACATTTGGCTTTTTTTTTAAACGGCGAATCGAGAGAACGATTCTTGCACTTTTTTTTCTTAAGGGATGATTATCGTCGAAAGAAAATTTGTTTTACGTCGATCGGGCGAACAGGCTAGGCCAGAAAAATCGCCAGTTTGGCGCGAGGAATTTTCGCAAGTCGACAGCGACGGAATCAAATAATAAAATAACTAAAAACTAACAAACAACAAAAAAGTAACAAAGAGAAAACAGAATTTTCGGACAATTTTTCAACGTCATGGAAAATATAATTTTTATGCGTTTTTATAGGACTTGAACTGTAAACAATTTTGAAAAAAAACCAGGGCGTTTCGTTGTTTGTAAATAAATACGCGCCGGATTAAAAAGTATTATGTATTTGATTCATTGGATTTTTTCTGCCAGTTCAAATTTCTATTTGCTATGTTTGTTTTTTGTTTTTTTTTTTAAATTTCGTTTTTATACAAATCGAGGATTTTACAGTTTTTCTATATTTCCCAAGTCCGGGGACTGCAATTTTTTTTTTTATCACATTTCTGTTATTTGGCATTCATCTTTTTTTTTTGTACGATGACGAGGTTTTATCGTTTCGCGATCAAATTTCACTCGCGAAGTTTGGCGTCGCGAGATTTAAAAAAATGAACGATGTATTTTTCGTCTGCGAAAATTGACGAGCTCTCTGATATTGAAACGCGCGAAAAGCCATTTAACCAAACCTCGATAGGCCGTTTTACACGGTTGACCGAACGTACGAGTATTTCGAAATATTTCGAAGAAACGAAACGAAAAAAAAAACAAGAGAAAAACAAGAGAAAAATATCGCACGAACCACGAGCGAGAGGCAATTATTAGTCGAAACGGAGAAAAGCCAGCTGAGATCGCTTCCGGTTCGACGGACGAGTCTCTCGCGCGAGACACTCCGGTATCGCCATCATCTCGATCGACGGTGGCAACGAGTGAAAAGCAAAAAAAAAAGCCAAAAAAAACAGTCGAAAAAAATAAAATAAAAATAAAAATATACGAATAAAAGTGCAAAAGAAGAAATTTCACCGCATCTGACTCGCTCGCACGTCCGTTTTTCCACCCTTTTGGCCGGAACTAGCCCCGCTGAGCGTAAAGAGAGGGATGAACGTGAATAAGATATAGGAATATGGAAATGGCCACGGAGCGTTCGAGGGCCGCGGCTATTTCTCTCTCTCTCTCTTTCTCTAAAGAAAGAGAGAGAAGCCGGGAAGATAGGTGCATTTTACAGATCCGCCGAAGAGCCGAAAACGTTCACACGTACGTTTCGAGAATAAATTTCGTTCGTCCGGAAGACGCGAGGAGAGGGGGACGGATATCCGCTTTTCCGCCTCGCCAATTATTCGAGCGCTCACATTCTGACTCTCACATATATTATATATACATATATGTCTATATAGACCATAATATATAGCATGTGATATGTATGTATAAATATATATATATATATATATAGATGCGACTCTTCTGGACTCGAGGCGAGAGCCATCCGTAAAGTCCTCTTTGGGACGTGCCACTCGTGCGAAAATCGTTCCGCATTTTATCCTCTTTGCCCCTCGCATTACCGAGAGTTCTGCGCTTCGCCCATCCACAGAAACGTGACTTGGTGATAATATATATATATATATATAATACATATAGATGGAGAAAGAGCGACAAGTCTGGTCACTGCAGATCGCTCGAGATTGAAAAAAAAAAAAAAAAAATTATTTTCCCACCAAGATTTCGGGGCTTCAAATAGGAAAAAGTCCAATGAAAGCATCGATATAACCCACCCCCTACCCCTTCACACTTCTATTCGGTACGACGAGTCGTCTTTCGATTTAACATCTTTTAAAAGTCAACGTAAATATCGAATAAAACATCGACGCGAAGCTTTGGTCGAAATTTATTAAGATGAAATTTTCATGAAAATCGAACGAATAAAGAATTCTCAAAAGGCTATTGTCGTAAATATCATCCCTTGTGTGGCGTAATCAAAATCATGCGGAAAAAGAAGAAAAAAATAACAAAAAAACGTTGACAGCTCGTTATAATTATTCACGAGAAAGTTTCTTCGCGAACGGATAAGAAAATATAGTGAGAAAGGGGAAAAAAAGGGAAAGAACTATTGTTCGGGTTCTCGTGTACGAGGCAACGCTATAATGAAGTTGAATCAGTTTAGCCAGGATGTATCCCATATATATGTATATATGTCACATTATAGCGATATATATATATATATATATATATATATCGCATTATAAGCTAAGCTTTCGAGTTGAACTCAAACGCGATTCATTCGTGGCAAAGCGATAAAATCGTGTCGTCCCACATACACAAACACACACACACACGCACTGCATACTGATACACACACACAGGGGTTGAAGGGACCTCGAGGGGTAGTTCTGGTACGTGCCGCGCCCCCGTTAAAAATGCTTTATGTAGCGTGATGGGGAATGAGGAAGAGGCGAGAGTCACGATGCCCCGAGGCCCCGAAGATCTTTGTCGTAACCGAGCGAATGTGGGCCAGGTCGCGAGCTTTGCTTCGCAATCCTCCCTTCGCCCTTCCTACGAGCCCCGTAGCGAACTCACCCTTCGCTATCCAACTCGTCGTTACTCCTTTTTACGTTTTGTCCCGGTCGGCTCGTATGAAATGGCAAAGAAAGAAAGGAAAAGAGAGAGAGAGAGAGAGAGAGAGAGAGAGGGTGAGAGTGGGAGAGCGAGGGTGGAGGAGGACACACATGCATTCACACTAAAATACCGAACCGGAGCACGAATTCGCTCGACCAGAGACGCGAGCTGCGAGGCTGGTCCCAACCCTCTCTTCTATGTCTCTCTCTCTCTCTCTCTCGCTCTTCTCAACCCTCACGATGAATCGAACGTGTGCCGAGAGAGCTTTTCTCTCATGGCATAATGGAAGCGAAATGAATTCTCTTTCTCTCGTTTTCCTGCTCGTTCTTTTCTTCCGCATCTTTTTTTCCAACTTCCATCGAGCAACCCGCCCGTTCCCCACCCCGCTCGCCAATTCACGGCTGTTAAGCTCTCGTGGCTTCGTCAAACTTCAATTCTTTTTTCTCTCTCTCTCTCTCTCGCGTTTTTTCTTTGTTCCCATGTGTCGCGCAAACTTCTCGATGAACCTGCCCTATATAATCTCGGTAGCACAGTACCTAAAAACTCCGGCGCGAGACTCGCTCGCGTAATTCTCGAACAAATAATGCGATGAAAAATTCAATGAACCGACGGAATTCATGTTAGATTGTTTTTTTCGTTTTTGTTTTTTTTTCGGGATTCTGGTACGGAGGGTCGAGGAAAAATTGGAACGAGGAGCGCGATCGCGCTTTGATAAATTGATTTATATCGGCGAGGGTGGTTTTTGTTACTCGAGGAAGAAGGGGGTGGGGCGCTGTGAATTATGTTTCGTACGAGAAGTTTCGTAATCGCAATTGGGCGAGAGCGCGTCGAGAATTCGAAAGTTTTTAGAGGGGCTTAAATTCGGTGAGTTGAATCGCTCCCAATTATGAAGCTGGATTCAATTAGGCTCGAGCGAAAAAGCTTAATGACAATCTTGCACACTGAGCGAAACTTGGTGCACAAAAGGGCGAGGCTAGGCGAGGAGGAAGGTAAGGGCTGCAATAATTCACTTTCAACTTTGAAAACATCGCGAACACGAGCCGAGGAGTATCGCGTTTCGGTTGGTTTAATGAAAGGGACGATGATGAGACGACGGTCGAAATTCCTGCGAGATATTCGATTCGATATCGGGTTCGAAAATTATAAAATTAGACAGAAGCCATTCCGTCGACCTGAAAATAGTTTTCCGATCGATTTCTCACTATTTCGGTCCTATCGTTATTTCTTCGTACCTTGTAAAAATAATAAAAGCTCATTTTTAATCTAAGGTCGAAAGCGTTAATGTCAATTTTTGAAAAAAAAAAAAACCCGAGTCACATTGCCATGAAAGTCGGTCGTTCGATAAATATTTTAACGGGGAATACTCGATGCGATTGGTATAAGAATTAAAAATCGAACTTGGCGCGCGAGCTCGTGAAGTAAAGTTGGACGCTCGGTACGTGCCAGGCGAGTTGGAACTCGGATTGAAAAAAAAAATGAGTGGTTCGGTGTAATCGCGTAGAAAAATTTATACGAGCAAAGTGGAAAGAGAGAAAGAGAGCGAAAGCTTTAAATAATACTCGAGGCATAAAGATCGTTTTACGAGAAACGCGTTTTTTTTGTTCATTAATAACCGTCCTGTAGATTATACGAGCGCCAATACCGACAGCCATTTTGTCTTGGTGTCCAATAAGCCGAAGTAGATGAGATGAGAATTCCACCCTTGGCCTCGTAGCCTGATATGTTCGAATCGGTGCACACCCGAGTGCTCACCCATCCGAGTATCGGCCGCGGGCATGAAACGTTCCCCGAGTTGGACTACCCCTGCTCTCCTCCATTAATCTCGATTGGCCCATCGAAATATAATAATCGCCTTGATCAACCCCGCGATAAACTTTGCTATGGAAATTTCGAAAATCTAATTTAACGACGTACCGTCCAACGTTTCTCGACAAATCGTGCCACCCCCGGGGCGAGGAAATCATGTAAAAATCGGAAAGGGTTGAAGGGGGGCACATTCGATCATTTAGTGATTACGGCGGATCGTCAGGGACGCGTATGAAAAATTGAATGAAAAAATATCGAGGTTGGTTTATGATTCACAATTTTTCCATCGTGACAGTCGTTTGACCATTCACGGTTGCATTCACGATCCGACGATACGACTATTTGATCGAGGAAAGGTTTTATGCGACTTTCACCGTGAGAGGGTTGAAAGGAAAATCTCATAGCTCCAGCGATTCGCAAACAAGTACGAGAGGGAGTTGGTCGATGTACGCTCGAAATGGCCCTGTCGCATATGCAATATCGAGGACGACAAAATGGCCGCGAGTGGAACTTTATCTACTATCGGTATTACAGACAGCGACCATAAAAACGAAATAATGATATAAAAGTCCGTAGGGGCTGCGGTTTGCTATGGTAGTTTTCATCCCCGAAATATCTGGTCGCGTGCTGAACGACTATCGACCTCTCTCTCTCTCTCTCTCTCTCTCTCTCTCTCTCTCTCTGGCTCCCTTCGTTCCAACGAGGTTTTCCCTAAGTTCATCTACAACCATTGGGCTCACGGTTATATAGCGTAGCGAAAGCGCTGGGCCCATCTCTCTTCGGGAAAGCTGTCCGGTACTCTCCTCGCCAACCGGTATGTACCGGTTTGATCGTAAACATGCTTTTACGACGAATCGTATAAAAGTTGGGAGTTGGATGAAAGCCCTCCCCCGTGCACTTTTGCACACGCTGGTCCTCGTCTCGTGCTTTACTCAGAACCACCGATTCGACCACTTTGTACTTACGCCGTATACAATACTCGTAGATTATTGTAGGCACTTTCGTTCGCGTCCCTTCCCCCCCCCCCCCCCCCCCCCCCGTTCGACGAACGAGTCTCGCGTCTTTCTTCTGTATCGTCGCGACGGAACTTTCGAGAGCTTTAACGATCTTAACGAAACGAACGAAAAAAATAGCATAAAAATGGATAGAAAAACGAGAGAAAAAAAAAGAACGATACGAAATTCGAAAAATTTATCAAAAATTACAAAAATAAACGAAAAAATAACAATTAATGCAACGAATCAGTTTTGCATTTTTATTCGTATTTTTATTTGCATTTTTAAAATAAACTATAAAACTAAATAAAAAAATATTAAAAAACGAATAATTTACAAAAAACCATTAAAACTTTCAAAAGTACAAAAAAAAAACACGTGTCCTAGTTCCAGAACGAAACGTTGATAATTTTTCTCCCGTCGTTCACAGTTTAATCGTTCTGTTTTGAAAAATTGCCAAAAGAAAAAAAAGAAAAAAACGATTTATACGAAAAATGGGACATCCATGTCCGCGCGTACGTCACAGCGAAGCCCTCTTCCATCGTGTACCGACCCTTTTCGTCTATACGTCGTAAAAAATTTTAGTCAACCTCGAAAAACCAAATAAATTCGACAATGGATATCGAGAGTACGAATTCGTTCGGGCATAGTACAGAAGCGAAACGTGTCTGGTCCATTGGAGAGATCGACCTGGGAGTAAAATGGAGGCAACGCCGCGTTGTCTAGTAACGACGGTACACATAGTTCCGAGGGGTTTTCGTGACTGGTTGTATAGGTGCCCCGGGCAAGCAACGGCAAGTGTAACACTCTAATGCTCGCAAGCCACGGGTGTGGATGTAACGGGAAACGTTTCAATCTACCGGATCAAGCACTAGGATCGTCAGGGCATACTTCCGACGCTTCCGGAACCAAACGATTATCCGGGCTGGTTGGTTGTTCGGAACCCGAAGTGCTCAAATACTATCTGGCTCGGTACGTCGGATACGCGATGCCCGTTAGTCCGTCCATGACACCCTACGGGGGATGAACCGAGGGGGGAGGTTGAATCGTCTATATCGATACGAGATCGATCGCGCTGTCGGGTCGTTCTCTCCCGTACTCGCGATTTCTGTAGAGCGGACAACGCTACTCCATTTCTCTCTATCTATCTTCCTCCGGTGTAATATGTCGATACGAATAAACCAATCGTCGATTACACGAGCTCGTGTACTTGACCTCGAATCGTTTGTACATCGATAACGAACGCGGGGAAGACAAAGAACCGATCTCGATCGAACGATACTTTGATTTTATTATTTGTGGGGGTTTTGATTCTTTTGTTTCTTTGGTGAAAATGAACGTTCGAACGACGTCGTGGTATATTTTTCTTTTTGGGTGATTTAACTATCGAAAATTAAATTGAATATAAATAAATATGTAAATTAAGAAAATTACACGTTACAACACTGTTTGCTACGTCGGTCGCAATTTAATTCTCAACCAGGGGTGCGTCGATGGACGTCCAGCTGACTCTATTGTTTTCTATCGTATATCAGACAACATTATTTATTGTTACTAACAGATTAACAGATTATAATTGTAAAATAAATGTTTTAATAAATTTTACAAATTTTATCGAGACGCTTCTTTTGTGTTCTTGGATCGTGACGTTAGTAATTACGCTTGTAATTACTAACGTAATTACACTTTGATTTTTGCTTCGCGCAAAAGTTTGATTTTTTTCCATAATTTTTTATTGTTTTTCGTCGATCGAAATGAAAATCGATCGTTCGAACGACCGATACTTACTTCGATTTTTATTTCAAACATAAGCTTTATTTTTTTAGAAAACAACGAGTTACGTATGTTTTCGTAAAATACGGTTGCGCGAGAGAATTTCCGCCATTGTTCGAAGTCAAGAACAACGACGCGCCGAGCCCGGCGCGAGTTATCGAGCCGGCCTAAAGTTGACACAACCGCACCATTCGTACCCAATGTTCTTACGTACGGAGCCCGAGCTCTCACCCAACCACTTAATCAAAGAACTGATTCCGTTCATCGAGTTTAATTGAATTGTGCTACGAAACTCCAATGGCGAAAGTTTTCCGAAGCGGGACTTACAATGCGTCACCATCAAACGCTGGAATACGATTAACGTTCCGCGAATTCGTTCGATGGAAATGTATTTTAATCCTGCTCGAGCATTGTGTGTTTGGCTTGTTACTTAACTCCAAGAACAATTCAACGATCGTTTCTCTATCGAGTCTTAGCGACTGGTCTACGAACGGGGTTGGGGGCTGGTTTTTTGTCTCCCCACCCTAACGGTTAATCCTTTATCGAATGGACTGAAAATTCCTTCGTCCTCGTCTACGAGTGAAACACGAGTTTATTAGTCGGCAAGTTTTGAAATTAAGGGGGTGGGTTAATTAATTATCGTCAAGGGGATTGTCACTTGGTTCGTAAAAACTGTAAGGGTATGCGACGATGTTTTTATACATTTTTCTTTTTTCGCATGTACCGCGAAAAATGATAAATTAGGAATGTGAAACACCCAAACCGCACGAAAAATTTACCAAATGGGACTAAAAATGAACAACGGGGTGATTAATTATTTTGTCAAAACAACAACAAAAAATCGAAAGAAAGAAAATTACGATTATTTGCTTGACGCTCGAAACAAAACAAAAAATGAAAATTTTTCAACGTATTCTCACTCTTTTTTGTAATTGTTCGTCGCGTTACTCGCGACTTGCCAACCGATAGGCACGGTTGCTGGATAAGTCGTGTCATTGTCACGTCGCGGGATGGCAGTTCGTCACTTTCGTTCTTTCGTTCTTTCGATCCAGTGGAAACGACATACGGATATCCTAATTAATACGCATCACTTTCTCTCGTATTTGAGCATGGTAAACGAACGTAGACAGGTCTGTGGACATAACAGAGAGTGTGTTTGTGGGTGTGTATGAGGGAGAAAGAAAAAGAGAGAGAGACAGAGAGAGAAAAAAACAAAAACGAACGAAAAAATTTCGTCATATTTTCCTTTCTTTTTTCGTGCGCTCGAGCTGCCGTGTCGGGAACAAAAAGTCCGGAAATTGTGGCAACAGCGAAACAAACACGTGGTAGACTAACACGACGAGAGAAAGAGAGAGAGAGAGAGAGAGAGAGAGAACAATGCTATAGACATTGGAAAGCGAGAAAATAACCGGAAAGAAAAGCGGCGTTTCCAACGGTAAACACGTCGTGTGCCTCTCCCTCTCTCTCGACACGTGGCAATACCTCCCTTTCTCGTCCGTCGTTGCAACGAGCGTTGTTCTCTGCATGCTATTCGCAAGCCCGAGCACGGACGATAGCGAAGAGGAAAGCTCACTTTCGACCGTGACGCGCGCGCGGGGGCCTCTTTCGCACTGAGAATTTTTAACGCCGTTTTTCTCTCTCTCTCTCTCTCTCTCTCTCTCTCTCTGTCTCCCTCTCGCTCTTTGCACCACTCTCATTTTATTCCGGGGCACTCTCTCGCTCGCTCGTTTATTTTTCTTCTTTTTTTCCGCTTCATTTCTCCCCTTTTTATGAAACACAAAAGCTCTCAGCTTTGAAGCGGCGTGGACGTGTGGGAAGGAGAGAAGGGGTTAGCGGAGAGGGAGTAGAGGTGGGGAGGATGATCCGGAGGAGGAGAGGGAGGGTTTAAAAAAAAATCCTTTTTTTCTTCATTTGGTCGAGTTTCAAGGGGACAAAAAGAGATCTCGCATTTCAGTGAGAAACCACGAGCTTTTTACGCCGTTGGCTCGTCATGCTCTCTTTCATAATATATAAAGTTATAACGCCAAAAGGTGTTCGCTACCTTGGGGTTTAGACTTTTAGATCTGGCTTACTATTTCTCTCTCTCTCCTCATCTCTACCTTCATTTCTATATTCTCGTCTCTCACTTAACCGTTTAACGGTATGCGCAATGTTCCAGCTCATTATTTTTCATACAGGACTTGGCGAACTTCGCGAAATTCCGCAATTTTCTTCACGCGCGCGCGTCCGAGCGAATTAAACTATTAAAAGTAACCGAATCGACGAGCCGTTGAACGATGCGAAACGTTAACGTTACATTTATGCAGAAAAAAATGCAATTAAATACGAACGTTATGATGTATCGCGTTAAAATATTATGTAAAATCTCTTCAACGACGTATGATGAAAACGGTAAAACAAATTTTAAACGAAAAGAAAATTCAAAGTTTGCGTCTTTACGAACTAAGCTTTGTTTCAAATATCAAATTGTGAACGTTTATAATCGACAATCGATTACGGATAAAATCGAACAAAAATTATCATAAAAACGAATAAAGTATATTCGTTCGTTTAATAATTATCGCGAGTATTTAGTAACGTCCTGCGATTTATTATTGAATATAATTTCAATAATGAACATAAATATATTCATTATCGAACATAGCCAAGTTCACTTGCCGGCTGATTGTTTCGCCCTCTTGAATCCCGTTTCCCTTTTCGTTCAATTTATTTATATATATCTATATATATATATATATGTATTTTTTTTTACGGAAGCCAGTTAAAAGGCAAACTTTCATCGTCGAGCTCCAGTCTGCCGCCCTACACGCTCCACCCTTAAATTATAAACCTCGTTCTCGTTCTCGTTACTTGAAGAGCGCCGCGAGAGCGAGCGAGAAAGAGAGAGAGCGAGAGAGAGAGAGAGAGAGAGAGAGAGAGAGGAGGAGAGAGAGAGAGAGAGAGAGAGAGAGAGAGAGAGAGAGAGAGAGAGAGAGAGAGAGAGAGAGAGTGTGTGAATGAGAGCTTACCCCCGGAACATATCGCATATACAGCGCGCTATTCCGTTCTGGGTGTAAGTATATATCGAGTTATAGAGAATTCACGATCCATGGAATAGGGTTTTGGGGAAACAAAGAGCACCCGTGAATTCACATCGAGTTTCTCGAGCCTCTGTCTACAATACACACACACACATACATATATATATATATATATATTTCGGTTGTGTCGAGTATCCCATTTCGTATCGTGTTAGCGTAAGCGTACAGTATTATAAACGACCGGGGTCGTCTCTCCACCCTCTCCAAATACTTGCTCTTTTACATCCCCCCTCCACTTATATTTCGTACTTAGAGTTTCGCGAATTTAGTGCTAGGGAGGAGTTGAGGTGCGAGGTGGGGAGTGGGTTGAGTTCGGTAGTAGAAGAGAAACCTGACTCGATTCTGCGCACGAGTAACGAGAAAATAAGGGGTTGAGGGAGTAAATATAGTCGCTACCCTTCCCAATGAAAGACAGGGAGAGAGAGAGAGAGAGAGAGAGAGAGAGAGAGAGAAGCCTCGTTGGGTAATTAGTATATAGGGTGATTAGAGAATGCAGGCATTTAAATCTCTTCGCGGATACGAATGCCGAATCTACCTGCAGTTGCCAGTTGCACGAGGCTACAGGCGCACAGAGCAAACGTTCTCTCTCTCTCTCTCTCTCTCTTTCTCGCTCTCTCTCCCTCTCTCTCTCTCTCTCTCTCTCTCTCTATCGTGCCACATGTAAGCAGAAATGGATCGGTTGAGCTTCCAGTTCCCCCTCCCCCCGCACACCACTCCACCCCGCACCATTCATTGCCTTCCCCCACTCTTGCCTGCCGATTATATAGCTAGTTGGTTCGCAGGAGGCTCCGAAAGTTCAAACTCTCTCTCTCTCTCTCTCTCTCTCACCCTCGATGCATCCCTCTCTGTGATGGTGCACAGGGCATTCCTACTTGCTAATTAAACAGCCGGGCATCCAATTACTGTCGTAACACGGTGAGAGGCTCTATACCCTCTAATATCTTCTGGCACGTGTCGAACTCGAAAATCCGAGTTTACGAATTGCGCGCTTGTAACACGATCGGCCCTCTATCCTATGTGTACGGCGGTTCGAGAGTACACTCTCGAACGAATTTCTCTCCGGGAGTCGAAGCTCGACCACATTTTCGCACTGTTCGAAACGAGAGCCGCGATCCATCGGGTTCTCGCGAGATCATCTCGGCTGATCAATCGTGATGTTTGATTTTTTGTTTTTTTCGTTTCGTGCCTCTCGATGTTTTTTCTTCTTTTTTTCTTTCGACGAAGAATGAAAGGGTTCTTTGTTGGAGGAGTTGACTTTTCAATTCTGGAAAAAGGGATGATTCGATTTGAGTACGGGGGATGATAATGACGTTTAACCAGCGAAACTTTAATTCCTCGCGCTCTGCTTTCTTTTTTCTTATTCAGGCGTTCGTGGACTCGACAACGTTTCGATGGACATGCCCGAAGCCGTTGCCGTCGGGACGACGGTGACTCTAACGTGCAAATATCGCTTAGGTACCGATCTTCTTTACACCGTCAAATGGTACAAGGGGTACAAGGAGTTCTACAGATATCTGCCGAAAGAAATGCCGCCGAAGTCGACGTTCGGGGAGATGGGTAAAAAAATCGATGTGAGTACAACTATATTTCGTTTTTAAAAAAATAAACAAAACAAAATAAAGAGAATTTTCCTCGATAGGAAAACTTAAAATCGAATTTTTATTTTATTCGCCAAATGGATTGTCGTTAATTCGTTCGATCGAGTGATATTTTCGAAAAATCAGGTTACGCCGTGTTTTCGTTTTTGTTTGTTTGTTTATGTTTTTTTTTCGAAAAACGATCATTCGTAAATTTCCAAATAGCCCGAGGACGATAATAAAAATCCGGGATTTCTTTGTACGACGCGTGTACCGAGTTAAAAAGCAACCGATTGCAGTGAACAGATCGAGGGCGCATGTACATGTACAGATATACGGCGTATACGATGTACGCACTCGATGCTTCCGTTGGTTCGTTCGTTCCCTCGTTCAATCCATCCGAACGTTTCTCCGACACAATGGATTTTCAATTACATTAACGTGCCAGGAAGTATATATATCGCGCGGAGAGGATGGATCGCCTGTTGATAAATTCGACGATTCGTGGCAAAAGCTTCCCGCACCGAGAGCCTCGATTTTATTCCTGGTGAATTTGTAACTTGAGCACGAAAGAGAGAGAGAGAGAGAGAGAGAGAGCGCGAGAAAGGGTCGAAGGAAAGGATGTTGCGGTAGGATCGAATATACGAGCGAAAATTTACGGGACGATTGCATATTCGTTACTCTGGATATTAATCAATATATCGATATTTTCGTTGCCGATCGATAATGTTGTTTGTGGTTTGCGGTTGATTTCCTGGTAAAATTGGGATTGTTTGGTTTCTGCGCTCGCGTTCTATGCGTGAAATTTTTCATTATCGGATGATAATTACATGTCGCTGATGAATTTTCGATAACGACTAAAACGAAATTCATGTTCGGTCCTTTAATACCCGACGTGTTATCCGCTTCATAAGAGAACAGTCAATATTATTAGCAGGTTTTTATGGATACATTTTCACAGCATGCATTTTCTCGAATATATATGCGATAGGTTTTTATACCGTGTTATTAGCACTCGGGATGTTGATGTATCACTGTGACTGTCGGTGTGTGTGTTTCAATGCGAGTACGAGTGTTAGTATAAATGTGTGTATGAGAGTGTCAGAGTGAGCGTTAGTATGAGTGTCATTATGAGTATGAGAGTCAGTTCCAGTGCAGTTCCAGAGTGTCAGTGTGAATATCAGTGTGAGTGACAATATAAGTGCCAGTGTGAATATCAGTGTGAGTGTAAGTTTGAGTGTGAGTGTGAAAATCAATGTGAGTGACAATATGAGTACCAGTGTGAATATCAGTGTGAGTGTAAGTTTGAGTGTCAGTGTGAAAATCAATGTGAGTGACAATATGAGTGCCAGTGTGAATATCAGTGTGAGTGCCATTGTGAATATTACTGTACGTGTCAATATGAGTGCCTGTGTGAATATCAGTGTAAGTGTCAGTATGGATATCAGTTTGAGTGTCAGCGCGAATATCAGTGCAAGTGTCAGTTTGAGTGTCAGTGGGAAAATCAGTGTGAGTGACAATATGAGTGCCAGTGTGAATATCAATGTTAGTGTCAGTTTGAGTGTCAGCGTGAAAATCAGAGTGAATGACAATATGAGTGCTAATGTGAGTATCAGTGTGAGTGTCAGTATGGATATCAGTTTGAGTGTCAGCGCGAATATCAGTTTGAGTGTCAGCGTGAATATCAGTGTAAGTGACAATATGAGTGCCAGTGTGAATATCAGTGTGAGTGCCAGTTTAAGTGTCAGCGTGAATATCAGTGTAAGTGACAATATGAGTGCTAGTGTGAATATCAGTGTGAGTGCCAGTTTGAGTGTCAGCGTGAATATCAGTGTAAGTGACAATATGAGTGCCAGTATGAATATCAGTTTGAGTGTCAGCGTGAATATCAGTGTAAGTGACAATATGAGTGCCAGTGTGAATATCAGTTTGAGTGTCAGTGCGAGTGCCAGTTCGAGTGTCAGCATAAATATCAGTGTGAGTGTCAGTTTGAGTGTCAGCGTCAATATCGATGTAACGGCGTGTATCAGTGACTTGTCCAAGAACAGAAATTCGTCTCTACCCCGTTATAACGTATCGACGTGGATATTTGAAAATGCCGAAAAACCTGGGAACAAAAAAACTTGTACATGCGTCGTCGTCAGAGCAAATGCAATAAAGGGGATTGCCGCGAATGAAGTATTGCTCGATGCGTGAATGAAAAAATACACTCGGGATGTTTATTGCTTTAGCAAAAAAAAAAAAAAAAAACAGCACATATGAGATGGCCCTACCCTCGTTCTCGCACTATGCGAGCCATTTTGCGGATTCGATTCACAATTTGACGATGAACGAACAAAAAATGACGAATTCGATCGGACCGCGGGTAAACCCACTCGTTATCCTACTCGTTCGCTTGTCTCTCCATATCCGCGGAATATAAACAGTTTACGACTTTTGTGTACGATGCGATATATCGGCTTGTCTGGATTCGTCGAATATTTCGTTCAAACGGCCTGCGCATACAGCAATTTGCTCGTCGACAGCTTAACACAAAGAGAAAGAGTTTAAACAATTTCGCACCAACATTCGAGAAATTCTCTCGCTCTAATGATGACTGGCAATGCATAACAGGAAAATCGAATGTTTTCACGCTTCGCTAAACATTCAGGTAGGGGGGGGGGGGAACAATAGACGATAAAACATCAATTCACTTTCAAACGAATTTGGCAGGAACGAATCGCGAGAGACGGGAGATGTCGATTAATTAAAAAAGCCGAATACTTGTTATTGAAAAATTTCTCATCGTATCACGAACATTCGATCAATTTATTTCTGTAATTACTTACGTTCTTTGTTTATTCTTTTTTGTAATCGTATTCATTTTTCAAAGCTGAATTTATATTATTGACAATCTCGTCGATAACGCGAACGGTCGATTAATTAATTTTTGTAATTACATCGATCGTGGTAGTTTGATTGGCTTTTAAAATCTTGAATCGTCGCTATTGAAAATTACGAACGTGCCAAGAACGATCGATCAATTTATTTTTCCAATTATTATGAATTTTTATCGTTTCATTAATTATCGCAATTTCATCGATACCTTCAAATACCTCGTAATCGTATCGTTCGTTAAAATTATACCGATTATTGTAATTATAACGTTTCAATTTCGCATTATCGATCCCGATGATTTTATCGATATCATTGATCGATATCGATTTATCAAGAAAATCGTCGCGCAACCAATCGTTTCGATGATCGATAACGACAATTTTTATTTCCACGTCGGCACGAAATACGAAATGGCCAGGTTGATGAAAGCTCGAGATAGATTTCTACCGCGGCGAAAAGAAATTGAAAGACCGTATACCATCGTGTATGAAATACGAATCGTTGTATTTCTATCGATTGTTCATAAATTGTTGATATAAAGGGCATTGCGGAGTGCGAGATGGCGAAATCACGAGCGTCGTCCCATTTCCGCAATTCTCTCGGTTTGCCGCAGATTCGCAGTGCGATCCCTCCCCGCTCGACCCACTCTACCCCACTCCCTTTTCGTCGTTGCGGTATGGGTTATTCACTCACAGTGTCCGCGAGAGAATAGAGATTTGTGTGTTGGGCAAGTTTACGTATACGCTTGGTGCCGGGCCACGGGGTTAACGTACGAAATTGATTGTATATGATTTATATCATGCCACAGGCAACATGTATAATTAATCGTTGTTGCCGACGCATTGTTCGTCCGCGAACTCGGAGAGAGCGGCAACCCGATCAAAACCACAATACTGTGTATATGTATGCGTATTTCGGATAATGCCAGGAAATACGGACCAGGCGCGTTAAGACAACTCGTTCGATTTTCATAAAAGTGAGAATAAATATTAATCGTGTTATATTTATTCAATATTTGTTTAATCTTAAACGAGAAATTATTTAATTCTCGATGATTTCGAGACGTTACGTATTTCGAGTATGGTGAAAAATCAATATTATAGTTAATTTCGTCGAAATTAATTAATTTACGTATTGTATTGTAAAGTAAATAAAATATTGAAAATTGTTTCTAAAGTGTCTCGAGTGAGTTGAAGAGATATTTTTGTAAACTCAAAAAACGAGGACAAAGCCTGATTTGATTTTTAATTGATGACTTTCGTATTCAGAAATATCGCGGTGATCCATATTGCCCCGCTGTACTCCGTTTAATACATTTGATGTATATCGAGACAGGTCGGGCTTGGTCGATTCGCAATAAATAATGCTCCGTTTCGTATACTCGGATACTCATGCGGTTGGACGATGCTAAATTAACTCGAATTTCTACAGATATCATATTCATGGCTCTGCGGTTCGTTTCCCATTGAAGTCTCGTCAACAATTGACCATCACACTTCATGTATATATATATATATATATATATATATATATATATATATATATATATAACGTATCTGTTATATAACGAACAATGTATATGTAAAACATATTCTCTGCATCACCCCGAGAGAGAGAGAGAGAGAGAGAGAGAGAGGATGAGGGAGGGAGAGGGCGAGAGAGACAGAGAGGAAGAGTGGTCAGACCGTACCCGAATGATAAAATAAACAAGATGTCGCGTTCGGTATCGCGAATATAATTGGCACCTGTCGAGCGCCGATTGTACATTGACGTTTATTGGCCTCGAATCGATCGATGACGAGCGAACGACATTCATTTAACTTTCGCGTACGTTATACCGCACGATAAGCCAAACACATCGAATCCCATTCCCCTTTTTCCCTTTTCAACCTTTTTCCCAAGGGGTTAGATCCTAGGCCCCTGTAACCTGCAGATTCAAGGGTTGGGTTTGAAGAGTTGGATTTTAGGAGTTGGGGGGAGGGGGTGAAAAAAATGGGCGATGACACAATTTTTGTTTTTTTTTTCAGGTTTCTCAAAGCGACGAACATCGAGTTGTTCTGACCAACGTAACGCGAGATCTGGACGGAAAATACACATGCGAAGTGTCCAACGACCAGCCAGAATTTTTGACGGTCGTCGTTTCCAGTCAAATGCACGTTGCTTGTAAGTTTGAAAAAAAAAAGAAAGAAAAAACACGATCTATCCCCGTGAGACGAGATTTTCACTCGGATGAAAATTCATTTACATGAGATACTTTCGATCGTAAATCACTCGAGTAGCACGAGTACTCGAGTAGAATGAGATCGCGATTTTGCCCTTTTTTCCCCATTAACGTCTTCATCCCCCCCTGAGATTTTTCCGGATAAATTCCTTCCTTCGGGATCTCGTTTAACAGAGACCATCATTTCTCAAGGATCCTCGAGTTCTTAGTGCACTCTATTTCCCAAGATACTCCTCCATTAGCTAGAGAAAACCGGATTCCCTAGAAAACAACCCTTACACTATTTATATCCCCCCGTGGGTTATTTTTCTTTCATTTTGTTTTTTAGAAAATATCGATTATCGGAATAATTTCGAAAATTGTGCCTCGAGGAATTTTCGTTTGCTCAATCCGTTCGAGTTTTATCGAACTTATCGATGAATCGAACAATTGGTGATTTCGTTGGATCGATTATTGAATTTTTTTTATCATCAAATATCGATTACAAAAATAATTTCATAAATCCCGTGCCCCGATTTATTTTTTCACGTCCAATACCGTTCCATTGAATTTATCAATAAACCCAAAATGATTAATGGTATTATCGATCGATTATTTAAATTCTTGCAATAAAACAACCATTATCAAAATAATTTCGCGAAATCACAATACAAACGATTTTTTTCTTTTTCATTTCAATATCTCTCAGATTACACAATGCATCGACCGTATCGTACGATCAATGAGTTCGATCGATCAATTATAGGAACAAAAATTTGCTCGACCTCGCTCGCGATCGCCGGAAGCGAAATCATTCCGAATGTTTTTTTTTATGTTTCTTTGACGAACGATGTTCGAGAAAAATTACGAACGTACCGTGAGATTGGAACAAGGGGCGGTAAGACCATTATCATCGATGCGATAAATTTCAGGTCTACCCAATGGTGGACCGGTACTGCTAGTGGAAAAACCGAGATACGAGGTTGGCGACACGATAAGAAGCAACTGCACGACACCGGCGAGCAATCCACCTGCCAATGTCACCTGGACCATCAACGGGCATCTGGTATGTACATACGCTCTATATATACATATATACATACACACGCATATATATATATATATATATACACACCTATATATATATATATATATATATATATAGGTGTGTATAAATATATGGTACAATAAGGAACGAGGGAGAAAAACAAACTGGCAACGAGACTGAGTCACCGGGGACCGGACTGTGGGAAAACCGGTATGCATTGACGTCAGGTAGAAAAAACGTTCTCGCTCCTGCGACGTGTACACACAAACGCGTACGTCGCGCGCTCTTCATCGACTCGTTGCGCGAGTGACAGCAAAAGTGCGAAATGCACCAAGGCACGAAAGCTGTTGGCATCGGGATAAGAAAAGTCTCGCCGTTTTATGACTATAAACCTGGTAGCGCGATACGTCTATGTCAATTTGTTGCAACCCGCTCGCGCCTATATAAACCCGGCGTCGATAAATAATTTGAAAAACAAAAAAAGAAACGTCATCAATCTCTCGACGTTCACTGTGGGAAAATCGTATTTTCTTTGTTTATATTACTCGAGCGCTTCGAATAAAAATGGAAGTTTATTGATTTTATGGCGTGGTATGTTTACGTTTTTTTTTGTTTTTTTTTTTTAAGAATGAGAAAATATACGTAGAGTGTTCTAGAAAAATGTTGACGAGGGTCTTTTGGTCCGAGAGTCACGTTCGGGTTGGCTTCGATGGGACTGGGCGAAGGTCGTGGACGGATTAGAGAATATTGAAGGATAAATTGTAATGTGAAATTGGAATTCGATTTAATTGAATTTTTTGTTTTCGTCTGTTTCTTTGTGTTTCGAATCAAATTACAGATAGTCGATCGATATTAGATCGAGATTAGAATTCGATAAAAATTTGTTTTTCGATCAAAGAAATAATCAAACGAAGCCAGAGACTAATTGTAAGATTAATCGAGGAATATTTTCCGATTGAAATACGATCGATCGATACGTCGATAGGCGATCATCAAAATTGACTCAAAGTCACATTAATTATCAATAATTAACCAGTAGAGAGATTAATTAAACGCAAATATGATTAAAATTACGATTAACCGCAAGTGTATATTTATCGTTTTTCGTTTTTCTTCGATCGATTCTTCGTTTTTCCATGCATAATCCCGCGGTGTTCGAACTTTCGCCATTGCGAAATTTTCATCATCCAACGAAATTCCGTGGAATTCACGCTACTCGAATTTTACACCAGGTCTTATGCCATAATCGAAATATTCCCGACCCGTACTGAAGTTTGAAGTTGAAATTGAGTTATCCTCCTGTATGCTATATCATGCGGGGAAACACGAAGGCAGCGATAGAAGGATCGGTTTATTGACAGAAAAACCACTTCGGGCAACCTAGTTCACATTTCCTCGAAAATACCGAATCAATTTGGGCAAGCGAGTAATAGATATCCATATCCATATATATATATATATACATATCATCGCGAGCTCTTCCGGTAAGCCCGGGAGAAACGAGAGTGAATCCACTCTGGAATTCGATTGCATTAGCGCGAGCTTGCCCACTACGAGAACGCTTATAACGGAACGCGAAAGATTATACCTATATCGCTCGTGCAATCAGTGAAAAGAGAAAAGATAAAAATATTCACAAACAAAAAGAATAGTGCAACGTAAATAGCGCGCTTCGAGAGGAAGTTACGATTGCTTGCGCATATATTGCCGCTTATCGACAGAATTATCCGTCAAACTTGACGAGCATTAAGTTCGTTGCCGATACTTCATCGTCGACGACTTGTTTTTCTTTTTTTTTCATTTTTATATTATTGCACGTCAATATGTAAAATCGATCGAACCGCGAGAAGAAAATTCGACAGATAGCGAGGTCTTCGTAATCATTGAATCGCAGGGTGTAATATATGAATAAAACAACAATTATACTTTTGAAAATATTGTTTTTTTTTCGTTCGATTTAGAAAGACCACGAGGTCAACCACAAATTTTATAAAGTATCGAAAAAGCTGAAATAATTTATCGAGAGACAAAAGTATAGGCATAATAAAAAATTAACGAAAAAAGTTAATTTTTTTCAACTTTTTCAAACTCCCCTCGCAACGCTACCCAGCCACGTTCTTTTTTCTTTTTCATGATTCCCCGGAATAGAATCGCGCGATTACGTTTTCTTTCGCGTTCTTGTAAATTAGTGGCAGGAAGTAACGAGTGCGAGTTCCTGCGGGCCCGCCGTTCTCCGTCGTTCGTCTCGTTTCTCGTATACGAGCGGGTAAACGACCGAGGGAAAAGTGCGTTCGGTACACAGGAGGCAACAGTGCCAATGGCCAAGGATTCTCCGACACACATGGCACACTATTAAAACTCATTCGTGATGAAGTAAGGGGAATGGAGGGGTGAAAGAGAGAGAGAGTGAGAGAGCAAGGGGCGAGGGGAGGGGAAAGGAGGCAACATTACAGCTTGCACATGCGAGAACTCGCGTATCTCATGGTTTCCAGTTAATTAGCTCTTTACACGAGTTGTAACTATGTAACGACCCGGCAGTGGGACCCTTAACGAGTGGAAAATCCGCGGTGGATGTTTATACGGTATCTACGAGCATCTCTCTCTCTCTCTCTCTCTAAGTTCACATTTTACCTCTCTCTCTCTCTCTCTCTCTCGCCGTCGAGTTCCATCGAGTGGCTACGTCCTTCCTGCGTTAATGTTCAGACTTCTCGACGTATCTCACCCTTGAAGATTTTTTATCACCCGCGACGGCCCAATAGCCAACTCGTTGGTTTTACACACGCTATTCTACCAACCCTCTGTCGTTAGCCGGACTTATCCCTTATTACTCATGATTTATTAACGATATCGGAATTTTACGACGAAAAACGAAAATTGGTCGTTATCGCGACATTGAGGTTATCGCCGAGAGGAGATATTATAATATTCTCGGGGCAAATCGTAATCACGTTGAAATAATAATGGGAAAGACGTTTGTGGCGCGGTGAAATTATCAAGGCGTGTACTTTATGGGAAGATCGAAAATTTATCGCCCGAATATTTTCCGACAAAAGTTTTTCGAATTGACGCGAATTCCTGAAATATTGAGAAAAAAGAAGGACGATATTTTATAGAAATAGGAAGAATATCGAGCTACGATTATTGTAACGGTGGAAAAACGTTTGAAAGTTGAAAAAAATCTTGATTAAATTTAATGTTGTAAATTTTATATGTTGAGTAATTAAACGAAATATTTATTTTTGTTTGTTGTAAATTAAAACGAGATCCTTGCGCAATTTTTCGTAAACGAAAAATTAAAAATATTAAATTTTTCTCGCAAGATGGGATGAAATTTGTTCATCAAATACGAAAATATTTCACTTTTTTAACCGTGTGTGTATTTTTCTGTCCTCGATTTAGGTGAACTCGAGCTACGTCAAGCGTATCAACGTAACGTCGAAAAATACAACGAAGACGATCGCCGGTTTGGAGTTCGAGATAATACCGGACAGTTTTAAAGGTGGCAGACTCCAGATCGTGTGTCGCGCCAACGTCTTCCAGCTTTACAACGAACGCGCCGACGTCACGCTCGACGAGGAACGCCCGAAACTCGCATCGGTCCTTGGAACACGAGACTCGCCTCATCCCAGTAAATTTCACGATAACATCAATATAAAATCGATCGAATAATTTTTCAATTCTCATCCAGACGATCTTCTCGATTAATCGATCGATCAATTTCAATTGATTATAAATTATTCTTATTAATTATCAATTATAACTATGAATTCGTAAAAAAAGAAAAAAAAATCATCGGTCTATCGATTGACACGTAATCGATCGATCGTCGATCAAAATATCGATAATCACTCGTGTAAAAAAAAAACAAACATATTTCGATGTCTGTTCAAGGTACGGCCTCGAGATTCGTCGCTGAATGGATCTACGTTGGGACAATTGCGAATTTATTGATATGCGTTCTGAGATAACAGGCGAGAGTTGGCGATATTTCCATGTAGGACTGTGTCGAGGTTGAAAAAAAATAATAAAAAAAAAGCAAAAACCAAGAGTAAAAAATAAAAAATAAAACGAGAGAGTGAACGATCAACGGAAAGAGAGAGAGAGAGATAGAGAGAGAGGGAGGGAGAAAATATTGGAATAACGTTGTTGTTGTCACGATTAAAATACAAAAAGATGAACAGCGAGCAAGAAAAAAAGAAGAGTCCGAGTGAGAGGAGGAGGGACGGAGAGCGACTATGAATTCTGACGACTGATAAGGAAATTTCACTCAAGACGATGTATTCGAAGCAAAGAAGAAAGATAGAACGAGAGAGAAGAGGCTTTCGTCGAGACGTATGTTATTCGTGTAAATAGGATAATGATTTAACGAATTACGTGCATATATATATAAATATAATGTATAAGCGGGCAGTAATCGTCTCGTTATCGAGTACGACGCGACGAGAATTGTAATCTATAAGATAATGTCATTGTATTAGACCCGACGATATTCATTCCCTTGAGTGTCGACGAATTATTTCGAAAAAAAAGAAGAAAGAAAGACAGAAGAAGAAAAAACACACACAGACACAAAAACAACGAGAGCAACAACAACAATAACAACAGTAACAACAAAAACGAGCGAAACCAAGAACAACGCGTAATAATAATGATAAGAATTAACAAAAAAATCAACGGCAAACGAAAAAATAAAAACAACAAGCGTAATACATGTGTGACAAACCAGAAAAAAGAAAAAAAAAAACAAAAAAAATATTATACGGTGTTTTCTATCCTATGACGATTATTTTGATACCTCCAGAGAGTACCACGGTAGCTAACACGAAATATACGTCCTGTCCAATTTCTAGAGGAAAACGAAAAAAAAAACACAAAAAAAACCACGCTGTTATCGTTTCACGAGATTTTTCATTTCGAACGACGAACGAAATAAAATGAATTGATCTCCGTTAATTATACACGTGTTCGTGACGCCACGTTGCAATGGCGTTTATTCTGTGTGTCATTGTATTTTTCCTATTTTCTTATTTTTTTCGTTTTCAAATTTATCTGTTTTTCTTTTTTTCTATTAAAATCTTTCCTTATTTTTGTGTATGTTTAACAAATTTTTTTTCTATTCGTTTCCATGCGTAATGTTACCCTCGCTGATCCAAACCCAACGCGGTATATAAAAATTCCGTGTCGACTCCGCGGCGGCAATTTCACGAGACTTAACGAGCTCATGCGAAATTCCGAACGAGCGAATGTTTCGAGCATTACGTAAAGAATACCGGAGATCTTATACAGGTGTATGGTTTACGGATGTGCGGTAAATTACACATCCCATCGGACTGTACCGGTCGGGTCAAGGAACGAGAGAGCCGACCGAGGGATTCCGCGAAGAAAAAAAATTAAATAAAATTGAATTTCAGGAAGGAAGCAAGAGAATGGTGTGGGGATGGTTAAGAAGGTATGCCAGAATTTTCGTTGACTCGGTTCTTGCGATAGGCCAAAACTATTTTGAGGATACGTATCTATCCTTTGTTTGTTTGTTTTTTTTCCTTCGTAATTCTTCGAAAATATAGTTCGAACCGAGAGACTGATTTTATACGAAACGATTTGGTTGAAAGATTTTGTTTTTTCCTTTTCGGCAAAATTGTGGGATTTCTAACGGATTTTCAAACGATTGCAAAGACGAGTCGTAAATCTTGGATTCGAGGAATTAGACGCGTTTATTTTTAATTATCTTGCTGAAATGGGAGTAGAGTGGAAAAATTAAGCCAGAATGTCGTGCGAGTGTCGTATTCGTGATTCGCGCAATTATCGATGAATTGTCCGACCATTTTTCCTCCCGATCGTTGAAGAACTGAAATTTCGTGATTTATGTGCCAAAGAATGATTTTAAAAATCAAACATGACTGTGTGTGTGTGTGTGTGTCGGTGTATGCAAGTGGGATTAAGCCGCAACCAAATGCTCCAATTATATCGCTTTTTTTAATTTACAAAATTTCGTTAACGATTCCATTTTGTAGATTAACTAAACTCGAGAATCTCGTGAAGTATCAAAGAGAATTAAATAAAAAGAAAAAAGTTCCTCGAACTTAGCTCGTTCTCACGTATTATTCTACATATCTTTCCATCTATCTTATAGTTTAAGTGTACAGGAAATTTATTCGAAGAGCAAAATTTCATTATAATTATAATTATTTCCATCCGTTGTAATTTTTCTCGTTTACGACTTTACATCCATTCGATATGAATGTTTTTAAAAGTCCAAACTAGCCGATAGTTAGGTAATAATTAGCGAAATATTAAAAAAGAAAGGACAACAACGTCGATTGAAATAAACGTTTGAAAATAGTCCTAAAGAGAAGTTGTACATTTTTTACTGTACTGTACGAGTCTACGAAACGATCGACGACTTACCAAGCTGGAATCCAAATTTTCATATTGCCTTTCGTCGGATTCTACATAGAATATTTATTTTCAAAGAAGGATCGGAAGGTAAAAAATGGTAAGTATGAAAATACGCGATATCAGCAATGTTTTTAATAATAGTAACGTGGCTAGTTCAAAATCTATACGTCTTTTTACATAACAAAATGCATGTCAATGATAGAAGAGCGTTCGGTGAAGCGGTACGATGATTCAATATTGGAAATAAACGCGGATGAAATCAGTTTAATAGAACGATAAACGTCCCGACGTTTATCGAATGGTAAGACTCTCGAGGGAGCGTCACTTCGATGAAGTACGTCCATTCTTATGCATTAAACGGCAAAGTATGTAAGGCCATAGCGAAATTATTGCCGTTTCGAGTTGGCGATTATGATCGTTCGACTCCTTCTTCGGGAGCTGGAGCTTGTACCTTCATACCTATGACGTCCATCGTCGCCGATCTTATTTTAACCTTTTCAAGACCAAGCAGCTGAATTTTCTCCATTTGTTCGGTGACATAGATTACTCTTCGTTTGAAATAATCCTTGGCGTCTTCTACGTTCTTCTCGACGTAATATCCGGTGCCGATGTCGACGAGTACGGTGCTTGTATCGGCGAGCCTTCCGGGAACGTACATAGAGTCCGTCAATGGGACGAGTATTTCCTTTCCTGCAAAACGGAAATAGTACATTTGGATTATTTAAACATAATATGAGATATGATTCATATCGAAATTTCATTTTGTGGAGTATTGTAAGAGGCTCAAGGTATGTTCGACAAGGCGCAGCGACATATGCGGTGACACGAGATTGTCACGGAGGTTAGAGAGTTTTCTGTGTATACAGTACCATTGTAAGATAAATAAACTTTGTATCTGCCTAATAAACAAGTAACTAAGGGATATGAATAATCATACGAATCATAAATATCGGTTAATTGAACAAGTTTTATCGGCTGGGTTGGGGGATCGGATTTCCTAACCTCAAAATTTTCCACAAAATCGCGGCACTACAGAAATAGTGAAAAAAAATATCGTCGTTTCAGATTTGTCAAAGTATAACTCACCTTTAGATTCCGGTGTAACTTTATCGAGACACGAGCCGGACTCTTGAAACTTGTTTTGTGCTACTTTGAGAGTTTGAAGAGAATCTTGAAAGACAGTCAGCTCTTGATCTAACTGTTGTTTGAGTTGTCCGAGCTGTTGCAGGCTCAGTTTAGTCAAGTCAATTTGTTGAAGATGCGGGGCCTCCGTAGCTGATATCGTTGACATTTTCGTAATTTAAAAAAAAACACTGTCGCTTTGTGAGTCGTTGAAAATTCTCTGTGTTCCGGCTCGTCACGATGCTGAAATCGCCATACGACAAATATGACCAAACACGGCAACGGGTTCGATCTGTCGGAGCACGAACGCCATCTCAGTCGTTGTACTGCGTTGCCGTGTTATCGGCTACCGTCCCTCAATAATGCAATACTCTACGATATCAACAAAAATCTAGGTCTACCTAATATCGAATACCGATATATGATAATCTACGAGGAGATCCTTATCATTATATCATCATATTAAGGAGTCCGTATTACCCCACCATAATACACAGCGATCAATATTTCTCGAGTAAACACTCAATCTTCCATATTAACTTACATAACATTCTCGCGGCATTACTCATGGGGTAAGGTGGCAGCTTAGTTCACTGTAAAAAGTATCGAATGGTATAGAGGGCAGAGCGGCATGACAGCACTGCGACGCAAGAGAGCGCTAGCTCTCTTTTATCACTCGTTCTGACCGGCACGACGCACGACGCTACTTGAAACACGATGCTCAAAAGTAAAAATGGCGCCGCGAAGAAAAAGTGTCAAGTCTACTCGGGGATCCTTGGATAACATTTTAGATAAAGAAAATAGTTATTTGCGCGGGTGGAGTGATTATCAGATGCGAGTTCGTCGACGGGACACCATCAGACATGGACGAACGCAAGTAGTAAGTCAATTTGGTTACAATTCTTATGTGGTGCCATAGTTTGTTGCGGTATGCCTACGTCAACTTGTTGCATGCGTTTCGATTATTCATTGACAAATTGACGCGATACTCATTGTTCAATGAAAGAAACGTGCTTAACATAAATCTGATGCTTTTCGATGAATTGTCTGTATAGATTTTTTCTTAACAAAGTATAGAAAAATCAGGTTAGGTTTTGTACTTTTTTCTAACAAAGCTGAAAGAATATCATTGTAGTGGCAAGTGGACTCGGTCAAGCAAATGTTTTTGTTTTCTGCATTAAACAAATAAGATAATGAAAAACTATTTCTCTTGAAAGAATTATATACTTCGAAACATCCGATAACTGCACTGGAGCGTTAATTTGCTCTAAAATCATTTATACCTGATGTACGTTTCAATAGCATTTTGTATGGGCTCTGACCACGTTTTTGTCCAACACTGATCTTCCCACGCCCATTTGACCGGTCGTTGGATTTAAAAGATTTAAATTGCGACTGTGGCGTACCAGGATCAAGTATCTCATAATCCGTCCGCTGTAAGATGGCACCAGGTGTACTTTGCAGCCAGTCTTCTTCTGGAGTGAAAGGTTCAGGTGACCGTTCGAAAGATCACTCTTGCTCAAAACAACTTGCTGTACCAGGAAATTGCTATATTCAAAACATCTTTTTAGTTACATTCACGTACTTACTCAATTTTTCGAGATTTTTTTCTATTTTACTGTCTAGGCAGAGCTATTCTACTCTACGTTACAAGAATTTTAGTTTAGTTTCATGTGGTCAATAATTATATTTTTGTCAAAAATTTATATTATTAATAGCAATAAAATAAATGCAAGTCCAGAAACGTTTGATATTAATTACAGGCAATGATAAATTCATGTATATTTTCAAAGTATCTTCATACGGTCGAGAATCGCAAATAAATTCAAACGGGAAATAATTATTTGAAATGACAAACGATTTACTTACTTATTTAATTAGACAAATTGGAATCGCTTACAGCAATATTTCACAACATGTACGAACTAACAGCATACTAATACTTGACAGAAAGTTGAATAAACATTTCTTGTCTTATATTTAAAAAACTAATTAAGCAAAATTAACTCTTTCACACAAAAGATCACAACATTTTCACCTTTGAATTATTCTTGATAAAATGTATGGACGACACACCCGAGATTTGATACTTTGAGAAAAGAAAAGGGAACGATAGTGGTACAATACAAATGGATATTACGTTAATGACTGTTTTACGTCCGCTGATCTAGTAGTGATGGAAAGGATGAAAAGGAGTCGATATTTACGGTAGAGGGACATCTTCTCCTTGCAAGGTCGTCTACACGTGGTGGAATCCTCTCGGTAGGCACGTCGTTTCTATTCTCGCGAACTCTCTCTCTCTCTTTCTTCTTTTTCTTTGACCACCTTCGTCCATTCTCTTCTGTGCCTCGTTTCAGAAACACGTTTGTCCGAGCCGCTTACTATCGCCTCTCTTTCTCTCTTGCTTTCTGTTTTCATTTCTCCCACCACGTGGGCTTGTTTCTATCTCTCTCTCTCTCTCTCTATCTCTCTCTCTATCTCTCTCTCTGTCTCTCTTTCGCTCACGTTCCCAAGTTTCGAGTCCGGTACACTTCGCTCGCACCACGAGTGGCGCTCCGAGTGAACAGCTCGCCGCTCATTATCAGTGTTGTTTCGATCGTTGCGAGGCTCGCGAGTGATTGTTGCCTATACCTCGGATATCGAAGATTCAACGGAATATCCGTTTTCTCGTACAACGTGTAATTTTGTTTCTCTTTTGTTTCTCTTCAAGTGTGTATTTTTTTATCGCTCGGTTCTGTGTTGTGAGTAAGATTAATTAATGCGAATAAGTTAATTATCGCAATAAAGAAAAACAAAAGGTTTATCGTTCGAAGGGATTTTTTTTTTGCAAATGAGCATCGACGAATCGTGTGGCGAGTGAAATATTTCGATTATTCTGGAATTACAGAAATAAAAAAAAACGAAGAACGTTGGGAATGTGTTTCGAATTTTGAATTGAATTTCAAAATTATTTTCGATTTAAATCGTCGTAATTTTTTTTGTTTTCAATTTAAATGTTTCTTCCTCGCGTTATAAGCCTGAGCGAAAATTTGTATTCGAGGGAATATTTATTTTCGTGCTTTTGCACGAATCTCACGACGATCGAGAAAATGTTACCCGCATACCGTTACAAAATCATTGATTCGTCCGAACAATCGACCCAATTGTCACTCGACCGCTTATCGGTATTGCGCAAAAGTACCGATTCTTGGATTCTTATCGAAAATTCATTGGGGAAAATTCTTGCGATAACACGCTCAATAATAAATATATCTGTTATTAATCATTCGTGTTTACCTGTTTGGAATACGGAGATCGAGTTTAACGGTACATACGTATTTACCTTTAACGCAATTCGCGAGACCCTAAGCCGGGATTGGCAAAATTTATATCCGAAATTATTAATTACCATAAATTATTGTCTTACTCTAAGAAAAAATCCCGAAAGTAATACAAATGTTATTATATTTTATCCAAACCAACATTAAGAAATATAGAAAAATAATAATAACAATAACTATAATATTACTGTGATAATAATTATAATATTATTATCGCGATTGTTATTATTATTCTTATTATTATTGTTCTATCTTTCACAATATAATTCTGCGGATGATATAAATATTACAATATTTCAGAAATAATATTGCGCAACATAGAATAATAATGGTAACAATAACGACGACGATAACGATAGTATTATTACTATAATGATCGTAACAGCAATAACAATAACAATAATAATAATATAATTTACGATTTATCTCGTGAATAAAAGATTTAAAAAAAGAATTATTGCTTGAGTATTATCGAGAGTTTTGATCTTGAATTTCGAGCTCGAGCTATAACGCGTACATACAAATGGCGCTAGAACGAGGTTCCTCGTGCTGCGAGAATGTTACCGTCGCGCGATGGACTCTGGCGCGAAAAAACTGCGCAACGATTCACCTTGTCCGGTCATCGGGGTAACCAGTTTCGGGAAAATAAAGCGACACGACTACGCCGACGGAGCCGAAAAGGGTTTTGGATTTCGTATCTCCTCGAACTTCTATCACGAATTTCGTGACTCGGTTACAATGCTTCGTTTTTTTTTCTTTTCTTTTTTTTTCGTTTCTTTTCTTTCGAGACGCTCTCGCGGTCGTCAAAACAAGTCGAGCAGTCGAAACGATTATGGATCATCTCTGTCTTTTTTCTCTCTCTCTCTCTCTCTCTCTTTCCTTCGTCGTTCGTGCTTCGGGACGAGCTCTTTCTCTCGCAAATGTTCCGCGCTCGTAAAATGAAACGTTTCACTAGTCGCAATTAGGAAAGTGGTACGATCACGGTGACGCGTTCTTAATACATACCAACATATACGCGAGAGAAGTCTCTCTCTCTTTCTCTCTCGCTGTATCTGTCTCTCTGTCTCTCTCATTTTCTCCGTCTCTTTCTTAGTGCATATCGTGACGGTAATTAGCCTATACACCGGAGAACCGGAGAATCACGTTTAATTCGCGGTTTCTGTGGGGATTGAGGGGGAAAAAAACAAGAAAAATAGTAAATAAGAAAAACGATGGAACCATACCCGGTGACCTAGCTACCGTAACGGTATAATATGGTGTATGTACCTAGCATGCAGCGAGCGGGATTACTTGTTTCACGATTCGTACTTATTAGTGCGATAGAAGAAAATTTAATAGGATTAAAATCTTGTTACAACAACAACAACAACAATAATAATAATATTTAATAATAATTGAAATGATTCGCAACAATTTTAAAATAATTAATAAAAATCGTAATTTTCAAGTGGCAATAAGTATTATAAAAAAATATGGTATAATTGAGAAAATAATACGAGCTGTATAATAAAAGAACTTGCGATATTGAAATTTTTCAGAATTTTGTAATTTTGTAAAAATCATGAAAAAAAGAGTTTTCACGAAAATAAAGGTTACTTTTGTCGCTGGTACGAGGTATAAGTAGATAGATGAGAATTGGGTTCGACGCTCGAATGAGGGTCGCGATTTTGTACGGTATCCTTCGTGTCGCGCTTCGACCCGACAGCTGACAACCTCGCGCGACGACATAAGCGACGTAAAATCGAGCCGAAGTGCGAGGGCTTCCGCAAATTCGATTAGTGTAACCGTAGACTCGCAACTAGGGGAAAGTACGTTTCGACGATTGGGCTCGTTTCGGTATACAAACTATTTTTTCTTTTTACAAACGGGGTTCAAAATACGATTCGTAAACAAATTTACGTTTGCTATTTTTCTTAACGATTTCACGAAATCTGATTTTTTTACGTATTATTTATTTGTTTATATATTTTATACGTATCTTTTTATCTCTCTCATTAATCAATTAATTATATGAAATATAAATGAAATATATTTACGATATTTGTCTATAAAACTTTGCCCATTTTTTCCGTAGAATTTGTTTGTTCTTTTTTTCGAATATTCTCAATAATTTTATCGATTCTAAAAATATTGTAGAATTATGAATATCCTAGAAAAATATAGTTTTCATATTTTATGAATAATGTAGAAGGATATATTTTCAGAATCGAAGAAATGTTGTTCAAGAATTTTTCAATATAAATATAGGTATTAATGGAAAGAAAAAATAAACAATTGTAATTTCGCACGTGAGAATTTACCGGTCGGGGTAGCTTACAATGAGTTCCAGTATCTTTGAGCATCGACGCTGCCTTTGTCGGTAGTATTGGTATCGCCATATAGGTTCATCGGTGGACCCCCAAGGTTCTCCTCCGTATCACGGTTCAATCGTGGACACATAAGTACCTACTCCCGAATGCATTATGCAATTCATAGGCGTATGATGACCGACTTATGAGAGTGGAATGTTTGTCACGCCCGGGTAGAACCCAACAAGGTCTCGCACACGTGTTCTCTATACATTCGTCGGCACGTTTCTAGAATATCGCCTCGATTGATTTTCTCACTTTCACAATACATTGCCACTGTGTACAGATCCACGATTTCGTTTTAAATTCTTCGCGACGTATCTCTCTTTCTATCCTAAACGTCTTCCTGTTGCAACAAATCGCATTTCGATAATAAAATTCATCGTTACGAAGTATTATGAAAAAATAATCGATCGATATCGTATATATCGATTAATATCGATCGTTGTCAAAAATCTCGAGGCAAACTATTATTTTAAGAATAAATTTGTGGATTTCTGTGCCCGTGTGTGTATTTTCGTCATAAAAATGAGAATATAAAAGTCGAGTAATCGGTGAGAAATTAATTTGTATAGAATTATGACGCTTATCGCGCCGTAATTAACATCCTCGTAATAATTAATCGATTCCTTTGTCTATCTACCGGCGGTCTTGAATTTTTTAATTTCATCCTCGAACAAATGCCCCGTTTGCTAAGTCTTTAGGCAATTCGGCAGACGCACTTATACGCGTGAGACAGAACTAAATTATCTCGGTCGACCTCGTTCACCTATTGTTTCGATGTTACTCAAGAATTAACATCACGGGGATGGTTGAGTAATCGAACATCGCGGTTAAATGAAAATTTTGCGACACACACACTTTTCGCAGCGCTTAGTTCTCTGAGAAAGTACAATGTTGCGTAGTAAATAGAAGAAAAAAAAAGAAAAAATAAAGAAAAAAAAAGAAGTAAAATAGGCGACGTTTCGCGTATCCAGTTTACAATGGCGGGCGTTTGCCGCACAGTCCGAGGTACAATGATGCACTCACACACGCGTTTACTATGATGCGTAAACTCGAGCGTGGGTAGAGAACGTCGGCTTCCATTGTTCCTAGTTCGTCTTTTTTTCCCTTTTTTTTTGTTCGACGTCAACGCGTTGGTTGAAATAGAAAGAACGAGGCGATGCATTCCGGCTCTCGCTAGAAACGAGGGACTCGGCGATTCTGAACGGACGGAAGAATTGTTAAACGTTTTTCGAAAAAAAAAAAAAAAAAAAACGAAATTAAGAAAGTAATAAATGAACTTAATTTCCGGTAATTTCATTTAATTCGTGTCGTCAGGACACGAAAATAAATATAAATTCATTGACTAACAATTGAATCAGATACCAATTTTAAATCTATCCTGATTTTCATAGATAATTAATTTTTGTTAGCTCTTCCTAAAATTGAAAAATTTAGAAAAATCATAAAATTGTCTGCCGTTTTATTAGAACCGTGTGAAATTATTGATTGAAATTTGACGAGCATGAGAATCGTATTTGGAATGTGGATTACCGGTCACGCCCTCTAGCGGCTATTTTTCACTGCTTCTTTCTCGGATGAAATATGCGAACGTCTCGGATAGGAGGTAGGAGAAAAAGCGAAGAATTCGATTAACCACTACGTGAGATCGATAGCGACCGATCGTTCCGTACCGATTTTTCTTTTTTTTTATATTTTTTTTTTGAATCGGCGAACGGCCTAGATCCGCAAGAGTTCGATCGCAACGAACCGTGACCCGCTATTCTCGGATCGGCCGATCGGTAATATCCTCGTTAGATTATTATTGTTATTATCATTATCATTATCATTATATGTGCATACATCGCGCATCGGCAGTGGCTCTCTCTATGTGCTATTATAATCAAATCAGCTACGATTTCCGGGCGAAAAATTAAGTCCGCCCTCCTCGCTAACTTTTCTCTCTCTCTCTATTTCTCTCTCTTTGTTCTTTTTTTCTTTTGTTTTCTTTATTCTATAAACGTCTTCTTCCTCGTCTCTTTTCGTTTTCTCTATCACGCGCCCATTAAACACCGTACACGGGACTTCCTCGGACTTGTTTCGCTAACGCTGCCAGCAACATCTCGACACGGGGTATTACGGACTCGTTGAGCATGACGAACACGCTTTTGCACCAATATCGACAATCGGATATGTACGGGCGATGTAAATCTCGTACACGATCAATTAAGAACTGCCGCGATAATTTGACGCGAAATCGTCACGTTTGATTGTTGAAAAAAATTACAAGGAAGAAAAACATCGGATGGTTTTTTAAAGGAAATTATACGATAATACAGTGCGATTAAAAAATATCCCAGCAAAAACAAAATCAATAAATTGTTCTTAAAAACTCATAAAAATTCTTTCGTGTTAGAAGAAAATGTAATATACAAAAAAAACAAGGTTTTTTTGCAGCAAAAACCATGTCGATCGAGATAACTTAATAACCAGGTTAACTATCGCGTAAGAAACCGAGAATCAATATCTTCGCGGTAAAAAATGTTGAACGGGATTTGGAAAAAGATAAAAAAAGAATTAAAACAAAAATAAAAACGAAACGGAAAAGAAGGAAGTAGAGCACGTGCATTGAAACAGCTGCTTCGATTCAGTGCCAAGCTCCTGGTGTTGTTATGTACATATGTGCATGTTCGGTACAGCGAATAAACTCGCTGGAAAATAGTTTCCCGTCTTTTGACTATCATTCAAACGGTCGTTACGGAATTATACGCATTCGCCGAAGAATATAAGAAAGTTTACCACCTCGATGGCACGTACCATTGGTATTCCGGATCGAACTGGGTTAAGAGTTCCTTCTTACCACGATTTTAGAACAGTCGCGAAATGCAATTCTCGCTGTGAAATTATCACACCGCTCTCTAGCTTTTACTCATTTATCAAAGGTGCCGAGTTTCGATCGTTCGATTCGAAGCGACGATTTTCTATTTCCCTCGCTGTCCATTTACCTACCATTTGACTGTCATTATTTACAAAGTTACAATCATTTTTTTCTTATAAATCGATAAGTTATTTTAAAATTTTTTACCAAAAATTTCCCAAAAACCGAGAATAAGGATGATATTTTCGTGTTCTCGGGAGATTTCCGATGGAGCAAGGATTGAGCGAAGTCCGTTTTGATGAACAAAAAATTGATCCTCCCTCGATTGATAAAAATAGAAATTTCAAGCGATTTTTGGCCTCCGATCAGGTGGAATTTTTTTTCGTTCAAAATAACTTTATGCGCACGATGTTCGATCGGAAATTTTCCATAGATAACGAATATTTAATTTTTACTCTCATTTTTTTCGAAAATGACGGTCAAAAAGTGAAAAATCGTGAAATTTTTTAGTTTTTAATTTTTTTTCCGCAATAGCGCGCGTGACTATTCAGTTATATTCAACTGCAGGCCGCTGTGAGTTCATGCGAGGTGAGTGTATGTGTATACACGTCCGCGTGTGTAATCGCGCGATGAACGTAATAAATATCGAGTAACTGGTCGTGATAGGAATGCGGAGAGACTACTAACACGTGCGCAAATATACGTGTCGGTGTTAGTACAGAGGACACGCCAAGGGATAGATCATTTAATGATCATACAAATGCCAGCGTGCCACGCGGTTACCAATCGAGACTCGAATGTGCTTGAAAGCTAGCGAGAAAATAAGGCAACGGTTAGAGGCCATCGGGTTCTGTTCGAACCATCGATTGCAGACATTAGAATGAGAATCGGTAAGAATTGAGACATCTTCTCGGATGTTCCTTCTCGAGTCTGAAATGATCTTTGATATTAAAAAATAATCGTAATTTATAGCCTTTTGATTAATCGAATTGCGTTGATCCCTTTCAGTCCTCGTCATTGCAAAACATCGTCGGTAAAGTAGAAAAACAAAAACAAATCTGCTCATTCGGTCAATTTGAAATTAGTCGATGTTTCTTAAAAATTTCCGCGATCAAGTCTGAAATAACTTCTATAAAATCTATTTAAGTTATTTAACTAAATATTTCATAAATTCCAAGAGGGTATTTACATAAATGAACAAATATTTTGTATTTTTAGACGTTCGTAGAAAATGACCAATGAGACAAATTTAATGTATGGGCGATGGGAAGTTGTGAGTCAAAAAGGACATTACACAAATGACGTTTTTCAAAAAACAGCCAACGTCATACCTGAAATCGCGGTCGATGCTCATTTGACAAGTTTTTTTTTCCTCGATCGAGCGAAGCCCGCTTTTTATCCTTCTTAGTCTGACGTATATCTCTCGTTTGTCAATTATAGCGGATTAATGATACACGAAGATATAATATAACCAAAAAAAAAAAAACTGTGCGAACAAAATGAATGTTCGCCGGGCGTAAATAATGCGCGTGCTGAAGTACGGAGCTGGCCTCCGTACTGAAATAACGATTATCCCTGGACCGTGCGCTCGCGTACACTGTTGAGAACTAATCGCCTAACTCTCGTTTCGCGCTCCTCTCACTGTCGAGTCGCGTCCAAACTGTTGCTCGAAGAATAATCACCGCTGTGAATAAAAAATCTAAAAAGTTGCAAAAAAAACAATTCAAAAATAAAAAATAAAACAATATATATAAATATTCAAATAAATAAACCAAAGATGTATAAAATTCGACTTTACGTCGTGCCGGAACAAGAGGAGATTCCCGAGCCGGACGATCTCGAGGAACTCGATCTGGCGCCTTCGTCGTTGCAACGACGAAATTCCCGTCGACCGGGTGCCGTGCGTGTAAACGTGATACAGAAAGAGCGAAGGTCGCTCGAAAAAATGGCACCCAAGATTCGCCAGGTGCGTCAGGAGATCGAGAAATCGACGAGATCGAGTCACAGTCAGCCAAAAACGTTGGAATTTAACAAATCGCCGAGAAAGAGGGAACAATCGAACGACGAAGAGTCCAAGGACGAGACGGACAGCAACGGATCGGGCAAGGAGAATGAAATTTCGTTTTCTCGGGACGAGACTACGATCGTCGCGGAAAGTAAGGTCAACGAGATCGGTAATACGATCGGTACGAATAAAACGACGCGCGCACCACCGCCAGTCCCGTTTCGGGTCTCGTCCCTGCCTCAGGGTAGCGTCTTCGCGTCACCGCGAATCCGCCAACTTGCCATGAATCTTCAGGAGAAGATGCTCGAGAGAAATATCTGCAGTGCGGAAATACACGAAAATTCTATGAACGATAAATGCGAAAGTTCTATGAATAAATGTGAAAATTCGATGAACGACAAGTGCGATAATTCGCAATCGGTTGTGAACGTATCGATCGTTACGTCGAAGATCGGTATCGCGAGATCGGCAACCTCCGCTTCGAGACTTCAGAGATTCGATCGTGAACGGAACTCGTTGACAAGAAGCTCAAGTTCCGGTAGCAAGAGATCGATTCGCGACTGCGCGGTTCGCAAAAGCGGCCGCAGGGAACAAATTCAGACCTGCCGATCGCCGAAGATCGTTCGCGTTAAGAACGACGCCGATGTTAATAGCGCCGACAAAGTTCCCGCTACCTCCGTCATTCTCCGACGAAACAATAAGCTCAATGGATACAAGGTCAGTGTCTTCACTTCGAGTCAAATTCCAACTTGGCAAAAAACTTTGTTTTTTAGGAGTTTTCTTTTCGCATTATAATTTTTAATTTGTACCGATAAGCGCGAAGAACGAATTTAAAAAATTCATTCTTGAATCATCGTTACATATTTTTTGTTTTTATGATTCAAGTAGCAGCAAAACCTCGTTTTTTCTTTACAGATTTTTGGAAAAATAATTATTTTAGAAAAAGCAAAATATCAGTTAACATAATCGAACAAAAATATTTGTTTTTATTTTTGCTAGCGTCAGGAGTTGACGTAAATTAGGGACGACCAACTTATATCGAAAATACGAGAATCATTAATATTTATAATTTAGATAATAATACCGACCCATTTGTTACCAAATTGGCAAACAAACAAAAATTTATTAAATTCGCTTGTCCGGAATTATTTGAAAACAAAAAATTGATTCATTCGATTTATTTTTCGAATTATCTTGGTACATTTTATAGTTTTGAGAAAAACATGAAATCCCTATTCATCGTTTTACCTTAATGCTATTTGTTGAATAATTCACGACAGGGCTAATTAGATTGCAAAGTAATTCTCGCACGTGCGCGGGAAGTTCGCTAAGTACACGCAAATATGGGCAAGTTTCTGCACGTGTTACAATGGCGAACATCCGCTCGTTATTAATCTCGCTGCACTCGTGATTTCCCTTCGGGAAAACGAGGCAGAGGCCCTTTATCATTAGGGAATATCTCGAGGGTAGCCTACCGAACCGCGTCGAATTGTTTCGGTATTGCGCGAGACGCAGACGAACCGTAAAAAAACAACAGAGTTTGCTTACGCGCTTACAATTTATATCGTTGAATTTTTTTAATTCCGAATTTTTTTTCACAATGCATTTTAAACCAAACGCACTCGCATGCAGAATTAACAAGTTCAAGGGAAAAATCTCCAATTCAGTTTCATAAAAAACGCGATGTTATAATTATACCATCGCGTTTTTTTCACTCGGTACAAAATTCACTTTGAGAATTTTACCAAAAATAATTAATAATTGAACGACGAATTCACTAATTGAATAAAATTGAATCAAAATTACAAAAAACCTTGTTACATTTCGTATTTTGTTATTTAAAAACAAGAAAATACATGAAACGAAATTTAAAAAAATACAAACTAATAAAAAAAAAGAAAGATAATCGTGTCAAATCGGGAAGATAATTCGTGAGAATACTGATCTCTCTTGTACACCGTAATTAGTGACCCTAAAGTCACTAATTACGGAAAAAATAAAGAGAGGAGGAAAAAGCGCCGTACTAAGCAACGAAAGAATATTGGCTACTCTTCTTTAAAACTTCCTTGTTTCTTGATTTTTCGTTCGTCGTTGCGCCGCGTTCTTCTCTCGTCGAATATCTTTTGCTTCTTTTTATCTACGCCCTCGTGGTCTTCCAATCTGCCGGGCCGGCGTGTTATTAGGAGGTAATCGTTGGCGAAACTCTCTCGAACCGGCAGCAGCGTAAATAGAAGAAGTATCATCGAGAGAAAGAATCTCGAGTCGTATCGGTCTCTTTCCTCTTTCCAACCCCCCTCAACCCCTCTCACCCTTCACCCCGAGGGTCAATTTCAAACTCGGCTTTCAGTCGGATGAGATGTAAAGTTGCATCTTTTTTTGTTTTACTCTGTTTCTCACCCTCACGGTGTAATAAGATCCAAACACACGTGTGTACAAAATCGACGAGAGAATTGTGAACGATCGGCTCGGTTGTAAATTTTGCAACGATCGCTGAAACGATCTTACGTTCGAATCTCGTTTCACGACTGTTGCGTGCACGTTACTCGACTTCATTGGGGAACCTTTCGTCGACTGTAAATTTTCTTGAATTGACTTTAAACAAAAATCACGGGGGTTTGTGAAAACAATAATTGATCGTTCGATCTTCGAGAACGAAACGTTTCACTCACGTACCTCGATGTTTCTACTTTCTGACACTTTTTTCCGTTTCCCGACGTGTAAGAATTCGAAATATTTTTTAGATATTTTCTAAAGATACAATCTCAACATTTTGAGACATTATCAAAATTTCGAAACATTATCAAAATATTTATAAAATAATGGAAAGAGCCCAACAAAATTCATAAATAATCAACGATTTTTTCATTAACTTCACTCAGTCGAGGTATACCTACGAAATTACGAATATCATACCCTAAAATAAAAATAAAATCTACTTATCAATCTCGAACATCTAGTCAAACAGCATTGGTTGCGACCCAATTCATCGAAGCGTGCAATCGACGGTACGACAACCCACAAACGTGTCCTGATTCGCGCGTTTCGCAGAACTTTTATTCTTGTCACGTAACGTGCGCCAGAAAATGACGATTTTCTTCATTTTTTTCTCGTCTTTCACGCGGAACCCGTGGCAAATATCGAGAGTCAGCTTGTAAACGCTTCGTGATAATAGGAATGATAGCCGTCTCGAATCAGCGGTTAAAAGAGCGAGACCAATGGACGGTTCGGTACCTCATAAATAATCAGAACACTATATATTAGGACGTTTAATAATTTCTCGCTGTTTTTCAACAGACGGCGTTACCAGAATTGCGTGCGTGTAGTTTAAAATACTAACGCATCTATGAAGAAGTACTATAATCAAGCTTGAAATTCAGTGTATGTCATTTCGTCGAAGTGTAAACAATGTTTTTTTTAATAGTCTTAAACATGTCGAACTTTGTGCCGAAAAAAGAGTATTTGCTGGGAATTTTACTTCACTACTTTATTCAAAACAAGTCTGCAGCTGAATCACACAGAATTCTTGTTGATACTTACGGCGACTATGCTCTCTCAAAAACAACATGCAGAGATTGGTTTAGACGATTCAAAAAGAATGATTTTCATATTAAAGATAAAGAACGCTCTGGCGCACAGAAAAAGTTTGACGACGAAGAATTGGAGACATTACATCACGAAAACTCATGTCAGACGCTAGATGAACTTGTAGAATCATTAGGAGTTAATCACACAACCGTTTAAAAACGTTTTTTATTAATTATTTTAAATAAAATATTAATTTTCACGAAAAAACAACTCATTAAACGTCCTAATATATACAGGGCGAATTTAATAAGATATAACACAATTTATTCTAACGTAGATGGGACCATTACAAACAAAAGTTGCAAATATACATAAGGGATATTTCCAATAGTTTATGTGATATAAATTTTTAAAGTTGATCTAATCAGAGCACGCGGAGAAGCGTTGGAGCCGCCCGCTCCTCGCCCTAAATTCACCGGAAACCAACAAAATTTCCTTGTGCTTTTTCTCCACCCCTTTTAAGTTTAACTATCCTGTACTAATTCGCGAGTTTGGTGACCATCGAGACAAAAGTCTTGTCGCGGTACGGCGCGGGGAGATCGAGCGGCGAGCGCGGGCAGCCAATGATTGATACACTGTGCTGTCTCTACGGCTAGGACGGGGAGCGGGCGGCTCCAACGCTTCTCGGCGTGCTCTGATTAGACGAACTTTAAAAATTTATATCTCGTAAACTATTGAAAATATCCGCAATGTATATTTACAACTTTTGTTTCTAATGGTCCCATCAACCTTAGGATAAATTGTGCTATACCTTATGAAATTCACCCTGTATATGTATCTTCATATTCAGATGGATATTTTACATGTACTTTGGTCACAGGACAGACGTTTAGCCGGCTATTATATTGTTTAGGTAGTTGTATATATGGAAGTCTTTCTCAAATTCTCGTTACTCCAGTCTCTCTCTCTCTCTCTCTCTCTCTCTCTCTCTCTCTCTCTCTCTCTCTCTCTCTCTCTCTCTCTCTCTCTCTCTCTCTCTCTCTCTCTGTGTCTAACTCACTAACTCACTTACTCGATAGTTATATAGTTTCGTATATATTCAGTACTTACGAGCCTCGAGAATACTCGGGCAACCATTGCTCAGCCCCGGTATTCTATAACTGCAACTTACGCTCGAATTGTCCAACAGAAGTAGAGGTTTACTTCTCGGCTTCGAAGCTCAATCGTACATACTTAAACTTTGCCTCTCCTCGCACTCTCTTTCTCGCATCCCTTATTGCGCGTTCCGAAACTCAAACCAGCGGCTATATTATCATAACCGAGACCATACTTCCCACGTATTCCCTTCTCGCGAGTCGTTTCAGTTTTCAAACTCTACTTTGGCTCTTACGACGCATGCGCTCGTCCGTTCGTCCGCTCGTCTTCCCAATTATCCCGGTTCGACAACCGGTATCTCGCTTGGCGCACGCGATATAACACGCGTTACAATGTATTTCTTGCGTTCCATCGATGACTTTCGCTCACGAGCTCGGATTACGGCACGATAAACGCTAACATTTTTGTTTATTGACGTTTTATTTAAAAAAAATGTAAATAATGCGGATTAAATTTTTAAAGGCGTCTCGTAGCATCTTTTTTATATTTTCTATGATGATTATTCAAATCGACGGGCGTCTGGTCCATTTCGACCAACGTACCAACTTTTTTCATCTTCGGACCGTGAGTTTCATTTTTTTCATATTTATTCAAACTTTCCAGTCTTCTTAATTATGGATTCAGGAACGAGCTTAGAAATCTCGTTCGAGGGTATGTACCGAAAGAACGTCAATTTTTCTTTCTGTAACGAGACTACGGAGAGAAATCTCTCTTTTTGAAAACGCTGTCGAAATTCGAACGAGACGAGTTCGAGAAATTGTAACGTTACGCGAGAATGGATCCAGTTCGACCGGTACGATGCTCGATACGGTAAAATAAGTTTGTCGAAAAGAGTCATATTTTGAAGTTCGTCATAGTCGAAAAAGTAATACCAGGAAAAATATCAAACCCCAGCGTTGCAAGTGAAACAAGGGGTGGGGGTGAATAGCGACTATTTTTCTTCAATTTTCTTTTGTTTGCTCTTTCATGGCATGAAAAATTACATACCTACTTATATCTACGAGTTGTATAACTATCATTGAAAACAAAATCAAAATAAAAAATATTTTTATTGCCAAAGACAAAATTGAAAAAAAACATATTCTTTCTTTTACAAATTAAAACAAAAATTGAAAATAATTAAGAATAAAATTACCTTCGTTACTCGATTCGATCGAGTCGAATCAGTTCGGTTCTCGCTCGTTATGTTTCCTCTCGTAGAAAATTCCCTTTCCGATCCGGCCCTCTTCTCGTACGTAACAAAGTACTGAATTTTCGATGAACCTGGATGATATTTCGAATTGTTCGTGAAAGTGTTGCCATTAAGTATATACACGTTTAGTTCTCTCTCTCTCTCTCTCTCTCACACACACATATCTCTCACTCTCTCTCAAGAAGAGTTCTCGATGAGTCTCGAACGAAAGCGAAAGGATCCCCCGTGAAATCGATATACGACTCGGTGCGCGAGCGGTGCAAAACCGTTCGGTAGAGGACGAGTAATACAAGTACACAGTCCTGAGCCATAAATGGCTCCGAGCATAAAACTGGCCGGCATAGAAGCCGCGCGAGAGCTATGTTTTTCACACATCGACTCACGGAAATTTGTTTCGAAGACTGAAACGTGAAAAGGGAAAAAACCGAAAATATGGAAAATTTGTTTCCTCCTTCAACGATCGATACGCGCGTCTCTCGTTCTTCCTACCGTTTTCCTAATCGCTCAGGGAATTTACGTTTGCATATAATGACCGTGTGAAAAAAATAAAAAAAATAAACGAAATTTCGAATTTAATTTCTCAATCGAGCGTTAAATTTTTCATTAACGAACGCGACGCGGTCTTTCTTTAAATTTGTCCATAAACCGCGGGACTCTACCGACTTTCACTGCATTTTCTATTAAAATCTATACGTGCACTCTGTCGCAATCATCTAATAACGGCTCGGTATGATGCGCGAGAGAAAAGCGAAAGGATTACGCGAAAAGCATACCGCGCGGCCCCCGCACGAGGCGAATGGCTTTCACAATTTTTTGACCTTCTCGAGTAAAACGAGCTTTGTGCCCGAGCGAACGTCGCGAGGTTATTGTGTAAATTTGAATTCGCGGATATTCTTATTATTTACATAATCGGAACTCGATGGTTCGACGTTAGAACCCTTTTTTGTTTTCATCGAAATTTCGCAAATTGAATATAAGACCAGCGAGTTTGATCGAATTTCGAAATTCTTTTTACGACAGTAAGTATTCTTTTAGGAGAAAGTAAATTTGTATAAATTACAACTAGTTCGATAATGTGAAGAATTTCGAGATTCTCAAAAAAGTCCCAATTATCAAAATATTATTAGAAAAACAAATGAAATTATACGTCGAAAGAAGAAAAGCCTGAAAGTATTATGTTTATAATTTCAATCAAAGGAATATAATAACGTGGTAATAGAAGCGTGGATGAGAAACTTAATGACCTTTTGGGAGAAGAAAAATTTTATCGTGCTACCTGTCGTGCGCCACTGACGTTTTTTTCTCCTCCTTCTCATATCCTGAATCTCGTTTTACGTGTGTGCAAAATGGGTAAGGGATCTTTGCTGTTACTCGTCCCACACATCCTCGAAGATTCCACTTCGCGTGTCGAGTGGCCCTCTCCTGAGAGACTTCGTACATTCTGACACGAGAGATAAAACAGAAGAGCGAGAGAGACAGAGAGAAAGAGAGAGAGAGAGAGAGAGAGAGAGGGAGAAAAATATCATGAACACATAAAAGACATTGCGCACATAACGTAAATAAAAGAAGCGAAGTGAAGAAACCTTCACAGCACGCCTGGCGATCTTCCTTTTCCTCGGGGGCAAACGCTCGCGCTTGGCATTATGCATTCGTGCGCGTGCGCGCGCGCTATCTCGTCGAGCTTACGAAATGAAATGTCAACCGAATATTTCGTCTCGGACGCAACCGCGAGAAACGCTTCTTCTTCGAGTCTATCTTCGTGTAAAAGATCCGTACGATAGCTAGGACGTAAGGTGTATTATACATTTTATTTGAGTACATAAAATTATATGACTACATCGATTAAAGACATATAATAAAAACGAGAGAAAGAAAAACAGTCGATGGCGATCGATTCTCTCGCCAGGTGTTCTTCGCATGAAAGAAACGTGTCTTCGGAGTCAACGAATCGATCGAGATTAGCTATGTGACGATTAATTAAACTCGGAGATTTTAAACATTACAATGTTATCGCGATGAGATCGTATGACGAAGATTGTGTTTCTTATCGTACGAAGTTGAATGAGATGTACGTTCGTTGTTTATGGAACAAAAATGTAAACTAATAGAATCGATTTTAATCGAATAATATCGATTTTAATTAAAAACGTTCGATTTGAGTCAAAGAGGATATATTTGAGTCAAATTTGATTCTTGTTAATAGGATTTACTTCGAGCCAAATAGAAACTGTTTTGGTCGAATGAAGCTTGTTACATTGTGACTCGAACAAAACGCGATTGAGTCAGATTTGGGGCTACTTCAATCCAGCACGATCGATTTGATTCATTTAAAAATGTTTCGAGTCAAATGGGATTCAATTAAATAAAATAGATTTTATTCGAAGCAACCGAAAACTACTTTGCTGGATTCGAACCTATTTTGCGTCGAACGTAACGTGTTTAAGTCAAATTTAAGTCTATTTGAGTTAAGTTAAATCAATATGAATCAATTATAATTTATGCGAGTCAAACGAGCCTGCCACGTTGAAGTGCCATTTATTTTCACGGAGCAAGACTTACAATTAGCTGAGAGAAATAGGATGTAGCCGAACCAAATGGGATCGACTCATTAACTCGAATAGGTAAATTTTTCTCGAGGCATAATACGTTTCACGTGCGTTCATGACACATTCAACAATGCAAGGACTCGTTAAATAAATGACAGCTATTATTTGTGACACGTTAGTAAGAATTATGGATTGTTATTTCTTATGCAAACAAGTAGTGCGTCTCGGCGAATGGTCAGGCTCGCGTTAAATTGGCGGATGCAACAAAACAAAAAAATATCTGCACTTATCGTTGATTTTTACGCGAGCGTCCATTCACTCGTAGCCGTTCTCTTCAAGCTCATTGACTCACGAGTTTTTCGCAACAATCAAGAAGATCGACGAGTCACAACTGTAAACAAAAATCTGAAAGTTCTCGTTCGTTGTAAAAAGTGTTGTAAAATCATTTCTTTTTTTCCTTTTTCTTTTTTCCATTACACTAAATGGAAAAAAATGTCCACAAAATCGGAAAGTAAATTCAATCTAGTTTTGAAGAAACGAGCTAATGGCACCAATACGAGACCATACGCGCGAGCCTCTGGGAAAATATCGTATGTAAGAGGAAAGGGAAGGAGGGGGAGAAAAAAAAACGACGAGACGCGGAGAGTCAGTGATCTCGCGAGAACTCAAAGGAGCCTGAGCGAGCTCGGTCGGGTATATACTTTCGCTTTTATCTCTTTCGCTCGAGGCCGCGAGCTCGACGAGCCGCCAGCGCAATCGAGTCTCCGAAGTTGATTTTTTTATTCTCTCTCTCTCTCTCTCGCCTCCCTCTGTTTTTCTCGAGTTTCTCTCTCTCTCTTTCGTCCCTGTCTTTCTCAACCTCTCGACAAGTCAAACGAGATCATTCGCTGCATTTCACGAATACGAGCGGAGAGACGAGAGACAAGACCGGACATAGAATTAGCCAACTCGACCTTTTTCAAAATAAGCAAGATTGTTGCCGAAATCAACATGTTTGACTCGTGGACCGATTTGAGTCGATGCCATTTTTTTAATCTTTATAAAAAAAAATCAGCGCTATTTGCAATTTTTCAAATTGTGCAATTTTTAATTACAAAATATAATATTTAATTAACGAATAAAAGTTGAAATTCATCTCGATATTTTGTAAATATATGCCGTCTGTTAAATCCATTATTTCTATGGGTCGATATTCAAACGGCGCTTTATCTCGCAGCAAGGAAGAGAGTATGATACGCTGTCAGACGTACCCACAGGGATATTACGCGGAAACTCGTTACGCGCCGGCGAGGAATAAAAGGACTTCCGTGACCGCGGAATGTTTGAATTTACGCAACGCGCGCGCCGTAATAAGGCGCGTATATATATATACACGCTGTTTTTATATATATATATATATATATATATATATATATATATATTTGCGCTTGATGGCTGAAGGCTCATATATATAATGTAGTGGATATACATCAACTTGGACTATCGGACATTTACTCATATAACATGAGTATAGTGTTCGAGTTCTCCCTGTTCTCCCGTTGGATCTCAAACGTTGTTGTAAAATATCGCACCTAAATACCTAAATAGATCAAAACGTGCAAAGCTCCCACATAAATACGAAACTGACGTCGAAAGTTCGAAATTAAGATTTCCCCACTAATTAATGTCCCATAATTAAATTTTTTCAAAAAGTAACCTTAATTACATGATTTATTCGCATATTGAAAAAAAAGGGATCTCTCATTAGAAGGATAAAAACGTCATTTAGCAAGCTTTACGTTTTAATTTAAAAAATAAAAATAAATTTTAAAAAAAAAGTAAAAAAAGCTGTCAATATAGTCGAGCAGTTCCCGTTCGACAAAAACGATGCTGTAAATATCGAGCTGGATTGCAACGAGACTTCTGAAAAAGATTTGCCTCCCTCGGGGCACGAAGAAAGTTCACGAGTCTCTTGGTCAACCGGTTTATCACCGAGAGTGAAAATTTTTCTACTTTTGTTCCACGGTTGTTCAACGAGACGAGACGAGAAAAAAATAATGTAGACCTCTCCGACGGTTTACCAGAAGTAGAGAATTTTTGTAGAAATTGGAAATACGAGTTTCTCGATATCATGATTTATTATTTACCCCGAACCTCGTATCGGAATGAATTTTTATCCTTCGAATCGATTAATTCGTATCGATTTTATTGACGGCGATTAAATTATTACCGAAATACGCGGCGATGATTTAAGAGCCAACGTTCGACGATGTGTCTTTCTTTCAACGAGTGAAAGCTTGGGTCGTAGTCAACGCGACGTTTTTTGACAAACGTTACACAATTTTACTGTAGGTATCGAGAACTCCTAATTCTCGAATCTCTCGGGAGCATTTAAATCGCTGTGCTAATTTATTCGATCAGTCGGATCGTTAGCCTTCGAAAACACGTATTAACGGCGAACTACAGCTTCGCGGCCTACCGATGTGTATATTCAAACTCAGGGCCGCCTAACGGGTCGCCGCACAGTTCACTTTCTCCAACATACGTTGCGTTTTTTTTCTTATTTTTTTTTTTTTTTTTTTTTTTTTTACTTCGTGAACAGAATTCCACTCGGTAACGGGGGGGTTTGCCGTAACGATAGCGCACCTGTAAAGCGTACGCCACCTGATCGTTCGCGAACTGATTTTCCGTCGATTGCGTATCTTTATTCGTATCGCTTAAAAAATTTAATTTTCTTTATTTTTCTTTTATTTTTCTTAATTACGAACCAACTTACTTAACGTTTACGCCAAAGTATAGGTTCGAAGTTCCGTAAGAGGAAGTTGAATAATGTGTGAGTTGGAATTGTTGAATCGATTTTTTATATTTTTTTTTTGGATTTACATTAATTACAATTTATTCATTCGTGCAATTGATATTTGCATTTGGATTGGGTAGTTACTTTCGCAAGTTTCAACGATGCTCGTCGGCACCCACTTTCATCTGATTTTTTTGTTTTTTTCACAATTTTTATTCACGTTCGGTGTACCATATTTTCCTTTTTCTTTTGTATGATGATGAGGAAGGTAGGCGTTGATGAGCTCACGAGAAAATTGCAATTTGTAACTTTGGTCGAGACTCGACCTACGCGTTACCGGGCGATTTCTCGAAGTCCTGCCTTCTCGTTATTCACTCATCCTCACGTCCGTCAACACCGGATATAAATCTGCAGGAGGAAAAACTCCTACGAAACGCATCATCGTTAATATTTCCAAGAAAATCGCGCAATACCCATAATTATCAATGGGAGTTTAACATCCTGTCCCAGGACACCCACGCGAAAGCGATGCTTCGCAAAAGTCCTTGGATCTTACGTAGTATCTTGAAACAGGACATTTTTCCTTTCATACCTTGTTATGTACAGGTCATTAATACAAACTTCTTATTCTTGATTTTCAGCAATTTGTCGATCAAAAGGGAAAAAAAACGTAAAAGTTTCTGTTTTTCCGATTTTGTTCGCAGCAGTACGAAATTAAAAATATTGTACTCGTGTTGTACGGGAAAATTCAAATTCCGCAAGACCCCGACAAAGTCTTTTTTGGACAAAAAAAAAGTTGAGTGTGCAGATTTGTAATTTAATTCCGACATTTCGGTTATGGCGGGACGGACGACAATTTTTTATCGTTCAAAAAGACTTCATAAGGAATCATAAATTGCCCGTAAAACACGAACATCGCATTCTCGTTCCCGATTTTTTACAATTTCCAAATTAAAAGTCGAAAAATCCGAAAATTATCACGATTTTTCATATTTGAGTGTGAAATTTTCAAAATTAAAAAAATCTAGTTTACCATTATCATTGTCTACGGCAATTTCCGATCATGCCATAATCTCGATGGTGCAATAATCAAGACTTTTTATTATTTTTTTACTTATTATTTTTTATTTTTATTTATCTCTCACCTCGCCACGACAGACCGATGAATGGTAGCTGCGACTGGTGTGACTGATCACAAGGCCGATATCACTTCGACCCTCGTAACTTTATATAAATAGGAAAAGTAGCGTAAAAACTATGAAAGCATCAACCTGTACGCAAGTATCACCGGTCTGCGAGCGTTCATGCGAGATAGGAGGAAAGAGAAGACAAGCCTGCTCCTTTACTTCCACACAACACGCGAGGAAGTAGGTTTACGCGTTTACGCTTTGACGCGATCCGTTATTCACGTTATCGGCGTGGTCTCGTGCCCATATCGTCGACTCACTGGTCCTGCCGGTTTTACAATGTGTACAGTTGTATATTTGCGATCCTCGAGTGAAATTATCGACCGGAATTGCAACGTGCTGTTTTCAATGCTTGCAAATAATAATAATAGTAATAATAATAAAGAAAACCATCGTTTTTACCATTTTTCTTCCCAACGACGGACCACCGGCAAACATCTCACCTACCTATCGTACAATGTTTTCTCCCTGTAAACATTTTCTCCGTCGTGGTCGAGAAATAAAAATATTTTTATGGGCGTCGGTTAGGAACGACGAAATTATGAATAATTTCGCTATGACCGATTAATTTAATTATCGACGTTTTTTGAAAACGAAAATGCAATCGTGACCTCAATTTTCCACCCGAATTAGGCCAAATTAAGGAAAATGTGCGTAGGATGTCGGCTTCAAGTTGGACCTGCTTCCACGGTTATCTTTCGATTATCGCTGACCTATTTTAATCTTTTCTCGCTGTTTATCGGTTGATTTACCACGATCAATATTCTCCGAAAGTTTGATCGCATATGTGGGGTTTTTGTTCACTTCTTTTTGCAAATACTTGCATTTTTGTTCAACAGCAAACTAGATGAATATCGTTGAACAAAATGAACAACAGGTTGAATTTGAATTGATAATTCATAAACCTCCAGCTTTCCTACGACTTACAAAATTCCGTTTCCTTCGTGTTGCCGAGTACCCGCTGTTGCATCCACACGTTTTCGAATGCTTTAGAATCTTCGACGTCATTGGGAGTGAGGCATGTATTATATTTTATTATCGACTCTCTACTTTTTACGCCAAACGACTTGGAATCGCAAAACGTTTTCTATACTTTGAACAATTTGCTAGCGCGTCAAATAAGCGTTTTCTTCACTCTCTTTCTAGACGTTACTTCTGACACTACGACGTCCCATTTCCCGCGACCTGAATTAACAAAAAAAAAAAAAAAAAAAAAAAACAGGAATTTCATTATTACTTTTTTCTCGGGTTGAAACTAAATTTATTTCAATATTGTTTTCAACTATTCTCATGGTGCCTTGGTCTATCCTCGTTAAACGTATGTTTTTACGAATACACAATTATTTTACGAATTTTTTCTGTCCAATGTCATAATATTTTGACGGAAAATATTTAAAACAAAAACGTTTTCTGTGCTTTGACGATTTTCTGGCACGTCAAATAAGGGTTTTCTTCACTATCTTTCTAGACGTTATACTTCTGACACTACCCACTTCCCGCGACCTGATCTAAAAAAAACAGGAATTTCATTATTATTTTTTTCTCGGATTTCAACCCGATTTAAAAATTTAGTTTCAACAACATTTTTTAATTTATCTCAATATTCTTTTTTTTTAACTATTCTAAAAAATGCCTTGGCCTATCCTCGCAAAACGTATGTTTTTACGAATACAAAATTATTTAACGAAATTGTTCTGTCCAATGTCACAATATTTTGACGTAAAATATTTAAAACAAAAACCATAATTATCTTCGGAATGTAATCGATTCGCCGTGGAAAGAGAGTCTCGATGTCTAAATTTGGGATTCTCGAACGCATTCGAGAGATTCGTCGTGAACCGTGGCTAGTGACCTTTGAAATTTCTAATTTCAACGAAATTCGGATTTTTTCCGTGTTCTACTTCGAGGTCGTGAGAGGAGACATACAGCGTTCGACCTTCTTTTACAATTTCGAAGTCGGTTTGCGCGCTCGACATATATTAAAACGAGTGTCTCGTGTCCCGTAGACGGAAGGATTTCCAATTGCAACCGAAGAGGAGACACCGAGAGAAACGCGACAAATCGGACTATTTGTGTACGACTCGAGTCGCGTTCGATCGTGTCTACGAACATCGGTATCGGGGCATTGGCATGCAAACGAGAGAAACTTTCAATGTAACGTGTTCCTTTCGTTGAATCGCCTTCGTACTATCCGTAAGACTATGGACTATATAGCGTGGAAGAAGACCTTGCCAACCGCGAGACTGGAAGTCTAAGCGCGTGATCGGACTGCGCTACGATAATCCGGGTCGAATGCACCTTGTATTTCTTATTCCGAATCGAGGAAATCGAAGAAACTCTCGACGAGGAGGTAGAGAGGTCAAGGTTGACGGGAACGTGTCGAACGTACATCCGAGTTTTTGTTTTTTTATCGAGGTTGCGGAATTTGATCGCGGATATAAAAAAAGAAACAAAAAGCCCTCCAATGAAAGTCAGCCATTCGTACAACGCGAACCGAATTTAAAAACAGAAATTTTTACGACCAAGTTTTCGATGAACGTCGTAAAGACGGGACATTAAATATTTTCGATGAACGTTGTAACGACCAAAAATTCAATGTTTTTTTTATGCACGCCGTAACGACGAAAAATTGTTTTTTTCGACGGACGTCGTAAAGATCAAAATTTTAATTTTTCAATGATCGCCGTAACGATTGAAAATTTATTGGTTTTTGGGTGAACGTCCTATCGAGAAAAAATAATTTTTCGTCGGACGTTTTGGTGACAAATAACAAGAACAACAAAAAACTGACATTTTTGTTCCGGAGAAATCGAAGTCGGATAGTCGGGTACGCGTTGTAACGATCTCGCGGCACGTTAATTAGGAGTTCGCGATCGTTAAAGTCCATCGAGAGAAACATGTATAAACGTGATAATGACAGGGACTGCGTCATAAATCCGTGAAAGTTGTCACTAAGTAACGTCGATGGGTCAAGACCCTTTTACAATTACCGATCTACGAACGCATTTCGCCTACGACGTTATAAAAACCGCTCGTTAAACGGGGTTAGTTCTCGTTTTAATTACTCTACCCTACCGTAGAAGCGAAGCGAGAGTTCGCAATGCGCGAAAATATCACAGTCAATTACGTTTTTTCCCCTACGTTCACATCCGATCGCTCGACATTCATGGAAGTCCTCACAAACAAGGAATTGCCGACGAGAAATCGACTTGTCCGATGACTACGTCTCGTTCAACTCGGTGCAGGGCAGCTTCCGAGTTGGTTTTTCCTGATCGAAAAATCGAAAGTGACCGCGCGTTCCGCGAATCCGATCGATTGAATTATATCGATTCGATCGGTATTGCCGATCTTCGATTAAAAGAGTTTTACGGACGATGATTATTTGGAAAAATAGTCGACGTATGGCTGACGTACGAATCGTCGATCCATATCGCGATCGCTAAAATTGCCGATCATCCGGTCGTTGTGGAACGGGATCGGTCGCATCCTCGCGCGGTACGTTCCGTTTACCATTTCCGTCTCCTGACATAATATTACGTACGATGCCACGGACGTACCGGTGAGTGACACTTATAATCAGAGTGTACGATTATGAATCGATAATTATCGTGGCATTGGCGAACGAACGGTAAACGTTCCGTGAATGTCACCGGAGAAAGATTACGGTTTGATTTTAAAACCGATCTTGGACGACGATCGAACCATGCTACGATATTACATCGAACAATAGACATATTTGCAAATACTTTCATCGCATTTACGGATCGCTGGAAATTTGAAATTCAATCTTGCTCTACGGACTGGCCGTAATTCTTCGAATGGCCAATTCTGGGAATTAAAGTGGCCATTTTGCATCAATTTATTATTTTCAATCGAGAGTTTTCGATTTGTTCTCGAAGTCTCGAGAAATAGAATTCCCACTTTGTTCGATTTACTCCTGAACGAACTTCCAGCGTCAGAAAAGATTTTCATAGAAATCTGACTTATCGACGCGTCGATAATACCGGCAGTAGGTAATACTTTGCTTTCAGCCTTTCCGTGTCTCTGGAATAAAGTCGGCAAATTACCGGGTACCAGGAAGAAGACGCGAAAGGAATTTTTCGCGAGCAACGGTCGGAAAGTTGAATCTTAATTTTGAAAATTATCGGCATTTGCATGGACGAAACGTTGTCGAAAAAATTCTTGCATGAATAAACGATGCGACGGCTGTGCAAACGAATCTGTGCGTGGAATGAGGGAATCGCTGAATCGATACTTCGTTTTCGAGAAATATTTGTTTTTTAGGAGAAATTCGGAATAAAATTAATTTTTCGTATAATTTTGTTAACATTGCAAACAAATTTTAAAAATATTGATCTTGCTACATTGCGTAAAAAAAAATAACTTATGAAAAGCCTCTGCGTGTTCGAAAAATCCACGAATTTCTCTTTCAATGACAATTCTTAATAAAACAAATTAACGAATATAAAAAATCTCGTAACGAGATCCTTTTTCTTGTTCAATACGTTCAAAGACGATTACGAGTCTACGCTTATGCACATTATATGCTGGTAAAGCTCGTCGAATCTCATCAACCTGACTTTTGAAGTGCACCAGACACCACTCGAGACGCTCGTCAGTTTCGCGGCTTGCACAAGTTTTTTTTTCTTCACCGTTTTTTTTTTTCATTTCGACACTCCCTCTTTAAAACCGACGAACTCTCGTGACGCGCGAGGCGCAGCGTCAGTGACGATAAGGACATTCAACGGGTGGTACCTGGGGCGTGCACTCAGCTCTTTCAAAGCTCTTTTATATTTTAGGGAAAAAAATCAGTTTGTTTTTTTTCGCTCACCCTCTCGATCCGACTCTGCTTTTGTTCACCAGTTAACGAGGAACAACTCTATCGAAGAACATTATTTTTCATCATCGCTGAGTGAAAAGTATATAATGGCAAGAGAAAATGAATGATGGAAAAATCAATTTGTCATATTATTACAAAAATTATTATCATCATTGTTTCTATTAATCTTATTATTATTATTATCAATTAAAATTATTAAAAGAATATGACATTAGAATGAAAAATCTCTAGTGATGAGCTTTTGCATCCTTTGACAGTAATCAATTCGAATTCCAAATTGAATTATTGTCCAATTACTTAACCGTAAGACATCGAATCGATCGATTCGATTTCTCATTTTGTACGTTGAGTTTGCGACCATGGGTTAACCGGAATAGCGTCGAGATCGTGATTCTCGTTCCGGCACTACGGAGATTTGAAACGTGGGCAGGAAATCTGCGTGTAGGCACACCCGGATGTCCAGTTTCCAGTGCGAGAGGCCCCGATTACGGGGCTGGATGTTAGCGAGGTGCACCGTTGGTACGAAAATTTTTTAAAAGCCAGTCTCGTCGGTAGCTCGTTGACTCTTTTATGTACCTCGATGCCCTAATTGTCGTATAAATCATTTAAAAGTCTAATCGATCAACTCGAGTAACCCACACGCCGCGACCGACTCCACTCGTTGACAAGCGATGCAAATTTTCATATTTTCTCTAGCGAGCGAAAACACCAAAAGCATATACGCGATAATATATTTGCTTATTAATTAGCGACGAAACTTTCGAGTATGCGTTAACGAGATATCGGTAATCAAATTTCTATTTTAGGAATGATGTCAAACTTAAATTTATGTTTTCACGAATAACGTAAAAATCCTCACTTTTTTTTGTTTTTTGTTTTTTTGTTTACATACGTCAGCATCCTGTTATCATTATTTTTTACGAATAACACAAGACTCGAGCGCCCGTTTCGCCGTTCATCGATAATTTCCGAGGCTCGAAGCGAAATATAACTCCAAGCCTCGGAAATATGACCGACGAAACGATCAGGACGAAAATAGACGGGATTGCCCGCTAAAAGTGGAATGAAAAAGAAAAATTTGTGCGGAAGCGGTAGATAGCCGAAGCTTCCGGTCGAGCGTTGAACGTGATTGCGATAAGAAGTCGTGGGAACGATTTCCGAGTTGAAAAAACAAAAATCGAAGAAAAACGAACGTTGAAATAAAAGAAACTTATCGAGATTTTTTTAACTTCTCTTTCGGTGTCACGAATAACGCGAAGTTAGGGACGAGAAAAATGAGCGAAGCTTTTGTCCTTTTCGTACATTAACCGACGATTATGAATTTTGCGTGCGAATTATATTTATTCTATTCGCGGAGCGTGGAAGATTTTCGTGCAGCGAATCTCCCCAAGTGATTTATTACATCACACATGTGTTTCTTCCAGCTCGATGTATGTTTCTTATCTCGTCGCCCACCACTGGCATGCACGAGCATCGAAACGCTGTCTCAGCAATGAAAAGAACAATTTCTATTTTCTGACCAATTGTACGATTTTGTTGCTCAATTTTAGGGATTTTTAAGCGATTTTTTTTTCGATCAATGTTTAATTTTTCATTTCACGAAAACGATAATAATATTTCGCGAACGCCTTTCGAAATATCGTTCGGTTCTTAATCGAGACAGAGCGTGAATTTGTTTCAACGTTTCTTTAGAGTGTAAAATGTTTTTGCGCGCACGAAAAGATAATAAACACTTTTTATCATTCGCAATAATTCGTCGACGAGTCAATCTCGTCGTTAACGATCGACTTCCTGGTTAATCGCGCTATCGATAAATAGATATACTTTGCGTCGAAACAAAATCCGCGCTCTCTTTTCGATTGTTTGTCGTGTCAACGATCAAAATGTATCGTCGATTTTCGTGCAAACAATCGATCGTAGTGTCAAAAAAAAATATATTTGCGATTGTAATATTCAATTGTTCCATATTCATTACAAATTTGTTTTCGATCTTGCCTTTTCAAATGCTTCTAATTTACCCTCGTTATCGACTTCGCTGAAAATTGCAATAAATTTCTAATATAGAAACCGGACGAACATTTTTGTATCAAAGCCGTGGTACGTCACAGAGATCTACGATATTTTTGCTAAAATCAATGACTCGGCTGGACGTCATCGGGGATGCAACGGATAAACATCTTTGAATCCACATGCGAAAGATTAAAAATAGCCACTTTGGTGAAAATTCGTACGCGCTATATCGAGCACAGTGGGGCTTAGAAGTCGAGTATTTTATTCAAAAAAAGAAAAGAAAAAGGAAAAGAAATGTATTTAAAGTTATAAATTGGAACGTCATTGACCCATTGACGACTGGAATAACGAGAACGAATCCCCATTCACCGAACTGTGTTATTTAATTTTTGTATTTTCATCGATTTAATCGAAACTCGACCTACTCTTTTTTATACACTGGAAAAGAATCGTGAAATAAGAATTGTTGCCAACGTCTGCCCACGTCGAGGTCAGAAACGTCCGACCATGCGAGAACTGCGATATCCATCGATGAGATCAACTTGTCGTGATCAATTATCGACTTGTTTTCATTTCGATTGTCGATTCATCGATGACCAATTCTACGATTCGATAAGTCGAAGAAGCCTTTGATGATGAAAATCGTTATTATTTGTTTAGTGCACTCGTAAGTAAAATTTCTGAGAACCTATGTCGATCGAAAATCTCCCGCTCATCGGGAATTAATGGATAGTTTTTCACTCGCATGAGAATTAATAGCTAAAAATCCGAAAAAACGGAAAATTTTACCGTTTTTTTTCGGTTTTCAACTATTAATTTCTTTCTATCGAAGAAATTACTAACAATAAGCCATTCGCATTGTGGGAACAATTTGCGATGAAAATATCCCCTCCTTAAAATCACTTTTTAGGAAAAAAAATATTATTATTAGCGTATTAATTTCTCCGAACTAAATTCTCGCCGACGCGACGTCCTCCTTTCGGGACAAATATATATCGTTTCTCCTGAAAAGGCGAACGGTCGATAATCCTGCATTCGCGACCGTAGCAAATATATTAATCTTTTGCCAGTCGATAATTACACATATATTCGACAAAAGTTTACAATCTTCGACACGAAGTAGAGTATAATTTACAATAAACAATTGGTACGTTCATGTCGAAAATTCTGATTATATTCAACGAGGCGTGTTGGAATAACGAGGCATTGTCGTCGCTATTTAAACAAACGATCTTTCTATTATCCGCGACCGTGCAGAAAACCTGTATCGCACTATCACTCGTGCTCTCGAGGTTCTCGTATTGCATATCGTACGAGCACATTTATGGTATCGTACGTGTAAGAGTACCACGTGCATGCGAGCGAGCATTCTCACGATTTCGCGGAACTCCGTCCAGGTGGAACGAGAGACACGAAGGAGAGACAGAAAGAGAGAGAGAGAGAGAGAGAGAGAGTGAAAGGATTACATATTGCTCGAATGGCAATAATATATGCCACATAGCGTATAAAATACTTAATATTTTTACGGCTGACTGGCACGCGACGTTAACGAGACAGATCATGCGAACGATTCACCTCGCTTCGAACTGGATTGAAATTACGGTTTATTGTTTCACTTTTTTTCCATCATTTTTTATTTTATTTTTCTCGTCCCTCCGCCGATTCTCTCAATGACATAACTTTGTAGCATTAAAAGTCCAATGGCATCGGGTGGCTTCGTAATAACGGAACGTCGACGAGAGAGATAGATAGATAGAGAGAGAGAGAGAGAGAGAGAGAGAGAGAGAGAGAGAGAGAGAGCACAAAATGTGCAGTGTTGCAGTGCAACGAAATATAATGATTCTGGTTTCGCCCGCGTATGGTCGATGCGGATAAACGATAACGAGCGTAACGAGCACGAGCTTCGAGCCGTAACTGCGTGTACGCGAATGTAGGTATTGGATATACTCTCGTTTCATCCACCGACTACCGCGATGCTCTCTGCATTAATTACTTCGAGTTCTACGATCTCGTCTCTCGTGACGTTTCGTCGCGTTTCCGGTATACGTCGCTAGCGTCGCCCACGCGTGGGACACGCGCCTCGCATTGACACTCGACGCGTGCTTCCTATACTCGGATCGTGATTAACGACCCTTCCATCCAAATGAATAGATCCTCGGGAGAAGGGGTGGAGGGAAAAAGTAGACTATGCAAAAAATCGCCCTCAGTGAAAGACGAGACGATGGTATATAAAATATTGTCACACATTTGTCAAATTTCACGGGACATGAAATAAAAATAAGAAAGAGACATAAAATGAAAAAATGGTGGAATCGAAGGTTCGTTGAAAAATTATGTAGGAATAATTGAGACGATATAAATTTAAGATGTGAAAAATATTGTTAATCGATCGTTCGGGGAATCGAAACGATTTGATTACACGGTGATAAATACGAAAAGTTTTCGAGAATTTTGAGATTATTGTTTTTCGTGAATTTCGATCGATGCAGGATTGTAAATTGATCTTTACGTGGTAAAAAGAGGGTTTCCGGTTGGGAAAATAATATTCACTCGACGAGGGATGTGCCGAGTGAGGAGACAGCCCTTGCACACCCCGGATAACGTATCCTGTCTCGAGTATAACATCCTGTCGTTCGCGCTAAAGTGTATATGCTAGGGGCGCGTCGGATGTTTCGAGCATTCGAGAGAGAATACGCAACATACGGTCCAAGTTTGAGGCAACGACAGTTGCCGACAGCATGTGCGACGCAATGCATTTTCAGCATTGAAAATCGATTCTCGTACGATCGAAAGAATTATTATTGTAACAATGGTTCGTGTCGATTCGAGCGACGTCACGTGTTTCGCGTCTGAAAACTAGTCAATTTACATTCTTTCATTGAACAAAAAAAAATCCATTCGTCGTAGACGACTTTAATAACAAGATGAACTTAGATTTAAATTTTCAAAAAAGAAACTATTCTTCGATTATTGATTTATTTACGTATTTTTGTTTTTATATTTGTCCATCGAAATGTTCATTTATTGAGTTAGCTAAAAAGTAATTGCGTTTTTAACGCATTTACTTTCTGGCCAGTCGAACAAATTATCGATTTTTTTTTGTTTCTCGACACGTAAATTTATCGGTGGAATGGTAACGTTTTCTAGATGAGAAGCGCATTCGTAACATCCGTTTTCGTTGTCGCGACTACCGTGGGTAACTATTAGTCGGATTCGTTAATTATCGACGAGATAAGTGAGAGAACTCCCCGGAGGAAGTTCAAGAGCGTACAGACTGGTAAACCGGCATAATCTGTATATGTGGTTTGTCCGTCTGTGTGCTGCGCTTACCGATATAGACGGGTTCATCAAGACTCGTTGCTAATTGCAACGTAAAGCCCCACGGCTTTACGGCGCATCTCTCTCTCGGTCCGTGACCGGTATAACTGTGTATACCAAATCACCGAGAGATAACAGACGCCATTAATCCTGCGTTTTATGCTCTGTCGCTTTACAAATTAACATCGAATTGCCTCGATAATTTCGTTCTTGTTAGACGATAACAAAAAATCGAGGAATTATCATTCTGTTACTTCGTTAATTATTCGACCTTTAGGTCGTTCCTTCGATACGAGAAATTCTCGATTGTTGTCGAACCAACTGCAGAAAAACCCGTGAGTTTGTCTAATTTTGTTTTTAACCTGATTTCATTTTTCGATTTTCTGTCTAATTGTTCAAGATCGAGATTTTAATTTATTCATCGATCAATTTTCCTCTCGTTGCGAATTCGTCAGAGTCCCGACAAATTTTCGCACGACCGAAAACTCGTTTTAAACCCGTTGTCGAGTACCCTTCCTTGCTTCAATCCCACCCCTAAGCCCGCCGCGATTTCCCACCCTGGATTAAATTGCAACGAGGGACGAATCTCTGATGCGAAACTAATCCTTATCGATCGGATGGTGTTTACCTGAAATATATATTCCCGAATATAACATGATCCTCGATGACCCGACGATAATTCAAGGAACACTTTTTCATTTCGAGCATCGCTGATCTCGTGATCCAAAATTATTCGGATGGAAAACAATTAAGAAAGAAGGAAAAAAAAACAAAGGACACGTAAATCCGGATTGTTCTCCCACGGGATGCGTACTGGCAGGTTTTTACGACCGCCGTATTGTGCAGGGTGCACCCTGCGCCATCAGGACACCCTGTGGTGACCTTTCAGGATTCTCAACTCGCTTTCTCGCCAAAGAGACCGAAAACAGTCGATTTTATTTTCAAAACTTCATTACTCTGACCTCGACGCGACCTCGTCGCCCGGTTGAATTATGGGAACACAAACTTGAGTTGTGGGAACCGACGTTATGAAAAAATAATTGAATTATAGAAACAAAAACCGTGCAAATGTCAATTTCAATTGTGTCGCGACGAACTTGAATTATCGGAACGATGATTTGAATTATTGCGAATCGTTGGATCTGTTAATGTATGAATATTTCAATAAATATGATATATCTATCGTAAATATACGCGAGCAATTTCGGTGACTGAGAAACGAGGTGGAGAACCTCTGTGAGCCAGCTTCGAGGGTTTCGTCGGGCACATACGGGGCGGTTTCATTTCATTGTACATACACGCACGTGCGTAGCTATATAGAACATACATCTCTCTCTCTTTCTCTCCCTCTCTCTCTCTCTCTCTCTCTCTCTCTCTCTCTCTATATATATATATATATATATATATATAACTACAGCACGTAGTACCCTATATGTCGCACTCTGTCTGCCATAAAAGCCCCTCTTTGTATTTACACGCGTACACTGCTATCTCCGTCTTGTACCGGCGTATGCGAACTTTATGATCCAGTTCGCCGTGGGTCCCGTGGGTTCTCTCCCTCCTTCTTTCGTTTCTCTTTTAACATTGGTCGGTGGCCGACCCCATCGGCCTTGTGCTCTTCGATGCCATGCTGCGTTGAATCGCCTGCGTACAACACTTTAGGGTTCGCCGGGTGTATTCGTACGTGAAACGCGTGCGACGCGTCGTCAATTCCTTCGTATTCGACAAATTGACCTTCCCCGATCGTACAATTAGTCCCGATCGGTTTATCGACGGGAAAAAAACTGATGATTTTGCAGTCCAAGTTCTAGGTCGACCCAAGAATCGATGTAAAACTGACAAATGTTTTCCAAATACGAACGAGGGATTAGAGAGTAAATGAACTGTCCAAGGTCAAATTTCAATAATAAATTCGAGAAATTGTCGAAAGATTGACAAGTGAAAATATGAATAATTATAACGAGTCCGTCGAATTACACTGGTAAAACAATGTTTATCTCGTTGTTATTATCGCTCAGCAGGATAAACACGTATTTCTCCATCGAAATATACTTTCGTCCCAAGGTCATTTATCATGGTTTTGTTTTCTCAATTCTCTCACGTTCCTCGAACGAGCACGTGCGAACATACGTCCTACCCTCGCTAACCCAATACTCGATGGCGAGAGAGAAAGAGAGAGAGAGAGAGAGAGCGAGAGGTTTCGTCGGTTTCGTTTATGCGTGTTTTCGGGGCGAAGTTTCCCCCTAGCAGCGCCGGTTCATTTAGTCATTCGAATCCGAGGGGACCTCTCCAAGAACCCCCGATCGTGCCCCACCCCTCTCACGATTCCCGCTTCGTTCCTTTGTCGCAGTCGTAGGACGCACGTTGAGAGAGAAAGAGAGAGAGAGAGACCGGGCACGAGGCGTCGTCATCATCAACACGGGTCCCTCGTCATTCACGGTTGGCGCGCGTCCGAGCCAACATCTCGCTCAGGAACTCCTACGTACCGTTCCGAACAGTTTTCTCCTCGTTTATACGTTTGTCTCGTTGTTTACACGTTTTTCGTTGAAACGTACGGACCTTGGACGTGTACTTTCGCGCGTGTTGCATCGATATCGTCGTCTCTCGGTTCATCCACCATTTGGTGACCTCGTCGACCTTCGTCCAACCAGGCCGAAGAACGTATCGAACGACTCGTTTGACACGATCCTCGCATCTCGTAGTAGCGCATAAAACGCCCACGGTGCGCTGTTGCGCAGGTGCGAGAGAGCGACTCTCGCGACTCATTCACAAACCGATCGTCCATTTCGTTCGCGGTCTCGACGCCATAAAGCGCCCATCTTCTCTGGCTTCCCTCGGCCATTTGGTGATCCTCCAGATGCGAAACGTCGTATCGTGACAAGACGGCGTTGCAACACACGAGAAACTCTCTTTCTTTCACGACCTCTTGGCTCGTTCGCGGCTAACCCACCGACACACTCGAGTCGTCTTAAAAGCCACGAGGAGCTGAGAAATCCGTACGGGAGCTTGGAGAAGGGAGATGGGACAAAACGAGTGGGAAATAAGAAGCTTTGTGTGGTCGTGATGGTGGGGGCGTCATAGCGACGCGAGGAGTGGGGGAAAATACGAAAAGAGAATACCGTCGGCGTTCTTTCGCTCGCGCGCAGTTGTGCCTTTTGTCAATTCTCGATTTCGCATCTCAATTTTTGTTTCTCTTTCACTCTCTCTCTCTCCTTTTTTTCTCACTTTCTTCCTCTCGACGTTTTTTTCCCTATTTTCGATCGGTTTAATTTATTTTTACTGCAACCGAGGACCGTATGGTTATTCGCGCGAAGTACACGGGAGATTCTCCCAATCTATAAATAACGTTCCTCGTTGTGCGGAACGGCCTCAGGGAAAGGGAAAAGAGCAACGAGACGAACCGAAGAGGTTTATGCTGCAACGAGACCGGAGTCGCGGTTCTAGTGCGATCAAGCTTGTATCGACGCTTCTCGATAGCTCTCAAAGACCCCCAACAAACCTTCGTTTTTCTCACGATCGAAAAATATCACGTCGATCTTGATTTTCACTGGTTTTATTTTTTTTTCATTTTTTTTTTAAATCGCGAGTCAACGCGACCGACGAAAAGTCCCAGCGATCATGAGAAGACTGATTCCGTCGATAATCATGAAAAACGCAAATTCAACGTGGAACGACGATCGGCTCGACGGTAGAACGATGCAAATTTCAATCTCGACGAAGATTTTCATAAATCACGAAAACGTTAAAATCCTCGGTTGAAATATTTCCGAGCCTCGTCTCGAGTCACAGCCCTGATATTTCCACGTGAAATATTTGTCTCTACCTGTTTGTTCTCTCGCACTCTCCCCCCACCCAGGGGTTCTTCGCGGACCTGCCGTCTACCTCTCCCCTCTGCCCCGCTCGGATCTGACGTCATCTCTAATTCACCTCGTCGCGCGAGGTAGTCGTGGGACACCTAGCACACGCGCGAGATCGAGCGCCGATCGATCATCCGGTCCGTTTTGTTTTTTTGATCGATTTTCGATAATTTTTTAACGATCAATTTTATATTAAAACAAAGAAAAATATATTTAACAAAACGTGAAGTGCTAATTCGCGAGTGAGTGAGCTTTGTGAAATAAATAAATCTTGATAAATATCGATAATAAGGAAGAAATAATAATCGAGGAGAAAAAGAAATTGAGTGACCGGAAATGGATTCGTGCTTTCCGCCTCTGGCGTCGCTGAGTCTTCGAGACTCGAAGAACAAATCGTCGACAGTGGCTGTGAGAAATCGTCACAGCAGCGGTGAAAATCAGCAGGCTTTGTCAACGAGTCCGAAAAATCCGTCAACCGGAAAAATTGAGATCTTACAGGATCTGGATCTTTACTACATACGACAGATAGCTCACAATTTGAAGGTAGAAAAAATGAAAAGAATGATAATAATAATAATGTCTTATCGTTCCGTATGCGAAATATCACGTTGCGGGTTTTCACACACGTGCTTACCAAATGGTGGTCGTTACTCGTGTTATATGGGGGCTTGAGTTTACAAGAAACTTGGCGTATCGCGATGTACGTTTACCAGAAACAATACACTGTGTTGGAGACAGAGAGAGAGAGAGAGAGAGAGAGTGAGTGTTATCGCGGTAAATTTACGACCGGCAGCGTTTTGATAACGAGCGTTGTTACATCGCCGAGGGTTGCAGATGAATGATTCACGACCCGTCTAGATTTACATTTATTACGATAAATAATTGTTGGAATAAATCGCGATATTGCCCGTCGGTGTTTGAATCTTCCGTTCGATACGATTCTTCGCCAGAAATTTGGATTTTATATTACCAATCGTCGGAAATTTTATTCCTTCGTGTTGGAACTTACGAAGTCCTCGATGACGAATTTTTAATTCAAGCGATTAAATCAGGAGAAACATAATTTAATTTTAATTTTATGTTAATCATAAAAGTCCGGTGATACTTCGACTCAAACGAGTACGAATGTTTGTTCATGCATCATTCTTTCCTTTTTTCTTCTTCTGTCGTTCAAAATGAATAATACACGGCAGTAAAGTCACATCTCGCGTATATTTATACCGTGCAATTTGAAGTTTGTCGAAATTTTCAACACTTTTTAAAAATTGTTAATTAATTTTTGTTAATTTGTAATTCTTCTTTATATTTATAAGGGATGAAAATAACGCTCTTGACGAGAACACACGACAATATAATTATACCGAAGATCACTATCTCAAATCAATTTCGAATGTTCGAATAAACAGAATTTTTGGCATTTTGAACAATCGAAATTTGTATCTCTCGTCCATTTTAAAATAGATGTTTATTTGTATTTTTACAAATACACAAAATTCTCCCCAGGAGAAAGTAACGAGGAACGAATTTTAGCTCGAAGGAATTCCGAGCGTTCTCGTCATTCTCTCAGGGTTAATCCTCGGTTAAAAGTGACCGAGTGATACGAAGAACTACCCCGCAGTGGGATAAGACACGTATATCTACTCGATCGTGGTAAACGTCGGTATCGGGACAAGCATTTAGACGTTTCCTTCGGCTTGTCCAATCCACGAGTTGAAACGTTGTAAGAAGGAAGGTCCGTAAAAACAAAAAATAGAATAAAAACAAAATAATGCATCAACGCGAACCGGGGAGGCTAGGAAAAGGTCAGCAGCCGTCAGGGCCCGTGAAGCGTTGTAGCTGGGAGCGAGCGAGCCGCTCCGGCTCTCGCAATTAGCGCTCGACGCTCACTCGAGCGAACGTCCCTCTTGGGAAAACACGAGAGAGCCGTACAGCCTCAACGTTTGCTCCCCCGACGGACGATCTCGGACACGGCGTGGCACAAGACGTCGGAGATCCATCGGGTGAGAAATTTATTTCCGTTTCATCGAACGGAATTTAAATTAATCGTTGGACGATCGATAAATCTCCGATTTAGTTCGACGAGAAGAGAGAGAGAGAGAGAGACTCTTCGTTTCTTTGTTCGATCTTTGCTCGTGATTCACGACCTGCCGTAACATAATCTTTGTTTTCAAGTAAAATCGACCTTGGCGAAGGAAAACCGGTAGGCTCCCTCGACTCGTCGAGTATTTTTGTAAAAATCGTTAATCGCGCGTGACCCTCGTTGCCCCGGGTAACGCTGAAAAAGTACTGAGTTTTAAGATTTTATTCGTTATGACCTTCGGGTAATAACGTCGATCGGAAGATCAAACGTTGGGATATCGTTTCTACCCTCGCTATTAAATTTCATTACGCGCTGCATTTTTTATTTTATTGTTTTATATTCGTATTTCTTCAATCGAATCAATTATAATATATTATATGTTTTTTTTAACATGAATTTCGTTATAATTATTATTATTTATATTTGTTACGAAAATTTATCAGCTTTTTTTTATATTTATATACATTTTGTTTATTTTATTCATTAGCGTCGAGCTTTTGCCGGGATACCTCGAAGGGATTAAATTACAATGATCCTTTAAGCGGGGATTAGAAATTCCGTGGTGTAGTTTGACGAAGCGTAATGCCGTCGTCATGTCTCGTTTTCATCGCGATGACGCCGACCGTTTCTCGCGTCTGCTAATAAAAAAAAAAAAATACAAAATTTTTTTTAAAATCAACGCGGAACCTTAATTCGTCATGCGCCATTGGACTTCGTGGACTGAGGTCGACCGGCGAATGTTAATGCTCGCGCTGCGTCCCCGTCGACGGGCATTTCGCGCACTTGATCGTGAGTCAACCTTGCGGCTTTACCCGCGGCTTCGTCCTCGAGAGAGAGGCGACCCGAGAATGTTTGTTGTGCGTTCGCTTCGACGACGGAAGAGACACTAACGACGCTCCGCTAACCCGTAGCAACCAGGAAATATCCACATATTTGTTGAAGAGCAAAAAAAAACCGAGGAACACTTGACTCGTCGATTAAAAAAATTCATTCATTTAGTTTTCTTTTGTAAAAATATTTGTGCAGAATCGACTGTTTTTATTATATATTTTTTCCATTTCCATTATTTTTCTGTGGCTGTTTTTTGTGTTTCTATTTTTATATTATTATTATTATTATTATCGTCGTCGTTCTTCTTTTTTGTCTTCATTTTTACCTTTTTTTAATTTCTTAGCCCTAATTACGTAAAAAACGTAATCACTTTTTGGCGAACCGAAAATCTCATTGTCAAAGTCCGGTCACGTTTTCTTCGACTTTGCGCACTCGTGTGCGCCATTTCCGACAATAATATTCGTGAAAACGTGACTAATTGTTAACGACGACGTCACGGAGCAGTTGCAGTTTCCCACGTGACGCTCTCGGTCATAGAGAGGCACGAGCTGCGAAGCATACGAGCGCATGCACTCCTATGATCCATTAGGTACAGTCTCGCGACTGTAAAGGGCAATCCAATTGTTGCAAGTGGTCGCGTCCGTCGTTCATTCATTTATCTTAATTACGACACTAGTACACGTCGTAAAAAAAAAGAAAAAAAAACGAACGTGTTTTCCTATACGTATTATTAAAATCGGGAACGAAGGAAAATTGTAATACGAGAAATATGGCAGTGTTGATGATTAAAATTTTGATTCGTGGCAGCTGCAACGTTCGTGTAAGAAACGGGGTTTCTTTTAATGCGCAACGACCGAGCGGAGATGAGCTCTCTCGGTCGTATCAAAGAAATCGCGGCGGGCTCTCGTTTATCGGGAGACTCGCTATGTGGGTGCTCCGAAATCCGGTTATGGACTTTACAACCCTCCGGGCACTATAATCAACCCCGATGCATTGTGAGCCCGAGGTACGAGGCATCTCCCCCCCTTCTACGACTGTATAGACCCCACACCGCTCGAGAAGAGAAAACTCTGAGTCGTATTATATACTGTGGTATAGAACAGTTGTGTATATATATATATATATATATAGACAGGATGTTCCATTTTAATTCATCGATGGAAATAAATTAACATGGTTTTATGGTTTTAAGAGCAACGTTACTATAACGCCGTCAATTTCGAGACTAGAAACATTTTATCTTTTTCGTTGAAAAATAAAACGTTTTTTCGAAAAATTATAGGGTTAGTGTTTAAAAAGCGACGATGACCTTGACGCTTCGATGGAAACAAATCTCAATGGTGACCATCGCGTGCATCACTCCAGAAACCATTAAACTTTTATGAAAAACTTATTTTTTTTCGTACGATATCTCATTTTTTTGGCTTATTTTGATCGATAAATTAAAATGGGACACCCTGTAAGTATATAGTTAGTGTTAGCGAGTCCGCCATTGGCCCTAGAACGGAAATCACGTACGGGAGAGCCCCTATATTAAATTGAGGACCAGCAGCATGCAATCTAGGTATTACATTATTGCTCAAACTGACCGGAAGCACGAACAGTACCGAGATATATCCTCGGTGAAATTGACGTCTCTATAAATCGCATTATCGAATAAGCACATTAGTCACAGCGATCGCGAAATTCACCATAATATTCGAATATCAGCGTTTAATTTTAAGATTAATCGATCGAATGGACCAAGATCTTCGATCAATTATTACGGCGTGGCTACGGCAACAATGGATATAAATCGATTTCGATATTTAATCGACTGTGAGCATTATGCGGTATGGGTTTTAAGGGCGATGCATCTCGCTTCTTGGGAGAGGGTTTTTTATGTACTTATTATGCCACGTAAACTCGCGGTTAACTCGCACGAGCGCGAGACCACACACGTGTTTTTCGTCAGTGGTTCTCATGAGAATGCGACGTTATGGGGCAGTGGAGATACGATGGGTCGATAATGACGTTAAGATTGGAGTTGGATTATCGATTAATTAAAAAAAAAGTCAATTCATAATGATTAAACAGAATTAGGCAATCTGTAAAATGTTGAATCGAGCTCGAAGTGTGCATGGAAAAATGTGTGATTAATTGAACGAAGGGCAATTAGAACTGGTTGATTGAATCAACGAATTCGGTCAGATTTAACGCCAATCAGAACTTAAATCTAAGTAGACCAATCGATTGTAAACCGTGACCGATCTATTCTCGGGTAGACTGTTATTATTATTATTTTAGACCAATTAAAAATCGTTCGGGTATTTATTTTGAAACATTTCAAATAAAAGTTGTATTGATTTTTCCAACTAACTCAAAACTATTTAGGAAATTAACTCGTAAATTTATACGATATATTAATGAACTAAAAACGATTTAGAAAACGAATTCGACATAACAAATTTATCGACTTTTCCAACTATTTAAAAATAATTCAGGAAACTAGTTCCATATAATTTCAATAATAAATTTATCTATTTTTCCAATTAACTGAACACGATTGCGGAAACTAGTTCTACTTAGTCGCGATACAAAATTTATCGGTTTTCGCAGCTGAGGCCACGTTCAAGCATTTAAACATTAATTTCACTATCCAACAACTTTTCCCCGTGTTAAAATTGATGTTAGCCGAGTCTTGACCCCAGAGTTCTAGTTCCCTCTCACTGCACTTGCATTATTTATGCCAACATTTAATTATCACCATGTGGTTGGTAGCGGTTTTGCTTGGGTCTAGGGCTAACCCACAAGCGTAAACTGTACGAGAGAAATCGGTTCACGTAGCTTCTACGAGAAGAGCCAGTGCCGGTATATAAGCATCGGTGCAACAGGACAAGTTTGCCGCTGTGTTGTAACGAGAGTTACGAGCGTACGTGGCCACGCATCCCATTACGTAATTACGCTTAATGCCCCACTAGGCTCGGCATCGAGGGCCCACGGCTATCCGATACTCTTCTCGCGCCTTTAACGCGTGGGCTTATGATCGCGCGGAGTTAAAGCCTTTCGAATTCACTGAGTTAAGCCTCTTGAAACATAACACCGTTGTTATTTCCCATTGATAAGATTCTCGCGGAAAGAGGCTTTTCTCGTTCGTTTCGCCATGTTCGAGAATTCGTTAAAACAACAAAAACGACAATAACACCCTCTGGAGACCCTCGGTAACCTACCGAATACGCTTCGACATTGAATAGAATCGAGTGGAGTAGCGAGGAGTGAAGCGAGGTTTTCGAAGCATGGGACGCGTACACTTCAGACCCTCCGATGAACCTCAAAATAGGCTGAAATTTAATATCTGGATTCGAAGGAGGTTTCGTAGGTTGTAAGATAACCTGGTCAACCTCCAAGTGAACCTGTTGCTCGGATTGTCGATCCGACCCAAGGCCGAAAGCAGGTTCTGGAGGCTGGTGCGTTTCAAACTCGGGATCGAACGGAGGTTCGAGGGGAGTAACCCAGAATACGGTGGAACGTACGGGTGATTCTCTTTTCTACCTAATTCTACAAATAGTGTGTGGTAGTGTCAGCGGAGGGTGACAACCTCCAGCATTGTAAACAAAATAGGTTCTGGGTCATTCGGAAGAGGGTACAAATTTCATCTAAAAACGAAACTCCGTTTTTTATATCCGTCGACCCTGGAAGTAAAAATAGGCTGGTCTATCGCACTTTTCAGCCTTCTTTGCATCCCTAAAGTTTAAAAAGTAGTGTCTCCCGTAGATTGTCATCGGCGAATCAAAATTTAATAATAGCTCTCAAAGTACGTCGTTGAATTCTCTCTACGGGCTAATTATTAGAACATCAATCACTTTTTTTTCCGCACAATCGATCCGTTACGTCGCATTACCCGCTTGTCAGCTTCAAAGTCCGGAGTGCTGGTGAGTGAAATTCGGAACGGTCGTCTAAGCTCGTATCCCGTTAATCCTCGAACACATACCTGCTCATTTGTATATATTTTCGTGCAAAAATAGCCTGGATAATACGCGTATAGCCGCAGGTACTGGATATATTCGCTGACTCTGCCGTTTTTTGTTCTTCCTTCAACGTCGGATCTCTGTTTGTGTTGTACCGAAAAAGCGACGATCGCCTAAGCTATTCCACTTCGATGAGTTCGGTGACACCTCGGTTACTTCTCGACGAGCATCGCAGCTGACTTGAGCACATTAATCCATCGACCCCTATCGCGATATCCATCGGGTCACCTCGAGCGACCTCGAAAAATCTTATCCAACTTTGTATTAAACAGTAGCCCTACTAGCCCTCTTCGAGGGTGTCGAAGTGGTCGTTTTGAAACAAAAAAACTAATCGAAACTCGAAACCCACCCCCTAGTCAACTTCCAATTCGACACAAGGTCTGACCAACAATTTCGACATCTTATTCGTCAATGACTATAAACGGTCGGGAATCGTTCCACCCACCGTTATCCTTTCTTTTCCATCTCTGGCTTACAAAAAAAATCACCAGACGTGACAAAATTGTATCTCGACGTAACGCGTGGGTAAAACCGGCTTCGGAAACAAAAAGTCGTGTCGCCTCTGTGCTGATATTACCAAATTTGTTGTGGACAAACGAAACGAATTTTCGATAAGATCGTTGCCTCAGAATGAACAACACCTCTGCAGAATGATGCATGTCCCCCACCTTAGACCGGACAAACATTTTTTTTACACTTTGTCTCAAAAATATGAGTAAAAATTGCTTTCTCAAAGAAATACCTAAACAAAATAATGAAAATTTAATTTTAATTCTGCTAATTGGAGACTGTAATGGTCTAGAATCATGATTGGTCGAGTAAGATGGATTCTGATCGTAGAATCGAAACACGCTTCGTATCATTCGACGATAGTTGAGACATCTCCGTTCTTCGAGTGCTCGTCGGGCACGTGGTTTCTGGGTCGGAAGGTTTATTTCGGACGAAGTGCTAGCAAAGCAAGCACGCACTAGGCAGCTCGTGGAGCATGCATCGGCTCTTTCTCGTCGTGTAACGTAGCAAAAAGAGGCTTGACGATGGCCACTTCTTCCTCCTTCGTACGCGAACCCGAGGTCTGCCTCGACTCTTCCTCGAACGTCCCAACTTCTCACTCTTCTTTATTACTTTTTATTTTTTTTTTATTTTTTTATTTTTTTTTACATCGCTATCTCTTTTTTATTTTCATTTTTTCTCATCGCGTTCCTCTTCCGCGGCGGCTTCTCACAGCCTGCGCAGATGCGCCGTGGCTCATGTATACGCAAACACCCGTGCGCGCATGCGTGAGGGTGTCGAGTGTGTTGCCTTTTCGGTGAGAAAACGGGACGAGTGTTTATTGCGCGAGTTACTTTATGAGGATGGGTCGCGAGGGACACGACTCGACGGTGGAGGAGCAGAGAGATACGCCTTACTACCTCTTCCCTTTTTCTTTTTCTTTCTTTTTCTCACTTTTTCTTTCGGTTATATATTTTCTCTTCCGTTCTGTTTTATAGCATTTTGTACGACGCTGATGCCAGTATGTATGGTTTTTCGACTGGAGCCCTCGTTCTCACTTCGATCCCCCAACTTCGTGACCGAAATTTGGGTTAGAAAATAGACTCGCCAACAGTCGGAGGATTAATGACATCTTTTTTTTCGTTTTCCGATGATATATCGATCGAAGCGTATCCTCGATTCTCATTACATTTTAACGAAGAATATAAATTTCACAAAAACCGGTAAAATATCAAATACAAGGAAATATTCATAAAAATGACGTAATGAATATCTAGATGAGAAAAGAAAGAAAAAAGACTAGAAATATTACTTTCATCTCGAAGAAATATCACCGAAGTGTTATGAGAGTCGATGAATGTTTCCATAGGGCCATAGACAGAAGAGTGTATTTGGAAAGTGTCGAAGAGACGAAGGCCTGTGACAGTCGGAAAGGGAAAGGAACATTGGACCGAGTAGAGAATAAAAGAGACACGAGCGAGAGCGCCAGATAGGAATGGACCGAGAGAGAAAGAGAGAGAAAGACTCGCGAGAAGATCCGACTCAACAGTCACCGAGAAATCATGTATTTTAAAAAGGCTACGGGAGTGCGAGAAAACCGAGAGCCACGCGAAGCTTCCAACCTCCTCCAAGTCTCTTTGTACTCGGGACGAACCTTAAGAAAAGTATTCTCTGGGCCACTCTCGCGACTTCCACGAGAGTCATCACCGCGGACTTGTTTTTTCGGACCTGTTCCGTTGCTTGCTCGTCCGTCGTTGAATGGGGTTCCGTTCTCGAGGTCTACGGGGCCAGCGGCGTTTTACGACGATGTAGATAAGCTCGGAGGTAGTCTGAGAAAGAATGATAAAAGGGCAAAGAAATGAACCTTTCGTTTCGTCACGAGAGTCTCATCCACTTTGTGACGTGGAACGTCGCTTATTTCCCCACTTCTCGCTCGGCGAACGACGTAACGAATATGCATGAAAGGTATCCAACGCGTATAAACGTATATTACATCTGTTTTTCGATTCATGGTTCGCGATAATCATGAATTTCATACGTGTCTCGAACGTTGTCCCCGGGTGCATTAATTATTTCGCGAAATTCCACCGAGACAGAACAAAAACAAAAAAAAGAAGGAATGAGAAAACTCATTTTCCGATGGATAAAAGAGTAAATGAAAGGTCGCGACGAGTGAAAAGCAACGGTGCGAAACTAATGACGACCCAGAGGGAGAGAGGAGAGGAGAAGAGAAGGAGGAGGAGGAGGCTGACAACAAACTGCATAGCGCGCTTAATGCCTACAAAGCTCAACCTACCGAGCTTGGAGAGTGTACGAGTCTCGGTAAATATACGTACCTACGCTGTGCAAAAAGGAAAGGAAATAGCATCAGCCGGCGAGAAACGAATGTCGTTTTCTTTTTTTCTTTTTTATTTTCCCTTGCCTTTTTTGTTGGGTGGAAAGAGGCTCGAGGGTCGTTGAATTTACCCGATGTATTTTCGGAAAGCGGTGTGCGGTGACGAGAGGGAAAGAGGAACGAGAATGAGTGTCAAACCATCTACTACTACTACTACTAATACTACTACTCCGTCGCCTGGTGTCGTAGCAAACCGAAAGCGTTTGGAATTCCAATGTTCGTACACGTAGAAAGCGTCGGGCGAACGCTGTTCCGATTCGCCACTCCTACGCTCGCGCATGCGCCCTGGCGAGTGAGCGGCCATCTTAGGCTCGGCGCATCGGAAGATGGCCGCCCGTAGTAGCCAGACGTCCACTTGAGACTAAAAATTGTCGATAAAAAGAACTGTACGAGAATTTTTGGACATGTGAACGATTTAAAGTGCAGTGCCAGGTGGCAGGCAACCAAACCACAACTTACACAGCGTTACATAGTTCCCGCGTGGACTGAACGAGCGTTATATCAAATCTAACCTCAAATTTTTCTTGATACTCGTCCAAGATCTACAAAAGAACGAAGTAAAGGGACCGCTCTACAAAAATATCCCACATTCTCTCACCAACTGGCATATTCACCACTTTCTCAAATTGTTCTTAAAGCCTGAAAAACAAAAGAGTTCCACGATTTCAGTCTCGCCAGTCAAAAGTTGCCATAAATTTAACCGCGAATTTATACGCTGTCGTACTCGTATAAAACCGATTTAGTTTCGATTCGCCTCCGTCCTATCGAACGATAGCTCGCGATCACGAGATGCTCTCGCAAAAGCTCGCGTCGATTGCTCTTCACGCATACACGAATACATCTCAGCCTCGACGCTGGATTACGTACGAATGATCGTTGATTCGCATCGATGGAACGCAAATTGACGGGGTTCTCTTCACGCGGCTCCGGTCTAACAATACCCCGCGCGTAGTCTGACAGGGTTGAATTTATGACGAAGCGGTGCGGCAACGTGTATATAGTCCGCCACGATGAGATTCGTTAAGGCTCGTTACCGTTGGTCATGGGGGTCAACTGTACTTACCCCCACCACGACTCTCCAACGTTCCCGCATAAACACAGGGTATATGTATATTTCGTATTTGCAAATAATGCGTACGATGTAACCCATCGCGAATGTGGAGACGCAACTATTTATATGGGGTAGACAGCACGATGAATTCTGAACTGATATTCGCTATGTCACGAAAATTCGATTCGTCGCAGCTAAATCAAGTCCATCGTTTTCTATCGAGCTTGTTTATATTATTCATTAAACCGTCTGTCCATGAATCGATAAATTGAACAACGAGAATTTTAACAATCCTGATTTCGTCGCTAATTTTTTCGCTTATTATTTTGTTTTTGTTTTTGCGCATTAAATTGTCCAGTTTTTTTTGTTTAACGCAACTAAAGACGAAAGAGGATATCGATGTTGTAAAAACTAACAGGAGGCTGAAATATGCGGAGACGCTCCGTTAAACGTTCAAGGTGCGAGGGAATCGAGAGGAAGAGGTTCGTCCTCGTAACACTTCCCGAGCTACGTTTCGAGAATTGTCGCGAGACTGTATGATTCGCAACAAAATGCATCCGCCATATATCTCGCTCCGTTTGCTTCGACGTTAGTCGGTTCTAAAGCTAGCGATGCCGCAACGACCGTGGAGAGAGACGCGACGAGAGAAACATTTACAGTTACGAGCGTGTGTCGTTAAATTTTTTATCTCGTCGCGCACGTATCGCCACAATTGGAAAATTACTATGCAACGTGTAGTATTGCAATAACAACACACGAAACAAGCTCGATATATGCATTTCTGCATGCAAGAACTTATTGTATTCTCTATTAACGAGAAGTTTCATTAAAAACTAGATATGTACTCATTGATGGAACGTACATTTGCAAAAAGAAAAAACATCGGGGCTTTAATGAGTTATACTAATCAGTCGTCGAGACTGTGCGTGTTAGAAAAAAATATTGTATTTAGCTCAACGTGCACTAATGCGAACTATAATTTTCCCACCACTGATTACATTAGCAGGTGGCTTAACGATCGATGACCCGTAGGGTCGATCCTTTTACAAGATTATGTACCGTAATATATATTCGCATTTTTTCCAGCTATTCAACTTCTAACAGAACGTTTGCACTTTTCAAAATTATTTAATCAATTATTTAATCACGTGTTTCGAAATTTTTTCGAGGTTATGTAGAACTTTTAGCTTGGTTAAAAATTATGAAATATTTATTAACGTACCGGTTAACAACGCGATACGAAAAACGCGATGACATCTAGTGGCGCATGCTTGCAGCGCCTCGAGAGATCGTAACGCGTCAATAACGCGCGTGTCTGCCTAGCCGCCATTTTGTTCCCGCGCGGACGCCATTTCGTGCCAGGATCGCCGCCATTTCGCGCTCTCGACGAATAACGGTTACAAAGCGAATAAAGTTTTTTTTAGATATTCGTAAAATTTCTTTTAAATGTCGTGTCTCGCGATTTTATTCGAGGATAATTCCTCGCAATGGTCAGATTTATGACGATTTATGGAAACGTGGTGCACGTTCGTTCTTGAACAGAGCGCGATACTCTCGCGAGGTGGTAGGTGTATGCGTAATGGGTCGATATTCGACGGCGCCAGTCCAAGCTTCATCCCCTCCGACGTCGAATGGCGCCCGACACGCAGCTACCAACGACGCTACCCCTCCTAAGAGGACTACGGCAACTTCATCCCCGAGCAACCCCCGCGAGAACTTCAGTTCTGTCTAGGCCCGCAGACCGTCGCCTCCGAGAGTTGTGTACTATTATCTCACCGGTTCGTTCGCGAGACGCCACTTTTTTAACGTACAGCTCAGTCATTTATTCGTAGGACGTTTATTTAATTAACAGCAACAACAACAAACACAGCTAATTTAACCAACGTGCTTTCGGACATTATTATTTTCAAAAATTAATTTCATAGATTTTTTTTATTGTAAAATACTTAATTTAGGCAGATTCGACATCGAGTTTCACATAACTCGACGGGCAATAAAATCAAATCAAAGCGAAATTTCCTAAAATTGATTATTAATTTGATAAAAATTTAGCGTTGATTTACAATTTATTTTTTTCGTAAATTTAGCTGGTTTGTAAATTCGGTTGATCGAACACTGCAGTAAAATTGAAAAAAGATAGTGAAGCCGAGAAAATTCAATTAGCTTTGTGGGATTACTTGAAATTCCTTTATCTTGACGTTTATCCTCGTTCGTGTTTGACATTACGCTTTTCGAAAGATAGTCGATGTCGGGAAGTCGTATATAGTTCAATGAAATTCAAGGGTCATTGAGAAGCCTCGATTGTCCCGTTATCCCGAAAACAATACAACCAGGAACCCTCGGGCTTCGTCGTGTCACGATCGGTTACATTTCTCCCTCGAACGGTACGACCAATGACCATTTTCTTTCACCGTGCGTTCACCCTCGTGGAAAATATTCCTCGGTCAATTTTTCTTCACCACCGAACACTCTAAACGTTGACGCGGTCACGGAAGCGCGATCGAGACGAACGATAATATCGAAAACATAATTTTTTCCCTCGCGATAATTTTATCGAAGATATTTTATCGTGGCAAAACGACGAACGACACGTAATAATAATAATAATTAGCTGAAGAGAGTGTTAGTGAATTTTTCGTTTTTATTTTACTTTTGTCGTTGTAAAACTGGAAGCCATGACGTCAACCTTGATCTTGTCGAAGCCTTCGAAGAAGGTAAAGTCAATTTGATATTTCTCACGATGTATCGATTTCACCTACAGCTCAACTGTGTATATTGTCGCAAAGTATAGTGATCGGACTATGAATAGAACAAACACTACGTTCAATTTATCGCAAGCCCCTATCACGATATGCTATTTTACCTTCAAATAAATTGTATTTTTATTCAAAGGCAAACTTTACCGCCAATGCTTGCTAATTATCGTAGTTCTTCGCAGGTCGATCGAATAATTATAATAATTTCATTAAAATAATCATAATAATTGACTAAACATTACAATAATTGTATAAAAATAAAAATAATTACATTAAAACAATAATAATTATAGTATAAAAATTATAACGATCGTATTGAAAAATCGATGAAAAAATCGAATTTCAAAAAAAGAAAAGAGAATCGTGAGTCTGGATACGTTTCGATTGAGTTTTGGTTAGGAATGTGCGACAAGTGGTCGTCCGTCGCAATTCCATAAACCCCAGACTCGTTCTCTTGACACGCGGAAATAATTTCGAATACCAATTGGCTCGTGATCCGCGAGAAGAACGAGCCCGGCTTTCGGTGTAGATTATAAGATTTCATCTAGATGACGCGCGTTGCCGAGGAGATTGCAGGGAGAAGGGAAAGACAAATCTACGATTCCCAAGTGCGAGAACAGAGTCCGCGCCGTTTCCGTAAATAGAAGTCACGCGAACGTTAGCTTCGACCCGATCGAATCGCACAAAGATACGATAGTTCTGTGAGAATTGCAAGGCTCTTCGGCGACAAAATGCCCATTTCTATTTAAAGACGATTGGCGAGTTTTACGATTGCTCGACTTCTCAATTTAACCAAGAAATTCAATTGTTACGAATTTTGCAATTTTTAATATAAAATGTTAATGCCAAAAAAAAATTTAGCAAAAACTTATTGATGGAGTTGACGTCTGTTTTAATTCAAATTTATTGATAAAATAATTTCTGTCTATGTTGATAAAAAAATAAAAATAAAGAAGAAAATAAAACGTCTCGATAATAATCGTCGTTTAATCGAGGCTTTGCACTCTCGACGCGACGTAATAGAGTCGAACGCTTCAATCATCCTACAATCGTTATTAAATGCTCGAGCGCGAGTTATAGTGCCAATAAATCGTGGAACTCTCGAGATTCTCGTTTCTTCGTTCTACTGCAAGCATCGACCACCAGATTTACATAACGTCTGGCATTTAAAAAAATAAAAATCGTGTCGCCACGACACGTGAGAATTATAAGAAATTGTTTATTTCGTCGTCAAATTAGCATAGGACTTCGTCATTTAATAGTCAACGAGGAAAAATATCCTATACGCAATTAATTAACATATTTATTTACATTTATTCGTATAAGAATACTTATAAATAAATAAACAATAAATAAATGTGAATAAAAAGAAAAATAATAATTTTCGATATTATATATTTATATACGATATTTATCTTATTTCAGTTACCACAGGTTTTATTTAAAGCCCTTTTTTTAAAGAATAAGGCACATTTCTCTCACGCGTCTTATTTAACTTATCTTTAAAATTACCACAAATACAAAAAATTCGCCGCAACCGCCATGTTTACATCCTCGCTAAAAACGTGAACAATAAAGTTTGACGGTTACAGAGAAAATTAAGAAAGACAATCACGACGTTGCAGCTTGATAGGATTCTCCTGCCTCACGCGATTTGTCAGGGAAAGTTCGTAACGAGCTGTCATCACCGCTAAAGGCTTTCACAATTTTGTTTTCCTCTTCCCTAGCCGTCCGTCGCGTCTCTCAAATCCGGATTCTCCGTCAACCACTGCGTCTCTCTATTCTTTCGACAAAGTCTCAAACTCGCTCAGCATAGAAACCAATTTTGCCTCGTCTCGACATTAATTCTTCTTTTTTTTTTTTAAATCGAAATACATTTTTGTTTTTTCAACGTATTTTTTTCGTCCTCTAATTAAAAGAAATGTATAAAAACTCGTCGAGGTTTTTCGATTCGCGATGAAGAAAGAAGCTTTTTATGGCGGTGTTTGTTGCACCGTCGGGGGTTTCCCTTTCAGGGTCGCTGCCCTCCAGTCGCGAGAAGCCTACGGTCGCGAGGCACGACGGGCGTTCTCTTCGTTGAGTTCGCGGTCTTGCCGACGCGCTCTCGTAGCCCCGATGGGCGCGTTCCACGATGCGTTGCCCATATTCATGGACCTACCTACCTATTCGCGAATGTTTTGAAGTTGACGAAGGAAAGGAGGAACGGTGAGCCGAGGGCCACGATGCACGACCGCGCGCTAATTCAACGTGTACGTACCGCATTCTCTCCCGCATCTTCTCGTGGTTTCTCCCTTCTCGTTACTCTCGTGAAACTTCTCGTATTTATAGTTCTTCGAACGAAGGTCTCGAAATCGCTACTCGGGGTACGAGTTTCTCGCGCGCATCGTTCTCAGCCCCTGCCCTCTCTTCTTATCCCTTTATCTGTCTCTCGTCGTACCGATATTTAAACCAGTCGATAAAACTTCACCATTTGGATATTTTTTATTCTCTCTCACTGATCTTTCCGTTCTTATAGTTCATCGATGTTTTCTCGTTTACGAGTGAATTCGTCGGAAAGTAAAATTTTCAGTGCTTTACGGATTGAATTTTTAATTCTCTGCTCGAACAATATTGGATAAAATTGGGTCGAGATATTTTTGTTGTTTTTTTAAAATATTTTATACGTAATTACATTTATTTATAATTTAATCAATATTCATTTTATAAATGAATTTATCTCTTGATTTATTTATAAATGTAATTATGTTTTATTTTCAAAGAAATTTTTCAATATTCTTTAAATTAAAGAAAAATATTTTGGACGAAGTTCGATATGAATTTTTATTACGCCCGTATGTTCGATTATTAAATTAGCGATAGAAATATGAAATTTTACATCGAACTATCGGATGTGATTTTCAAATTGACGATTTTCGGAGAATCGTGTCAACGATTTTGTTTTATCCATTGTGCGCGATACGACGTTGACGCTAACGCGCCAAGATTTATTGCAACGGAGATACATGAACAATAAATAAACACCCGCCTCGTGCCACGCTTATTATCCCAGCGTGAAGTTCAACTGGTCGACGAACTTCTCGAATTAGATTTGAGTTAACACCGAGCTCTACCGCGTCAGCCCAATGCCCAGAAGCTCTTATGCGGCCAACCGTGTGGACACCTCGCTACGCATTACGCTCCAGCACAATAAAGAAGTTCTTCCTCTGACTTACAAATATTATAATGCCAGACGATTGTCCTCGTATAATAGACGAATAAATTCTTAATATCCGCTCCTTACTTTGTTTCTTTTTATTGGTCATTTCATTTTTATTTCGAAGAATTTGAGGAAATTGAATTATCGGGAACGCCGAAGAATTTGTAGTGTCGCAATGTTTTTTTCACGATCGATCGATTCGTACGTAAAAACGTGTACGAAATTTTTTCGAAATTCTGTCAATTTGGATATTTCTTTAATTAAATATTCTTTCTCTTTTTTTCTTTTTGCGTGCGGAAACCTCTCTACGTTTTACGGACGAGCACAATAAAGAAGTTCTTCCTCTGACTTACAAATATTATAATGCCAGACGCTTGTTCTCGTATAATATACGAATAAATTCTTAATATCCGCTCCTTACTTTGTTTCTTTTTATTGGTCATTTCATTTTTATTTCGAAGAATTTGAGGAAATTGAATTATCGGGAACGCCGAAGAATTTGTAGTGTCGCAATGTTTTTTTCACGATCGATCGATTCGTACGTAAAAACGTGTACGAAATTTTTTCGAAATTCTGTAAATTTAGATATTTCTTTAATTAAATTTTCTTTCTCTTTTTTTCTTTTTGCGTGCGGAAACCTCTCTACGTTTTACGGACGAGCACAATAAAGAAGTTCTTCCTCTGACTTACAAATATTATAATGCCAGACGCTTGTTCTCGTATAATAGACGAATAAAATCTTAATATCCGCTCCTTTTACTTTGTTTCTTTTTCTTGGTCATTTCATTTTTATTTCGAAGAATTTGAGGAAATTGAATTATCGGAAACGCCGAAGAATTTGTAGTGTCGCAATGGTTTTTTCACGATCGATCGATTCGTACGTAAAAACGTGTACGAAATTTTTTCGAAATTCTGTAAATTTAGATATTTCTTTAATTAAATTTTCTTTTTCTTTTGTTCTTTTTATTTTTAATGAAAACGAATTTATTTTTATGCTGATAAATAAATGTTTGAAACATATTTTAAGCTCGTCCTTCGAGGAAACTTGTCCGTCTTCCTTCCTTGGTCCTTTATGGAAAGCCCTTGCGGCATTTCCCGAATGGGATCGAGTCGTTCGATCGTCACCTTCTATTTTCAACGACGCCCGAGAATTTCGATTTATATGCTCGAAGCGACACCCGCAGGATGCGACGACGAGGAACGCGGTGAATCCCAATCGAGCGCGTCCTTACGCCATAACATTGCGTCTGCCTTGTTCGGTTTCGTTGAATGCGCGGATACGAGAAATAATAAATTAATTTTTAAAAAATAGACATCGTCGCCTAACTCGAATTCGTGGAAAGAATGTTTTTTTTTCTTCAATAAACCGTGAGAAAATGAAAGATTTAAAAAATATCTTCGAAGTTCGCGTTTTTTCCCCCGATTCGTTCGAATTCTTTCGCGTCGAAAAGATTTAGCGCCACGCGCTTCTTCCTATCGCGCCCATGTCCGCAATTCCTTCACGGAATAGAGGATTTCAAATTATCATTAATTCGCTGATTTCGTGGCGTTCGCGTGGAAAAAATTGCTAACGCGACGATTTACGTGGAAAAAAAACGACGAGGCTCGTCGCGAAGGTGAATGCCACCGAAATCCACGTGCTTCTTGTGCAATAGAACGTCTTAAGATTATCGAGAATCGAACTTTGCGTTTTCGAAAATAATATTTATTCCGCATTTTCGAATTTCACTTGAAAATATTGTGTTTTTTTCAAACATCTATTTTGTAAACTAATCCTAATTTTTTGCATTTTACTACTTTTTGCTATTTATTTTAAAAAATCCAATCCACCCAAACCCATCGTATAAAAAATAAAAGATAAATAAATAAATAAATCGTCAAAAGTCACCCGATTTTTTTGAAACCCACATACCCATCTCCCTTAAGGATAAAAAATTACCAATCTCAAGACCGGAACATGCATCGCGTACGCAATTTAAAAAAAAAATCGTAATTAGGTGTCGCGTGTCTGGCGTGATTTTTGACTCCGCGTTTATTCGGTCGACGATTGCATTTTATCGAATCTAAGCCACGTCGGACGTTCGACGAGAGCGCTGAGCTATCCACCGTCTGTAAAGGTGAACGTGTGAAAGACACGGATGGATTTGCAATTTTGCGTCTCACTCGCTCAAGCAAATCGCGTTCCTCTTTTGAAATTGCTCTGCGAAAAAAAAAAATCATACACGCATATAGCTACGTGTATGTTTATACGTGCGAGTTTGTGTAAGCATTTTGTTTGCGTCTTTAATAATCCGAGAGCCTCGATGCCACTGCAGTTTCTCGCGAGAAGTCGATGGAATTAGTTGGCTCGTCGTATCCTGGTCAAACTTTGCCTCACTCACCGACAAAGTTTCCATCCTGAAATTCGCTCGTTTGGCTAATTGAAGTACTCGAACTCGAACCTAAAGTGGCTAAGACTGTAACGAAATTATCTAGTTTCGCATAACAAATATACTCGATATGTAAAATATCGACCATCGATCGAACAAAAATTTTTAACAAACGTGACATTCGAGATTTTTTGCACGACCGGGTGTGATAAATTTATATTTGTTTTGACTCTGACAACAAACGTGCGGTTTTAACTTTTTTACGTTACGAGAGGATTGAAATATTTGAAGAATTTGTTTTTATTTTGTTTTTTTCAAGTAACAATGCGTTTTCTGACGAATATTCTCAGACGGAACAGGGTGAGCTTATTTTTTCGAAAATTGATTCCCACAATTGTGTAAACGTGACAAAGTTATATGTATATTTTTTTTTAGAAATATGACAAAAATGTGATTATGACGATAAAAAGAACGTTGGAAATTAATTTCGCGTTGTTTTTTTTATTGATTTCAGGAATACGATCTCGAGCAAAAGATCGAAGTTGAGATCAAGATGCGAGAAGGATCGGCAAGATTACTGGCGGCGGCTCGTCATCGGGCCCAGAGCCTCGAGGCTGCCAGGGCCCTCTTGACTTCGAACGAACGAATGTCGGCTTACATGGCAGAATTACAACGTCGCAAAAAGGAACCAGTCAATAAGTCGAGGTAAAGAAAACAAAATTCGTCGTTCAATATTTGTATCTTTTTATTTCCTGGACACTCGTGAAATTTATAATATATAAACGCGTGACAAATAAAAATCGTCGATAACGCGTAATAAGAATTATTAAAGAATAAATAATCCATTTCATTCAAAAATTTAATAAAACATTTTTTTTGGATAATTGTCATTAAATAAATTTCAATGAATCATTTTTATATTTTCTTGATTGATTTTAAATGCAGACTTTTTATAACGACTTTTGTTTTGTTTGTTTTAGTCTGCCATCGAGTACCGCCCGTGTCTCCTTGTCGGAACTTCGAGTTCCCCTGATGTGGAGGGATTCCGATCACTTCAAGAATCGCGGAGATTATCGTCGTTTCGCAGTTTTTTGTCTGGCCCGAGTTGGTACAGAGATTCACGATACAGCTCTGCTATGCCCCGTTGATCGGGCACTCACGGACATAAGTTTTCCGGATGTTCTTCTCTTGTAAGTTTTCATGTTTTTTCTCCTGTTTTTCTGTTTTGTTTTTTTTTTTTTATTAGTCGAAAAGTTGATTTAAAAGTTGACAATTGTATTCGCAGTAACAACGTACCCGCCGATTTCGAGCTCACACTGGAGATATACAGTCACATACTTCAAGAGGATTTGAGTATCGCGAGCACACCACGAAGAATCAAACGCACAATTCATTCCTCGATCTCCAAGACCGTTGGAAAAAAATTGGCTGCCTCGCTGCGCGACGAATTAAATTCCGGAAAACTGTGAGTTCGAGCGAATATCTTTTCGAGATCGTTTAAAGAATGTATTCGTCGTTTATAAATTATTCTTATTACCATTTTATCTCGAACGTTTTTACTTATTATTTCCAGTGGTCCACATTTCGAGCTCATGGCATCCGCCAGGTTGACGCTGGACGACACCGACGAGAATATTCATACGCACGATCTCGTGATTAATAATTTAGGTGAGTTACGATAATCGTCGACGATCGTTGATGTCGTTTAATCGTTACTATAGAATGAAGAAGAAATAAGAATATTTTGACATATTTTCCTTTAAAATTTATTGTTTCTAAGCAGAAAATAAACACCATGCTTTGCCACTCTTCGGACACTTTTGTTGTCGCCTCGCGGCCCAGCCCGAATGTGTTACGAACGAAGTCTGCGCCGGAAACGTTAGTCTAAACGGGAGAAATTGTTGGGCACGGCTACAAAGTTTTGCCATTCAGAGTTGGGATTCACGAAAACTGGCTGACGAGGAACAAACCCCCATTCACACTATTCCTGTAAACAAGGTAAATCAAAAATAGCACCGAATTTAAATGAAACTTGCAGTTAAACGTAATTTCAGATATAAACGCTCTAAACATTTTTTGCCTACAGTCGTTTTATTCAAATAAATAAATATTTGCCAATAAATTATTATGCTAAAATTAAAGAATAAAATTGACAATGATGGGTCGAATATACATTTATTTATTCGCTCAGGAAACGTCGATACAGCCATGTAAATCTTCGTCGAAAGAGCTGCGAATCGTGAACAACGTGGACGGTTCTGAAAAAACAGCGACCATCAGGCTAGAGTCGAGCGAGGAGGCACAGAAATGGCTGAGACAATTGGTATCCCACGCAAAAGATCACAGTCGATGGAAACACGCGGCTGAATCGATTCAGGAGGTACCTTGTATCGAAAGCGCGAGAAACTCGTTCATCAGCAATAAAAGACAGGGTTCTTTGTACGACGAGACGCCTCTGATCGGTAAGCCTTAAAATGGATTCTTTTACGTTAAGAATTTGGAACGAGGGAGCTTGCACATTTTTATTTGTTTGCTAATGCTATTTTTTTGCTTATGTTATTCGCAGAATCTGTCCAATCGGATTATTCGTCATCGAGACCAACGGTGCAAGAAATTTTCGGTCTCACGCCAAGCACCAGCCTGAGCAGCTGCAGTTCCAACAGTCCACCGAGTCTACGTTCACGTTCTCTCAGTACCAGCGGTCCGCGAAAGCTGAGCGCAAGCGCGCTAAAGTCTCACTGGCCGTTTTCATCCAAAGGACACGATTAAAATCGCGGTCTGAAACGATTCGCGGAATTATCGCGGTCTCTTGAGGAGTCACCGAGATGATACTCGAATTTCTGGCAGCGAATCGGAAAACACGAGAGTCCCCTGCAAGTCCTGAAGATGTGATTCTCGAAAGAAATAAAACTTCCCCAGCGTGTCTAGCAGAACCGGTGGATATCCGCAAACGAACGCGAAGAAGTATGAAAGAGCGGTATGAAGAGGTCGGAGGTTCTGGATAGAATACTTTCCTTTCTTTTGTTTTTCTCTTGTAATATTTTCCACCACTTCCACCGCTCGGAACATCTTGTTTTAAGAAGACTGAAGAGGAAAATGTAACGCTGACAGAGACAACACTCTGTGGCCATATTTCCCGTTCAAATGCAAAGACAACGGATCGTCCAATCCGAGGATAGTAAAACGCGTATTTGGTATTCTTCGATTTAGATTATTCTCGATGATTCTTCGATTCTTCCTGCGTTTAACACGAATAAATTATGTTTATTTGCGTTAAGCGTTTAGAACGTGGTCTGGCGAAGACTTGACTCCGAGAAATCGGTCGAACATCCGTCGTACGAAATAATTCGCGATCAAGTGCCCTTAGGAATTCTTTTCTTTTTCTTGAGATCGAATCGTTTAGTTTAGCGACTCGGCTTTATCGCTGTAATGGGAGGAACCCGTTCGTAAAACAGCCCAATTATATTTTATTCGCGAAATACGCTTACGAAAAACTCCCGAGAGTGAAAATGAGTTTTTCAAATACGACTCGTGTACGCCATAATTTTTTCTTCTTTTCTTTCCAATAATTATTTCGATAATCGCTCTGTGAATCTCATCTAAACGACTGAGAATTTTGTTGTCGAGTACGTCTTTCAAATTTCGTTGCTATAGGAATATCGAATTTCATTTTTGTTCAATCGACGATTATTTTATGATTTTTTTTTCTCATCCATTAATCGCCTTAGAGCGTTGACTATGCTGCAGAAATTAAAATAATAATGATCGGAGGACGATGGATCGATGTTTTTGCTTTTGTTTCATATATGTAGAAAACACATAGAGACAAAAACATTTGAAACAGGATTTAACGATCATCGGCGATGATATTTCAATCATAAATTGCAACTGCGTGTATAAACGATTTAATAATTATATAAATATATTATACACATATACATATTATTCTTATTATTACTGCCACTTTTTTTCTGTTTCTAGATAATATAATCGATGCAGAAACTATAAGATATACCAATGTCATTTCATTACCTACATTATATATATATATGTATGTTTATTAAACGCAGAGTATTTATACATTTTTCGTTTTTTTTCCCGTTTAATTTATTTATGATTTTTCCATCAGAGTCTAATAAACAAATTCTGACGATCTAATTAGTTCGAAGGTACGATCCAATGACTAAGTCGATTTCTTCATACCTGCGCTGAAGCTTGCAACTATCGCGACGATAGTTATTCCTTGAGCAATGACACGCGCACGCATCATGTACTGCGACATTAACGACCGCCCATGAAGAAAATTGTAAATTCCATAAGTCAAGGCACTAATTGTCGCTGCACATCCTGGAAATAAATATAATGGATTATATTCAAAATTCGAGTTATTCGTAAGTATACTGACCAGCGAGAAAGTGGGGGGAGAGAATTAACTTTTTTGAACCTTATGTACTATTTTAATTTAATATGCAATGAATTTTTCTCCATTCTTATTCTTATGTAATAAGGAATTAATTTGTACGTCCTAATAATATGTATTTATGCAGAAAATATGGCACTCTGGAAAAACAATGTTTTGTATTTGTCGTTTTGGTTCAAAGTGCACGAAATCGAAGAAAGAAGTAATTTGCAACGCACGCAGGTAAGTTGCTTTATACCGGTCAATCGGGAGACTCAAGATTGTCGGACGTATGTTTAGAGTTCAGTCATTGGCATGTTTATCCCTACCTCGATTGTTTAGTGTAAGTTATATGTCGGTGTATTGATATCAATTATGATATTCTGCACCTTAAAATCAGTTTTATGATATTCAATCGAGGACCGTGTTCGACGGAAACTACAATATTATATAGAATATCGAAAAGGCAAAACTGGATATAAAACCGTTCCAAAGGTTTGAGGTTATATTCACCTAATGGTATGACAGGATCCGCCTTGAACTTGCGAATACCTTTCTCCATGAACGTTTCGGACGGTTTTACTTCATCCATTTCTTGTCTCAATCTCACCCAGTCGAGCTCCTCGGCTCTTGGTATATTAGTCGACATCGTAATAAAATTTATTAGCTAAGAACAAACTCGCTACGATGGTTAACCAAAGAATATCTTATGTCATAATATCTCGGTTTCTTGTACGAAAATTCACTAGCCCGAAAAAACTGGATGTTGAATTAATTACAGGCCTCTCGAAAAATGTTGATTCGTTTGCCAAATTCCTGAATGTTGACGTATCTTCAATCAGTATATTATGAACGTTGTTTATATTTTCGAATAAACCTATTATCGCAGAAAACAAATGCTATCCAATTTTTCATATGCGCACTACGAACATTTTACCTCCGCCGTGATCTAACAACTTGAATGATGCGGATTGCCGTTCAGTTAAAATTGCCCATACAATTTCTGCAATTTCAGGATAATTGGGGTCAGTTACAAATTTGATTTGGCCATTGAAAACTACAGTTTTTATTAGGATAACATTCAGTCGTCGTGATTGGAATGTATTGTTCAAGTTAAATTTGACTACCAGATTTTAATCGTAATCGAAAATCACGGAGTCAGACAACTTCACACCAGCAATTTGTTTTAAATTTCCTCAAAAACGTATTACCCACGAAACAATATATTTAAGCTGCTACTCATCGTAACAATCGATTAATCAACTTCAAATAAAAATAATTCAAGTTACTTAACAAACATCGCATAGGTAATTCGAGCTACAGTGTACGGATTATCTCCATCGGTAAGTTAGTCTACTTATTAGGAAACTCAAGAGATGGCGCGCCTCCTCGTCTTATCCGCAGAGCATTAGGAAAGTGCTCGGCAGATAAAGCGAGGTACGTGTTAAACAAAATGATAAATACTTGGAAGAAAATTATTTATTCAAATTCAAGTTACCTTGTCTAATTTGCTTTCAATATATATTATTATTTTCTCCAATACTAAATTATACAATTGTTGCCTCTTCACGTCGCAGAAATAGTCGCGAATAAAGTTACATATTTTGGTCCGTGATCCAAATAACCCCACCAAGATTATCAGTGATTTATATTGCCCGACTAACGAGTTCGCGCTGTTAACGCTTGCGTAGCGCTCTTTTATTGCTTCACCCTCCAAAGAAATCTGCTCCTAAGTGTACATTCTAGTATACATCTTGGGCTCTGTTTGTGTTGTAGCAGCGCAACTTTTGTAACATCTAGCTCGAATCAATGCCTCCAAATTTATAAAACAGAAGACATAAGTGCTTTACCCCGATATCAAAAGTGCCTCTTACGCCCGTTTTCCAACCGTCAATCTCGAACCTCGTTCGTACCCAGGCAATCGCACGATAATCACCCTATTCCAGACTCTCTTGCATTATTTCATGGTCGACTCTCCTTAATATCGAACCGAGGTAATCATGACATAAAAACACGACCCATACACAAACGACGATAGCGCGATACTGGAGGGTTGAAAACATGGTGCGCGATGCGGGTCACCTCGAGTCGCTAAGAGGGGGCAAACACGTCGGCAGCGCGGGAGGGGAGATTCGTTCGGGAGCGATCGGGGATGGTCGGCGAACGAGATCGGAACAAGAGGAGCGAGAATCGCGGGGCTGAGAAACAGAGAGAGCCAATAAACTTGGCGGCGACCGCGGTATATCGACGGTGAGAGGGAATAAAGAGCGAGAGAAGCCGATAGATCCTGCGCGACAAGGAGGAGAAGCGACTCTCACGCGGACGTAGTCCGTGGGAGATAGAGACGCAAACGGTCCAACGAACGTAGACGGGAATACGAAGTGACAACAGGAGCGGGCGCTAGTAGGGAGCGAACCGGAGCGAGTGAGACGGCGGTAAGGTCGCGGCGCACCGTGCTGGGCGACGATCGAGCGGCGGCGGGGGAGCGCAACTGTCGGAGGAACGACTCAGCTCCGCTACTAGCTCAGCAGTCTCGTTGGTCCGGCGCTAGCTAGTGTGCCGTTGTGGCGTGACAATGGCAGTAGTCGTAATTGTGGCACGGTGCATCGTCGTGATCAGCTGATCGTACAAAACGTAATAAACGACTACTGCCAGAATAAATAAAACGACGACGCCGTGCGTTTTCGCGCGGTCTTCGCGCGTCCCCTCTCGGCACGTTATATCTCCAATCGAAACAACAATAATAATTAAATTAATACAAAAAAATAGAGAGAAATCCGATCGAAGATTCGTCGTCGCGGAAGATCGTACGGAAAACTTTGTTGTTTTATCGAGCTATCGTTTATCGTTTAATTTATTCGACGCGCTCATGTTCGATCTCTTGTGTTTGTGTCCTCGTCAAGATCGTTTACATGTGCGCCGCGTGTGTGAGGAAAGGCGCGAAAATCGCAAATAGATAGGGCAGGTAAATGTGCTGCAACCATGCCAGCGAGGAAGTACAGAAGGGATACGAGTGAAGTGAGCTGCTGCCTCAAATATGTGATCTTTGGATTTAACGTCTTGTTTTGGGTAAGTCGTCGTTTCGTTCTTCATCCTTCCTACGTATATTGTACGAGACTCGATAACTCGAAAAAAATTATTTAAATTTAGAAAATGCATTTATAAGTATTATGAAAATAATTTGAATGTTGTATAAGGTTTTGAAAATATTTCGAATATTCGGCAACGTCATAAAAATATTGTAAATATTTGACAGCGTTAAAAACATATTTTTTTAAAATATTTGAAATATTTGACAACGTTATAAATATATTTTTGAAATATTTGACAAAGTTATACAAATATTTGAAATATTTAACAACGTTATAAAAATATTTCAAATGTGTGACAACGTTATAAAAATATTTTTAATATTTGACGACGTTATAAAAACATTCTAAATATTTTACAATGATCAGCCTTAAGATAAACGACGAAGGAATCTTACCCGACGTGTGCAACATGCTCATCAGGAATGTTTTCGTCACGTGGGTGACGAATGACTCGATTAGATGTTAATTATAATACGCCTGACATTAGAATTGCAACGGCATAATTATCTATCGACGTTCACGTTGAAGCAAATTTACGTCTGACTACATAATGTCCATACCTACTTACCGTCTAGTGATTAGTCGCGCGGACAAAAACGCGGATATTCCCTCGGCGCTTTCGTGGACGTCAACCAGCCACTTGCACGAGCCACGTATTTACCTACTTTGAACAACCGTAGTGGACTTCCCATTAGCCCGTAGATACGTACAGTCAATCGGGAAAAGAGCGAGAAATAACGAAGACCGTCTCGAGATCGCGAACCCGAGAAACAAAAGAAAATATTGTCGTAAATAATATTTTAATAAAATCTGTTTTTTTAGGATTTGTTTATTTTCATAAAAAACAACACGATGTTTATTGAAAAGAAACAAATGGAACGAGTACAAATTTCGCTTTAGTCAAATATACGTAAAATCGCTACATCGTTAAAAAAAGCATACTGATTAAAAAATCGAGAAAATAAATATTCAAAAATTCTCAAAAGAAATGACAATTTTGTTGCATAAGTTTGTAGAATTTTAGAAATTATTGGTAATTATGTTTGTAGTTGCGAAGGGACTCGAACGACGACGCTAATTTATGAAAATATTCTTTCGAAAAATATTTCGTGTTAAAACAACCTTTCCTCTTCTAAAATAGTTAATTAGAGCGTATCAAAGAAACGAGGTTTACTTTTATCCTATGCCGTCGTGTTATCAAAGTCCGACAAAGCAATTCGATCCAATCAACTCAATTAGATTATCACAAAATCCTAAATCTTCAATTTTTTATAAAAATATTAACACGAGACGAGTACTAAATTCGTCACAATAATTAAAAAGTATTTTATCGCTGTATGAAATCCTAACATTTGGTGCATTTCGAGCCCTAATGACAAAAATAAAAAAAAAAACAAGAAAATTCTGATAAAAAATCCGATAAAAAATCGATCTAATGACGATGAAATAAATAAATAAAAAATTCTCAAATAAAAAACGTTTTCAAAAATTTCGAAAAATAAAAAAAAAACAATTTTTATCGTACCTTGCCCGAATAGTCGCGCAGTAATCTTCGTACACCGTTTACAAAATTTCAGTGCTCTTCGTTATGACACGAGTATCGTAATAATAACACCATGTGCTTCTCGACGCGGTCTGTTTATTGCCTGTTCCATGCCAGTGATATCTGGATAAAGAGCAAAAAAAAAACAAAGGTAGCTTCGGTGAAATAACGCCGAGTTCGAAAGGATTTTCGAGTACGCGTGTACACGCGTGGAAAATGCATTTTGAACAAAAACAAAATATTCGTCTCTCTTTTCATCCCCTATTTATATTCGCTGGGATTACATTTCGTTCGAACGAGTCTACCGTAAATAAACAAATGCTGAAATTTAAATTTACACAAAATCGGTGTTGCACGCTTTCGACGAATGTTCACTTCATAAATCATCGCGACGAATAGATCGTTCGAATCAACCCTACCGTCGAGTATCGCGGTGTGAATTATGACCGCGCGTGGTTTGCAACATTAATGTCGAGGCACATATTGTCCCGCGAGCCAATCAACCGCGCAAACCTGATGAATTTTAACGTAAAATAATTAATTAGCGCGATTGACGAGACCCGCCTCGTTAATGAGAAGCTGACTCGGTACCCCGAGCCAATCGGCTAATTAGTTATCGTTATAAATATGAATTTTGAACGACGATTTTCAATTTTTTTTTCACCGTCAATTATCACGCGGTTCGTGTAAAGTTTGAAAATTTTGCATAACATATACGTACGGTTAAAATTAGTTCCTTAACTCCCGTGCCTGAAGTTAAGTGGCTGACTACAACCTTTAGTAGGTACAAACTTTGTAATCCCTGTAATATTCAAATTCACGAGTGTGTATAATCATAGTAATTACCGTGTAAAGTGCAAGTATTCGCACGGAGTATCGAATAATTATCGGAACTGGGGCGAACAAAAATTCAACGATAATACGAAAACAGCGAGTCGATCGTCGAAACGGCCATTTTCATTATCTTCGTTCCATATAAATTTCGTACGATCGATCAAAATTTATCGGACTTAGTTCGATAAATTTTAATAAATAGTCTAATCTCGTTTAATATCGTTAACGAAAACAAAAAATTCATCTTTAATCCATATCGTTAGCTTCGCGAATCGCGAGTCTCGAACTCCGTCCGTACTCCGAAAAGCGCGGCCAGCGTTTCGAAAAATGTAATTATTTCACTCGATTCGCGAAAAAAAACGTTCGATAAAAGTATACAAAAAAATGACAACAAAAATTCGAACGAGGTTCGATTCGTCGATGTTCGAAATTCGTCGATCGCTCGAAGCGTATTATCGCTCGACCGCCTCGTCTCTTTTCGCTTCGCCTCTTCTTTTCCGGACCGTTCGTCCTTTCCTCGCTCCAACTCCCTCGCGTTCGTCTCCATTTTCTCTCTTTCCTTTCCTCGTATCCGCTCTTCGATTTCACTCTTCTTTCCACCCGATACATAGGGAGGTAGACGCGTTTGAGGAATCTCATTATAAAAGTTGTCCGTGGATAAAACCGGTTTTGCTCATCTCACGTGGCCACTCGGACCTCGCTATACGGCTCTGTATTCTCGTATAGGCACGAGACTTTGCAACCGATTTGTCTGGTCTGCTTGTGAATTGTTCGTTAAAACAAACGAAACGAAGACGAGAGAGAGAGAAGATGAAGAAAGAAGAAAGAAGAAGAAGAAGAAAGAAGATTATGAAAAAAGCCAAAGAAAAACGAACAAGTCGAGTAGCACCTTCAATCTTTCGTCCGGCGTTCGCGCCAGTCGGAGGCTGGCGCTCTTTCTTTCCTCGAGGTTCGAATATGCCAGTAGAAAATACACGTATTCGCCATACACGGCCATGAAAAAGATTCGTTCCACCTACGCTCGTTTTGTGCCTTTCGCCCCTCCCCCCATTCCATCCCCACCACTTCCACCTTTCCACCACTGAAACGTCGAGACGAGCGCTACGTATATAAACCCAAACTATATATATATATATATATTTATGTGTACATAAATACAGTGGGCAGCTCGAGTCTCCGTTGCAAATTGCCGAGTGACTGAACAATAATGAAAAAAAAAAACGAAATAAAAAAAATAATCGTGTCGTCTAGACGATGCGCAGAAACAACCCCCCAGTGCTAACAATACACAATCCTATACATCCTGTGTCCAGGATTCGGGAGATCGGGGGTGTGTGTATTTGGCCGTAAATCATTTATTATCTTGGTGTAGCCATCGTTCGCAGATCTGTGCGACTGATGTACGAGCGAAGCCACTTCGAGGCCGTTAAATTTGACAAAAAAAAAAACACGTCGTTTCCTCGATACCTACGATTTTTTTGAAGGATGATCGATCGAATATTTTCACGGTTCGTTCGACTCGAACAACAATTGTAAATATAGCAAACTATAAAAATGAGGTCGATACTCTCGAGTAACTTTTTCTAACGTGGAATTTTTAGACACGCTTTGCGTTCATTCGCGTCGAATAAAACAAAATTGTAAATATCTTCGCAGACATTAGCGACGTATCGTTTTTATTATTAAATTTGTGTTACACGAGTTTCGCTCCTACGTGCGAAATAGAAGGAAAAAAGATATCGAAGTTCTTGGATACGACGAGGATAAAAAGTAAATTCGTCTTATACGCGGAACGTCCGGTCAGCCTTTAAGGACTTTGCCTGTGTCTTCGAGCGCGCATAACGACGAATGATTTCATCGCTTTTTGCGTCGTGCGATCGCCCAGTCGGTTCGACGAAACGAGCGAACGATGACGTTTTTCGTCGCGGTTTTCGATCGGTTTTCATGAAATTTCGTGTGACGCTCGCGCATGCGCGTTACAGCCCTTTCAATTTTCAAGCTTCATTCGTCGTTGTTCGGTTCCCGAGGATATCCGGAGAGAAAACGACTCGAGTGGAATCTGCGAGAATACTCGGGGTTTTTCTTTTTCTTCTTTTTCTTACAAGGTCAGCGAACGAACGTCCGTTTCCTTGGATCGTGGCTTCGAGGTTGCTCACGTAGTTTCGTGGGCAAGATTACCTTCGTACCGTGTCCAACTGAAATTACGCGCTTTATCTGCTACACGCAGTCTTCATAAATATTGTTTTGTTTTTTTTTATCATCTTTTCGCGAAATGTGTTTAGCTGGAAAACATTGAGTTTGCTCGTTCGATAGATCGGCGAATGCGCTGTTTTTCGAACGAAAATTACGCTATAAAGTAAAGAATCGCGTTTCTTCGGTGAGGAGAGAGAAAGAACGAACAGTTTATTTCTAAGCACTCAACCTCGCGGACCATTGGCCAGGTGTGTATAACCTTCTATCGCAATAAAGTAGATCGGGTGACCGAGATAAACTCGAGAAAGTACCGAGAAATCGCTGAAAACTGGAAATAAAGATATCGTATCCGTGTTATACGAATTTTTTTCGACCGGATTGAATAGGTGCAAGGTCGTTTTGTATGGAATATTTGTATAGCCCTGTTGGAACTTGACTTTGGATTTTTGAGATTCGAACTTAAGGAGTGGATCGAAATTTTATTTTACATAAATTAACTTTCAATTTCAAGATAACTTTCAACAATAAATTAATGTGATACTTGAGATATCAGAAATATCTCGTACAACACGAATATAACACTGTTGTTTCTGATTTTTATCAATTTACCGGTGAAAAGTTTTAAAAAATCGCGAATGTTTACGTTTTTTTCAACTTCCGAATAAAAAAATTGTTAAAAATTCGGTATAAAAATATTATTTTCGCGTTTTACGAAAAATTTACGATCGAATTAGCTATCTACAAAATGATTTCATGCAAAACCAATATTTACATGCGAGGAAACGATCTCGACGGACGAACAAGTTGCACACTGTTAGACGAGATGCCATTTAGCGCTTTCACACTTTTCTCTGTTTTTATCGATATTTGCATATCCGTGCGACAAAAGCTGTCGAGCCCGAGCGTAACTGTTGATTTTCGTGACGTTGATCGATCACGCGCTAGTCCGATCCGAATTAGTTCTTCGTTTTTCCGTCTTTAACTCGTCTAGTCTCATTTCTAAATTTACATACGCTATAAATATTCCCTTACCTACAAATTTTCACCTATTCATCCAATTTCCATTAACACACCCCTCTAATATTTATCCCCAAAAATTACCATCGATCTCTCTGTCTGTTGATCGACACGTGGCTAGAAATTTTATTGAAACTCAAATTTCGTAGAGTGCTCGTCCAATCGGAAATAAATTTCTCGTTACATCCTGCATAACCCACCCTTGTTATTCGTTTTCTACATTCCCCAATATTACAAACCAGAAACACATACCGTCGTCGTTTCTCGCTGCTTATAGGGGAGAGCGGGGCAAAATGGGAGCTAGCGCAAAAAAAGTACTTAGAAACGCTCGACGTGTTTCGAAACAACCCAAATGCCTTCTTTAAACTTGGTTCGTGGGATGCGACTGTCGATATCGACGACGACCACAATCATATTTTGCCTCCTCCTATTATGAGAAAAATATTTTTCTCACAATCAAAGTAAGTATCTAAAGTTTTCTTATTTAATTGTTTTTCGAGTGCATTCGGTAGCTTAGTTCATGTATTTTGGTTTGAAAGTATAAAAAATGGGTCACAACATAATTTGTTTATATTATTATGTTCAATTCAAAATGGGTCCCTACGGGGTAATGGGAGCCAGATGGATTCCCCTTGTATCGAGTCCACGGCCATTAATCAAGAAGCCCACAAAGACCACCAAAACTAAACAACATTCAGAAATCCCGACCGGTATTCCCATGAAAGATGTTTTCGAAGGAAATAAACAAGAAAAGATGAGACAATAAAGAAAACAAAGAACATTTACGCGTTAAAAAAGCTATATTTGGGTTGATTATATGGTCGTTAGTTTATCATATGTTAAACGTATTCGTGTTAAACAATTCATGTTTACTATTACACTAATATTGACCTAAAAAGTTATTAAACTTGTCAAGTTTAAAGGAAAATTTAATTTAATTTTTCACTACCTTAAACAATTATTAGTAAGTGCCTATTTCACAAAAACGAAAGTTTATTGACCAAAAGACTGATTAATAGTGAAAACAATAAATAATTACTGCAATAAATTACTTTTTTTTCAACTTTTCCTTACACGGCTCCAATTCCCCCATTCTCCCCTACTGCAAGACTATTCTGTATCACGGTCCAATTGATCGTAAGAACTTCTCCCTCCCTAACTTCTTCGCCATACCGAGAATTCTCCAGAACATCGAGATAACTCCTTTCTCGCTCTTATTCTCTTACTGTTTACCGCTATGCGGAAATTCACTTTCAATTATTTGTCACCTCTCGCTTTGGCGCCATACGTCTCGCTCTTACCCATTCCGGCATTCCGCGAGTTCCATGCTTAATCGAATTACAACATACGGCGTTCCTATACAACGTGAATGCAACGAGTCTCTTCCTATTCCAAGGTGCTTTCTCTCTCTCTCATCCGTTCTCTCCTTTTCTTCTTCCTCTTCTCGCGTAGTCACGACGAAACTCGCATCCTCGAGATCTTTTCATTCGCGACTAAACAAGCTCGAAAGTTTGCTCTTTCTCTCTACGTGCCTCAACAAGATTTCCTCGTTCGAAATCCGTACGATTGCTCTTTTCATGATTCTCGGATATCAACCATCGCGATAATATGCGCGCCTCGCACACATTTCGAAAAAATGCCGAGAGAGCGAGAGAGAATACGATGTATGCTAACTTGTTCCAAGCTTTTCCTGGTGCGACCCTAAAGTTACTGTTTTCTTCGTGAATGCTCGACGTGCGAAACGGGGTTGCGCGACGAGCTCAGAGTGCTTTCGATAAACTCGACGTGCTTCGGCAGATACCTCGCGATCCTTGGTATACGTGATGATATTTCGTAATATCGAGGCAAGAATTCAATGCTCGGAATGGAGAGCGAGCTGCTTTCGCAATGTAATATAAATTGGAATTTCGCTAGAATCAAGGGTTTGTTACGATCGTGTATTATGAAAAAGAAAAAGGTTTACTTTTCGTACAAATTATATCTAGGGAAAATGCATTTATATAATTGAAATTTAGTACGATGTCTTATCTCTCGCGCTGCGCATCGTCGAGATGTTTTTTCAACTGGAAAAATAAGCAAAGTCTTGTTCCGTAAAAATTCTTTAAAAAATCACCATTGAAAGAGGCAACGCTATAGCCCAACCAACCACCAGTTTGTACAACAAACGGATGAGGAACGAGCTTGCGTTTACGTCGAAGGAAAATTCCACGAAACTGCGAGATTCGGTAATCCGGCGTAATGAAATATTTGACGGACGGATCTTGATGTAGGTTTTACTTTGACTTGTAAAGGATGAGCGTGTGCGAACCACCGTGAACCGCGTAAAAGGGCCTTGGCGCGAGTCGAAACCGCGGAGTTAAAATGCAACGAGTACTTTGAGCCTTCGGACTTAATTCTTCATTGCATGGCTGGACTTTAAATTTCCAATAAAAGTCCCAGCATCCTCTTCTATTTACGAGCCATCGAACGCGAGCTTGAGACTTACCGCGTTCGAGGTTTCGATCTGGATCGAATTACGATTCTACCAAAAAAAAGAAATTATTATATTTTTAAAAAAATTCAATTTAATTAAATTAATTGTACGAGACAAACAATTATTTTTAAGAGCCATGTAACGCTTTTACTTTTTTCAACCATGCGATAATCGACCGAGAAAATGGGGTGCGAAAAATGGCCACCAGATGTCACCTCGCGCTATTCGGGCTCTACCGATATCGTTCAACGTGCTGGAATAATTCGAATCGCATGATTAATCCGTGGCGATGTTCGTGTACGTTATGCAACGCAACGAATCTCAAACTGCCGGCCGGTACTTGTGAAATGACACGTTGATTGTTGCTGCGTGCTATGCAGTAACTCTCGCCTGTGCTCCAGGCGCGCCAGCAGGCTGTCAGAGTCGGATCGATGCCAAAGCTCTTGCAACACACCCCCAGCGTTGATTTCAAGTGGCTGGACTAGACCGTGTTGCCTACACATTCTCGCGTGAAGTTTATCGCCATAATCGAGCCTCGTTAGCACCAAAGTGCAAAATGTCTAAGAGCTATTTACTTAATAAAAGAAAAAAATAGAAATATGTTGAAATGTTGCACCGAAAATCGAAACTTCCTTCACGAGGACGCAAACAAAATGCCTATGAAGCCATTTTCTGGGAAAAACAAATTTACCCTTGTAATATGTAAATCCTCGGGTGATTTTTGACGTCCAGGAGTTGTTTTCCCGTTGAAACAAAAAATCAAAAAACCTCGTAATTTTTTTTAGTTATAAAAGCAAAAAATTCATCCCTCTATTTCGCAACCCCTCAAGCTATTCTCGACTTCCGGGGCTTGGGATTGGTTCGTGACTCTAATTTTGTTTTCATCCGAAAGCAAAACCAAGAAAGTTTGATGTTTTTAATTTATATGAAAATAAATAAATATGTAGTGTAATATGCAATTCCTCCGTTGAACCTCGCGTTTTGGGCCTTAGAGTTGGTAAATACGGTGAAATTTCCTTTGATCCAAGATCAAAAGGGGAATTGTTCAATTTTATTTATTTTCCGTAACAACCTGCTGATGATTTATAAATATAACAGTTACGATTGTAGAACACTGGCTAATTCGACGATACAATTTTTTACAGCAGGACTCGAAACTCAATTACCAAATGTCCAGTAGATTAGATCCGCGCTATATGCGCATCAGTTCTCATCCGAACGGCGGAGATTGTAGTGCATACGTCGGGTCTATTAGAAATTCCATCATTCTCGACGAAAGCTCTCCCGCGCGGAAAGTGATTGGACAAGCAACGAATTGACTGGATGCCGGCTCGGCGTTTATAAGAGGACGTACCTAGGACCAGCCGGGACTGCGAATTCAATTATCGGAATTTTCCTGTTTTTTTTTTTATTTTTTGTGTGTTTTTTTTTATTTTTCAAGTACTTCGATAGCGATTGATGAAAAGCTTTTGTGCTATCTAAATCGCCTCCGTGATCCGATGCGAGTGTATAAGCACGCGTACAATTGGGAAATCCAATTGTGCGTCGCCTCGTTACTCGTACGTACACGAAAGTGTTCGCGCGATTATCTGCTAGGATCGATTTTAATTGAGCAAGTGAGAGTGCACGAAGAATATTAAGATATCGAGCTGTTTTTCCTCGTCTATTGTCGTCTATTATAATAAGCAGCTGTAGAGAAACATTGTACGTTGTATTAGTCAAAAAAGTAAATTGCTTTTTTAATTCACGTACGTTGTATACAAACTGTGTGAAAAAAACGCAGTTACTTTTTGGCCAACTTGATAATCTCATAATTTATAATATTTCTCGGTATTTTCTTTTCATTTTTATAATATTTATTATTTATAATTGTATTTGTTATGTTTACATTTGTGATTTATTACGAAAGATAAATATAGTCAATGACAAATAGCAAGTTAATCGACGGTAAAAGAAAAAAAAGCGAGGTGACATGATTAGAACCTGAAACGACGATAAGGTACGCGAAACGGTTGTGTATCAGTGGCATGTAACGCGATCCAACATCAAACCCCGTCTGACGGATTCGCTTTCTAAATATTGCATCATTCATGTAGTGTAAGAACGAGCGACGTGTGTGTATCATACGTTTCTGGTGTCATTATAGTTACGGTCATAATCTCGTGTGCATATGTACACGAGCGAGTGTGCCACATGTGGTCGAACAAACCGGGTTGATCGATGGGGACCGAGCACATATGTGTCACGGTTGTAATATGGTTTATTTCATACACAATAATGCTAATAATCCGAATGCTCGATGTATAATTAAGCAATAAATGTCGAAAATAATTATAATCCATTAGGTCAGTGGTAGAGATTTTTTTTAATGAATATAAGTTGATTCAGCCGAAAGATAATTGCGTTACCGATAGATGCAAATGCATATACATTTATGAGAAAAAAACGCAACGACTTTTTGGTCAGCCTGATAATTTGCACGCTACAGGATTGATTTAGGTCGTGAGATACCACTTTTCGCCATTTTATTCAAATATTTCATGTAAATTGTAGTTTTATCTCTGAATTTTCATGTTACTATCGATATCCCTTTTTTACTTAGAAAACGGGAATTTTCTTATTTCCTAGTAAGACAACCCTTATCTCAATCACAGATAAATCTCGAAAAACGTGGGTTCTCCAAAAAGCACTCTGAAAAGTTCTTCACAAAACGGGAACTATCTTCGAAAACAGAGTCTCAAGGGTAAAATCCCAAGGGAAGAAAGACACCTGAGTGACGAAGTTCCCCACAAATCGGAGGTTGGCAAGGGCATCGAAGGAGGTTTGGAGTGGGAAGGAGGGTAGTCTCGTGGAGGGTTTTCCAGTAAGACGAAGGACCCATAAAGTATGGAAAGCCTTCGGGCAAACTGGGAGTAGGAAAGGAACTTTTTCAAAGAGGGGTTGCCAAGGCTTGGCTCGCGGAGCGGTAACGCGTCCTTTGGGACACAGGGTGACCATAATTGACGCGAAAGTGGTGAAAAACCTTGACATCTAGCCCATCGCGGCATTTCCTACGTCCGTCATAACTCGTAATCTTCCAAGACCCAAGTCGAACCAGCCCACTTGTAGTTTCTCCGAGTTCTCACAGCCGCGTGCACAAACGCTCGTCTCGGTGATCGCAGGGCATGAGACCCCGGCCACAAATTAACCGAATTATCTTTATTACGTTGCATGTACCCACGAAGTGTACCTACCGAGTTTGAGAGCCCGGAGTTCCTGAATATTACCGGTCTAATTCTATTCCGGAAACTTGCACGCTTGGTGCGCCACGTAACGGCGCACACGTGTAGTCACGATGACCTAGCCTAGATGGTATTACGTAGGTGTTCTCCCATACAGCGTTTTCCCTCCCTAGGTACGCGTTCACCTGTGGTTTTTTCTATACCTCCGCGTTGCAAAATCGTAGTACGCGTGCGACGAAGGTAGGTAGATCCCGTGGGTGTGCCGTGCCCATCATCGCCATCTCGCAATGAGAGGAAAAGTTTATCCCATGTGGCTCGCTGTTCCGCTTTCCGCTTGTACATAAGGCCTGCTTCCATATTCCATAGACCCAACGGGTACACGTGTCGTGAACGTACGTCGGTGTGTGCCTTTTGTACAATGGCATTTCGAACGAGCATCAGGGGCACCCAACTGTCGTGCCTGGGTAATGGATGAGACTCGGAAATGTCTGGCGCCCTGGAATTCAATTTGCCTTGTTACGCGTTCGCGGCCACTCTCGTGTCCACCCAGTATAGCTCCAGGATCTATAACACAACTGGGCTATGGGTGCCTCGTTAAACTCGTCATTCATTGTTGCGAGTACCCTCTTTTTTTCAGAAGTAAACAAGTTGGGAAGTTTCGGATTAGGGTTCGAAGGAATGGCCGCACTTGGTAGATTTTCCAAAGTTTATTCTCGACTAGAGATGGATTGGGAGCTGGTATAAAGTTTCTAGTTCAAATTGCCCTTGGCACGTGCAATACCGTTGTATCGTCCGAATTACATGGGATAGCCTCAGGGTGTTCCATCACCAAGCTTCTCGCTGATTCGAATGGAGCAACCCTGTCACCGGTTCTTCTTCGATCTTGTTTCATAAATAACGCAAACCTATCCGTTCATTACATTTCGATCGGTCCCTCTTGTTCCAGGCGAGATCCACTCTCGTTTTCGTTCCCAGGACACAAAAAAAATGTCGTCAAACTTAAAAACGAAGTGTGTGGGTGTCGAGCTACGACCGAGAGGCATGTCCACGTCGCGAAGCTTCGTCGAAAACTTTTTCTCGAACACTTGTGGAACGTCTTTTGCCATCTGGTGCCTCGACGAGGATCGGATGTCTCTGGTTCTCGTTCCATCCTCGTACACATCCCTCATCCCTTTACCCCCTCTTTCCCTTCCTCCTGGCATCTTTCCTCGTCAGACTTCTTATTTTTGCAACATCGCCGCCTGGGAGAGAACCAAGGGGTTCGCCACCGAAGCTTATTCCGCGAGACTCGCAACTTTCGTGATGGATTCACCCGGTGAAAGATAGCCGTCATCCCACACCCCCTCCTCCGGACCCTCCGTCACGCCTCTTCTTAAGTTTCGAAGTAAAGTCCCTTTAGCCGCGTGGTACAGCTGACGTTCGCTCGTGATAAAAATTGAACACGGTTATTGGCCGCTTAAGGAGAAACGCCAATTATCAGTTATTGGCCGACCTCGATCCCTCTTCGGACCACGGGTTTTTATGGACCATTCACCGATCGCCTGCCAACAAATGTTCGTCGCCCATTCAACCGCCACCGGTGAAAGAGACTGTAAAAGTTTGAAATCTTTTGGGAATTGAAAAGCTCGGGCAGGGAGGGTCGAGTATCGCCCAGGGGTAAATTTCGAACAACCTTGAGGCACATCCCTCGGGTACGATTTTGTTCGCCATGAACTAACGAGCGTTATAAATCTTGCCAATTTTCGGTCAAAATTGTTCTCTCGGGGAAAAAGAAATAAAAGGAGAAAAAAAAAACAAAAACTACCGCGTACTCGATGTTCCAAGGTTCGCGAGTTTAACTCACGTATAAGTCGATATGAGTCCTCGATTTTCTATGTGTAACGATAAAAATACACGGTTCTCGTATAACCGGAAACGGAATTGGTACTTCGTACAAGCTCCCTTTCTCTCTCGAGTACCCGACTCTGACCCTTAGAGAACGTTGGGTCACTCGCGAAATTAAACGGCAGGATTTTAAATCACAGAAATGTGTGATCGACTTTTATGAACATTTTAAGATGAAAATTTCATCTTAGAAATTGCAAAATATAAATAAATTTGGATTTCTTCATTATTCTTAACTTTGGTATACAAATTTGCAAATCTTGTCTTCTATAAAAATCTTAAAAATCTTGATCGATTAAAAATGTCAAAATTTTGAAAAAATAAAATAAAAAATTCTCTTAACAATTTTTTCATTTTTCATCGAGATTTGCTCGCTCGTTGAACTAAGTGGCACGGAACATAATCGTCGTTCACGTCAAGACGAAAAATATTTTTCTCTCTCAACGAGCTCGAGTTTAATGTTGACGTAAAATTTTAACGCGAAGATTTCTTACAAATGTAAAATTATAGGGGTACGCAATATACGCAAATTTATTGGACATACTGAGAGCCACTTTGAGACTTCGGTAATTCCCTTCTTCCTCCCTAATTTCGCAGTGAGACACAGCGTTTCTGCTGCACGACGTCAAAGTTAATTCCCACTTTTCAGATTTATCCGGAATGTCCGAGCGGAGTCCTCGTCATTAATTCACGAATCTTACGGGTCTCTTTCTACTCGAGATAGCATGGGTATTTAATAAAATTCAACTCTACGTCTCGAGTTTCAAATTGATATTGAGATGATTTAAAGTGACGACTAATAAACAGACTTCCCCTCTCGCTTTTTCCCTTTATTTTTTCTTGAATACAACCCGAGTTACTTTACCTAAATTAAAACCATTTTTCTTCTTTTTTCCTTTCGTATTTTCTTTTTTTAACAGGAGCTTTAGTAAATAAATTATCAAAAATTTGATCGAATCGTTTTTTTTAAATACGAACTGTTTTATTTAAATTGAAGATTATTTGAGCAAATTTCTAAGAACGACCCAGAGTTCGTGACAAATTTGTTATCGTGTTAATAATCGCAGAAGAAAGTTACTCGCGACATGATGATTCACGAATTCGTCACGAGTCTTAAAACGCAACGCTTTGCCTCAATTTAATTCGTATCGTTCTCTCTCTCGTTCGTTCTAATTATTAACATGCCCTTTATTACTGGCCTAGTTAGGCTCGGGTTTTGAAGCGCGCGTTTAGTTCACCAACGAAGCGTTTCGCCCTCGTTGCGTTTCATCGCGCTCTTTGATACAGTTTAATAGATCGTCAATTAAGTTGGGCCGGTCGAGGCACTTTTCTTCCGACCTCGCTTCGCCCTATTAATTCCCCGCACGCTTATTATATCGACGACGATAAATTCCCAACGCGTTATGAAACAATCGTGAAAGTAATTTTTGTGTGTTTTTTTTGTTTTCCTCGAGGACGAAGGAATTTTAATCGTAGCGTTTGAGTCATAGACTTCCCGAGTGGCGAGACTCGAGATGTAAGAATTAATCAAATCAAACCGCTTCGATATCTGTTTTTGCATTAGAGAGGACTCGGCTCGCGACCGAAAGTCGGCGCGTCGTTTAGCTCGGTGTCCCTGAAAACTCGGGTCGACTCGAGCACGGTTGCTTCGGAGAACGGTGCGAGAACCACTTTTCCTTTTAACGGGACAATCGTCATCGACACTGACATCCTTTTGTCACGCTAGACCGGTCCTCGACGTTAACGATATTACTCGATTATGCTCGATCGTTATCGACGCCTCGTATTTTCATAAAGATTTATTTTTCTTCGAAAATAATTACTTCTTCTCGGTAATCAAGGCTAATTAAGGCAGGAGCACACTGTGACGGTCAGGAAAACATATTTATTTTACATGAATTTTTTTAATTTAATTCGTGGTTTTTTTGGGACTCAATTAATGTTATTACGTTGCTCAACAAATGTTATTTCCCATACATTAAATTAGATTCAAGTAATTTTTTATGGAAAAAGAAACATTAAGTGAACTACGATAAATTTTTCTCGACACTACGTTTTTCGAACTGGTCCGGGCGATAACTCGAGCAATAATAGTCGAATATATACAATTTTTGCAGGCAATTTTTTGTAATTGTAATAAATATATTTTTCTGTTTGAAAAATACTATTTCTTGAATGAAAATATTTTAGGTGAAAATAATACTTTTTATTACGAAATGTGGCCATATTTTGAAAAATAAATAGAATCAAGGATGGCTACGATGAATAATAGCTATTAAATTTACAAAAATGTCGTGCGAAAATTGTACATAGACGACTATTATTGGTCGAGTTATCGCCCGCTCCAGTTCGAAAAACGTAATTCCGAAGAAAAATGTATTGTCCTTCAACTGTTATTATTTTTTGTGTTCAATAAGAATTAACTTCAATCTTCAATTTACTTTAATGCATGTAACCTACTTTAATATGTATAACATATCTTAAGCCCCAAAAAAAGCCATTAAATAAACTTTTAAAATTCATGAAATCAGGATTATTTTTCTTACCGTTACACATTATCCTGCCTTAAGCTGATTTCATTCGATTGTCAGCCAGAGCTAATTCGTTATCAGAATTTATTGAAGGGGGGGGGGGGGTCAATCTAATGGAAACGCTCTAAAAAAAACACAAAAAAAATGTCGCAGATAATTGTTCGCAAAAACAAAATAAAATTCGAACTATCATAAACGATCATTAACAAAACCTCTTACCGTCTTACCTTTTCATAAAACTCGATCAACTCGATTGATTTCGTTCGATCTCGACCAAGGTCAAGCAAATTAGCGATTAAATATTTCGACCCTCTAGGAGAGTAAATCACAACAGCGAAAAGAAATTGTCGAAAATAATAGTTCGCATCGAAAAATAATACTCAGCGAAACGAGTCGCCCTCTCGAATGTTTTCACGAGGACAGACAATTCCTTGGACGCGAAGCAGGTGCTCGGATTTCTTGAAAAAAATCGCAGTGAAGTTTCCAGGTGTTTTCGAGGCCACAGTTACGCGAGCGAGCGAACGGGAACGCGCAAAGTAGTGGGAGGAAGAGGGAGGTGGGAGAGAGGTAAGGAGAAAAAAAATGAAGGAGAGGGAGGTACGAGCGTAAAAAGGGCGTGGAGTTCGTCGACCCTCGGCGTCGGCCGAGTGAGTCAGCCCCGGCGATTAAGTATGCACGTGTGGTACCCTCCACCTTCCGTTCGTCCTACCGTTCTCCTATCTACCGGAAAATGTCATAAACCACGTTATTTAATGCCCCCCTCAAGTTCCCTCCCCCGATATCTCGCTCAGCGTTACCTCGGCTTCCCCTTAACGACAATCACCCGGAGTTTCAACAGACTCTTCGCTCGAGCGACATAAACAATATCCGGCGAGTCCGAATTATTTGACGAACGTCATCCTCGCGATGATTGCTCAGGTCCCGATTCGTTGAAACGTACGAGAATTTTGGGATAGAAAGTGAACCGCGTTACGACGATCGAATCTCACGGCAGGGCGAGAGATATCGATGATACGTTAAAATACAATATTAAAATGGTTTTTCGTAGTCGCACGATGTAGATAAATGGAAAATGGAGGCGGAGACGCGAATCCGATACTTCGCACGTTGACATTTTGATTTTATTGTTTTTGTTTGTGTCAATTGACGTAAAAAAGCGAAAGAATTCATGCGACGTGGTAGAAACTTATGAATTATAATGCTCGATTCGTAAATCGAATATTATAATTGGCGAATGACTTTTCGATGCGTTCGCTGATCGACGAGCGTTTGGATAGTTTGAGAGCAACGATACTCCGAAGATGGATGAGAGAGAGAGAGAGAGAGAGAGAGAAACTTATTCAAACGTTGCAGCAAAAAATAATGTTTCTTATTGTTGTGCCTTTAGGTTTTCAAAACTATACGATATAGGCAAAAATATAATTTAGCAACGAAAATTCGAAATTTTGAATTATCGATTAGTAATTAGAGCTAATTCTGAAATTAACTAACTGATTAATTAATTTTATATAATAACGTACTTATACATTAATTATGAAAAACAGAAAGAATTACGATAATATTAATAGATTTATCGCTATAGCGATTGATTGAATGATTTCCTACGAAGATTTATTCGAAAAACAATATTTATCGTATCGAGTACGAAAATAACGAAAATCAGACCCAGCCAACGTGCGAAACTTCGAAGTTGCGACGTATCTCTTGTTATATCTGGACATTAATAAAACAGGAAATTACATGGCGGACCCGAGTGTCGTGTGGTGAAAGGGTCAATGCGCTGGCGACAGTGGGAACGACGTCGAGCCATGAACCCTCGGACCCCTCGAATTCGAACATTGTCCTCGAAACCTGTCACGGTGAAATGAGAACTAAGTAACTGGGAGAAGCCATTATTCGATAAATCAATAAACTATGTAAATCGCTGATTAAATAAATCAATATTTAATCGAGTATTAAAAATCGATCGATTGGCTCGAATAATCGATGATCCTTCTAACAAAGCCTTTTGCCATGTGCAAATGGGAAGTGGTGCCTTTGTGGAAACGGATCGTTCTCGACCAAGCCAATTTTAGGACCTCCCAGATCTTCGGCCGATCTACATGATCTTCGGTCATTACGAGCGAAACATTTGCAAGAGCATAATCATACTAAATTCATGATGAGCTCCACGTTGGAAATAAGAGACACGCTATATATAGATGTAGCCAGTTGAATGTCGGGATTTATGAAGTTATTACGTTGAGCACACACCCACACATTACACAGACGTTTACCGCGCCATCCCCGAGGCGGAGGACTCGACCGGACTCACGCATTGCTCGCTGAAGTTTCATTTCGGTCTCTCCTGTGGAACATGGAATAGTTCGTTGGTTCACCGCGAGAGTGAGGACAAGAGAGAAAGAGAGTGAGGACAGAGAGAGAGAGAGAGAGAGAGAGAGAGAAAGAGAGTGTGGACAAGAGAGAGAGAGAGAGAGAGAGAGAGAGAGAGAGAGAGAGAGAGAGAGAGAGAGAGAGAGAGAGAGAGAGAGAGAGAGAGAGAGAGAGAGAGAGAGAGGTACTGTAGTGAATGCCGTCCGGAGAATTGCAGCGACGAACAAAGGGTCGAGAGAAAGGGGTGGCTGATAACCGGGATGAAAAGCGATCTCTCTCTCCTTCCCTCGATCGTTCCTCTCATTTGAAACGAGATATAGCTTATTATCATAGATTTGGAGAAAATCCAACAGAGTCGCGGCTCGCTATTCGATTGTTCAAGGCCAATTGTATTCGGTTTCCTGCTGTACGTCAAAAGAATTTGCGATCCGCGAAATGGCTAATTAATGATCTCACCCTACCAAGGGATAGAGACTCGATTGTTTTCTTTTCCCTAATTTCATCCTCGAATCTCTACGAAAAATCTCTCGAAGATGACAACATTCGTAGACAATCTAAAAAATCTGATACATCGTTGCACAATACGTACGACCTTCAAGTAGGTCACAGGTCGATGGTAAAACGGGGGGTTGATGCGCTCGATCGAATAACGAGGGTACGGGTATCCTCTTCCCGGGAGTTCGCGTTCTGAAACGTTCGATTCTACCGAGCATCGAGTTCCGTTCGAGAGCCCCTGGAGTGGATACAGCGAAGGAAGATTCCTTGACGATGAAGCAACAGCCGATAGCCCGCCTCGAGATCTACGAATAAGCCCGTCTCAGCATTTTCGGAACGGATACGTAACGTACGTAACGTTCGTAACGCCGAAACCCGATATAAGATTCTCCATACCGATCATTTATTATGCGGATACCATCGTGATGTATACATATATATATATATATATCGATGATTCTATTACCTCGGCAACGAAGCGTGCACGTTGGTCAAATTGATTTATTCATAATATTTCGCGCGATGCCATATTTCACATTTTCGTGCATTCTTACGATTTATATTACGGTATCCGCAGTTTCCATACCGATAACGTTACGTGTTTCATCCTCTTTGAACAAAGGCACTCAGTGATGTCCTCGATATCGTCGTTATTTCCGGATTATCGCTGTTATCATTAAGATCATTAAATTTTGCATTAGTACGAAGCCGGGTATAAGGGTGAGAGACGAGAGGGAGGAATTAAAGTCGCCGAAACGTGCTTTTGGAACGCGAACGATTGATCTTTCCAATTAAAAGGTCGAGAGATACCGAGCGAGCTTCCGGCACGATCGTTGAATTCAATTGCCCGTCCTCTATTTCCGAAAATTGTTCGGTCTATCTCGAGCCGGGCAGGTCCATCACTCGCGTATACAGCGACGCGAAACGGGGATGAAGTTATTCCTTTGCCCATTTGGCATTCGATCAGGGGTGGACTCATCGGGACTACTGTGTTGCACGAATTCGTCGGGATTCTCCTTGACTGTTATTCGACTCTTCTGCCCTACTGTACGTACAACCTCGTATATCCTCAAAACTTTCATCCCCTTCGTTATCGTCCATTTAAGCTCCGTATAACTCGTCCATAGAGGGGTTATTTCGCATACAGGGCTGGTTTTTCGTGTGCGAGTGTCAGCTTCGCGTTACCAGTGCTGCTCGCAGCTTTATCCGTCGATCCCTTCCCTAGTTGTTATAGAGAAGATCAACGTAGAACCAATAGTAGAAACATACAGTTGGAGCAAAGTGGATGGAGGGTTTGGCTAATAACTTTCGAGCGAAATGTCAATACATCCGGGGAGTCCCTGTTTTTGGGGTGCTGGCTGACGACTCGTTCACTCGGTACCAGTTCCCCTTTCTTTGCCTCATTCGTTCTCTTGTATCGGGACGGTCGAGGAGAAATCCCTTACTACATGTTTGTCTATTTTCATCCCTCATTCCCTAGTAGCTGTCCCTAAATCTTTCGGTATTAAACCAAACGAAACACTGGCCGCGCAGTTTCTCTATTTAACTTCAAACGTTGGAACGTCGAGCCGAGCTCGAAGAGTCTTCTGTAGGTACTTTTGAGCTTAGCCAAACTCCGACGGGGGCTAACACGATCCAACGAATACGTATGACCCGAACGATTCGAGATTCGACGAGTTTCGACGAGAGTTACACACTTTTGATTTGGCTTCGGGCCACTCGAATGGCCAATCCGGTAAATTTCCAACGGAATGAATCAAGATATACCTCATACCCCTTTTACGGGTTCTCTGACAAACAACGCGAAGCGAGCCTCGCATACAGGGCGGAAGTGTTTGGAAAGTAGATTGACCGAGCATTCGAGCAGATTGGTTTGCGAATGAGCGAAAAGTTATAGGGGCCCTCGGACTTCTGGGTACGGTGTGTGAGTTCGAGACGGAGGTTTGTCAGGGCCAGTACGAGAGATCGGAACCAACCCGGTGGTAACCCTCGTGCTAACCGAATGGTCTTTGATCGATCAAGGTTCAACCTCCAAAACTCATCTTCCAATCAGTCAATTCGGCGGGAACTTAAATTTGGGGTCAACTTTGTTTCTCTAGCGTTATCTTCGAGCCTTGGGCTCTTTGACGAAGTAACTATGTTGATGTTGTCCATTTTACTGTCAACACGGTAACTATACGTTTTCACTAAAACATCCCCTAGGCAAGACCCTTAGCGCTCACTCTAGGAGTACAAAGACCTACAGAAAGGTCGTTACTGGTACAACCCCTAGTGAGCGCTCGGGGTGTTCACCAGGGGTTGACTGAGAAAAAATCTTCCTTGAGGTTACTCTCAGTCGAACAAGTCTGCCTGGCCTATATACCTCTGGCGAGTTACCAAAAAATGGCTAAATTTGTTTGGCAATAATTCTGTCAAGTTACCGATAAATGGCTAATTTTGTTTGGAAATAATTCTGGGCTGTTACCAAAAAGTGGCTAATTTCGTTTTGAATTACTTTCGGCAAGTTACCAAAAAATCGTTGATTTTATTTGGAAATACTTCTAGCAAGTTACCAAAAAATGGTTAATTTTTTTTTGGACACGAAACTAGAACACATGGAATGAGATGGAGCCCGTTACGTTTCCAGAATCGTGTCACGAAGATATAATTTTATTTACGACCCGTTTCGGTCCATCGATCACCGACAACATTATTTTCCCCCCAACATACATCCCTCGTACGATCGTACCCTCCGCATGTTGACGAATTTGGCTCCATCAACGATTTTTTAGTCCATCCAAAAAACCCCATGTTCCAGCTTTTATCACCATAATTCATCTTCCTGATAATTTTTCGTCCAAGTTCCAAGGAGCGTAATATTTTCCAAACATCCCTCTCTCTTAAGAGATTTGATTTGACGTTTTTTTTTACTGACAAGTGTAATAACAACGACGCTGCGTCAAATCTCTGTACATTTCTTATGTTTTCTCACCCTCTTTGTCAACTTTCCGGTCCTCCGTCCGTCTCTCGCTCTACTCCTCTTTCGAATATCTCAAGTCAACCGAGACTCCCACACTCGGATCGATAAAGGTTGGTGGGCTCTCTCTCTCCCTCTCTCTCTTTCTACGTCTCTCTTTCTCTCCCTCACTGTCTATATCTGTTTCTCCCTCTACCCTTAACCCAAATGCGTCCGACCGTCACAGGAGCAATATGAGGGAGATCCGCTCGCACTACGCAGGTGCAGCACTGACGCAAACAGCCATTGCGAGAACGCGTTTATATGCTCTCAGTATTATAGAAAGTATAAATATAAATATTTTAGTGAATTAAATATAGAAACCCTATATATATATATATATATACATAAATAACATATTTTAGAGGATCTCCCAGAGCCTTCCACGATTGTTTGGTGTACAGTGGGGTTAAATGGGACACTCGGTATATTAAATGTTTTTTATTTGACACGAATTTCCCATTTGACCACGACCTACGTCAACATTCTTGTAAACAATGACAGTCGGAAGATATTTTTATAATATACAGAATATAAACAGACTCACACTAGAGATGAATTTGGATTGCGGGCTACGAGCTCCTTCGTTATTTTTAGGACACCCGGTATGGTCGGTATTCCATTGAAATGGGACATGCGGTGTATAGAGCCCGAAATTCTTGTACCTATACCGTTGTGGTAGCGAGATATTTTTATTATATACGGTGAAACATATATATATATATATATATAGATAGATAGATAGAGATAGAAGAAGATACCAGACGGAAAGCTTGGAAGGCTGATCATTTTTCCCTCTTTATTTTCAACTCGCGAACTCGCGCGAAGTTCGCAGTACCTCACGAATACGTATCGTAATGGAATTTATATTGGATAGTGGAAGGTATACCGCGTGGCCATTTCGATCATAACGTGCCTCGTTTCATCCACGTATAGACGGTGCGACGATTGGTCCTAGAGCGTGCACCGTTGCACTCGATCGATCTTACATAAGACGATGTTGGGAGAAAGGGAACGAGGCGTGAGAGGGGACGAGAGCGAGACGAGAGAAGCAACTGGCACGATGGCCTGGGGCGAATTGAAATCGTCGTCTGCTAAGGAAGCGATAGCGCGACGAGAAATCCACATTCAATGCTCAATGCAACTTATCGTTAATATATGAAAGTGCGTCTGCCGAGCTAGAGGATATAACCACTACGTGCGAGGCTTTGTTACTCTCTCTCTCTCTCTCTCTCTCTCTCTCTCTCTCTCTCTCTCTCTCTTTCCTCTCTCTCTCTCTCGCTCTCACTCCGCCTCACTAGGTGAAATGTATTATCAGAAGCAATAACTTCGTGATCGATTCTCACACCATACCGGGGAACTTGTAATTAGCCGTTTTGTCCCGGGGATCGAGGGAAGTTGGAGAACTATTTCTGCTCAACCGGATATTCACTATTTCGTATCAATGAGATATCTAATTCATATGAATTATATGTAGAATAATATGATAAATCCATAAAAATATATATATATATATATATATATATAATTCATATTAATTGAATTTAGAACGTATATACGTATAAATAAATTATATAAATATTCAATTAATACGCGTTATATATAAAATATGCATATATAATTCATAATATCGACGTTGCGCGAAATTGAGCGCACTTCTCAATAAATTATAATTAGAGAGAAGCTTTTTATTATAAATGACCGCGATAACATACGAATAAATTTATAAGACCCATTTTTAAACAAATATGATTTTTGAGGCCATTCGACGATTCTTGTTTTCTTTTAACTTAGCCAGAGTCAACAACGTTTATATACGGTATATGTGGATGATATTGACGTGTAGAATTCAAATTCTTGGCCCGCAGGACCGAAGAGTTATTTGTATCGTTATAATAGATTCATATGGTATGCATGGCGTGTACGGTGAAAAAAGAAAACGAATAAATAATGAACCAACGATTCAGCCTCGTCTCACCCTCCCGCTTCTTTTTTTCCCTTTGTGTCAGCTTTTGCTACATCACTCACGGCTCGCTTCCGAGTTTCATCTCTGCTTGGTTACGGATATATAGGACACACGCCAAAGCGGAATGAGAGAGCGACGAAGAAGAGTGGCAATGCGGGCTAGATAGAACAATACTTGAAAACTACACACGCATATATATATATATATATATATATATATATATATATATATATATGCACGTTCCAAAGTATCGCATGCCAGAGACCTGGAGGATCGGTTGAATAGAAATGCACGCTATATGCTCGCGGAGGTGCTCAACCGCTGGTCACGTGGTATATAACCCGACGCTCTTCAACTGTTTATTTCGCTTTTCCCAATGGGACACAATAAGGGTACCTTTGTGAGGAAAAACCACCTTGCCACTGCACCGTTTGAGCCCGAATCCGGTCTCCGCTCGGCCATTTAATTTTCGATCATCGATCGCGCAATAAACTGCTCCGGGCGTTCGATGATCTATCTCTCCCTTTTTCCCTCACGCACCACACGTTTCGCTTCGTCATAGAGAAAGCTTTGGAGTCGTAACCTAAAACAAAAAAATTCTCGTTACTCGTACCAGAGTTTTTCATTGAGACGACAATGTTCTTCGTTTAGTCAACATTAAATTTGTACAAAAAAAAATGATGTTTTAAAAATCTATACAATTATTTATTTATTTATTTATTAATTAATTATTTAATGCTAATTTTGAGAAATGGTAAATATTTAAGGAAATAAAAGTTGGTGCTCGAGTTATATCGGCCAGTTTGAACACCGAGGCTCGGAAGTGTTGGGTGGATTCGCGTGACTCTCTACCGTGCGGAGCGAACCTCAGCTGCCTCTCTCTCTCTCTCTCTCTCTCTCTCTCTCCTCCCTCTTCACACTCCTCTCTCGTATTCGTCGGCTGCTCAACCGGCATGCAGGATGTCGAGCGAAAAGACCTTGACGGGAGACACTGACCCGTGACTTCGTAATACAACTCTCGTTGCCAAGCTACGAATCTGGTTTCACGCACGTCCTTATACACATTGCGTCTGGACTCTCGGGTCTCGCCCCGATACCGCGTTTCGCCGGTACACATACGCCCTATTTTGGTGCAAACACGTCGTCCTGATCCTGTTATTTTTCCCTCGGGCACGGTATCGATTCCGTCGATGTTATTATCAATGTATGAAAAAAGTCATTTTATCGTCGTGAAGTAAAATGACCTTGGGGGTTGAAAAATAGGGGCGAGTTGTCATTTTTTGTTTTCATAATTCGAGGATAAATGCCGAAACAACAATATTTTTGAGATACGAAAAATACGTTTTATGTAGAATTGAGTCGTTGGAGATGTTTCTAGGGGTAGAAATATTGTAAATTAGTTACAACCCTTCAGGGCTGTGACATTTTTATCGTCGATTTTGAGAAAAAAAGGAAAGAATTTATGGATTAAATCGTCGCTCGAGCGATGTTTCAGCCCTATTAAAGTCTATAGAACTCCTTTTCGGGCTCGTTGCCATTCGACGTTCCGTATTATTAGTAATGCTGGCATAAGCCCGAAGGAGAAAGTCCTCTTACTTTACTATCAGGCTCGAAGTTACATAGCGCATTACACGCTCCAACTGTTTCTAACATGCAAGCATCGGATTCTCTTAGACACGTTGGAGAATTGTTGAAGAAATACTACATTATAGGAACACTACGGCTTAAAGCTGATAAACCCGAGTGTATTAACGCGATATCCGTTCGAAAATTTGAAAACATTTAGCACAAGTTCAATTTACGATTGTTCAAACTTTCTCGAGGATCGTGAAAAGACGGGAAGAGATTCTTCATCAACCGTTTTAATTCCAACGTTTCACAATAAAATTCAACCCTTATTATGGAGGGTTGAATTTCTTACTACGCTAAAGTTTACATTAAATTTATTTTTTCTATTTAAATTTATTACCAACGAATTTAAACGCAACCCTTATTTATTAAGGGTTGAAATCTATTCTCACGTCGAATATAACACCTTATTTGTTTTCATTTCAAATTTACGAGATTTCTCGTTCACCGTCTTAAATTTAGCGCGTAAAGTGCAACCCTTATTCGTTAAGGGTTGAAATCGTTTCTCACGTCAAATTAATATTTTGAACTTGTCTTTTTTATTTTCAGGTGAGTACCGACTATTGGCCGGAACTTCGTACGAAGACAATTTTTATTCCCGAACTATTGGGTAAGTTTTTCTTTTCAAATGTGCGTGTGGATAAAATCAATGCCGAATCTCACAAATCCGTGACGGTTGATATCTCGGTGTTAAATCATGGCAGTTACCATAATTACCAGCAAAACGCCTCATTCTCATAGTGTTGAAATTGTAGTCGTCGCCTTGACGGATCGTCTGCATATATAATGCAGAAAATACGTACCCTACATTATATGAACATAAACCGAGAATCTTGCGTAGAACAATCATCCCAATCATCGTGCGCATCGAAACGAGAAACTTAACATTATCCAGCCTGTCTCTCGGCGGCTTATGAAGATATGTTCGTACCTTTTTTTCCGCATATATATATATATATATATATGTATATTTTTTTATTTTACGAAACGTTTGTCCCCCCACGTGCGTATCTTCCACTCGAGGCTGTCCAGCATTGCCACAATTCTCGAAAAGTGCCACTTATCCACTTGAGCACATCGCTAAACGAGATCCGTCGGTCGATCGAAGACAGATACGGCCTCAAATTTACGTTAAACATACCGATTCCTATCGCTTAAAGTGGTCGACTCGACGGTCCTTCTGTCGTTGCTCAACGGTTGTTCACGATCGGAAAACACGGTCTTCCTGCTGCAATTCCCAATGCCGATCTCGTAAAATGGACGTCATAATTTCTCGTACCGAGAAAAGTCGTTCATCGCCCACGCGAGATTTGGAAAATCGAGTACTTACGAAGATTATCGGTTCTCTCGTCCATCTTCGGTCGAATCATGTGAATTATCGGGCGTGACCGATGCAAAATTCTTAAGGAGGTTCGGTGATTGAAGGGACTCTCCAAGATAAAAGTCCAATTTATTTTCGATAACGTTGTCGAGCCCCTCGTTCATGCATAAGCAAAGTTTCCACGAGATTTACCGCACAGTTTCCGAGATATTAATTATTAAAGTCAGTGTATTTGACACATGTAGACGGCAAAATATGTCTGTTTTCTTATATATCGATTTATGTATGCCACTTGGAGTCACGACGTACGTAAACAACATCGATTGTTGCATTCGTTGAGTTTTTATGATCAATAAGGGACCTTGGATTGGAAAGCTCAACGGAATAATAAGCAATCGATTCAGGAATAAAGTCGAGACAAATCGAGGTATTCGAAGAGCGACGCGTCACTCGACTCGACTTTAGTAATACTGAAGTCGAGTGGTAGATTATTATGTTTTTCTCCATATTATAAAAAAAATAGGAAACTCGAAATTCAATACGTAAAAATATTTTCTCAAAAAATAGAAAATAATATAAAACGTGTCGGTATTGCGGCGCAAAATGGACTCAAAGTTTATTAGCACGGTTATCACCGCACCTCCTTAACGAGCGATGTCCGTTCCGTCGGTAAGACAGTAGCTTTAAGTCGCTCGGTCTCACCATTTAATGGTTGAATTGTAGTTAACGCGAACCTAAATTCCAACTGGGATCGAAATTTAATCCGACAAGCTTTTAATCTCAAAATTTAAGATGAGAATTATCCTTGAAAAATCTCGGATTTACAAAGAAATTTATTCTACGGTGAAAATGAGCTCGCGCGATAATCCGTCATTCGATAATGTCCACTGCAGTTTATTTACCATCGGTCGATATTCCGTTAATCAATTCGTCGCGAATATTGACTTATGACTTTACAATAGAGCCGATCGGAAAGTAACTATAATGGAAAGAAGGCATTGTTGAAATTTATCAAGAAGGCACTTCGTGTAATTAATAACGGTAAGGGATCGTGAATAGGCAAGACTCATCGGAGAGGCATTCATTAGACTCGAGTTTTAAGCTTAATATCGCACAATTCATGGTAATCCATGGTTTTCGCGCGAGAGAGAGAGAATGTAAAAAATCTGTTATTAAGTCAGATTCTGTATACCCGGAGGCTTTTCAATGAAAAACTTGGTCTCACGGAGGAAAGCCGTGGTATTAAGCAGTCTGCGTACCACGTTGAATTTACAATATCTCGCACCCTCGAAGCACAACGACGTGGCCCTTTGTTCGAGTTTCGGTTCTTCGTAACACGCGGCACCACGTGGAATTAAGAGCCTCGATAACGTAATTCGTACAAGTACGACGATAAATTTTTTCACATTATTCCTCGATGTTGGCCGTCGCTACGAGAATGATCGTCTCGATACGTTCGTAAAGAGATCTGCATATATGGTAATCCCTTCTCTGCCTTCCATTACGCAACATACCTCGACGTAATCGTCGATGAAAATCTTTCTAGGCCGAAAACTTTCCTTCCTTCCAGTTGGTAATTTAAGAATCGAGGGTATCAACCCTCTCGTGGTCGTTACGTTTTATTGGAAGCCGCGAATTCCAACCCCTTATTCGACATAGACACAAACTCACCCCCTAGGAACCAACGAAGGGTTGGTTCGAGAGCAATAAACTAATTACAACCACTAATGTTTAATCGAACGTTAATAACCCTAATCTAGCCAAGAAAAGCCCAACTCGCTCCACCCAGAGTCGAAAAATCACATTCGACTCTTACGTAATTTCCCCTCGACCGTAACCCTTAACGGTACCACCTTCAAAATCGCGATAATTTCTCCCGACGAACCCTCGGCCATTTTCTCGAGACTCTTATTCCCATTACGTGTTTCCATCGCGAATCCTTTGCGAGGGAGCTCAGCCCCATCCTCGCGGCTTTGAAAAACTCTCGATAGCAATCATTCGCTGCAAAGCGTGTAATCGTTCCAAGATGCGCATTCAGTTCAGGTACTTCGTTCCAGCCTAAACTTCCAACGAATAAAGAGTGGAAGAAAAAATTGTAAAAAAAGAAAAAGTAAAGAAAGTGAAGAAGAAAAGGAAGAGGAAGTGAAAGAGCAAAAGTCGCGAGGGAGTGAGTGAGGGAAAGAGGTGGGGCGCGAGGGTGAGAGAAAGTAAGAGAGGGTTGGCTATGGCCTAAAGGATATAATAGCGTCGCCTGGATATAAGTCCCGGGAACGTAATTACACGAGCTCGAGTCAGGGTGCACAAAAGACGAATCGGGAGGGAATAAAGGGAACGAGAGAGTGTGTGCGAGAGAGAAAGAGAAAGAGAAAAAGATAGAGAAAGAGAGAGAAATTGCGCGCATGGATCTCGATTTTGCGACGCGATAAATGCATTCGCAATTCCAGGCTTTTCGCATTTTAGTCCCTCCACCCTCCCCTCGAGCCATCCTCTTCGCTCATGGAGTTGCCTCGTATAAAAGTTAGTAAAGACGGTGGGACCGAGGCGGTGGCTTACCGGGGTGGATCGTCCCGTTCGTCGTAAGCCCCTAAGGACCAGCCGAGATTCCATGGCCCCAGGACATAAAGGACGACTCGGGTGACCCGTTTTCCCGGATCGTCGGACAGCAGGAAGCACGCGCTGTCTGTTCAACTTGCTTCGTCCCTTTGGATCGCACCTGTACCCAAGTGTTCCAACCCTTGGCCACTACCTAGGATCGAGACCCTTTCGTATACCATAGATCGTCCCATTTCTGAACACTCCTTTGTTCGACTTTTATCGCGGCTCGCTTCGACGTTTCATTACCTCGAACGAAATTGAATTCGGACGGAGGTGAAATATTCATCTTTTGCCGATTTTCCGATGACACCAGGCAAGAATTAAATCGGTTCGAATCGGTAAAATTAGCATGGTGGAGAACGAAGGTCGATGTTTCAATCGAGATAAATATTACTTCGAGAGGAGATATTGTAAAAATGAAAAGTAATTTGTAACGTGAACGATCGATAATTTAACGATTTCGCTCAGGTAACGATAAACATATTTGTTCATATTTGTTCATATTTGTTCTGTTAGTACGCGTTATATTTTCAAATGACGAGGCTGTCGCGTAAAATATTCTGTTTATTAAGAAGTTCAATTTATTTCGAAGAAACGTGGCGTGTTGCAGAATGAGTCTTGCCAGGCAACGGTTAATCTCGTTGGTTCGCGAGATCAGTGCCCTGCCGTTAACATCGACGTGGGAGACGTGCGATAGGAAAACATCGTCGCAACCTACGTCCTGAGAAATTTGCTTATCCTTTCGCGTTACGCGAAGTGAAAAAAAAAGAACGATGGGAGACGCTGCTTCTTGTTGATATATGTAGATTAATATCTTACATATTCATGCGAATCTTCTAGTTATTCGAGTGAAAGTCTTACTTTTTTCTTTGTCGGGGCTTAGGAGTTTCCCAAGGCCTTGAGATATTTCGCGGATGGTGAATTTTGAAGGAAGATGATGAATCTATCTCGCTCGACGACGTGCGATATTTCGTCAATAAAATTAACCTCGTGATCTATCACTCTTCGTTTTCAGCTTGCTTTCTTTTCTCGTGCTTTCTGTTACGATCTGATTATCTTTTTTGTGCTCGGTCTTGATATTTGGTACGTAATACAAAATCGACGATTAACAATGTTCGACAAGGTATTTAAATTATAGGTTTCCAATGCTTCTTAATTATATGCAGATTAATTCTCCCTCGTTAGCGGCATGACATCTTCATTACCGGTTTTTTTCGTAGTTTGCTGATGAGAAGATGAGTAGCAAAAATTAGTCTATTAGCAACGAAAATCGAGAAACGTCTCAGGTTTTTTGTCTATAGACGTGATGTTTGAGAAAATATGAGAACGAGCATTAAATATTCTCGTTGTATGAGAAATTTCTCAAAGGATGCATCGGTTATAGACTTCCGGGACTCAGGTGACGAAATTTAGTTTTTCCTGGAAAATACGTTGTCGATCAGTTGCGAGATCGGAAATTTCCCGCACAACAAGAAAATCATACTTTCGTTTTTAATTTCCCAGACTTTATCGCCCTTATGTAGATAAATCCTTATTTCGTTTAATTTTTTGAATTTCCGATTGAATAACGTCGAATAAAAAAAACCCTAACAATATTATATTCCCGTTCTACGTATAACATAGTTCAAATTAAAAAAAACATACACCCAAAAAGCATTTTCGTCCCCAGTGGTTAACCACGAAATATCGATCCCTCATGAGGATCGTGAAAGACACTTTTCGCTTGGTAGGCGCGCACACACGACAGAGATCACAGAAACGATTGTAAAATAACCGAACAAAGCGACGACGATACCTGTGGTTGTGGCTTTCGTTTTGTAAAACCGCGGCTCGCTATGCATTTTAGAATCGTTGTGTCAGTGATGACTGCCGGTAATACCAATCGTGCGCCATGCACTTGTAGCTCTCATCCCATTGGGCTCGTTCCTCGCCTTCCATCATGTATGAAAAAGTTGCTCGCGTGTCGTAAATAATATATGCGACGGCTTGAAACAAACGTATATACAGCTATATTATTTTATGTACAAACCCGTTCTCTCTCTTTCTTCTTTGCCTTTCCCTATCTCGGAACGGGAGACGGGGGAGGGGGAGATATAGCGAATATAGCTCCCGCGTGATACGATTTTGCTCTATACATATTTCGGTAGCGTGTCTAGGTCTCAGTTATGCACGGTTCATTTTTTTGTACACCCTCTTTCATCCCCGCTCACTTCTTAACTCAGTCAACCACAATGTACTTTCGTGACGGGATATTTTTCGCTTATATCAACAGGATGGTTGAAAAATAGTTCGCCTAGTGCCCGAGACAGACTGATATTAAATTTCTGGATGGAGTAATTAAATTTAAGAATATTGATTCAGGAGTAAATATATCGTGGGTTAAATATGATTTTACGTTTTATTTCCGGGTGTTAAGGGCGTCGTTTCAGACCTGCGCGTTATCCACGAAATACAATATTTTTCCAAACGTCGGCTTATCGATCAGACTCTTCGATTCGCTGTGCCGGCGGGGTGATGTCAAAATAAGTAAAAGGTATTGGAAAAACCGAGGTCGGTCCCAATATTCCGTCGATAAATAGCACAGCTTCGCTCGTTCGATAGACGCGTTTCATCTCGCGGTCGTCAGCCACATCGCTGGAAATATGGGCCGCGGGAACTATCGTAGCGTGTATTAATACGCGAAAGAACGTCGTATAATCGTATCGAGAGTGAAAATTAAATGAAAATACCTTCGTAATATCACGATTTTCTTTCGATTCTCGACACATGAAAATCTTTCGAAGATTTCGCGCGTTGAACTTTTGAACGCTTTTGCCGATTTCGATCAAACTCGCATCAACGTTGACCCCGCACGCGATAGCGAAACTCACGTAGCTTTACCGTTATCGTTATTGTTTATCTTCAAAGAAGAGTCGGTTTAGCGAAACGGTAAAAAAAAAATGAAAGAATCTCTGTTATATTATTATCGTTTGAAGCGCAGAGGCGCGGAACCTGTAACTCTCGGGGTACAACCTCGGTACGCAAGAAACATTACCCAATTAGCTTCCCACCGGGACTGGCACACTCATTGTTTGCAATTAGAAACGACGACCTTTGCCTCCAACCGGTCTCGCCAACCCTCGGTCAACGAAGTTACAAAAATTACCGTAATCTCTCGTGCGGTGAGATTATTTTTTTATCATTCCTTGATTATATAATCGAGAAAAAGTAATTGAAATTCTGACTTCTACTACGAATATTCAGTAATAGGGATATAAAATAAATAGATAAACAAAGATTAATATATCGAACTTCGAACATTAATGATATTAATTTTACCATTTGCGAATAATTTATTTCGATTTTTCGAAATTCAGAGTGTTATAATTTTTGTTCGTTATCGATAAGAGTTCATCGAAAAAACAAAAACGGTCGACCACAAGCTATAGACTTTTTTTTCAATCAATCTCGCGCCTAAAGGTTTGAAAAATAGTTCCGTGGCAGTGGATTAATTTTCGTCGCGCTTTCCTTTTGAGCGCGAGCGTGGAAGCTCGACGAAGTAATAACGTACCATTCTAGAACGATGGCGCACGAGTCACGGTGATCTGGCGTGTCAGTCATCGGCTTTACCGTAGGAACTCGCTATATTATGAAAAACAAGAATATATGTATATCAACACGGAGATAGCATATCCGACATCGCGGTAGCATATCGCGTCTGAGCAATTTCCCCAAGGGCGTTAACCCGTGACTTACGACCTGTTGACGAAGCTGATGCTTCCACACTACGCAAACTACATACTGTACGTCATAGATTGGCATGTATTCTTCTACGATGGAAGACGAGCCACGGCAATCTCGGTAGAAAAATTGCAATTTTCATGATAACGTTAGGACAAACCCGCTTTCACCCTGCGAAGCCAACTATTACGAACCTTTTTCCGCGGCATTTCCCACGATATCAGTTCTTCTGGAGGAAAACTAGTTTAGTCAACCAAACGGGGACCATAAAATAGTTTTTCCAGCATATCGAGAACCGTTCTTCCGTGTAAAACTATGGGTCCCGGGGTTACGATAATCTTATAGAGGAAGCTTGGCCCAGGGTACGTGTGGGACGGCGCCTCTAGCGGCCAGTGTTTGCGTCGCCGGATGATCGGAGGTTATGTTTCTTCAGCCACCTCGAAACTTTCGTTACATTTTTCTCGAACATGCCTGAACGGATTTAAATGAAATTTTGACGGTGAATACAGAATAATGGCAGGAAAAGAATGGCGTGACATTTTTCTTAAACAAAAAAAAACATAAAGATTACGTAGCACGACGCGATTTACGCAAAGTCATTGTACAAGTAAATACGAAGGTCTACCATCGCGAAAAAGTTTCAATAACAACAAATCGATAATTCTTGCATTTCTTTCAAGGACCGCGAGACTGTGAAGGCTCAAGGTACGGTACTTAAGGAAAAGGTTGTTTTACGAGATCGGTTGATCCCGGAATCGAAGTAGCGCATTTGCCAGTCTAGGAGACAGCCGAGAGGCTATTTCACTGGAACGTAACTCCAAAGTGGCATACCCGCAAGGAAGTACCAACGAGGAAACGTATTTGCGACCCATGTAAATGGTCTCTTCGCGTCGTCCTCGGTTCTAGTAGCAGTGTTCGCGAAGCGGTTTGCGAAGGGATAACATTGCTGGTGCTATACTCGGGTTTCGTGGTCGCCACAGGATATCTCTTCTACCTATAGATCTCTTCCCGCAAAATACGGACGTTCGCTATATCTATCGATACAAACACATACGCATACACATGCGTGTATATATATATATATATATATATATATCGTTTACGTGACGTTCCCATTGCAATATACCATCGAAACACACTCGGTATGGATACATTGCCCGGAGGCTGGTCACCACGCGCAACAGCTGCCATCACGTTCACGTTTCGTTGCATTTTGCCTCGAAGATATTGGGTTTGCCACGAATCGAACGATCACGTTCCATTACCTCCCATAGTACTCAGCGTTGATCGTCGCCTATGTACGGTAGACACGTACCTATATCGGTATAAGCTAACGTCCAAACGACCCAAACCAGCGATTCGAGCCGGCGATAAAAAGAAAATAAGTATTTTATTTCGATTGGCCATAGTCGTTATTTTCGCGGTCGCTCATTAATCCTCGATTCGATACGTCATGTATTCATAGAAAACAACAAAATGGCGGATCTTTGTTTCCATTCTATTCATACGTTTGCCAATTAACCGCTGCCGCCCTCCCTTCGGAATTTCCATGTCGCTACGCGTGCATCGAGTGTACGTTAAAATTTAATCAAACATTTACATCGATGAGCGAACGAACGAAAAAAAAATACGACCTATATGTGCGAATTCGAGAATGATTATTCGTGGATCATCGATCGCGCGCGCGGAAGCAATTACCGCGATGCACCGGAACTGTAGGTATATATCGAAAGCCATTGCATCTATTTTCATTGCTGCCAACGGCTCGAGCTAGGCACACTGGTTCAGCACACATTCAGTTTCTCTCAACTCTATCGTTATTTCTCGATGTTATATATATTCTCTTTATTTCACGATTCAATATTAAATCAGAATTTCATTCTCGTACAAAAAATGCCACGATACGAGTCGTATTATATTTTTATAAAAGAAATATTTTTCTACTCGACCTTTGACATAAATGCATGAATTTTACGATAAATTTCCAAAATTTCAGCCTCACCGACCGAAGGGAATTCGTTAAACGTGATTGGACTGTCGAGGGGATTTAAATATACACGCGAAATTTGGTGATAAAACGAAATGAGAATCGAATGGCACCGTCGATGCTTCATTTTTGACCCGGTAGCTGTGCAAAATAAGTAAGGCACGATGAGGAGGGCAGGGTGGGAGGGGGGTGAGAGATTTGTACGTGAAAATATATATCCACACATCTCTCTATCGTTGCTATGTGAGCCGTATAACATGTCCACGCACGTGTAACATGTGCTCGGTTTACGTGACACGATTTTAATAGGCGCGCGATTTGCATTGGTGCATTTTCGACGTGACTGGTGCCCATATAAATGCTAATGGTTTCGCTCTTGCTTACACCCGACCCAGTTCGACGCATGTTATCGCGAGATTCTACCCCATAATCCGATTTAGTCTCTTCGGCATTCTCCTCGCGCATTCCGAGGAGCAATGTCACGTAATTAATTTTCCGAAAAAAGTGTGGAAAAATTCAATTTACAAAAAAACGAAATTTTTTTTAAAAGTTCATCGACAAGTAAACAAAAAAGAATATTTTGCAATAATTGAAACCGGTCGATGCGACATTCAGGCGGTCTAATATAACCGACCATCGACCTGCTTCGATAAAAATGCGAAAAAAACAGATATTTGAAAAAAAAACGTATACAATTAATAATAAATTTCTCATTAAAAATGTATGATAATTTCGTGCTTATTTGCAACGATTTTTTTATTACGGGTATTGAATTTTTTAGTAATGAAGAACAAAATCGATTTGTTAGACGACGAAGCAGATGCATTTCGGTATCGCATCTGGCCTCGAAGCTTCATGAATCTTCGTGCGAGATAGGAATCGCGTAAAAATCGGGAGTTCTCGTCACGTACGCGTTTTCCTGAAGAATATAAGTTGACTCTCGACACAGTACTGTCGCGTTCATCGCATAGAATTCGCGAACGATAGTACGTTCCCGTTTCACGTTCGACTTTTACATGTAAGCGTGTAACCTGAATTACAAATATATATATATATATATATATATATATATATATATATATATATATGTATATATGTATACGTGTAGGTATAACATAAAAGGACGAATTGCCACGACGAACTTTGGAATTCGCAATAACGATTCGATATATTGTAAGGGGAGTACGTAGTACCGTGGATATTGCAGAAATTGGAAATGCACCGATCTATTTCGTCGATAAATCACTGGCGATCGAAAAGAATTTTATTTCTTTCGTACGAGAAGCTACGACGAATTTTTAATATTTGAAATCTGTCAAACTGTTTGAAATTCGTGACGATGTAACGTCCGTATCTCATTAATTATGAAATTTGATGTAACGGGTTTCCGTTCGCTTTTGAGGGTAAACTTTACTCTTGGAAGTGGACGTTGGCTCAATGCCACGAGCTTTCCGGCTCCGGAGATACGAGTGAAAGTTAATCGATGAACCGAAAGGGTTGGTGACGAAGAGACCACGTGACTTGTTGCGAATGGACCAATTTATTATGATTTCAATATAAGTACTACGATACTTTGTATATTTAAAAAACAAAATTCTCAAACTTATTTCCATTCTTTTAGATGAAAAAAGAAAATTCGATTTATTATTATTTATTTTTTATAATTCAATGAACCTTATTTTCCGTACTTGAATTAAGAATAAAAATTGTTAATCAAATAATTAAAATCCACGATCCTACAATTATATTCCAAATAATAATTTAAAACAATTTAAAATTCAAGAATTCGAATTTGCTTCAAAAAATGCAATTTTGTCTTTCAAATTTTCCAGGAATTTTGTTTAACAAACGAAGTATTCGAGGATCGCAGAAAAATTGTCCCGTCTCATTGATATCGGGCGAGGCATTCTTGCCACATTTACGAGTGAGGGATTATAATTATCGTCGGTATGACAGCGCGCGACTTCTATTATTTGACCGAAACAATGAAAAACAATAACGGCACGTACGAGAGAAGCGCGAGTGAAAAGAGCAAACGATGGCTGAAACTCGGGCAACCCTGAATGCCAGTGCGCGCAGTTTGAACGAATTTTCTCACACCTGGCGGATTCCATTCTACTGGAATGACGATGAAAATTCTTCCGTAGTACGGATCTATAGTACCCACCGAGCTCAATGTTCTATGCTCGTAGCGAGGGGAGTTTCTCAAAAGTGCAGAGATCCGCCGCGCGTGCAACGTGTGCACCTCATAAAGCATCTTTGACCCAGAATCCCGCGTTCTATTCAATGCTTCATCCCTCGGTGCACTGCGACTCGGTCCTCCTCTCTCCCTGCCTCCACCCCCTTTTTCACCGTTCCTCTTCCTGCTACCTCTCCGACTTGCGTGCATCAAGAACCCAGCGCCACTCCATTATTCAAAGCTCCGTGTAGGCCTCGGGATACAGGAGCGAGGTATGACGCGAGGCTTACTTTCCCTCCGTTGACTCATCGGGCTCGGATGCACTTCGGCTTAATTCGCGTTTCCTCCATCCTCCTCCTTCCTCCTATTATCACATCCGGTATAACCTTAAAGGGATGAAGAAAATTCAATTTCTACCGATCAACCAGTGGCAATAATATTTCCTTCATAAAACTTTATACTTACTTCGATCAATTTACATTATTCCGTTACCAAAATGGATTTGACTCTTACACGGTCATTGTAAGATAGACATTTTCTCTGTGCAATTTTTAAAATACGTTCTTTGACAACGATACCAATTTACAAAATATGGGAAATTTGAGTATAACGATGGGGAGATATATCGAATTTTTATCCGCCGGATTGGAATTTAACGAAATAATATCGAGTTTCAAAAAAAATGTACACATTTAATAAACTTCGTTATTCGTCGGTTCTATATTTTGTGTTCTTGCTTAATTTCTGGTGTACGTATACGCTGGACATCGGTTAGTTATATCACCGAGTAGATTACGGTGAAAGGATGAAAGACAAAGATAGAGGAAAAACGTGGCGACAGCAGAGAGAGAGAAGGATAATGCTTCGAGAGGGTAGTGAGCCTAACTGGAGTTGGATGACAGGATACACCGGTACCCATCGCTCTATGGTACCCTTGACGTATCAAAAAATCTACACATTTAATAAGCTTCGTTATTCGTCGGTTTTATATTCTGTGTTCTAGCCCAATTTCTGGTCTGCGTATACGCTGGACATCGGTTAGTTATATCACCGAGTAGATTACGGTGAAAGGATGAAAGACAAAGATAGAGGGAAAACGTGGCGACAGCAGAGAGAGAGAAGGATAATGCTTTGCGAGGGTAGTGAGCCTAACTGGAGTTGGATGACACAGGGTAGACCGGTACCCATCGCTATGGTACCCGTGACGTATCTGGGACGAGGACTACAAAGAGATCCGTCCGGTGTGCAGCAGCGAGCGTTGAATGAGATCTCTGGGTGTGTGGCCGGGGGCACACGCCACTTTTACCTCCCTTGTCCTGTGCCGTCGTCCGTTACCTCATCTCCGTGTCCAACAACCCACGAGGGTGTATGTGCGTTCATCCCTCTTTTCCACCGTGCCATATAATACGCAAACGTACTGTACCGCGAGACGCGAAACTACGGTCCTTGTTCAGCCGTATCAAATTCATCACGCTTTCGCACTTGTGAAAAAAAGTACGTTTTCCCTTTAACCCCGACACCTTTGTTCCAAAAACCTCACACGAGCCGTGGGATAAATGTACCAGTGACATTAAATGATGAATTTGTTTGTAATATGTCGTTGAAGGGATTTGAAAATCGATTGCAGGGTGAATTTTAGGGGTTGCGATTTTTAATAACACGTAGAATTTATTCCAGCTTTGTCCTGGGGGTTGATACGTCATCGATTCGTCTGAATTTATTGGTTTTTGTTGACAGTCGTCATCGGTCGAGAAGTTGAGTCGAGAGGTGGATTTTTGTTTTAAAATCTAGCAATATGTCGAATGCACCCTTACACCCCTTGTCGTTATTCGAGCTCCTTTTATTATCTCATTATGCGAAAAGTTTCCTCGTCTATCAAAATAGTCCCGCTAATTACAGAACCGAAATCTAATACTATCTGGTAAAACCACCGTACCTCGTATTTTACAAAAGCCAACCTCGAATTTCTACCCCCTAATCGAACCTACGTAAAACAAACTTCTTGAAACCTCAAACCACTGTTTTCGTTTGTTTCAATCCTCTCGTTCTTCTCCAACCGGCTTATATTTATTCACGTTCCGCGAATATCTCGTTACCGAACGTTACTTTGAACCCCTAACGAATATCGGATATTTTTTATATAGTAAAAAAATAAATTGGAATTCTTAATAAATATACGCATACAGGCTGTCCCATTTTGAGTGAGAGATAAATGTCGTTTCTTTTTAGAATCTTCTTGAAACCGACTAGAATCGTCCAAGATAAATATTGTAAGTTTCACTTTAAACAAAATCCCACATATTATCCCTGCAACCCTGCAACTTATGCTGGGAAATATTTTTTGATCCGGTTAACCGTAGTTAATATATTCCACTGTTTCACTTAAAATGGATCACACCCTGCATATAAAACGAGACGCTCCGAGCATAGAATGGACATCCTGTATATAAATATAGAATGCACCCTTGCATATTGCTTATGCAGATCATCGCTTTCCCCCTATATGGGATGTTCACATATCGTACTACACGATTTCGAAATATCAGTCGTGTACCCAACGGCAAAACGAATGCGCCAGGCTTGCCGCCTGTTCCAGCAGGAAAGGGGCGGAGACACTTTGAACCGTTGGCAAGTCTCAAGGGATATTGCCACCTTGCGGTTAGATTCGACAAGACATCGAGCGAAGGATGAGTATGCCAACCACGCAATCTCCTCCGGCTGAAATGATTCCGGTAGGTTCATTTGCCGATCGAATAACTTCCGCGCGCGATTCCGCAACCTCGAAATATGCGAGGAAAAATATTTCGCGATATTCGGTGAGCGAAACTCGCGATGTTGTTCAGATTTTCGATAATCCGTCGAGCGAAAAATGTTTTTTTTTCGTGCATTCCTGAAAGGGTAGTTATTAACTTAAATGTGAATTTTATCGACGGACTTTTTTAGGGGTTGTGTTGCAATTTTTTGAATTTTCGCACGAGACGCAGCTGCTATCGCGCATTTATCGTTATGGCTTCGCTTGGTTCGCTCTAGATTATCAAGCCCTCGGTAGCCACATGGTTAATCGCAATCTACGGTTAATTCATGACTCGCTTAATTAGGCCATCGATCCGTCAACCTGCTCAGTTATTACAACGGCTATCTCGCTCGCAACTCGTTAAAGACTCGCGTAATTCATCTCGCCTCGAGTTGAACAAAATTCTATCTCGATATTTTTCAACCCCTCATTTAGGGATCCGACGCGACGAATGTTTTTACTCAAACTTTATTCTCATTTAGGGGATGAATTAGTTTTTGTGCAATTTTAAGGTCAGAACTGTGACGTGGAAGTTACTTTCCTCATTTTTTTACGACGACGGAAGGGACGAGGGTTGCGCTTCGATTATCGCGAAGAACCGTGCGGCGTCCCAGGTTTTTTATGCTCTCGCACGAAGCTTTCTCGTGATAACTGACAACTTTTTCGCATTTTACGTTCGTGTATGCAACCCTTCAGGTTGTCTTGCGTGCAGCGCTAAATTAATATAATTACCTACATTGCATTCTACGAAACTTTCAGCGAGCCCGTCAAGGATACTCGCGACGCGCTCGGTAAGATTCTCAGTGCTTACCTAGCGCCGCAAAAGGTAACGTACGACGAAAAAAGTCTACAATTAATTTATAAAAATTTAATGCCCACTCGCAACATTTGCCGACTACTCGTAAAATTCGGCGCAAGAATTACCAAAATTCGCAGAGCATTTAACAAAAATGCCAATGAGTCAAAACAATAGAATTCGCGTCTAAAAAACAAGTTTAACTCGAGCAGCGTCAAGGTGATCGACCTTTGACTAATTGAGTTTGAAATTTCGAACCCTTTTGAAAAAATCACAACGAAAGGAAAATTTTACAAAGATTATATTATCAGACGAACGAAACTATTCCCAGAATAATCAACTACAAGTTTTACGAAAACTATTAATACTCACTCGCTTCTCGCCCCAAGCAAATATTATTCGTTCCATTTTTGTGTTAAATCGTTAATTATATTACCAACTATTAATATCATATACACAATTAATCTTTAAAAAAACGATCGTACGAGATTAATTTGGCGCGTGACGTACTTCGCGCGGTATCGAATAATTTAGCATAGGGACTTAGAACCCTGTAGATTTCAGCGCGAATTGTACCGTGAACTGAACAAAGGTTCGATTGTGCCTCGTTCATGTGCGGAACAAACAGAACTGTGTGCGAAACGTTAAATCGCACTCGACGCACGTGTTTCTCTTCGAAAGCCTCGCGTGGTATAATTCGCATAAAGTATGATATCGCGTATCAGGACGCACAGGAGAGAGGGAGAATATTTCGAGCGGATAGCGGCAACATTATTGCACATCGAGGAATATCGGATCGTTGGCTGGTTTATGTAACAACCACCGTAACACAGACTCCACGTATCGTTCGGGTGAATATACAATTCGCCAGACACAGCTTTAGGTATTGCAGTCACACCCGAGCGTTCTCAAAGCGATCGTCCTATCGGAAACTTCGACGGTACAACCGGAGCTTCCTCGACTCGAGTGCTCGGTGCTCCTGAAGGCGCGAACACGTACGAGCTTTGGCCACTTTAAAGGCGAGTCAGGGATGCGAGGAAGGGTCAGACGCTGAAAAAAGGAGGAGCCGAGTGTTGCTTCTAAATAAAAACAAAATAAAAACAAAGGGGCGAGAGTCCGATTCAATCCGCCCGCCCGCCGTTTTCTTGACTACTTTTTATACGTTATATGTAAATAAATATGTATGACTCTTCTGGATGTTTTATGTTCTAGGAGAGAAAGAGAGAGAGAGAGAAAGAGGGAGGGAGAATAAGATTCGTAAATTATTCAATTGCTTGGGCGTTGAATCTTTGTTTACACAAGAAATAACTTTCGGCAGTCATGAAATGAATGCTTTAAAAACCTTTGTCGTTCGGGCTATTTTCAAAGATAAATGAAAATAAATAAAATGAAAAATAATAATAAATTCGCTAATAATCATTTGATAAAACAAAATGAAAAAAGTATAAGAACATCTTTTTTTCAAGTTACAAGACAATATGAATATAAATTGTTTGGAATTTTCATATTCTAAGAGCCATTTCGTCGAATATTTCGGACAAGATAACGTGAAAATTACGAAGTAATTTTTTTGAAAAAACTAATAATAATAATAATAAAGGTTGCAAACGTTGTAAGATATTTACGAGGGGATGCAGTTATACCAATAAAGTGTCATTTTCTCTTATCGAGGCACTCGCGAGCACGTCGATGAATTTTCACTCTCGAGACAAGAAGAACAAAAGAAAAAGTGAGCAGTTATACGCGACGATGTGTCCAGGGGAATAATGATTCGTGCATTGTACATACATAGGTGGCTCGTACCCCGGGTGTTGTCGTATAAAAAACATATTGTGGCGGTGCCGGTGCGAAACTGTACGTGAGGTTTTTTTCGTGTACGCGACGTAGCAGCAACGACCACCGGGGACAATATATATATATATAACGATACGCTGCAACGGCGTGTACGTAGAAGTCGAGGGATAAAGAGAAGAAGAATAAAAAATGATAAATAAAAAAGTGGAAATACAAGAGAATACAGAATGCGTACGCTTATTCAGCCTCCCTGTTTGCTTCTACCCCATTCCCTCTGTCCCTCTCGCCGTAGTCTCGTATCGTCGATTCGTAATTCCGGGCTAAGCCCATTTCTGCGCGAGCACAGCCGTGGAACTCGCAAAGCGTCCGCGGCGCGCTTCTATCGCTATTCTCCGCAAAAATAATAATAATGCTCGTGCTAGTTTCATTTTTTTAGTAAATGATAATAGAATTAAGGGTATGCTGTACTTCAACTATCGAAGCGGCCATGTTTATTTTTGAAGCACGTGCGATTATCATTATCATTGTCATTATCATTGCCATTATCATTGTAATTATCATTGTCATTATCATTGCCATTATCATTGTAATTATCATTGTCATTATCATTGTCATTGTCATTATCATTGTCATTATCATTGTCATTATCATTGTCATTATCATTGTCATTATCATTGTCATTATCATTATCATTATCATTATCATTGTCATTATCATTGTCATTATCATTGTCGTTATCATTGTCATTATCATTCTCGTTACCATTGTTATTATCATTGTCATTATCATTGTCATTATCATTGTCATTATCATTGTCGTTATCATTGTCATTATCGTTGGTATTGCTATTATTATTATTATTTTTATTCTTACAGGATGTTTACACACGCTGCGATTTTTGTGTTTCGTTAATTTTCCTATATGATCAATAATTATAAAACAGGTAAAAATTATCGCATTTGTACCTCGAACCATTTATCGCGGAGCGCGTCGCGAACGAAATCAAACAACGCGGTAAAAATCCGCTAGTCTCATATTTTCAATATTTTTTCCCCTGTCAAAACCCTTCTGGTTCTCACCTCCTTTCTCCCGTGTTGTTCCGGTCCCATCCACCAATGCAAATCTATACAAGGCTGGCACGAGCGAGTTCGCGGTATCCACTCAAAATGGAAATACCGTTTCCCATTTCCACCAAAATGAGGTGGACGTGAGTGATAACCATCCGGCACGAAAGTTTGACGTTTCAAATATGTTCCGAGATTTTCGTTGTGCCCTCTACCTCTCTCGTCCTGTCCTTCTTCCTCGCGAAGCTTCCTGCCGTGAGAATAGTTCTCGGTTTCATCGAAACGAGAGAGGGAACTTCGAGCTTGGACCTCGATGTGCATCATACTTTGTAAAATCTTTGCCGAGCAACCCTTGTAAGAGTAACACTACTATAGAACTACCCGTTACGTATAGGCATGTAACCTTCGTTATACTCGAACGGACAACAGGTTAGTAATTAGCGCTCGAGTTCGGCGTGTTTGAAAATTGTATTTTCCACGAAACAATCGTTCGATACGAACGTGTAGGTATTTTACATACGTAATTTTACCTTCCTTTGATCCTCGCAACGATAATTGAATTATCTCGTACAGTTTTCGAACGTAAATTCTCTCAAAAGTCTGCACCGTTCTCGAGTAAACGAAGGTAGCTATATCCCGGGCAAACCAGTGCAAGCACGAGTTTGACCCACTGTGTAGTATCAAGGATCAACGCAAGATACGGGTGTACCAGTACTGTGCATTCCAACCGTAAAATACGAAAATCTAGTCGTACAAAGTCCAAATTGTTGCCACACCGGAATTTAGGATCGGCTCAGATTTTATACGACGAATCAACGTTGATCTTTATTCGTACGACACAACGGTGAAATTGGATTTTTCAATTGGACTCAAATTTTTTGATTCGTTTTGTTCGAAATATCGAGCTCGTCAGTGAAATAACAAAATTCCGAAAAGATCTCATTTACAATAATTTCGTGCTTATCGTTTTATCAATATCGATCATTTACCACATGCATTATTAAATTTGTGATATTTAAATCAAGCGAAATCTTTTAAAACCAATGAAATCAATATGCGACCATAGAATTGGCAATTATATTTGAGTCGCCTCACTCCCCACTCGGCTTTTCGTCAAAATACGTATTCCTTGTACATTATAATTTATGGTTGCAAATGAGTATGGCATATACCTATGAGTGGATTGATCGGTGCGTCGCGATGGAGCACGGTATATTCAACCTAATTCCGTCGGCGCACGAGGAATCGTGGGGTGGAGAACTTAACGTAATCCCCCGCTTAATCCTCAATCCGCTTAACCTACATACATGCTACTCAACTGCAGAGGCCCCTCAGCGGTGCTGATGCACTCTCGTAACGTTCGCTCATACTACGATGACGAGGTAGAGCATATCCTATATTGTTCATATATATATATATACAGGGTGTCCCAGAAGTCCTGTATCGCTTCTGGTACCTGCGGGTAGCTGGTGGTGTTGCCAATTCTCGTGCAAAGTCCGCACGGCCAATTCGCGATAGTTTTTAAATGAGAGACGTTCGCAGTTGTCCAATCGGAGAGCTGGAAGCAGCCTCGTTCCTCGTGTTATGACAGTGCGTGAGCAATGTCGAAATAAAGTACAATCGACAAGCAATAGTTCGTATCCGATAGCTGTAGTCTCCAGTCTGACCTCGGACTGGAAACAATCAATGTCCCTTTGAAATTCGGATACGAGCTGCTATCCTTTTGATCGAATTAGAACCACGGTAGATTCTAGCTACCTGATTGGACAACTGCAATCGCCTCTCATTTAAAAACTATCGCGTATCGATCGTTCGGACTTTGCACATGGATTTGCCGCAGTGCCAGCTACCCGCTGGTGACTAATGGTGTCGAAACTTCTAGGACACCCTGTATAAGTATCTTCTGCATATTCTACAGTATGGAAGCCGAGACTTTGCGGGTCAGTCACGTGTGGCAAGATGAATAGGCGAGCAGAATCAGAGAGAGAGAGAGAGAGAGAGAAGTCATCGTCCATGAATCGCACGTGCGTCAATCAACCATACTTGATGGATCTAAGTAGCTGCGCAATGGTGTGAAATAATTACGTTCGGTCGAGTTCCACGTTTCTCCGCGCACCAGTTTTGATCCCGGCATTGTTTAACGACGTGCTGGAGTTCGGAACGAGCATAAATTATCAATCACGCGACGCGCGTCATTGCAGTTTGCATAATAAATGCAACTAGTGTCTAAGATATATATATATATATATATGTGTGTAGGGACGAGGATAGTAATCGTCGTATGGTCACACGCGTTATGTCCTCGGCGTTGATACCTACGGTATTCGAATATGATAATTCGTTTATCGGGGGAGATAGATAAATATACGTATAGAGATTACCTAGCAGTGACTATCGAAGTTCGTAGATCGAGCTATGATAATGCCCTTGCGAGAATACTCCTGCATTGGCGATGCTTATCGATGCACACCTTCTTCTGTCTCTTTTACATACACATACATATACACACATGTCTATATTGAAAGCAGAAATAGCATTAGTCGACGTACAATCGTTCCCTCCACGCCTCTGAAACCTTTGAGCAAACCTCGAGGTGCTATACACGTTCCTAATTCAACTGTTGCCATCCCACGTGTGCTATACAAAATCGATGAATCGTCACCACTCGCGCTACGCGATAATACAATTGTACGTTAAAATAGGTGATCGTATGTACGCCGGAATGGATTTGGGTTGAGACGTGATCGGGTTTCGCATCCATCGATCTCGGCCACGGCCGGCAATATCCGATTATACATATATATATATATACGTGGGATATACAGTGAGACACGAGGGACGACCGTGTAGCCTCGGTAAACCTTCGTTGTAGAGGTGACAGCAAATGAAAAAAATGTCGCGTTATGAAAGACATATTCACGAATTTTATCTCGATGGTCGGAATGTCCCGTTTTAAAAGAAAAACATCCCTCGTTGGATGTTTACCGCTGGATTGAAGCGAAGGTACGGAAAGACATTGCACTAGAAATCCTGAGTCATCATGAAAGGAACTCGCACGACCTTGGATGACCTTACACCCAGAATCACCTTTAAACAACTTTGAAACATCTTCGATGACTTTCAAATGACCTTGAACGACCTTGAATGACCTTGAGCATCCACGAAGGAGCCGTGCGTAGAAACCAAAATCGTGCGACTTCTGCAACAATGAGATTGTAATGCGAATGGACGTTGAATTAGAAAGACGCCAGACAGAAGAAGGTAAATTACCATGTCGGAGTCGCATGCCCAACCACGTATCTGCTGGTATTTTACGAGATTACGGTATGTACGCAATCGTCGAGGTTGGCACGTGACTCACAATGGTCTTCCTGGCGCACCGTTTCTTTCGGTGGTTCGCCATGCACGACCACGGATTCCATTTGTTTCCAGGCTCGCCCTAGTAGTTACAACCCCGAGCGCCATTTCCGCAACCCCCGTTTTACCGTAGGTACCGCAGTCTTACAGGCCGAAACCTTTGCCCAGGAAGGTCATCCAGTGTTATAATATTTCGGAACAAAGCGTAACCTCGTTCGAGGCTACGAAAGTGGGGAATGATCGAGGCTCGTGTTTTATCCGCACTCGTAGCAAGCACTTCCGAAGTTTGTTTCTAGTTTCATCCCCTCGACTCGAACTAGGACCTCGAACTTGCCTCGTCAACTCCCATTTGTCAGGGATACAAACTCTACTTGTCTACTCGATCATCCGCCGCAAAACCTGGGATCTGCTAACGATTACCGTTGTTGGTGTAATGAGCGAGTGCAATGAGGTTGGAACGCCCGAGGGTGCAAAAGAATTACGAAGGCTTGCGAACGGTGGAGTTTGCGAGTTGCGATTAAAACGGATCTTGTCAATATCATTCACTTTTAATATTTAGCCATATAACATTATAATTTTTATAATATAGATAAATGTATTATTTACTATACTTTATGATCATTTTATTAAGACAATTTATTTTATCCAAGTTTAATCGTACTCGTGGTTAACGAATTTTTCTAAATAAGACTCTAAGGGATTACGTTCGTTCGCTGTAGAATTATATTTGGGAAAATACTTAATAATTTAAAGCTTATCCATTCGGAATGAATAACTCGAGAAGTTCGGGAACGATGTAATTGCCCGTTGGCAAAGAAGACCATCGAGAGATATAAAAGTTTGATAAATCCGGAAGCCAAACAGTCCTTAAAGTGATTGAATAACTGGAATTTATCTATCCGGTGAGTAAGAGGATTTCTCGTAGAGAACTCGTACAACGACATGCGCCAAGCGCAGCTTGAAAACTTTCCTCGCGTTGCTCAGTTCGCGACTGCAATAACCCGTTGGACAAGACAAATGGATCTATGGTCTTCTTACTTCTAAAAGACAACCGGTCATTTACAATACCCGTATATGACTCGTATCAATTCTTCGTGGTACCGTCGTTCGCCACAACTTTTCCCTTCCTCGATTCGACCGTCGTCTTACTCGTATTTGCCAGAAAATATTGCCGGCAAGTTTGGTCCTGGTACCCATTTATGATGAAAAATGCAATCCACCCTGGCAATTTTCCGACCGGGATTCTTCAATCTACCTGGGAGGAGGGGTCGATCACATTTGTTACCAACAAAAAAAGAACTCAACCCGGGTCAATACGGGAAATCTCATTAAGAAAAATAATAGAAGCGTCGAAAGATTTTCGTTTCTCTCGAGACCGTGGAAATTACCCTTACAAAATTCACCGTGGCGAGGTGGTAAATAAATAAATACATTCCCGAGGGTGAAAATTAGGGCGGATAACACATTTCGTACCGATAAAGCCAAACTGCCGAATCTTCCATGTTTCATCAACCCCTCTTCTCCACCAATCCTATCTTCGAACAACGAGATGTATTTCACTTCGTGCCGCGTAAGATTTTATACCGACCGTTCCATGCAGAATTCACCGACGAGTTGTAACACCGAGGTCATTTTATACAGCGAAACGTACACCCACCGGTTGTTATCCTTGGCAAAGATCGTGGTACGTATAACAGTATGGTGCTTTATGCGATTCGAGTCACCGATTCGAGTGAGAACAAGTCTTACTACATGCATAGTTTAGACGTCGAAACGCGATACACCGAGAATTATTTTCCGTCTGTGTGGTAATAGGGACTCGCGCGAGGTACCGAAAGATTGTAATGGCGTGAATTTCAGGCGGTCTTGATGGATCGTTGTATGGTCGTACGTATACGAGTAGTTCGGTAAGCCAACTGAATTTATATGTGTGTATGTGTGTATGTGTGTGTTGTGGATCATATACAGTAGTACCCCTATCAAGATCTAGCAAACTCGGCAAGCACCAACCATCCCCCGGGGCCGGAGCGCAGTCAATCAAACGTCCTGTTTCACCCATTAACCATGTTTCGCACCTTGCGCAACCTCTGCCTCCTACCCTCGACCCTCCCCCACTCCCTTCTCTCTAGCTCGTCGTCTCTCGCTTCTTGTCTTGCTCTGCCTCGTTCACCACTCCATCAGAGGTTGAGCTTCTCACCCCCTCCCGCCCCTCTTTCACACTCTCTCACTCTCGATATCAGTCTTGCGCCCCTACCGGTTTTCGTTCTGATTTATTCCACGCTACGAGTTTATTTATCATCAATTCTCTCGCAATACAACGCGTACATCTATTCACAACCCTTAATTACGACCCTCCCGACATTTCCATCCAACAATTTAGCAATTTTTAATACGAAAGTGGAGCGTCGAGTATCCATTATCAGCAATTTAACGCCCGGCATACGTTTATAAATCATGCGATATTGGAACTCGAATAATTGTAGAGGGGTGGCTTCGCCAGCCAGCAAAAAAGAAACTGTTCATAAATGTCGACGACCCTATTGTATAATTTATTATTAAATAGAGCATGTTAATGATAACCGTATTTTCCCAACAAACTTTATTGAGCCCATGCCAATTTCCTTCACAACATAACTCAGAAATGGTGGAGCATCCAACCCTTGTTGCTTAAACGAGTCCACTTCTTTCTTCACCATGACGAACCGTCTTTACCTATATCTTCTATTATCCGACGTCTCGAGCCTCGGGTTATCCGGTACCTCATCGTTTCGGCACGGCGTTTCAGCCTTGCACAGGCTCTTCGTTCAATATGGACATAGGACAGATTTATTACGTACGTGACGAAACACACGTGCATCGAGAGATAGCCAGCGGTCGAGTTTCTGAAAGGAAACTGCTTGAAATGCCTCGAGAATAACTCGGCTACCGAGGACGAGAGCCATACGTATATACGTTGCACGAGCTGTTCCCCCACTCGTGCTTCCGCGCATGCGCACACTCACGCGTATATAGTGACGTACGAGTGTGCGCATGCGCGTCGCTGCGTGCACGCTTGGCTGGAGAGGAGTGGGGGGAGGGGCTGTATGCGTCGGTGTGCTTTCCTACATCGAGTTGTCGAGAGAACTTCCGTACTCCGGTGGAAAATACTAAATCTCGGTGCGCCGCCCCGAAATGAGGACTCTTAACGGGGGGGGTGGGCTTTTTGGCTCGCTGGATCGCAGCCCCCTCGGTGCCCGAGATCCGAAGGAATTTTCAACTTAATCCAGGTCTGGCAAAAACGTGAGCGAGCCGCAAATAGCACGGAGGTGTAGTGTACCATATGCGGTACGTTCGAGCGAAGATACTACCGCGTTATGCACTTACCGCATGGTAGAATAGTCCGTAGGGGTAAATATACACCACGCTGTCTGCCAGGAAAATATTACGTGTCCGGACTATCCGGACTTCTGTTTCGGGACAATCTTGAACATTTCTACTATCACGTGGTACGAGACGACAATGTCGTGTTAATTACCCAGACATCGCTTCGTCGCCTCGAAACTCGGCCAGGAAACGAAGCGAGCTGTATTACTCGCTCGTTGCACCGAACTCCGTTAATCTGTCGTCCATTGTTCTTACGGTCATCGGCACTGTGTTCTCAAGCGATCGCGTCACGCTAATCCGAAAAGTTGGTCCAATCGCCTCGAGCACTTCCTCCCGTATCGCTTTGTTCACGTTTTTTTATTTTTATTTTTTATTTCGATATCGTAATCCCTCGTTATCGGCATTTTTACGGTTCGATGGCATCGCTTTACGGACGAATATTACAAAAAATATATCGTCTATATATAAAAATTTACGAATATCTCGTAACTATCGCAGCTTGAAAAAATGAAAACCTGGCATACAATTCTATAACGAGAAAAATTGTCCATGTCCCTCTCGACACGCTACGAGCCTTCGTGAAATTTGCAAAAATGGGTACCTACCTGAAATGAAAAAAAATCGTCGTGAGTTATAGAATTTCATAGGAACGATATTGGGCCACGTACCTCCTAAAAAAGCGACACCCTTAGTTTCACGCGGAACGACTAGTTTATAGTTGCCTTTCGCAGACTCATATTCCACACGGTCCCTCGGCGCGGAAACAAACAAAAAAAAGAACAAATCACTTCAGTTCGGTTATTTGTTTCTATCGCTGCGGGTCGCGATATTCCGTAGCGGTGGGGTTCGATGTATGGAAAAGCTTCGACTATACCTGTCAATACCCGTCGGCCCGTGTACTCTAAATCGTTTATGGTGTATCGAGAGAGAGAGAAGACATCCCCGTGCCACGGGTATTAAACGGTTATCCAACGTAAAGCCGTTTCGACGGTGGTAGCGATCCCTATGGGGCCTCCAACGGGGTAGTAGGGTTTTATAGATCGGCTAGGCTGGCTTTAGCAGCACGGTTTGTGCCACCATGACTCGGTATAGATTGAATGATATTCCCTCTCACGACCATCTGGCTGATTCGAAAGTGCCCGAGTGTTCTCGGCGATAAAAACTGTAATTTTTTTGACGCGCGACCCTTGAGAATATCTGCTACTCCCATGGATTCGTTCCAGACCTTAAGGGAGTTGATTCACATGTTATGTTTTTTTTCTTCTTTTTATACCTTGTATCGTTTTTAGTCGTTGGATTACAAATTTTCCTGGATTGTCAATGATTCAGGGATTGTTTTTCACGAGGGTGAAATGTTGGCACTCCATTCGAAACAAAATTTGCGTCTAGGGAGCTGGTTATAAAACAAATTTCATCGTATCCCGATATCGTTACGTTTTTATTTGTTTTATTGCAAAAACAAATTAATTAGGCAGAGTCGAGGCAAAGGAATAAATTTGTGTACGGACGAGGGATGTATGTAGCTTCGTAGAGGATGTATTGGTAAAATGGAGTCCATAGTTGGGTACAGGGATAATCCTATTCGGTCTCTTGCACAGATTTTATATTTCAATTTTTTTTCCCTTCCATACCGATGTGGTATAACGTGAAAGGAGATAACGTTGAATCACGTTACGAAACTCCGCAAACCGCGATGTACAACGATGGTTGCAAACATTTTTTTAAATTCCAACTTCCTCATCGAGATATTAGCGAATAATGCAAAAATATATCTGACCCGAATTCTAGGACCTAGAGAATTTGTTTTGCCTCAAAGAGATTCAAATTCTTCAAAAAAATATCGAAAACGATTATTATTGGAAATTTTAGATGTCTTTCCATCCTGATAATTATTATATTGGCAATTAAGAGTGAAACAAACGTAAACTTAATCACAGAAGATTATTCGATATAAATTGAAAAGAGGAATAGCCGAGAAGCTGCGAAAAGATGTAAAAAATTCAAGAACTACCCCCGCGGATTGACCCCAGTACCGTCCGACGCCCAAAAAGTCAATACGATTCCCAATCGTTCCGATATTTTCCAACGTGTATGTTAGCTCCTAGCTCCAATCCTGTAGCGAACCCGAGAGATTTTTTGTTTCGCCGAGATGCCAGGGCTGAAAGCGGTATAAATTCAATTAAATTCCCCAACCACCCCAGTGCGACGTCGCGTCGTCCGCGCGTGCAGACATAATAATTCTCTGTGGCCAAAAATTAAATGGAATGCCCCGCGGGACTCGGTACCGTAGGGGTGGATGGACCGCCCCTGTCTCCGAGTTCTTAAAATATCATTTCCGGGAAAAGAACTACCATATACGACGAGGAAACCGAGGGGAGGCTGGAGCGGTGACTTTAGGGATGCGAAAGAAGGGAATGGCAAAAGCGAGGTGGAAGAAATGAGGGAGGGGGACATGAGCGAGATTTTTCGTGCTAACGTCATATCCGTTAGGAAAAGTGCTGAATTTGTGGACGATGTTATCGCGACGAAGCGAGAACGCTAGCTCGACTCTGCCAAAATGTACCCTTTTACGTGTTACCCCGGCACAGCGTCGCTCACCTCGAACACATTTGGATCTTCTTTCCATACGTTGGAAAAAACAAGTCCCCAAATTTTTGGCCACGGTACTTTTTGTCGAACGTGGATATTTCGTGCTGGTCGGGCTTCACAGTGCAGTCAACCCCTGGAAAATCCCCACTCTTATAATTACTCTTCCTGAAACAGTAAGCACAGCACCTCTGGTAGAGTCAACGTTTCTCATGCATACCTATATGACTAAGAACTATAACAGAGTCCATACACTTACTCTTGACGTTCTCAACTCCGCGTTCAGCGAGTAATCCCCCTTATCCCTATGGCACCCTCGTTCACCCTACGACTGCTGACTTAATTCCACGCTTTCCAACGACCTCGGGATTTGCAAAACTTTAACTTCGTATACACGTAGGTCTCGTTTATGCTTATTTCGACTGGCGCAAGCGAGTGCCTCATAGTCGTGAAACAATAGGCACTTATAAATGGAAAAGGCTCGATGGTCGTTATTTTAGCAATTTAAAAGTATTACAATTTAATGATTCCATTCGTTGTAACAAGAATTACAATGGAATAAACGTTAAGTTGAAAGGAACAGGGGCTCAAGGGGTCGATAAGATTTGGATTCGTGATAATTATGTAAACGTCGTGAATGAATATAAATGGTGTTTTCTTGATACGAAAAATAATTGAGCTTATTCAAGTTCCAGACTGGAATCATTCACCTTTTGAACTTTGTAATCTCGAGTCTAATTACCCCACGAGACATTCGTCATTTAGAACTCAACGAACAGAGCAGCCTTTGAAGTTTGCGTCATGAGTTTGGCCAATAACGGGTGGAACATCATCGGTATCTGTCGCGAATGACAACTGAGCGACGCCTTCATTTTGTCTTCCTAACAACTTTTCCTCCCTTCCAATTTGCTTCGCACGCGTCACCGGAGCTAGACAGCGCCTGTTCCTCATTTTCGTTGATTTTCTTTCTTCAACAATTTCAAAAGCTTAATCAGTCGTATGACTGTGCGCCTGGTCGTGATTAATATACCGCCCGGGGTATCTTCGAGGGGAGCCAGACGAGCGAGAGAAGTGGGTATGCATCTATGAGGTATTCCAGTCCAAATCGACAAACCATCTAACCTTTTGACTTATTTTTGGAAATTTTAATCGAAAATGAATTATTAACGAATAGGGACTGACGAAAAAAATCTCCAAGAAATGATTAGACTTGTAATAAGTACGGAGCATGTTGTAGATGGAATGACAGAGATCGAGGGTGGTGGACCAATCGATTTGTATTAGAATTCCCCATATGCATAGCTAGTGGCAGTCACGCCGTTGAGCAGTTACTTTAGCCCCTTTTAGTCAATGGGGTGCATGGAGTACGTGCCACGTAACAACCACCGATCACCCTTCGCATCCAGGCATCGCTAAGCCACTGTGAAAACAACAATGACGAACGGCTCTGGCTTTACCTACTACCCTCTCACTATATATATCTCTCCCTATCTCTCTGTTGGTGTATCATACCGATAGGAAAACCGCACCAAAAAGAAAAGAAAGAACGTTGTAGCATCCCTCTCGTTGTCCCTTCTTCGACGATCGGTTCTGCTCTCGTTGCTGGTGTTGCTCTTATGGCGCTTAGACCAGCAGAGCGCAGAGTGCCGCATAGGGTGAAACAGAGTATGAAGCCTTCACCTCTGGGGAAATTAACTGTCCCCTATTCTCACCAGCATTCTAACGTCGATACCAATTTACACGATGGTCGATAAGCAACGCCTCCTGGCGACGATACTTTCGTATTAAAGTAATTGTTACATTAACCGGAAAACCTTATGTACCTGATTCTGGATGTCTTCACCAGAGGCACGGAATATTAATAATATCGTTATATGAATCGCTGAGTTCATGGTAGTTAACGTTTCCATCCTTGCGATCGTGGCATTCCTCATGAAAGTTGTTCAATATAGGTCAATCTATCCCTGATTACATTTGATTATTCACGATTAAATTTGAATCGTTCCGTTTGTCTGGTTTATGGTCGCACGCACGATCTTCACAGACCTGTGGAACAAAAGCATCCAGGAAAGGACGCAATCGGTTTATCCTCGTGTATGCGTTAAGGACACTCGTTTCTCTCTAATTACAAAAGTTCTATCAAGTTTAATTCATCTCACAATGCGTTTGTGTTGCACCTCATTCGGGCTACTTTATTCCCTCGAATCCTTTACTACCGCGTTCGTTATATTTCATGGATATGAGTATGGGTCCATCCCAAGAGCGGACGGTGCACTCGAGTCATTCATTCGGAACGCGCAGCATTATGAAATTGTTGGCTCGTGAATACCTAAGCATTGTCAAGAGGGACTACGCCGACGAGGGATTCGACGTTGACATCGTCGAACGAGGATGCGTTATTCCCCATGCTCTCTCGTATGTGTTTGCGACTGTTCTACCGCCCGAAACAATTCCACCGGTGGCTACGAGACTGCAATTGTGCTACGGTCGCAAATTATGCGAGTACCGGAGTTGGGAGATGCGGAATTCGCGCTCCTGTAAACCCATTTATATCACGGTAGCTCGAGATTGAAGCGGATAAAGATCAAATATATCCTTACTTCTCTCCTGGCACCATGAGTCAGGTATTCCCCGTTCTCCACATCTTTCGCAATCTCACCGTGAATTTGCACGATAATTCAACAATGTTGTATACTATTTTATCACGTGTGTCAACTTTATTTTTTTTATACGTAAAAGGATTATTCGAATTCTGTTCTGAATTCGTTTGATTGTCAACATTTTTGGAAGCAAACGTCGAAGTTTTTTTGCGTCATGGTCTGATACAATATTTAGATCGGTCAGCCAATCAGAGACGCGCTCGGTTCGTCGCTGTCTATAATGCGACTGTCTAACTCGACGCCCGCAACGTATCGAAACGTACACGTATAGTGAAACGTCGTACGTTTCTCATTAATTGATTCGAGACTCGAGACAAGACAAAATTAATATAAGTCGTACAACAAGGTAAAAAGATACGATGATGAGTTTTTATTTTGATGTGATGCGTCTTTTGTTTCCTAATTTTTTCCCCTTTTTCTCGAACTTAGCTTTTAATCATTTTCATTTTCTTCTGTCTCCGTCGTCTCTGATCCGAATTTGATTCCCCTCGTTGCGGTGTTCCTCGACTGGCGTTGATGACTCCACAATGCTCCTTTTCCCTCCTTGGTGTCCCGGTACTCTCTCCGGACATAGGTCTCCTCCCATGGGTACAGGATTCCCTCCTCAAGACTTTCGTCTCCTCTCGTATGTATTTCCACAATCGACCCGACAGCATATCTTTCTGTAGGTGCCTTTCTACTTCCTCATTCCATAATTCACTTCTTCGCCTAACAACCAGCATGAACCTTCCCTCTCGAAGTTGCGTATTAATCTCGCGTCCAAAAGCTGTTCAGGATCCAAAGGAATTACTTTTCAGTTGTAAAACTAGCCAAGGAATATACCAAGGCAAAGGTAATTTGTTCGACGCCTTGTGGCGTATTTATATCCTCTTGGTCAGATGTTGCATATGAGAGCGCGCGGCCATCTGTGAGCAGCTGTCGAACTACGGCCCGTTGGAGTGGGGGGAGCGAGAACGCTGCTACGCTACAATAGATATAACTCGAAGAAAGACAATTTATGCATCGGAATATTCTGAAAAAATAATTAGTACGACTAATACATAAAGTTGAATCAAAATGACTATTGGCAATGTACTTTATTCACATTCAGAAAACGAAAAGAACGCGTTGACGACGTATACAAGCACAATGTAATATATTTCCGATAATGCGTTTCAAAAATCCATTTCGCATGGATCGAACGAGCATTAAAACCGGAATTAGGTGCATCTGTGCATGGGCATGGATATATCAGGTCCATGGGCATGGATATATCAGGTGCCCATATGGGCTGTAATAACAGAACATCTTTGAAATAATGGCTCCATATATGTTGCCATCGTAAAACCTTTTCACATGCTTCCCAGTGTTTTCGTGTCGTAAAAGAAATGCTTACTTCCATCTACGAACGCTCCCTACACGTACATACATACACACACATGTACTGTGTACGTATAAAACTGAATTTACAGGCTCAAGCGCGATGCACGTACGAGGTTATCCGACGAGTGCAGCGGCGTCACGAGTGAACATCGTCCAACGTAGTAACTTGGGCCTATGTTCACGTAAGAGAAGCGAGCCCCAAGCATGTAGTTGCACAAAGTAGCGAGTGGGGTTTACGGGCTTTGTCCCCTTTTCTTGTCATCCATTATTTTCGTCTTTTTATGCCATGAGGATTTCTCCATTCCGGCTTATTGAAGATAAACATTCGTATCCGTGCTCGAGTACGATCAAGCGTTTTTCCCTTTATACCAATCTCGCAAGATTTTTGAAAGAAAAAAGCACTCGAATCCCCAAGCGTTTTCGAATCGTTCGTTGTAAATCTCAGGTGCGTTTTATACCGTCGTATAAAAAATATTTCTTCGTAAATCACTTTTGTACATTCGTATAAATTTATCTTACGATCGTTTATATTTGTTCGATATATCGTACGGTCGAAATGTTGAAAAGCCTCGATGGAGAATTCGGAGGAATTTCGAACGAGGGTATTCCCACTTGGTTCGAACGCAAATGAAATCGGTGTTTTAGTGTTCTACGGTGGATTTCAAGATAGGACAAGCGCATATCGATGCTTTCGCACGTATACGCCGAGAATTGCGGAGGTATAGAAAGGAAATGTGGAAGTTTTAAAAATTTTAGGAATTCCACTCGCTGCTCGAGGTGGATCTCGTCTATCCGACACCGACTGAGAAAGAGAGGGAGACGGAGTACCACGTGTGGAACACCGCATTGCACACGAGGAGACCAAGTTGCACCCGAGGTCCCAGGGTGGTACTCTCACGACCACGCTCCAACAATCGATTTCCCTAGGGAGTTTCAAGAAGAAGAAGAAGAAGAAGAAAAAAAACGAAATACAGCACCAGCGAGTTCGAGACGAGACGTTGCTTGTAAAGGGGAGCCGCCTTTCGTATTCCCCGACTTTTCCAACCGAGTCGAGAAGTAATGCGGAACCAACAGTCACAGTGACAGCGTTTTTCTTATCGTTCCTTGCTCGATACGCATCTGCATTGTGGCTCGAAGATGCTTCTCTATTTGTCATAACGCTGAGCGAGCGCGGAAGATTAGTTCCGGAGAGGTTTGCGCTCGATGCACCCCATGGTCCAGAATACCTAAGACGAAATTGCTTCTCCTAACTCATCCGAGAGCTCGAAGCGCCCAGCCCTCCGTTTAAATCTTCCTCCTTTTATCTAGTTTTCTCTCATTCTCCTTTCGTTCGATTTCCTCGTCTACCATGTTCCATTTTTTCTCTTCTTTTTTCCATCGTTCATCATATCTCGACCTCCTTACACTCCCTTTTGTCTCGTGATATATGCACCTTCATCCGGACGACACGAGCTTCGCGCACTTTCCTGGATGGGTGCAGCCGTTTCACTTAGTTTATCATTCTGGTCGAACTACGATACGTCGAACTATCATAAAAACAAAAAATACAATATATTTTCCACGTTTTTTCGAAGCCGCGACTGAGATTCTTCCGTTCTTGAGCTACGAGGAACGCTATGAGTTCGTCGAGCATTAAAACGATGCTTCTTCCAATCTGGTCACGTTTCGACAATATTAACGGTATACACGTATTTATGATAAATAATAATATACTAACCAAAGCTTATATCTATATATCGCGAGCATTCGAACTTTTCGAAGAAGAGCAACATCGTCAAACTCATATGAGGGAGTTCGTGTTATGGCCATACATTCGCTTAATCGTTGTTCGCTCGCTATTATCCTCGACGAAACTTGTCTCGTTTGGTGAACGTAAAAGTGTATTGGTACCGGGAATGGGGTGTGGCGCGACCCAATCCAGGATACAGATGGGATTCGTAACTTTATTTAACCGGTGACGTTGGAAAGACGAGCAACCGGATGAATAGCGAGGGAAAGGGAGGAAGCTTTAACAAAAAAAATGAGGAATTGCAATCCGGAGAAAATGGAAGTGCTGGAAATGCCGGTCGAGCAGATATTCCCAAACCGGTCCCACTCGCGATAATCTCTCTTGTTCTACCGTCAACCTGCTACGATTCGGTCATTCGTTTCGTACATGTTTTCATCCCTCGTCTCTACAATTTTCATTTTCTACTCTCTCTCTATCTGTTTTCCTCTCGTGGAACGCACGACTCTTACGACTGTCTTTACTCGTTCAATCTACCGTTAACTTTTATAGAATACGCCGAGGGAAAAGGTCTCGAGGACGATACGACGGGTTTCTTTAGCTGAATCGCTTGCAAAAAAAAGGAGCGTTTTTACAAATAACGATTCAAAAACATTTCTCTTTTATTACGAGTCCGCCGTATTGCGCAACGTTCAATTTCAATAGATCCAATCTCTTAAAACTTCGCAACTCCCATCTACGTTTATCGCGAGACTCGAGTGAATTTTACTCGAGTACTCGAGCTTTGCCATAATTATCGCGAAATTATAGAACGGTCGGATCGAACGAAATTCACGCTAGAAAAGTCGATCGAGTTTTTTGTTTTTGTTTTTTTCTAGTTTGATTATAAAAGTAGCCGACACGTGTTTTCCAATCACAGAGCGAATTCTTTTCACTACGAACGAGGATCTAACGTACGAGATGGAGTTACCTCAAGTCCGACTAATGGAAGCGTTTCAACACCCTTTTGGAAACTTCCGGTATCTCGAATCTTATTTCTCCACTATCTCTCCAAACCTCGTAATCTTTCACTTTACCTCGACACCGTCTCGCGTTAGGTAATAGTTTCTTCGGCACTTGCTCGAAATCCCCGCGTCCTACCAATTCTCACAGCGGTGATTGGGATTCGTTGATTGGTTCGCAACTATTGGACGGAGTACTAAAGTTACGGGATTGAGATTGATTTCGTATTTTTCTTCTTTCTTTTTTGGAAGAATTTATCGAACCTTTGGTTCTTTATCGCACGTCGAAATACGACATCCTTGTATAACCGAAGAAAAGTTCGATAAAGGACGCTCGACGGATTCGTACGAGCGTGTAAAGAGTAAAGCTTGTTCCCCTGCCAATTTCGCCTTCGTCTTCACGTTTGTCTCGCGTCTTAACGGACGCAAATATTGGATCTTCGTGAAAACACGAGCCTTTTCCCCATAGTTCGTGATTTGTCCAAGTTTTCGCGAACATCCGGCTCACCCTCCCGGAACTCTATATCTTTCCCTTTCGAGTTCCATTTATTGCGTTCACATTCGAACCGAGTCCCAGGATTCACTCGCTATATATATACACCTATATAATATATATACAGGGTGAACTATATATGTATAGCCACTAGAACCCCGTATATACGTTTCCTAACGTCTCCAGTCTGTCTCTAGGTACGTCGTCTCGAATCTCCAAGTATGAGAAATCGAAGATTTTCCTATACGCGAATCTCTTGTCTCGCGTAAACGTAGTTGCGACGTGAAACTTGCGCATACTACAGGGTGTCCATTACACGTACGCGCCTTGGTTACGCGACTATGTATTACATAGTTTGGGTAGTGTGTGAAAACACGTGGATAGTTGCGTCGCGGGATCTCGAGACGATGTATTTGCACGGGTGAACGATGATTGAAGAATAGGCGAACGGAATCGAGGAGTATACGGCGAGCGAGAGAAGAGAAATCCTTTCGTAGGAGACGGAATTTATGATGTACGTATAGCGTATACCCGGTGAACCGTTATTATGCGAGGTCGACACGTATCTACACCCGCGTATCATCCATGCGTACTATCTGTCTTAGGTTATGTCACCGTATTCAAAGTGTGTCTCGAGGATTTTATCCATCGCAAGAAACGATTTCCGGAATATTTCTCTCTTATTGAGAATGTCGCTGCGTTCTTTAACCAAGGGGGAGGGAGAGAAAAACGCTAGAAAATATCTCTTGCGACGAGACATCGTGCGTGATATTTTTCAGTACGTATTTTGACGATTCGGGATAGGTTCGCGACGAAGCAATCCTGAAAGGGTAATATTTAGCGCTGAATCGGTTACGCGATGAAAATATTAAAATATGGAGAAATACAAATTGTCTACCGGTTTTCGAGACACGTGATGGATTGATGGAAAATCGAGGGTTAAAGGTTCGATCGTATTATTATTTTTTTTTTCGGAGATCGAGATTGTAAGATGACCCGATTGATGATATTCGACCTAGAAACAACGGAGAAGGGGTTGATTCGAATCGGAACGAATCTCGATCGCACGAAAGGTGTGAAGTCAGGGGATTTTTCTTCGATCGGGATGAACCGCGATAAGACACGTCGGGTCAGCTCGATCCAGCGTAGAAACAACGCTCGTCCATTTATGCAACTAGTCCGACCGTGGCGTCCATCCCCTGAATATAATAACTTAAGTCCCGAACGAGGTCTATGAATATTCAACAATGTTTGCGAGCTACACGTCGTTTTCAGCGTTGAACTGCAAGCTGCGATAAAGCTAAAAATATTCCACATTTATTCCCCTCTTCTCTCCCTCTTCCCACCATGTTACCCCCTTGCCAGTTTCGGTGTTTCCGGTGCATATATATACACGCCATCAACATTTTATCGTTGATATTCATGGTGTTTTCCGCGGCAAGCTCTCGGTTGCCAAACGCAACGTTAATTTGTTGCGTTATACACGACATTTGGCACGAGTTTAATTATACCTCGAATACACGAACGTCGATGGACACACACATATATATTTCTTTTGTATTTATCACTCGTCGATTCGACGTCCGTCTCGATATTCGTTCCAGAGCGTTTTGTTAACGGAGATATTTAATAAAGGAAAGTTCGATGGTCTTCTTTGTCTCCGACATTGCGTCGGCGATTTCATTCGAAGCCGCATTCGTCCCGTAAATTGAAGGGAAAAAGTTGAAGTGCACTTTGAAATTGTGAGAAATTCACGAAACGAATCGTCTCGCCTTTGCCGCTTGATTCGAAATTAAATATTCATTGGATCCTCTCGGTGCTCGGGATAATATCATTCTCCCGGCACACTTTGTTTCGGGCACGTCGAGGGAATCCACGAATATATCGTCGCTTCTTTGAAACGAGAACTCGATATCGATCATTGTCTGCCGATTCTTTCACTGTTCGCGGATATTTCGTATGAAAAATTGACGAATTTTGAACGACTCGAACGGATCTTGGGTTGGAATGAAATATTAAATTTTCGTTTTGTCCCGATCGAATATCTAATTATATATCGCGATCGATATCCTTCGATTTAGTTTAATAATTTCGAGCGTCGTACGAAACGCACGAACGTTTTCACGTTTCGCGTAATTTCCAGTTGGCGTACTTTCACGACAGTTCCTTTATTCGAAGCCAGCCCGAAGAGACACAATTTTTTAATATCATTGCTGAATTTTACGAGGATCGCCTGCCCTCGTGATGCTCAACGGTGCAGACCGATTCGATTATCCTTGAACAACGATCGCATGGGCGTTGTTCATAAAAAATTATGTTTCCGGTTCGCCAATCCGAGTGTCCTGACACGGTTCTCTTCCATTCTGGTCATCGACTTCCGTCCACACCCATACACGCTGGATAATCGAATTTCCTTTTACGACCAAAAACTGTCATGTTTTCCGGTGATTCGAAAATTCTCGTGCTCAACCCCCCGTGTCATTCACCAGAGGGTGAGATTTTCCAACTTGTAACATTTTTTTAACGACAATTGTATAGATACGTGACGTTACTTAAATAACACAAAGATTGAAATAAATGTTGCAGAGATTCGTCGATTTTTAAGTACGTATAATACCAAAAAATATTAAGCGATGAAAACAGTTAAAGGGATGAAACCCTGAGAGAAGGTTATTGCACGGTTGTAAAATCTGCCGGTCTTATTTTCGGTCGAAGTGTACCATTAGCATTTACATGTAAACACGTCACATCGAGAACAAAAGCCATTGAGGAGAATGGTTTCCTCTTCGCGATAGCCAAATACCACGCTATCTTCAACCCCCGTCCGTACCCACCCCTTTAAATATCGCGAGGCCTTCGAGACTCCTGGATGCTTTTCCGTATTGCAAGACCCCCTCGTTTCTCTACCCACGCCATCATTTTTCCCCTCCGATCACCCAACAAACTCTCGAGGGTCTGTGCATCGACCCTCTCCCCTCGAACCTCCCGCCAATTCACCAAACCCACGTTTTTTTCCTCTTATCTTCCTCTCGGAACGATTTTCCTTTTCCTTACTCCGTTTGCCCACCTGAATACTCCACTTCAGAAAATTCTCTCGTTTTCCTTTGTCCTTCGATTCTCTTTCATCGGGCCTCTATCTTCGCATTTCGCCCCTCGTACAATGGCCGAAGGTACGATCGAGGCTTTCGACAAAAGAGAGGTACTTCGACGAATGAGGAAATGACACGAGCCTCGAATTGCGATTGGTCGATGAAACGCGTTCGATATTTCAAAGGCAAATGGCGTACCGTTATCCGATTTTCTAATAATCGTAGAGTGCACGCGTTGCAAGGTGTCGAGAAAACACGAGGCGAGAGCCATTAGCGAGCGAGAACTCATTCGTGAAATCGCTCGAGAGTTTCTCTCTCTCTTTCTTTCTCGTGAACGTAATCGCGCACTTTTCCCGATTCTCGTTATTGTTTTCATTATTTTACGGATCGTTTCAAACACCTTTTGCATTATCCAGTGCGAGAGGGGGTTGAAAATTTTTCTTACCACGCGAAAAAAAGAAATAAATAAAATAAAAGGAAATTAGTCTGAGAAGATGAGAAAGAGGAAGTAGACGAGGAGGAAAAGAGAAAGTAAATTGGGGATGAAGAATGAGCGGAGCGCAACGGATAATGAGCGTAAGAGCATTCCCTGGGTAACGAGGGGTGGATCTTCTTTTCATCGATAAATTGACCGAGCGAGCATTGTTCACGAATGAAAAGTACAAGGCTCCCTCCCCTGGTCTCTCCCTTAACGGAGTGGTAGCACTTTGACGGATTCTCGTGTTAGATTCACCACCCTCGTCATCCCCCTGATGTTCATTCGCTATCCGTTTCCACACTCTGCCCCCTGAAGTATTACGTCGTTCCCATGAGGGAGAGGGAGGGAACGAGAGGGAGGAAGAGAGAGAGAGAGAGAGAGAGCGAGAGAGAAAGGGAGAGAAAGGACGTCACCGAGTTTGTTTGAGTTTAATTAAGCTCGAAAGTTTCCGACTTGTTGTTCACGCTCTGCACGTGTACGAGAGATCGCGCTTATCCACCTTACCACTCTCTATCTCTCGTATAGACTGTCTATTTTCTCACCAGCTTGCCACCTTTTCGCTGCTGGTCTTTTCATTCGTTACAGGATGTTTTCGAATGAAGTTCGGGGACGAGAAAAAAAAGGGACGCGGTTCAGTTTCAATTAAAATCGGCGCAACTTTTCATCCCCCTCGTTCGTTCGATTCATTCATGGACGAGGGAGGGTAGTTTTTTCCCACCCAACCTGCGTATGCCTGATTTACAGGGGCTTCTTTTTTGCTTACTTTTATTTTGTAATCTTGCAGGGCTTGTTTTTTTACTCACTTTTGCCTAGTCTTATAGGGGTTGTTTATCTCTGCGTTTTCTTTTTTCGTTTTACAGAGCTCGGACTTTTTACCTTGCTTTTTGTTCTCACAGGGATTACTTTTTTTTCTTACTTCGCTTTCTTAATCGAACGAGGGTAGTTTTTTTAATTTTGTTTTTTAATCTTACCGGTTTTATATTTATATATCTATTTTAATTGAGCTTAAGATTAAATAAAACAGAGATTAGACGAGCGAACGAAGTCGTCGTTCGAATTTCGGAAATCGTCCAATCGCCGCCCCGTTAGACGTTTTACCGCGGGACGTAAAGCGCCAAAGTCCGGGGACGCGATAAAATGTGAAGGGTGGTCCGTCCGATGCCGAGTGCTCTCACGAATGGACAAAAGAAAGTGACAAAAATCAAGGACGAAGGGAAATAAATCGGATCGAATGTCACGAACGAATGCTCCGGCGATGCTTCAGATTGAATAATTAATTGGCGAATCAATTAAAACAGCGTGTGCGGTAGTCGTTCTACGGTCACCTACAGATCGTACATTATCCAACTATCGTGAGTCTATGCGCTGTTGGTGAGCTGGAAGAAAAAACCGTGTTCTCTGATTTCGCCAATTGAATCTCCCCCAAAAAAGAAACAGGAAAAAAAAGAAATTAATTAAAGTCTGAGTGACCATTTTTTTGGTCCCGTGTACAAGTACCAGACTGATTGTAATCGATAATTCGATGAACAATTATCCCTCCATTTGATCGGAGTTTTCACGAATTGTGTGGTAAAAAAAAGGGGGGTGGAATACAGTCTTGTAATTATATTTACGTCTGTCTCGTTCGTATAATTCTGTTTTTGGTGGCGAAGGCAGGGAGCATTAAATTTATAAACGCTGGAACGTTGTCGGAAACCCAAATATTAACCGAGTTATACCTGGCATCGATTCCCAGTGCCGGGTAGACCGCTTTTAATTAATGCAATTCGCAACGCCCGCTAACTGCGCTACGTGCTCGGATTATCTAAAAATCTTTACCTAGTAACTATGAAGGCGGTTTGCACCAGCTCGGCTTATCTGTCGACGAATATTACATCGTCATATATATATGTAAAACATCATTTTCGCCTCTTCGTCCGGGTTTCGAGCTTATATTATGATTTTTTTTTCGCTTTTATCAGTTTTGCGGCGCCATTAACGAATTTCAATATTCGCACTGCGCGTTAACGTATGTTCTCTCTCTCTCTCTCTCTCTCTCTCTCATCCATTATCTTTCTTCCCGATATATCGTTATAATATAATTATATTAAAGTGTTGAATGTATTTTTCGGGAATAAACAAACGCCGTATACACGGGAGAAACGGTTATCGGATATTTCGCGCGAAATGCATTCTTGCATCGCTCGAGGCGATTTGAAACTAATTAATCCTCGAGCACGAAAGGAAAACAAAACGAAGGATTTTCGGTACGCTTCGCGATCGAATTTTCTATCTTCGCTCCTCAATACATTTGACGACGTCGCTAATATATTACTTTCTCGTAGAAACGTTTTATTTTTGTTTTTATTACAAAAAACGAAGTATTCTCGCATTTTTTTGCCCAAAAATTTCATGTTTTTCTTCTTTTACTTTTAGCGTAAAAATATTTCGCAACACGTTCTTTCGAAACATTTCCGTGACCGAATATTTATTTCGTCATAATCGTTACGTTTCCTTGGCAAATTTACCTAGAGCTTACGCGGAAAAATATGCACATAAACTTGTCCTCATATCGTAAACGGAGTAAACCAACCCCATATGTAAATATACGTATACTCGAAGTATTTATCTTGCTCGGAGAATGGGGAGCAATTAAATTTTTAGTGCATCGTAACAATATAAGGGATGTAAACACGTCTAGACGCATGCGGTGTGCACGCGTATTGATTAGCCAGACCTGGCGTATTTTAAGGATACCACGTCGATATATACTTAGGTGTCTCGCGAAATGGACCAGCATAGAAGAGAGAGAGAGAGAGGGAGATGGGGGAAGAACGAAATGTATGTGAGAGTAGTCATAATCTTGATGCAGTCAATAAAACGCGGTCTTGTGCGAAACGTATACAAGCGTACATTCACAAGTTTGTCAAGCCCCATTGCGGGTTTGCAAAATGACCGCGCAACATTCGTATATTATTTTCGCATCATAAAGATACTGCGCCTCATGAATATTTCAGTTTAGTACATTATCGTATTTTTCGCCACTCGCAAAATTCGTAAGGTTAGTTTTTAGGATTCGATAAATAAATGTTTTGGTTTTGGAAATATTCAAACAACGTATTGGAATATTTTTGTTTTTATTAAAAATATTCCGATCGTGATCGAGAACGAGAATATTAAAATTAAGAAAGATATTTAAAAAAGGATATTACCCAGATTACTCCAGGACGAAAACTCTGAAAAGTGGGGATCGTGATTTTAGCGCTTTTTGAACGAACTACGAAGGTTACTTTTGGTAAATTTTGTACTTTGTGTAGAGACTTTCTAGATCGAATAATATTATTATTTTTAATGATTGTTCGAACATTTCGATAAATCGGGTTTCGACGGTCGTTTTTTCATTTTCCAAAAATTGTTCGAACAAAGATCCTGAAAGACGCGGCACGTAACAATGGCATCGTAATGCTTGTTTCGGAGGATTTAAACGGAATTGAATGGAGAAAGGGCGGTACACCACCTTATACAATTTCCTTCTACCACGCAATTTCCAGGGCAGACAACGGGAATATTAGGCAAAGTGCTGTGTGTGTTTCCAAATACGCCCGGTTACATTTTCGCGTGCAACCTAATTGCTAATATAACATCTCTCGAGCCTCGGGATCTATGTTGTACGGAATGTTTTGCTTTGCTCGAATACCGTAATTGGCCCGAAATTCCGTTTGGAATTACACAGTACCGCTGGTACAGAACACCGACGTACACATTCTGATCTCCTTTTAACCTCGAAAACATTCGTACTCAGGCCTCGTGGATATTTCCGAAGCCATTACGGCAATGGGCCGTAATTTGAAATAGGAAAATTACTCGTTTGGTGTACCACGGAAAATACGTGGTAAATTTTACTCGGTCATTAATTTTTCACAGTTGGCAAAAATTTTGCTTACGTCAATTATTTTTGCGGAAAATTTTATGATTAAAAAGGAAATTAATTTATGCCAAAAAGTGACATAATGTCGAGTCATTAATGGTCTTGTGGCCAGAATGTACAAATATTCCGCTCGATGAGTTTGAATAAATTAATTTTATAAATGACGATAATTTTTCATTTTTTAAATGTACAAAAACATGCTTTTCGGTTTTGGTGTATATAATAAATATATTTGGTGTATATAATAAGTATATAATAAATAAATTGTTTTTCGTTTCTTCTGTTATCAGTGGCTCGGTTTGGGTATCATGGCAGTGGGCGCGTGGGCCTGGAAGGAAAAGGACACGTTCAACAATCTCTCACGACTGACGAACGTCGCCCTCGATCCGGCGTTTATCCTCATTCTAGTCGGTAAGCATTATATTTCCTGAAAATAACAATGGATTCGCAACAATGGATAAAACAATGATACGACTAATACGCGAACTCGATCATTTATTAAATAACTTTTCTGTATTTACCAAACAATTTTTATTCGAGAAATGCGAAAAAATGTTCTAGTGATGAAAATTCACAAAATTTTCATCCAGCTTACAAATATTTTCGATCGATGATTTTTCACAAAATTTCTATAAATTTTGCAAATATTCGTACGATAAAATTGTAAAATATTTTCTAAAAACGATTTTTACAAAAATTTGCGTGTTTTTTTCGAAAATCCTTTTTATTCGATCAATTTCAACGATTAATTAATTGAAATTTGGTAAACATATGGGCTCGTTTTATTGCGAAGCCTCGAGCCATATCCGGGAACCGTTAAATTTCCATCGCGTACAGCCCGAACTTCTCGAAGAACCAACGGCACGCGTAATTCACAACACACGATCTTCACGCTTCGAATAACACACGAGATACATCCTAACAGAGATATACAAACGTTTCAATTAGATTGGTTGGAACGTTCGGTAGCTCGCAGCGTTGTTTCGGAGTGAATATTAGCCGGTATCCAATTAATCTGTAATTGATTTATTCCGCACGGGGATTGATCCGTGGAGGGCGGGCAAAGAACTTGGCACTCTGTTTGATCGGTTCGAGTCGACCGAACTCCGCGCATCTGCTGATTTATAGCTTGCAGTAAAAATTGTTCGCCGTCGAAATAGACGGTTACATCGACGGTACGTGTTACGACCAATTTATCGTCGAGGAAAGAATTGTCACGATCTCACAAAAATTCAAATTACGCGCCCAGTAAAAAATGATAAATCTCGAATCTTATTCGAAAATAAAAACAAGAAGAAACCCATACGCATACAATATATAAACAAATAAATACATTAATCACCTTACTTATTTGCAAAAATTAATAAACTCTATAAAAATTAATATTTTTCTTTATAATCAATCAATTTCGTTAATTCCCTCAATACATTTATCGATCGATCGATCGATTGAAAACCCGGTTTTTCAATCGCACACAAATTTCGTCGACCAGTTTAATTAACGCGCAAACTTTTAATGGATTTTTTTATAAAAAAAAATATGTTTTTTTCTACACGACGAAATTGGCTCGTTGGCCGTTTTTTCTTCTTCATTTTTTCGTAATTACTCGGCGATCCTTTTGTGCCGGACGAAGAACGAAGCGTTCCATCTCCATCCTCAAACAATACTATAACGTTGCAGCGAGATAAAACGAATGGTTTAAATCCCCGTCATTAATCTCTACGCTTGTGCGCCTCTCTCTCTCTCTCTCTCTCTCTCTCTCTCTCTCTACCTCCCCCGCACACCCCAGCACCCTGTTCTTATCCCTCCTGGCACGCTCATCTCGAGGTAGTAGATTACACAGTCCACTCAGGGAAGAGGAGTATGGCGAGGTCAGCAGAAGCAGCAGCGCCAGCTGTACCACTGTATATAACACAATCCCTCTGTCCGTTAATTGGGTCATGGAAATTCTCCCATTGGGCTGCAACCGGTGCTAGGGAGATATGGCAACTATAAATGCTATGCATTTACAAGATTCGATCGGAATATTCACCAAATACCCTCCAGGATATGTTCTTCGTGTTCGGATGACCTTCCACCCGCGTCTTCGAACGAGTCGCTATCGTAAATTACGAGGATCCTTGCATTTGTCGTAACTTCATCGGTCGTCGATATCTAATTCAAATCCAATCGTTCTAACTATATTTCGATGCATTTTGATTCGTCGATGGGAACGAAAATGATAAGGGATGGTATGATCGTTAGCGTTATAAATCGTTGAAAGATAGGTGAGAAATCATTCGTTCTAAGGCTCTTTGATTCCTCGGAGAGAGAATTTCTAGTAGTCTTAAAAATAAAGAATCGTGTGATTTTTATGATATTTCGAAACTAATACAGCAAATAATTCAAAACTGACGCGTGGAAAATCTTTGACGGGTTTATAAATATTGTACGATAAAAATAAAATTCGTGATTAATTGATTTCAGAAAGATCAGAAATTTCTTTCCAAAAATCTTTAACTCTAATTTTTTAATGTATTTTTTTCTTCTTTAACGTTTTACTAAATAGAAAGAAAAAACGTATGGATGGTAGACGGTACGTGTCTGTATCGGCGTTCGTGAAAACCGTCGTATCATTACGAAGAACGAAGAAATATGAAAAGGTCGATCACGCGAATCGATCGATAGGTATCGATATCGAATAAAGGGAGGATCGACGTTGTTAGTATTTTCGGACTATTCGACACGAAGGCACCGCATCGGGGATGTAAGCCACGTTGTAGGACGGATCACGAACGCGTACGCTCGGAAAGCTAAGAGGTCCCTTGCGAACCGCAAGGGCGCGAGGGGGATGGAGGAGGTGACCTCTCGTGGTTCGGTGGATCTCGGCGTCCCGAGTATGCGGTTTTGAAAACGTTTCGCGAATCTACGAACGATTCAAGTAGCCCGGGCGAAAGCGGCTCTTCGCCTTTCATTTCCCGAGCTTTACCCGCTTTTACGACCCCCTTAAAAACGATTTTAAGTTTTCGCGGCAATAACGAAAAAAAAAGGAAAAAAAAGGAAAGATGCACGAAAATCCTCGGGATCGCGAAACTTTAAAGACTTCCCACTAAATTCAGTCGCTCGCACGTGAAAGGTTTTCATCGTTCTTTTTTTTTGTTTTGTTTTATTATAGCGCATATTTTTCCGAAAATCGCACGAACCTCGTGCTCGAAACCGGCATGTTGGCTTTCAAATCGTAAAATCATTTTTACGACGAGGTCATGGTGAAATTTCATGAAAAAGATGAGATAAAAATATTGACAACAAAAAAATTGAAAATATCACCGTAATCCTTCGTCTCGTTAACAAAGTATTTTTTGTTTTATTTCTCGTCGAATATTTATTCTAATCTATTTACCGAATAATTTTATTACGGTCGTGGAGAAACAAATAAATTTTATTTAAAACAAAAATATTCATATATATCGTGTATATAAATATATGTATCGCCATCCACGTGGAGTTCACAATGTTTGTGAACTATACACACGAGCTTGCCTATCTCATCGTCAGCGTATTTCACGTGTTAGTCCAGCTCGGCTATGTACCCATCCATGTGGAATATTACCATTTGCTCAGCACTTATATTCACATGTCACGTCCCGAACGTCATGCACACCCGTCTGCTCGACAGTCAACTTGGATTATCCGGGTGAATTCAGGATACCGTGATGTTTGGGCGATACATGTATATATATATATGTGTGTCTGTGTGTATGTGTGTGTAGATAAAGAACTAACGTATAGAGCTGGTTCAAGTGTGTACCATACTTACACGAATCGATACTTAATTGATATTTTCATTGTTACAGGTACAGTAACGTCCATTATAGGATTTACGGGGTGTGTTGGCGCACTCAGGGAAAATACGTGCCTCCTCGCTGCAGTGAGTGTCCCATAGAGTGAATATTAATAATCGATGATCAAAAATGAATCTGTAAGAAAGTTTAGTCTCTATTCATTGGCCTAGTTGCGAAAATTACGTGTTCAAGCAGATCAAACTCATTCGTGATTTCTTTACGATAAGTTTCTTTTGGTGATAAAACAAAAATAAATTATTCGTAATAAATTCGTAAAATGCAAACTTTATTTTTATCGGACTTTTGCTGTTCAAGGTGAAATAAAACGATTTCTTATCAAGTAGCAGACTAAAATTGTTGAGAATAATTTTTATATTCACTCGTTGAATACGAAAAGTTAGAAATAAAAATTAAATAATTTAATTCTTTGATTTTTTTTATGTCAAGACTTATCGTTAATTATTAATTCGTGTTATCATTCGCAGTATGCAATATTTCTGGCGTCATTGCTGCTGCTGGAAATGACGGTCGGTGTGTTGGGCTTCGTTTTCAAAGATTGGGTGAGTCATGGAAATATTTTCTTTTAAAATCCTCCTCTTGTATATTCGAGCACTTTTATGTATGTTTCGTGGCGACAATGTTGATTTAGAGTACATTAAAAAATTTAAACTCGTACGCACGCGGAGCAATACAGACGGGCTTTTCAAGCCGAAGCTTTCCATTTAGTTATGAGCAAACAATTCAAACGCATTATGATTTATTTACCCTGTGAATATTTTATATCGCCATCAAAGTTTCGACGATTAATCGAATTTGCATGTTTTACATCGAGTCTAATCAGCCGACGAATAATTCAACGATTTTTTTCACGTCGCGCGGAAAATTTTTTACTTTCCATGACGTGTTTGACCGACGTTGTTCACGCGTATAAAATGGTTATTGATTCAACGCCGTTAAACCTCGCAATTTGAATATTCGTGCTCATTTTGAACGCCGCCATTCATCGCGTCAGTTTCTGATTGAATTATTCATTCACTGATTAATAGATCAAATCACAAGCGACGGGAGGCTTCCAAGCCTTCATCATACATTATCGCGATGACCCTGATCAACAAAATCTCATCGATTGGATCCAAGAAGATTGGGTATGTTTTATTTTTATTTTTAATAATTATCCTTTAAAAGAAAAAGCAAAGTTATCGGATCAATTTTGTAAAAGGTGACATTTTTTTATTTTCATATTTTTCGAGAATCGTTTACTCTGTTCAATCGTCAACTTCTTGTAGATCACGAATATATATACAGTTTTCAGTCGCAGTTTTTGCAATTTATCTGTTTAAAGATTAAAAATCGTGAAAATTTTTTAAAAGTTGAATAAAATTATAAATCCTCGCGTTTTTTGATGGTTTTTCTTTCATAAAAAATTAGAAAGGTGTGTATGGCCATGTATAAGAAGTTCGTTGATAATACAAGAAGAAAACACGAAGGCACGATAGAAAAGCTCTACCATTTTTACCAACTGACAAAATTTTGGCCAGAAGTGCACACATAGTACGTAAAAAAGTACGTGAAAAAAGCCTTAGAGTGATTTCGTCGCTACGACGGATTTTGTGGTTTAATGAAAATCCGCAGAGGGTCAAAGCCCAAAGCGAAGCATAAACCTCAATCTTCGTCAAATCCAGGATCGTAGAGCAGATTTTCGTCTCCAATTAAGCAGCTTTTCCTCGCCTCGTTCGTGTTATTTCGTCTCACCTAGTAAAATATAAATAAAATACGAGACATTCACCGATTTATACGATGAAGAATAAATTCCTAAAAAATGAGTCATTTTTAAAGAAAATAAATGTTCTAAAAGAGAAAAAAACGGATATTAAAAAAATGTTTCACGTACCATTTTTTTTTTTCGTTTTCCGTTTATGAATTCAGATTTTGTCACGATCGTATCTTCTTCGAACGGCACCGCCCTCTCATTAATTCTATATATCGTTATTTCCCTACATGACATTTCTGTACATTGACCAATTACAGTTGCAGTGCTGTGGCATCGAGGGCCCAAAGGACTGGGATCGTAATAATTATTTCAATTGCTCGTCTAGCGAGATTGGATCGAGCGAAGCCTGCGGGGTGCCTTTCAGCTGTTGCAAACGGGAACCCAACGTGAGAAGTGTAAAATGAAATTTCCTTGACCCTTTGATCACACGCTACATCGAAATATCTCATTTAATTAAAATCATTGAAACGGTAAACGTTTCAAACTCTTCGAACTCGTTATCGCTGCTTTTATATTTACAATTAACCGTAACGCGTCAGGACAATTTTATAACGTAATTATTTCATTTTCAGGAAATAACCAAAAATAAACAGTGCGGATATAACGTTAGAAAACCAGGGAACGTGAGTAATTACTTTTTTTCTTCCACGTTACTAAAAAATGCACACACATACATAAACGCAAACGTTCTAATACTTTGGAGGAAAACTTGTTGATGAAAATGGTACAATTTGTCCGACCTTTTTTTCGAATTAACTATCTCAAAGGAGATTTAATTGCGAGACTTGAAAACAAACTCAAAGTTTAATCAGATTTCGAGTGAATTTCGAAACTTTTTGAGGATTTGCTCTTGATAAAAATGGAGATACGTCCAATGAGTGGAAAAAAATTGTGTTTCAACTTGCTAACAATGTGAAATGAAATACGATGATTGAACTGTTTTCCTGAAGGGCTCCATCGTAGCGTGAAATTAAACCGATGTAATTGGCTTGTTTGCTCGAAAGTTTGGGGTTGTACAATTGCTGCGTAATGCGGGAAACAGATAATAGAAGTTCGGCAAGAACTTTCATGCCGGTGTCTTAATTGTGTATATATAAACAACGTGGGCGAGCAAAGAGAAAGAATATCGTGATTGCGAGACAATTTAATTAACAATCTTCAACTTTTAACTTAAATACAATGTCTTAAGATTGCTTTCTTCTCTGCATATTTCTACAATTTGTTAATAGAAATTAGTACAAATATGCATAAAAAGTACATTGACAAACTCAACCAATTGTTCGAAAATAAAAAAAAAAAGAATTACAAAATTCAACAAATACGATGAAAAAAATCATAAGAAATCTCGACTCCACTTTCCCCTTTTTTTTATTCATATTTCCTCATTTCATACACATTTTTACGATTTCTCGTTTAAAAGTTAGTACAAATGTAGATGAAAAAAAGTTCAATGAAATCAAACCATTTATCGAAAAGGAAACGAAATTTTCAAGATTACAAAAACGAAAACAAAAAAAAAGTGATAAACACAATTTACTTCACTTTTATTATAACGACCGATCATTCATTCGTCGAAATCGATAAGTTTTCCTTCAAGCTGCACTAACCGCTAAGGGATGAACGAAATACATGGGGGTGAGGGGTGACGTGCTGTATTTCACGAACATAATATCCTGCAACTGGCTTTGTGGCATAAAACGTTCGTACGAAGTATTTTATGCCTGCTTCTAAATCATTTTTGCTTATTTCCTGGGAAATGCAGCCAGGAGAGAGGAGTATATTTGAGCGTGGTTGCCTGAGGGCAGGCGAGGAGTGGCTTGAATTGAACCTCGTACCCGTCGCGGGTACCGTCGTCAGCACAATGGTTCTTCAGGTATCTTCTTACCACCGAAAATCTAACTTGTTTATCAATTTTGACAACGCACCAACTTTGTCAAATCGTACTGCAAATTTGTCGTAAAGTAGATCGTCGCGTCGTTTTCTTTGTTTAAATCGTTGCAGCATGAATTTTTGTCGTCGACGATGAATGCTATTGTGTTGGAGTGAATTTAATTTCTAGTTTTTTTAAATCGATGAATGAACTCTTTTCTCGGAGTATTTTTTTGTCATAGTGTCGAACTTTTGTCGAATCAATCGTTCTCGTACGTTTAATTATTAATGAAAAATACGAGAGGTCCGGTATGCAAATGGGTAATACGTAGTTGCGACGATACCGGGTTCTGTTCAAGGCGAGCGTAAGTAAAATACTACAACTAGCGAATAGACGTCTACGTGCATGATGCTTTTTTTTGTTCTTGAATGAGGGTCTCACTTATGCGAGCTTGACACGCAACGGAGTAATAAGAGTTTTTTGCTGTCTCATAATCGGTATCATAAATTATGCGACCCTTTTTGCATAGGGGTATCGCCCTCTTCGGTCTGGAAAACGCGGATATCCCGTACATTTATCGCGAGTCGTACACGAGTCTGCATTATAATCAATCCTGTTTCTTTCTATTTTAATTTTTTATAAAAGAGTGTTTTCGACAAGGAAAATTTAAAATGTATGAAAAAGTGGAAATTATCGTAAAAGCAAAATTCAATTCTACCCTTCTTTATGATTTAGCGTGACGTTGTGTTTCTATAATTTATGACGAAGACAATTTTTATTATTAGCAAAATTTAATTATTGAGAAATAGAAATCTCGGAATTCCAAGCACTACCCTTATTTAGAACGTAGGGAAATTTTTCGTAAATTCTGGCCTCCCAGCTTGATTCCACAGTTTATCAATACACCAGTACACTCTCGGGACCGACAACATTTCACCAGATGCGGTAAGGCAGTAGTTGTTCGTTTGTTTTCAGAACTCCGATGTTACCATTCACGAAAAGGGATGCATACAGGCGGGTGAAGAGTGGATGGAGAGAAATCTTCTTGTTATTGCCAGTAGTGCGGTCGGAACAGCATTTGCTCAGGTACATTGATTACTTTCAGGATCCGGATTTTGTTGAAAACCCAAAGGGAGGAAAGTGCTTTTGTCCTGCACAGTATGAATAAATTACAGCTTAAGACTTTTCAAGCATAATTAGAGATTTATATTATTATTAAATATATTTATCATGAAATTATCGAAATAAAAAAAAATTAAAAAAATCGAAGCTGATCATACGTGATTGATAATTAATGCATGTTTTTATCCGTTCATTGTTTAATCTCTGTTCTAGTAAATTTTGTATTATAAAGCTTCGTTAATTGATATCGTTGATCGTCGTGTTATAAATATGTAAGAAACGAATTTTTCGACGATACACAAGATTTTGAGACTCGAGAAATTTAAAGAAATTAAGGGGTTGGAAGTAAGATACAAGACGTGTTAAGGATTCGTATCGAAATGAAGTGTTCTAGAGGGTGGAATAAGTCCACGGATGAGTATGTCAGCCCGATAACGGAGGACGTCGATAAACTCTCGAGTCTCAAGTTTTATCGTGGGTATAGTGTTTAACGTACGTGTTAAAACAAGGATTTTCGTCCAACAGGTTTCAACGGTTCGTGTTACAGTCTTATCTTGATTCTTGCAGTTTAGCTCTCAAGAAATCTCCATTCTGGTTATTTTTTCCTGCAAACAGTTAGTCGAATCAATCGAGTGCTACGATTCGTCCATAGTTATACAAAAAAATCTTAAATACCTAAGTTTTTCGTCATTTTCAAAACAATACAGTCTTGGCCCACAGCCAATATGGGTTGAGAAAATAAATCACGAATAACGGATTTGCGGATCGTTTAAAAATCTTCGTTTTTATTAGAAAAATATGTACGAACAAGTTCGAAAGACTCGGTATTCGATCGATCTCACTTCGAGCCCCAAAACGTGTCTTTAATTCAATTTTACATCGATCTCGCGTCGTTAATCAATTTGTTTCTTCTCTCTTGCAGATTCTGGGAATATGCTTCGCTCAAAATTTGCGAGCGGATATATTCGCGCAAAAGGCAAAATGGCACTGACAATCAAGAGCCCCCACGGCAGTCTAGCATCTTGTATTTATGGGTGCCGATCGACCGCGTTGATCGACCAAAAAAAAGAAAAAGAAAGAGAAAAACCAATGAGAAAACGAAAAATATCAGGTTGGATTCATCGAAAGGAAATCGTTGCAGGATTCTCGCAAGGACGACCGGCGACAACCTCTCGATGGAGGACACGTGCTATTTGCCTATCGAAATCCGGTAACCTCGAATGAGAGAACGAAATCGTCGCAAGAAATAACACAAACACGAACACACGCATACACGATTCGAGTGAGCGAAACGTTGAAACGATTGTGAAGGGACGGCGAGGAAGAGGCTCGATGAAAGAGGGACGAAAAATCGAACGCACCGGAAGAAGCTTCGATCGTCCAACGTAGCTTGTGAAAGAGCGACGCGTCGCGACAAACCTAAATATTCGATTGCCAATACGTTTGCATCGTAGAACTTACGAAACACAAAACGGACAAATATTTGCCCCAGTCCTCGCTGAATCCTTCTTTATCGATGGACAATTGAGCCCCGTGTAAATATTTGTCCGCGACTCACGAAACTACTCGCTCGGGCTCTTGTAAAAAAGCGAATCTGTAAGCACTTCTATTCCGTCCAGTGGATCGGATCGTTCGCGAAACAAGAAACAAACATTTTTCTGTAAAACAAATCGGCCGTGGAACAAACTCGCTAAGGGTTGCAAAAAAACCGATGCAAAGGACGAAGAGGTCAGTCTGGCGAAAAATTTACTCCATACTCGCGGTAGCCTCCATTTTACAGCAAGATGTTTGTCGCCTTTTGTTTATCCTTCGAACGTCGACAAAGTGGTGTCGCGTCGCCAACAAGTCGCGATGCGAACGTGCCCGAAGTTCACTCGGCAAATCCGTATCCTTCGAAAGAAATCTACCATTTTTGTAAATACACATTATTATATATATCACTGTTCACTTGCGCAAATCAAAAAGAACGAGCGAGAGTCTCGTGCGCGGGGTTTCTTCGATGCAAAATGTTGGCTTATAGCGAGTTTCCTTAATTTACGTCGAAGCGAAAAATCCGTTGTGAACACCACGTGAGTTTTCCTTCCTCTTCGTTACGAGTCGAGTCGAGGTAAGCATGTTTTCAAGCTGATGGCAATTCGCAAGAGGGTGTCAAACCTAAATACGTGAAAAACGGGGGAAAAAAACGAAAAAACGACACCAGCAAACAAACAAAGTTGATAGACGCGGTGGAGTCGTGGGGGCGCAACGAAAGTCTGGCCAACTTAGTTGCAAGTCGAAACTCGTACCAACCGAGCCAAGGCCATTACACACAAGTGCGAAAAGGGAAGGATTAGATGAGAGGTGGAGAGAGGGAGTCTAAGGGGGTTGTAGGGTGAAGATAGGGTTGGCAACTTTCCGTCACTCCAATTGGGCGTTAAATTGGGTACTCCAACCACTCCGGACCATATCGATCTTCCGACGACGCGTTTAAAGCCCGAATGCGCGCCGGTTCGGATCGGTTAACGCGACGAACCGACGATTGGCCGGGGCTTAACGTTTTACTGATTATCGCTCGAAACTTCGATCGAATCATCGAGCCCCGGTGATTCTTTTTTACGAGGTTCCTGGATAACTCGGGTTAAGACACGGAAATTACGGTCTCGAGCACAAGGGCACAAATGTTGGTTAGACGGTAATTAGTGAGAAAGTTGGTTCGTACGATCAATTGAATTTCTCGTCGAAACTGCCATCACTGCCCTTAATTCTACTCCAGTTTCTGTCCAAAATCAAGAATCTCGTGCTTGACCTCGGAAGCGTGCGTCGACCCAATTTACCCAGAAACCTTGCGTAGCGTCGCGCGACCAGCAGTGCCACCTGGTGAGACGCTCTGGCGACAGTGAGGTAACGTTGGTATCCGTTGCCATACGATGAGTTCTTCCAAGAGGCGGATGGACGATAGTTTTTTTTTGTTTCTTTTTGTTGATGTAAGAAACGGCTGCTAAATTTGCAATTAGAAAGGAATTAATTTTACTTCCAATTAAATTGTTCCAATCTTTGAATATCTTCATCTTTGGCCAATCAACTTTTTTCTTACATTTTTTCGAACACATATTGTAATTTGGTGGGACTTGACGTGACGTAATTCCATTGAATCGAGGGAAATCGTTGATTGGCGTCGGGTCGAATAATCGCACAATCTCGAAAAATCTTCCGTGAATGACGGGGCGTAAATTTTTCTTTTCCATTCGTTTAAATTTGTTCTAAAGTATAAACTTCCTGACGACCGGCCGGTCGATAATGGTCAAACTCGAATTATTATAAGCTACGCGTTCATTAATGTTTAACGGTACTTCGTACGTCGTGACTGATGATTCTGGCGACGCCGGATAAGTTAGATATGTACATATTCGAATAAGTGATGAATTATATATATATTGGGTCGATACTATTTTAATGAAAATATCAAATTGTCGACCGTAGGCGCGGATTTTTCCTTTTTCGAAAATCCGTCGTTAACGCTACGAATTCCTTGCAGACGTTTCTGTGCGCCAGGTAGCGAGGATCGATCGTACCTCTTGCAATTATACTAAATGCTCCTGCTCCCTGCCCCTTAACCCTTGCCTATCTATTTCCACCTAACTGAAAATTGTCGGAAAACAAATTAACAAGTAATAGAGCATCTTAGTTCGTCCTTGCTAATTAAAAATAAAATACCCTTGATTATTTTATATCGCGAATGAAGAGAACAAAAATTCAATTTTTCCGAATATTTGACTTTTTATTCATTTTCATTCCATCGATATTAAAAATATGATCTTCGATTAACGGAAAAATGATTTTTCTCGCGATATCGTTTGTTAAACTAAGGTGCTCAATTATAATGTAAAATGTGAAAATTCATCAACGAGCCCTATGATCGGGCTCACTCCCTTGTAGATTGTAAAAAGAGTTCAACATGGTATAAGAGCAATATTTGTGTCTCGGTTATGGACCTGTTAACATACTTAGGACGGACTTCGGTCGGAAATATCTTCGAAGGAATATCATTGTTATTATTATTATTATTATTATTATTACTATTTTTTACGATTCGTTCGAATCGATAATTTGAGAACGACGGGTTAATTACGACGACAAACCGTATCTTGTGGATACGTGCGAGCGTCACCGTGATACGACGAGATATTTAATAGATACGAAAGACAAATTTTTTTCAAAAACTGAAAACAAAATCCGGTAATCGATCAAAATTGGTAGATTTTACGAAAAAAAAAACGATGAAATTATCTCCGAGATTGTCGTAAAATAAAACTTCGCCCCGGAATTGAAAGATGCGTTCTAAAAGTGTTCAATGAAATATTCCAATTTACGTATCTCTCGATATATTATTTTTGTTCGTTCTGACGCAATTATTATTTGCTCCGTTCTTTACCGAGTCACGCGCTGTATTTCGAATCGTTCGAATATTCATGGATCACCTCACTATTCCATTGAATTAAAAGCAGTCATTAAATTTTAAGATTTTAAACATTGCAAGAACAATATTAAAAAATAATTCGATCGATGATTTACGCGCCGGAAAAAAATATAAAAGATAAAAAAAATAAACACTGAAAAAATGTGAGCTTTCAGCCGTAATTTATAATGTTGTCTCGTGATGTTATATTAGTTCATAAGTTGCTGTAATTATTAAGTTACTGGTAATTCCCATGTGTCTGGGTGTGGTTGTGCGTCGGTTGAATTATCGCGCGTGAAAATGGGTTTAGCAAAGACTTCGTTTAATTTTAGAGACGTCGGTCGAGTGGGAAAGCTGCGCGAAGTTGTGCGAAATTTCTTTTAGCCAAACATTTTTGTAAAAACATATGTTTATATTTTTTAATTGATTCATAGCTAACGATAAGATTATTATTTCACGTTTCGCGCAACTTTCCTACTCGTTCCGAATCCCAAGAAAAAAATCTGCGCGCTAAGCCTAATGGAATCGAAAAGTGAGAAATAATTCCATATTGCCTCTTTTGTATTATTTCTTTAATTGTAAGCTAAATACTTGATCAACCTGCTCCGATATTCTTCGCGGCGTTATCATTTTTCGACGAGCAAAGAATATGCGGATCACGTGACGAGTTAAAAAATAAAAACGATAAAATGAGTTTTCTTCGAGAAATATATTGGTTGTATTGCTGATTCGTTGGAAAAAAGATAGTAAAAAAAAACAGCATATACATATTTTAAAGTCGACTCATTTTGTGCCTGCGTATAATCGAGAGGAAGAAAATAATACGAATTATTATTCCTCCTCGTACGATCTAATTTTCTGCATTAACGCGTGATTGCATTTCACAGAATAAGCCGAATTACTGCCGATAATTTTACAAACTATTGAAATCAGCGTGTCAGTGATTGCCATGAATTTTTGTTACTAATGATTCCTCCGGCGCATCAAGGACCATTGTAATTCCGTCTTTCTCGATTTAAACACACGCTGATCTTGTTTTTTATTTTTTTCTTCGAGTTGGACGATAACGTTGGTCCAATTGTCGATAAGCTGCTGCCACATTATATTTTATAATTGTACTGCGATATTTGTTTTTGAGAAAGAGCGAGAGAGAGAGACAGAGAATAAGCAATGAGAACAATGAGATAAAACAGGTGCTGAAATAATATCAAAGTATGATTACGCGTGACGTTCGATCGTGATCGGTTAATCATCGATTAATTAAGTGCGAAAGTTTCAAGGAAACATTCTAGATAGAACGTTTATCGTATTTGTTATTACAATTGTTACATTATGAATCGATGTTCGACCGAGTGTCATCAGGTATGTCGATGAAAAAGAAAGAAAAGAAGAAAAAAAAACGAAAAATGAAACTATGGATCGTCGAAAAAAAATTTGATTCATTCTCACAACACTTTTTCTATGACGATCCGTATTTTTTATTTCCTCGTACGATGTTCGAAAGTGTGTAGAAATTTCTGACTGCGGCGCAGCAAATGTTACGACGCGCTGCATTCGTCGTTGACGTATTTTTTTTTTGTATCATAATAAAGAACGACGTGTACACATTTCCTTTTGTTTTTCTTTTTACCATTTATTATTATTACAATTATTAATTTTCATTATCATTGCTTTATTTTATTCGTTGCATCGTTTCATAAACGGGATTCGACTCGAAGCGCGAGAGATTCTTCGCGAGTGACGTAAAATATTTAAAATTGACTTCAAATCTCGAGAATACAAATCGAAACAATTATTTTTCTATGACAACACATCATTCGATAATCCGATGATGTAACGACTACTGCCTCGTGGTTTTTTCCGGCTATTATTCCGGGATATTTCTTATTTATCCAGTCTCTATAATTATCACAGAATATATCATCTACGATTAAATCGTGGAGTCGATTCGATCGTTTCCTTCTTTTCATTCGTTGGATATTCCTAATAGGCGATGAAAAAAAATATTATTAAAACAATAAGCCGTTCCGATAATTATGTAAATATTGTACATCTGTTTGTAAAGATTTGAGAAATTTAGGACTTTAATCGAATTGCTTGACCAATAATACTACATAGAAAGATAAAAAAGGAAAAACGAAAAAAAAAAGATATGATTGTACGATAAATCTTTTATCCCAGTGACGCATATTCATCATATTCTCCGTGTGTAGATATACCGAAAACTCCTAACGAACCCAGCAGAGATAGTAATAATCTAATTTTCCGATCAACAAAAAAAATATATATATTACATATATATATATTTTTCTCAAAAATCAAAATCAACCCTGATCGAACCATCGATAATTGCATGGATTTTTAGGGACATAAATTATAAATAATTGTAATATAAAAAAAAGAAGGAACGAAAATTGTCAAGAAACATTAGATTCTCTCCGCTTATACGAATGTCAGGTCATTCCGTGCTCATATTATTTAAAAATAATGGTATTAACGATAATTGTAATGATGAAAATGGTGTACGCCCGAGTTTATCGCTCTTCGTAGGGCTTAGGAAAATTCGATGATAGAGATTATCGTGCCAAATGAGTATCTAAATTATTGTACGAATAAACGTTTGTTAACACGTGACTCGAGCACTTCCGGTTGCTAATGCGCGCGAACGACGCGAATATAGATTACAAAAAAATGGATTCCTTATTTCTCAATCAGAATAATCATTCCTCCCTTCAAAATGTGTGAAATCAACCCTTTATTTCAGTCTCGTCAAAAATGCAATTTAATGGCGTTGATACCTCTTCAACGAGGTACTGTCAAATCTTTAATTCTTCACACGACGGTAATATTATGATTGACCAAAAGAATTGTTTTGAAAAACTTACATTCGATATCAAATTAAATTACTTAGTGGTAATTGTAAGGCGAATATTCGATGCTATGAGTAATTGTATACATGCGAGTCCGTTAAATAACAATGCAAATAATTTATGTCGATAGTGAGTCGTGTTAAAACGAAAGAAAATTTTAAAAACAAATGTAGATATCGAAGACGGTAAAGAATAATTTTTTGATTCGCAGATACCGATATATCCTTAGAATTGATAATGTTATATTATCGAATGTTAAGACAGGATAGTTATCGATTCGTCTCTCTACGTGTTTCATCATAATTATGAGCCAGAATTAACATTTTTATTCTTAAACAAATTAATCCATGTTGCAAAATCTCCCCTGCTTCACACTCGTATGTACAAGTATTCGTAACATTGCGCGTAGATTAATAGAAACGCGATATTTTATATGGAATAAATCGTTGAATTATCGAACGAACGTTTTTTTTTTATTATTTGAAAATAAATTATTTAATTTTATCATCGCTGAATTATAAATGTCTGTCGAAATATATAAATATGTAATATACATAAAGATAACTTAAATATTCAATTAAGTGAACGTTGATGATTGTAAATACATAAGCGTATTACGTAACGTTGTATTGTAAACCTAGCGATTGTACATATGGCCATGTACTTTTCATATAACTAACGAGGAATAATTGTAATGTTTTTATGGAAAAATAAATATTTATACGTATTTTAATTTGTATTTAGCTGCCAGTCCTATATCACGTCGAGTGAAAAAAAATATTAGAGAGGGGGAAAAGTGATTAGAAATGAAAATGAAAAATATTTATTGAGTTATACATTTTTTTTTTGGAAATTGAATTATCGACTGTTGATCATTGAGCGTTTTATTAAAAATAAATGAGTAACTAGCCGTGTCAGAGCTTAGGAATATAACCTTATGATTTAGTAGAGAATGAAAAACCTAAAAATCCATGTTCGCTAAGGCAAACATCACTTTTTTCAAAATGCATGTCAGACGTCCGAAATGAATTGAGAATTTTGTGTAAAATGCTGTTTCTTTTTTGAATAACAAGAAAATGTGAATATAATTTCACGCCATGAGAGAAATGACAAATTCGTATGTTGCGAAATGTCAAAGACCCCGCAGAAGCAAAAATGCAGATGGTATCAGAATATTTAAAAAACAACATTCTATATCCCTATTTCTTCAGAATTCATATGCTGCGATTATTTTTTTTTCTAAAAATAGCAAGCGTTTTGAAAAGCAGGAAAGAGGAAGGAAACGATATTGTAATTATCGTAGAAAGTGTAGTTCCTCGAAAACACGAGTCGCAAAACGCTCCAGTCGTTCGAGATACACATTTTATTCCATTCTCAATACTAGCTTGACGATGGACCAAGGCATTGCCGCAGCTAATGTATGAGAACACAAATCAGTTTCAATATTTTCCCATTTTTTTTAAATCAAATACACAAAAACCGGTAAAAATTGCAAAATAACGAAATCCTAATATTCATCCAGATAGCACGTGGTTTTCTTGGCTTGTGTTTCAAACTCGACTCAGAGGCTAGTAAAGCAGAATACTTCGACAAATGGATCCGTATTGGGTAAGTCATTCGTTGACAACAAATTTGTGCTTCGACGCAAGAATTGATTTTTTGTGAGAATTAAAAATTAAAGAAAGGTTTGCAATTTTTCAAATTTCCAACAGGCGCGATATCGTGATTCTGGCAGGCTATGATCACAAACACTTGAAGTATCTTCGAGACGAAGTCCAGTATACGGGGGTAGATTGCCATTCGCTGTACAGAAAGTGGAATAAGGAAGAAGCTATCGTGGTATTGACGGTCTTCGGTCAAGAAGAGGACCTCAAAGATACATTCCACGGTCTCTCATTGTGGCGCTAGAATCGTAAAACATCGATTCTATTCCACTCGACCGAAGGATAATAAAAAAAACAACAGTTTTTCTCGCGTTTTTCTTCTTCTAATTTTCACTCTCGTTATCCCGGTCGGTAAAGTAGATCTCGGCTAAACTCGGAGTTAAACTTCTTCCTTAATGTCCGTCGATATATTTAGCCTAAAAAAATCAACGAATCCTTCGGAGGATAATATTCTTAGGTTTCTTGTCCGCCGTTGCACTCCCGACTTCCTCAATTATCTTAAGGGTGGCATTAGCTCCAGCAGGCAATCCCGAGAAAGAGCAGATTCATTAGGACTCAACTTTAGCACTTGGCCCAGTATTTTTATTACTCAAGCATGTCGAGTTCGGTAAAATTTATCCAACATATTAAAACCAGAGACGCCATTGTTTGTCATCGTAGTCGACCGCTTCGAAAACGCGATTCGTTAATTCTCAAGCATGGTTAAACAGATTGTAGTAAAATTTAGGTTAGCCAATGCAGAATTGTGGCAAAAGTAGCTGAATAAAATTTCATCCATATCGATTTCGCCCTGCCAAAGAAATGATACAATTAAGAATCAAACATAACCTGTAACACCGCGTCTTGAGACTTTATTCTTATTATTTCGAAGATATGTGTTAATTTTAGGATTGTTATTGGATCATTCTCTTCGATGTATTGACTCCACTCTTGATGACTTCTCGATGAATCAAATATAGTTGAATGTCTCACTGATTGGAGCTTTGTGCGGGAAATATCTCGAACCACCGATCGGGCGAACCTAACCTCGTTCTCTCGGTCTTCGCACGTCCCGGCGATAACTCACTTACGCCAAATACACAATAGGGGCTCGCTTTATTTTCCAGAAGCTGTAATTTAGCTTCTGGAACATTGCCAACGCTCGCAAGACACATAGACGTTTGATGTATCGAATACTAAAATCTCTCGCTGGGAAATTATTAGCTCCTGATTGCGCTGGAAAATCCACGAACGTCGTTCGGATAATTACGGGATGAGCATCGTTGTGTAAAAAAATATAATTTCTTTAATACTCCTATCAAATAGGATTTGTTCGTGATAAAAAAAATAGATCGGGTATCAGATAACAGCGTTATCTCGCGACATGTATAATAACAAAGATTACAAAATATTGCGACATAGCGTTACAATTTTCGTCAATTATTTAAAAAACAATGAAAATCTTAAATCGATATTTAGCTATATGTACACAAAATATGGAAAAGTAACGAAACGGACGATGATTCGTTGTTTCGATAAAACGAAGATTACACCAAGATATCGGCGATAGTGAGAGAAGGAACGAACGGCACAGCTTTGCGAAGATCATCGACCTTACAGGCGTAAGACACGCCTTTGACGATGTCATTGGGCCGCCAACTGAGCCATTTGATTTTTTCAGAAATGTCGTCACATATGAACATGTCCTCGGTGATTTTTTCGGCCCAAGGATCGTTCGACCCTACGAAAGACGTCGCTTTTTTCGCCACGGGATCGTAAATAATTTTCCAGAAAAATTTCGACACCGGAAATTCCCTTCCCGTGCCATTTGCGTAAAGATAAATCGGCACTTGGTTGCCGTTTACGTCGGCTAAACTCATTTGACCGTAAGTACCGGTATAAACCTCGAGGTCGGAATTCCTCTTGGCCGCGAAAGTCCTCACGTTGAATTCCAACGTGTTCCAATTTCCGGCATTGAACGTTTGCCACTGCGGGGCCGCGTTCAGGTACCAAAAAGTTGAGGTCTGCGCCGAGCCGTAAACGAAATCGGCTTTCGCGGTCATATGACCGCGCGCCAGAAAATAATTCGTGTCACCGTCGATGTATTTGTTGGCCAATTCCTTAGAGCCGACCTGTCTCTCGATCGTTCCGTACTGCGTATTGATTTTGTATTGTTTATCAATGTTGTACTTGCCGTAAAAATTTCCAGCCTGCCATTTCGAGGGTCTGGGATAGGACGATTGAAAACCGGCTATGCTCGAGGTCAGCCGAAATTTCGTCCAGTACGTCATCATCGTCGTGTCGTCGCGACAAATCTCGATCGTTGGTAAAAATTGTTTCTTTACGGAAAAACCGATTTCTACGTGAGTCGCGTTGACGTAACATCGTTTCTTCGTACGGCGTGCCTCGCTTTTCGGTAAAAATTTGCACGCTACGGTCGTGAAATCGAAACGCGACGTGTCGGTACTGAACGTTTTGCCACGAAGACAACTAGCTTCGATCTCGTTGAGAGCGGCTATGCCGTTGATGCCCTCAATTAAATTTCCCTTGCCCGGGCAGGAAATGAGAATCGTCTGACCGATTTCCAGCTTCAGCGTTCCGCGTGGATCGATCGGATGAAGAAAACTCAGTCCGTTTTTCCCGCTCGTTAAAATCAACGGCTGAGGCTCCTTCAGGTCACCGTTCGAATAATTTATCGACACTGTGCAACCATCGTCTGCGGAAAAATAACAGATAATTCGATGAATAATAACAAAAATAATTAAATAAATAAGAAATTAAATAAACCGTGCGGAAATCAAATTCAGATAGAAAAATCAAATAAACAATGAAACAAAAACTTGAAAAATAATAACAAAATTATATAAGACAATGATCGAATAATTGAACTTATTCGAGGCACGAGTATTTTATTCAAAAAAACAAATTTCATATTGACTGAAAATTTACGATATGTTTTTACGCGAAAATATTGCAAATATTTAAACAGCAAGATTGTAATCCAACGACTTGCCTCGAATGATCGCCGAGTCGACGTGAACGATTGCAACGAGTGCGAATAGCGCGCGAACGGTAAATCTCGAGAGTTCCATCGTTCCGTGAGATTTATCCGTCGTTCCAACGGTTCTAAGCTTCTTGATGCGATTCCGATGAGTTTTATAGACAACGAAAGATTAGGGGGTAGACGTGAGAATGGAAACAAGTCGCACACAGGTATCTACGATCACGAAATCTCGACGATATCGTTACGATTACTCGCGTGATTCGCACGAGACGACGATTATTTTTGGCCCCTCGCACACCTCTGTGTTCGAGCTTATTGGACTGCGCGCACATACTCGGTTTTCATGATTTTTCCATCGATGCGACGCGTTATCTCTCGAGACGTTTAACGATAATGGAACGAAATCGGTCGACCGCGTGAATTTTAATGTTCGTTAATGAATCATCGATCTTCGTTGCTTACTTTGTTAACATTTTTCCAGCTTAAGCGCAAACACAAAGGTATGTAGGTCAAAGTCGAAAGCACAGTCGGAAGTTTGAGTTAAAAAAATTGAATAACGCGAATGAGAATAGGCAAGTAGATTATAAAAGTAGAAGATTGATGATAGAAGTTGAATGAGGAAGAGGAAGTTGGGGTAAGAATGAGATTGTTTTTTTTTACGATCGTCTCTAATTGCATGGATTATGGCGAAAGCAGACACGTATAGCGGCTAGAGTCAACAGTAGATACGGTCGAGTCACGAAGGTCAGCCACAAATTCGGAAACGAACTATAAAGATTTGATTTTTACACCACTTTAGAATGTCCACGTTATTTCTAGCTATAGATTGCGAAATTAACGATATCAAACACGTGAACCGTGACCACGATTGAATGGAGGTGGGAATGTCGAAAACGGATCGAAAATAGATTTTCGTCGCTATGGCTGATATGCTTTGTTATCAGTTGTAAATAAATCGTATCACGATAAGCCTCGGAAATATCAATCCAATATTCATTGAGAATTGTGAAAAAGCCCGGTGTGCATTTATGTTGATTTAAATATTCCCGCTCTTTTCTCTCGAATGAAGAATTAATTGCTCATCTTCGCATCGGTTTTTCTTCATTCTACCAGCGAATAGAAATAAAAACCACAAAGATTTATGTTCCATTAATTTTGTTCAGTTAATCTTTCATGTCCGTCGGTAAGATAGCATTTTATTCAATTTAGACTCGAATATCTTCTTTATCGATCGTGAGCCGCGTCCCTCGAATTTGTCACGCGTCGTCCATAAAGTCGTTAACTACATTACCGACGCAGCTGTGCTCACTGCTCTGATAGTTCACACTGTCGACCGCGCGCGGCGCTCGAGTAGCAGCAGCACGCCCGGCTTCATCCCTTAACGTAGGGGTAGCGTCAGCCCCGGCAAGCAAGCCCGAAAGGGCGCAGTTAGATCGGGACAGAACTTGGCGTGTGGCTCTCGCCTCTCATACGTGCGCCACACATTGGGCGTACAGTTTTTTTTTCATCCACGGAGTCTTTCCTTTCGCCCCCTTACTCATCGGAATCGTGGAGGAATTTCTTTTTTCCAAAGCCGCGTGGCGGGGGATAAAGATCGGCGCAAGGGTCGTAACGACGTGCAACGGTTTACAGCAAAACGCGACGGTCCGTTGGGGGGGTGAAGGGGAACAAAGTGGGGAAAAGGCAAGCAACGTCCGTGGAGTGGAATATAACGTCTATATATATACACGTACATTACTATATGAAATATCAATGTATACGTTTATACACATGCGCATATATGTATCTATGTACGTAGTCTAACGTACGAAGGCGCCACGCCCGCCCCACCACCAAACTACGTTTCCCAGGGGGTGCGGAGGAGTCGGAGGAGAGGGCTGTACGCTCGGCGCAGTCGCTCGTGCTCGTTTTATGCAACCAGTCTTGCTTCGGAGCGGACGACTCTCGTCCCCGGCCCTTTATAGGGAGGCGTGCTGCTGGTGCTTCTCACCGCGGTAACAAATCCAGCTACATAACACGAAAACAACCGCAGAAAAATAAATACTATACTCTATACAGATCTATATGTACATATATATCTATATATATATATATTGTACTCGATAACCACGATTATACGACGAATAGAGGAGAAAGGTAGAAAAAAAATAAAATCGTGTATCGCGTTGACTCGTATCGAATACCGGCGATCATCATAATCATCGTCATCGAGAGTGACCAACAACAAGAAAAAAGCAAACAAATCGTATCATAACGAAAGTATCGATATCCACTTCACTTCGCTACGACCGATTGGCCTCTGGCTCTGTCCGTCTCTTCGCTGTGTTCTCTCGAGGCTACCTTAGAACGTCTTGACGTATATATACATATATATATATATATGTTTCATACTAGTGTGCAACTCGCTCGCAATCAGTTGTGTCGTATCCGACTTTGGATCGTATGCCTCGAACGTGTTCGTCGTGTGCCGGGTCGAACGAAATATCATACATAAACGTACGCCCGATAACCAAAGTAAGGCTTGCACTACTACATAGTTCGGTTACTACTTTTCACCCTGTCTCGTACTACGAGAAGTTACCGCAAGGCGCCGAGGTTTCTATGCGTGTGTGTACCACCAGTCGGGGAGCTCAAGATTGGGTGTTGTGAGTAGTTATAGACACAGCCGGCGCGTGCCGTGAACACATCTCCTCCCACGACAACCGACGACAGCGAGCAGATAGAGAGAGGGAGAAAGAGAGAGAAAGAGAGACAGACAGAAAGCGACAGACCGACGGAGAGAGTCTCAACTCCAAAGTAGTGACAGCTCTCCCCTTCTTCTCGTCGCTTCGCCACTCCTCTCGTCGCGTCGATAAAAAAGAATTATCACAAACCTCGTATAGAATGTGATACTTGTGGAGCAGTGGTCTGCTCTCTGCATTTTTTTTTCGTTATTTTTCCAAGAATATCGAAGACAAAAAAATTATAGAAAAAAAAGGGCAGAAGACGAACCTGCCCAAAAGGTTCGATTACAGTGGTGTGTGTGTGTGTGTGTTTTTTTTTTCGTCGTAGAGCAAAGTGTCGTGTCGATTACGAGAAGCTCGACCGGCTACTGTAGAACCGTGAATCCCTGTGGTAACAGTGTGCTTCGCGACGGTTCTCTGTTGCACGGGTGCGGTGCGCGAGGCGCTGTCGCGGTTCCCCGGTGCAGTAGATAAAATTCATCACAGTGTCCAGTGCTCGCGTCAACATAACACACATACATACACACACACATGCATACGTACAGAACACACGAGACGCAGACACGAACACACTATCTGGAAAAAAACGTAAGAGCAATAAAGCTTCACAGTGACGAGTGATAACATCAGTCTTGCTGATCAGAATACGGCAGAGATACGTAAAAGTGCAAGGTGGTGATTCTCGTCGCTGCAAAGGTTAAGCTACGAGCTGATTCCGTGGTACGAGTTCTTCTCGGTGATCTCCAACACGCCGGGCTCTACGTCAACGCCCGCTACCAGCGCCGCGACGGCGTTTGGCGCAACTACTCTACCCCCACCGCGGCGGCTATGTTGATATAGACGTAGGGAGAGCGAGAGAGAGGGAGACAGAGAGCTATCCTCGCTGCCAGAAATTTTACTACACTTCGGTGAACGGAACTTTCTACTTCTACCAAGTCTGATTACTACTCCGATTACTACGGCTACTACTTATTCTACTTCTACAGCTGTTTACTGTATAATCTTCCTCCCGAAGCTCGGACTCGTGTCGTACGGTCGTTACGAAGGCTCGTGTCAGCCACGACCATGGCGGACGACGAGGTTCTCTTTGACGATGTTTACGAGCTCTGCGAGATTATCGGCAAGTAAGTACGAACGCGCAACGTATACCGCGCCGATGAGGACGCCCGGTGGGAGCAGAAACGAGTATATGGATGGGAGAAAGAAAGCGTCGAGCGTTACGTGTTTGTGTGCGTAACGCGCGACAGAATTTCTGACTCTGAGTTGTGTAGTATGAATGACGTAGTCGTCGCAGGAAATGGGGGGGGGAGACTCTGCCGCGAGGCAGAGCGAGGGTACGATCGGTGCATGGAGGGGATAACGGTCTGCGCTGTAGCATGTTAGGTTGACGAGCGCGCGAGAAAGAAAGATTGTGTATGAAAGGAGAAAGGAAGAGCGAGATGAAGATAGCGAGTAGGGTGGGCGATAGAAACTGTGGAACATGGAAAGGAGTTTGAAGAAAGAATAGTAATAAAAAAAAACGAGATCCCATGGATGCTGGGGCTTCTCGTTTTTTTGGTCCACTCGCCGGGAAGCGTTGTTTTTTCGAGATTAAAAAGAAGAAAATATGTTTTTCGGGGCAAGCGCGCTCGGAGTCGGAAAAATATTTCCAGACTCGGAAAATCGTGTTTAGGATAAATTTGTTTGTGCACGAATCGAAAATAGCTCGAACGGTCGGTATTGACTTTTCCGCACAGTAGACGTCTGTTTTTAATATATTTTCATACATTCCTAAATCGTAAACAAAGAAAAAACCAATCAACCAAGAAATTGTCCAGATTGCAAGAAATTTTCAACATCTCGACATTTCAAAATATAGAAGAGGGCTTCTCTCTTCAACCCTTAAGTCAAACCTATTAAGAGACTTTAATTCGATCGCATAATCTTTTCTCATCGTACCCTCGTCATCTTTGCCCGTTCACCAAGCTTCTTTCACGATGAACGAAAGATACGTCTCGTCATAAAGAAATTTTGTGAACAAGAACAAATAAAAAAATGATGAGGTACGAAAGTGGAAATTTCTAGTTCGAGCGAGTGGAAGGTTATTGTTTCTAGCGTGCTTTTGTTCTTTGTTTGTGAGTCGTTATCCTCGAACCGTATTATCCAGATAGAGTACTTGTTCCACGGTATCTACTCCATTGTAAGTCTACTCGGATGAGAAGGGAACATGCTCTATAGGCATTGGGTCTCGTCTTTCTAGAATAGAGTCCAAATCGAGCTAGTCTCCCGTATCTACCTTCTTTTCGTTTCCACCACCGGCTTTCTTACACGTTCGACTATTTGCCCGACTATTATATATATATATATGGATGAGCGTATGGATTCATTAAATTAATTAAATATGTACGATAGGCATAAATATTATCGTATTCTAATTCCGGCGCCCCCGATTACTCAGGACAGTTGAGTTATGAAGAATTGTTTCATTTTTATTAGATAACGATATAAATAAAAAACTAAACGCGATTTTTCACGTTTTTTTCGGGTTCTTGTTTATTAATAGTCAACTTTCAAAGGGGTCGCTATTCGAGGCCGCCTAAAAGGGCCTCAAAACAGTGAAAACAAATTTTTCTCAAAAATTATTTTAAAAGGGTATATTTTCATTGAAAAATTCCCCTAAATCACGAAGGCGTCTTAAGGTAGTCCTATCGTTACAGCGTTTCCGTTAGATTTCACAGAAAATTTATCTACTCAAAAATCAAGATATTTATTCTTGAAAATCGACATTTTTCGAAACCTCCAATAACAGCCCGTGTGTTAAATATCGCAATATTATACAATGATTATCTCGATTTTTGATCGATGAAGCCTGTTGAAATTTTGCACATATTTTTATATGACATCAAAGAAGCTTCAATTAGTTTTTTATAACAAACTTATTGACATAAATTTCATGATTTTGTTTATTATATAACAAATAAACTTTACGTAGGATCAATTTGAATTTTGAGTATGTTATTCTTTAGTCGATTTGCAACAACTTTTCTTAGTGGACTTAAACGCCCAGTCCACTTGGAACGTGAGAAAAAACGGGAATACAATTTTAATCCCCCCCATATCTTAAGAGGCAGTGTTACACGCGATGTGCGCTTAGAAAATTTGATCAGCAATCATACGAGCACTAAACAACCGATCAGCTTAAAAAATGGCACGTACACAAAGAATTACTTATGACAAAAAATGGCTCTTGGTATTTTTTTTCAAAATTTTTGCATTAATTCTCTAGATACCCTCAAAACTTTAATGCTCAGTACCGGAGAAAGTACAGATGGCGTTATCGAATCGATCATTGCATGCAACACTGTTTTCAAAATTGTTGAAAAAAATACCAATAGCAACTTTTTGCCATAATTTTCTGTGTACCTGCCAATTTTTAACCCGATCGGTTGTTTAGTGCTCGTACGATTACTGATCAAATTTTCGAAGCGCACGTCGTCTGTAGCACTGTCCCTTAATGGTTTTTTAGCTATTTTTTAAAAAACTTTTACCAGTTCTTTGAAAAGTTTCTTGCTCAAATTCGCATCAAACGAACGAGAACCGAGCAACAGCCTCGCAAAATATTGATTTTTTGCATTTTTTCAAAACCTATTGAATCGTGAAATATCGAATCGTTCTCTTTTTGCGTTTTTTCGTTCATCCTGTCAGAAGTTGAAAAAGCTGAAACTTTAATGTACCTATATATGGCGCGTATGCCCTCTAGAAAGGTGGGCTATGTAACCACGCGCTTGGGACATGGCCAAATATCTTATTACCATCACTCGACTTCTGTCAACTGTATTTACAAGATGTGTAGAGAGAATATTCGCGTGCCACCCGACGCGGTTCTCGGTTCTTTACGCATTACGTCGTATAGAATATACGATGTATCTTTTTTGTTATTTTTTTAATATTATTTTTATTGAAGTTGACCCAATAAAGCATCGTTGCCTCGGCACTCGATCGATTTGTCAAAGAGGCTCTCTCACTCTCGTTTGCCTCGAGAAATATGGAAAATGTATAAAAAGAAACACGCTAGCTAGACGCTGCTGTTGTTAAGGGGTTATACACGGTCACAGCATGACAAAATAAATCGTGTCTTTTTTTTTTAACCGCGAATTTTTAACGATGGCTAAATAAGAATATGGATAAATTTTACAATATTTGGAAATTATTATGAAGATCTTAAACAAAAAATGATATTTTTAACATAACATGTGTTTAAATTCACCGTCACGATTTCTTATTCGTATAAAAAATACAATTTTTAAACAATCGTCCTGACGTTCGTCACAAACCTCGATTCCTTATTCCGTTATTTTCTTTGATAGCGTCGATTTATGAAAATATCTAAAAAAGATAGTATATTTGTTTAAATAGCAATTTTGTTTAAAGCGATGAAAAGGTATCAACAACTTAAGAAAAAACGTAATTAAAATAATGAAAAAAGAAAAATAAAGAATCGATAAACGTTAAAACGCGTTATGCCCTTTCTTTCGTCGATGAAGAAATTCTCGGGCGGATAAAGCCGGAATGGCCCTGTCAATGAGAGTTAACGACACTCCTTTAGGTCACCACGGTGATTGCGATTCCTTTGAACGGCGTTTGATACGAGAACGCACCGGAACGTCGAGGCTTTGGTTTGCTCATTCATTCTTAACTACCTTCACGTCACCTTTGTGTATCAACCACGTTTGACGTTCAATTTCGATTTTACTTCAAAGCCGGGTTATTATTCGTTTCAGCCCACAAAATGCTTACAGCGGTTACACAAAATATCTCGATCTCACGAAAACCCGAAACTCGAGGCATAATTTTGTATCGCGATGAAATGAGAAAAAAATTAAGCTATTTTTTTTTTAAAATCGTCTATTGTTCCTACAATTCTAAAAAAAATAAACAAAAAGTAAGAGAATTAAAAATCTCTTTAATACGGTTTTAATTCAAACACCGACCAATCGTCGAATAGAAAAAAGCTCGACGTGGAGGATTCGCGCATTTTGGTTCATGAATTTCTCCTAATCTTTGCGAGTGCACGTGGTCTAAATTATTCATTCGGACGTGGGCGGTTACATACCGATTTTGGAGCGCCAGCGTAGCTAGATGATCCGAAACACCATCCTCGTTCCATACAGGGCCATCGTATTCCGCTCGTACGCGAAGCATGTGCCTTGTTCATAATTCATGAAGCGTAAAAGGTTTTCTATATTTTATATTACATATATTTATACGTGTGTCTAAGTGATATATAAATATAGATATACATACATAGTTCGAGTGATTTTTTGATCCGTTCGATATAAATTTGATTGTCGAGTGTTCGGGTTGAAAGATTATCCTCGAAGAACAAAATTGGCTGCCGGATTAAGTTCAACAATTGGAAATTTGTTTTATCAAAATGACCCTCGCATTATGAAAAATATTTAATTACCCTTTTAATCTTGAATGGGGGTTGTTTTTCGTGTCAGGATATTTTTCTCGATAACGTGATCGATATTTATAAAAAAAATTCAATAAATTCGTCGAGTTATCTCGATGAGAAACGCCTGAATTTTGAATACGTCTGGTTTCGTTTCTGAGTTCTTGACTCTCGTCTCGTCTCTCTCCCTTTCTCTCTGGTGCTTCATTCTCGGTGTTTAAGGGTCGCTTCATCGAGCCATTTAAGTATCCACTGGCTGGAATTTCGCCTCCAATCGTTTAAAGTGATTCTGAATAGCCGGCGTTATCTATCGGCCGAACAAAAGTCGAATGCTCAGGCGCTGCCGGACTCACGCCTATTTCTTTTTAATAGCTCGCTTTGATTCCTCCTCGACGCTCGTAACGAAGACTAACCGCGAGCTCCGTACACGAGTCTCGACCCTGAATTTATTTCTTCTCACGATCGACGATCGTTCGAAAAATTTTCACATTTTTCAATCCTAAAATCAATAATATTATAATCTTTGCGCGAATAAAAATATTCGAAAAACCCAGTTTGGATCGCGAAATTATATTTTTTGGTATTAAAAAATTCACTAAATTTTTGAAAAATAAACGTTTCAATTTATAAGAACATCGAAAAGTGTATATTCACGAAAGAAAACAAAATAAATCCGTTTGTGAATAAAAAAAAAACAAAAAAGAAATCAACGAATCGATTGAGAAACGTATAAACGCGACGTAAAAAAAAGTCGACGGAGGGTCAATAACCGCGTCTCCTCGCTCCGACTCTATGTTTTTTCCCCCGTAATATCGCGAAACTTTTCATCCCTTAACCAGCGTCGGGACTGCCGCGCGTACGTTAGCAGGGTGCACAGCTGAAGGATTCTCCGAAGATTTTCCGCAAGCCTGGCAGTCGGGTGAGAGATTTTTCTACCTCGTTCGAGCCTCCCCCTCACCCGGTAACTCGGAGTCTCGACAAAATAAGAAGAAGAAAAAGAAAAAGGAAAAAGAAATAGTAGTAAGAAAAAAAAAAAAACGAATAAAAAAAGGAAGAAACAGAGAAAAAAAGTGTATAAAACTGAGCACGTACCCAGTGGTAATACGCAAGCCACCTGTGCGAAGTGACATAAAAGCAGAACTGCGAAGGCGAAAGTTCGAGCTTGCGTTAAATTTCTCGGTTCGTACAGACGTACATACACACAGACACACAGACACACACTCACATAGAGACATGCGTGAGGTCCTGACTCTTGTACCGGCTCGTTACTTTAGGCTCGAATATTCATTAACGATGCCTTTGCCGACGACTTTTATCCCGACATAGCGAGACTCTCACATTTTTCATTTCACTTTTCACCGTTCTCGAGTCTCGCGCGCGTTCGCTGATGGAGAAGGGGAACCAACGAGATTTTTTAAAGCGAAAAAAAACCCAAAAGTCCGCTATAATGAGAGTAACAAAATGGAATAAGACACGAGCGACTCGTGAAACGATGGAAACTAACGACTAAATCACATCACGAAATTATTCCCTCGGTGTTGTCAGAATATCCTCGATTTTTCGTCAACAACTTTTATTATTTCGTTCAACGCTCCTCGGAACTCAACAGAAAAATAAATATTTTTGTTAAATTCGGTTATAAGAAAATATAAATAAATTTTTTTTTTTTTAAATCACGGAAAATAAAGTAAAGATGAAAAAAAGGATAAAACGAAACGCGAGATAAATTTGAAAAAATAACTAAAATGAATTTGAATAGATAGAAGTTTTTTTGAGAGTCGCTTGAACTCTGGCACGTTGGGAAAAGATATGGAGTGAACTGAATTTTCTCGGAAACGAGAAACGACGCTGACCCGCGTTACCCCGCACGTTCGTTGCGCCTCTAGCAATCCTAGACGTCGCGTATATGTACCTACATGTGTCAGCATCCCTGAGCCTCGGAAGGGTCGCGATGTTGGAGCCGTTGGGTGTTTCCGATGCTCGCAATCTTGTCCCGGCTGCATCCGGCAAACACGTATAGGTACAAGTTGAAAATAACGAATTCGCTGCGAGGAAATTGCACAGCTCGACTCACACTCGTCACAGAACCAACATAAACGGCACGCTCATCGTTTTCTCATGATTTCCCGCCGGCTTGATTCACTTTTTGTTTTACATTTCTTCTTTTTCTAATTTTTCATTAAAAATCGTATTTTTATTCGTTTGTAAGAGAAAAAAAAATGAAAAACAAAAGAAAAACAAATTGTAGGTAAATTTAATCGACTTCTTAGGAGTTATCGTTGTTCGTGAGTGAAAACAAAAAATACGAACGACCTAACAATATATAGTGTGAATATATAGTGTGAAGGGAATTGGAATTAATTCAATTTTCTATAATTCGATAACAGAAGAATTTGTTTTCATCATTTTAACGAAATAAATAAAAACGAAAATCCGAAATATCGAACGGTGTTCGTTGAAAGGATAAATCCGCTTGAACGGAAGCTAATAAATTCCATTAAAATGAATAAAAGAAAAACAATACAACAAAAATTACTCTTTCGCCAAAAGCTCGATAAAACCGAGTTGCGATTCTCGTTTTCATCGGCGCATGGCAATTCGCATCCCCGCTCGCACATTGAGGTCAAAAACGTGGAAAGCATCTGCGGTGTCGCCTTGTCCACGAGAATAGACGAACCAGATCACTATCGGTTTCGGTTTGGAATTGTAAATATTTACAAAAGCGTCGGAAACGTGCGAAACTGCAGATGAAATTCTCGTAAACACCGACAGAGGCAGAGAGAGAGAGAGAGAGAGAGAGAGATGACATTAAAATTCATGGAGTCGAGAAAATATTCACGGCTCAAAGTTTCTCTTTAGGCCCGTTTCACACCTATATATTCGTCGCGCATAGTATCGAGAAATATCTGCAGGTTCGGTATTCTCAGTTTCGGGCATAGAATTGACTATGCAATGTAGAAGCCTATATCACGAACGCTTAGTCGGAAGCAATTTATCCGGGGATGAGATCCGGAACATCGTGCCCAGATATATCTTCTTCTCTCTCTCTCTCTCTCTCTCTCTCTCTCTCTCTCTCTCTCTCTCTCTCTCTCTCTCTCTCTCTCTCTCTCTCTCTATATATATATATATATATATATATATATATATATATATATATGTACAGATACATATATAAACATCGACTTCGCAGAATCTCCAGTTTCCAACTGAGCTCGTCCTTCTGGATCCCCGTGGCCCGATAATAACTCATTTACCTCGATGACAATACCCAATCCTTCCCCTCTTGCACTATTTTCCAAGGCCCAATACCCATTTTGGAAAGTTGCCAAGAGTCACGAGGGATATGAAAATACTATTGTGCATTGAATATCGAAATACCCCAAGCCCGGTGTGTGTCTCGACTAGAAAGTCATTAACGCGTGAATGGAACGCAAAGTTTCGTATATCGTGGCGAAACTCGGTAATGACGTTATTAGTTTCAAAGATCTTTCTGTAAAAATAATAAAAGGCAGGGGGAGGGGTTTGAAAAGTAAAATTGTCACGGTTTCAGGGGAATTTTGTAAATTGGATCGAAAAAAGAAAAAAATGGAAGGAGCGTGTCGCGATAGAATTGAATCGTCAATGTTTCACGGGCTGATAAGGGTTGATTGGTAGCAACCCTTGTTCCATGGGTGATCCTTTGTGCGGTTTACGAATCGATACGAGAATTGTTGCGAAAATTCGTGACTCGAATGGGCGAAAAAGTCTCCTCGTTCGGGCTCGAGACAAACTTAGGTTTATTTTATTTCAGTCTCGTTCATTGTTATCTTCGCGTCGATAACTCGACGAATGTGGTAATGCATCACATTTGCCAATTTAATGGCAATGATCACCGACAAGTCCATTTTAGGAGAGAGAGGGGGTGGTACTGGAAAGGGACTGGGGTGGCTTTCCATTTTCCCATTTTGGACGCCATTTCACGATACCCCTGGGTATAATTATCGGGAGAACGATGACTCCCGTGACGCCCTTCGCTTATTCTCCCCTGGTTAATTCCGTGGCGGAAATACCATAAGGGTAGTTTTCGAACGAATCACACACCCACTCGCGGGGAAATCTCGCAGCGTGGAAGCTTGTAATCCAGGCTAGTTAATAATTTGCCCTATTTTCGAAGGATTTAGGAGACTAACGTCACGAGACGAGGGTGGTTTTAACCTTTGCGTCAAAACAACGTCATTGAGCCGCGTTTAATCTTTCAAGGGTCGCGAAAAAGTTCTACGACGTGTATATACGACGAATCACATCAAATCTTGGCAAATTTGTCGTTTAATTTTCTTGACTTAAATTAATATTTAATATACGTTCGTGGAGAAGGGCGAATCGATTAGAAAATTCTTAACAAATTTTAAGGGTTTGCAGAACGCGCCATTCAATTCGTTTCACGGACGTTCTCACCCTCCGAGGGTCGAATAGAAATACAGAAAAAGGAAAAAGAATATTGTGCTTTGCGCTTTATTGGGGGAAAGGTGAAAAAAAATTCACGATTGAAAAGGCTGAGGCGTAGACGGAACGGTAAAAAACTATGTGGGCCCGAAAAGCGAAAGATAGTGAACGGGGGGTTGGCAAAGTATTACGGTATTGCTTTGACGTTGGGGTTGAGCTTTCATAGTACGTACTTTGACACGGGCCGAGGCAAACATCAAAAGGTGACCACACCTGATACAAAATGAGCGATGCATCCTGGTTAAATGATCAAAACGGTCGAATAATCAAAATAAAAAATAAAAACAATAATAAAAGAGAGAAAATAAGGGTTGAAAATAACGAAAACCGTAGGATTATTCATCTTTTCGTTGAAACCGACTGACCAAAGCAGTGTCTAGGAAGGACTCGGAGGTTTTAGGAGGGGTTGTACGGTGCAAGGGGGTTGTAGGATGAGCGAGGATTGAATGACGCGAGAGGGTTTTACGCCTTAGAATCTTGGTTTTCTCGTCTACTTTACCGTCCCTGCGGTCGCGGATCAGAATACTGATGGAAACTAGAACTGGGAAAGACGTCGGTTTTACAAACGAGACGTTTAATTTCGCGATGGTGAATTACGCGTCTCTGCCAAAAAAAAAAAAAAAAAAACTATAACAAAATTGTACCAACGGATAAAATAAACGGGATTAAAACTGGAATAAATGAATGTTTACGTCGGATAGTTCTCGAAAGGGGTGAGCCGAGTGGGACGAGGTTATTCAGAAATTAATGAAAAAAAAAAACGAAGTAAATAAATAGAGAGGGTTGTTATTTGCGAAAACTATTTGGGTGAATTGGGGGATGGGAAGTCCAATTACATTGTGAAAATCCTCCTCTTTGAGGATTTGATTGCACCATCGGACTAATTAAAATTTTATCCCGAGAGTAGTTGGGAGAGGAGGCAACCCTCTCTACCCTATGGATAAAATTGTAAAAAGATTTTTTTTCTATCTTCTTTTTTTTTTCCTCGTGCGATAATACGTATAGTTGAAACGAGTGCACGTACGATATTTTACTCAGAGCCACCGAAAATTGATGTGTCGAACGTTATTTATCTCCGGCTCCCTCTAACAATTCCATTTATCGAGTTCAATTTCCCCATCCCTTGGTCGCCGAAGGGGAACTATTCCTCCTTCCTCCTTTTCGTCTGTTTCTCAATGTCTGCTCGGCGAATTGCACCCTCTCGCAGTTCGTTTGTGTCCACGATTCTCCAATTGCGGAGGAACGACGTTGGGAGGTCTCGCAGACACATCGGAACGTTAATACCTCCGATTGCTCCGGGGACCGCTCGCATCTCCCTTGAATATCACGTTGATTCTCCGCAGTTTCTATGTACACGTGTCCCTCTCTTCCTCTCTCTCTCTCTCTCTCTCTCTCTCTCTCTCTCTCTCTCTCTCTCTCTCTCTCTTTCTCTCTCTTCCTCTCTCTCTCTCTCTCTCACTCTCTACGTGTTTGCGGAATCCATGATCGAGCATGTGTGTGTATGAAGGATACGCGAGTCAGCCGCAGATCGCGAAACTACCAATTTCGGTGGATTTGAGGTTTCTAGTATGACGAAACGCGCGAGGATTGATCGCGGCCATCGGGAGAAATGCTTGGAACGACCATAGTGACCTGATTCAAAGCTATTCGTGTCGTGTTATCTTTTGTACCAGACCGAAGGTTTAATTGCCTGTCCCGAAATGAAATCTCTTATCTGCGGGTGCGTCTATATATCCGATATGTAAAAAGGGGCTGGTTTGACAAAATGTATGTTATTGACCATCTCGGTCCTAAGGGTTGGTCACTGATCAACCAATAACAGTAAAATACTATTTTCGGGGTTTTTTCCTGTAGCCAGCACAAAATAGAATGACATTTAAAGATAACATGTGAAAATAGGGTTGTTTGTCAAAATGTCTGTTATCGATCATGTGGATGTCGTACGGCTTGGTCACCGATCAACCAATAAGAGAAAAATACTATTTTAAGGATGTTTCCTATAATCAGGAAAAAGATAGAACGATATTGACATATAACACATGTCAAAAGAGGGTTGTTTGTCAAAATATCTGTTATCGAGCACCTGGGTTCTAGGGGTTGGCTCTTGGTCGATCGATGATAACGATGCACTGTCTTTAGGATTTGTTGGTATCGATAAAAAGTAGGCTGAAACTACAAAAGCATTTTTATTCAAAACTAGGGGTTGTTTGTCAATATCTGGGATATTAGCCGCCCGTGTTCCAGGGATTGGTCATTGGTTGACCAATGAGAAAAACAAACACTACTCTAGGTTTATTACCTATAAATAGCAACAAAATAAAACCATGCTTTCGTATTAAACCATAAAAAGGGGTTATTAATGAAAATATGAGTCCTAATGGTAACACCTAATAGATATTAAATGACTCATCAACCAATTCACCCAAAAAATAACAAAATTGTACGAATCGTTCCTATAAATAATTAAACCAACAAAAAAACAGTAGCAACGAAAGAAGAAGAAGATCAATTTGAAAAATAAACGGAGCAGATGTAAGGGTTGGATAGGATATCGGGATTATTTCGCTCGAAATACGTCGAAACGAACGACAACGAAATCGTTCGGTTCGTTCTCTCGCAGACGCGAAGCCCGTGCCAACGTAACCATTTTCCCGAGCTCAATTTCCCATCCCTTCGACCACATTCCTCTTTCTCGTTTTCGTCTCTGTCCGAGGTTGCGTCGTTCGTCCGTATGTCGACGAACGTCCAAAACACGGTAGAACAACGAAAAACCGGTGGCTCTTATCGTTGACGTTAACAGGGAAAGTCTCGTCGCTCGACGATTACAACCCTGCTGGGAAACGCGCACGTGCAACGGTTAAACGCGAATTTCACGATTAGACGAAGGAAGAATATACACGAGCGGCCGAGATGCGGGCATCGCGAAGCACAACCAATTTCGAGGGAATTTCAGGTTTCGCGAGTACGACGAGAAGGTCGCCGGACGATCCTATAACTGTATATGGACAGGTATGTCGAACCATCAGAAATACCAGGCGTTCGCCGATCGGTGACCCGATTAGACAATCGTACGTGTCGGCTCGTACATCATCGCGTCGACGGGGGTTAATTGCCTTTATCGACGACGAGAGACTCTCTCGTTCGATCGAACGTAATATTCGTTATTATAACAGGATCGAACGAGATCCGTGACATCGTTTGCCAAATTCTCCAATGAATACCAAAGCGAATTTAAAATTTGCCAAAAAATCAAATTTCCGTCCTATGCGTAAAACACAAGACGAGTATTTTTTTCAAAAACTTCCAAAATCTCCCGTTTTCTACAATAATTATCCATATCATCGATCTCATCGACGATTCTCCGATTCGAATAATTGCAAAAATCGATCGTAAACAAAACAAAAAACAAAAACAATCGATCTTTCGAGTTACGAACGAGATAAACGGACTTAAGGGATGATACACGGGCTCAATACATTTCGGATCCGTATCACAGCTCACGGTTATTTACCGTTACTCGAGCTAGCCTCGAGTCTTTCACAGGGTATGAAAAAACGGACTAAAAAATAATACGAGCGTCAAGTACGTAAGAGCATCGCTACCCCGTGAGTCGGGATGAAGCGAAGGTGGTCGAGAGGGACGGGGGATGAGGGTTGGGTTTGAGGTTTTCTATTCAGAGGGATATGTATGCTTTTAATATAGCGTTGGAAAAGTGTCGAGAAAAGAAAAGGAGAACGCCGAGTGGGTGCCCCGTTCGTAATACTACCCGAAGGAAGCGAAACTTCGAAGCTGCGATACATACATACACATATATGTATGTATATATATATATACATATATTTATACGATATATATATATATATATATATATATATATATATCGAGTGATACGACGTTGCTATGGCCCTGGGGTACGGTGTTTGGGTGATATATATCGCGAGCTTGTATTCGCGGATTACGGATACTCTTCGACGTGCGCGCGCCACCGGAATACCCGCGCGATTCCCTTTGGAGCGTGGCGAGGACCTGATGGAATATTTATGATGCACTCGACGAAGATGGAGACGAGAGAGAGAGAGAATACTATTTGCCAACGGGGCTTGAACGTAAATTACACCATGTCGTCACAACTCCGTTCGAGTTTAGTGTGCGTGCGTGGGTACACGTTGCTACATCCACTGCTTTAAGTTCTCTCTTTGCGCGTCGTACCACCCCTGTCTTGGTGCTCCGATCTATGGACTATGTTACCCCGCGTTATTACACTCCGGAAATCTGCATGTACTGTTCGCGTACCTACAACGCGAGACATGGAGATAGCATAGTTTCTCATGGATGGAGAGAATTTCAACTCCGGTAATAATTCTGTAACTGCGTCCAGTTTTTTTATATTTTTGACGATTTTTTGGGAAGTTTGGCGAACTCGACGATTGTCGCTTGTTTCGATTTCTTCGTTGATTAAACATTGTTTTGTTTGTATTTTGTGAAAGTGTAACAGGTATGCCCCGTTGTTTTTAGAAACGATAAGGATTTTTAAAAATTGTAATATCGATATTTATCTTTGTGTTTTTTATGTGTAAATTTTGTAAAATTTCATTATTTGTTGAAAATATGGAAAAAAATTGTATCGATACGTTGCTTATGTAAGAAATTAACGAGCCGGGACTGTTCCAAATTCTAAAAACGACTTGAAGTCGCGTTCACAGAGGAAGAACAATAAATTTCGAAAAATTTCATTATTTGTTGAAAATATGGAAACAATTTTTATCGATACTTTGCTTATGTAAGAAATTGACGAGCCGGGACTGTTCCAAGTTCTAAAAACGACTCGAAGTCGTTCACAGGAAGAGCAACGTTGCGCAATTTCTTCTAGAATAAAGCTCTTTGTTCGAATTCGGTTTAATTTGGCACGGGATTATATTTGTTATAGCGAGTCACTCGAGAGTCGCGACACATACGACGGTTGACCGGTGAAGCGAGATGGGGGTGTCGTATCGCATTTATCGTATCGCCAACCCTGCTTTTTCCAGTACAGCTGGAACGCTTTACTTGTTGCTCTCGAGTCTCACAATCAGCGTGAAAATGTTCGAGATCGAAACGAGCCACGAAGCCTCGGTAAAATCACGAACGCCACCGCACCTCGAGCTAGAAAAGCTCTCTCGCGTCCCAAGCTCCGTGTACAGAATCGGCTATACGACGATCTAATAAAGCTTCGCGGCTGCTTGCTCGATGACGCCTCGAAATTGAAATAGAATATAATCCGAGAGTATCGGTCGATCGTTCGCACGAGTTTTCGTTCGACGTTTCGAACGTTCCATTAGGTGGGAAATATTTCCGGCTGTATTTTATCCACGTTATGCTGGAAGGCAGGCGGACCGTTTGCGTAAATTGGTATTGAGATTAAGCGGCCGAGGGGGGGGGGGCGATTAATCGGACTCGGATCATTCCCCAACGATCTTCCTGTAAACAGAAGCGACTATGAAGCTACGAACGTGTTCGAATTTTCAAGACACGATGGAGCGCCTAATATTCCTATAACAATTTTCAAATCACAGCTTGAAAGATTCTCAAATTAATCACGTGAATTTCGATTATTCGATAATTTCATCGATATGAAATTATCGTAATATTCGTGCGAATCGTCGATTGAAATATTATTAATTCGTATCCGTATCAACGTCGAATCGTTCTAAAATTGAAATCCTCACAATTATTTGACGGCTTTTAAAGCGATCGAACGAACGCGAGTTTTACGAGTGTGTGTTTTGATGGATTTTTTTTCTTTTTCATAAAACTCGATTATACATTTTTTTTATTATGTTTCAATTTTTTGTATTGTTTAATATCGTTCTGAATACATTCGGTTGTTTAACATTGTGTTTCAGGGGACCATTCAGCGTGGTACGAAAATGCATCCATCGACAGACGGGTCAGACGTTCGCCGTAAAAATCGTCGACGTTGCAAAGTTCACCTCGAGTCCAGGACTCAGCACAGCCGGTGAGAATTTTCTTCTCGGATACCCGGGTGAAAAATCCCTTTCGAAATGAAAAGCTTCGTGCCAACGCGCGACGATCACTTGGATTTAACGTATATATATATATATAAAACTAGCGGGGAAAATCTTTCACCCAGCCCGTATTATATCTATATTTACACATATATATTTGTACGTGTGTGGTCGGGGGGGTTTGTGGTAGATTCGCGTCTCACCCCACACCGGCCATTGTGAACTCTGAATGGAACACCGAGGCCATTGTCGATTCGAATATTTTTTACGTTAACGCCGGAATCCTGATTTACTCTCACCCACGTCGTACAACGAGCACAGTGCACCGCCATCGGCGATCCACCCCCTACACCATTGGTCAGATAATTTGCCATACCGGAAACAATAAGCGCCCTCGCCCCTCGTTCTCCTCGACGTCGTCATAAATTATCCGCGTCGGTCCGAACTCCGCGCGGTTATACGCATTCGCGAGACTACCCACGGATATTTCGTATTTCCTTCATTTTCTCGTACAATTTTCATCCCTTTTTTCCATACGACTAACGTGGCAAAAAAAAAAAATTTTAAATCCAAAAAAAATTCTTCCACCACTTTCGCACAAAAATCTGGAAAATTTTCATTCTCCCGAGAATAAACGTTTTCACGATGAAACAAAACTAGAGAATGTATAATTCATTGTAAAACAACGCGAAATATTAATCACGATCGGAATAATAATTATTAGATACGTCGTTTTTTTTTTTTTTTTATGAACGATATGATCTTTTTTTAAATGTTTTTTTTTTGTTAATTTCTTTTTACCGTTTTGTCTTATCGAGCTCTTGTCGGTGAAAGATACTCGCGTTGTTTACGTTAATCGAGTCATGGTCCGTTGGTCGTGCGACGGGTATGGAAATACGTTGCTGGGGCGAGAGGCTAGGGGATGAAGTACCGAGGCGGAGGAAAAAAAAATTTCCACCTTGTCGGTCGTCTTGTCTTGTCCGTTACACCTTCGGGCTACGTTTCGAATCTAAGTACGTCAGGTGTCGGATGGATAACGGGGTCAACGACGTTATACTCGACGTACTTCGCGTCTTGTCGTCGTTGTTACGGATGCCGCCTGAAACTCAAGTAGCGAGAGACTCATCCCCTCGTATACACCATTATAGCTCAGTTTCAGGTCTCGTAATCTCGCGTCGAGAAGGAACAATATCCATTGTCTCGCATGTATTATCAACGCACGTAAAACATTGTCTCTCGCGTCTCGATACAAACGCGTTAACTTTTATCGAATTCGTCGACACGAATGATAATTTCATGAAAATCGAATGAAAATAAAATGGATACGTTGACGAGAAAATTCTCGTTCGTAAATTTTGTTTATCCTCGAATTATGAAAATTGTCGAAATAACGAGTTGAACAATATTTCCAAAAAATCCCACATCTTTTTTGGCTTATCGAGCGTCCAATTTTTCGTTAAAAACGATTCAAATGTCGAATAAACTTTTATCCGTGGAGAATTTAAAATAGAACAATGTCTCTCTTACTCTTACTTACGAAATTGGAAGTTCGTACGCAAGCGGGAAAAGATCAATTCCGTTATTTAAAATTCAATTATTTGTAGCAATTATTTTTTCCGATTCGTTGTATCGAGTTTTGAACGGGTATAATGAAAAGAAAAAAACCAGAAACAAAGAAAAAAACAAAAACGGGCAAAAAAATTGCCGACGCGAGGTCGAATCCAGCGTTTTTAATTCAATCGTCGGACGATTCGATCGTTTGTTTTACCGTTTACATGCCCGTAGTAATACATTGCCTATCGAGAACGTCGCTTACGTATTTTATCGCCATCGTTACTCTTTTTATCGCGGGGATGATGCTGGTAGGCGTAAACGACTCTCGGCGTCACATGCCGAAGTCCCGAGCCATTGTGTATGCACGGCGCAAAAACGTGTGTGAGAGAGAGAGAGAGAGAGATCCGAGGATCGAGAGCGAAAGAGAAGGAGAGAAAGAGAGAAAGAGAGAAATAGAGAAAGAGAGAGAGAGAGAGAGATCAATTTTATCGCGATAACCGTGCGCGTTTCCCAACCCTTGATGATTGTCGATATTTTTGGTTTCCATGTATTCACGAAAAACGAATCGCCGGTGTGTCGCGTATCGCGCGCACCGACCTTTTTATTCCCGTATGTTACAGATCTGAAACGCGAAGCGACGATATGTCACATGCTGAAGCATCCTCACATCGTCGAGCTTCTCGAGACCTACAGTTCCGAGGGCATGCTCTACATGGTCTTCGAGTAGTGAGTATTATCTCTCCGTATCGTAAAAATATCTCGCGGCCTTCGGGCGTCTCGTACCTACGCGAGATCGTCAAGGTCCGTGTACCGGGTGTACCAGTCGAGAGAGAGAGAGAGAGAGAGAGAGAGAGAGACGAAGATTATCCCGACGGTCTCGCTCAAACGGGAATCGGAATATACCGGGTGTCTCGTTTGAAAGAGAAACAACATGAAATAAATGTCCTATTAAATAAAAAAAAGACAATAATACACCGATTGTGTCGTTTGACAAAGATACGTAAAATATACCGGGTGTCACGATTAAACGGGATACGAGATGATACGTCGACCCGTTTGAAATTGATGAAAAATATACCGTGTGTCCCCTTTGAACTCGATCCTAGACACCCCAAGTGGTCCGTTTCAAAGAGATAAAGAATGTACCGGGTGACCCGTTGAAATAAAATTCTACATATACCCTTAACCATTTCGAGCCGATTGGTACTCCTAGGTAGCACCGTAGTGCCAGTGTTTTGAAAAACCGTCTTGAAAGGGTTGACACTGTATGCGATCTTCTTTTTTCAGCATGGACGGATCAGACTTGTGTTTCGAGGTGGTGAGACGCGCCAGTGCAGGATTCGTCTACAGCGAAGCGGTTGCCAGGTGAGAATTAGAAAAAAAAGAAATGAAATGTTACTCGAAAAGTTAAAGTAAAAAAACGTTGCTCGAAATTTAAATAAATCGTGGCCAATTGTTTCAGAATAAAATCATTATTGTAATTTTTGTACGTCGATATAATTCGAAGGGTCGGAAACAATGGGAGCTTCTCGAAAAAGTGGAAATATCTTGATACGAATGCCTCGAGCTTTTAGACCACAAAGCTCTCGTGTCAGTTAGAATTGTGTACAAGACCTCGGTTGAAATTTCTCGCGTTACCACGTTTCCGGATGAACGATAGGCAACGAACTCCTCGGGCATTCCATCTATAAGTCCATGTCAGATACCGTTCGAAGTTCATGAAGCAATAAGAAACTATCGGCCGGGGAACTTATTGCTCTTTGCACTACTGCGACGAGTCCACTGCGTTCGAGCTTCGACTCACCCCTATTTCCAGTGCCGAAGACCCTCTCTCTTTCTCTCTCTTTCTCTCTCTTTCTCTCTTTCCCTCTTTCACCCGTTACTTTTCATTCGGGCACCACTAGCTTTTCTCAGTGAATTCATTTTCTCCGAGTTGCTATTCGTCTTCTCCTTTATACCTTTTCCGACCCAACTCTTTCGCAAACAGCCCGAGAACTACGGCGTTATAAATACGACTCGGTTCCGTCTCCGGAAAAACTTTTCACTCCGACCAACTTAAAAAGTTGCAACGCACATTTTACGAAATATATTCATAGCCAATTTATCGGTGAAAGAAAATTTCTTATTGTATTCTCGATTTATTTTCATCGTGAGAATCGAGATTTGGAATTGATTAAAATATCGTGCGCGATTAACCAGTGCAATTATCGACGATTAAAAAACAAAAAATTGTAAATTTAAAATTCGCGACGTTACAGAAAAATTCATTTCTTTTTTAGAAAATACGATCACCCGGTATATTTTCTGAATTCGTGACTAAGACCACGGCAAACTCCTCGAGGAAAAACGATCTTGTCTTTTCGTTTTCTCGAAATTTGTCTTCAACCTCGTATTTTCGCGAACGTCGCAAGGGATAGATCGAATCGAACTTTATGTACGCACGTACCGAGCGATTTTCCCGTAGAATCGCAAATACGAACGGTGGTAAAAAGGGTCGAGAGCGACAGTGAACTCGTTGGTGCCCTGGCTTCCTAAGAAAATAGAGAAATAATGTAACGAGATGGGACACGCGTGAATTCTCGAAGGACGAGAGAAACGAGGTTTGCAAAGGTTGTTATACCGGACCAATAGGGATGGTCTAAGGGGTAGGTTTAACCCCTCGAGAGGTGATCCTCGAACGCGGTTATAGCTTGGCAAAGACAGATGCCCGCGGCATGTGGCGCCCTCTACCTTCCTTCCCCCTCTTTAGGTTCAAAACGTGAACTCTGAACGCGGGTTGTGCGGGATCTTTGCGAGGGATTACCGGATGATTTATCGTCTTATTTAAACGAGCCCTCAACTATATATAGACACACATTCACATACATATATATATATATATATATATATATATATATATATATATATATGTCATGCATTAAATGCCTTTTCCCATATCTCTCTTCGATTTTCTACATTCGCCAAGTTAAATTTTAACCGTAGAATTCACCCCAAATGGACCACGTTTTAATTCCATTATCGAGTGTCGTAGTGCATATATAGCAGGAAGTGGGTGGGAGCTGAGTCGAGCTATATGTAAAATATTATGGGAATTGAGACATTTGTTTTTTCAAGTCCACAAAAAAAACACACACACGCCATTTATCATATTCGCCATGCATTTTCATTTGTCATGCGTGTCGAGATATGCAGGGTATAAACACCAGGGAATACATTCTCGAAGGGTGCCCGTAACGGGAAGTACGATTACTTACTCGACGAGACGACAAGCAGGGAGAAGATATTTCAAAAATAATTTTTTTTTTGTAAATAGTTTGTTATTTCAAAATCGTCGACTTCGTGAAACGATTGAGAATTTTGCGCTCGTTCATTCAGCGACTTTCTGTATAAATAATTGGCAATCGGCAAAATATAAAAAATTGAACAATGAAAAATCGACACAGAATTATATGAAACGACGGCTAGTTATAAATTATTGGATGAACAAAATTGTTTAAATAAAATGACTTTTCGAAAATATTCTGATTTATGAAAAAAATAAATATATATAGATTTATTTCGACTTGAGCGACGGCTAAATTTGTAAATTTTCATTCTCCAGCCACTACATGAGACAAATCCTGGAAGCTCTCCGCTACTGTCACGAGAATGACATAATACACCGGGATCTCAAGCCGCAGTGTGCGCTCCTAGCCGGAAAGGACAATTCTGCACCGGTAAAGCTTCGGGGTTTCGGCGTTGCTGTTCAACTTCCGTCTTCTCAGGCAAACGGCGTTGGTACGTATCTCATTTATTTTTCTCTATTCTTTCGTACACATAGAGATATATATATATATACATATACGTTAAAAACCCACAGTAGAATTACGTAGACGAATTAAAGACCCGGGCTAATTGTTCCTTCGTAAAAGACAGTAGCGTTTTTCCTCTCGACGAGATTTTATTTCACGTTGTACGAAAGACAGAATAAAATTATCCCTATAACAATATTTACCAAGTAGAAAAATAAGCAAACTAAATTTAAAAAAACTGACGATTCTGACTGATAAAAAAATTGATAAAGAAAAATAATACATTCACAAGCATTGATGAGGTCGATAAGAAAAAATAAAAACCATCGTGCTTCGACTTCGAGATAGGGGATGGAAGTAAGAAAATTGATAAGAGATTTGAATGAAGGAAGAACGAATATTGGGCCCGATGATTCGCTGCGAGTTTCGCGGTTCTGCGCTCATGTTTCTTCCCAACGTGCGATTCTGATTTTCCGAAGCGTTTCCGTTTGTTTACCTGGAAGTGAAAAGATTATACTGCTAGCAAGCTCGTCCACCCATCCATCGTATATTTCTCGTCTTCGATTCCTATTTTCGCGTACGATGTGACCGCAACCCACTCGCTACGGAGAGAGAGAGTGCGTACTAACGTAATGTGCGTGGATGCTGCAGGGGCTTTGCTTCGATTTTTTTTTTACGAGCTCACGTCCCCCTGGTGGTAGATTCTACGTGTATGCATACGCGTATACGTATTTATATGCGTAAAAACGAGCAGAGTTGTTTTTAAAGAGAGAATGTATATCTATATGGAAAATTTCAGATCGAATAGCCAGGTTTGCGAACTTTACCCTCGCGAATTTTATCTCCAATTTTTTATACGGATGATACGACCCTAAAAGGAGCGTAGTATTTTTTTATAATTTTTTTGGGACAGTCTTCGTTCAATAATAACCTTTTACGAATAAAAATGTATGGAACGAAGAGTTGAACACAATTTTTCAATCTGAAAAGAAAACAGGAAAAATGTTTTAAACCATCGGGGATCAACCCACGTTTTATTTTGTTTTTGTGATTTTATTTTCCAAATACAGTTTGCCTAAATAAAAGCTTTGTAACACTCTGGGGTGCAAGTAAAAAATTTGCATATTTCCACGACTATTTTTTTGAAATGCGTGCCGATTTTTCAAAAAGGAATTTTGTTTATTTCATTCCGTAGCATCGAAGCCCGAAAACGCGCACAATGGCGGTAGGATTAAAAATTGTGCGAAAATTCATGAAAATCGATCGGGAGATGGAAAAATTTATAATCTACTGTAGAAAGCCTGATTTTGTTGATTCTTTTTTCTTGTTATTTTGGATATTCAGATTGGAAAAATCAGAAATGACTTTTGCAAACGTTTCATCGATATTACTGATTGCATAGAAATAAAAAAAAAACACTGTCAAGTTGATGAATTTACGAATATATAGGAAGCACATAGGACAAAAGTTCCGCGCGAGGTAACGCCCGTTTCGATATACGTGACTTCGTTCGTAGCCGACGTTCGCGTATAAAAGTACGTGAGACTATAGATGACGATTAAAATTCACGAACCGTCGCCGGCTTTCCGGGTCACGATTCCCTCTCGGCTACTCATGCATACAATGCCGGCAAAAAAATGTTGCGCGGTTACATTTTTCACATTCCCCTCGCAAAACGCCATAGGGTCAATTTTCAAAAGACCCTTCAAAAGCATTCCGATTCATTCGATCCCACGGGGGACGAGCGGCTTATGCGGGGAAAAAGAAATTCGAAAACGAATATCATCGAGGGATTCTAATTTCGATCTCTTTTAACTAACAATTTTTCATCGTGGTTAGATTTTCCTCGAAAATCGGGAATAAATTGACTTATAAGAGAAAAATTGCGACTAAAACCTAAAAAAAAAACTTGTCGAATTTCAATAGAATCGTTTTTGATCAAACGAGAGTTAATTTTCTTTCGTTTATTGTCATTTTGTAATAACATTGATTTATCACCACAATTCAAAAGTTATCGTTATTTTCATTACACGGTTATTTACTAAAAAACAAAGAAAAGAGTAAAGTTTATAGGCAAGAACATCGAGGTTCGATCGTGCTGAATTAAATAGCAAAATCTGTGAAACAAATGTTAACCACGACGCCGTTGCTTCCTTTCTGCCACGTTCAATGTCACATTGCTCTTTCCTTCATCCGTGTATTTCTTTTCTTCTCGATCTTGTCTCGAAGCTTGCCACGAGTTATTATATTTTCTATAACGTGAAAGAAAAGAAAAAAAAAAAAAGAAAAAAAGGAGGAAAGAAAAAGAGAAATGACGAAATCTCGAAGTTTGTCGATGGAATGAAAAGCGACGATATAGCAAGGGAAATTTTATTATTCAACAGGGCGACGTTAACGAACGTTGTCAAACGTCGGGAGAACCTTTTGTACTACAGCCGGTAGAGGGCTCTCGGGCGCTGTGTATGCGCGCCGTGAGTGTGTCGAGGCGGGACGTAGCGTTCTCTATAGGAATGAAGGAAGGGCGATAGGAGAAAGCTAGCGCTGCCCCCGAGGGTTTCACTCCGTGTCTTAAATGATTCAGCCAACCAGGCCGAACGAGTTTTTTTTCTTTAAGAGCGAAACGAAGAATATATTATCGCCGTAGGCCCGCCAAGAGAGCTTCGTTGACAAAGCTCATTAACGCTACGTTTACCCAGTGCTATATCGTTCCGTGCTTTTATATACGGTCCAGGCGCGCCTGAAAAAGCGAATCTCGACGCCCTCTCTGTGGTCGACGTGATACGTCCATGTCGGTCTAAAACGAAAAAACAAACATATATGAAAAGAAAATGAGAATAAAAAAGGGGTAAACTCTCGACTTCTTGGACTCGTCCCAACGTAGTTCAGTAATCAGAGAGATTTCGGAAGGAATGCTTTTTTTGTTTTTTTTTTGTTTTTGTTAAGTGACGTAGAAAAGAAAATGGTCGCCCATTCTTTCGAGGAATTTGCTTCTGGAATTAGGAAAATTTCCATGAATTACTGTAATTTTTTACTGTCGTTACTATCGTTATTTCAAATTCTCAATGTTTTGTCTGTTCGTGTATTTTGGTGCGTGGATGCTAAGGCTTTCTTCGGTACTACGTGTTTTTTTCTCGCTTTTTTTATCGCCTTCTCACCATCATAGTCACGCGAGCAAATCGTTTCCAGAAAACGAGAAAACGACGTGCTCATTAGGAATATCGATTTCTTATGAAACAGGGTTAAAATACTTTATTTGTTTTCTATCGATTGAAAGCTTTTTTCGAGGTGGAAAAGTGGTGTTGGTTATAGTGGCGAAAAGCTGCTAAAGTTCACATAAAATTTACACTGGGTTAACAAATTTGTTACTTTTGCGATTAATCATAATTCACATTTTCGTAAAATTGTCATCAGTGATAATTGAACATACTCGATATAATGCTTTGATGGTTATTCACACATACGGGCATAAAAACAAAATATTCGAAAATGCGCATTTTCGTATTTTTTCTCGCTTGAGTACTTTTTGTTCGTTTCGTTGGTGGACACATCGTTGCTGAAATGGGTTTCCATCAAGCTGGACTCTACGCGAACCTGGGGGTTGGTTGGTACGAATTGTCGGGCTCAAAACGGCAGGGATGATAAAATCAATTACAACCAAAGGGTGCACGCCCCTGCGGCTATACGACCCTCGCGTCGTTCAATCAAATTCGCGAAAAGTGAAGAGATTTTTCCGACGGATAAATTTCACGCTTTTTTTTCAACGCGGATCAGTGGCCTGCTTTGTTTTCATCTCGATTCGGCGAGACGAGTGACTTTCCTCCGTTTGCGTTAAAACGCGTTCATTTGAGCATTTTTTTTTTCGTGACAGGTTGAAGTCCGATTAGAATAATAAGAAACACATAAAATTAAATAATTTACAATATTTATTTTAACATTCTTTATTTATTTATGAAAATCTAAAATTTTAACATCGGGTCCAAAAATAATCCGCGTCGAAAATATGCCCGGGCAACGAAATTCCCCGGCTCGAATTCCTGAAATAAATTTACGCATATATTCTCATGTAATACAAGTATGATCTCCCGATACGAAAACAAACATTGCAAAATGAAATTCGTTCGAATCGTTGCTTTTGCAAGAAAAACGCTTAATTGAACCAAAAACATTGCGCACATTATCGTTTATGTAAAGAAAAATTTGCAATATTTTTGTTCGATCATGATACGGGCCATAGATAAACACTTGTTTCATAAGCCTTACAAATTTCAAATCGATATTTCAAACAGTCTTTGAGTTATCACTTTCGTCGTAAGAGAAAAAAAGTTTCGAGAAATTCACGAAGCGAATTACGATCGATTTACTTTTTTTGTATCTATGCGAGGCTGTTCGAACATGATATATCAAAGTAAAATCACAAAGCTGAATTATCACAGGTTGCTCACGAGCCAATAACCGATACATATTTAATCCCTGTATTCCCTTCGCAAATCGCTCGTGTATCGAATCGACGTCTTTCTACCGCAACTACGGTCTCGCGATTTAAATGAGAAATGGCTCGGTAACGTCGTAGAATTCGCGCTTTCTTTTTGTTCACCGTTGTTATTGGAAAATCGACAAATCTCGGATGTCGAATAATAAAGGCATTCTTCACGACGGAAATCCAATAATTAATAACAACACGACGCGATTCTGTATATTAAGAATTCCTGAGATAACGCGAGTCGCACCAGTGCCATCGCGCAGTATTTTATACCGACGTTTTTTTCCCTTGAAATAAAAGTGAGAGAATTCACAAAACTAAAACCAAACCGGTGAATTTTTCAAACGTTTGACAGGAACGAATTTTTCTGAAACAACATTCAGCCCCATCACCGACACGAGACACGTTATTATAAAATTCAATGAAATGAAACTTCTGATAAATTCAATTAAAAGTTACGATAATTACGACACACATTTTATTAATTTTATTTCTCATTAGTTTTCACGTTATTACTATTATTATCGTTACGCATAGTTATATACGATAGAAATCAAGGAATATTTGGACGTTTCGCCAAAAAAAATCGCGAGAATAAATAATTTTTCTTATAACTCAGTATTAAAGATTTAAAAAGTAAATTATTGTGCAGATTAATGACCTGCAATTTGGTTTCGATGAATACAGAGTGTTACGCGACCGAGTATCGTCAGTGTCTGAGCCCAAAGGGGCAGCTCTACTTGAAGGCCGACAGCGAGGGTAAGCCTGTTCCTCTAAACGTTTAATCACCAATTTCGCAGGACCCATGTTTGCATCATCGATCCAACACGATACTATTTTATTTATTATATTCATATATATATGTATATATATATATATATTTATATTAATTTCTTCTTTTTTTTTTCACAAGAATCACACGAATTAGTTTTCGTAAGCGGTGCAATTACACGTCTCACCGTCACAGCTAATCGAAGCTCGTTTCATGTGTCCCACTGCGTATTAAAACTTTTTATTACTATTCGTTCGTTATTATAATTATCCGAATTAAATAATAATAAATATAGGTGCTGCCACCGCTTGCCTGCTTGCTTTCAGCGTTTATCGCTATTTTCATTAAATCACAATCATCATTTATATACATAATTGATATATATATGCAGATGAATTTTAATATAGCGACGAGTAAGCCACGTTATTATGTGTCTATTAGTAATTCACCGATTGTCACGTAGGTACACAAAGTTTACTCCGAAGTCCAATTATTCCATTAACGCTCCCGGACACTCACGATGCATCGACTAATTCTATTTCACGTTTCACACGTAGAAATTATTGTATCGAACATTCATTAAAAGAATACGTCTTATGATTCTATACGAAAAAAAATGTCGTGAACCAATACTTCACTGATATTCTTTAAAAAAAATACAAAAATTTGATGTTTTTTGTAATCTTCTTTGAAAAATATTTGCAATGGGATATTTATCGAAGCTGTTGTCATCGATCGCATCGACGATTTAAAAGAAATCCGAACGATTTTAATTTACAAAACTTCAAAAAAATGTGTTTTTCGATTCTTTTTATCTCGATGTATCGCTTGAAGAGAAGTCAATGTTGCATCGTGGTTTTCGGAATGCGTGTCATTGAAAGTTTCATTAAGATATCAAAATATCCGTTTTTATCGATGGAAATCTAATTAATCGTTCCTAAGATAATTCTTTGAGACTGTCAATCAGCAAAAACACATCAACCTCTACCCCAACATTTCTATTTTAACCATTACGAATTTTTTCATTCGTGTCTCGATGTTTTTTTTTCTATATATCTCTCCGTTTCACATTTCTCGATGTCCATTACCTCGATTACATGGTATATTTAAGCGACGTCGTCCGATTACGACGTGTTTCAATCTTTTCGAATGTGTGTCGTTCGCCCCCAATCGTTCTTTGTTTATTTTGTTTCTGTATACATTCTTTGTGTTTTTTCGATTTCAACCTACTCTCGCGACCTGAAGTATTTGGCAAATTGTATATACGTAAGTATGCAGAGACAAGATTCATTCCTTATTCAAGATCCGCAACATTTCGTACACGAAGGCTTTCGGACTTTCGGGGGGGTGGAAACAGTCGAAGGAGGACTTGACGTATTTCTTTTTCCCTCGATACACGTTATTTTTCTCTCTCCCTTTTTCCCCGCTCGCGACATTGCCAGTAGGTTAGGTTTATGGGTTTCCACGAGGCCGCCACTCTCGACCCTGGTGCATTATTAACGTATCGAACGAGTAAAGGGGTCGTAAACAGGATGTACATGAAAAATTGAAAATTTTCGACCGGTCGGTAAGTGCAAGCAGCGATTGCGTTCTTATTTGGCCTAGGTCGTTGGTGTGGTGACGCAGAGAACGTTCGAAATAATTAATTTTTTCAACGGACAGAGATGCTTCTGTCTCATCAGGCACGAAATAGAAATATGAAAATGCAAACAAAACTGATAAAACTAGCCTTCTGTTCAGGGGGTAGTTTTCCCCTGTATACGGGAAAGATAGGAAAATGTTGAAAAAGAATTTATTATCGTTGACAGACTCACGAACACGGATATGTCTCGCCTACAATCGCAATCGTCCTCGGATCAAATTAGCTTCAAGACCATTTTGGAAAAAAAAGAAAAAAAAATTAATTTACAATAAAAAGAAAACTTCATTCGTTAACGGACAAGACTCATTCTCTCGAACTTTTCGCATTGTTTTTTTGTTTGTTTCTTTCCATCCGCTAGGAGCGTCGTCCCCGAGCTGCAATTTTCCTTTCGAGGATCTCACCGACGCTGAGGACTCGCTAGCGAGCGACACGGAGGACAGCGCGATGCCCGGTATATTCCACAATACGCCTGTTCGTTTTCCCCGTATACGTTGAAAATTCGAAGGTCCTAACAAAAAAGAGAAAGAAAAAAGAGCGAAGAAGAAAATCCTCTTTAGCGGGGTAGAAGGAGCTCTGATATATCGGATCTTTGTCTCGTACTCGGACGAAATTATACCAGAGAATTTCTAGTTGAAAACGTAATGGGAGGACATTTTTTACAGCTCACTTCCATGGTTTTAGAACCGAAAACGAACCTTCGAAGGAAAACGCTCGTAATGAATGTTATACGACCGCGGTACTCTGGAAAAAAATGTTCGTAAAATATTACTCAGGGTTGGGTGGAAAACCATGTACGAGATATATATATATTTTTATAATTGTTTTTGTGCTGAAATTTTTTCACACTCTTCGCTACAGTTCGACTCGTCAAAGTCGATAAAAAAGAATAAAAACGTATTCTGACAGTTATGGCTTTAACAATCTATTTTTTATTTCCATTTTTTCTATCGAACCAGACGAAAAATAATAATTCGTTGAATTCAACGTCTGAAAAAACATTTTGATGCTATTAAATATATTTTTTAATGTTTCTTGTCGATATTATCTTCTTTATCAAAAACGTTTCAGCCTCTGTTAGTTGCAAAAAGTGTTATCTGAAGAAGAAAAAAATAGTAATATAAAAAATGTACACGCGACGATCGATGGAATTCAATTATTCGTAACAAGGGTTGTAAAATGAGTTCGTTCGAACGAATGGTGGAAGTGTTTGGAAAAATTGCAATAATAACGTAACGTCACGTTTAGCTCGTTCGTCGAAAACTGAGCAACATCGTCGCGGGGTACGAAAATAAAAAATGAATACAGATGTTCACATTACGATATGTTCGAGAGCCCTTCTGCCCCCTACCACCCCCTCTACCAGCTGGACCATGTTGTAGAGAGTCTGTCGTTGACGCAGCATCCCTTCGAGGGGGTTTTGTGAGCATCGCTATATGGTTTGTTTTGTAGTGATGTCCGTCCAAATTCGACATGCCAGTCGTTAGTTAATTATTCGCATCTACATAGAGATAGCATTTCGTTTCAGGCGACGTGAGCAGTTCCAATCGCCTCCTGACCTTATCCATAACTCGTAACAAGACTCGATTATATTTATTATTTAAACAATCTTTAAAAATGACAACTATAAACATTTACGAAATAAACATTTTCATTAATTGATCATTTGATTAGCTATAATCGATCAATTTTCATATTATCAAACATTATTTAAATTTATTAAGGAATCATTGCCATCGTTGATCTTAACTATATAAATATTTGAAGAAATTTTAATTTTCTTTCACGATCTCCGCATTATAACGACAGATTTCATCTCCGCTCCACGTAAATCCATAATATCTCGACGACGAGTATCGAATTCATTTAGATTTTTGGTAGTAGTTCGTTCGTGAGGGGAGCTCTCCGTCGCCTACCCCTGTTCCTGATCATTTTGGGGTCGTTAATTATCCGGATGAGCGAAAGATTTTCGCTGGCACGGCGTTATTATTATTATTATTATTTTAAATATCGTCGCTCGACTTGTGCGATCGTGTCATTTGCTTCCAAAATTGCTTGTAACAATAGCCTGAGTCACGTTTCTATCGTATCTCTGACACGTCAATGTTCGTAGTTCGTAGACTAGCCATGTCTGTCTCTGTGCGTCTGTCTGTCCGTCCGTTGGTGCCGTTGCTCTTATTAATAGAAGTTTAATAAGGTCGTCGTAATCTTCGCTGTGTTCGAAAATAAGAAGAGTCCCTCGACTCTTTACGAGTCCGCTAAGTACAGATTACGAAACTTATCATGATCTTAAAATAACAGAGACACGTTTGTGAGAAAATCGATTACAAAAATTAACTTAACGAGAGTTTAAAGCGTGAAATTGAGTATAAAGCAACCTCCTGTATTATGCGACGCTTGCACGCTGCCACCTGTCGGCAGAATTAAGAACACCCAAGTGGCCGATCCAACTTCTTCGCCAAACGCATAGTCGCCATATTGACGAAACGCTCTCTGCAATGTCGGACCGAAATATCACCTTTTCAACAGGGAGAATATGTTAGCTTTGAGAATTTGTACGTCGTTCATAATTTATTTCAGTCACAGCCGACATCTTCGTTGATTGTACGCTGGGTTTATATTCCATGTACTGATATTGCGATTTACCTGCTAATCATACTCAAATGTATATATTTATACATGCATAGACAGTATACATAATAAATATCACGTGTATTTATATATAATCGTATAGGAACGTGCCGGGTCAATTGATTGAGTTTAGCGCTTGGAGTGATGCATTCTGCTTGGTTAATACGCCACCGATGCTGCTGCTGCTGTTGTCGCTGCCATTGCCGCCACCCGCATTGTCATTTCTCTTCATTAAGCTCTATCTCTTCCTCTTTCTCTCTCTCTCTCTCACTCCCTCTCACTGCGAGCATTCGCGATTCTGTATGTATTGAGTGTGCGAAGCTGTACAACGATATTGCAACGTTATATAGGTTAACTCAAGGACAATTGGAACATCAAGCTAGATGGACCAACAAAATAACTTTTAATCGAATCGATAATGCAGTTTTTGCGATAACGTTAATTTAAAGTAAAAATAGTCGACGCGAACAAAACATCCATTCACCCCATCATGCGCCATTTTAGAGACCGTTACAGCCGCCATCTTGATTACTTCGAGCTTCTGCCATCAGGCGTCGCATGGCTAAGATCGTCTGCTCAATCGGTAATACGGTAGAATATGAGAAATATTTTTTAAAAACGACGATAATAATTGAGTTTTATTTTGGTTTTCTTTTCTGAACGACCAACGTCGTTGGAGAATTAAAAAGAATTAAATCACCACGATCACGCAAGCACGCGATTTTATACTCGCTCTCGCTCTATCTCTTTGTCGTTATTGCATTTGTGTGTAGATCCGCCAGCATAAACCAATTAGTACATTGATTGTCCGTCGTCCCTTATCCAGCGTGAAGGTATATTATATCGTACGACGCGAGACCAATGTTTCGATATTTCTGTGCCAATGCCGTTCTCTGATGTGAAACACCAGTGACCGATATCTGCGCTGTGCAGTATTAAATAATTAATGATCGGTGAAATATCGAAGCAATACTCGCATTCATACAAATATGTCACACCTTCTCTTCATTATTATAATATAGCACGAACATTCTCAAATCATCGTAAATATACAAATTTATCTCCATTTTTGGTCGTTCCAGCCGATCTAGTTTATCCGTTTAATGAAAAAAAAAAACGATGTCGTCATCGACGAAATGTTGATTAAACATTGACTCAACTTGAAATCGTTAAAAATCATTCAATCTCCAAAGATTGAAATCCCTGTGATTCAAAATTATAAAAATTTCAACGTAAACAAAGAGAATATTAATTTAATTCGGTCGAATTGAAAAATCGATTGGACGACCATCGAATCGAATGGAAAATGATGTGCGATGATCGTGACAATTTTTATTCGCTAACGCGAGCTTAAAATTTCTGTTCCGATCCGTCGCACGAGCAGGAAGGGTCGGCTGTCCGCACTTTATGGCACCGGAAGTGATTCAGCGCCGACAATACGGAAAACCGGGCGACGTGTGGTCAGCGGGTGTTCTGCTCCACGCTCTTTTAACCGGCACACTACCCTTCGTGGGAGCGGGCGAACGTCTACGCGAAGCGATATGCAGAGGCCGTGTCCAGGTAATCATAAAGTGAACATTATGAGAACCCCTGTCCGTCACCACCTTTTCCACTCAAGCCAGCGTTAACGGCTCTGCGGAGGGTTATTATCATCCCTCTGCAACGAACCACCGTTGTTGCGGTCGTCGAAGGACGCAGCAGGGGAAAAAAAGAAAACAAAGATTCCACCTTCGCTCGTCTCCTTCGAATGACGTGAAACCTCGGTTACCACCATTTTAACTCACGCTTCATTTTGTTACCCAGATGGAATCGTCGCACTGGGACAACATAAGCGAGCCTGCGAAAGATCTAATTCAGAGGATGCTCACCACGGAGCCAAATCACAGGATCACCATTCAGGAGGTTCTCAACCACAAATGGCTCAGAGTAAGTCCGTGAATCTGGATTTATCATGACTTAACCAATCGCGGAACAACGAGCAAGTGGTCGGAAAGACTATTTTGGGGATTGAGATAAGGGTGCTAGATGAGACGAATGAAGTGGGGTAGAGGGTTGCTTTCAGCGTTGTATTCAGTGTCCTTCTCGTCAAGTGACGAGCTGTGTGAAAGATACGAGGGTTCGTTTTTGTTCTCTGCTTCCATTTCCATTTGCCAGATGAAATGGTTGAGTTCGTGGAATACTTAATGGCGTCGAGGGGACGTTCTGATCATCGATCGTTCCATGCTGTGGGAATACATTTTTTTCTTTCATCGATTCGAGGTCGTCGAGCTCGTTTATCACATTGTAATTAGTTTCATGGGAAACTTTTCCAAGTCGATTCGTTAACATGCTTCAAATAACTTCTGCTACATACGTTTTTTAGTTTCGTTTTGAGTTTATGTTTTTCATTGGACGCTTTTATCGCTCGACTTCATTTTCATAAGCAGTGTTTACCGATACAGGATAGATCTACCGTAAGGTTAACGCTATGTTATAACTGTTACCTTGATAATGCCCGAGTCATAAAGTTCTATTTACCGTGGCAAGCAATCTAGACGTAGTTAGCGTAAGCTTCGAAATTCCGCCGTGATTTATGGCGCCAGTCTCGTAACGGTCTATTTCGTCGAAGCTTCGGTCAATCACCACCAGGTTGCTTGACATGGTGAATAAGGTGTAATTACACCCGAGACATTATTATAACATAGACGATAATTAAAACTTGGAATGGACCGCCAGAATATTGAAACAAAAGGTTCGATTAAAATTTCAATCTCGCAAGCACCATAGCTCCATTATAATTCGAAATACATCAGTGTCACCATATTCTAAAAATCTCGATCTATACAAAATCTTTGTTGAAAAATCAATTTTTATGGAAAGTAAAACCGAATGGAATGTTTCAATCGTCGATAGGTTTTGACCCGGATCAAACGTCACCGGCTTACAGATTTTTCGTGACGAGCTCCGATCGTTGAAGAGCGACGAGTGAAGAACTAAATTGCTTTAATCGTATCGTGTAAAGCAACATGGTCACCATACGCATGTGATTATTAGATCGTGACCGTTAGAGAAAGAAAGAAAGTATTATAGATCGAGGGAGTGGTTGGGGGCGTTCGGTAACGAGCAGAAGCGGCAAGCGTGTATCAAACGATCACACGAGAGAAAAGGCAGCTGGTTGCTCGTGTAGGAGAGAACAAACGCGTGGTTGTGCGTGTCGCTCGGTTATGAAAGTCGGTTGCATCTCGATGTAGCGTCGATTATGCATATATATATATACATATAAATAACATATAGTTATATTTGATGGGGGTGGTGTGTGAGAGATTGGCAAGCGTGTGGAAGCGATCGAGAGAGGGCGGCTGGTTGGCTGGCTGGCTAGCTAGCTAGCTAGCTAGCGCCCAGTGAAGTAAGGAAACGGGGATGAAAACTCTTATAGCGGCCAGAGTGAGAAAGCGAGAACACCTGCTGTGTTATAGCTTCGCTCACATGGGCAAGGTTGTATCGATGTGTAATGTACACGTGCAAGTGGGTTATCGATTCTCCTACGTGGGGCAAATTTTCTCTCTCTCACTCTCTCTTCGCCCCTCTCGCTTTCTCTCCTGGCATTCTCCCATGGTTAATGAAAATAAGGGTAGCGGAGTGGTGTTGGATCTTGCATTGGCGTTATCACGGCTCTCGAGACCTCACCTCCGTTATAATCTCGACGACCTTTTCAGCTCGATGCGATTGGAAAGGCTAACTTGCCTTCGGCCTCGAGCATCATTTTTAACAAGGCGAAACTTTCATCTGTTTCGTTGGATACGTTTCATTGCGATAACGGATAAATCGTTAATTTGCAATGGAGCTTTTCTGTCTAAGACTTCTTGTATTTTTCATCGTGGTACGCTAATTAGATGCTGCTTTACCGCTCGGTTGACGTCGGCAATTCTGTTTTCTCCGAGAATTCTGAAATTTTCGCCAAGTTTCCAGTGACCGAGATAACAGCTTGATGACTTTGCTCTACTTCCGGTTGACTATCGTTCTCGTAGTATTTCTCGATAAGCTTCGAAGATGCAAACAGTTCATACTATTTCGTTATCGATCGATGGTAACTTTGTTCTCCCCTGTCTCTATTACCGATCGAGTCACGAGGCGAGGGCGAATACCAAGCTGACTTCCCGCGTGGCTCCCGTGCAACGAACCCTCCAAAGACAATCGATCGGGGTAGATTTCAAAAGGCCACCACTGCTGTCAACAATGCCAGACGACATGTCGTATCTTTCTTTTTACTCGTAGCCGAATGATAATTTTTACCTTTTTGTCTGATTCTTTGTTTCGCAGGATCGCGACAAGGGCGCGGCACGAGTACATCTAGGCGAAACGATCGAGGAACTTAAGAAATTTAATGCCCGAAGCAAATTGAAGGAAGCGGTCAAAGCTGCCGTTTCTTCGTCAAAGTGGCACGTACATTATTCGGAAGCTAATGGCGACAGTTTTTCCGACGTCGGAGACGACGAGGTCACGACTACAGGTGTGTTTGTGTGTATTCGTGCATGTTCTTCCTTGACAACGAGATTAGCCCCTTAATACCCAGCTTTTATTTTTCCGTTCGGACCACTCTTCGATAAATTAACATAACGGTAAATTAGCATAACACGGATAATAATATGATGATTGACAAAAAAATTATGATACAAGACACGTTATGCAGCCCATAAATGTATCGCTGATATTTCGAGCCATTAGATATATGTCGTCCACGTGTTCACTCTTGACGCTATTTTGTCTTCGTGCGTGACCCAGTTATTAACTCAAAAGGTCGCTCCTATTATAGACCAGTGAGAATTGTGGATAAGATGAAAAAAAAACGGGACTAAAATCTTGCTGATGTTTCGAGACATATTTTTAGCAAGACATATCTGATCGCAACTAGATCATATGTCGCTGATTATAAATAGCCGAGTGTTATTATTATTGACGATCGTGTCCAGAGGCAGTTTTTATCATATCTTCCGATGCTTATCCCATTATCGCGGTATTAAAAGTTGAAATTTCATGCTTGAGGAGAATGATCGACAGTTCAGTCAGATAAGAATCGCTTTATATCCGTAGGTGCTGTTGCCGAAATATTGGATTCTCTCGATGACATTGAGGTACTTCAAGAAAGTGGCAGACTGACGCGTGGCGAGATACTTTCGGCGGTGGACGATTATCGGCTACGTGCCGTTCTGGAGGTGAGAATCGAGATATATACGACGATGTTAATGATACGAGAAACGAACAATACGAGAGAAATAATTGCCTCTGCGGATTCTTTGAAGATCTCAATAGACAAAAAATCTTATTAGAATTATCCGCCGAGGTGCTGCTACTGCAACTGTATGCAAAATCACCGATAGCGTTCCTCATCATCGAGGGTTAATTTGCTAAAGTTTTCCGTTGAAATTGGGTCGAGTTACGAGCCGGAAGACTCCCTTCCATTAAGCACTTTATATATCGCTCAGAGCGACCGAGGGGCCATGCCCTTAACTTCTCAAAACTTTACGTTGTAACTTTCCGCGGACAAGTTTCGGTCGAAAGTTTGCTACTCGCGAGATAGACGAAGCGGCACGTATCAGTTTGTGACGAGAATGAAGACAGGTAGAGCTAGATTTTCGCGATGCCTCGTACGGTGTTTTTGAAAGTTCGGCGTGCAACGTTATCCGCATTGTCTCATTAGCGATATTTTCTTATTTTGCGAATCTTAATAGCTCAAAATTCCAAGTCCTCGGGTGATATTGAAAATACCAGCGTTTGATCTCGAAGAAAATGAAATTGTAGGGCAGGGTCCGCAAGATCTTAACAAAATTAAATTCTTAATGAAACAATATTTATCACAGTACATTTTTTGATGAATCTCTCTCAAAAAGTAGCATAACCATGTTAAAAGTAAAATTAGTAACTCGATTCTTGATCAACTTAAGAGATTATGAAACTTTTCAAAACAAAAACGATAACGTTAGTGGGATGTTGGAGAAACTGTTTTTTACCACTTGCTGGGAATACTCCCTCATCCTTATTAGTTGTCAAATTTTCTAGCTCCAAGCCACAGGCGAACATCGTCCTGTTTTCAAAAAAATAGGTTTACCACCGGAAAATGTAGAAATCCGTTGGATCGAACCTGCAATCCATAAGTTAGCTGCCTTTAAGTTTTTCGCAGTGGATACGAGACAAACTGCAGGGTATTAGTAGTTGGTAAGGTAGAAACCGTTATATGGGGTGGTAGAACGGGCAGGGGTTGGAAAATACTCTAAAGGCTCTGTAATCGATCGGGTGCGGAGTTTGCGCGTCTGGTTTGCAACGATGGGTGTGTAGAGCTCATCCCCTCAATGTCTAGAAGAGGCAACGTCAGTTGTGGATAAGTTGGGATCCGCAGACGCTCGGAAAGAGCGGGGTTTATCCCTCTCAGTCTTCCTGGCACGAACAAAATTAACGCCAGCTTATCGACCCTTTGGACGTTTGGCGAAGTAGTTCGGGCTTCGACCGCTAGAGGCACGTCGTATCTATCGAAGGGGCGCAGATCCACGCAAGCGTCGTTTCCGTGCTTTCTCAATATGGCGTCAACCTAGCTGACTCCACGACCCCCGATAAACAAGAATGCCGCGCGACACAACATAAACATCGTGCGAAAAGACAATTGTTTGAGCTCTAGCCTGCGAGCTGATGAACCCAGGCACGGATCGTTGACATTACGCGAACCATATGGCTGGATTTTCATCGTTACGGGCTTCGTCGTCACTCGATCTAATAGTACTTTCCTTTATCCGTCAATAACATATGATTAGTTCGCCGGTCACGAATCTTTCTTGCGTGCCGTTTGCCCGTCGTATCGAGCACACACCTGTCGCGCGCGAGAGAGCGCGCGCGAGATGCAGATTTGTCAGCTAATGTTTTTCGGCGAAGCCGAATTAGCCTGCGATCTACTCGAAATTGCGAATCTGTTGGTGAGTTTGTTCGAGCTAAAACGATAATGTAATTTTTGCCGATCCAGTCTTCCACCATGAAATAAATATTGGAGACGTTGAGAAATAGTGTTGGAAAAAAGTGTTCAAACACAAGAGCGAGCGTCCGATGTTAGGCTCCATTTTGTACAACACATGGCGCGTCTTTTTGAAAACGAGTTAGTCCTTAACGGATGTAAGAATGCTTATCAAACGCTTTAGGTCGATGATCACTTACCACAGTGAGAAAGAACTTGTCGCAGCGACAATTCATAGAGGGAAATCCCACCTGGGTGTCGATTCGATATACGAGCAATACGTTTTTATCGAAAATCGATCCAAAATTAGCAGGGACTAGCAATTATCAACGTACATTAATATTAATACGTTCAAATTAAAGGAATTATGCGAAAAAATAATTAATTCAACCTATTACCAGTCCGAACGAGACACTTTCTCGTTAAAACCGTGTCACGTATTCAATTATACAGCTTCGTTTATATTTTCCAGCTATACGACCGAATTTCAAGCAGAGTGCCAACGCCAACACGTGCACCCCAAACCGACGCTGTTCAACGTGCTCGAGAAGTCGAGGATGTGCTACGAGAGATCGAGCTATCCACTTACAGAAATGTCGATCGGGCGGATCTACGGGAGCTTCAGGAACTTCTCAGCCAGCCACATTTCAAGGTCAGTCTAATGATATCACTCGGCACTACGCGGATGCACCATTTTTAGAAGTTTAAATTGGTGTGAGAACGCGTCTATGGTTCCCTAGCGAAACAGGTAGGCAAATGGAGTTCCGGTTCATTTACTGACTAACTTATCAATCTCAATGTTCCCATGGACACGGACGAAACAGGCTGTTTTTTCATCCTGTTCTCCCGGGTCCTGTTGGTCCCCCCTTTAAACTTATCTCATTGTCTTCACACATCTCGAGCTTTCGGGTAACGCACTGCGGACAATGTATAATTGGTTCGTTTGTCGAGGGAATATTCGTCGGTAATCAGTTCCCTCGGACGTATGAACCCGGCAACCGTTGACCCACTTCTCCTAATAACGGCCCATTGCCGCATCGAGACGTCTCCCGAGTGTGATCGTTCAAACTTTGAGGAGGCCACGGCGATAGACTTATTCATGTATAACGAAGTCCACGGGTATTTTACCCAGACGGTCCAATTAATGCGTGATCATTAATTGACTAATACACGGGGTCCCCGCAATCCGATGAAACCCAAATTTGTAGAACGACGCCGACCAATTAACGGGCTAGCGAGTGCCTGAAGATCTATTCCTTCGCCACGACAGTGAATAATTAGCATATGTCACAGATTTTTGTTTCCGATAAAGTTTCAACACAAGAGAACAAAATTTGTTTTTGTTTTTCATATTTTTTTGTTGGGAAAAGTGAACGAAATCCACAGAAAAAGTTTTACCCTTTATGAACCGTATTTTAATATTTTATCAGGCAGAATGATGGAATTGCAACATGCATTTTTTCATTGCAACATGTATATATTCATGAAACGACCCTTATTTTTCTAAAATCTAATTAACCTCGATGCACCCAGTGTCTAACGTTATCTCGACAATTGCACTTGTTGCACTTCGCATCAGTGCTTGTGTCGCGTTTGAGAAAGTTTATGCTCTACATAGTACACACCGTGTCTGAGCCCTCGCGGTATATTATCCACTGCTGTGGTTACCCAGGTCGAGAGTCCCATGTGACCTCTCGCTCGTGAGACTGAAAAGAGACTGCCTGTTTTCCGCTCTTCTATGAGCAAAAAAAAGCACGAAACCCAATCGGGCGAAAGTTGCACTCAGACGTACTTTCACACCAGGAAATATAATCGGAATGATGGAATCGAAAGTGACTGATGCACGAAATATTTATTGTCACAGGACTCGTGTAATTTCCAGATACGATATTTCACCTTTTTGGGAAAAAATTATTCAGCTTGAAAATCTCGATATTCAGTTATTCAACGAAACGAAAGCTTCATCCATAAGCAAATAACATTTAACCAATGGGAACCATACGCAGTAGGTACTAACATATTTTTATAAAAAAAATGCCTCGATGCTTTTTTCGTTCTATTAAATATCGTTTATCATGATTTTTCACATCAAAACCTGTCCGATCGTAGCGATAGCCCCGTATAGATTTGATCGTCTATCACGAATCGCAAATACGCACACGTGCAAAAAAAATCCCGGTCCCTCGAATTCGTCACTGAATTTTCCCACCCGGAACGTGATTTATTCGTCCCGCTTTAATTGTGACTCGTTTCGGTTCGTTGGAACAACGATTTGGTGGCGGATCCAGCTTGATACACACGGTTCGTGCCATATAGAACCATGCCGAGGGTGGTGGAACCGAGTTATATTCGAATGAAGCTCTCGCTGTATCTTTCGTTGATTCATTCACCGATCGTGCCTAGATGTATATTTATTTCATTTATATTCGCGCATACGCACACAGGTACACGGATCGTTCACGTTGCATTCATTTTCGTACCCTGTATAGTGTTTTTTTTAATTTATCACCCACCGGGGCCAGCGAAGCTCGACTCTTTCACGAACGAAAAGGTTATCGACATATATCAGACGCATACGGATTTTGGAGCCGTATCGATGAAAGAGAGAGAGAGATACCATTATCTAGCGTAGTTGCCACGTACGAGCAATAGCACTGTCGAGGAAAGAGCAATTCGGTACTGGACGGTATATCTACCACGTGGAAATGCACACGAGGGCATCGTTTATACTCGTTATACGAGGAACCCTGGTAGTAACCGAAAATCAGGAACCGGCATTTGAAACACATCAAGAAGCATTCCCATGGATTAAGCGTTAGGGGGGATCGATATTCGCATTAGTTCGGCTCTTGATATCACGCAGCCTACCCCCTGGCCCTTTCACCGCTGGGATTCTACCGAAACGTACATCATCGGCAATGAACAGCAAACAGAGACTGCTCTCCGCACTAACCCGGAATAGATCGCGCTGACTGCACCTCAATGCCTCACTCGATGGCCTTCCTCGCTTGGCTTGGAGAGCGCGCGAGTCTCATTAATTACGTCTTCCACCAGTCGGCACGTACGGCCACGGTTTTGATTATGGCAATTCGGGAACGGATCGTGCGATATGGAATGTTGGCACACCTTACCGCGTCGATTCCCAAACCCATCCTGAATCGGGACTCGTGCGAGCTCTGTTGATCGATTTTTCAACTACCGAACAAATGATCTCGAACTGTTTGTTTGAAAGACAATGGAACTCTGTGCGTCGAGCGCAGTGGCACGCATATGGATCGTGTTAATGCCGGTTGCTGCAACGGATGGTTGACGAAAATTGAAGGTAGAGGCAAATGTTTAATGATACGGATTTACCACCGTAATGTTTCATAAAAATATGTTTGATTTATCTCGTTCCTTCCGACTACTCGGCGGAACATCTTGGCTCGATATGAACCATATCCGTCCCAGTGCGCTCGCGACTGTCTCGAATTCCAATTTTCTTCGACAAACAAGACCGAGAAGACAAATCAACGTTTCTGTCTCAGATGTCATACTACGAGTCGAGAGTGTTTTAGTGTTGGTAAATACCTAGACCGCAGTAATAAACGGCGCTACATTTCCAGTCACGTTCGCAAAAGCCCTTGGTCAGGATGGCATATGGGCACGATCTTCCATAACACAGGTCGGGCTACCCTGGTGTTTCACTAACTTTGCCCGGAATTGGGCAAACATTGAAACACAACTAGTCGCGAGAGACTCTAAAGTGTAACTTGGAAACGATCTGCGGTCAAACCGAGGCATTTCTTGTTGAAACGGAAAGTTGTACTGTGATCCAGTTGCTCGACGCCCAATCTCGCTTATCTGGACATTGTTTAGTTCCCTTTCTCCTAGGTTTTCGTTTTCAATGTGAAAATTGTCGTTGTCTAGGATCTCTAACGTTACCTCCGATAATTTAGAAGATCGAATAGTCGAACCGTAATTAGTAACGAATCCTTTAATGTTCTAGATCCCACGAGACTTGTATTCGTTTGTGAGAATGGAAAAAAAGAAGCCTTCAAAGGATTCGTTCATGCCAATCGAAGCATCCAACGGATTAAAAAATACGAACGGGCTATGCTCGCGGTACCTGGTTGAATACAAATTTGATAAGGATAGTTGGGGACCACTTACTCGCACGCTGTATCAGTAGAACCGCGGAACCGACGAACAGTGAAGGGTAGGACGGTGGGGCAATCCGCTGTAGTCGCTAATGGTGTCTGACTCGAACTGGCTCGTATCTGCCAGACAGCGGTGTGGAGAGGACGGGCGATCCACAGTGTACACCTATACCCTATGTTCTGTGGTTTGAACCGTTCGGTTGTGCTTGAAGCGGAGAGAGTAGCCATCAGTGGCACCACGCAAATATACCATATAGCAACAGACGGTAGGAGAGAGCTACAGAACCGAGGATATCTTCGTGTTCGCGGCTGAACGATTTTCGCCCAAGTTGTGATACGTTTGTTTTGTAATTGGGCCCTGGTACGAAGCTCGGAGATTTGTCTTTGGGTCGTTCGCTGATATCAGGACCAAGAACTCGGTTTCACGAGAGTCCATTATTTTTCGTACATTCTCTACGTCACGTTGGAGCAAAGAATCAACGATTTTTCTTCCATTCGTGTTTTTGCTTTGTTCCATTCGGCATGATGCTAATACCAGTTTGATTTCGTGGATAGGAATCAAATTCGCTGAAGATTTCGAGCCGATCGCTGATTGTCCTCCGTTGGCTGTAGCTAAATGGAGAGTGCGATGTGATCGCGCGTAGTCTGATTTGTCCGGTTCGCACCTAAGTGCTTCGAGGAGTAGCACTTAGTGGATCTGGTTCCGTCCAATGCGACCACGTCAAAGCTTAATGCGAAGTTATACACCACTCTGTTCGGTGAAGATCCTATAGGACCATTTTGAATTGGATTTGTGAGACTTCCGGTTGACCAGAAGGGACATTCCGTTCCTTCGTTAATCATGCGAGCGAACATTCCTCGGTTACCTGAAAATTGTATCGATGTTGAATTCACTTTCGATGGTAAACGATGGATAATTCACTAATGGGGCAGAATCTTCCCCCGTGCTTCGAATCCACCCTCCGGAAACTCTCCAAGGGCTTTCCGAGCCATCCACTTCAAAGCGTCGTCCTCTTTCCTGTTTGACGAATTATCCGAAGTTTAACCCCTGTCCCGGACAGCGATCGAGTCAAGTTTCTTCTGTTGCGAACACTTCCATAATTATCCGCTGTTTAGGGTTCGTTTTCCCCATTAACACAAAATAAATTAAAGACCACTGCTGTAACTGAAGAATTTAAATACAGTCTTCCTCAATAAACGTTTAAACATCGTCGTCAATGTTTCCTATTGTCAAATCATAACGTCCACTAGTAAATGAGTCGTGCCTCCGTTACATCGACATAATAATCTCGAAAAACGGATCGTTGTAGTATCGAGCCTTCGATCTAAAATCATTAAAGAAGAAACGTGAGGGAGAGGGGGGAGAGAAAGAGTTACAGCGAGAAAACGAGATTGCACGGGGGAGAGAGAGAGAGAGAGAGAGAGAGAGAGAAAGAGAGGGATGGAAATATGTTATCTAAAAACGCCCGGCAACCGAGCCAGTAAGGGTTTTCCCGCGGAGTGTCTCCCGTCTCTGGGATTCGTCGGGTCGGGCCACGGGGTCGGTGCGGGTCGAAGCGCTGTTGTGGGGTGGTATATCGTTCTGTCTTTCACGCACGCTGACTATGTGCGCCACCGTGCCTTGGAGTGCGAGTCGTCGGGGTTTCTGTTCCCCGTGGGGGTGGCTGCCATCGCGGGAGGACGTTGAAGAGAGACGAGAGACGGAGGGTGGTGGTGGTGGTAGATAGAAGAGGAAGGAAGTGACGTCGGGGGAGGCCCCGGAGGGGAGCGAGAGGGGCCGAGTGAATAGACCAACGAGTGAGGGAGCTGGAGGGTTACGCGGGGTGGGGTTGCGAGAGGATACGGAGCAGGGATGGAAGGGGATGCCGCGGGCGCCAGGGCAAACGGGCTAGTATGCCGCAGAACGTAGATCGCGAGCGACGCAAGTCGCAACGAGAGAGCCGCGTCAGGACGTAGTAGTCGTCGTCCCACCACGTCTCCATCGTCCTCGTCGTCAAAACCAACCCCCGGCTTTCCACTCTCTCGCTTTCCGTTCTTTTATTTCTTTTATTTTACTTTTATTCCTGTCTCCTCTTCCCCTCGTTCCCTTCATTCGTTCACCATCGACGCTACGCGTCGCTCGAACCTCGTCAGGACGCTAATTTCACTTCGTCGTCCTTCGAGTCACCGGAAACCGAGAGGTCCTTGGCTCTCGTGGCGGGAAGAAACGTTTCGCCGGCTTTATATATGTCCTACCGTCGACCCCCTCTTACGCGACACGTGTCGCCATTGCCTGCCCTCCCTTGCTTCGCGAGGGTCGCGCGCACATCCCTCCGATAGGATAAATAAATACACTATATATATATATATACACTCACACATATATATGTATATGGTATTTGAAAAGAAACAAACAAACAAACAAACCGGGCCACGCTCGACTTGCCACGAAGATCGGAGAATAATAACGGAACTGTAATAATGAAAATAAAAACGAAACGCGTCAAGATAAAATGGGAATTGGGAGGCCGGAGAATGGACAACCTTGAATTCGTCAAGACACGATCGATTCGGTTTTCCACATCATTGTACGTACACAGCCACGATTCAATGTGAATGTCGTGTAAATACCAGTGTGGTTTGAATTGAAAAGAAATTTCGTCACCCAGTTCGACGATACTCTGTGTCGAGTGCGTTTGGTGTTGGATGTTTATGATTCGCGAAGTTTTGGATCGAATAAAGGGTGAGGATTATCAAGTGCGTGGGTCGTGTCTCGGAGAATATTGAAATTGGGATTACGAGACCCGGAGCTTGTTCGATCGTACGAGACGACAAAGATTTTACCTGTTTTTATTTCGTTCTTTTTGTAACCCTCGAGAGCGTGCTACGAAAGTTTTTCTTGTTTATTCCGTTCATCCCCCATGGAAGATTTTGTCATTACGAGCTTTTTGTTTACATCGATTTTAAGCCTGGGCCGTTCTTGAGAATTTTCATTAGTTGTCTTGTTTTCAGTCACGTTTAGTAGACTTTGACACTCTGACAAAAGGGAAGCAACCCTTTGAACAGCGAAGAATCAACGGTCGGGTTTTTTTTTCGCACGTTACGACTCGCCAAGGGATGGAAAATTGTGAAAAATAAAAGCGTTTCCGTCGAACGTCACCTGATATCGGGTTAACCGACGAAGAGAATTGAGTTTTCTACCCTCGTCGATGACACTGCGATCGACAGGCGCAATTTACTTTCCGGGGTGGGAGGAAGCTCGGACGGTGGAGAAAAAAAATCATCGACGCATTTATTTTTTCATACGTTTATCGTTCAACGTTGAAACTAGTGAATGGAACGATTTTGAAGGATGTTCGGAACAAAATGTTGTCTGGACGGTCACACGCCACGGTGGTGGTGGAGGTCCGCGCGATACCGTGCAGTTGACGCCGATGTCGACGCATCGATTTGACGTGACGAGCCCGGTGCGAGGACCGCGATAGCGCTGCTAGTTTTCCTCTCGCTCGACTATATCGCTTTTCGTCGCGAAAGCTCCAACCATCTCCCCACCTCTCTTTCTCCCTCTCCCTCTCTCTTCCTCTCTCTCTCTCTCTCTCTCTCTCTCTCGCTTTTCCATCCTTGCTGAATCTCCGCCGGTTGACACATCAGGCGCCCACTGGAGCGCCCACACCGGGCTTTTGCCCCACGAGAATGTCGTCCATTGCGCCTGTGCGTTCGGCTTCGCGTGTATCCAATGACGACTATACCTATTGTTGAATCCCACTCGGTCGTTGGCCTCTCTTGTGCATACCGCGCGAAAGCTCCAGAACTAAACGCTCCAGCGTCGCGTTTTGCATCCCTCTCGATCCTGCATTCTCATTCTGCCGCATGTTACGTCTCTCGTTTTATACGTTCTCAAAACATCGTTCGATACCTTTCCGTTTCGAACGTTTTTCTCTCTTTACCACGACAATTTTTTTACCCCGTTGTCTTCAACTTTCGAAATGAAAATAAATCTACCTCCTCCCCTTGACACGCTTTCGGAATACAAAAATCTCCGTGGCTCGGAGAATAGCGTTTATTTTCCAACGCTCGAAGACTTTCTTTTACATAATTTTTCTAGAAATTTTTCGTAAATTTGGACCCTTCGTAGAAATTGAATTTGATGGAAAAATGAATTTTTTGATAATCGTCGTGACTCGTTTGATTCGTTGGGATTCGGGTCGAGAGAGCCACGACACCGTGATAAGTAATAAATACAAATTACCTTGATAAGTTCGATAATATTGATAAGAAAAATACCGACCGAATATCGAAGAACAGTTTTTCTTTTAATTTCGAGACTGAGTAAGAGCTCTCGAATAAAACGCAATGTGGAAAAGATATACGGGGACATCGCGATAAGGGCTCTCGCGAACTCATTGCCACTTTCACATCGTTGCAGCTTCTCTACTGGCGTAGAATTTATTTAAAAAAAAAAAAAAAAAAAAAAAAGAAAAAAAAACGAAACGAGCAAGAGGAAAGAGAAAACTGAACAGGAAGAGAAAAAGTACACTCGACGCAGTTAACAGCTAGTTTATTCCGTCCCGTTCTCGCTCGTTTATACCCATTGGAGGACGATTTTTCTGCAGTTCGACTGCGACGTCCGGACCGTGACGCTTGCTTCGTCCTCGTCCTTTTTCCCTTTTTTTTCTCGTTTTCTTTTCCTTCCCCTTCCCTCCATTACTTTTCCCCTCCTCACTTTCTTCACTCGATGTCGTACAATTTTATCTGTTTTTTTTGTTCTTTCTTCACGAATCTCGTTCAATCTTGTAACAAAATTATCTTTCGCCGTTGCTACAAGCACTGAGAATGCGAGGGTCGAGCTTTCGTTAGTTTTTTTTCCCTCGATGATCGAAATAGCAACGAATCTTTGGACTGGAAATGGAGATGAATTTCGCTCGGATACGAGCGAACGATCTCGTGGCGCCCTATCTTCGATTCGGATTCGAAAAAAAGTAAATTGATAATCTCACGGTTTGTTCGATCAGCGACTTCGTCATCAACTCTCTCGCATATGTATAGAGACCTGCATCGATCTTCTATATAATCGATGAGCTAACGAGACTCGATTAGCGTTTGTAAGACGAAAATATATATATGTATATATATGTATATGTGTGTTAGTGTGTAATAATATGTATATATAAACCCACTTTCCACAGTCGCTAACGCTAATCGACATTCTCCACTCGTTCGACACGTCTCGATAATTGTACATTTCCTCGAATCGTCCCACGCCCCGCCTCGCCTAATCGTAAATTGATAGCCGGGATGAAATCGCGAGTAATATAATAGGCAAATTTGCCCTCTCTCTCTCTCTCTCTCTCTCTCTCTCCCGTCCACTCTCGGAAAATTTCCTTCGACGAAACGAGGAAGAGAGCTGATATTTAATACGAAGAAATTGATTTTGAGAATTCCTCGAATTCTATCAGTAAACCATTCGTTCTCGTGATTTTAATTCACTCGTTATCGCGGTATTAGCTTAGGACTTGGCTCGAACCAGGATTCGGTGAAATATCGACTGTTTTAATGACAACTTTGAAATCTCGTGGGAATAATTAACGTTGCACAGTTTTTATGCAACTGACTCGAAGTATTTTCGTTTGAGAAAAAAAAATATTTTTTTCCTATGAAGTCTTATATATATAGGTAAAAAAAGCTATCAGATCTCGTCGTCGAAGTTTTTTTTAGAAATTCTCCTCAATATTTAACTCGTCGATCTTTCTTTTAATAAAAAAAAACAGAAATATTAATTTTTTAAAAGTGCAAAATTACAAATTTACGGATCTCATTATCGAAGTTTTATAGGGGTTGAAGAGTAACACGTGCGCAGATTCTCGCATCTGCCGGTGCGTTTATTATCGTAATTATCCTTCCACATAGTAGACCCGAAAATGGAATTCCCACATTGCCGAGAGAGAGAGAGAGAGACACACACACATATACAAATCCAGACGCATATATTTATATATATATATATATATATATATATATACATATATATATTTCTGGATCCGTAACAGAGGGCTGGTAAGCGCATGTATGCGATTACCGGTTTGGTAGCATCGAGAAGGGTTTGCCATCGTCGGTGAGATAACAGAATTCTCGTCAGGTTCGAAAAACGTATAATAATACTTCGTTGAAGATTCTCATCCCCTCGCCTCGGGGCGAGGGCGAGAGCATGCCTGCAACTTTCGTCGTAGCAGCTGGTGCTAACCGCGAGGACTCTCTTATACGTATAATAAGAACTATATACAGCTAGAATTCGCGATGAAGCCGACTCGCATGTTCGCATTCACTATCTATAGATAGCGAACCTCCTATGAACCGCAGGACCAACCCCTGCGAGCACACCCCATGTGGGACACGCGAGTTTGGAAAATCGGGGTGGAGGAAGAAATGCATTTATGATTTTCCATCCATCGTTCCGGAGAAATGGCGAGGCTACAGCCGGCTTATTTCCTCGAAAAATTTATCTTCAACCCTCCGTCACTACCCCTCTGCAGTCGGTATCGAAAATTCATATGAACGATGCGATCTTTGCTGCGGATATGTCGAATTTTTCCTTCTTTTTTTTTCATATTTTTCTCGTGTAACAAAGATTCATGACACTTTCTCGTTGAAAAATCCACCGTGGTGTTCTCGTTTCGTGTCGGCGAGAAGAAAAAAAACCGATCGTACAAACGATAAGCGAATCGAGAGAGATCGACGCGTTCGTCATTCGACTTATATCCTCTTCTCGATATGATAAAGAAGCGTAAGATATTTCATGGATCGCTAGCGAATTTTAAAGGAACGCAATATATCCGGGAGATGCACGAGTCAGCGTTTACGACAAGCCGAAAGAACTCGGCTGTAATGCAACGATTTACCAGCGAGCGTCGTCGTATTTTTCAATGATATATTACCCAACGCACATGGCACAAGGATATATGTATTTTTAGCAGGATATTCACAAAGCAACTTTCCACGAGCGTCGCGAACAGTCTCGGGCACCATTGTTACTTTTTTTTAGTTCGATGAACGACATTTTGCACGAGACTCGAGCTATTATCGTTAACCGTGCCTCTTGAAAAATTCGAAAATGGTTCGAACTCGAAGCCTAAGTCGTCGATATCAAACTTTAACGCATAATTTCGTTAAAATACGAATAATCGATAAATCTTCATTTATCTAAAAACAGACTCATAATTTTCCAACCAACGTCTGAAAAATCTTACAACAGGCGGTTTATTTGCATACCTACATTTTCTTTTTGTTTTATATAACGAATTTTTTTATATTTCATATTTATTTTAAGTAAATTTACATTTTGTGTACGATTTGATGTCGAATTTATCGTGTCGCGTCCCGAAAACGTTGGAAAGATCATGAGCGAAACTTGAATTTCCGAGGATCGAGAGAGTCGCCCGACCCTAGGGTCATTCGTGACATTGCCCGACGTTCATAAAACGCCGGGTTGTGCGGGGGCCGAAGGAAGAAAATTGTCCTCGTTCCTGAGAATGTATCCCGGAGCTTTCGTCACGTCGTACCGAAACACGTACGCGCGAAGTTAAGTGGCGAGTGCACTCCCGGTCTGACTATTCCGATGCACGTACGATCTACTTCTCACAGCTCGCGGTAGAGGGTTGTTTCATACATCATCATTATCAGCATAATACCTTCACCGGTTGTCACGATACACATTGCTCGTTCACCGTCCTGGCGTCCTCGCCCATCTCTTACGTTCCGCATGGGCGTCCGTATCGTGAAACTTGAACAACTCCTTCGTCGATTTGGAAGAAACAAGGGTCTTGCGTTCAGCCCGATAAATAATTCTCGACTCGTCGAACAATTTATCGAGTTCGAAATGTATTTTGTGAATCTTTCACGGAAAGTACGAGAAAAGAAAGACTGAAAAGAAACGAATCGTCGGAGAACAAAAATTAATCTTAAACGCGTTTTCGTTTCGTTACGGGGTTGTTACAACTGTTGGTTACAAGTTTCCACCCCTAAAATACACTTTGTAGCGGAGCTAGGCAGGATGGGGGTGGAACGTTCGATCCCTCGACCTCGATATGTACGAGACTCCACTGCGCTTAATCTTCTTCGATCGCGCCACCCCCTACGCGTGCCTACCATAGGCCGGAGTCGTAAAATCATAGCTTCGTTTAAACAGTCTACATTCCGACGTACGAGATATTAAAGCGAGCCGAGCATCCCTCGTTTTTCTTTTTTTAAGGGAAGCTAAACAATCATTCTTTGTCACAATTCTTTTCATTTTTTTCCTTCCCTACTGTCGACGAGAAAAAATGGGGACAATGGCGTATTTCAAAAGTGGCGCACTTGATCCCTCCTTCCTTCTGTCTCTCTCTCTCTCTCTCTCTGTTCATGTAGTATTCGTGTACCGAGTGTACATTCTACTAAACGTCGCGCGAGTAGTCGAGTCTGACTGTCGCGAACGAAGTACGGACCAAGGGAAACATACCAGAAGTTAAGTTGTCCCTCATCCCTGTGATGCGCGTAGGGGGGTGAAAGTTGTTCCGCTTACGTCGGTGCTTTCCAAAGAGTCCGCTCTTAGAATTATAGAACACCTGGTGAACGAAGGGGGAAAGATAGAGAGACGACCGTAGTACACGTAGTAACGTGACTGAGCGGTTCGACATGTTGCCAGGGAAGTTGCTAACACGAGCTTTTCCCATTTCTCTCCCTTACGCTACTTCGCTTCTCCTCGGCACACTTTTGAAAACTACTTATGATAACAAATGTATGTTTTCGAAATCTTCTCTCTTTCTCTCTCTCTCTCTCTCTCTCTCTGTCTGGGCTCATGGAAAACATGTGTTGGGTTTTCCACGCTTTTACAGTCTCGCGGTATGGAAACGCGAAGATCGGAGGTCGACGAGAACGGTTGTGAAATAATAATGAGACGCAATGCCAGCTGCGTCGAAAGTTTTATAGCCGCCCGAAAGTCGGGAATAATTTTGGCCAATGTGTAAATTACGATTTATCGTTACCGTCGATTGATGGGCGAGGATAACCCATGTGGAAATGGTTGTAAATATTGTTTCGACGTTTATCGAATCGGGTGTCGCAGACAATTTAACGATCTCCCGCAACCCTCGATACACACCCTCGCGTTGACAATCGTCCGAATATACTCCCGCGAAACTCCCTGAAGAAGGTCAAGGTCATTGAAATTCACCCTTGGAGACACTCTAGGACACAAATGGACGACGTAAATTCCAACGAGTCGATTATTTTCCTGTAAACTCGATCGCGAGTCCTCGGAGAAAATGTCGCGATACGTATCGCGTGAGTAAGCAAATTTTCATCCACCACAATATTGGCCGACTGCCAACGTGTCAGCTCGTCGACAAATAAAAAAAAGTAAATAAAGAACAAAATGTGTTGCCGAAATATTTTTTCAAATCTAAAATATACAATATTGACTCCGGGGGAAAATTTCGATCGGCGACATTCCTCGTGAATCCCGAAATATATTGGAAAATACGGTAAAAGATAAATCGAGACAAAAAAAAAGCAAACGATAACAAAATATTTTTAAAACCATAAAAAAATACAAATTGTCTCTAGGGAGAAATATTTCGAAGACTCGATAAAAGAGATATAGAGAGAGAAAAGAAACAACGAAAACGTAAGAAATATGATATTCATCGCCGATGGACGAACTCGCAATAAAGTCGAGTAAGAAATTCTTCGAAGACAGCGGAGGTCGGAAAATATCACGACGATATTTTCCCTAATGTATTTTTGTCGACGCACTTAAAATAAGTAAATGCATAAGAATATCTCGTCGCGCGTAGGGCGAGAGTCGTTTCGGAACAGTGCAAGATTCCGGGATACTTTATTCACGGGACGAAGGTCAGAACATCCAGCCAAGTTATCTTACCCCATTTTCGCAGGGACTTTGTCGAGTGCGATTGCATAATATGAATCATGATTCGTATCGTACCGTGGCCGGCGTGTACGCAGATGAGTCAGAATAATATAATAAGAAAATAAAAAATAAAAAATTGAAAAACCAAAAAACAAAAAAAGGATTTTTTTTAACATACCAAATGTTATCCGGAGCTTGATACTTTTTTTATTTTCTTTTTTTTGTAAACAAAGGAGAAAGTATATTTCTATTAAGGGCATTGTTATCCTTCCACCTCCGGGAAGTGAATTACATTAAAGCGCGGAATAATATTTTTCTCGTTCGTCCCCATTTTCGCTGCACGCCACCGTGAACACGAAAAGTAATGTATAATGCACACGGTCGGATTATTACGCTCTGAAAATTCGTGTTTGCGCGTACCCACGAGGGATTTTGCGACACGAATCCACGAGTTCCCATACGCGCGGCAAGAATTATTCCAAAATTTGTAACCGCCTAGGATTATCGGGTACGCGTTACGTTTGTTCTTCATCCGCCGAATGCGTCGGAAGTGTGAGGCGAGGAACGAAATATTCCAACATCGTCAATGAGAATCGAGAACGGTGGTCGGGGGATGAGCGACCCCGTCGATACTTCCCTCGTGGCTGAAACATCCGACTCTCTCTCTCTCTCTCTCTCTCTCTCGCCGTGGGCATTCGTAACGCGTTGTCCCCGATCGAAGTACCGCAATGCGCGTGTCTCGACCGAGCCCGACCCGGGTTTTTCTTCTCGTTCACCAGCAAAATGTAGCTGGTTTTCTGAAAAAAATGAAATAAAAAAAAAATGGGAAAAATGGACCAAAAAAATGAAACACTCGTTCTCCGAGCCACTTTCGCGACCCAATTCTCGACGTCGCGGCAAATTGCTACGACTTACACGTCTTCTGAATAAAAATCTCTCCATCCCATCGTCCGTCTCGTTTACGTCGTTCTCTCTTTCAACTTTCTTTCTCTTACGTCGTCGTTTATCCTTGTGCGTTTCCGCTGTATCCTATTATTTCTCTCACGTTCGCTCTTCCCTCGTGCTTGTTGAAAAATAATATATATTACGGAGCGAATATCGGTGATCCATTTTACGTATCGAATCTAAGAACGATTCGCGATTTCCAGTCTCAAAAATAATTCTATAGTTTTTTTTCGGTAATTTGAATCAGAAATAGAAATTATTTTCTTGAAATTATTCATGAAATTGTGAAACGTTTATCGATAGATCACGAAATCAATTCGGATTTTGGCAACGTACAATCAAAACGAGTCGTAAAATGAAAATAGAAAATCGGTTAACCCAAATAATTTGTCTCTGCATCGACACGAAAATCGTCGATTGATAAGAGCTGGAAACACCCCAGAAAAAATTTAACGTCGTGCTGCGACGCTAACAGCGATTTATCTCGACTCGTCTCTCCGTACGAGGTCTTCGATCGTTCATTTTTCATGCTTTGTTAAAAATCAAAACTCACCCTCGAACGCGTCGTACGATGTCCACGAATGAGAAAAAAAAAGAAGAAGGAATGAGAGGGAGGAGAGGGAGGCATAAGGACATCTCACCCTCCGGAATACGAGGCTTGCTTTCAGGTCGCATTGATTGAATTTCGTACAGCTGCCGGTTCGCTGGGCACGGGCAAACGATTTAGCTGGGGAAAATCCGAGGAAGGGAGAGTGAACGAGAGCCAAAGAGAGAGAGAGAGAGAGAGAGAGAGGGATTTTGTCTTCCAGAACGTGAAAGCGGGACGATGCTGGCTGGCTGGTTTCGACTGTGTCTCTCGATGGTACGAGTACAGACGAGAGAGAGAAAGCGAGAGCGAGAGAGAGAGAGAGAGAGAGAGAGAGAGAGAGAGAGAGAGAGAGAGATCTGGTCTTGTAAGAGGGTGCGGGCTGGTCGCCGACGGGCTTCGGGGACGCTGAGGCGGAGGGCAGTGTTAGCAATGTTGCCGAAAACAGCGTCCCGCTCGTTCCTCGAAAACCCGGAGGATACTGCCAGATATCGTCCAGACTTCGCAGAAGCACCGAGTAAACGCGAAGATCCAACAGCAGTCGAAGACTTTTACCCAGTGCGGGTACACGCCCTTTTTTCCAACGGTCGCATCTTTACTTCTTGCAAGCTTTTTTTATCCCTCATCTTCTCCTTCTATTTTTCTCCTTCCTCGTTCGCATCTGCTTCGTCTCCTTCTTCTTTCGGTCTCTTGATCATCACCCGCCCTTCTCACTCTCTCTCTCTCTCTCGTTTTCTCTCTTCGCTGCTCGGCTCATCTACCCTTCTCTCCTCACCCTCTTCGCTACGAAAAAGCACCCCTATCCCAGTGCCATCCTTGAAATTCGTCGCAAATTTAAGCTCTGACCTCGTATAATCTCTTACGAGAGTTTAGCATCACCGGCAGAAACGAGAGAAAACGGACTGAGGAATGTTCACTAAAATGCACCGTGGGCATTGTCGTACCGAGTGCTCCACTAAGATTCTATTAGCGGATGAGTAAATACTCCTACACGCTCCGTTGGCTCGAACTGGAAATATGTTTTATTTTATTATTATTATTCACGTGATCTTCCCACGTATGGACCGGGCTACGAAAGGGGTAGTTTATGAGAAAAAAAACTGGGAATTAGGTACGATGGTTTTCAACGCGAGACGCCGATGACGCGATTTTTCTCCGAAATATCGTAGTAATTAAGGCTTCGTATCCCTCTGAAATTTTCAAAAACGCGAAAATCGCACGAGAAGCGATAACGATGATCAATCTCTTATCATTCGCGAATTTGTTGCGTGTATCGCGTGATATCTCGCCCGAAGATTCGAATCGACTTTATAGCCAGAGCTGGCCAGTCTTCACGATGTATTTCGCGAGCTTTTTTTCCTTCGCGGAAACAGCGTCGCTATAGCTCGATCGAACCCCCGAGGCAAAGAGATTTCGGATATTGCTTCATCCCTTCCACTTCTGTCTACGAACTCTGTGCACTAAGATCGTTCTACGTACATCGTTGCATGTATATCGGATTACGAAACCGGTGTGTTATCACGGATCGGACCATTAGGCAGCTCTCGGGGTAGTCCGCCGAGCGCGATTTGATAGAGTTCCATGAGAGAGGGGGATGAGGGGTTTATACGCTGAAAACTTGGTCCGTGGGATCAAAGTTTACGATGGCATCGTTGAGAATCTGCTGCGGTGGAAGCAGCTACGACGATGCCGACGATATACTGGTCCACCCCCTCCTGCACGTACAGGCGTACGTGAGAAATCGCTCTCGATTATTCAAGCCCGCACTTTGAGGGACCTGAAAAAGGAAGGAGGGGGGAAAATGGCTGTAGAGAAAACCGGTGGTTCGGGTCTCGTAGAACTTTCTGTAATTATTTATACGCGGGTCTCTTTTCTGCCTTCCATTCCACGCTATTCCCGGATCGTGCTAGATGGAATAAATTTCGTTGATGGGATCGCAATCGAAACTCCATGCCAGGGAATAAAAGTTTCGTGACCTCGCGGTCCGAACCGAGTTTTCCGCTGGTGAAACGTGGGATTCTACGCAACTTGACAAAATTCCGGGGAATAATGTACAGTTTTCCCGAACTGACGAAATTGACGATTTATCGAAGATCGAGTGCGCGAACTGAAGTCTATTGTAAAAAATGGGAAATTGGAAGGCAATAATGAAGATGAACAAAAAAAACATAAAGATGACGCGTCTTCAAACATTTTTCTCGGCTCGAAAGTTAATTTTGATCAAAATTCTCATTCCTTTCTTCGAATCTTGTCCCAAAATCAAATCTCCGAGACTCGTTGTACATCGATCCAATTAGCACGATGCGATCGATCCAACTTCGTACTGCACGCTATCCTGGCGTGTAATACGACGAACAATATACGTTTGACTCGCTGCAAACATACTTGTATTGTTCATCGTGCTAAACACCATCCAGGAGAAGTTCCGCATTGCTCAGAGACCGATGGCCCCTAGCACGAAGTACCATAAATATTCCATTCGAGTGACGTTCCGGAGCCAATTTCGTTTCAGATCCAACCCCCTAAGACCTGTCTTTCCCGGGTCAGGCACGTTTCACATTTTGCACACGAGGCATTCCTATGCTCTCACCCTTGTAATGGCATTTTTCCCCACTATTACAGTTTCATATATATATATATATATATATATAAATATGTACAATACAAGAGGTAGGGTGGCGGGGGGAGGGAGGAGGTTGGTATGCCCGCGGCCTCGAACCAATTAGCGAGACTACTGTGGCTGGCCCGTAAGCAAGAAGAATGAGCTTTTGCTTTGGGTAAGAAATTACCGAGCTTGAATACTTAATGGGCTGTCCAACATATATATAGCTGTATATATTTCTCATTCGTACTACGGTTTGGCCTGTATTTTCTCGCCGATGGTGAAGAGCCACGAGAGGGCTTTATAAGCGAGTACCGGGAGAGCCATTCGACCGGACCATTTGCCCAAACGATCGAGACCGAAGAAGGTTAAATGCATCGCCCTCCCCTGTTTCACTTCAATTATATCCCTCGTTCGATGTTTCGAAACCCCTATGCCCCGCGGGCACGCTTCCCTCGATCTATTTTTGTTTCTTTTATTTTCCTCTCCACGACGGAAATTCGAAAATCGCCGAATTTACCGTTCCCCCTCACTCTGGCCACAGGCCACTAATAATTTATTAAGCTCGAACGCAAATTCTCCGAGGGCGCTTGAGCAATGCTTCTTCTTAATTCATGAAATAAAAGAAAACGGAAAATACTACTGTACGAGCTCGTCGAAAGCCCGTTTACTTTTCAATTACGTTGGCGATGTAGACTTAACCACGTTTGAGCGTGCTTTTAACGTACGGATTTGTGCCGAGGGGTAGGTATAATCACGGCTAATACGTTCAAGAAGAGCGGAAAGAATCCCTTTTCTTGTTTCCACGTCTAGCATTTTCTTTATTGTTCCTGGCCGTAGTATTGTTCGACGCAGTTGCATTGTTCGACGAATAATGTGTTTGTTTTTTTAAGCACGGATTTGATGTTCTGGCTTTTTATTCGAGGATCGATTATTCGTCGATATAGGTCAATTAAGGCGCGCGACTGCGATACAAGGAGCTGAATTGTCAAGGAATCGTCCATTTTCACGTATTGGGTTTTAATCAGTTCAAGCGATATGTCCACTACGGATTTTCTCATAAAGAAAACTCGACACGAGTAAAATTGATCGTTTAAAAAATGTCCAAGTGGGTTAAAAACGTCCCATGAGAGTCCACCCACTTACAAACAAAATATAGACTCCTCTTGATCTCGAAGTACTTGTGATTAATTCCTCAATCTCACTTCGGGCTTCCAACATTTCGGTAAATAATTTCTCGCTGATTTCATAAGTCTCGATGACTAACGACCGTCGGCCGATCGTCGACAGGGTGTTTGTGGTATACCCTCGTATACCCGTTTTCCCACAGGTACGAAGCAAATTTATGTGACGCTAGGGACCTTCCTGGGACCGAGGATTATAGTTTCTGTTGGCGTCATATGTTCTTGGTATATAGGCAGGGTGAAAGCTTTACGAAGCTTCCAGAGCCACGTTGGTATATTACTCTCTCTCTCTTCTCTGTGTCTCTGGCTCTCTCTCTCTCTCTCTCTCTCTCTCTCTCTCTCTCTCTCTCTCTTTATATATATATATGTCGTACCTACCTTTCTACGGTATCCATTGAAACCATGCGCGTTTTGTCATCGAGCCTCTTTGTTCGACTTTCAAGCTATGAAAAACGCGCCTTTCCTCTCTTCTCTCGCCACGTCTACTCCAGCAGAGGCAGCAAGGAGCAACACGACGAACGCGCCCCCACAACAGGGCGGGTGCTATATGCAACAACACAACTGCGACGAGTACGCGAGAGATTTTCCCTCCGGGCGTCGTTCATTCGCCGCTCCCGTTTTCTGATTTACCATCGTGCTACCTTTCTCGTAGTTCCCTTCAACCCTTTTACTAATACTTCGTCATTTGTACGTCGTTTTTTTGTGTCCACCCCTCCCATTTCTCTCATTCGCCCCTCTCCTCGCTCTTTTTTCCGCGCTCGTCCTTTTTTCCTCCGTTCGTTACACCACTATCCTTCGTCCCTTTCTTATTTTCCAGCCGTTTTGACTTTTTTTTTTATCCAACCACCCCAACCCCCATTTTCCCTTCTTTTGTTTTGCCACAACTGCCAAAGGCGACAGTTTCGACCTACGACAATACGCGCTCCGGATTGTTTTTTTCCCTCCGTGTCGACGCTTTTTCTTCTTTTTTTTTTTTCTTTTTTCTTATCGTCTTTTTCCTCCCGTTTTTTTTTATCACAGGCGTGCTCGACCACTCCCCCATCGTTTATGCACTTTTCACGATGATCAGTCTTCGGTGGAGTTTTCTCGCGGACGGTTTGTTTTCTCGTTCGTGTGTATTTCCGGCGAATTCTGTTCCGGATGTTTGCGGTGAAAATGTTCGATGCGAGTTTTGTTTTGTTGTAAAATATCGTAAGAGGGATGAGCCGTAATAGGGGTTGGAACAATTATCTCGGGGTCGAAAGTTTTTGGATATTTACAAACATATTTACGCCCGTAGAATATATTGGACACGAATTTCTGAATACGATGAATTTTTCATCGCGAAAAACATATCGATCTTATTTTCATATCTTGATTTTATTCACCTTGATTTACATCGCTGTATCAAAGCTTCTCGACGTGTTAAATTTGTCATTTTCCATCGGAAAACTTCCATTGTCGAGGTGCGCCGTTATCAGTGGCAAAACAACGAGAAACCATATTTTTTTATGGCGAAAATGAGAAGAACGAAAAACGAGCGACACCGAGGCATTCCGAAAATTCGGTTAAAAAGTATACAAAAAGAAATCTGTGACAAAACATCGACCAAAATCGGTTATTTCCGGGTTTATACCTCGCGATAATTGAAATTGCTACGAGAATTCAATTGAGAATCAGAAAGGACCGGTGAACGATGCCAATATTGTTTTTTATTATTTTTTTCATTTTTTTTTTACATATATTGCTTCGAAAGTAAACAATGAAAAATAAAAAAACGGTCGTGAGAGATGATGTTTCTGTCTTGCTACAATAAAAGCGGAACGTGTATTTAACAAAAAGTAAAAACGAAAACAGGGACAGAGGGTGCAGGAGAGGGGGGGGGGGGCGGAGCTAAAAATCGCGAAGACTAAACGATAAAGCACGAAGGAACAAAGAATTCGTGTAGTGCGGTAGAAAAAGATCTCCTCGTCGTTCTTGTGCAGTTGTTGCAAAGTATAGAAAGCGTCTTTTGAGACGCTGCCAATCCTTTAAGGAGCTCCCGAGTGCTCTCTCTCCCTTCGCCCGTATGTCTTTTACTTTGAAGGGGGTGAGACCTCAGTAAAATTCGTGAAAAGTGAAAAGGATGCGTTCCTCGACCATAGGTAGGACCAAATAGAACGATGCATTTCGATGAGATAATTCGATGACTAGGGTAACGTTTTCAAATAATGTAAACACATTCGAATATTTGATGAAAAATGGTCTACCTATTACGTCGTAATTTCAAATTTATGAAATTAACGAGCTTTTCGTCGAGATAATTTATGAGATAATTACACGATGTAATTATCTCGTGATTGTACCGCTCACCCGAACAATTCAACTAAACACGGCCATTAGTGGCTATGGCTTCGACCGGCAGTAACCCCGACTGAAATATTCAGAAATAATCCGGAGTGCCCATGAAACGTGGGTCGTTACTTTGTCAGGGAGTACAAGGCAAACAACAACTTTGTTGTTCGTTCTAGTAAGTGCTATTAGTTTTTTAGGGAAGATTGAAAGTTTATTGAATTAATTTTATAAGTATTTAAGTCAAGGTCGATTCAAGGTCAATAATGACGTTTATAAAGTTCAAGATAAAGGTCAGCATTATTATTATTATTCTTTTAAAGATTTTTATGCTCGAACTACCTCGTCACTTAACTCATCTCTCACCCATATTGAGATAGAGTGTATTTACCACTAAAACGTTATACGGTGAAACAATGACGAATGGTATTCGAGGCTGGTGAGAAATGAAAGGGTTACGGAAGGGATGACAAAACGAGTTTGAAATAATCTTATTAGTGGGAGGAGAGTCGTAAATGTTCATAACGGAATAAGCCCCGTCGTTGTTTCACTACCGAGACAAGGGGGTGAGAAAGTGTTGTTCATAGCAAGTCGTACAATTATGACAATGTATGTAACAAGAGAGAGAGAGAGAGAGAGAGAGAGAGAGAGAGAGAGAGAGAGAGAGAGAGAGAGGAGAGAGAGAGAGAGAGAGAGAGAGAGAGAGAGAGAGAGAGAGAGAGAGAGAGAGAGCATCAACGGTGAGACCTGTGTGACTTTATGTCGCTTGGCGTATTTTTACGAGCCGCAGGGCGAGGATATCCTCATCTCATCATGATGTACACACGTCTCTTTGATAAACTGCTGTAGCAACAGCTGCTGCGAAGTTTCTACTTAATAACTCTATGCAACATCGTGTACCTGTGAGTCGGTAGCACGAAATGAGATGACACTTTACAACAGATCCGAAGTGGGCCAAGAGAGGAATTTCATTTGCAAATTTAATACAGCTTTTCACCAATTGGCATTTTATCTTGCACGTTGTAAACTTTTCCATCCTTCTTTCTCGCAAACTAAATCACGATCAACTTGATTCGAAAAGTTAAAATCATATTTGCGCGTTTTTATTAATGTAATTTTATCTACGAAAAATCATATTTACCGTACAATATATCGTTTAGATACGATCGATAATAGGCAGACGCTCATTAATGAACGCGACATCGATTACAGCAGATCGTCATTTGAAAATATATCGACCCTTTCGATTTTCGAGCTTCCATCTCACCTATGGAATTACATAGTAGAATGACAAACCTTACTATTCAGAGCTGCAAGCTGATGGACCGTATGCCTCGAATTGTAAGATATCCCTACGAAGAGACTCCTCGAATATGATATGCATCCCGGGCTGAAATCAGCGAAGGGTAGTTGGCAATCGACCAGTGACGAGCCAATCGCCGGCGCGGGCTCCCGCGACGTGTCGTTAAAAAGCTGTATAAGGGTGCCAATCAATGGGGGGTGTTCCTAGACGTAAAATCTCAAAAGGCCAATCTCTGTACGATTCAACCTGCGACTATCTTTTCCGCTTCCGGGAAATCTCATCGTGCCTGTTTCATCACACCTGTTTCGTATTCAAAGCCACGCACCGTCTCTCCACTTGGTACGCCAACGGGTTGCCGGTGGCTTGCCTTGGTGGTGTGTGTACCTTCACCTCGTTCGGTGCTCGTCTCTTCTTCGGCATCGTCCTCTCTACCTACCGCTGCCTCTTGTATTCTCCGGGTCTCACTTTATCGATGCTAACCAACGCCGCACGCCAGACTTCCGGGGATTGGCTCGCCATTCGTCCATCCCTCTTTCCCACCGAGCCACTAACCCGTTCGACACGTTCGTGCGAAATTTCAGCCAGGAAGCACGAGGGGATCCTCGTATCCTTCCCTTCTCACCCGCTGGGTGACCGTCTTCGCCTTAACCACAGTCCCTCGACGGCTTACCTTCATCCCCATTCCCCCGTTCCGCAGTTCACATTGAGAACGAGAAAGCACCTTTCTCCGAACAATCGTGTGTCGTTTCATCTCGAGTTTCCGTAAGGGGTGGCCCGTTGTCACCATGAAGTCTGTAGGAAATACAGACTTTATTCCCTGTTGTTGAATACTCGAAGAAAAAAAAAGAATCTCCCTAGCCTCTCCTTCGGGCCAATGAACGAAAACATTTCAATCCCTCCAGACACACGCACACACGATTCCATTTATTCTTAGATTCTCACCTGTTGGTCGCTTTTTCGTTCATATATAATTTCAATAGCCGATTCGCGGCAAGTTATGCTGATCTCCCCTGGCTGCTTTTCATCGACAAAAGGATTTTGCTTGGTATCTTACACGGAAACCCTTTATACGGGTAAAGTGGTTGAAAGGGTATCGAAAAGTGGGCGCGCCGTTGGGGGTTGTCTAAGGAAAAGTGAAGGGAGGTTGAACGGTATTATGGAAAAGCCGAAAAGAGCCCAGGAAGCCCGCTAAAGGCATTTCTCTTTTCTTCACCGCAAAGAAATTTAGCGGATCGATTTATTCAAATCCAGTCCAGAAACGAAACGAAAAAATTCAAGATTCCTCAAACGCGAATGCCGAATAAACAGTGCAATTTATAATAAATCCAAGTGTAAAAAAAGCTGCGAATACGATAGGATGAAGTTCGACAAAAGTGTATAAGTGCGATACGTCGATAAATAATAAGTTGATAATTTAATATCAGTGCGTCGAAACAGATCAAAGGCCGATCGATGATGGAAACATGTGAGACACGACATTGAACCGCGTGTGGCAGCGTGTTACAGGAGACTGGACACACTCGAAACTAAAAGGACCCACACGCGAGTGAGTGACAGAGGGAGAGACAGACAGATAGACAGACAGAGAGAGAGCACGAGAGAGGAGGTGGGGTTGGTGCGATGTGAGTTTCGTCATGAACCACCCTGCGACCAGGGATCCACTTCCCTCCAGGTCGCCGGGATGCTGCTACCACACATGGAATCCTCAGGTGTATCCGCCTTGCCGAGTCTGCCTGAGGCCAATGCTGACGTTGCAGCAACAACAGCAGCAGCAGCAGCAGCAGCAGCAGTGTCCATTGCGTGCAGGTTCGGTGGTGGCACCCTCGTTGCTACACCATCCTGCCCACCGTCACCCACGCACGGGCTCGCTGACGCAAACTTTCGGCGTTGGTACGGGAGTTTCGTCGACGGTTACCGCCGGGACACCCCGTCACGAGCATCGTCATCGACATCAGCAATCCCGTTCAGCCGAGACCACGCCGACTCCGTTCAATCGTTTCGACTGGCGTACATCCTCCGCAACGTCCACCAGCAGCGCTAATCCACGCTATCACACTCATCCCCCGCCACGCTCGGCCACCGCTCGTTCACCACCGATTGATCGACATCACCATCATCATCATCATCATCATCATCACGGGCATAATCGCGAGTCCCAGGATGACGCTTCGATCGCCTCCGTACAACGTGCATCCTCGACCACCACCTTCGTACCAACCAATCGCCCCCTTGTGCCACCCGCGCTCGAACCTACCCATCGTTGGATCGGCGTAGAAACCAAACGATCGCTTCCAACCCACGTTTACAAGTACTATCTCGCTCACACCAGGGAGTATCGTCGTCAGAACCGCAAGGTAATTATTCCATCCTCACTGAAACGGGATGATTTTGGTAGGGGTTGCTCGAGCTATACGGGAGTACGCGCTCGGTCGGTAAAGCAGATTGATGTGGGGGTAGGGGTATTGAAAGATCACTTTCCGCTTGAAGTCGAGAATCCGACACCCGTTTCCATGGAAACGACGAAGTACGAAAACGGCAAGCGCCTCCGCTTAACTTTAAGGGTTTCTCTTTGCCCGAGGTACTTGCCTGCTCGTGGAAAGCCCGTAGTGCTGAAATTTTGAAAATATTGCTCAACCGTTCTATATATTTTTTTTTCGAGGCTGAAACGTTTTGAGATGGAAGTGTTTCGTTCTCAATAGTAGTCAAGACGCAATAGTTGCTATTCTCTAGTTTGTCATGAACCCACGGGACCAAAAAGCCTGCAGCGAGAATAGCACATGGCCCTTCTCGGTGAAGTATCACATACTTCAGACGAAGTCTGAAGTCTACTTTGGCGAAGTACCGTGGACTATCATCTTAAGCTCGTAGGACTTATTTCGTAATTGGTTGATCGCCAAAGAGGGAGCTGCACAACAATAGCGTGTAGGTACTCTTATTTCGAAAATTTCCCATCGTACTGCAACCTCGTTTCAGGAGGTACTCGCTTTTCATCGGTTAACCGATTTTGCTACGGATGTCGCTATTACATCTGGTATTGTCAGGATCCATGATGATTACCCAGCAGGATGTAATAATTATGACGCGTGTCATGCAATAAAGAAGAAAATTTATTAAATTTTTCTTCACAAGGATAAAATTATTCTTCGTAAAAGAAAAAGTCATATTTTTCTTCCATTCTTCGTAACGACAAAAAATTCATCAATTAGACGATGGAATAAAGAAAAGAAAAACGAAACGATGCAAAAAGATGATTGTTTATTTTTACATTTCATAACTGATTTTTCTATCGTTAGTGTAAACATAGGGGAGAAAAAAGTTGAAGCATAGTTCGAGATGGAATGAAAACAAAAAAAAATCCTTCGAAAACTCTTCAGGATTGTTTGACGAGAATTCAAAAGTTACAAGACTCGGAAAAATAGTTAGGATTTTCATCTTGCAGAAAAATCCATGAAACCTCTCGCATGTAACTTTCTTTATCCCAGATTGAAACTTTTGACGCAAAAAGGACACGGACACAGCCGTTTCGACGTTAGCGTTTGGTAAAATGCCAGATTTTTTCCCCACATTTGGCGTCAGCGTGAGAGGATCAGGCGAAAAAGAAAAACCAGCGGGGTTTTATTAAGTCGATTGGCTTGTCGGCCAGCCGGTCGGATACACTTTCGCACTCGCCAAATCCCATTTTCGATGGGCAAATGTGGATTGATGAGAGTCAAGCGGTGCGCTTTGCTTTGCCAGATTAATTTGTCATTTTTTTTTCATATTACAACGATTCCACGCTTCTTTCGCTTCCCGAAAGCTTCGAGAATCTTTCGGCAAATTTTTATGTTTCCATGTTTCAAGGCAACGTATATTTCTTTTCTACGACAAGTACAACAGTACCCGGGTGTTAATTGCCCTTAATACATGTCTGAAGTAAATATATATATATATAAATATATAATATATACGCAATATTTGCCGGTATTGTCGCCCGTAGAATTGTTTTCTTTGGCTTCAACGACAGCGACGAAGACAATGACTGAAACGACGGAAGGGAGAACAAACGTTTGTTTGACAAACGACCAAACGGGAGGAAAATAATTAGCAATTAAGTTGCGTCTCGTTGAGTCCACGACAGTCGCGTATATAATGTATTACAGTATACGTCCGACTGTTTCCTATTCTCGACACTCTTCATCGTCTCTACAATTATTCCCGACACAGCAATGGAAAAACAGTGACGGATATATATATATATATATATATATATATATATATATACTATATGCAGATAGGAAAGAACACCTCGTTGTACTACCGGAGATTGAGCAGTTTTGTGATCGACATATCATCCTGCAGTGGCCGGCGATTTTGTTTGCCTCCTGGCTAAAGCTCCAAGCTCGTGCAGTTGGCTCGAACGAAATCGGCACAATAAAAAAAATGTATGAAAGTAGTCGGGCCGGAAATACTGGAGTCTGATATAATTCTCGTTGAAATATAAATCGGTAACAAGCGAAAAAAACGTGGTTCGATTATATCGATCACCAAACCGTTTTTTTTTCGTATTTATTCCATAAGTTTGGTACGTTTAAAAACATAAAATTCGAACAAATCATTGAAATATCGCTCTTGTCGTCGATGCTAAATTTTTCGTTAATTTTTTCGTAATAAAATAGCAACTTTTTGGAATTTCTTTTTCAGAAGAAATGGGTTATTAAAAAAAAACATTATCAATAGGAGGAAATGCTATGCAGGAACACTTTCATCAAATGGGGAGTAAATCGGTCGAGTCGTTTTTAGTGATATCGCACGACACCGACTTTGCGAACTACGTTTCGACATAATCGAGTTAAAAGTTGGACAATCTCGCGCAGGACCGCTTCGACTCGTTTCGGTAGATCGCTCATAAACTTTTACACTTCGCTGTAATGCCAACATAAAATTTACGCACGACATTCTGCATGCTCGAAACTTTTAAGACGAGCGAAAAATAATAGGAAAATCTATTTTTTTGCTTATAAAATCCACTTATCCGTAAAAATATTGGAATATTCCAATAAGCAAATTGACCGATATTGATGCACGTCGATGAATTATTGATTCGAATATTAGCAGTTTTACGATGATGAATCGATGTCGTTGTGTCATATTATCGATCGTTATTATCACGATAATAATCACGATAACCCAGGATCAACTACGATCCTCGCTCGACAGACTATTAAAAAAAAGTCACAGAAATATATATATATATATATATCGTTGTACTATGTACTATCATCAACGCGTCGAGTACGTACAATGTACTATAAAAATGGTGGCGATGGAAAAGTCGTTTCTTCGCGAGGGCGAGTTGGGGCAACAGTAATAAATGCGACCGTAAAAATTGTAATGACGCTTCGAGCGATGACACATTGAGAGACTGCTGCATGTTATGTGCTTGATCTACATAATATACATATATATATATATATATATATATGCAAATCCTCGCTGTTATCGAACTGTGTCCGATTGTGTTCACCCCTTTTTGATTCCATTACGGTACAAACTCTCCCCGTAAAAATAACAAAAACGCATAATTTTTCATATCCACTAAAGTATCTTTGTCCGCGTATCAAATAGGTAAAATGTTAATTGTCAGCGAATTCAGACCCGCAATTTAATGAGAAAACAATGAATTAGAGTCGACGTTCGATCGATCGAAATTCCATCAAATTCAAGGACTTTCCATGTTTGTCCACTACCTCGGAGGCTAACGACGATCGTAATTTCACGCGTCTCACTCGCGACGAGTAATGCACGTTGAATAACATTGTTCAATTCCGATGAAATTCATGAGGTGCGCGTACGTTTCGAAAGAGAGAGAGAGAGAGAGAGAGAGAGAGAGAGAGAGAGAGGCGCGCGAAGCTCGAGAGATCCTGGGCAAAAGAGCTCGAGGAAAGACGAGGAAAGTGTAAGTGACGTTATTTGTTGAAAAGGAGGAAAGACACTAGTTAAGGGTTAGCCGAAAGGTGTTCGGTGTAGGTGTGCGAGAAATGTTAGTTGAGAAAGAGCTAACTCCGTAATAAAGTTTGAGGAAAAACGAATGTCCGTCGCGTCCCAACGAGACGGGAGAGAAAATTCAATTCCATACTTTTCGTCCCGACGCCACTTGCCGACACGGTCATCCGGTCCGCGGATGATAGGATTTACGGAAGTTTTCATCCCTTCAAAACCCCCTCCATCCACCCTCTTCTACGAACCTCTTCGTCGAGCCTCTTTCCTTCACGTCCTGGAAATTGAAACAAGAGTCGATCATAATTTATATTCGATCGATTCCATCCTTGCATTTGCCATTGCTCCTTCCATTCGTCGTCTCCATCTGGATTCCTTTCCAACGACCGATAACACTCTCGTCTGGTTTATCAAACAAACCGAATGAGAATTTCACTCATTGACTTAGAGAGAGAGAGAGAGAGAAAGAAGGGTGAAGGGGGCACTGTTTATCAAATTGTCTCGAGTCGATAAACATTTGTGTGAAACGAGAACCCGCTATTCCACAATGGCATACGGCAGCATCGGTCGGAATGCCAATATTGGTCGAGTGAAAATCAACATCAGTTTTCGATATTGAGTTAATGCTATCAAATATCATTGGTGGGTGACGGACGCATTAATATTTCATACCTCATCGACACGCATCGAAAGTAAGTTTGCCAGTGTTTATAGCTGGACGTTCGATTATTTATGGATGACCTTGGTTACTTCAGCTATCAAATTTCAGCTGAAAAATTAGTCAATACCTGTTTCGAGCATTTCTGGCAGAGCGTACGTAAAATCGGTTGAATAGGTACATAACGTTTCATGACGAAACCGAAACCCTTAATTACACCACTGATCGATAGACCCGGACATTTATAACCGCCATTGCTGAATATCCTACTACAAAATATTTTTCTCTGTAACGATTGAAATCATCGGCCATCGCTATTTAGTGCTAATTAACAGCTCATCCCTAAAAATCATCCCTTTTTTTGGGACAATTAGAGGACAAAGAACATTCTCCCTCATGACGCGTCCAACATTTCATTTCGAAGCCCGTACGGTCGAATGCCATTCGTCGAATCTCGTATGCCCGTTCCATCGATCCATGAAACTTCGAGGGGGTTGATTAGCGCCGGTGTTGATTGAAGTCGGAGTATATTCACCAATGCGAGAAGCACGGAGGACGGGGGATGCAAATCGAACGTGGTAATCGCGCTCGAAGTCGTCTGAGTGCGAGACATCGAATGCGTTTCGGCGAGCCGTGTGCCGTTGACATTTAAATGGTCACAAATCGGCAGTCAATTCCGTATGGCCGGTCTGGTTCTGTGCTCGCCATCGTCCGTTTCGAGTCGACGGCGTACGCGCAATATGTTGCAGCCGGCAGGTCGACGAGAGCGAGAAGCTTATACGGCCTCGACGATTCGACGTAACGTTATGTCGGGCCAGCCGTGCGAATAATACATCCGTGGGTGCATCTCGCCCATTCGCGCAACGAATACCAACAGGTTCGTAGATGCGGTACTTGGATGGAATTCCGAAGCAGGGCCCGAGGCTTCCCCCTCGCCGTATGTGCGATCGAAGGCACTCAATCCCGGGGCACGTACAAACCTTTTTCCCATTAAACGGTAATGCACGGAGAATAAGATCGTACCGTATATTCACCGTAGGAATCGAGGAGATCGAGTGAGAATCGTTTTGTCAATATTACATTACATACCCTCGAAACGTAAACAATAGGGTTTAGAGCCACGAAGAACTTACTTATTGACCTGTCTTATGTCGTGACACGCGTTCGACTCGATATCGAATCGTAGAATACGAATACGAACTTTGACAGCTCTGGTTTGGTGAAATTGTAAAACTCGGCTTACTGTTCCACGACTGGAATATTTATAAGATAGGTCGATTCGTTTCGAGTGAATTATTCACGAGATTTTACATGCGCTTTCCAATTCTTATTGAGTATCGTGATTAATGGGATTGTTTCGCTTTTTGTTACAGGTAAGATCGTGGCGTATACTCGCTCGTCGGATAGTCCTATGACACTCGAAGTTACCATTTCGGGATCTTGGGCTCTTCTAAATGGTAAACAATATATGATGTGTATATTTTTCAATTCGTGCGTTTGGGTACGATCGGACCAAGACGATCGGTCCACGCGCCAACTCTTTGTCTCGATCGATCCACACGAGAGCGTCACGCTTGATCGATCCACTCGCCCGAGAAATACCGAGACCAGACGACGAGAACCGGGGGTCGACTTGAACATTTTTTTTGCCCACATTCTCGTTCAACGGCGGATTTGCCCACCTTATTTTTTAGCGACCGTAATATCCGTGAATTTTGTGCGACGACGTCCCACTTATCCGAAAAACAATCAAATCTAAACCCAATACTAAGACAATCGCTTCATACGTAAATACGACATTGAGGACATATATTTCTTAACAAGGCTTTCCATTTTCGATCAGAGTTCTGTAAAAGACCTCAAGAAAAATGTTTAGTTAACTTTTTCACCACTTGGCGCCACGGTCGCCATCGCTCGGTGAATCTCGACTCGTTCCTGAGATTCTGAGCTTCGACGACATGATTGCCTTTCATAAAGAAAAGAAGGATAGTGCCACCTTGGGAATTACACAACTTTGGTCTCCGCGTGGCTGTATCCGTATCTTCATGTCCCTACTCCAGTCTCTTGTCACCTTTCTCGCCAGCCATCACCGTAGTTTTCTTCAGGCTGTCGTTTCACCAAGACGGCAAGCTCTCGATTCTCACCCTGAAATGTCTTGTTTCAACTTTTCCTCATACCATATTCCCTTTACTCTCTCAACGCCTCAGTCAAGCTTAGCGATACTTATTGCAACAGCACTTCCAGCTCGTTCGCCTTTCTTTCATAGGTTTTTCCTTTCATCGCGAGCCACCCTTATACACAGTTTTATCGATTTTGTAAATTCTTAGCTGGAACTTTGACGTAGAAGCCTTGACGCGATACGCCCTTAAATCTTATTTGTCCTCGAACCGAGAAAAAAAAATCATCGCGAGGTCACCCTCGGTCGCACGATAAAGGGTCGAAGTGGAAGGCACTTTTTTCACCCGCTTCCTTTTCGCCGTAGGAACTGCCGATTGATTGAAAAGTCCAAGAGGCTTGCGGAGCGGTGACCCAGATAACTTCCGTTTCGGTAATTAAGCCTGGCCAAGGAAAGTTCGGATGCGCTAACGAGTGAAAACGAGCTGTATTCAAGCAAGATTCCGTGTACCGGCGCATTATTGACACTGGTATACAGAGACAAGAATGGTGGGTACGAAACGAGAGCGTGGTAATCGGCTCTTGTGGCAAACTCTTTCCCTCCCCATTGTAACTTTCCCGGGCTCGTATTTGCGGCCCGACAAATTTCACGCTATCGTTCGTTTCGCACGAGTTCGTACCGGTCCGAGGCAACATAAATTTTGTCACCAGCTAACGTTGTTGATAACGGCCGACGAACACCGGGACATTTCACAGGCACGAACGCATTAAGCGCAATACCCCGAAGTATTTTTTCAAGTAATTAATTTTGCTTAATTACCTTCATGTGCGTAAATTGCGTAATGCGATTTACCGACGATTATAAAAGTTTGTTCAATCTGGTCCAGATCCGCTCGACCCTTTCCTCGGTTTCATTCCACAACGAGCTTTCACCATCTTTCCCGCAGCGTTTCGTCGCATCAGCAGGAATCCAGTTTCGTCTACGTGTTCTCGGTGTGTAATGGGTTCGTTTAAAAGAGGGAAAAATTCTTGGGAAAATCGAGGTTCCAATGCCAACACCGAAACTCCAGCGAGAGCTTCTTTCTCTTTCGCGTTTCTAGGACGATATTTTTATTCTTATTCGTCGCTCGAACGGATATTCCGTATACCCGCTTGGTTGACCTGGATACCACGACAATCCTACGACCTGGACAAACCTGCCGGTTTAATTAATTTAATATTTAATGATTGGAAGTCTGCAACGCGGTTATAACACGGCGGCTGATTTCGGTAAGAGACGAATCTAATTTCGGTATCAAACGTTTATCATTCCATATAATATTTAAGCTTCTGATGTAACGACGTTATCCAATAGGAGATAAAGTGATTGTGAAAGAATACAAAAGTTGCTACGACATAAATTTTACCGCGTATTTACACATATATTGTATTGTTATTTTTCGATATGAACTTGAAAAACAATTTTTTGATTGTTGAAATGTCGATATTCGACGTTATCGATCCGTCGTGATAACGATACGAAAACGGTGATTGAACGAAAATTTCGAAAAAGCTCGATTAATATGCATATCGAGATCGTTTACAGAACGAAAACGAGTACCGCGAACTTCGAATCGATTTATTCATGTTCGACATGAAAAAAGATTTAAATAATTCATGCTTGCGTCCAGTAAGTCGCGTAGCTCGTTAAAAAATGCTGCGAATCGTTCAACCGGCCGATATAGCTGTAAGCCTGATTAATATTTATAGTCAAATCCGACAAAAACTCTCGTACATTCAAGAATTTCGAGAATTTCAATGGGAATGTAGGAATTTGTATTACATCGAGTATAACGATAAGCTTATCTTTCGCGGAAATGTTGCGATCGTTAATTTCATTGTATAGATTTGAAATAGAAACAATGGGAAAAACATTGAAAGTTCAATTAAAACGTTATTACGCGTATGCCGGATTACTCCGTCGCGCAATTGCTTGGCGCAATTTTCAAGACCTATCGAAAGCTCGTTTCGTACCGCCGCGACGAAAAGTGTATGTAAAAACCGTTCCAACCTTTAATACATCTCGGAGGATCTCACGGACTAATGAGAGAAAAAGTGATTCCCTGTGTGAGGAGGCGCTCACGTCGTATGCTCGCTCACGTCGTTTTTTCTCGGGAAACGTTTCTGTCGCTTCTTTGGATTTCGTGCGTTTCACGACGAGAGAAAGAAAAGAAGGATCTTTTTTCTTTTTACTCGAATCGAATAAATCATCGCACTGTGATATAAGCCTTGAGCTAAAAAACCGTCTCGTCCATCTTGGGACTGTCAATAACGTAATTAAGCGAACGAAAAGCTTCGTAAAGTTGGAAATTTTTCATTCTCGAAACGAGGGAGAGTCTTTAATGAAATTTATGCCCGACGTAGAATTTGCAGCTTTGTGAGTTCGATTAATTAAAATTTTGCTCCGAATGCTTGACTATGTGAGAATCCAGGTATCTTATTTCTCCTATCGATCGTAGTATATAGTAGAACCCTCTCAAGCGTATATGTATGTCAGTGATACGATTAAAATAATGAATCTAGCTATCCTTTACATTGTTTAGGTCAATATGCCGCAACACAATAGCGGAATTATCGATTTTGGCACTGATAAATTCCACCCACCGACGTGCTCGCACTGCTCGTGCAAGAATACACACAGCTTCGCTCACACCGTTCTCTCTCTCTCTCTCTCTCTTGTCTTCTGCGACGAGGACATCGGTGTTTCCATGCCCTGGCCAAACGATCGGACGGTCCCTTAGCCCCGTACGTCATCGGTACGTTTTGGCATAAATTTCACCCGAAGACGCAATTTGCTTACCCAGTGGAAGCATCGGCCTCGTTTGCAAAGCCCTGGGACTGATTTGGACTATCGCTAATAGTTCGTATATCGGGTAAATCGTTGTTCTCTGCGGAGACGAAGAGAAACCTCGCGTGTCAGTTGGTTTGACGGAATATGAATTTTTTCATTCCATTACTGTTACTGGTACGGCAGTGAAGCGAGTCAGCCAAGATTATCCGCGCCAAAATCACAGTGAGCCAACAGTTACTAGAACCTATAATTTTTTGTCCTTCACCGATGGAAGCTTCGATCAGTCTCGAGTGATGAAAGTTGCTTGGCCCAATCGATGGTCTGCACATCGAGCGAGGAGGTCGAAATGTTTTTTCGGTCGAAGACTTTAATGGATAGTCGTGGAATCGGAATTTGCTCGTAGAGCACGAATGTCACATTCTTATTGTCGGTTTGTGGTGGAATTTATCGGGGAAAAAACGCGAGAGTTCACTTTCCTCGGACTTCCGAATCCGCGAGAATTTATCGCGTAGAATTATTCCTTGCGTTTTTTTCGCGTTTAACGAAATTTAGAAGCCAGGAAGAAACCGCAACGAAAACGGCTTAGCCACGACGCCACCGAATAATTTAATGACTATCCAACGTCTGTTGGACCCGCGTGGAGCAAGACTGCTAGCATATTAATGGGTTTCTTGTGTCAAAGCATGACTCGAGTCGGTTTGACACCACTACGGCGGCCGCCATGATCAAGCACACGTTAGTTATGTATATTAGATTCTTTGCTCCGTCCGACCCGCGCTGACCTTTACTACTGACGAAAGTGTGTTATATTCGTATTCGAATTTTGCAACCGAGAGAACTTGCAGCCAAGTGGTCCGGTAGCCAGATGGTGACCTATAATACCGTTTTCTCGAGACCGACGCGTACGGAACGTTCTTCAATCCGCATCGGAGTGCCAAAAATGCGGTAAGCGTCCAGGACATACGGTTGAATGTAGAACGAATTTTAATCATGAAACACATTTTGTCTGAAAAGGTTGAGAGTTTAAATATCCGACCGTTCAGACAGATTCGCCTCCATATTCATAACCCTTCCATATCCGACGGCGTGTGTCCTCCTCGTTCGTAAATCCGTCTGACCTGCTCGGGGTTGCATCACTGGCACAATCGTTGGAACAACAACGAGTTTATTAAAAAATTTCAAATACAAATTTCATCCACCTCGTTCTTCCGACCGATGAATTATTGAACGACGATCTGATATCGTGCTTAAATAATGATATACGAATGTTCAATTCTAATTAACTTCCGGCTGAACGGAAAAACGGAGGATTTGAGGCGATTACAATTTTTCATATGTGATTGGCAAACTTTAGAGTCGTTCCAACGTCTATCGTTGCATGGTCAAATATTCTCTGGGGCATCTAGGGAGATTTCGCGGTAGGTACCGATATTCGTACGATGACCTAGTTTCGACACAACGATAGTCAACACCGATGCCTATGCACACACTCGCGTCCCAGAATCAACTCTCGTGTCTACACGAGGATCGCCGTGTTGAATCAAAATTTTATGTACCCCGTGGGAACGTGTCGCCATCAAAATTACCACCAAAAATTCAGCGCGCACCCACGGGCCAGCGATAATTCTTGTTTCGTGTAGGTATACACTTCCAACAGATTATTGCGAACCATCCTCACGTCCGGGCTACATTGTATACAACACGAATAGCCAGTTACTCGATGAATTGTAGGGCACGCCATGGCCGCTGTACCGATTCTCTTCGCAGGATTAACACGGATTTTTACCTTTTTTATTTTGCCAATTTCATCCGATCGCGAAGAACCGTGCAATGTTTTTGTTGAAAATGACGTTTTTTTTTGTCAAGCGCGACAATGAACTCTCCGTAAGCATGCAATTAAACCTAGAATGCATCATCGTATAAATCACTAAAGCCCGAAATATGCGAAGATGGATCGTTCTCTGTGACGTGGATGGAAGGGGTTGAAAGCAGCGTGTATAACTCGTACGAACGAATGGCTTTAACACCCCTAGGTTTCAAAGCCGCATGTGGACTCCCCGTGGCATCCGTCAACTTCATCCCTCCTGGTGATTTCCGACTTGACTAGCTCGCCGTCTCTACTCCCCACCCCTCCCTCCCTCCTCTCCCCTTCACCGTCACCACCAAACAGGACGGAAACTGCATCGTCTCTGCACCACTGCAACGCCGGAGATGCACTCGGATCTTGTTCGCGATAAGTCCGCGCGTGGATTATACTGAATCTAGCTGGTGGCGGGTGGAGAGAGTACACCCTGGCTGCAGCATCTGACACATAGAAGTGCATATGTAAACCCTTGTGGGATCCGGACACCCGCATTTGATAGTGTTTGTATTTGCGAACGTGTGCGCACCAGGACCAATATTCACTCACTCGCGAAGATATATAAGGGTGGATTTATCCGTAGGTACACCCATCCACCTCCCGAATACCTCTATACCGAAATATTCCAGATACTTCGGCAAGATTGGCAATTTTTCTTTTCGATCGTTTATACCGATTCGCGAATCTCGTTCGAACGTTTGAATTAGAACGAACGGTAGCGTGCTATTCGTTAACGACGTAGCGGCGAACGTACTAGAAACTTGACAAATGTGGTTTACAGTTTACCACAGTGAGGAGTTGGTCCATTCAACCCTTGGTCCTCCTGGAACTAGCCCCCTTCCCACGATAAAATGCATTCTAATACGAACATAATTCGCTACAATGGCGCATCACAAAGACGGGGTGTAATGTAGGTCAATTCGGGGTGAAACTTCATGACTAGAACCACCTCACGGGGTTGGACGCGATGAAAGGAAGCGAGTAATAGAGCAACGACAAAGTCTCCTAGCTACACGTGATATACGTTGTGACTTTCATGAGAATCGTGTCATTGCAACCGCAAGAGGCGGGATAGGGGGAGGGGCAGGGGCGACGGTCGAGAGCGTTTCAATACCGAATCCTTCGGCAACGTGTTGCGACTCATCGATTTCGTCGCTGCCCTCGAAATTTTTCTTTATCATTCTATCCTCACACACACACACCCATACACATCAGTCAATCCACCGAGGTTCATTCTTTTACCCTCGACGGTACGGGGTAGCTTACCCACCTCATTGGGATTCCTATCTTTCGTAGAATCGATTATCGATGGCAACAAGTGTCGGCAGTGAGAGCTTAGAAGCTACGGCGTGAAGGAAGAGTGAGGGATGTGCCGAGGAAGAAGGATACTTGAGAATGACGAAGCTAAGCACCATTGACACGCGAGTACCACCCCTTGGAACGGAGATAGTATTTTTAGAACAATATCTTGTGAACGTCAGCGATACAACAAATAAAAGAAGAGTCGCATCGATCGTGTGACCAAGGCGTGAAAATGGGATACACGTAACGAATGAAACGCAAATTACAACGACGATAAAATATCCGAGTTTTTCACCCTCCCCTCTCCTCCGGAACAAGTAATAGCTTCGATTTGTCATTGGCACATCGATGTCACGTGGCAATGAATGACTACTGCCAACTTTATGATGCGTGTCTTCAATTCGTAATTCGGGGGTGGGCGGTTGATGGAACAACGGAAACAAAGGGCTGAGGTTGATGAAAAGACCGAGGGGTCTGGTGACGTGAGAATCAATGGTTGGCAGGTACCGTAAGAACAAGAACAAGAAAAAGTAGAGAGATGAAAGAATAAAGAATAAGAAAAATATGAAGAGGCAGTGAAGAGTAGCCGAAGGGAACGCTTGAAGTCGTTAAGAAAAGAAAAAGTGAGAGAGATGGAAAGGTCAAAGCACGAGACCAGGACGTGCTTGAACGAATACTCGACATTGTTCGCATTACAATCTGACCGTCGGGGTCTAGTGCTGTCATACTGGCTAGTTTCCTTGTCATTGGCCATACCCATGTCGTCGGAATCGTTTTTTTTTTCACTTCTTTCACTTTTGGGGCAATCGATTCCGCAAGGCAATCTCAGGAAGCTGTCGAGATACGAATTTCCACTGTACTCGATCTCATCTTCTCATACGTTACACCTTGGGATAATCAAATTCGTTCTACGTTTGTAGGTGATTTTGTTATCGTTCGTCTCACGACGTACCTCGACTCCTTCATCCATAAAGGCAAACGGAGCCGAGTCAAGAACGAGAGACGATACAGTGGCGAGTTGGAAGAAAAAATTTGGGAACTCGCCGTCGTCGATTCTTCCAAAGAAGAATAAAAAGGGAAAAAGCAGTCACGAGTCAGCAAATCTGGGGATTGGGGTTACTACGCGAGGCGAGCTCGTCGACGCGACCTAGCTATTGGGCCCGGGGGTAGCCGTCGGCGCACGACGACACTGTTCCCTCCTTCTGTGACGCCGTTAGAAATCGATCGGTCGCGCTTTTTTCCATTCACGAGATGAGCTTACGTGACGCGAATTACGTCAGGTATACGGTGCTTCGCGGTGTATCGGGAGAGGGGGGAGGGTTGATGGTCCACAGTGTTACATGTCTCGCGTGGACGTTACCAATAGTGATGCTGCTGCTTCCTATCCTAGTGTATCCTTATCGTTACCTCGCTTCCCTCATGGCTCTCTCTCTCTCTCTCTCTCTCTCTCTCCCTCTCTCTCTCTTTCGCTTTCTCTCTCGTTCTCTCTCTTGTCGAAGCCATCATCCGCGAACTAATCCAATATGTATAAGAACTGTCGCAAAATCATGCACTACGTGTCGCTGCAAGGCCTTTAGGATTAAGGCTACCGTAAATAAATCCTCCGTACAGGGTCAAAGAGAGTGAATGTGATGGAAAGTGCTGTCACCGCATATGCGATGTACTTCAATTTTCTTATTGCTCCTTACGTATTTTTCGACCTCGGTGATTATTGATAACTGTTGCCTTACCATTTTTTTTCGCCGCACGATAGCAATATTTTCATAAAAGGTAATGAAATGTGATTCGAGGAAACATCGATGACGAAATACTTGATAAACGTTTCATCGAAGTAAATTGAACGGGGAATATTTTTTTCGTTATTTTATATATATATATACGTGGAAATCGAATTTTTTTCTTACGGCCGATCGTTTCACTCGAGACTTTGATTATTGGGTACATTTGAGTACAATCGGTAGATCGATCGAGTCACCGGACGACGGCGGGTCCTTTGTCAAAAAAATCAAACCATCGCGAGTTCGACCCAAAACCCTTCACAATTTCCTATCTACGCCAGACAGGCCACATCTTGTCGAGAGTTTCGACGGTAGTCTTCCGTGTGTAGCGCCATGAGTGTTTATCGCCAGACAGAGTGTAGGTAGGGAAAAGAAATGAAGCGTAGCGATGCGAGCGGGTCTTGAAATGATTGCTGGATCAACCGATAAGGAGCAATTGTCCTTGTGAGAAGAAAAGAACACAGTAGGGATGAAAAAATGAGGGTTGGGAGAGTGCCACGGAGATCTGGCCCTTGCCTCGTAGAACAGACTTCTATCCCTTACGATATATGTGTGTACCGAAACAGGAGAGTGATTGAACGAATGAACGAGGTGTCACGCGTATCGGGAAGCTCAACTGCAGGCCCCAAGCTCAGTCTTCTCTTCCATTTACGTTTTTTTCTATTTTTTTGGCTTCTCTCTTTCCCGCTCTTCCGAAGTCTTTCTCTTATTTAATTCAAGACTGTGATCAAGGTCGAGACTGATTAATCAACGATCGCGTCACGATCAGAGAACATGGATTAATGTTTCATGCGACTTAACGACCGAACAAAGGGCATAGGGGCCATGACCTTCAAATAAAAATTCTGTCATTGTCATCTTAGATTAGTTCATTGATGATGACCTTGAGGCGAAGTTTAGCCATCATAGTACGAATCCATCGTTCAATGCGTTCTTCGCTCACCCTTGCGCCCTCTTGTCGTTTCGCACCCTCGCAGACGGTTGATCGTAAAGGGGTTGAACAAATGACGATAGTTTTAACACGGAATTCTTCAATCGAAGTTAACATTTCGCAACGATTAGAGATCATTCAAGGTAAAGCATTATTATCCTCTGGTATTACTATTTCCTAAAGGACGAAGGGTGTAGTGTTGAAGGGCGAAGGATCGCACGGAATAGAAAACGGCAGCAGGGTATCGCTCGCGGCCAACGCGTTGAAGCCGTTGAGATCTGACGGTACGTAGCCGTAGAGCGAGGAATTGGTAAAAAAGAAGATACACGCGGAAAAAAGAGGGTCGGAGGAAGCAGCAGCAGCAGCTTGAGGGACGAGGAAGGTGATGGGAGAAGAGCGTGGGTGAGCGTTGCGGTTCGGTAGGATAAAGGAGTGTCGAGCCGTTGGCGAGAGGCGAGGCGCGGGAAGAAGCACAGGAGGTAGAAAAGGAACCAGAGGAAAAGAGGAGTGAAGTACGCAGCGGGTCGGCTGGGAAACGCTGGTGGGGTCTATGGCGAAGGACGTAAGGGCGCCGATGGGGGAGGGTGGGGGGTGTAGGCAATGCGGGGGCTGCTGCCAGTCGAGACGAGGCCGGGGGGAGGGGGTGGTTTGCGTGGAGGGACTGCGCGGCAGTCGAGGCCGCGCGAGGGTTATCAGCTCAGTGCTGGGGAGCGCGGCATCGCGATGCGTCGGTGTTCCGTTGCTGCCGCACTCGCTGCTCGACGCTTCCTACTTCTTATTCGTTCTACCAAAAACTATTTGTCTTTTCTCGAATAATAACCTTAAATCCAACCGTCGATGATCGGTAATACAAAAATTGGGCGCGTTCTCATTCTCTCTATCGTACTCAACATAAATAATCCAAGAATTACAGCAAAGAAATATAATTATATACATAAATAAATAACAATAGAAAACTATACGGAAAAATCATAAGGGTAGTCGAAAGTGTCGTCGCAACTATTTAATCGGTTCTACGAGTCTTCCGTATCGGCTTCGAATCTAAGTCTTTAGGATATTTAATTTTCACAGGGTGTGCTCGTGCTGCATCCCTACGGAAAGGTTGTCCACGGAAAAACGCGGTTCGAACATCGCTCGGGTTTTCCTTAAATTTGATACTTCAATGAGCCAGCCGGTAAAATCGCGACGGGGAATAAACGGATCTGTGCAAAATTTACAAAGTCATCAATAGTACAAATCATTGAGTCATCGTGATTCCGGAACATCGGCGATTTGATTTTTAGGCAGACGCCCCGGTATACAAATAATATACGGTTCGAGCAGTGATTTCTTATTCCATCGAGTGTTAAAGAGTGCAACTGTGTGTACAGTGCGGGTGTAAACGGAGTTTTCGGTCCACGACCTTGTTAGGAAAAGTTCGCGGTGGTACGTCGTGCGAAGGCCGAGTCGCGGCGGTTGAATAGTGAAGCGTAGAGAAGGTTGGGATCGTCATGGCGCCAGACAGGGCCATGTGCTTCTCGTACGACAATTCTCCGGAGGATCGTTCGAGCCTTCGATAATCGTTGATTGAAGTGTTGACGACGAGTTCAGAATGGACCCGTACAGTGGTGGTTGGCCAATGTCCCAGGGTCATCAAGGGATGGGTCCGCCACATGGTGGAGGTGCGGGGGCTAGCGCAGGGACGAGATGTTGGGAAAGACCCTGTAGCAGATCGGGCGATCCATCGCCGATGCGACCGATGGATCACGGAATGAGATCGACCGAGGCTATGAGATCGATGGAATCGATGCGTTCTATGGATTCGGGTCGGCACCAGACGCTGGCCGATCAGATGCACGGTATGGACTCGATGAGATCCTCGCTCGATCATCATCAGATGCAGCAGCACCAGCAACAACAGCAACAGCAGCAGCAGCAGCAGCAGCAACAACACCAACAGGTGAGAGGTATGGAGAGCATGAGATCGAGTATGGATCAAGTACGTACGGAACAACCGAGGCCGATGGAGTCAACCGGGCCGATGCTGCATCATCCCCGTGCCATGGAACATCCCTGCCGTCTCATTGACCATACCGGTCACATGCACGATCATTGCCTCGGACACGATCACGGCTGTCATTCGGTGGAACACGTACCGAGACTCTTCGAGCATCGACCACACGAGCCGAATCTTCAAGGTCATCCAGGACGACCAATGCCAATGTCGTCCGAAGCCTCGTGTCGATCACTCGACCATCAAACGTCGCGGCCCATGAGTTGGTCCTGCAGGTCGCTCGAGCATCAGCCCGGTCGACCGTTGCCCATGGATTCGGTCATATTCGGCCCTCACACCCATCCGCTACTACCGAGATTACCCGGATCGGCAATCGCAGCTGCCGCCGAGAACGCTTTCCGGGTCAATTGTCCCGTTCACAGTCCATTTCGCTTCAGGTTCCCCAACGGTCTTCCCGACTGCCCTCATAGTCACCAGGTAATATCGTAGAAAATAAACAGCGACTAGTTCTGGAATTTACATTTTGTTTTCGTCTACGGGTCGTGACTATCGTAAGATGGAATTTTCAAGAACTACCTCCCCGAGTTTCCAGGCGATGGATCTATCGTCCCTTTTTTTCTTATCTCGCTACCCTTATCTCTACCGCCGATTACCCGAGCTACTTCGTGAACATTTACGAGAATGGTTGCAGAGGCTGAAGTAATTCGGTGGCTGGAACAGACACCACCCATCCTGAAGGTTAGCGGATAGTATAAAGCAGTGGTCGGCACACGACGTGTCATGTACGACGACACATGGAAAATTTGAATTTCTCATCGCTCGAGATAAGGATGTACGGTAGAGGCTTGCCATGATATCGTGATAGCAGGATACGCTGAAGGACACCTCAAAAGCATTAGATATGCAAAAGTTTACGAGAATACCCTCGGGACATTCGGAGAACTAGGAGTATCCCCGTTTCCCTCCCTGCCTTACCTTCAACCACCTCCTTGAGTCTCGCTTTGCCTCGACTTTACTCTCTTCAGGGCTGATGGAACATAAAAAATGTAAATACGAGACGCAGCGAGGAACCGCAGTGGTGGTAATACGGTCGGGCAGTCAGACGGCATTGGCTCCCCCGTTTTATCATCGCTCGTCACACGGGGTGGAGAAAATATCATTCTACATTTTTCTTCTTTTTGTCTTTGCTCCTCGGCCTATAAGCACCGGGTGGAATCCACCCTCCTCTACTAGTGAAACAAAAAATCTCATGTCGGTCAAGGCTTCTATCTCGCAGTGACACACATAGGTAAACGTAGCCTCTGGCACTTTGTGCCACCGAAAATCGAATCTAGAGGTCGCTGGGCGTAACGTCCAGGGTTAACACTTCGGGGTTGTGAATAAAATTTCCAATCGATTTATATCGCATTCATCCCATCTTCGTTCATCCCTTTGTTTTTTACAAACCCTCCAAGTAATTTAAAACAAATTTACGATCCTTATTCCCGAGGTGCAAAATATCTTATTCGCGTAAGGTAGGATTTTCCACATCGGGCTCGTTTCGTACATCTTTGAATTTTTACGAGGCATCCCAAGGAAGTTTTGGTATGCGAAACAGGCAAGAAATTCGTACCGGTGAAATCGATTTTTACTCGAATTCATCGAACGCTTTCTCGCATTGATGGTTTTTCCATTTGCCGCGGGTGGTGCCACAATGCGTAAGAATGGAAATCAGTACAAGAGTTCCTGATGGCGTTGACGGTGATGGGAGGTGGGGAGGGGTATATCGCGTGCGAAACTCGTTCCATTATGCAGGGGTTAGTGCGATCGAGAGCGAGCAAGGGTACGAGAGGGATGGAAGAGACCCTTACTTCGTTTTGTCGTCATGCCAGGTTGGTATCGTTACGGCTCGTTCGACTTTTCGATTTCGTGGCTACGATTTCTTCGATGAAAGGGCTCGCGCCCGCCTTCATTCACCTTTGCCCCCCCTCCCACCTCCCTGCGCAGCCACGCCCCATGGGATTTTACGGAAAGCCCATTACACCACGAGCCGAAAACTTCACGATGGGCACCCACACACATTCGTGCAACGAACCAAACATGGAAACATGGAAGTCGGAGCTGGGGATGCGAGGATCTTTACGAGATTCCAAAATACACATTTCTAGTCTTTCCTCTGTCTCTTTCTCTCTTCCCCTTTCTCTCTCTCTCTCTCTCTCTCTCTCTCTTTCTTTCTTTCACTCCCTCTCCCTCTCTATCTCTGTTTCTGTCTCCGTCTCTGCCTGTCGGGCTCTCTCTCTCTCTCTCTCTATATATATATATATATATATCGCGCGCACCGAAGCGCTTCAGCACATCAGTTATCAATCTAGTAAAGTGCTGGTCTCTGGTGTTCCCATCAAGTGCAGGCACGGGTACTCGTGAAAAAGCAAAATGAAAATGAAAAATATATAATTCGTATGAAAATTATATTGCGAGAATTAAGTGATTTCATAAATTTGTATTATGTCAATTATCATTCTTCCTTTAAATCAGGAGTGCCGGAAACGTCACCAAATGTACGCACCACACCCCAATGTACACACGTGCAATTGCCGAATTGAGAATTGCATTCTTTAAAGAATTGTGAGTATTCGTGCAATTCCAGTCCGAAGCAAATTTTCCAACCCATTCTCCATCTTTTACGAACCGTCAGAATTTTCACTCGAAGCCGGAAATAACCCAAAAACAAATACTCGATATTTGTAAAAGAGCAAAAAATTGAACAGGCCGATTTTAAATGTCGTCAAAATTGTATCATCCCTTAATATCGCGCCCCTTCCAGCCAAATTAATAACACGACTCGTATTAACCGAAACACATAAAATATTCGTCGGTTTTAAAGCAACGGACCACGAGTCCGTTTCAAGCCCTATTTTTGACGATACCATAATATATTCCCTATAATCGATTTAACCGCCTAATTACGTTCAACGCCCGGTGGTTTTCTCAAATGTAAACACGACTCGACGTTGGCATTCGTGATATTTGAGTCACCGATATACACCGGTAACCGCGAATCGGGCGGTTTCGGATTGTTAACATCCCTCGGACTCGTCATCCTCCCCTGCTTTCAATTTCATCCCTCGATCCAAATAGCGAATTAGCCGGCTGTTTACGGTCGGTCGCAGTTACAAAGTAAGGACGTCGAATTAAACGCTCGATATACCATTCGCCTGAAATCGGATCCGTGACGAATTCGTCTCAGGATTTCAGTGACGTTCATGTTCGATCGACACAAACAATAAGAGGGAATCGTCAACGAGAAATTGTGAAATTGTATCGCGCGTATAAACGCTCGTGAAAGTACGACGAACGTGGGGATACCGCTCGATCGTTCGTACCTAACATAGCCAAGGGATCGTCGAATAGCGTGTAATATATATTGATGGAATACCAACGTATACGGCGAGCACAATGGTCGCATGCTTCACCTGAACGCAGCAGGATGGATTCGCATTAACGTCATCGACACTCCGCCAATCTTAGGCACGTGGGTCCTACTGGAATAATATATACCTAACTGATATAGCTACCCAGGCGCGGCATATCTACCTAATACCCGTCGAGAACTCAAACCCCCGTAGATCCTACCAGGGTCTCCGCCCTTTCTCTCTCTCACTCTCTCGGTCTCGCATTTTCTCAACGAAACGTCAAACGCACGATGAATTCATCGATTCGTCGCGGCTTTTAAATTCGCTCGATTTCGCACGGATGCCCGAGGTTCTTCTTATTCATTCCCTTCTTCGACTTTCTCGTTTATAACCCAAAGCGATCCGTGGACCATTAATCGTGAGTGTGCCATTTTTTCTTTGAAAGTTCGCTTATCAGGACTCACTTTAACCGCAGTTTGTATTTGCCTCGTTATTTCATTCTTACGAATGAACTTGTCGCGCGAACTTGTATTTCTCCGAATATACGGAACGAGAATATTTCCTTGCCAATTGTGATGCACTATTGTGGCCGAGATTGTTAAAATTCGTTGAAAAAATTTAAGTTTCTCGACTCGTCGAAATCCTTTTTACCGACATTCTCGTTAGTTTTTGTTTTACTAACTTTTTTGTATTTTTTCTAGACATTTAGGAGATGTTGAAAAAAATTATATTGATCGACTCGTCGAAATCGTTCTTATCGACGATCCCACCGGCATTTTTTTTAAACGAGTTCCTGAGGGTGCGATAAAGGGAAAATAAATGAGTTCGAATAAAGCCCGTGTAATTTTTTTTTTTTTTGTCGAGTAGCTCGATTTCTTCTCCCAAGACCATCGATCTCTTGAACTTATCGAGCTACTACCGGGTCTACATCGATGTTGAAAGTTAAGTTGGAATGATCGCGGACACGGCGTATCGGAACGATATGTCGAAGCACAATAGTAACGGCGTCGTTGGAATTCGACCGATCCATTAAATTCCTACCACCCCCGCTCGAACACGGATAAATGGTGGGCGTCACGTACGATGCACACATACACCTATATATATATATATATTTCTATATGTAAACCATGAATCGGAGCTACTTTAGATCGTTGGACCGTGCCAGAGTCGATTTTATTCCCCAAACGAGTATGGGTTGCGGACGAGCGCACGACTGCAACGTGATAACGTTTTGTCGCGTGTGACGCTAGACCGATGAGATTTCAGGTTGTGCGAGACAGAGATGGAGTGGACAACGTCGAATATACGAGTTCACCGCACGAACGACCAAACTCTCTCTTCATCTTTCTCTCTCTCTCTCTCTTTTTTCTCAACCGCCCTATTTTGGATTTTGCACTCTCACCCTCGACCCTCTCTCGGGGTGCCAACACAAAAATCTATCGTTCACCGATTTCCACCGATTAATCTTTCTAACCGCCTTCCAAAGCTTCGCACGTGATGCAATATCGGTTTTCACGATGAACTCGCGTATAATTGAACTTTTCGGCGAGAGTTGACGATGTTTTGGGCGCAAAGAAATGAAAATTTGCGCGAATAATGATTCATCGAAGTTTTTAGACCGGACGACAGAAATTAGAGCATTGATTTAACGTTTTTTTGTAATTAGACGAATCGCCCGTTCGAGGACTTTGTCGGAATCGACGGATAAAATCCCCCGTCTATATGTTCGCGAACAATCCATAATCCTTTGGAATTCGGTCAGGGACGATTTATCACTGCGAATTTATTGCGGGAACGATTGTTCGATATCCGTATCAAGGTCTGTGATACGCGTTTGGGTTTTCGAATATGTTCGATGTAATGGCCGGTTTAAACTCGTGTAAGGGACGTTCTTTTTTGTAAGAAAAAAGTTCTTGTCTCCTACGACTCCTAGTTGTCTTCGTAGTTCCCCTGTAGTCGTCAAAAAGAAAGTACAGTGGTATCTAATTTTTTGAATTTTATTCGTCTTATTCTTTTCTTTGCGTATATTTTATCAAAATAAAATCGGGCGGTACGTCGAATTTTTCAATTTTTCGTTGAAACTCGTGTGAATTCTTTTTTCATCCGAAAAATAATTGTAAAATGATAAACAAAAACAAGCAAAAAATAATTTTCCGAAAATTTCAATATTTTCAAAAGCCACGATAATCCCGTGAACCGTGAGCATTTCGTTTACAGGTTTATCTTAGAAGTTTTTTGATGCGCGAAGAATGGTTCGGCAGGAGAGAGGAAAGAAGATTCTTGGTTACAGAAATCCCAGGGGTCGATTTTTCTCGTGACGACTCGGTAAAAAGAAAACGATGCCCTGTGTATGATTGAGCAGCCCCGGAAAATAGGGGGGGTCAGAGAAGTAAGGCGGTCGTGGGAGTTTGTTCGTAGAAGTTTAGGAGAGGAGAAATAACGTTGAAAACGAATGGACCGAAGCGGGAAGTGTCGAGAGACCAACGCTCCCCCCTCTCCTCTCCACCCTCCATTCCCTCCCCCAGCCATCCAAGGACTACCACGGAGGAGCACAATCTGATTTATGATCCGAGTTGGCGTGGCTATACACCTGTAATGTATCTATCGAAAATACGGTGCTTGAACGTTTTCACACGTGTTTTACTGTACAATGAAAAGTGAACACTCTCTGCCCCTCCCTCACCCCACTACTCGCCATTCTTCTTCGCCAGGCCTTCATATAATGGGATTGAACGAGCACATGTTTTTATGGACAGAGTGAAAATAGCGCAGGATGCGTTGGCCACGTGTTTTAGGGGCGAAGCTTTCATTTCCATAAAAATCCGTAACTATTCTCATAAAAAAGAAGTATCAAATGTAAAACCGTTGTGTTGCAGGAATCCACCTTAAAAATATTTTATGTGTATTTGATATAAATAATATATAAATGTAATCAAATCAAATATATTTTGCTGACGTCGGTGTCGAGTGTAAAATATATATTTATATTTAAAGGCGACGGCGTGTACGGATACCTCGTTTTATAATCTCACGTTACGCAGTTTACGTTCGGAGAATTATGATGGTTGCGCGCGCACCCAATCACCCGAACGTTGATGAAACAAGCAGTAATTAGTCGATGCGGTTTTAGTAATTTTCGGTCAGCCATTATCACGTTTTACGATCGATAGAATGATCGCAGTGTCATTTTTCACGAGATAATGTTGTAATTAAACGAACGACTGGTTTTAGTAATGTAGTTGCGTATTGTTAAGGAATAAAACGATGTTTAATGCGCGAACATCTGAGATCGACCGCGACACGTACGACTATGACAGTAAGGAGAGAGGAGATTATCGATAGTTTAGTCGAACAGCTGACCGTCCTTAAACAAGCAAAAAACTGGGTATCGTTCCTTTGCCAAATCGCTGTGTAAGTCGAAGGATTTCGTCTCCAACCTCGTTTACGTTCGACGAGTGAAAATAGGGTCGGGTCGTTGCGGAATCATAAACCGAACATCGTCTCCGAAGGGTACGAAAAAATAACCGTGTGAAAAAAAGTCGCTTCATGCATAAAATATATATGTGCGCGTATGCATCCTGTGTGAAACCAAATTCCATTAGATTTATAGGTTATACGTTTTATTCCAATCTGAATAATGCATAACCTATAAATTTTATTTACCCTCTGAAAAACAAAAAATAATTGACCTCTCGTGACATCGACCTTTCCGCGAATTCAGCCCCCTCGCGCAATATTTTGCCAATTATACAATTTTTCGATGGAATATGTGTCAGATATAAAAAAAACACACACACACACACAAAAAAAAACTATATTTTCACAGGAATTTTTGTATAACCTACAAAATTTGTTTCCATCCTTTCAAACAAATTAATTGACGTCTCGTGACTTCGACCCCTTTCGTGAATTCAGACCCTTCGCGCAATATTTTGCTATTTATACAATTTTTTTCGACGATATATATGTCGCATAGAAAATAAATATATATATTCGTATAGGACTTTATTTTTGTTCTCATCGTCGAGTACCGACGGTAGAAATTCCTCCGCGTCGTCTCTTTTGCTCTTTGGCCTCGATCCTTTGATCGGTTTCCACGAGAATGCAATGGTACACATAGTATATGTTACTGTATGAAATCGATGACCGACTTATTCAGTCGATCCTTTACTCTCGCATTGCCGGCAATATATTCAAATATACGACTGGATATAAGCGTAGATGACATTGTACGGCGCAAATAGGCCACGAGAGGGCGGGAAGAGCGCTAGTCAGACAGAGAGAGAGAGAGAGCGATACATTCATACGTAAGAAAGATGGTCCTTTATTTCCTTTGTCGCAGTTGTTTGCCGCTGCTGCGAGCACGCCCGTTTCCTCGCATTACGCTGTGAATATACACACGGAAACAATTTGAATATGCAAAGACGACGAACGAGGCTTATATTTATCTCCTCGGTCTCGTGCAAGCTTACGAGAGCGAGCGAGTGAGCAAGCAAAATAAAGAGAGAGAGTAAGAAAGTATGAGCGAGTAGTCAAGCGCGCAGCGGGGTGGAGGGAGTCACGTGAGTTCTGTTACCCAGTGAGCCGAGAGCGGTCGGGAGAGAAACTCCGACCGTCTCCCGACGACCTCTCGCGACTTTGCTGACACAGCGGAGAAATTTCATCAGTAAAATTGCATAGAAAGGAGAAGATAGTGAGTAGTGAACAAATTAAAAAAAGGGATAAAGAAGAATTGTGAAAAAGCTCAACGTTGAAACTCACGGTACAAGAGTGCGTACTGAACGTCCGTCGCGAGTTCTCTCATTCTCTTCCCGACATGTTTGTGTCAACGTTTATTTAGCGTCGACGAATTGTCCGACGACCCCTAAAAAGTCGTTTCAGAAGTTCGTTGAATTTTTTCAATTATAGTGCTTTGCCAGTTCGTTAATTTCCGTAAAAAGCAATATATTATTTTAATCACTAAAAAAAAAATATATATATATGTATGTACGAAAATAAATTATGGTTAGCGCCACGCGTTTGTCGAATTTAATTTTAATAAATGATCGTTGCTGGAAATTTTTTTAAAAATAAAAGCAAAACTCCCATTTTCCATTCGTCGTAAATTTGTCCAGGAAGGTGTGCCACTTTATCCCAGAAAAATCCCTCTAAACGGTAAGAATCACGTCGTACGATAGCTCGATGCAAAAACAGTCGCGCGTCGTATCGTCAACGTTGAACTCTACCTCGTTGAAGAAAATTCCTCCTAAGGGTAGTAGCTTCCAATTTCCGCAGCACCTTTCCCCTTATCCTCTTGCTCCACGCACGATAAAGCCAAAACTCTTTTCACCGACGATTCGTAAGCTTGCCAAACTTCCATGTTCGAAAATTACATGCAAATGTTATTCGCATACTCCGATATATATATAGGTACATAATGTCTATATAGAAGAAAAATATACGATGCTACGTTCCTGATAGAATTTCCCAGTATCGTGACCTCCCTCGCTGCAGAGGTCGCTCTAGATATCTACAATGTTTTGAAATTCGACGTTTATCTCACTCGTCGAGTATGACCCCGGGGCGGTTCGACTTCTTGTTAAACCCTCCGAACATTTATCATCCATAGTGGAACATGGGAAAGCAGGTTTCATGTATAAATATACATATATACGGTACCATGCCGATTTATAACTTGACCTTTTTTGTTATTGTCTCGTGTTAGCATCGAAAAGAGTCAAGGGTGAGTTTATACGAAAGAGTTCTGTTATTCCGACGCGAAGAAGCTGTGACGTTGTACATAGTACGAGAGACCCCTCAGGGTCGTTCGATAAACGGACGAGTTAATATAGGTGTACCATAATCAACCTTACCCCTTCTCCTGTGCCCACCCCTCGCTCTTTTCGTACCTACCCCCTCACCAGCCTCGGAGCAATGTTCGCTCGGAGGCTTTTCCTCGGCTAATTTTGCCATTCTTCCTTGTATTATACGCTGTTGCGCCCCTTTTGTCAGTTTCTACCTATACTTTCGCTTAGCTCGAAGCATACAACCGATTAATTGCTCACGTTGGGCGGCTACCCATTGTAGCATTGTTGAGGATATCGTCGGATTTATATAACGCAACTTGGCGGTTTTCATTATTGTGCTTTTGAGATGAGATAGCGGCTTAGCGGTCGTACCCGTGCTTACCAGTCGAGACAGTTCTCGCGCGAATATTCGAGCAAGGTGGTCGTCCGGTAAATTACTGGTTAAATATTGAAATTGGGGTTGGGGATCTGTTTCTAAAAGTTTCAAGGAGTTTTTATCGTACCTCTTTGAAAATTTATCGTTGCAAAGTTTCCTGGTTTAACGGAGTTGATGCGGAAGAAAGCAACTAGTTCATGCTTCTGCTGCAGAGTCGCCATTATGCAATATTTTTCACCACTTTTTTCTGCTGGATCTAGTTCGTGCCATTCAGTATCACGTGGTCGAAAATAAAAATATTTTCTCGAATACATTATAATTTATTAATTTTCTTAAACATCGCTTTACAAAAAAAAAGCTCGATAATCAGTTGCTGTCATTTATTTTCCTCCGATGACTTTAATGAGGTCATTGTAATTAATAAATCCCTATGGGTCGTGCTGGCCTACAACATTTATAAAATATCGGACTTTTCAATAAAATCTCTTATCTCGACGGTAATCACGTCGACGTTTATTATTATCCGATAAATTTAATGAGGTAATTACTGTCGGATTAACAAAGTTCTAACCTCTAAACTAAGAGGATCGTGGTTTATGGTTGAGCGAACAGTAAGGATTGAATGGAACGAGGCGTTCCTCTACTGTTGCGATGCTTTTTTGAATTTGAACGAAAATTCAAGACTTTCGTTAATTAACTAACATTACACGCTTCTGTCTCTGCCCCGGTACTAATGCGGTATGCGATTGTAGCGACATAGCTCAACACCCCTAACATTAGTACCGGTGCTTCCCGCTTGCACTCATCAGCGCCAACCGGAACAACCCCGGCACAATGCGAGCTTTCAGACGAATAATTTTCATGACCAGCAGCCGAGGTCACTCTTCCCACTGCTGCATAATTATCCTCGGGTAATATAATCTATGCGGGATTTCGTTACAAAAGCATCGTTACGTGGAAGCATACATTAGTTCCACAGTTACGGAATAGGCATTGTTCACTCTTCGCTCCTCCCACTATTTGATCATTCCCGCACACGATGAACTGAGGGTGGTAAAAAAAATTGCCTTCCGGGCATTCACGAATTCAATGAATGAAAATTATTTCGGAAGGTCAATTCATCGGCGTCAACTCGGGGTCGACTTGACTGAAATTTTCTTTGTTAAGCGCACGGTTTATTTGAAATGAAATATATAATGACGACGGAAATTTTGAGAAAATTGTTCATTGTGGGCTGAATTTTGTCAAAATGATTGAATTTTTTTTATATTTAACCTTGAAGCAAGTATTGAATACAAAAACTTCCGACGACCTGACAATCTACAAAAAAAACTTTTTTTGTTGATAGTTTTTAAATATTCCATTTGTTGCTGAGTAAAATGATAAAATTGTTATACGAAAATTCCGCATGTTTCGTTAATTGTTGGAAGATCGCGAATTTTACCCTCTATTTTTACGCTTTATTTTACCCTCTCATTTTCTTATAAACTGTAAATTTTGTTTATCCTCAACACACGTAACTTCGACACGAGAGACTTTATGAAACGTAAAAGAAAAAGATTTTTCATTAAATCCTCAGTTAAAGCTGTCTCATCTTCGCGAGCTCTGAAATATTTTTATTACAAAAAATCTTGTCCCGAGATTCGAGAGGCGCGGATATATTTAATTACAAAATAGTTGCCGGATTATTTAATAAATATGCAATGCGGACAAAAAAAATGAAAGCAGCCAATCTCTCCCTCATTTCCATTTGGAATATTTCCAGTCGAGGTAGCTTTTTCGCGATTCTTTTTGTTCAGGCATATTTAAATTATAGATAGTGCCATCAATCCTTCGTCTCGACGAACGTGGAAGAGGCACGTATAGCAATATCATTCCATTTTCACGGTAGAACGAATAGTGGAAGAGGAACCGATAATCCGTTGCCCCTCTCCTCCAGATTATCCTGATCTGGTAAAATCTCTAGTAGAACGTCAAATGCACAGAGCTCGTCCATCATTGACTATATCTTCGATACAATGTCGAACCTTCTCCCTTGAATATGTCTCGTTCTATTCATCTAGATTTGACCGTCGGAATGAAAACGAGGTCGAAACGAATTGCCGTGAGTGCGGCATCGATATTTTTTGCAATTTTCCTAATGCACCGTGTGTCTGGTCGACCCTGACTCATCGGCCCTCTGTCTCTCCTACACGCGGTCCGATAAACATGATATATCGAGGTACGCGCACGATCAAAGCATTATAAAGCGATGCCGCGACTGCATCGAAGATTCCGGATATCCATTGTGGCTACGTGTTCGCCGAACCGTAAACTTCCGTAAAAATTACAAGTACTTTCCCCGCGTAACGTTCCGAGCTCTATAATTGAATCTCTGCACTGGGAATTACCTCCGATAGACCCGAACGAGTAGAGCAAAGCATCGGGTAAACTTTCTGCATAGGGGAAACACGAAAAAGTACTCCGAGGGTCACTTCGTGCTGGCACGGAATGAACAGACATTTAGCGCGCTCGTTCTTTTTATTCGAGTCGGCAACTTTCGATTCTAATTTCGTAGAACTTTCCAAAGTTGACGCTGGTCGTGTTCATACAATTTATGTTCGACTGTAAAACAGTGATCGAAGCGAAAGGTAATCTAAATAAAAAGTGATTATCGATTGTGGCTAATTATTGGCCAACATTGACATTTATATTTTTAATTAACTTCCAGTTCTTGGGCTTTTTTTATAGATTAATCGTACCAGTTGAGAAAATTCGATGAACTTTTTCAACACCAAGGGAAAAAAAGCTTGGGCATGTTTGCAGTTGCCAACCGAAACGAAGTTTGCTCAATTTCTGTTCGAGAGTCTCAACTCCTAAAATAAAGGTCCCACGTACGTTAGCCCGATAATCTTTATCGCTGTTTCCTCCAATTTTCCACCCATCTTTTTCCACGACTTTACGTCTCGGTCGAGATTTCCCACGAACAAATTGAAAACGCTCGACCGCGAGTGGGTGTGTAGCGTCGACAATTTGGTCGGAGCTTTCGCTATCACGGCAATTCCGTGACTGCGACAGACTGGAAAGGACGACAAGCTGGTCTGACCACCGGGGGTCTTCATTATTCACAGCGCGCGAGAGGGAAGACGGAACGAGAGTGATAAAGGGAAAAGGGATGAGGGGTTGTTGTTGGCTCAGCGTAGGCGCCGTGCTATCCTCAATAGAATACATCAACGCGGGTACAAAGCTGAAAGAGGGGCGCGAGTGTATACCACCCGGGTCATGTCCCACCCGTTGGACGACGTTCGCATATTCCCATATTGCAGTCTCGGGCCATCTACGGTCTCCGCGCTATAGAGGAGTGTCACTAGCAAGCCACTGTCATTCCGGGATCGCAATGCGACGCTAAAAGATGCTACGTGGAATAAAGAAATCTGCGTCGCGAGCCGACCGCAGCCGTGATATGTGCTACCCCGTCGTTCCTTCGTGAACCGGCACGTAGACTTCTATCAGTCGCTCTCCATCCAGTCAAAGGAAGATCAAGAGAAGATGGAGAAAAATTGAAAGCCACATGTCTGGCACGACGTTCATGGGCATCGTTCGTGCCTCACTCGATGTTTACATTTATTATTCGAACGAAGGTTCACCGTTACCAAATCCAAGTCCTCGCAGGGATTTTCCGTTGTGGTTACAACCGGATACATTGCCGGTCCGAGTCCTAAGTACAAAAACTGTTAAATCTAATGGGGTAACCAAGAAAAACTGCCATTAGGCTTATCGTCGTGACTTATCTTTGTTTTAGTATCTTCATCCCGAACCGTTACACCCTCGTGACTCGTGACCTTGAGCGAAGGACGCAAAGCCAACCGAACCGGATGGTTCGACCCAAGCTTGGGGTCTCGCGTACGAGGGTCTGGATCGTGGCCAGCCACATTTCTCCCACGTTCACTCTACCATCACCCTAAGGTGATTCGAGGTCACCTTCAGAATTCCGAGTCCGGTCTCGTCATCGCTATATACGCTATATGCCACGCTATTAGTTTGCATGCTACGACGCATATAGAGCGAACGATGACAAATTTGTGTAGAAAGTCTGTTGAGGGACCTGCCATCATCACAACCTTCTGGATATTTGTGTCATTGTACTTGGCTACTTTTCTCGAATTTTTTTCCCCACACTGGCTTATTTTCTCATAAATCGCCCACCCTCTAATCTTCCTGCTCGGCACATGCTATCGGACACTCCGAGATCTCCAAACATCCGAGTGTTGTCGGTACTTCGATGTTACCTAACTATCGGCGCATGCCCGGTCGTCCCAATTTCATCTAGCTATCGCCTGGGTGACCTTATTCCGGGATTCCGCCACCCAATATACTCCGAATCATGTATATGTACTTCACTCGATCGTCATCGTTCCCTTCTGCGAAGAAATTTCCGGGTCGCTATATGTAAGAGATCCTCGTTAATCCGACGAACACGACGAGGAAAAGTGGCGCTCACGTGTTCTAAGTTCGCGCGTGTGTGTGTATCAACTGTGTGTGATGCAGCGGAATGAGACGAGAGATGAGGAGAAAAAGTCGTTTCAGGGACGTCGTCAACGTCCTTTTCCTGGCTTCTTCTCGGTTGAACGGGAGACTTTCTCTCTCTCTCTCTCTGGCTCTCTTTCTCTCTCTCTCTCTCTCTGTCTCCCTCTTTCTTTCTTGCTCGCGGGCATATCGATGCAGTCGGCTTTTACCACCGTCTACGAAGGTATGTAGCGCTGTTACGACAGTCGTAGTAGACGACAGCGATGCATGCCAGTTGAGGATTTCCATACGAGCTTCACTAGTCTCTTGTGTGACAATGGTGAAGACCCGGAGGAATGTATAAACCACACACACGAGCTTCCTTCTCGCTCGCACCAACTGTCTCGTCCGACTATTATTGCTGTTCCGAATCCCCCACGGCGGATATACAAAATGAGGTATGACGTGTATACCGCGAGAGGAAGAGACTCAACCGTACGTTGAAGGAAAAGCAGCGAATTGGAACTTCGAGCTCCGGATGATCACAATTTTCCCATTTTTTTTCGCTTTTAACCGTCAAATACCGAACAACGGGAAGCAAGGCTATAATATTCGTGCTGTACGAAAAATTTACGATTCTGCGACCTCTCTGTAAGATTGTTTTCAATGAAAAACAATCTCGACCCCCTCAATATGCCAAAAATCCAAAATGGTGATCCATTTTCGGAGTTTGGATGAAACCGTGGTGACGAAATTTTGTTGTCCTCTAAAAAGACTTTATAGCGGGGTTGCGGAATCGGAAATTTCCCACAGGCACAATTATGATACGCTTGTTCCTGGTTTTTAGCCCCTTGCCAATTAAATGTTGAATAAAAACACGAAAATTCCCTAATTTTACCAACTTTTGACCAAAGTTTTCGAAACAACCGAGGACAAATATGTTATATTTAAATTTTTCGAGAAATTCTCTATCGCCGAAAGCAGCACTCTACGAAGTTGTCTAGCGTAAAAAAAAAGTTGATCAACCGTCGAACGCCTAAAATTTCAAGCCTTGAGGAATGTATGCACCTCAAGTGTAGATATATTACGTCCGATACAATGGACGATAGCTAGGGTTACGACGTGAGCGGATGGGTGGCCCAGGATCGAATGACAAACGGGGGTGTATGCGACAAGCGGTTCGGAAGCACGCAGCATGATAGGGTTTACGAGTGCCCTCGAATGTGTTCACTGGGATCTCACGTTTTCTCTTTGCAGCTCACATCGCACAATCTCCTCTTCCACTTCAGGCTTTTTTTTCTCTTATCGAGCAAGGGTTTTGCAGGGCGAAATGTTGGAAGTTGACGCGAGTCATCGAATGCGGAACATAAAATCGACGGACACGATCTGGATTAGGATGGAACGGTACAAATTTTATCGGTTTCGGTGAAATAAGTCATGCGTGTGTTCGTCTCTATTATACGATCCAGGATCGTAGCTAAATGTTTTACTGCGCTTACGACCTTCCGTTATAACGAGTGGGTGACTATAGTAGCGTGTAAACTTTTCCAATTCGTTTGGATATTCACAGTTAAAAATTGATCAAATTGTCATTCTGATTTAGCCCTGAAAAATGTAGGAATCCTAAAACCTACTATTGATGGCGACACCCGTGACCAACTGGGCATCGAGCGTATCGCCTCTGTCGGCGAGAATCTCAATTAAGGCCGTGCACACTATCCACGTGCTATATATGCATAGCGTGTACGCCGTTCATTTCGTGGCGTGCATACCATTCAATGACAATATGGCCGCGCTCACACGTGCCTGACATCTCGAATGTTTCTTGACTGTTCTGTCGTGGAATCTATTTCATATCGGACTTTTCGAACCACGTTTCCAACTATATCTACGTTGATAAATTTTTCTATTCGTGCTCGAAATTTCTATCCTCGACGTATTTTTATAGGGAACAAATAATATTTCGCGATCTTGAACCACTTCGTACTCACCTACTGTCGGCTCAATGTAGAAATACGATGGTTAGTCGATATTTCGAAGAAAGATTATACGAGCGACTTTTACGATACATGCGCTCCAATATCGCTTTACGCCGGCATAGCTATTATATATTGTCTGGTATCGGATCCCCTGGAACGTTCACTCTCGGCATCCGAGAGCCCAAACAGGCCAAACCTTACGAGTCGTCGAACAATCGATATACATCTCGAACTTGTACGATCCGCAATCAAAATTCCACTGTCATTATTCTCAAATATTGGCACGAGCCGTGGCTTTCCACTAAAAATTGATGACAAGAAAAAAACAAACTTTAATAGGAAGTTCACAGCCAAAATATTAAAAAGTAAGAATAGAGAAATCTCCCGATTGCAATTGTCCAGCAGAAAAGAATTTCAAACTTTTAACAAATGTATTTTGTGATAAACGTCGAGGGTGAATCTTCAAATTTTCCACCACTCGAAATACGTGCCAGACCATGAAAATAATTATGTACGAATAATAATAATAATATTTTCGACGTAAATGTTCCCCCAGCTTTTTGTGGTTTGAGTTTGAATGGCTTTTCAAGTGCTTTTAAACAGCGCGAACATTATTCAACGTAGGAATACGCCATGATGTAAAAATGACTCTCGGTGTTAGCCTCCGCGGTAAAGTGGACACATAGAAAGAGAGAGAAAGACGGAAAGAGAGAGAGGCCTTGTCCACAAATGGACCTTTGTCTCCTATGAACTTGGACTCCCGTTGATTGTTAATTAGCAGGGATACCACTTATCCCGCGGGACGGTTGAATATATACGCACTTTATTCGGGGAGAACCACTATGAGCTCGTCTTAAGGGACACCTAGTTATAATTAGAGCGAAACAGGGGGCCTCGCGTCACCTTCTCATATCCTCGTGGTCATCTCTCGTCGAGTCGCTCGGGACTCGGTGTTATTAACCGAGTTTCCACCGGAGTAACAATTCGCATTGTTTCGACAATCCTCCAGGTGAATGGAATCATCAGATTGTCTCGATTATTCATTAACGCTTTCATTCAAATTATAGAATTAGTTCGAAGATAAATTTTTGAACGAAGGCACTTCTTTCTCATACTTGAGTAACGGATAAAGATCGATTTAATCGAGAGATTATCATTAGGGATGAAGAAGCTATAACGCAATTGAAAAATGATTCTTTGTAAATTCAATAATATTTTTAAATATAATTTTATTGGTCGATTAGTTAATCAATAAATTAATCGATAAATTAAATTTATCAACGCTTCAATAACTCGTCATCGAGTAATCGGATCGTACGTGACAAAAAAAACTGTCAATGTTGTCAAACGTATTGGAAAATATGAACGCGTGTCGCTGGTGTTTTAAACGAGCGTTTCATTTCGTTTAAGATCGATGACCAATCGGAAATGGTCAGAAGTGACGAATTATTGGCATACCTCAACGTCTCTCGGCTTGGCATATTCCATGAGCCATTCCAGTTGTGGAATATGGTCAATAACTGTGGGACACGGGTCAGCAACTGTTCTGTGTATTAATTACACCGAATTCTGGTTGTTCAGGTTTCGGTGACGGAGTTACCGTGACCATTTTCGGCCGACTCGTTCTGCCAGGCATCAATTCGCCGACGGAAAATCGTTATTTACGCCTACTGGCAGAACCGACGAATTAATAAGGATCTCACACCCGTACTACGAACGATGTGGCGCCATCGATACCGTTAACCCAGTTGCATATGACAATGGTCTCAATGTTCTTTCCTCCCCGTGCACCCACCCTCGTTGTGAAACTGATCAATTTCCATCGGATTTCATTCACCGTCGAGTCTTCACTCGCCGCGAATATCACGAGTGACGGACATGAATAGAAAAAGCTACAAAAATCGCACCCACCAAAAGTCGAGAAGCGGAAGCGCCGTTCATTTTTTTCTGATCCGTACGCCGCTGCAAAAAGGAATTAAAAAATCCTTGAAGCCGTATGAATTATCCATCCACGGATAAAAAAACATGCATGAGAATTCATGCGCAATCTCCCTCGTATAATAAATTCGGGAACGCGAAATGGCGCTGCGGTCAGCCCACATTTTATATTAATCAAGCTTATATATTATATATATATTTCTCTACATACGCGCATACATTTTTTTTATTTTGCATTTTTCGTGCAACGCGAAAGCGAGTAGAGGAGACACGGAAAACTAAAACGTCAAGGCAAAAATATAACTGCGAAAGCATACCTGATAGGCCAACGTATGCGCCCAGGACAGTGGCCCATAGCTACGGTTATTTATATTGCATTAGCGACACGCCATTACAAAAGGCCTATATATTCATAGCCTGACGGAATATTTCTCGTTAGATACTCGGTATATATATATATATATACCGTTATATATATGCAACAGACTGCTTTCGGCTGGATCTTGTGCACTATCATGAGCTTACAGTAGGACGAGGAGGTGCGAGTGAACTTGATGACGATATAGATGTCTGGATGCGTGAATTTCTCGTGAGAAGCAGAGCGAAATTGGATAATACCGAAACTACCGATGGTGGGATACATGCGCGTCACGTCCTCGATCCGTCATATTAATAGGTGTATTAATGAACCTATGGAGCTTTGTACGTGATAACGCCGTCGTTCCTGTTTCCATGAATCGTATATGCCTCAACTTGTGCCGCATACCGGGATCACAACGTGTTGCAACAACCATGACTTGCCATTATCTAGGAAATTGCAGGTGGCGACATCATCACACGTATTTCCAACGCAATTGACGTTGCCGCCATTTTGTTTATTATTTCGAGCATGAATTCTTACTAAGCTGGGAAAAAAACCGGACTAATAAGGTCCATTCTGCTGTGGTCATCATTGTAATTATTCCATCCCTAGGGTCTCCTTGGGCAAGATCATTTAATTCTTCTCTCAAGATTATGACGGAATTCGTCTCGAAGAGAGTTTTTGGGGTCGATTTAGCGACAGGGTAGCCAACGAATGTCACTTATCTCGGCTCGTTCCGCCAACTCCGAGGCACCCCCTGAGAAATCATCCAATTCTCCGAGCAAAGGACGAAGGAAAACGTTCTGGGTGGAATAACAGGCAGGAATTAGGTTGTCCTTGGGCACCTCCTTTTCACACAGGGTCGTACCAGTCATTCGCCGGCTTACCTTCCCTCGTTCGTTTCTTCCCCCTCTTGCGCTACTCGCAACTCCAATTAACATTGCGAGACGAGCTTAATCTTTTAGACCCTGTGACAGGCAAAATACTCGGTCGTCTTTTACTCCATTCCCAAAAGGGGTTCAAGGTTTTCGGTAAGACTCTTAGACGGGTCCCGACCACGAGGGAGCAAATTCACCCAGCTGTACGATACCCACGCCATCTTATCTCCCACGGCGTTCTCCCTCTCTCTTTCTCCCTCTCTCGTTTCGTTTCCCCAGTTCGCTACCATCGGTTCTTCCCCATATCCTCACGAAATGTTCAAGTGCCATGCACGAACCGAGTGAAACAGCACACGACAACGATGGAAAGTCATCTCCTTTCTCAGTTTCCCACACCACGTCACGTTTTCGTAATTTCGAAGATGAAAAGCGAGTCTCTGAACTACGAGCAAAAGGCGGATAGCTCGGGGTTAAAGAAGACAGAAACTATTTCGAAAGAGTCGCAGAAGAGGAAAAAGAAAATATTATGCATGCAGTGACGATACGGCCTCTGTCTCAAACCTTCGTAGCGATGAAAGTACGAAGAGAAATATTATTTTCCCTGAATTTATAAAATTCATACTCTCTTCACAGTAAGTTTACGAATTATAACTAACTCATAAACTACCGACCGATCTTATTCCAGGCTTCATAAATATTTAATTTACATAGCTTTTGCAAAATTGAGCATATTTTATCTATAAATTCCCAAATAGAAAACAAAACAGTCATTTAACAAAAAAATATATAATCTCTCGATATATTGCACCGATCATTATAATCTCTTCGAACTGGGTTGTAACTATCGGACATAAGAGCTCAACAGAGTTACGATCCTAAGATGGCCTCGTTACGCGCCAGTCACGAGCTGCTCACTGCTCCTCCATCGATACGTCTCGTTCTACTGATCCTCCGTCGCCTCCCACTCCTTCCACTTCTCACTCCACAGCCCCCCCCCCAACTCCGCCGTCCGCCATTTTCGCAAAGCCTCGAGCTTTCGCTATGCACGGAAACTTAGAGTCTCGTGTCGAGAGCAAAGTGCCAGGAGGCATTCAGCTCATGATCGAGCCAGTCTTGTAACGTTACGTTCCTCCAGTATTTGCGTATCTCGCTGGAGTGTTTGAGGTTCAAGATGTAGTATCGTTGGTAGACGATAGTACAGGGAGTAATAGTCACGAAGGAATACTGCACCAATGAGAAAGTGAGGTATACCTACCTATTGTCTTCATACAAGCTTGATACTTACCGTCGACCACGTAACGTGTAAGCAGCATCGACGGGCAGTATTATAGTTGAGCGTGTTTCGCCAGAGCGCGTATCGCAATAAAACAGTGGGACGTTGCGACTGATTGTGAGATATTTCGTAAGGCTTAGACGTTCGCTAGTCTCGAAGGCTGCTGAGACGACACGCTGTCCTGGCTAGGTCCCAATGTGTATGTCTTTATAATCTCCCTGCTTAGAACAGGATTGAGGTTTACCGGTGGTAATCGCCGATAGTAATTGCAACGGCAATGGTACTAATGGCAGCGTTGAGGAATTAGCACTGTAACGAGATTCCTGGACTCTATAAAATAATACCAGCGTATCCAAGGGTAAAGTGGAATAAGTTATGTTAGCTAGAATGTTCCATGCCCATGAAAGCAGACAAGTCGTAGTTAGCTCAACATGGTTGGAAATTGAATAATAATAAATAGAAAAATATTGATGTTAGGCCCATAATCCGAATTGAAACAGAAATGTAGGGTACTTGTGAAAGAAATCCAGTTATGAGCACCCTTGCCCTGATCCTAAGTACCAGCCCTGATACCAACGACGCTACTCTAGTTTATATCGTTTGAAACGTGCTTACGACTGGTGCAGCAATGGCGGGAACGAGGGAGCGTTACGCTCGCTCGCTTCTCACTGGCAACCTTATACACCTTGAGCGAGAACTGCTCCCAGTGGGATCTTGAAACTCAAGCCACCGCGTTCAGCTTCCTAGGTTGTTTTTTTTCGGAGCGTTATATTACCTCCCGACTACCCTCACCATCAACACCACTACCACTATACTTGTTCATATCTTTATTTCACCATCGCACCCTATCGTCCCTTCTTTTTTTTTGTAAGCTTCGCTTTTTTTCTTGGTCATTCTCGCGTTTATCTCTTTCACCGTTTCATTTTTTATCTTCTGTCGTACGTATTTCTCGCTGAATATTCGTAAATTCTTAAGCCCGGCGTAACACTGCAGTGTCCATGACCTCCGAGCGGGCTTTCAAAATATCACTCCGACTCAGCAATAACTACGACCGTGCCTCGAAGAAAAATGTTGGCCCGTCGTAAACGAACCTTTTTTTCGTTCCGCCATCTGTTTTTATTGTTTTTTTATGCTTCATTTTCACCCCGTTACCCTTTCACTGTTACATTCATACCTTCATGTTTTATTCCCCGCTGCTTATTCGCGAGTTTCTAACTCGCTCTATGGGCTAGTGAAAATGTTGAATAATCGCGCCTATGACATTTGTGTGCATTCTAGTTGATCCTCTTTTTTATTTAAAAAGTGAAAAATATTTCTATCTGCAGATAAAGACTGTTGTAAACTGTTGTCTCGCAGATCACGTCCGGTACTCACCCTACGATCAAGGGGTTGCATTATTATTCCATTTTTCAGTTAAGCGTAAAGAAAAGGTCGAAAAAGAATGAATAAATAGGGGTTGAAAAAAATGACGATCGAGTGCACTAAATAATAGCAAACGCTCCGAAAAAAAACGTAAGAACGTACTTACCCGCCATTGTGAGCCTCTTTTCCGTTCTTCTCATCGTTCCTATAGCAAAATGTCAAACTCACCGAATACGAGAGGGCCGTTCGATTTTTACGGCGTATTTACTGGACGTATCACATAGGTCGATCGTTAAAGAAGGATTAAAGGCTCAGCGTAGTCGTTATTGCGAGATGGCCGTCAAACTCGAAGCCCCCGCCGATACCTCGCCAACTTCAGTCCGGGTCATTGGTTATCTCCCCCACCTACGATTGACTTCACGTATTTTCTAAGTATACGTCACTCTCTCTAGCATTGCTCGATTATTGTTTTTATTTTTGTTATCTTTTTTTTGTAATGCGTTACGCAGTACGCCCGTGAATTTTTTTTTATACAGTCAACATCGCCTTTTTGTGTTTCAAAGTACTCCTCGACGTTCATAGATTATTTTTTGTTTTTGGAAAAAAAAAATATACGACCAAATTCCCTACCGGATGGCTTTAGCTTTCGCGGATACAGTTGGCGCAGCTGCGAATGTTTTGCAAACTGGATCCCAAAAGCTCCGATGAGCGTACACCGTGGGCGTAAATCAGATGTTACAAATATATACGGTCCGATTTTTTTTATTTATAGTTGGCATCATTATTTCTAGGATAAACTTTTGCGTAACACCGGTAACATATTTTAGTGGGTTCCTTGCTTCGTGGACCATTTTTTTTCAAGCAGGGTTTACACATACGTATTTGGATTTAAAAGATCGAGGTCACGACAGTTTGAAATAATACCTATTAGTATTTCGAAATAATGTTAATAATTTGAAAAAATAAGCAATTAATATTTCCAAAACAAACGTTTTCTTTCTGTACTGAAAATTAACAGTAAATACAACATCGTTAATACTTATAAAACAATGCAAGAAATGGTATAAAATTCAAGTCGACGCGTTAAAGTTCAAAAACGATTGCCATGCTTTCTCAATAAAACATTAAAGTGACTGAAAACGAATATATAATTAATAGCTTTTCGGCTGGTGAATATCTATTATACCAGTTACCGTACCAAAGAGAAAGAGCTTACGTAAAATATATGTATACCTACAGAGTGCAACGAGTAAGCTTTTTATGGCTGAAAATATATAAAGTATGCTGAGGTAAATGAAGGGAGTTAAAGGTTTCTCCCGTGGGAAACATAGAGAGAAAAAAGAAAAGCCTCTCACCAACCCTAGCACGTTTTTATTCAACAAAGGGTATGCGAGATAGTCCGTGTCCTCGAGAGTAGACTGTAGGGTTGGTAGGTACGAGGGTTCATCGGTACGTATATAGGAGGGAGAAAGCAAGACCCGTGTGCAATATCGTTAATTAAAATCATTATCTCGGGCGAAGGTGGCGCTCCGGTGGTCCACCGGAGTTCGAGAGCGTAACACGTGGTCGGGATGCTTAACGGTCCGAGCGTGACTCTCGTACAACGGGGGTTTGACCGAGCGTTTGTTGCAGACCGATGCAACCTCTCCATCTCTCTCTCTCTCTCTCTCTGTCTATAAACCACGAGAACTCTAGGGGAATCCTTCGTCCCCTCTCAGCCTCCGCGCCCTGGCTTGGCTACCAGAGTGACCAACGACGACGAACTATTCGGTCGGCGCATTCCCCTCTTTCAGTCGGACCTAGGGAATTGAGAAACTCATGGAAAATTGAATTCCACCTAACGACTCGACGAATTCTCGATGAAATCGCAATAAATACGGATATTGATTCGATTTTTCAATCTTTTTTATTTTTACCGACCGTTGGTAAATACGTACGTTAATTGTTTTAGTCAATAAAATTATCGGTTTTTATGAAAGAAGCGTGTAAGAATTTTTACTCCGTGAACGTAAATTGTAGAGGCGAGACAAGTGTCGCTTATCCACAAACTTCACGGAGCCTGAGGGACGTCGGAAGTTTTTATGAACCTCGGGGTATGCCAAATATGCCGAGTCATTATTACAGTTGCGCGTGAAATTAAATTACAACGTTTTTCAAGCAACGAACTTGGGACAAGTTTTCTTGTAAGGGAAGAACGATATTTCTTCTCCGTGAAAGTGTAAAAGAATGAAAATGCTGGACGGAAAGTACGATAGCGCGGACATTGTCAGAAGTCGTGAAAAAGAGTTTTTATTCGGTGTTTCGATGCAAACGACCAACGTATAACGGTATGACAATATTGTTTTTCTTTTGTTTTCAAATAAATTACGATAACAACATCGACCACGAAGAAGCAAAAAAAATGGGAGTACGTCCTTGAGGAGTTAGAGTCACTTGTAACGCCTGAAAAACGCATTTTTTGAGATTTTATTTTGAAGACTAGTTTTATTATTTTTAGATAAATTTTTCACCATTAACTAATGCATATATAAAGAACATAGAATAAAATTTTTAAGACAAAATAATAATAAATGGCCAAGATATAAGCCAGGATGCGAGGGGTTGAAATAAAAAAGGGGGTTTGCGGTGATCACTGCCCCTCATCATTGGAAATAAAAAAATTTACCGGGAATCATTAGTAAATCCTATTATTCGAGTCTTTAAACGAAGGATTAATACAAATTTTGAATTTTTACAAAATGGCGGATGTTCAAAGTCACCTTTTTCGACCACAAATTCACCCATATATTCAACTATAAAAAAAAACTATTTATCGCAAATAAAAATCCTTCGTTCAAGAACAGCAAAATTATGTTGAGAATATTTGGTAAAAATTTCAAAGCGATCCGTCGAGCCGTTCCGGAGTTACACAACTTTGAAAAAGTGCTTTCGAGAAAAACGCGTTTAAAGTTTGCGTCGAGCGTGCAACTACCACTACTTACCTACTTGTACCCACTCGACGGGGCTGAGCTCAAAGTTGTATGTCTTCATAAATAATGCATTTGTCTAAAATTTTCAGGAAATACTTTTGAAATGTTGTACTTTTAAAAAATACAAACAAAATCTATTTTTTGAAAATACCGAGTGACTCTAACCTCTTAACCGGTGTTTCACCAGTTCCGATGATTATTGGCGACGTATAGCTAATACAATCTCGGAAGTTTCCATCTAAACTTTCCGAAATCTGTCCAAATTCGATATCAGCTTCTGAAGAGGATTATCACTCGGGCTAATCGGATCGGCGCTTCGTGTGGTCGCCTCGAACGTTAGGGATAGAACTTGCCGGACGTTAGACGGTGCGTTTCGGGAGCATCCCATCAAGGAGAACCACGAGAGAACTCCCGAATATGCCAAAACGCCTCTACTATCTCTTCGGTCTTCGGTCAGATTCGCGGCCTGGTAACATTGTTCATCGGAGCGTACCATGAACAACGGCCAAACCGCGTCCACCGCGCGTTGCGGTGAACTGTTATACGCGATAATCGAGATTCTACGAACGACCGAATACGCCGATAGCTGTTCCGTTAATTAGTTGGATTTCGATAGCATTCGATTCGATCTGCGTATCGAACGACGAATATAAAATAAGAATTAACAATACAGGTTCTCTATAGATAACAATGAAATTAATATTACTGCTGGTATTGACAGCTGAATTAATAGAAATGGAAAAAACCTCAAAGTTCTCCACGCATCGTACGGTTAATTATTTACGGCAATTTATTTCCGTATGTTTTAGGAAAATTATCTGGCGACAATTATCGAATTATCGGTGGAACAAATTATTTCACGGTAATTAGGAACTTATCTAATAATAATAAAAAAATTGAATTATCTGCGGATAAAAAATATCTGATGATAAGATATAATTTACAATGTGAATTTTTTTAATTGTCACATTGGTAATAACTGGATCGTGCTAATGACTGCACAGTGATGAATTGATCAATTAGTGAGACGAGTCGCATTCATGGTTGAGCTCTGACCTGAATTATTCCTCGAGTCCTATACTGATTAATGAAGTTCACACTCGCTATGGGTGTTGATGCATCCGCCTCATCGAGAGTTTCCTCTTGAGTTTAAATCAAAACCTCGACGTATATTTAACTTTGAACTCGTCGTTTTCGTCACTGGGCTAAAGCCATCTGCATAGCTAACACCGCGCGCGCGATTCGGAGGAATGGATGGAAGCTCTAGGGACGCGCAAGGGAAATACGTCTTGACTGATGATTCTCTGAAAACATTTCCAGTTATTCAAACTTATCTTGACACTTCTTGGATCTCATAAACAATAACAATACCAACGATAAGTTTAGGCAGAACAATTTAAATGACATAATTATCATTTAGTTTAAGCTAAAATATGATTTTTAAATCATATCCGAGATAATTGCTAGTTAGCTGGAAAACAAAATTTGGTAATAAACGTTGAGAAAAAAAAAGTTACAATCCAATTTTTGTGATAATCCACTTTGATGAAATACGGATGAGGCCGTCAGGTATCGAGTTTCTCGCTAATTCGTAGACAGCGCGAAAATTATAGAACGCTGCGAGGAGAATAATTGACCGTAAAGTAATTAACGTCAGTTCTCGCACTGTTGAAGACAACATAGTCGTTTGAATGTATTATACACTGCCGACAGGAACGTCCACCATTCCTTCATAACCTTATGCTATATATATATATATATATATTTATATTGCAATACTATAAAGAAGCATATAATCGAGTCCGTTGCGACTAAAATCTGTGAAAGTCTTCAATGTGAATATAAGTGAAGACTCACCCCCTCGTTACCATCTCCTATCATTATCTCTTTTACTTTCCCAGTTGATCAAAGTACGCGTCCGTTTACTTGCTAGTCAATCCTTTGCTCGCTGCTACTTTGCAACAAAAAAAGACCGATACGAAGACTGAAAAAGCTCGTCAGAAAGACGAGGCTACAAGAAAAAAGAAAATTGGATGAAACGCGATACTGGAAGATTTTATAACGTAGATATAACTAGCGCAGAGGGTTGAAAACAAAAAAAAAGAAATCGCGCAGTACGAGAGATAGCGAAACGAAAATGAAAAAATCGGGGGTTTCCCGTTGCTCGTGCGATTAGCATGGGAAGCGGATCGTGACTGGGAGTGGAAGAGAGATAGGTGGAGGCGAGCTTTAGCACGCGGTGATGCAAGGGGAAAGTTTCCGTGGTGGAGTACGAAGCCTCGGCACATCGGACGAGAGGGTAATAAATTATTTTTCTACCTCGCAGCGTCGGCCGCGCGTGCGCTTCCTACCCCTACGTGCCCGGTTGGTTTTATGTACGTACGCGGGGTTGGACTTCCCACGTCGCACGGACACCCTCCGAGTTCCACAGGAACAAGGTAAAACGCGTTATCAAACCACCGAAGGTAAAATAACCGGTTAGTTTGCGAAGTGCGAATGGTTGCTTTTGGTGAGGAAAAAAAGGTTAAAAATTCCCGAAGTTGGAAAGGAAAAAGAGGTGAAAAAAGGACCAATTGAAGTCCAACGGAATTTTCACACATCGGTTAACTCGATCTTTCGTTTTTATCCATCTGGAAAGAAATTTATATCCAGAATTTAAAATCGTCGGTAACGCACGTTTCGATTAAAAAAAATATTCTCGATTGCGTTTGTTTACGAGATAGAACGTTAAACGTAATGTTAACTATTTAAGAAAAAAAGCGAATATCTATTAAAAAATATTATAATTTTTGTAATTTCGAAATTTTTCGATAGAGAAAGTCCAAAAGGAACGGTAGAGCGCAAAGACCACCGAACAGCGCGAATTCTCAAAGCGCTGGTAAATATATCAAAGAGAATATTCCACCACTGGGAATTTTCAATTAAGATTTTTTTAAAAAAATTTCAAAGTTCCGAGTTTGCCAATTTTTTGTTTTCTTTTCATACTTTATGAATTCTTGATCGCGCAACTCGCCCACCTGATTATTTCGTTCAATGGGCTTTACACCTGTTCCTTTACCAACCTTGCTTACTACATTATTTATATTTTATGTGTCACTGCTGGCTATCTCCTATCCAAGTTTTGTTCTCGACGGTCCCACAATATTCCAACGCACCCGAGAAAGACATGTGCCACAAATTTTTCTTTTCATCCCCCTACCCTTCAACCCCCTTTCCCCTGCCTTAGTTTATTTCACACGACCCAGGTGAGCTTCACGATCAACCAGGATTATCGCGATAGACGTCACTGCCTCTGGCGTGCAAAAATTGTATTACATTTTCTTTCGGGTGAAACAGATGCTTTTACTTCATCTGCGAGCTGCGACTTGTCGTCGGCCGACATTCTTTTCTTCTAACCTCGTCTTTCAAAATTGTATCATCTTGATGATAAATTTTGCAATTTTCTTTGGAAATTACCCCAATAGACCCTTCCGTTGATACGTACAGCGAATACCAGGCAGTAATTGGGGTTTTTGATAGCGGTTTCTCTCCGCAGAGTTCCCCAGTTCCTCGTTCCAGCCATATATCCTGGCGACATTCCGGACCGTGCAAGCGCGGTTGCCTCAGACGCGATTTTCGGACTATCTCGACAAAGAGATTGATAGCCTCGAGTGTAAGGGTAGATACATGGTAGTAGCGTCAGAAGACCGAGATAATTCGTGTAGAGTAGCTTTCCGTGCCAAGCCATACCGCAACAGTCACCACGTATATATTTATATTAGGGTGGTTTAAACGAAATCTCTGAAAAAAAAAATAAAATAAAATTTTTCACCGACGTACTCAACATTAGATTCTCATCTAAAAATTGATCGAAGACGAAATTTATTCGTGCTTAAAGATTTTTCTTTTATCAAACATGAAAAAATTCTCGAAGTATAAACTTTTTTTTTTTTTTTTAAATTATAACGTGGATCGAATATTTTTCGACTTATCGCACGACAGAAATTGGAACTAGTCGTGAAAAAAAAGTGCAGCGATCGACAAAGCGACCAGCTACGTTACCCTCGAAAGCTTACTCAGGTAAATAAGGCTGTCGTGGCGTAAATAATCGGGCAATTAAAGCGAAGCGCAGAACGCGCTAGCCCCTACTGCTTGATGCCACTTGGTTACGCGGTAATCTTCGGGCTTGCCGGTACTGCAACATGTACAAGCATACCCAAGAATACCTGGATATCGTGGCTGAGCTATACTCCACCAGAGAAAATCGCTTTTCTCGCTGGAAAACTTTCCGGAGTTTGACAATATTCGAGAGGAACGCGACCGCCAAAGCGGTGAACGAGGCTATGCCCCGTTTTCTCGATAAATTGATTCGAGATAGACCAACACCTGCGTTTCAGGTTATCAAAAACTTCGTTTTATCCCGCTAAGCATCGGAAAATTCGAGCCTTATTCCCGACGTTTATTCTCCACCGACACCCTGCGTTTGCTTCACGATTTATTTATTTTCTCATTGAACAATACACATTTATGAAAAGAAAAAATATAATCTTAATTTTTCCGATCGGACATGAAATTTTCCACTTCATCGTCGAATTCTTCCAGGGTTTTAGTTAACATGACCGGAAACACTTTGTTTTTGTTTTGTTTTTTCGATGAGATCTCGCTTCCCTTATATTTCATTGTGATGGCGAGTAAAAAGAGAGAGAGAGAAAACGAAGAGATCTCTTTCGCTTTGTATTCTTTTGCTTCTCGTATACGGTTAATCCCACAAGTTTCGTGAAATACCGTAGAGAACCGACGAAGCTCCATGACGAATGAGCGGGATAAAGGTCGAGTGACGAAGCGCCACAGTGGCTATTCGGGCTCGTCCGACCGTTGAGAATCGTCGACGAGTCTTTTACCCGAAGACACGGAAGTCTCCGGGGCATTTTTCGCGGTCGCGGTACTACCATTTCTTACAATTAACCGTCCAGCCTCGTTTCTCACAATGAAAGCCAGGCAGTCCTCTCTATTATAGAGCGTAAGTCTTTCCTAAAGCCGATACAGATATAAAGTACGATGCGGTCGAAGTAAGAACTGTTGTTAACCGGAAATAGGAAGAGGCTCTCGCGCCGTACGACAAATCTCGAACAGTCTCAAAGGATGATAATGATACAGTTTCGTTCGACCAATCTCTCGCCTCTAGCACCTGTGATCTATTTTTAATTGAAATTATTTTATCAGGTAGACCAGATACGATAATTTTCACTTGAAAATTTGTCTCGTTTCATTCAACGATAGAATAAAATAAAACAGAAACATCGAGCCAACCACAAAAGAAATTATTCGATCCAGCGAACTACCCCTTTGCAGAGCTTTCGGCATTCGCTAAAAACTTTATATCCTGGTCGTTAACCAGGTCGGTCACAATTTCTTTATTCTCGTTTATTTTCATCCATGAAATTGCTGTACGACAAAACATAAATATTAACAACAAACATCGAAACCGACCGAACGAAAATATTATCCGATTCAGCGAACTACCCCTTAGCTTAGAGACGCGTGAAGTTTTTCCGATACGAAACAAAAAAAAACAAAAAAAAAAACAAAGAAAATAATTCGTTTATGATATTGCACTCAACTCGCTCGCACCCTGTTGACCAACTTGGGAAGCTTCTTCTTGGAAGAGCTTGTTTACACGTTTCAATGCATTCCCGATCCACACCAGGATCTCGATCCTTTCGAAGCAAAGTCTTGGCATAACCTCTCTTCCACTCTGGGGGATTTGAGCGAACTTTGCGAAACTCTCGATACACACACACACATATATATATATATATATATAGATAAAGGGTAGATACGGTCGCGAAGAATTTTTCACGGTATACACAATGATATATAAGAAAAATCCGCGTTGCGCACAAGGGTGCCGAAGCCCTATATATAACGAAGATACAGAGATTTCATCCCTCGTATTTCGCAACTCTTAACCCACTTTTTTCCCGACACAATCGATCGCGAACAGGATTATAGTTGCATACGTTCATATACCGTCGGTATCCGACGATAATGTGTATTATACCCCGCTATCATATTTTCCTTGGAAGAGGGTTTAACGTTAAATATAACTATGAAATACGAGCATGTCCGAAACAACGTTATCAAGAAACCCCCTTTATCTCGTAGCTATCTAAATTTATTTGCTTAAATTGTAAATTCATTTATTCCTCGCCACGTTCTCCACGAGAAGGCGTGTGGGGTGCGGTGGTTCGAGACAAATTGTGCAGTTTTATTGAAATTAATGCGAGACGAAAGACATGGGGCGTGCAAGTTGTACACAACCTACACGTCTTTATCGCAGGACGACTCATCCTCGTAAACGTAGCGGGTGGGCTACGATGCGCGGAACTCGCATTCCCGATCTCATGTATTACGGATCTTGCCTTCGTATTCTTATTCTCGTTCCCGGGTAACGCGTAAAATGTACGGGGTCGCCTGATTCCGGAGGTGGGAATACCTTATGCGATATCACGTAATGCCAACGATTTGAAAAATTGTCGACGTGCGCGGTTCTGTTCTTGTGATAAAAGATGTACGGGGGTAGGGGGTGTATCACACGTGGGGTAGGCAATATGTAACCTACGCATGTATGAGTGTTACGGGGAGACCGGTGTTACGTGGCGATATAAGGAAAGCGGAAATAAGCAATGGCAACACACCAGGATCTCGAAATATGTATATATAGAGACGGGGTGTGCGAAACCATTCCCGATAGTCCGCAATGCGGATCTTCCCATCCAGTCGTTCAAATGTGGACGTGCGCCCGCGCGCACGCTCGTGACCGCCAAAATGGTGCCTCGTAGAATTTACAACGAAAAATTGTTCGGAACTCTCTTTTCTGGAAGGGTGCGCAATGGGGGTTGAAGGATTAGAGGAGGTGAATTTTTTGGTGCACGGGTCTCGAGAATAGTTGCCTCATTGTGGTCATCCGTTTGGCTTTTCGCTCGCCACATCTTTTACCCATCCCTTTCGTTAGTTCTATTTTCCATCCTCCCCTTCCCCCGTTCTCGAGCCTTCGTGCTTACTCGTCTTCACCGCGCCCTCTTTCGCTCTTCCTGTTCATACCCCACACCGCATCAACTTTCTGTGTACCCGATGCTTGCCAAAGCGCGGGACTATATTTTGAGAGCAAAGAGAACGAGAACGCGATTACAAGCTTCGACCTGTGACCCAAAAACCCCCTTACTACGTCCGAGGCCAATATTTTCCTTTCCGATGTCCGGAACCCGCACTGAAAAGTAGAAAGTCCTGCGAGCAACGCGCGGCCGCTACTGCAATCAATGAATCTATTCATGACTCGTTTGTGGGCTTTCGTTAGAAGAGAATGTTTCTTCTTTTTTTTTTACATGGAAAAAAGAAAGAAAGAAAAATGATATTGAATTTTTTTTGTCATTGGTCGATTTTTAATAGTATTTGTGATTTATTTTTTCTCTTTGTTCCAGGTGAGTCGAGCTCAAAGTGTGTCATGGTGTTTTAATCAATCCGGGTATCCTCAGGGGTGAGCGATAGAGAAGTAATATTCTTTTCAGCTTTTATTCGTTATCGTTTTAATCCGTATCGAAAAGCCACAATTTTTTGTTCATTGCGACGATGATCGTTGAAAATATACCCCGCATTTAGTACTCGCACTTGCTTTCCAATATCAAAGTTAAGCATTTACAGATATTTTTGAAGGAGAAGCGAGTGGTGAAATTTTGACGCTCGCCACTGTCACGTGACTCAGCTTCGATAGATCACAAACGTATCCAATTACAATCTTTCGGAACAGCGATAGGTTTCCGAAGATGGCTGCCGATAGCATTTTCCCTTCTCATTCCTTTATTTGCTTTGTTTCTGCGCAAAAACGATATTTTTATCATTATTTTTAGTCTCGAATATATTTGAGCAACGAAGATTGCGGTATTGGGATATCAGATTGAAATAACAGAACAAACTCGAAAAATCGTAAAATTCAAACTAATAAATTGGTAAATTCAGACCGCGGGAAACAATCTCGCCCCGGTGCACAATTAAATTATTAAATAACTAAACGGTCAATTAGACAAATGGTCGTACCTAAAATTAGAATTATTCGATCGAGAACTAACTACCCCCGAAATATATATTTCCGTCGCGTCATATCGGATTATCATATCTTCATCCGTTCTGGAATCGAGCTTCAATAAATATTTTCACAGTTCGTATAGGAGGATGTCGTATTATAATAGTCGGAGCATCAGCAAGGCTCGCGGCGCTTGGAGCTTTTGGCAACGGCAATCTTTATATTGATCGCATCGAAAATACAATCCCCGGATAAATCTTGACGTTGCGCGATAGCACCTGAACCCTTTGAAAAGCATCAACGAAGATTTTCATTATCCGACGTTGCTCGGAATGCAATAACATCGTCTCGTCTCTACTTCGCGCATTTGCACCTTCACGCCCATCGCGTGTACGCTAAGATTGCTTATTCCCGCTTTGACGCGATCTTCCACGGTATCTTCATCACTCGTGAGACGGATACTCCTCCCTTCTCAGCTTCCACCATTCGCTCGAACCTCGTCTTACCTGCTGCGTCCTTTGCGCTCCTCTCCGAGACCATATGGGGCTCCGGTGGCGTGGGGGGTGGAATCTGACGCCCTGTTGATGGAATTCCACCAACCGATGCATGGGCAATTGCATTCTGTCGATACTGGCGACGAAAATGATTGATCCGAAAGCTTCGTGGAGGACATAAAAAATAAGGCAGATGAGTAGAGAAATAGGGGCAGGATGGGTGAAAGTCACAGGATTATGATCGATCTGTGAGGGAGGGTCTCTGTCTCGAATAGCGTTTTGATGACCCTACGCTGGTGACAAGTACCTTCGGATTGGAATAGACTACGTCATCCCTACAAAAAATCCTACGAACTCTTGGGCACATTCGCTAAAAATTCGTCCAGTAGTAATTGGAAGTCCGATATGACTTTCAAGGCCGAAAGACTCAAAAATTGTCCATGATTATCTCGTTGCGAGAAGATATCTGGAAAAATAAGGACAGACCCATGAACAACGCGTGAAACACCCTCAAGGCTATAGTCCCATCGCCACTCGGAAGTTTCATTAGTGGGGTAATTCCAACGGGGTTGTTGAAGAAAGAGGCGCTGCTGGAGGAGGTCGAGGGTGGTTTCTTGTCAAAACGAGAATTGCACAGCAGTGCCAGAGGATAAACTCTGCGTGCTGTCTATCCTTTTCACTGAGTTTACCCTCTACCCTGCTGGGAGAGAGAGAGAGAAAGAGAGAGAGAGAGGGTGAACGAACGATCTTTTCATCAACTACTTCATTACATGGAATGTCATGGATAGCTACGATCCCATTATCTAGCTGGTAGTTGCTGAACGAGCATAGGGTTTGCAACGTTTAATCTGTAAGTAAATGCAAAGGTATCTTCAAAGGAAGGAAATTAACACTAGATTTAAGGTATTATGAAACGACTATGCAGGTAGCGATATTGGGCAACGGTGTCCTATCATCGCCATTCAAATCGTGTTCCAACTGCTTCGTTCTCATATTTTCTCAAATTTTTCCTTCCGCTCGTGGTCTTTTTTTTCTCTTCTGGGTCATCATCCCTTGCTGCTACCCTCGCCGTATTTATATGGGCAATATGCTCGAGGGATTTCGACCTACTATGGGGGTTCCATTACTTCAGGGTCTCAACCTACTTGTACTCTATCCGTTTCCAATCATAATATTGTCCTTCCGGAAAGCGTTGACACTGAAATTGTATTCGCTGTGTGTTACCAATCCTCCGTAAGAATGTCTCACTCTCAGAGGGTCAACTCGCACATCTATCATCATGTGAAAGTTATACGAATGTAATACGTGGTTCTCGTATGATGGATTCAATGAAACCGTCGATGCATGACTGTGATAAGGGTGGTTCGCTCGATAGGACCTGACCTCGATAAAAATTTGAATTTGTTATAGCTCCGCTATAAAAAAACAGCTAACGAGCTTGGAAATAACTGTTTTTCGTCGTGGAAAGTGGGTTGAAACTGAGAAGTTATGAAAAGATATTGTAAAACTTCTAAGTAGTACGGTTTTTACACTCTTAAGCGAGGAGTAGAAAATTTGGTTTTTTAAAGTTGCTCTAACCTTGTTAAAGCGAAATATGACCCTGCATTTTATGGCTCAAGTCGTTTTTCCGAACGCCCACTTAATTTTCTGACTCGGGGTTGTATTTTATCTAATGAGAAAATGGCGACAGTTGGACGAAAAGAAATGCTCATAAGCCTCGTAGATGAATTCCAGTAGGTCAAAACTCGAAGGCCGCATAGTTGCGGGTACGAGCGAAGCAGCCTTTTAATTTTCTGGTTGGATATAAGTTCTGTCGAATTCCAAAGCACATTGTCCTTGTTCTCATCCTCGCGGTTGAGCCACTCCTTCCCCACTTGCCATTCTTTCCTGGTAGGCGATTTATCGCGGTACATTAATCGCGGGTGAGCGGTGGTTCCGCCGTTTTCATCGGGAACATGAAAAGCCTCTCACATCTAAGTCTCGTCAACGGGGGACGATGTCATCCTCACAAAAGGTATATCTTGTTCATTATTCGTCCGTCGCCTGGACGTAATTTCCTCGTGCACTTCGTGGGTTACTTTTTATTTTTTTTTACGACCGTACTTTAATGTTTCGATCCTTGCTCCATTTACAGCTGAGACGCCGAATGTAGAAAGCTTGATACGAATAAACGCCAATCCCGAACACAGAAAATAACAAATTCAAATAATAATTTATGCCAAAATACACCACTAAATAGCAGAAAATTCATATATCGCCCTCGGATTGTCACCATCGGAATTCTTTCCATCAATTGCAACGATAGCGCCCAATCCTCGAGACAAAAAAGGACGAAAAAAAACACTCTGTAAGCTTATCAATGATGAGACGAGGAAGTGCGAGCAGTAACGAACCAAGACAAGATAAGACGATGTGGCGAGATGACACTGTTATCAAGGTGCAGTTCGACCATCGATCATGGCGAGTTTAATAAGGCTTTCAACGTTGAAACCAATTTCGAAAGTGGCCGAAGCTTCGAGAAAAAAGCTTCTAGGGGAAAAAGCCACCTTTAAGATCGTTAGAGCTGGAAAGTTTAATGAAGAAATTGATTGAAGTTGAGCTTGACCGAGCTATACCGCGGTTTCCCGTCTCATATTTTTCGACCCACATAGCGCAACGAGAAGCTGCATGTCTACATCCATGTGAGATTAATGCTTGGTGGTCTCTCCGGGGATTTATCGATTATGCTAGCGAGCTTATACCGAAAGCTCAATTATTAACGCCTCGAAGGTTATCCTCTAACGTTCCTCGCCGGGTCTTTCTAGATCCCCAACCCACGAATGTGAAAAAGACCAAATGGAACAGCTGGCGACCGGATGATGTCCGATTTAAGATAATCGGTTTCGTCAGCGATACCGCTTTCCGGTACATTCTTTCATCGTCCATAAACCATCCTCTCGATCGCTACCGGCACTCAACCACTCAGTCACTCAAGGATGAGAGTAGCAGCGGTGCTCGAATCCCATCCTCTTACCCCTTCTTATCGGAAATTTTAACGTATGATTTTCCAACTCTTCCCTCCGTAGTTCCACGCTCGCACATCGATTTCCAGCCCTTCGCACTCACCCATCCCCCAACCTTCGTGCGCTCTTTCGTCTTCAATATAGCTTTCAGTCTCACCCTCACCACTCTTCTCTCCTATTTTCCCGCTCTCACTTATTCGGGTTCCGTACGACTTGCTTGTTCTCGGTTGAAGTTCGTTTCACCCCCATAAGTGGACACCCTTATTTCACGTTACACGACACTTTTCCAACGCACGAACGAAGAAATACCTTTTCGAGTGATTGAATAATCGATCGGGCCTAACGTAAACATTTGAGGAGCTAGAAAACAGCCAATAACTAACTCGAACGAGGAAACTGCACTGTCCAAGAAATTCTGTTTTTGGCAAACGCTCATGTTCGACATTGTATAGGATTCGCAAAATGCATACTATTTCTCGTTCATAAATGATATATTTTACGATACAAAAGTCCATATACGCGACATATCGGCTCGTGGCCATGGCCAATAACGATCGGTGCCCCAATTCAGAACGCAATTGCTACAGCGAGATACGGAGAGGGAGGAAGAGAGAGCGAGAGAGACAGAGAGAGAGAAAGGCAAGAGGATGGGAATATCGAGCGCCACCTTTGACATCGTAATCATTTACAGTCGGAGCGGCATCACACGGTAGAACGGATGGGGGCAGACGTCGTCGTCCATGGGCAGAAGGCTGAAAAGCGCGTTCGTATTCATCCGCGAGCTGTACGAAAGCAATTAATCGTGGCCACAGATCGATATCCCTGTGAGACTCGAAGTATTAGTGGCATATGCATATGTATATAGGGTGTATCGTATTACATAGGAAGGCTACATCGTTCTATCATTGAACCTATACCGAAATGTGGGGGTTGTACAATGCGATAGTGCGGTATAGAGGGACGTGGCTGGGGTGGAAACATTCCATAGAGAGAGGTGCGAGGGGGACGATCGAAACATTACAGCATGAGCTGCAATGGGGCCGTCCGGTAATGGCGGGCGTAGCCAATCGTTCGGAGTTGCTTGGACAGGCGCCAACTCGTCCCTCGAACCTGTCTCTCTTCTACTCTGTTGCTGCCTCAAACAGCCTCCTACCTTCCTCCAACTGCCTCTTCAGTTCGCCCGCTGGACGATCCGTTGGCTGGATCATCCAGCGCCCTCTGTGCCTCGATATGAATATCAGCCTATACGCCCTAGGAAGAAACGAAGGATGAGAATAAGGACTAAGGGTATGGAGAGACACGGAAACAAAGCTGAAGGCTGCCATTGGCAACCCCTGTGAGCTTCGATGTTCGTAAATGAAGTAACGAATGCGCGATACTCGTATGCGTTCAGTGTGAGTATCTCGCATTCGGCAATAGGAACACTGAGAAAGCTCTACCGAGAGATTCATCTAGGGGAGAGATACATTGAAAGCTGTCAGGATTATGTAACTTTCCATATTAATTCGCCCTCCGGAGTTTTCCCAGTTGTAGAATGCACGGGATGAATGAGGTTAGTGGGATGTATCAAGTGTATCAATTCTGGAAAGGTATTTAGAGATGGACTGACTTACTAAGTCTTGACAGCACGCCCTTCGTACCATGATTCGCCGATTAAGCCGCGATTCAACGTCCAAAAGTCAAAGTGGTATGCTACAGAGACGCTAAGTCTAAGAACGTATTGACCAAACTGACTCTACTTAGCTAGTGTCCGTTCCATCCCTTATTTCTGGATTTCCACTTTGACCATTGTCATGCGCCCCTGGGCGCGGTAATTCTCCTCCAGGCTTCCAGGATAAATTCGATACAATAATGGAAACGGGCACGGTTGTATGGTAATCCGTACGTCCAAGTATTACAAGCGCATATGCGGCCAGCCCCGAAACGCGCAAGTAGCAACATCTGCCAAGCCTCGCCAATCTACTACGTATTCCAACTGGCTGTCTTCTTTTTTATCTCGTCCTATTTCTCTGCCTTGAACTCCAACCCATCGGGCAGCTCCTATCTATTCTCTCCCGTAGCCTTCTCCCTTTCCTCAGACTTCAACCCCTCGTCCTCCACCCCATTCCTAGTCTACGTCTCCATCTTCCTCGAAGACTTCGCTCGCTTTCTTCTGCCGTCGTAACGCTATTTCCCTGTCTGTCTTCCTCCTCTCGTCCCTTCAGCCCTCTCATGCTCTAAGCTGAGATGAGATTGGATTTTTATACGTCTCTGGGACACACGCCGAGGCTCTCTGTACCCCCGCGAGCCAAAGTACTCACATTCAAGGTACCACTTTGTCCCTCTCCTATCCGATCGGTACTACCTTTCATTGCAAACATGCAGCTACCTACGTATCGTAGTACGTTCTATCATATGGTACATATGGCACTTGGTCCATGTAAAGCCCCGCGGTCGGATCCGGGCGTTATATCTCACGCGCGCACAGGCCACCCCTCGATTTCTGTATCGAGGCGGAGAACTCCCAGACCTTTCCATATTCCCTGAATCCCCACAGACCCTACTGACTTCTATTCACGTATACCCATTTCACAATGTTTTCCCTTGTAATGGATAAACGAGGAAGCGAGAGCGAGCATCGCCTCCAACGTATCCTGATCCATCCTTGATCCACATGCCGGCGGTGTTCGTCTCATCAAAGAGCATCGCACCCGTACCTCTACCGTCATCAATATCACCCCCCGGTTCCTACTCGGTGCGAAGTATCGTTGTCACATATATTTACCGTACAGTGGCCCGTCTTTTAGTTCCTGTACAAAACAGCTCGCGGCGATATCTCGTTTCAGGAACACAAAAACGTTTTATATCGCCTTCGGCTATGTGGCGGGGTATGAGAGATTCGGTGATGGAGATAAAATTTATATCGACGTGGAGGAGAAAAAGGAGTGCAATACACTGGAACAGGGTGAAATAATTGTATATGTTGGGGGTTGGAACATAGTTTAGCTTGTAAACTAATGAGTCGAAGAGAACGATACAATTTCCAATGTCGAACATACTGGCTCGTCAAATATTTTTCTTTCATCTGAAGTGCTGTAATAGTGAAAAAAATATGACTGAAACTTTGAAAATCCTTTACACATTTAACTTTCCCTTAAAATAATGTAAATACCCGATGAAGTTTCCAAGGAAAAAAAGTTAATCGACCTTGGATTATGCGACCTCAAAAATCGGACAATGAGTATCCTCGCGCTTGGTAAATTTTGAACGTTGCTAATACAGTCTCTCTTGCATGACTCATATACGTAGCGATCCAATCATGCGAATGGCATTCCCGAGGGATCCGCTAAGATTATGCCATAGTAGACTAGCTTTTCGCGTCAGATCATCCCCAATTTTCTCCCACAGTCTTCGAGCCACCTTACATAGATATGATCTATTAAGGATACGCCTACAATCTATTCGCCCAGGGACGAGCTAACGAGGTAAATGGGCAAACCTCTCGCAGTCTTATCATCGAAGTTTACATGGCACTTTTCGGGGTTGTCGTCACCTAGTTACATGGAGCATTACGGGTACCGTACGTGTGTCTTTTTGATTACTGCTAGTCATTTCGTGCCTCTTCCGTTCTTCTCTCCGCATCTCGCACTTTAGCCACAAGCCTTCTCGCTCCCTCGATGGTCGAGAGATTCCAGCTGCTGTGGCCTCATCAGCGCATAATCGAGTCACCCTTTGCATTAAAAATATCCCGCATTATAACGCTAACCTGAATATATTAGCCTAGCTAACAAGTAATTACATTTTACCACCAACAGTATCTCTGAAACATCATCTCTGTAAGTTTTTATCCGGCGTGTCAATATTCCAAGTATCCGTGTTCTACCCACTAACCAAGACAACCGGTAAAAACAGAACAATTCGGTAAAAAGTACGAAACACCCTTAGAGATAGAAGTTTCGTCATCTAATAACGCTCGAAAGAAGATTCGTCCGATGAAACAGACGTAGATTATCCGGAAAGGTTAATTGATGAGAAAATCCAACGGATTGTTCATAGATGGGTATGGTCCGGCGAGATATCGGGCATAAGCGAAGAGTTTTAAACTGCGAGAGTTCATCAGCTCCGTTTGCCCACTATCGAAGTCTCGATTCATCATCGGTCCGCTGTTCTGATAACCCGTATCACAAACATCCGGTTATTTGCGGTCTCGAAGGTAAAGTTCGATAATAATCGACAGTCGAGTTCCGTCCAACCGCACACGCAAACTCAGCCCAGCAGCGCACTTCCACCACTCGCGGATCGAAGCCCCTCCCGAGAAGGCACCACGCTCGAGGGAAAAACAATGGGTACAGCTTTTTAGGAATGCGAGTATCGTGATTTATGAACAACAGCTGAAATTGCCGCTGGGAGTACACCGGTGGAAGCGCGGGCCTATGAGCGAGGACGAGGTGAGAATTCGCGTTCGGATCGATTCGCGGCTTTCCGTTCTCTTCCACCGAAACTCACGTCTGGGAATTCGGAATATTCACAAGGCATCGCGAGGTCCGCACGCAGCTTGGCTTGAGTTATGGCTTTCGATAATATTGGATTCGGGGGCCGAGGGGAGAGGTTTAATGTCGTCATAGAATTACAGATGAATGTATACTCGAAGGAGGAGGACTTGGCGAGCGAGCGACGCCGGAGGGTTGCCCCGTTATATTGAAGATCCGAAAACTCGTAAAAATCAAATGCTGTGTACCGTCGGTGCGCGGATGTCCAAGCTCCAAATGAATTTCGAAGTCGAACACGCAAAGTTTTCGTCCTAGTCGAGGCGGGGTGAACGAGTAGAACGAGAGAGAGAGAGAGAGAGAGAGAGAGAGAGAGAGAGAGAGAGAGAGAGCGTTCGAACATTTCGTAACCAGTTTCAAGTTGAGTCCGGTGAAGAGTCATCACCGCGTCATGACCGTGTCATCTATCGAGCAACAACGCCGAGGGCCAACACAGGTCGAAAGGATCGACGACCATCAAGAAACCGGGGGCGGAGACCACGAGCGTGGTGTTCGTTGTATTCGGGGCTGGTTCTCGGTCGCCAAGCTAGCGCGCGGACGAATTCCACCGAATTCCAACGATAGCAATCGTTACGGCTCGCCACTCCGATGAAATCTCCGGCATGATCCTTCCTATATATACGTCATGATCCGACACAAATCGTTATCTTCATTCCTCTGCTATCCTCAACCCCCTCTCCCCAAAAACCAACCCTTCGACGGTTCGAGAGAAACTAAAGCACGAAATACGTCGGTTTGTCCGCAAAGGAGAGAACTTACTCGACATAGCCTTGGATCGTAGGTGTGTACTAAACTCGAATGAAACGCGTACCGGTCGTGTATGATATAGATCTGTGGACTGTGCGGTATAGATTTACGGAAAGTGTGCATACGAGGAAAGTGGGTCGTCGGTGAGCAACATCCGAGACAAATAAGCTCGAACTTACGAAGAGAACCACTACTCCACTCGAGTTTGCACGTCCTCCCTCCCTTCTACCCTCCCTCCAAATACTCAGAAATGTATACAACTGTAGCGAGGACGAAAGAGACATACCGCTGGTATGTAGTTTTAGGATGTCCTCCGAGCGTTTTCGACCTCGCTGAAATCGCGGAACGCTGGGAGAGTAGTCTCGTTCGTTGCAATGTCGAAAGCCACTTGGCTCTTCGACTGCTTCCACGCCCATGCGGTCATAACGATGAATCCATAACCTTGATCTTTGAGTCTTGCGACCCTTTTACTTATAGCGCTTTTGATTTAACGAAGTAAGTTGAAAAATAATTGGAAAGATTTTCAAGGACGAGTCTCTTTCGACCATTTTGTTAACACGGAATGACTTTAGGTCGTTTTTTATAAACAATGAAGCACGTGTTGTTCGATATATGCTGCTAGCCGGGTCTTTGGTAGAATACGAGCAGTTCGCAGTGGCGATTGTACGTCGGCGTCAGGTTTATGTACATCTTCTTATTTACGGTTCGAACGCAGTCTCTCCGGTCACCTGGTATAACGTTTACATGGGAACTTCCGTGTTTTCGTATTTTTCTCGACTCGCCTTCTTTGTATGCACATGTCTAGTCCGTAGCTACATCCTCATGGTATATCGGAAATATGTACGTCGTCTCGGCCATGGATATTTATATTCCGACGTTTCCTTCTGGGTATTCTTGGTGGATTCAAACCTTATTTCATCCTGCCCACCACTCTATCTACCCCCCGTCCTCCGTATATACACATATGCACTCGTATACTTGAATTATTCGTCCTCCATATATTTTACCGGGGAGCAACAGGAAACGACACCGACTCCAAGCTCGGACGAGAGATGAGTTTAACGGATGAACAAAATGTGGGAATGCGAGATCCAGACTCGTCGAATCATATTTTATGTATACAAAGTTTGACTTCCGAACTAGACGACGAATGTCCATCCGTTTGTAGAATACGCATCTGGAATTGCGAATTTCAAGCTGTCGATCCTTCTTCTCGAATGTCTCTTTTTTTCTCCAGAGTTCGGATGAAATCACAGCGGTCATTCTGGTCAAGGATAGACTTCGATCGGTCTACGAAAGATTTGGAGAGCAGCCTGGCGCCGTTTTGGAATAGTGCGTTCGACACCGTTTTCACCGTATCGATTTCTCTCCCGAAAGCAAAGTATCGAATGGGAAGTTATTAGATGGATGACGTATGGTACCGTTCGATTTCGGCACCAAATACGACGATAACGGTCCTGGGCGTCATTAATGCTTACGTCGTACGTTCTCACCCCACTCGGAACGAGCCCATGAGCGAGAGTCGTTAAACACACCTTGGCCGTACTTCCGCAAAACTGTATACGGCAGTGAGCAGCTGGCAAGGACGTTGAAAGTTTGCTGCACCCATTTGACCGTGAATTGTTCGATGCCTGATTTTCCGCCAAGCCCGCATGTGCTACGCGGTAATGTTGCCTTCGACGTTGGATTAGCTACCCTGCAATGATTAGCGTGATTCATACTGGATAGCCCGAGATGCCGAGGGAACGATTACGGCCGTTTTATTAGACCCGATAGCGAGAGACCAATTTCTGTACCGTTTATGGGAGACGTGTGTGTACGTGTGTGATAACTCGCCAAGGGTTACGAGTCTACCCTGTCGCCATTTTCGGTTCGTCCCTTCTTTTGCCCTCTCATCATGATAAATCTTCAAATGCCAGCAAAACGTACTAATGTATGATTCATATTCATCAATTTTTTAGAAACGACCTTTCGGTCATCGGGACGTTTATCTCGACTCACCCTTGCCTCGGCTGCAACCCTCGGTCGTTCGATACGCACCGACCAAACTCGAATTCCCCGAATTCCGTCCTTCTCCATTCGATAACCGGAAGGTTATATTTCCGGAGATCCGAGAGGAAACTTCCTTTAGTTTCTTCGAGCATTTTCGCGCATCTTTTCGCCCGATGTTTTTGAAGCTACGCAGCGTTCCGGGCGTCGTTATAAACCGTGTACAACCTAGAAAACGAGCACAAATGACGACGAAACCCCGGTGCTTCGGAGATGGGGTAACCAGTGCGCTATTCTCACTCTATCCAGACTCCTGAGCAACGGCTACATTTTAATTAGGTCAAGTCACGGTCTATCTAGCTTTACCCGTCATAGTTTATCGCGCGTTTCCCTAATTGCGACCCGTCAAAGTTGAGTCCAATTACTTTAGAACGGTGCACGCTCTTCTTCACCTGCAGATACATCTCCGGTTCATACATATATAATATGTATTATCAGTTGAATTCTCTATGCGCACACATATATATGCAGAATTCTAGTGATAATATTAAATCGATAGATGGACGTGGCTATCGCGCGAATAACTTTGTTTCGGCGACCTGATGGGATTTTCCGTTTGAGAGAGTTTGGTCGATGCCACGTTACTCGATAATTGGTTTATATTAATAATAATCGTGATAACGATGATATACGTTGATAACGACTATAATGAAAAATGACAATAATACAAAATTTTCTTTTTTTTCTCGACATTTTGTATCCTTACCATCGTTCCTGGTGTCTTTCACATTTTATAGCCGGAGGAAACTTAACGTCCGTAGTGTCACGTAAAATACTAAGAGCATCTATGAAACTTAAATCGAAGGTACGTCTTGTAATGCGCGATGTCATTTACAATATCCATTTACTGCCCACTCTCAAGACGATTCATTACTCTCGCACTTTCATTCGGAATAAAAAAACAATCCTCGCTTACTCGCTATTCTTTTTCATAATTTTTCAGATGCTCGCATCTTATTTCAAATTTTTGTTAAATATTTCATTAATCTCATTTTTCCTTTGTATCGCAACTTTTATGCTCACGCGTCGTTTCATCCATTATGAAAATGCGCTCGTAAAGCTACGGAGAACTGGATTAATGTAATTCAATAACGTTATAGAAGGGATATGGGACTTTTCAAACGCAGGTCTAGCAATGAAAAATTATATTTTTCATGACAAAATTAACATTTGGATGTGAAAAATCTCTATTTTATTTTTTATGAAAATTCTTTTACTCGCAGACTTTTACCCAGTGGTGCTGTTAATATCATCTATGTCGTAAACATATATGCATTCGCCCAGATTCTCCGTTGGTGAATAGCGTGCGAAGGGTCAGAGTGGTATGCTTGAAACTTGACTCATATCGCCAGGAAGCTTTATCGTGTTCTACAACTACGTAAAACTCGTTATGCGGCACATTCGCGAAGCTACAGGAATAACTGTTGAAGCGCGCTGTGAGAGATGAGGTCGAAGTATTAATGACGATTCATTCGACGACGAGAGAGGTACGTCTACAAAATTACGTGATCGGTGCAAAGTTTTTCCATTTCATGTACAATCTATCAAAATTTTTATAGCGCGTTTCTTACACTCTTGAGTAAAAGTTGGAATTTGTTTCCAACGATAATTAAACGAAAGAGGTCAGATTGTTCGAGAAAATAAAATTAGAGAAGAGGAGAAAAATTGTTTAACACGTTGGGTGTTCTATCAATCGTTTCCTCGTTCGTTCGACTCGATCGATTAGTTCGTTTCCATCTCGACTCCATTGGAACGTATCAACTAGGACGAAATTTCGTTCGGTCTCCCAATGAATCCGTCTCGATGTTCATCCAACGACTCGTACCGGCGCTATTTCTCTCGGACTTTCTCACTTCTCGCAATTTCTCTGCCGCATCAATCTGTTCCCTCGGCTCTCTCGCTGAGCCATCAATTAGCCCATCGACGGGCTGATCCTCGCAAATGTTCGAGAACGTCGAGTCACCGGGATTGGGAAACGGCTAGCCCTTTTCTCGTCGGGTCAGCTCGCGTCTCGTCAGAAATAAATTCATCGTCATTTCCATTCCTCCGGTGAAATGCAATCGCCATCGACACGCTTCGAGACATGCAGAACCGTTATAACTCGATACAGAAATTCGAACTATTTTCAACAATGGAAAATCCTGTCGAAGACCGGAATTCATTTTTCAAAAGTTTTAATAACGACGCGTTTGTCTCGGGTCCTTACCCTCCACCCCTCCTCGTATCCCAAAATAAATTCGAGTTTCTCGAGGAGACAGGTTTTTGCAAAGGCGACGTAGCACGAAACTGCTTCGGAAAGTTGTAACAACGAGTTTCGCGCAACAAAGTTTCGGGGCGCAGTTTCGATGGCCGAGTGAATCCCGCAGGAGACTAGCCAGGGGTTTCGTGGAAGATCGAGCTTTCGGAGTTTCGAACACGATGAAAGTCCATTAGAGTCGATTTCGACTGGAAGAAACCTCTCGTCTGCCGTTCCAACGTGGGATAATGTCGAGTGGACTGCCGAGAGACACTCGACCACAAGATTCTTTTGCTGCACGAGAAAGCTCGATGTGCATTCATGCTGCCACCAATAGACGCTACCGCAACTGACGCTTGCTGTGAATGAGCTTATTCGGCGTACAGCTACTTTCCGACCTTCCCTGTCCCACTCGACAAACTTTACCAAAGGCTGTGCTTCTTCATCCACTCTTCTCTCTTTTCGTCTTCTTCCTCGCGCTTAGACTCCAACATGTTCGGCTAACTGGGAAAATGGAAGCGATCAAAAAAAGAGAAAGGGGATCGAAGACATCGATCGAGTTTCAAGTTCATCGGCCAGTCTGGTGCTGTTAGGGTCGCAATAATGGTGACAAAAATCGATAAAATGCAAAATACAACTCGACGAAGATAATTTCTTTATTCAAAAACGGTTTCTTTTTTTATCCAGGGGATGCAAATATTCTGGAAGAACTGAATAGTGGAACAACGAGAAGGGACATTTTTGATAATCAGTTGATGAATTAAAGAAAAAAAAAGTGCTAATGCCTATTCTTCGTCGTATCTCATTAGTACGTCCGTCTCGTAATTAAGCATCATGAATGATTTTAATATCACATAAACGAGTCACCCTCAATATTCTAAAAATACCGAAGCTATTATCGCACCTCTTTCGTCGAGTTCAGCATTCTCGAAGAATTATATTACCCCTTCAAAAATGGAATATCGACATTTCACAGCAAAAAAAAAGACGAAAATACGCTGGCGCGAACCAAAACTAGCGAATTCGAGGGAAAACCAGAATTTGGAACGTCGGGACGATAATCCTCGGGGGACGATAAAAATGCCACGAGCATTATTCTTGGGCGTCCGGGACTGACCCGTATCGCGTACAAAATCGGACATATCTTTAGGAAAAGTAAACCGACGAAGACGGGGGCGTGTTTTTAAAAGTTGCGCTAGACATCGAGAGCGATTCGCAACCAAAAAATTCCGGGGTAGTAGAGCGAGACCCGATTCTCAAATACGAGAAGATCGACGTAAATATGTCTATATAGTCCGATTGTGAGGTTTGGGAAGCCAAGCGGTGAGAGGGAGAGATATCGAGAAATATATATATATATACAGGGAGGGAGAGAGACAGAGCAAGAGAGAGAGAGAGAGAGAGAGAGAACGAGACAGTTTGCGACTAGTGCAGCGTGAATTTTCGACAAACGGCGAGAGTTTCATTCTCCTGCCTGGTTGCTTGAGCCCCAAGCCAAGCACGCTTCTCTCTCTCTCTCTCTCTCTCTCTCTCTCTCTCGCTGTTTCTCTCGTCCTGGCAGTTTGCCGCGACGATACCTTACCAGTGCCATCTCGCAAGCTCTTTTCCCTAGCAACCCTCTGCGCGAACACACCCCCACCCCCATCCTCTCCTCCAACCCTCCCATTATATCGTGTCTACAGTCGGAGATTAATCTCTGGAATGAAATTTACACGTCTTCCTGTTCCACGTATACACTGTGCGTTCGTCCCACCGAAAGTGCATTTATAGCCGCGGAAAACTTTGCCTCGCGAAAGTTCGCCCCGTCAATTACTCTTTCCTTTTTTCTCCTTCTCCGCATCCCTTCCACGTCCTTGACTTTATTACATCGTGTAAACGTTTTCAAACCGAGTTCGCGCATCGTCGTCGAGATTTCGGGAGTGGAGGAGAATTTCGTAAATCTTAATGAGATGTGATTCTCGCGTCGGCGAGATATTAAACGACCTTGAGGGTCCTAAAAGACGCCCTCGGCCACGAAAAAGCACTTAGGGCTCGAGGGGTGGGGTTAATTAATTCCCTCGATTCTTCGACCTGCTCCATCGTCCTATTCAACCTCTATGCGTGATCGCGTAGTCTTTTGTCCATGGACACTGTCCATTGTTGTTACATTCGCGTTCGAATAAATAAATGTATATATCTTATATATATATATATATATATATATATAACGTGGCTAATTCAAAAGAGATTCTGGTTCGATTGAGCCCGTGCCAGAAATCATGTCGTGTGTGCGTTCCCCTACGCTCGCGTATATACAAAAAAAAAGGCTTTCTCTTTGTCCCGTCCGAGGTCCTTTCCCCGTTGGCCGACCTATTTCGAGGCGTTTTCGCCAACACCGGGCCCAACCAATGCTACAATGTCAGAGTGAAAAAGGCCTCGGGAATTGATTCAACGGTTTATTTCATTCGCGCCGGCGTTTCGCGAAAGGCCCAATTAAATATTTCGAATCGAGATGGCATCGAGAGTCGCCGAGTCCTGAAGCGGAAGGTCAAGTGTGTGCACATGTGATATTACATGGCGGCTGTGTGTGTGTGTGTGTGTATGGGTGAAAGGCACTGGGAGGGAACCTAATAGTATCGACTCAGCAGAAAAATAGTGACAAAAAAAATCGATCCAGCCAACACGTTGGATTTTATCCCTGGCGGAAAAACTCACCCTTCTCTTTTCCACTCGCGCTACAGCGAGGGCGAAAGTTCGCGAATTCGTCGAGTTCGCGTTAGTCCCTGGTTACCGAACGAACAAAAGTCGCGGAACTAACGACGAAATTCTGTTCGTACATTTGACAATAGTCTTAATTGTTCGATGAAAAAAAAAACAACAAAAACAAAAAAACTAATTTCGGAGGATCGCGCAGAAATTCGACGATGCACCATATTCGTATCGTCTAACGCGAAACGTGATAAACCCCTGAGTCCGGTCGAGGTTCCAATTAAAGCCGAACATAGTTTCCGAACGGGCCAGTGCCGTTTCGTACGGATGCGAAACTTAATGCAATCGGAATATTCAACGACGTTGCAAATTCGGAGAGTCGGTGGTTGTCGCTGATTAAATGCTTCCTACGTTGAGTCAAACCCACCTACGTGTTATTAGTCGAGTAAGTGGACCAAGCGAAGAAGCGGGAACGAGGAAGCCGTAAACGAAGGTGAGATAAAAAATGAAACGAAAAAAACGGTGATATGGAAACCGGGCGGTCTCTGGCCGTGTCTGCTCGAGACAGTCCGTTTCTACTGCGAGCGAGTGGTTATGCTCCGGGCGCGATGGTTAGCTCGCGTTTTTGCATAAGGAAACATCTCACACCACCAACATCCAATTAAACAGCTGCGACGATATACGACGCTTTGTAAGATCGAGAATTACAATATGGTTTTGAATACTTATGAATTCCGAGTAGGGGAAACTCACGAGGATTTTAATAGTTTCCAGGAAAAATTCGTTACGACGCGTTGCACACCTTGCGACTATTCACGTCGAGACTCACCCTCGTCAACCCTTCAACCGTTTTAAAATTAAACATTTTTTTTCATAAATTTCATACTCCAACCCCTCGACCCAATTTACAACTTTTTTAAAATCTTAGCTCTTTCTTCGTCGGCTCGAGAAACAAATTGAAAATTTTGTTCAACCTTTGTTCATTCTTTAAATAATTGTTCACATCGAACAACCCGACGATACGTTACGAGAATTTTCAGTTGATGCGAGAACAAGAGCCAATTAAATGTTTCGAGCGAAACATACGGAAATGTCTAGGCACGTACGTGGGGGATCCTCGTGGTTTTCGCGAAACGCGTAAAGATTCGAGAACGAGAAGGGCTCCAAGAAGTGGATGTGGGGGAGAGAGAGAGGTTGAGTTACTGTGAACGCGTACAAGAGAACTTGACGACCCACGCAGCAAAACTACCAGCTGGACGAAGTGAGATTAAGTTTCCTCGCGAATTTATAACTATAGAGTTTACACTGTACCCGCTAGTGCAACTGCAACCTGGTACGAAGTCTCTCGCGTTAGCTTTGTCGTAAGTTTGTTGAATATACGACTCGCATATTCCTCGTACTCGGATTCACACTTGAAACACCTCTTCGTCCGTCGCCACTGCGGTTATGCCTTTCATCCTGGTTTTGCCAACGAAACTTTCACCGCTATTATAACCGGCACAATAAGACAAATAGTATAACAATAGTATCGACGATAGCGATACAATTGGTACGGTAAACTAGGAAATTTTCATTTAATTTGACTACGTTCAATTCATTGTGAATATTTCGCAGAATCGTGACTCGTGTCAACATTTTTTAAAGCTCGATGGAGAACGGTATAAAAGTGAGGGAAATAAAGGGATAATTATTCACTAATAATGACGATTCGAGGGAAATTGATTAAATATATATATATTTTTGTATATTCTTACAATATTGTCATACGTTAGGTATATAATTTTAATTTCGCATTTCAAGTTCGAATACGATCGAATTGTCTCGATATTGTTTTATCGGATTAAAAAGTCGCCCGTAGGGAAAAGGGAGGGTTGATGCAAACCTCGAGAGGGAAATAATATACGACGCGACGTATTATGAACGTGAATCAGATCGATGGTAGAACAGAACGAAGTAACGAGGCTAGAGCAAAGAGATAATTGGATCTTTTTGTTCCCATTAAATTTTCAACGATACCTCCCAGTCGAAATATCGTTCGTCATCCCTCTCGCTTTCATCACCTTCGTTTCTCCCGTTACTTCTTCGTCATTATCCCAGACGAAAAGACGACAGAGAATCTTAAATTTTCAATTATCGTCTCGCCGGTGCTCCCTGCCTCTTTCACCCCTACTCCTTTTCTCGTTTTTCCCTCCTCTCTCTTTCTCGCTCTTTGCATAATTCTCGACTTGTCGACATTTCTTTTGTTTTTCTTTTTTTTTTCCAGTATCATTTTTTTCCGCCCTCCCACGGATCCGTTCCGAGTTCTCCAAGCACGTGCCACTCGATCGCAAACTCCGAGATTAAAAGAACGAAGCACGAAAATCGTCGAGATCGGAAAAAGAAGTAAAGTCAGCCGAACGAAGAATAATTGAATAATTAAGAATGATATCTTTAAAGTTTGCCCCGGCAAATGGACGAATATAATTTATTCTTAGATATGATTGAATTTTTACTATATTTTAAATCATCAACGAATACTTTAATCCTTGACGGTGCCGGGCTTCTTCGAAGAAATTATTTTTTCCTCATTTAACGGATAAATATTTTGTTTCGTTTTATTATTTTGTTTTTCTTTTCCTTTTCGTTTCTTTTTTAATTTTGTATCGTAAAAATCGAGGGAATTCTACCTCTCTCCGCTCTTTTTCTCTCACTCGCTGGGCGGATGAGTGTTCGTTAACGAAGAGGCAGGGTTCACGCTACGTAACACACTTAATGACGCATCGCGATGAATATTAAAAGATGGTGGCCCTCTTGTTTTACATTTCAGCCGCGCTTTTTTTTCGCTCCACACCATCAACCCTGTATGAGTTCCACCAGTTTTTTTCATCCCCTCCTCTCGACTCGAGCTTCTCTATCTCTCGTTATCACACCGGTGCTTTCCTCCGTTACCCGTGTCGCGTGCTATTATGACATGCCCGGAGTACATTTTTTCCATCCAATTCTACCAGCGTATTTTTTTTTTTTTTATACACGTACCGCACTCGGTGCAATATTTTGTCGAAACAAATGTCGTTCTCGACGATCATCGGACAAAAAAATAATTGTCACTGACGGGCAAAAATAATTAACGTCGATTCGAGCAAAAGCTCCGTCCATTCGGAAAATGGAACTCACATCGTTTTTAAGTTTGTCGATAAAAGCAAAATTCTATTTTGTTCTTTTTTGTAGGATTGAAGATTCATACTTAAATTCACATTGATCAATCCTTTCCGTGTGACCCAAAGGGAGATTCTGTTAACGCGTTCGATTGTTTTTAATCAAATCCTCTTCAAATATTGAGACTGGATACAACGCGAGCGTTGAATAAAATTTCGCGATGAAATATGACCGAAAATAAATTAAACTCTAAAAGTGTGACAGGAGGTTTTTGATGGACCGTATTTTAAATTGAAAAAAGCACAAAATTTTCATGTGTTTTCACGTGATTTCATCATGCGTCATTCTCGATTCTTTATTTTATTTGCTTATACGACATTTGTTATATACGCGAGATTATATTTTTACGGGAAACGAGGGGAAGCCGAATAGCGAAAGTACGTACGTTTTACGAGCGATTCGCATATAGCCGATTACGATCGTCGAGAATCCGTAAACTGACAGAGTCGTAGCCACGCGTTTCTGTGTACACGCGTATGGAATTCTCCCTGGCAATCCCGTCTACCGAGCATAATAGTGGGATAACAATCAATCAGCTTGCACAGAGGCGCAGTTAGCTCGAGCATGACGGTTTACTATTGGAGAAAACCCCGTTAATCGATGCGTCATCATTCTACGCTGAATATATAACTAAATCACTCATTTCGTTCGATCCGACGAGCTCGATTTGTAAATACGTAAATTTATGTAAAATATCGTCGGTTCGATTGCACGATTACCGTTGAATGGTTAACATCGGGAATATCTGCCTCGTCGTAGACGCTGATGAGGGAATCAATTTAACTCGAGAATATTTAACGAAGCTTGAAACAAGATCGATCGCAAAAATGAAGAACATTCGCGTAAAATCAAAAAAATTGTCTGATTTTCACCGAATGTAATCGTAATTACTTTAAAAATATTAAATTTATCGATTATAAACAAAATGAAGACGTGTTTGATTATTTGTTTATATTTTTCGTAAAATTGTATGAAAATCGGATCGATAAAGAAATATCAAGTTTCGAAGAAGTTCAAGTTCGTTTGTATGATGGAGAAGGGACCGTCGTATAGAAAAGTGCTACGTTGCACTTGAAATAGGAGAATATAGATTTATCCGTGCACTGAATCGCGACCAATTACGTCGAAGCGAAGGAATGGACGATGAAACATTCTACTACTTTTTTCCGGCAAATTATCCGAGACCCACATTTCGACTAGACAATAGATAACGAAGCTTAGCCGAGCTCGTTTCGTGTACGGAATGTATAACGACTCGGCGAGGGCTGCGCGGCTCGTGCCTCGATGTGTACACCATCGAGATCGATCGATCCTACATACGTCTTTATCCTCCTCTGTTCTTCCTTACGTACGTAGAATCAGCCAATCATCCATTTCATCTAACCATCATGAGACTTTTTATCCTTGAGTACGAAATAGTAAATAGGAGTCGAACGATCGTAAGTAAAAGCGTTCGATAAATCGAAGGAGAACTTCGTACAGATTTTATCGATCTTCGAAGTACAAGACTTGAATTACTAGAATGAAATTTATGCGACAGTTTTTCATTCATGATTCTGACTGGATTACATATTTATAATTTACAAATTAATTCGTTCGTCGTTTCCTGTTAGAAAGATTTTTCTTATTGCACCCCAAATAATAATGATTAATTAAACGGTTAAATTTTTTATTTCACCATTGTTGATATTATCTTTTTGATGTTTTCATTTTATATTTCACGGCAAGCAGCTTGTATAACTACGGTGAAGAAAAAGCAGTAAAACATCTTCGTACCTGAGGTAGGAGGAATGCTTGAGTATAAAATTCACGAGTTCAGATGCCAAACGAGAATTTCAGTGTCAATAACAAAAGTGTCGAACAAATTTAGCAATTACGACGAATATTCGTTGTCCTATTTTTGAAAGCGACGGCGACGAACTAATTTAGAATTGCATTCAAACATTTTCACAGCAAGATGCACTTAACTTGTGGAATATCTGATCCGGGTTACCCATGTGCGGTCTCTCTATCCGTAAAATTCTTCGTTTCGTCGTTATACTTGCTACTCCATTCCTCTCCTCTCCTTTGCCCCTCTGTCATTTTGGTCCTCTTTTCCATCCCTCTTCTCGGGGGGCGATTACGGTTCGCTGGAAAAGCGAATTAGGTCACTCCCGGGCAAACCGTACACACCGCTATTGCCTTCGACGCCAACGACGCCCCGACCACGCTGCTTTTCCCTTCCCCTCTTTATCACTGTCTCTATCACTCTCTCCCCTCTCTCTCTCTCTCTCTCTCTCTCTCTCTCTCTCTCTCTCTCTCTCTCTCTCTCTCTTCCTCTTTATCTTTGTAGGTAAATTCGAACGAGAGAGAGGGAGAGCCCCTTTACTCTGAGAAACCAAAATTGACTGTTTCATCGTGGCGTGCGTCTGTATACAAGTTTATATATTTCGCGACGAGAGCGCAAGAGTCCCGAAAAGTTCTTGAGCCGAGCGGAGCTTCTGAGAGACTCTCGAGAAAAAAACTTTTTCTCGTTTACATTATATCTCGAGTAATCTAAACGGTCGGGCCTTTGCAACTTCGTCGCCTATATTAAGCACGTTTTTTTCCTCTTTTACGTTTTTTTTTTGTTTGTCGTCCGGATGAGATGCAGCACGAGTTTGAAGAAAAAAAAAACGAGAAAATTGTGAATGAGACGAAACTTCGTACTGTCCATCAAGATTATCTAAATGTGGGCCACTGGCGAGGAAACGCTAATGAGAAATGTCGTACGAGGGGAGGATAAAGTTGAATCTTTTCGCGGTTAATCGAGCGGAAACCATTGGAAGATTCTTCGATCGTTATTCCTTCGCGACGATGGGTATTTATGGATTTATATTAATGAAAAATAAATAATAATTCTTCGACGATCATCGTTAATAGACGAAAATACGAATTTATTATTTACGTATCGAAAATCGATTTTATCCTCTTTTTTCGAATATCTTATCGATCGTTCGAATTAAATTTCACAAAATGTTCGAATAAAATTAGATTTTGTGTTTAAAAACGAGTTTTTTTTATTATTCGCAAGAAACGGACAGTGGTTTATTCCGTTAATAATCATGTTCGTTATGAAGCATCGTCGAAAAGGTAAAGCAGCGCGTATACACTTGGATTTGGAGAACGTCGTTAAATAAGTGGAATTAACCGAATAACAGATTACGTAGGTATACAGAGAAGAGAGCGAAGCGATCATTTCGAATTTTCGAGATTATCATTTTAATTGTATTAATCCCTGCAATTTCGACGTTACCCTTCCCATTTCCTCCCGCTCGTTGCCACCATTATGACTATTAACGCGAGTCAATATCGCCTGGTGGGAGTTACTCGTAATTGGTGAAATCTCGATAATCCTCCAGGGCGGGCGTAAACAAAAATCGAATTATTTTTTGCTACCCTCGAACTCGCGATCATTATCTCGTACGCCCACGCGCCCTTTTTTCGAATGTTGCTACAACGCATGCGTGAAGTCGCCTCGCGCGAACGACGTTATGTGTACCCTCGTCAAACAAAACAACAACCCACGAAAAAGGGTATCCCTCTTGTTTTTCCGTTGCCTCCACGTCCACTTTCTCGATCAACAAAACACCCTGAGAATTTTGTTTGCTCGGCTCGAGGACTATTAACGCGCCATCCGACGCATAGGTTTTGCTTTCGTTTTCTTTTTCTTTTTTTTTTATATACATGATATATATAATTATTGTACATGCGGTTATAATTCGCATGTGCACTCTGACCTCGCACGACTGAAATGCTGAGTTGAACGAGTCGGTTCACATTTTTTATTCGTAAAGTGCGACCGAACTCGAAAAATTCCCGTGGAGCAAGAATTCGTCTTGCGTGTGGACTTAATTTTTCACAATTTTCCGATTAACGGTTGAGAAAACCACACATTTTTATGTATTTTACAACTTTTAACACGTAAAATTGAGGCTAATAATCTGGTCTGTGATTAAGATATGTCATCTGGCTGTAATCTTGGTACGGTTGCGAATAGAATGCGGGAAATCGTTTTTGAAAAAACTTCTGAATTGTGATAACTTTTTTTTGTAAAATACGAGAAAAAAATATTTTTTAAATAAGTCATTAAAATAAACATTGAACTTTTATTAATTACTGCAAAAAACTTTAAATCACGAAAAATATGTTAAACTTTGTTCGCCCACTTCGCTGGCAGAATCGCGAAATTTTAAATTGCCGTAACTTGGCTTCCGTTTGATCAATTTCCGTTTACTTGTAGAGTTTTGGAAACGCCCGAAGTAAAGTAAGAGAACCTCATCCGGGTTATATCCGAGTGAAATCCGACGAGACGGATCAGACACGTCTCGTCCATGCCTGACTTGCCCCTGACGAAGCGTCAGGCAGTCTGTTAATTTTCTACTTAGGCAATATTCGTTTTCTACAGGAAATTTCCTATTTTCTAATTCTCTTATGAAAGTTCGTTTTGATAAAAAAAAAGATTTACATTTAAAGACATTTGCGTTTAAAGACATATAAGATGGTTACGAAATAGAAAATTGCCCATAGAATAAGAATATCCTACTCTCTTTCCGGAGCTTTAGCAAGTTTTCGATCAAAAATTGAAAAAAACAAAAAATTCGCAGTAACCACTACAATCTGTTCATTACTATTCGGTACCGACCTCTCACATTGAGCCAACATCAACCCCATCATTCATTTTATTCGACGCTTGCCGAAGAAGTCAACATCGTGAAATAGAAACAACGAGCTTGAAGAAAAAAACCAGAAAAGTCAAGAAATGGTGAACTTGATTGCAAAGAGCATGGTCGAAAGGACTCTTTTCCGTTTCGCCCACGGAACAACCGTACAAAAATCTAGCCAACGGAAATGTACGATTAAAGCAAAACCCTCTCGAGCTTTCTCAGTGTCGATTCCGTATTTCAACTATTCAGAGTGGAAGGCGAAGTACTCACAGCGAGATGAAACGGTATGCAAAAGTGAAGTCGAGTCACTGTGGTATTGTTGGGTAGACAAATAAATTATGGGCTTGTAACCAGTTGTTCTCGGGAAAGCTACAGACGTTTCGGAAACACGCGGTTTGCCGCTTTGGCTTTTGTAAACAGAGCCCTTTTGTGTAACACCGCGCAGAAAGACGAGACTTCATACCCCAGAGAGATAGCGAGATAGTAGAATCCGCAGATTTGCGAGCTCTCTCCCATCTGCCCTGACTCGAAATTAGACGAGCTCTGGATGTATTCCCACTCGATCCTTTTTAGACTTCAACAAAGGAACTGTACAATAGTTCCACGTTTCCCCTTCTAGCTTCTAGGATCTCTTTCACCAAACAGTGGAAAACAGCCTGCAATATTATTATGGCCAAACTGATGGGATAACAAAGGCCCATGGTAAAATCGATTTTTATACATTTTGTTTCATTATGGAGGAAGCTTTGTTTCCGTGGAATAAGGGGGAAAATCGTCGAGTACTTCGCGCCCGAGTGTTCAAAATATTTCGAAAAATGGGGAAAAAGCGTTCGCGGAAAATGCGCGTGCGTATGTACGATCGTGGCTGGGACGAGCTTGAAAATCCCACTCGAAATTCCAGTCCCCGTTTCGAGGACAGCTTGATCCATCACATAGTTTGAATCCTTCCAATTTTGAAGAAATTCGACAGTAATCGTCAGGTTCAAATTGAATTTAATCAAATTTGTTAACTTTGAAAAATTGTCATTAAAAGCGAACGAACTCGAGCTCGAAAAAATATTTTCCAAGCTAAAGTCAAAATATTACAAAAAAAAAGAAAACGCTGATTCCCTCAGACAAATCTTTTGTGAAAGCCCGGAAAATTACGAGAATGCATTGTGCGAGTCTCTAGTTTTTAAATATTATCATTCGTCGTATATTTTTTCCAATGGAATTACAACTTCGTTAGCGGTGGCTTTGGCAAAAATCTATACTCTATTGTTTCGCGTGACACGGAGAGGCGCGAGAGCGTCAAGGTCATAACTAAAAAATTGCGCCCTCGTAATTCGCGGGTCAAGAGTACTTTCCGTGCTCGTATAGATAGAAATTCACTGACGCAGACACACACACCCACAGAGAAAGAGAAAGAGAGAGAGAGAGAGAGAGAGGTGAGACGGGTAGTCGTCTGACCTCTGGATCTTTGTATAAAGCCACCCTTTAATCCCGGTTGGGGATAAAACTGCATCACCGGTCGTGAGCTCCGTTGGGAATCAAGTCTTACCCACCGGGCTGTCGTACCATCCGCCGGTAAGTAGAACTGGGGCTGTCGGGGAATGCGAACACCACAGGAGCTTCCGTTCGATCGTTGTCACCGATGACTGAGTCTGTAACGGAATACCTACGTATACCTACCCGGTGCGTATGCCATGTAGCCGAGACCGGTGAGTCAATTATCCAGGACAGGCCTAATGCAGATGAACGACCATAACGACAGGCGCGCGACGACGAGTACAACGTGTCCTCGTGCTTGTCGACGTCATTAGTCAGCCAGCGTCTTTACCGACGCTCTTCCGAGCCCACCAATGAACCGACTCTCACCCCCTCTCGGCAGACCGAGACAGCTTGTGATTGGTAAGAACGCGAGAGAGACCATGTGACGAAGTTTCCCCACTAACCTACGTCGAGCTTAATTTAATCATCGGAATCGACAAGACGACGAGACTTTCTCACGCTGATGTTCGTCAAGACTGACGAACATCTCGGATGCGTCGATCACAGACCTGACACGTTGATGACTCTCACCGTCTGTTCCAATCGATATTTCAAGGTTACGAATTTTTCATGTCGTCGTCAATGTTCGTCGGGAAAATCTGAGGTACAGACGTTCGCTAGACACACAGTTTCACAGAGTTTACACATTTACATACCCCTTTCTCCGAAAAATCTGCATGGATCGTTGATTCCTTTGACGTTCCAACGTTTTCCAAAGTTCTCTGAGGCGTCCTGGAGTTTGCGTACCTGGAGGATTCTAGGTACCTAATGAGGTTAGGAAGTCAATGTAACATTGGGTCGGTCTAACGATTAACGAAAAAAGGTGAACGGGGCTTTTTTTAACTCTTTTCATTCGTCAGTTTTTTGGAAAGATTTGGCTTCAATTATTAGTATTGAAATACAAAATAATGAAACAATCGACTTGCGACAATTCTAATACAGCTACAACAATAATGACGAAATCGAACAATGCGCACGATAGGGAAACGAAAAAACAAAAAATAATAAATCGACCAAAACGCGGTCGAGGTGAAAAAACCTCGGGATGTCGGGAATTTATCGCTCGACCTGATAACATTGAATCACGATTCGTCGATGTTTTTTCGTTGATTACTATGAACCCAAAACACTGGAAACATCGCAAATAGCAATGATTGCGTCAGATCAGTTTCTCGTTATTAACTATCGGCTTTGGTAGAACCGTTGATCAAATTCGAAGCTCGTTGGCGACAAATCGTGCGAGATAGAACGGGGACGCATCGTATAATCTCGCATAGCACGGAGACTTGGCAAGCTCCTAGCAATAGCGAGTTATCATTTACGGATAATCCGATATGCACGTAATCCACCGAATTATCGGAAAAGCTCTTTGTCCGAAATTGCAGTTAAGGTGCGTCACACATATTTTTGTGGCTCTGTAATCTACAAGTAAAGAGGGTTCTGAAATCCTGATGAGATCGAGGTGACGGTGCATGATACTTAAAACTAGGTCAGAATGAATAAACACGTGGAAACGAGAGAATTAACTCAGAATATGTTTAAGAGCACTCGTGTGGCTTGTTGGATATCAATTTCGGAACCGAATACGGATTTGAGAAATATTGAGCTAATAAGAGATAAAACGATTAAAAACGGGCGAATTTTTATGATTATGCAATAATCCGGATAAAATATTCTTCTAAATTGTAAGGAAATTGAAAATATGCTTCAAATCTCAATAATAAATGCCCTATAGACTGTATCGTCCTTTATTTCGAAAATAGCATGGATTTTATGGGACAAAAGATTATCATGCGCGAGGAATTACCTAGTTATTGGTTTTTTTTTTTTTTTTTTTTTACAAAACGCAGAGAAAAGTGGAGATTTCGAGTTTTCCTGATATTTTTTCCGATTCGTCGTATTCGTCGAATAACAGTTTTAAACTTGATTCTTCTCGTCAAATTAATACACCCGGTGCGCACGAATTTTTCAGAAAAACCTTTTACCCGTAAAATTGGTTCGTCAAAAAAGAGCGAACCGTTTTTGTTTTATCGTTCGTATTCGCGCCGGTACGAATATTCGCGTCTCTTAATTGCGTGGAACACGAAGTATCCTCTCGGACGTTTGTAAAAATGTATGCTTCTTTGATACGCGAGGTGCCAATCAAATCGCCAATTGGGTCGCTTCGTTTTCCAAGCCGGAGATCGTGCGGGCGTGTATTGACTTCCTGCGAGAAAGCTAATAGAGGGTATTCGTAATTAGTCTCGGTCAGAGTGTCGACGGCGTCGATACTATTTGCAGCTGCGACGATCCGTAATAACTCCGACGGATAAACTTTTCGGGAACCAAATTTTCGCAAAACTCCATTTTTCGACCACGCATCCTTAGGTTTAGGGGTGCGTAAAAAATAATAACAACTCCCGTATCGATCATCGTTTCTAGAAATATCAAATATCAAAAATACATTCCTTTTACAGAAGATATAAATAAATTCCGAAAATTTCGTAATTCCACCTTTAAAAAAACGCAAAAGGGGAAATTTTTGTTTCACGTATTAATCATTCTGCCCATACTACCTGTCGAAAAAAATTTATTTGTAAAGACGTACTCCACGCGTAATACAGAATCTCAAAGATTTTTATTCAACTTTTTCGAACTTCCTTAACCCCAAAAAATAACGCTTCCTGACAATTCGAAATTCACTCGAGCGTAGCCACGAACAACAAGCGACTAATACACGTACATCAATCTTTTCCCTCGACAGTGGGAACCGTTTCGCCGTGTACGATGCATCGAACTATCGCCACAACGCGTTCCAGCCATCGCGCGATTCTTTTTTTTGTTTTACGATTTTCCTTGTATATTTACTTCGCCATAGAAATCGATAGGTTTTCGTTTGGGTTATCCGGTACTGCGGTGAATTTTGACGCGACGTTGTCCCGCAGCAACAACAGAACGATGGTAACGTCTATCCCATTCTGCTGTTGCAGTCAGTTTGCCGATGGATGTTGAAAGAGAAAGAGGGAGAGAGAGAGAGAGAGAGAGAGAGAGAGAGAGGGACAGGCCAGAGAGAAAACGCACGAGCGACTCGCGCACACACACGACATTCGCGCGAAACGCGTTATTAGTGGTTGGATAACGAATTTCACGGTTGCGCCACAGAGCTTCGTACCGCTGAGTCAAAATTTGCATACCCCGTTTTCCCATGCCAGAAACACCCCGTTGTACACTCGCTCAAAGTTCATAACCCATCACACTCGGCCATAACTACGATCAATGTATCCTCGTAATTGACTATGCTAATTAAGACGAAAAACAAACTAAAAAAAGGAAGAACGGAAAAAGAAAACAAAAAATATTTTCTCGCTACAAAATACACGAAGGTACCGTCGAGCGGAATTGACAAACGCTAATTAGTTTTCGAAACAACGGTCTTATCGTTCTGACGATATTTCACGTTCCATCGTCATTTTTTTCCCCCACATATATTCTTTTTTTTATCTCGCTCCGATTTTTTTTTTTTTTTCAATATTTGATTTTTATCGTACGTAACATTTTATTATTTTTCCCCATGATATCGTCGAGCTTGTTACAACTCGGTACAAATCATATCGCAAAAGTAAGATAAGTAAGGAAAAGAAATGAAAATCGTTAATTCGTCGACGATTTACGTACCGCGGACTTATTTTACGTCCCCCGGTGCGTCGATGCGATTCGAAAGCAATCAATGAAATATTCAAGATGAAAATCCTTACGACCCGCGGGATGGGGACGATAAGAAATTTCTCGATAAAAATGTCTCTCGCGATATGGAATTTCTCCCTTGGCACGTACCCTCGTTCCGATTTTCATCGAGAAATCTTCGGGGCTGATAAAATTCAACTAACAGTCTCGAAAGCACACGGATTCTGCATTATACCGGTGGGAGGAGAAGCGTTGTCGCGAGGCGCGTCAATTTGAAAATCACCCTGATATCGATCTCACGGGAAATCGGGTAGGACAACGTGGCTATTCGGGGGTTTGTGTACAGACTGATGATGCGCTATATTAGGAAAGGGGTGAGGGGGTACCAGGCAAGAGATATATTTAATGCTGAAGGCGTTGCGGGAGTTTAAACGGTAAAGTAGGAAACTCCCGAGGTCGTATATCGAGAGCGAGAGAGAGAGAGAGAGAGAGAGAGAGAGAGAGAGAGAGAGAGAGAGAGAGAGAGAGAGAGAGAGAGAGAGAGAGTGACAGAGCGAGAGAGTGAGGGGGGGGGGTGGATGTAGCACGTTTCTTGGTACGAGCCTCGGGCGACTACCGTGAAACAGTAAGGAGGATGAGGGTGACAACGCGAGGATGAAACAGGGTTGGGGATGACGAAGTGGCACAGGTTATGCCACTTAATTAAACGACGAGGCTAAAGACGTTGAGAAATCCATAATCGGTTGAAGATTTAGGGAAGGAAGGGACTAGAGGGAGATTGAAAGAGAATTCACGAGTGGTGCATAGGGGTGCGAATTAAAGGGATTCTGATTAGAAGGGGAGGTAAGAAGTAGTGGTAAATAGGAATTTCTGGACTCGGTCAATGTAAAATTTTCCGGAAATAAAAATATATTTTTTCGATACCTTGAGTCGATGACAATTCCTAATTGACCTGAAAATTTGCTGACAGTATTGACAGTTGACAGGTTGACAAAGGAATTCCACGATTTTATTCTGCCAACTGCGACACGCTTGGGCTTACTTACTCTGTGAATATCTCGAATCTTAAATCTGTTCTCTGTCGTTGTCATGACAGCGATTCGAATCCGCCATGCGGTGCCAAAACGAGGATTTTGCTCGTTAAATTTCATCGAGCCAAAGATTTTGGTCGAGTCGCGACTCTCATCGCTCCTTGTATAATCGAGGAAGCTCCGAAGTTACCGGAACAAACTTATATATATATACATATAGTGCAAAGTGTAACAAAAGATGCACGCGATGGCAGAGGGGGAGAGATTGGTGGCGGGAAGTCTCTGTCGTCCATGCTGGCGCGCCGAGAGATGAGTGGGCCGAGACCGGCGCGTAGTAGGTGTACCTCTGGCTGCACGGTGCATGCAGTGCTCGACCAACCGCCCATACGTACGGTTTGCGCTCTGTTACAGAAAGTCTGTCAAAATCGTGATTGTCGTACGTGATTTCTCAAGAAAGAAACAAAAAATTTACTGAAAAACAACCCTTTGCCGGGGCAAAGTTCTATGAGATTCGTACAATGAGAGGGTGAAGTTTGTTGCAGCCTTTGGCAACGAGTGACGTGATTCGCTAATGAGCAAAATTTCGCTATAACACTGTTCACCCTTTCGTCGTTTAACCGAGGGTTAATTTTAATTTGCGTCTCGCATCAATTAGTCTGTCTTACGAAAACGATCGAATTCTTCGAAATAAACAACAACATCTTACTCGTATAATCTGCATGAACAAATTTGCGCTATAAGTTCGTCGAAACACCGTTACTTCCGGTCCGGACGCTACGCATCGTACACAGTTCCGTAATCTATCCCCACCTTCCTGGGGGTGACAACCCCCTCCTGATGGAAACTCGAGATTTCTTCAAAAACGTAATACACGGAAGCTTCGAGAAGGAATTCTTTAAAATACGATCGAAATGCTCTGCTACGTAAGTATTCTCGTAACGCATACCATTAACAGAAACTCCTAATTGTTTTTCTCCTATCGATAGTTGTTAAATGGCAGATTCTCGAATAATTAAATTTTTCCTAACATTAACAATTTTGTTTTGCGACAATCCATTTTGAATGCCGCGTTGTGAAATTATTTTCTCATATTTTCAGAAACCATATATTACGGACGGAATTCAATTTTATTAATGTTATTGGAAATTCGTTGTAGATATTAAATTTATAATAATAATAATGTTATATATAATAATAAATTGAATGATGGAGAGGGTATTTCGTTTGATCTCTGGTTCAGATAAAATAATTTTAATGTGAGATCTTTCACCCTTCGATGGAAATCACAATATCATGTGTTCCCAGATATTGTGCGTATATACATATAGCCTGTTTAATACATATATATGGTTTTTTATGCGATTTTATATAACAGTGAGCGCACCCAATAAGCTCTTGAAAATGATCTCGAGATCGCCATTACGTATAGTTTCGAGGCAACCGAACGAATCCCTACGAATATATCGGTGAATAGAGCGATTTCACAATTCAAGCCAGACCTGGAATACATATATATATATATATGTATGATATATTCGCAAGCTTCGTAGTATTCACTTCGATCCTTACGCTGCAATATTCAGCGAAAATCACGAGCGAAGAGCCGGCGATTTACTCCCACTATATCATGCGTATGGATATTAACATCGCACGCGCGGCACAATCAAATGCTTCGAATTTTAATATTGCTGAATATCATTTGATTTTTTACTAATATAAATAATGATTTAATATTCAAAGATTTTTTTTTCATTTTCAATAAGCTTTTTAGAACGAAAATTGTATCGGAACAACGATTCGTTAAGCTTTTCGTAAAATCATTGCATTTTTTAAGACAAAATAAAATGTTTATTCCACGCAATTTTTCCATTCCGCGGTAATCGCTGAAAATTTGGCGATGACAATAGCAGTAAGGAATTTTATTTATTTATTATTATTACTTTTTTTGAATAATGTTTCGTGGTAAAAATGTGCATTATTGCCACGAAGGTAAGAAATATTGTGAGAATACGAGTGAATTATCGGTCACCCGTTTCTCAGGCAGCTCATCAATAATCCTTGTTGTCGGGCTACAATGTATTCACCATCGGCTACAACGATGCAAAGCTCGCTAATAATCGTGTCAGGGTCGAGAGATCGATGCGTCGAGGACTCGATCCATCCTCTTAACTCTACATAAAGCTCTATATACATACGTGTACCTGTTTTTTTGCCTCTGGCACAATGATTGGCCACCTATAATGAAAAATAGTTTATTTATCATCAAGTCCAAAATAGAAAACAGAAAGTTGTCTGAAACTAGACCAAAAGGAATTGTCAACGCAACGAAAAATAAATGAATCTATAAAATAAGTACATAAATTTCATCTCCACCAAAGAGCCGGTGACAATCACTGCACGATCGCGAACGGCTGTACCGGTTTAACTTTACCGCGATATACGTATAACGGCTATATCGACGATTCCCTCGTAGAAAATGAGAAGAAAATCTCATTTGAAAGATAAGCCGAGACGCAGGTACGAGGAGCATCCGAAGAGGCAAAAGAGGATGAAGAGAAACGGGTTATCTCTTATCTCGCGAAGACTCTCGTAGGAGAAATTTTTTTTGTCGTCGTATCGGAGTCTTGGACGGCTCTCTTCATCGAGGGTCCAGATCGATCCTGGATAAGCAATGTGTATCGGTTCAATGCCAGCTCCAGATACGACAAGACACGACAATTGCATTTATAATCGAGTACCAGTCGTGCCTTCTAAACACATCTGCCAATATATATTTATAAGTGTCGCCGGTACGAAATATTCAGTCATTCGACAAATTCAAATCGCTATTCATCTATCAAGCATCTAATTAATTTCTGACAGCGTCGTGTAGCGTAGTTTTTTACACAAAAAAAAACAAAAAAACAAGTAATTTTAGGTGTTTCGAAGAGACGCTCGAGTGGCGCCAGTCGGTACTCGCGCCCTACCTTATCAACGGTCACGTTCTACCTCGCACCAATCTCAAATATTCTTGAAAAATACGTCGTATATTTGATCAATGTCATTTTTTACTGTAAAATGTGTCACGTGAACATGTATTGTTCACACGTTTGTTTAATCGACGATGGTTGTTCGTATTATCGTTGTCTTATTTAAATTAGCTTAACTCGTGGTCTGATAGGTATGCTTGCTAAATATACAATTTTCTCAGTGTTATTAAAAAAAAAAGAAAACATTTCACGATGAGTCAAAGGGTTAAATTAATCCGTAGACCCATCCATGGTGCAGTCGACCTTCCGGCTCGAGAGTCTGGCCGTAGGTATGATACTCCGAAAGTCTTCGTAGCTTGTCCAAATGTTATGCGCATACCTGGTACACTTCTGAGCTAGATCCGCATAGATGAAAGCGAAGCAAAGAGAGAGAGAGAGAGAGAGAGAGTTTGATACTACGAATTCATGCATAAATTCTCAAAGGCGCCACTGCTCCTCCGGCGATACAGCGTTCATACTCCAAAAGAACGCTCCAGTCTCGAAGAGTTTTTTTCTCTCTCTCCCCTTTCTTCCTCCTGGTACTTCACGATACCAAAGATTCGTACGTCGGTTATATTTTTTTTCTGTCCTCTTAGCCCTTTTTTCATCCCTCTTTCTCACTCTTCGTTCTCTCTCACTCCCTCTCTCTATCTCCCTTGCCCTTTCTCGCTCTGAATTTCACTCGTATAAATTAAGGATCCGGAGACCTCTCTCTCTCTCCTGTTTTGACCTTCGTACCTTAAGAACCACGCTCTCTATGCGTACTCACCGCCTAAATATATATTTCTTTACCTCGGGGGGCTGTATGTTGCTTTTCATTCCGCTGCAACGAGAGCTTCAGCTTTTCGCTTCTCCGACTACTTTCACCCATGTTTTTCCCACCAGGCAGGAAACTCCAGTGAGCGAGGAAAAAAAAACATTGACCTCGAGAAACCGGGAAGAAAGAGATAGAGAGAGAGAAAATTCACGGCGAAAAGAAAAATTCGTCAATTATTCATAAAAAATTCAAAATCCGTTCCACCGGCTTGAATTTTTAAAATATATATTTTTCTCAACAGCTTCCGCGAAAATATTAAAGTAAATTTGCAAAACACGCCAGGTTCTTTCGATTCGAAACAACATTTTTTAATGCACATTAACATTCTCCATACTTAATTTTCCATTAAAATTCTTTTATGTTTCCTCGATAGTTTGAATTTTTGTTCGCCACCGTCACGATAAATCTTCAGGTATTTATCCCTACCCTAAATACAAAAACGACTCCGAGCTCAATTTTTCATCAATCCCCTTAAAAACGAAACGAGCTTTTCAGGCATTACAATTTCTCGAGCGAGAAGAACGATACGCGAATATTTTTTAAGATTTTTAATGCATCCCGTCGATTCTATGGTTGCCTATATATTTTTGTATCTCGCCATTTCCCTCTTTGCCTCTCATTGTTTTCACTTCCGTCTATTTATCCTCTCAATGCGCCCATTCACCGTCACTTTTTGCTTTTCCACTTCTGTCTTTCGAGCCCTCTCCCCGCTCTTTCTTGACTTCCGCCTCTCCTCGATCTTTCCATTCCCCTGCATCTACCCTACCCTTTGCCAACTGTGACAAGGGGTAGGTGAACTCCCTTCTTACCATCCTCGCTCCTCGCTTTTCATAATTGCTCGCCATTAAGCAAGCCAGCCAGAAGTGTTCCGTTGCGAAGCGACTGCCCTCGTAACTTTCATCCCTCTTCCTCGGTCTCACTCCCTCTCATACTTTCACCGTTGACAGTCGAACGCTCCTTGTCATTTCTGCACAAACCAAGAGCCCCGAACCTCTCGTGAAATTCCGTGCGATATGCGACATCAACCACGTTGGCTCGCATCTCTTCTGTGCCATGGACGTACTACGGGCCCGTATAATTTCGAAGCATCGCGCCGTGTCATCGTCCCTCGATTATCTTCAACCCGACGTTGAACCTTCCTATCCAGCCAACCTGTACACCCATCTATGTACATCAAACTTCATGATCTCGATTGGCATCGTCATCGTGCTTGTACGTTTATCCTAACTCTACACGACGAAATGGTACATTTAATCCTGTCACGGTACTTTCGCCACTTGGCATTCTTTTGCTCGAGTAACGTAGATCGCGGGTCGCTAATTTACAGACCGGACATTGTAAAATCAAGCAGGTAGAAAGAATTGGATTAATTTTGAAAAAATCATGATAATTAAATAAAAAGTGCAGCTCGGGAGAAAACGAAACAAAAATTGATTGTAATTGTAAATTTTCGGATCGACGAATCTATGAAGGAAGTTAGTTGATGGTAATCAAGCAAATTCCACACCTCATTTAGTAAAATTTAACCGGGCAGCAATGCAGTCACTGGTAATAGCGAACTTCTAAATCAGAGTGAAAACTCCTTGGATTTCCGTTCTCGGTCGAATAAACACCGAAACTTTATCCCACTACTGTTCTCGCTACTGTGTAACAATGTTATAAGTTTACGTCAGCTTTCCAAGTTTACGGGCGTTATACGATCCTTCGATAATAAAAATGGGGATGGAATTGGCCAGCTGTCATGGATACTTTATAGCGAGTTTTGCGTCATTGATCGATCGAGCTGATGGTAACCGATGTAGGAAGAAAGTTCAAAATTTAATCATCTTAGTTATCTCATTTTTAAGCTTTCGAGGAAATAGTAAAAAATACTGTACGATGAGAATTGTCCGGTAGAAAATGGAAAAATATTGACCACTAATTGCAAGACTAGACGAAAAGGTGAATCAATTTTTGCGATTGCGAAAAATCAATGACTTCTTGCCAGATTTATTTTTATTCCCCTTTTTATCGCCAAGTTTCTTCGACGTTTTATGGACCATTTGCCTCGTTGATAAACGTCCTATTAAATATCCGGGTTACTGGATACTTTATGAATTTTCTCAATTACCTCAGACGCGAAGGACTCGCTCCATTTTATTTAATGACTCCGCTCTCGTACATGAACTTACAACTTTCTATCAAAATGTTTTTTTTATTAATTAATACATATAAAAAAGTTTCTTTGAACGAAAATAAAATTTACTAAAATTTGTACCCGATGGGTCGGTTGGAATATTGCGCGAACCATTTATTTATCGTGCAAAATATCTTGTCATCAATTCCGGTCACTCTTCACAATCGTAAAATAATCCGATTGCGAGTAAATTTGTTTAACCGTTGGAAAAAAACGCGAGTTATTTTTTTACATGCGTCACAGAACGATATAATATTCTGTAATTTCCGATTTATATTTTGTTATCCTCGCGAAAATACTTCATGTGAAATGTTTCCATGTGAAATGTGTTTGTTTCGAAAAATGGAGCGCGTTTCGCAATACAAAAAATGGCAAAAATAATGCCCCGGCTGGCGAGTCCGATCGCCCCTAACAAGACAAATGTTTTATTCGATTTATAAAATATTCATAAACCCCGGCTCGGACGTGACCACGAATATCAAAAGAACAAAATATATAGATGCAAAAAAAGGTCGAAATTTCGCACCATTTATTCCAGTTATGTACGCCGCACGGTCGACGACGATATTTCGCGAAAACGCGGAATTGAACGCGGTTTCATTTCCGCAAACCAAAAATTGTACCGCTATGCGACGTTACCGGGAGATTTTTTTCATCCCCCCCTCCCCTCCTCGCCGCACACCTACTCATTTTTTATATTCGGAATCGCTGAAACCCGTCGCTGTGTGAAAATTTCCACTTTGAGCGACGGAACGTTTCAACGATTTGTGCCGACAAATCATCTTTTTTTTGACGCCTCGCGGATGCAAATTCAATCTGAAGATAATTAAATTTTTTCGATTCGAAGATTGTCTTTTTTTTAAACGTAAAAAAGCGCGACGATTCAATCCACGGTATATTTCGTTTGTAAATTAATATTCTTCCTTGAAAAATCATGGGCAACGTAAACCCAACGTTTTTTCCCCTCAAAAACGCATTACATCGAAAAAAAGTCGTTTTTCAAAATAACAATGATTGTCACAATTGAAATCGCTCGCCGATCTTTTACAACCAGGAAAAAGTGACGACGAGCCAGCGTGCAAAAATGCTGCGCGTGAACATTTTTTGAAACAAAAATCTGACATCTTTGCATCCGCAAGATCGTCGAAGTGAAAGTGCGTCGAATCCGTTTAACTCGAGCGTATATATCATCGAACGTTGAAAGGATCAGGGTGAAGCAAGTGGTCGGATTTGGAAATAAGCGCGGGTTTGAAACGTCCGATGGATAATGTACGATAATTCAGGTGGAAATCGGAATAACGGATGAATTGAGGTGGATGTATAAATCCCAAAAGCCCAAGAGCTGAGCCAGTGGTAAGCATTCGATGAGAGAGAGACAGAGAGAGAGAGAAAGAGAGAGAGAGAGAGAGAGAGTCTCCAGGCGATATACCGATCAGCTACGTTGTCCTCGTGACCGCCGTTAATTGCGATAATACGTTCAGCGTTCAACGTGAATTCGAGCGATACGCGTCGTCCTCCACTGTACCGGCACTCATCGCGACAACGCCGATATCTCTATACGTAATGGTTTAAACGTCGTTTCGAATCGCCGATACAACGATCGATCGTTATTTAATTTCATCACTCTGCCGCGACGACTAATGGCAGCGAGGTTCGCGCCGCGGCGTAATTAACGAATCAACGCGGCTTTTCGATCGTTTACGACCAATGTCCATCCACTTCCGGTTAAAATGTCCGAGTCCAGGGCGATGCGTCCACAGGCGCACATTTCGAACGAGACGATAAATTATTTATACATTTACTGGGGATAACCGAATACCGGAATTCCGGCGGGAATGCAACGCGAGAGAAGTTGGCCGCGATTTTAATTGAATTTTCCGTCGATCCAATGGCCTCGATATCGTGTCTGAATCCAGTCTCGACTTTTACACGCTCGTTATTGAAACGTTAATCGAATTATCAACGACAGATATAACACCTGGATAATTACGTATCTACTGTTTTCCGTACTCTCACCCCTTATACTCGTCGATTTATCAACCAGGACTACATTAAAAATAAGATATTGTCAATATTTCAATGTTTTTCGATTGACTGGGATGGAATGGTAATAATTAATTCGTCGATATTAATTCCCATTTCAGGCATATTTGTCGCTCGACTTACCCTCGTCGACATAATTATTTCCACCCTTGTACGGATAATACTTTACCGAAGATCTTTGCTCCGAAAAATATTTATTGTATATATAGTTGGGTTTTTTTTTTTATAGAAATTATTTATAAACTACATAAAGTAAGGAAATTGATAAGGGCGCTTCAACAGACGTGACGGATATAACGTTAGTCGGCGTCACGTCCAAACGCGGCCTTGGCTACTCCCAAGGTTCAAGGGAGAAATCCATAGTGACGAGAGCACAAAGGTGGTCAGTGTCCACGTCAAAGCCCACGGTAATGCGAGCTAGGAAGAGGTGTACCGACATTATTAACATGCGTATGCTCGAGGGTACGTCATAACGGTCACTTCGACGTAAATCTATAATTAACAACGAAGAAGGTGGCGATGAAAAAAAAAAACAAGTTTCATTCAAAATTATTTATTCACGGTAAATCGATCGACCTTCGATCGTTATTCGATCGATCGGTACGAAAATACTCTCCATACTCGTTGATTTCTCATCTCCGAGCACCCTAATGTACGTTTATTTGTTTGTTTTTTCGTTCAGCCGCGAATATTTCGCGAGACCCTTGCGTACGCGTCGTAAAACTTTTTATCGCGGGAAACTCCGACAGAACGAGCGCGAAAAAACAATCTATAACACAACTGTATTATACGTCGTGTCGTCAAATTTAACCGTTTTGCGAGTGAGCGCGCGAAAGTTAAAGAAAAAAGGAAAATGAGGAAACACTCGGTACGTGGGGTGGGGGATGAAAGTTTGGGTTCGACGTTGCAAAAATTCGACTCATCTCCGTCCCCGACACTCGCTCGATCGCGTCGCTCCGTTCGCGATTGTTTTTCATCGCCACGTGGCTCTCGACACGGCCCAAAACTCGATCGACTACGTGAAAATGATGTATCGCCGAGGTATCGAGGGTTCTACGCGTCGGGGTTGCACACGAGACAGAAAGTTCCAAACGATCCATCCTCCCTGCTAACCATCGTCGGTTAACGCGTTTCGCGATGGGACGAACCTCGATATATATCTCGAACACAAGCTTTACGACCGTTTCGCGAAGCCTGCGGACCCAATTCAGATTCTGTCATCGACTCATCGAGCCTGATACGATCGGAAACATTCAATTTTCTCATTCGATCACAGTTTTACATCGACGATTGACGAAAATTGTGTCGAACAAAAAATCTGATAAGATTTTTTTACAAAGACCAACGTACGAATAATCGTCGTCGCACTTCCTGATAAAATCGCAGCTCGTTTATTTTTGTTCCCGATAGTTCGATCTTAAAAATGGCACCTGGTCCCATTTTTACTCACGATTTCGAATTTTCCGTCTCCAGTATTTGTTCTTTTTTTTCATGTTTTCGAAATAAGAAAATCCATCGTGCACTGAGAGGGTTGAGAATTTATTACCTATATTAAGGGTTGAAATAGTTTTCGTCGACGGTTTATTCCGAGGCTTTTGAGAGATTGTATCGAGGTAACGTGAATTCAAACGATTCGGGTTCGACACTAAGCGATTCGATAACGACCCAATTTTCTCTAGAACGCCCGTTACCATTCACGAAAGTTCGTTTTACTGTAATAAAATGCTTCCGTGAATAACGTCGGACGCTGAATAATCGCCATTTTTACCGAGCTTTTCAAGATGGTAATCCACGGTAGCTTTGGATGCAACGATGTATCGCGATGGAAAAGTACGAATATACATACTCGAGCATCGAGCACAAAGAAAATACACCGTGGCTGCAGTTTCCCGCATGATTTGGTACGAATAAGTCCCGTGGGATAACGTTATTGGAAGCTGGAAAAGCCACACTGATTCTGGTAGGTACGTGACCGGGAGATATGATTGAGAATCGTTGGGGGTGGAAGAGAACGCAAAACTGCACAGTATCATCCCTCTAGGACAAAATCCAGCCCCAACCTATTTTTGAAAATCCTCTTTTCCCATCTCATTTTCTCTACTTACGTACTTTCACGAGAAGCGCGGATACACATCATGAAAGTAGCCGTAACAGTCGTTGGCCATCTAATAAATGGCCACCCTAGACTTATTTTTGAAAATCCTCTTATCTCGTTTTTCGAATTTTCTCGACTCGTGAGAATATTCGAAACTAGATAAATGATTGTAAGGAGTTGACGTAAATTTTATTGCGCTTTTAAATAAAATATATATTCTTACAGAACGTGAATTCATTTGAAATATCGATTTTGGATATAGCGAAAGGTAAACGGCTGTTAAATCGCGAACACGAAATTACTTCGATCGGAGGGGTTTCATCAGCGGCAGATTAACTAGTGATTTCGCTGAACGGGGTCATCCTTGATGGATATAACACGAATAGGAAATTTGTTTCTTGCCTTATCTCCGCATATAACGCGCGTTATGGCCCAGCTGCATGTTCAAAACTCGGTCGGTAACATACCGACCCGAGTGTCCTTCCAAGCTCGCTTCCTCGCACGTAGTTTCTTCCCCTTCTTTTTGTTCTGGCTCTCGGCTATCGAGCTCCTTTACGACAACATGTGCCACGACGTATATTTTCTCTCGAAGATACAAAACATCGACGAGAAATAAAAAAATAAACATATATATAACGGTACAAAAAGAACTTACGGTTCTGCGGCACACACGAACGATTCCTGAGGATATTTCCCGTCGACTTTGCAGAAATGCAGCTTTCCGCACGAGAGGATGAGCCACCGAGCGTTTATCGGCTCACAGTCCATAAAGTTTTCGCTCTCTCGAAATCCTGACGTAGACACGATGTCGTATATATTTTTTGTTCTTTCGTCCAGCTATCGTCGTCGTGGTATCGTTGATAATTCTTGTTCGAGAACAAGATACATGGAAAATTGCGACGATGATCCGGGATTTTAGAAATCGTACGTTTTTTTTCGATGAAAATATTACTTCGAGAATCTTTCGAAATTCGTCATTTTTTTCGTTCAATTCCCAACTCCTTGTGAATCTGGTATCAATTTTTTCTTCTTCTTCTTTATGAAGTTTTCGTAATTGAATAAATATAGAATTTCTCAGCACCCCGGGCCAAAGATTGCTTGGCTCGTATTCCGGGAGAAAATTTAATTTCCCTGCGAAGAAAGGTGGAAAAAGACCGTAGGACTATTCTTCCCGACCCATATTTCTCTTTTTTGTTTTTCTTTTTTATTCTCGTACAAACGAATCTCCGATGGTAATGCCAGGGCCTGGCTTGCAACGAATTGCCGTTCGCCACGGCGCGCAATCTTTGGCGACGACGAAGCACGCTAAAGAGTGGATGGGAAAAAAATGGCGAAGTTTTTTTGATCCGTGAATAAAGAGAGAACGCTCTCTAACAAATGGCCGACGGGCGGTTACGTAGACGAAATTCGAGTGCGAATGTACACACGAGTTTAGTGCACACACTTATACGTCTGACTCCATGCAAGTTAGTTGATTGCCGGGACCTGCGAGCGCGCGTTACCATTTACCATTTTCTTTTTTTTAACGTCTCTTCCCGAGTCTTCGCTGAGAGAGCGAGGTATTTTTACGATTATTACAGACTGATAATTCTTCCGCTTGCTTTGCCACGGCGTTTATCCAGTCGAATGATCGCGAAGCCCGGTTGATATATAACGCTACGAGAAAATGGTACTCAAATGCCACAATTTTATGTTCCGAGAAACAGCAGATTTTATAGTCGCGTTCCATTTTAGTTTTTTTTTTGTTTCTTCTTCTGGAATTCAATATACGGCATATTTCCTTCGGAATTTTTCATCATACGTGCCATTTATATTTGATAGTTGGTTCACGTATCGCATTAACAAAGGGGTGAAATTTAGTAACGACAGTCATTTATTGTATTGTTAGTAATACTTTGGTGAAAAAAGAAACCTCGTATTCGCAATACTTTCCACGTCGTTTTAACAACGTGCAATAATTTCCATTGCCTCTATTTTCAAAACAATTTTCACTTTATTTTCAAGTCGACATTTCTTTTTAATTCAAAAATAACATTATTTACAAATTCCAAAGTACCGTAAAATTGAGCTTGAATTTTCCAGATTTCTCGAACAATTCAAAATTCAATTCGAGAACGTTTTGTTCCCCTCCAATAATGCAAAACAAATATTTCTCACTTTCTCGTAATACAACAGCTTCGAATTCGGAATAATTTTTTTTTATTCGGCAATGCGATTAAAAATAGAAATATTGGTCAGCTTTGGTGAGTGAATAAAGCGAATACGCTTGAGACTAAAAAATAAAGAGCACCGGCGAGGAGCATTGAAAAATGTAAAGGGAATTAAGGTCTTCGTTTTTTACCTCGCTATTCATTCTGAGTACCCTGCGTTCTATATACGTATATATATATATATATGTATATAACTTGTACGAGGAAAAGGTTGAATGGAAATGTCTCGGGGTCGTCGAGGCCAATGACATTCTAATTAATGAACACCCCGGAGAGCACCCCTAGCTGCGGAGGTAACTAACGACATCGGGTCGCAACGAGGCCAGTCCAGTAAAATCTATTCTCACCTAACAGCAGCAGCATGGCGCACGAGAGTCCACGTGTATCGTCTTTTTTTCATTCCTTTTCTTCAGCGGTTAAGCCACTGCACATAGTTCAATAAATATAGCTATACTTAAATCATATAGCGGTTTAACCATAGGTTAGATCGTAAATGGGAAGACCGCCGCGTCCGATTGGCGTTCGCTTTTCATGGTGTTTTGTTCTATCCATTGTATTCCGGGTCGTCAACGGTGCGTTAAAAATAACTTTGCCATTCCATGTCCAATAATTTAACCATTTTTTCCATTCTTGTTTTCTTTCCTTAAGAATAATAAACAATTTTACGAACACGAGGACGCGTTATGTCCGAATAAATTGACGAATCGTTGGTAAGCCGGCCGACCATGACAAAACGTTGACTGCGATATTTACATTTAGATTGGAAAATAAGACGACGACGTAACTTTGTGTCGTTGACTAGCGATGTCTCGCGTGCCGAAATATTCTTCGTGTGAAACTTGATATAATTGGATGACAAGTGTTTGGCCCTCTTCGATGCACGGCTTGGCATAATTGAACCCGTTTCCGCAGGTTCTTGATAACTTGCTAACTGCACGATGCGACTAGATTTTACATATATTTGAATCCAGCCAAGTCGTACGTTCGTCGTTAATACACAATTTTGGTTTAGACGTATATTAAGATTACATATTTCTCGGGCATTGCGTACCTTCCGTATACGAGCCATACCGACATCCTTCATAAATATAACCATTCGTTGACGTTAGTTTTCAGTCACTATAGCCATTTCATCGATATACCGAAAAATTAAGAATTTCTCCGTGGCTTTAGCCATTTACTTAAAATCACGGAAATCCTGACTTTTCGAAGGTAATTTTTCTATACGACTCTGTATAATTTCTAATTTATCCGTGAGTTTAGCCATTTGGCTGGATTCACTAGCCAGTTAACTTTAACGGGACTTTAGTTAATTGTTTAGAGTCACGGTAAAAATATTACAAATTTCTCCGTGATTGTAGCCACTTTTGGCTAGCGTCACAGCCTAAATATACTTGTGTAGGGTATACACGACAATGCATAATGTACGAAATGTCGTATGGATAAATCGTCGAGAGCGAGTTATCCCACGAATGGCACTGATAGGGTTCACACCCCGCAACCCTTTCTGTCCCCTTCTAGAGCAACCACTCTCTGTTCCAGACATACCCTTGGCACCCTTCCAACCAATTATTCCACATTTCCTGGGTAAAACGATTCGATTCACGTTCAACCTAGTCATCGAGGTTGTCACTGTCGTTTACCTTTCTCATCGTCGAACTTTATCAATCCAGATGTATCTCACAGGCACACGTTGAAATATAAATATCAGGGAAAAAGTGCTAATTTTTAACCGACGAACTTTTTATAACCTGGATAATTAGAACACTGTGGAATATTATGGGGTTCATTAACTGAAACGTGGCTGTAAAACTTTACCCGTAACAGAGTTTTATCTCTATCGAACGACGAGATGATATCGGGGCAACTACTTATACCTACTGTTCAACGTTTCAACGTCGCGTCATATTTCAAAACTGCGAATGACAAATGCCACCCTAATAAATCTTCGCACTCGCGCGTCTAAATATTCGCTTCATTCTCTCGTCCCAGAGGCGCTTTAGTGCCATGACGTGGTTACTTTCGCTCGCTCCTTTCCACGCGACCACACATTTATCAACAAAGCCGAGAATCCTCCCGGGCGAAACCGGACGGAAATGAGGATTGTGCTTTTCTCGCACCGCGACCGTAAAATTTCTCGTACACTTTGTCAACTTCTTTTTTCGACCTTTTCTATTATTTCTCGTGTATTTGCTCGTCGAACCTCTCGACTACGCACACTCGTGTTTCGTGAAAGAGGAGAAGTAAAATAAACGTGTTTATTATTTTGAAATTGGCTTCGTTTACTTTTTTGACCACGATTTTATTATTATACATATTTTGCAAAAATAATGTCGAAAAGATTGTTTTGCCGAAGGGTGAGAAAAAATATGAAATAAGGTGATTTGCGACGTTTCTCGTTATTTCATCTCGATAATGTTTGATTTCGAATAAAAACAGAGATTAAATTAAAGGCGATATTTCTGTTCGATGTATTTAATAATCTAAATCGCAATTTCACGTTCGATGTTTCAGGCACTGTTGCAAGCTCACGATGTCGCCGGTCACGAGGTTTACGGCGAGGAAGCGACGAGGGTCACGCCACCTCCGCTTCTGCCCTACCTTAACGGTGGTGACGATCTTGAAGGCCAGAATGGCGAAATGGACGTCGAGAATGTCACTCGAGTCAGACTAGTGCAATTTCAGAAGAACACCGACGAGCCGATGGTACGAAGCTTTCCCTTTCGAATTTATAAAATAAAAATAAAAATAAAAAAATCTAAAAAATTCTTACATTTTCTCAATATTAATGTTCTTAAAAAAAAAAAAAAAAACAAAAAAAGCCTCCTGTATAAAAACATTGTAACTTTATCATTCAAGCTCAAAAAGCCATTACCCATTTATTCCAAAAGCATATTACGTTGAATCAAAATACGAATAAACGAATTAAAATTGAATCAAAAATCACGAGTGAATTACGTTCGTAATATTTTACGACGAATGATCGAATCACGAATTAATCTCGATCGAAATACGATTCGATCGAGATAGAATTACGTTCGCGATCGAATTATAATTGTGTTATATTCGTCTGTTGCGCAGGGAATCACGTTGAAAATGAACGAGGACGGTAAATGCGTGGTCGCGAGAATAATGCACGGTGGAATGATCCACAGACAGGCGACGCTTCATGTACTCGACGAGATAAGAGAGATCAATGGAATTCCCGTGGCCAATCAGTCAGTCAACGCCTTACAAAAGATGCTCGTAAGTATAATCACAGTCCCGGACGCATCCTGTCGTTACGATTTGCAATGCAAATTAGACGATATTTAACAACGCTTGGGTGGAGTCCGCTGATGAGAGTGCAGCCTCGTTTGGTCCCGCGCGCTTAAAAACCAAACTTTACGCCCGAGACGCAGTTTCACCAACTCTCGATCGCGATCGAGCGGAAAAAAAGTTGGCAGGCCCGAACAACAAAGAACTCGTAAACTCGTTCTCGAGGACTTAACGACTCTCTCGTAAATCTTGTCTCGTCCAGTTTTATTTCATATTTTTTCTTCTTCTTTTTCTTACAACAATTTATTCCAACCGAAGCGTTTAGCGTCGAACTCATTATCGGATATTTATTTTGAATTAAAGACTAGAATATAGGGCGTAAATGTTTTATTCGCAAAATTTTTCCGATGGGAAAAGACGAAGGACGTTTATTAGTTTTCTTTTTTTATCAATTTTATTTTCATCCCTGTAAAAAATATTACTCGACCGATTTTTCATTATACGTTGGCGAAAGAACGAAGCGGTAATATGGCGAAAACGATGGTAAGAGCCTAAAATCTAGATTCATCGCGGAAAGCCTCTTGTCCAACGTGAAGTTTTCCTCGTCGTCGGACCAAAATTACGAGGGGAATATACCCGTAACGTCGATCCGAAAGCAATCGTTACGAACCTCCTGTAATTTCCCTGGAGCGTTGAACGAACGCCTGTGCACGGACTCAACGAGTATCATATACATTGACCGTAAAATTTCTCAAATTAGAAAAATGAAAATATTCAGACGCGTCCAACGCGAAAATTTACGTGCGACTGATTTTTCATTTCCCAAATTGCTCGTCGGTGCTCATACTTTCTTCGTCGTTATTACTCAAAATGAAATTCAATTTTAACTCAAGTTTAAAGAAAAAAAAAATGAAAAAAAATTCTAAACAAAATACGAAAAATAAAAGAAGATGATTTTTCATTGTTTTCGAGGATGAAAAATTGAGGAAAGCCAAGATCGCTGAAAGAAACCGGCTTCGTTAGGTTTTCGAAAGTGAAAAGTTTATAATCCAAGAGACGCAACGTCACATGTCCGAGCCCTTTAAAAAAAAGTGACACGAGGGTGTAAGGTCAAAGCGTTGTAACGAGGCGATCCAAAAGCGTTAAAGTTAGCGCTCGTGCCCTTTCGGGATAATTGACGTAAATTCTCACGCACGCGCGACTCGGTGATAATTGACGAGAAAGTCTGCCGCGAGACTGCGGGTCGACGGCTCGTTCGTGGTCTTTTGTTATCGAACGCAAATACTCGAGCGAGAAGTACCAAACCGCGAACCTCGAACGAGAGACCATTGTGCGCGGACCGAGTGGGCGAAACGCGCGTCGAGTCATTAACCATTGTGACGACAGTTGCAAAATTATCGAGTCGGAAAGGTTTCGATGTTTTTGCGTTGTTCGATGAACAAATGTTTCGCTTCGTCGCTGTTAATTACAAATGCCTCGTCCTCGTTGCAAATCCGTTGAGTTTCAACAATTAGCTCTTTAATCAATCACTAATTGGATAAATATTTAATTTTCGACCGTTTTTTTTTCAGTTCGAAAAATATTCCAAAAAAAAAACTGTAATCGCGTCGACGCGTTCGTTCGTTTCAAGGATTAATCGGTATTCTTTGTTCTTTGTCTTTTCAGCGGGAGGCTCGAGGATCGGTGACCTTCAAGATATTGCCATCGTACAGGATCGCGCCGCCTCCCTGCGAGGTACAAGTAAGCCCCAAAACCCAAGTCCAACAGTCCTACGACGCTCCAACCACTGTACTCACAACCACAACCCCCGTAACAACCACAATCACAACAGCCTCGTCGAATCCCAAGTCACGGTTGTGCTCGAGCACCCCGACGACTAGCTCTAACAATACGACCTCGGCTCAAGCGAAGGCCGCGAAAAATCAGCCGGAAACTTCCGGTTCTAGCAAAAAAGATGAAAAGTCCTCGAAATCGGGAAAAACAAAGTCGAAGAGCGGTGGCTCGTCGACCGAAAGCACGCCACGGCGTCGACTCAACCCTCTTGCCGTACTTAGATCCAAGAGATCTTAGACGACGCGAGAAAAAAGATAAAGAACTAAACAAAGGAAATACTGAAAAACGAAAAGAAAAATCGAAAAATCGAAAAACGTCGAAAAATCGACGAAAAAAAATAACGTCGGAGTTCTTCAGTTACGTTAGCTTGCCCCGATGAGATTTCCGCGAGCCATCGCGGCTAAATGTATCGTTATATCTTTCTCGGCCCGTTGGTCGAGATTAATTTCATTCGGTCTACTGCACCCGTTGCTTCGAAAGATAAATAGCTTTACTCGATTGCTCACGGGGGTGCTTTGCCGCATATATAGAAGAGGGCGAGTATTAGCGGCGCGTTGCCTCGGGATATTCCGCTTATTGCCTACTTACGGTCTGAGTACGTGATGTGTTTTTTTCCTTGTCCTTTCTTTTTCTTTGTTTTTTTTTTTTTTTTCTTTGGAGGAAAACGAATCTCGGAGGATGATGGAAAATTATTTTTTTCCCTGATCGTTTCATCCCCGATCGTTACCGTCCAATTAGTAGAATGATAAATTAGGAAAAATGTCGCGTTGGATTTTGGTGATTTTGTGATAACGCAAAATCAAATTCGAACTTGAATTTGAACTTGTTTTCTTTCATTAGTGAAATTCGAATGTAATCGCTCTCTAACTTTAATCAACTCTTTTTATTCGATTTCTATTGAATTTTATTTGATTTATTTCTAATTCAAATAACCTTTTTCCAAAATATTTAAGCAAAACAAAAATCAAGCTCTGTCCCGCTTAAAATCGATTCTAGTCAAACCAAATACCAAATAGGACACCCTCTCTGGTCTATTTCCCGAGGAATACTCAACTTATATGCAAATTTACAAAAATTGCAGCGATATCGAATATTTGTAAAAAAAAATCGTAAAAATCTTTATAAAATCGACGATTATCCAACGATTTTGAAGAAACGTTTCAAAAACGAAGATATCTTGGTCCTCGACCCGCCTGCTAAATTAGAGCACGTTTTTTCGAACGATTATCGAGATATCGCCGAATCTCACTTTTCGACGTTGATTACGTATTGATAAACAAAAATTCTTAAAAGCGTCGTCTTTCTACACACTTTTCAACCTCGCACGGTTAGTACCATCGGTTTTCGAAACGATCTTTCGGTATTAACAAACGCACTGAAAATTTCGATCGGCGACATTGGTCGTTGAGAGATCATCTTACGATATCGCGGTTCAAAGGAATCTCGATTGAATTGATATTACATACATATATATATATTATAGAGAGAGAGATTATTCTCGGTATTGTCCCGCAGCGACAGTACCCTACCGCCTATATTTCGGATCATTGAGTGTCAGACACGAAATCGGTTCCCTGAATGGACCAACGGCAGACTAAAGCACCAAAGCGGTAATACTTTCCAATTCCACTCAATGACCCAAACCATATCGATCGGGGTCCCCCTCTTATTCAACGACGTTTCGCGAAATCCATGCCCTTGGTCAATTGAATTCGCGATATCGTCGTTTTGTCATCGTACAAAGCCGAAATCGAACTATACGTACCCTCTTGCCGCGATACCGAGAACCAATACACTTCGAATACATTGGGGCGGTTTTCAGATATTTGCACGAGTACGGAACGATAACGAGGAGAAATGGGATAAACTTGCGGGGATATTCAGGGAAGAAAAAAAAAGAAACGTCTCTGGACCTTAAAGCCTTCGCGTCGCTGATCGATCCTAGAATTCTGCCCGGAAAAAAAAAACAAATTAAAAACACCCTTGTGGGCGAATATGTAATTTTTAGATTTTTTTTTCAAAAATCTTCGAGACGTTTTTTAAAAAAAACGTTTTCATTCAACAATTCTTTAGAAGATAACGCATACCGAATCTATTAATTCTTAACAATTTTTGAAACAAACGAAAAATCCTAAAGACCATAATTAATGTGGATTTTTTGGTGAAAACGACAAAAAATAACAAACAGGAAAAGGCGAAAATAATTGCTTTCGCTGATCCATTGTGTATATTGCGATATTTCTTCGTGATGTAAACGGTGAGTCAACGATGAATTTCATCAGAAATTTTCGAAAGAATTCGAACGAACCAACAAATTAACATCTAAATTGACTTCTAAGTGTTAACATAATTTTCTCGTTACCCAGCTTAGATGAAATTAAAATTTAAATGTTTCTCGTCATCCTTGGCATATATATAAATACTCTCCGACACATCCCTTACCGCATATACACGCATCCACCCCCCCCCCGCCCCTATTATCCCGTATTTTATTCAAATTTTGTCTATATATTTGAAAATCTACACGAATTATATATACCCATTTACGAGGACGAATTAAAATAGTAAATCATAATTATATCTTTGCTTAATTCGAAATGTGTATCACGTATTCGAGCAACGCATGGTATATATCAAATTTAATTTATATCCCTTCTTAGGAGTTATATACACACATATATATTATTAATATATATATATACATATATATACCTATATATATCTATTATTATTATTATTATTGTTGTTGTTATTATTATTATTATTGTTATTATTATTATTATTATACGAACACGCACGTCTCTCTATATATGCTTGTTGATTGTCTGTTCATTATTGAGTCTTGTGATTTACATTGATTATTAAACGTGATACTCTTCGATATATGTTTGCGCGATCGAGTATCATAGAAAAATACTATTTGAAATTAGGACTATTATAATACAGTGGAGATACTAGTCGGTACACGTAAGATAAAAAAAGCAACCACAGTAAGAACAAAAAAAAAGAGAAAATTGTTTTTTTGTTTCGTCATGTATGTCGAAACGAAAGCTTTGCCATTTATTTGTTGCACGAGATAAATTTAATTGGAACGCTGAAATAACGCAAGTAGAGTTCACGTGACACGTGACGAGAATAAAATTAACGATAATTACTGTTTCACAAAAATAATCAAAGCTTTGGTTACGAGACGTTACCCTCGCCTGCATGGAAAGATATCTTTTCCGTAAGCTTTTATTATCGCCTTTTTTTATCATAGCGCTGCGTGCATCCCCCAATTATTCAATATTTACTAAGCATCGTACGTGACTTCTTTTCTAATCTGGCAGCGGTCATTCGTTTTTCTTTTTCAAAGAGCAAAAATAATGTTTTCATGTTCTCTTTTTTAATTTTTTTCTTTTCTTTTTTTTTCATTCATAAAGCTCCGAGAGCAATCGTACCTTGCAAATCGAACGATTTATTTTTGTGGTCTCGGTGAGTAGAGAACGCGGCATTGCAGTACGGAAGAGAGAACAAAACAAAAAAATTAATATGACAAATTTTAGTCAAATACAAATAATAGAGTTTTCATTGCGAAATTCGTGGAAAAAAAAGTTGGCTTCTGGGATTGAAAAGGTTTTTCTTTCCTCATTGCAGTTGAGGGTAAATAGACACGGGGAATTGAGAAACAGGGAAACGGATTAATTGAAGCGAAAGTTACGGTTTTGTATTTACGACAGGGTGACGTCGTTCATTACGATAACAATAATCGATCGAACAAGAATTATTGATCGAATCGCAAAACAAAAAAGGGGCGTGTGGCGTCAACCGCGGGATTAAAGTTAAAGTGACGTATGCTTTGATTAATTACTTCTGTTTTTTCCCGATAACCCGGTGAACAGCCGAGCGTGGAAGCTTCGTAGTTTATAATTTAATGAATTAAAAAAGACAAAAAAAACGTACCAAAAACAATGAAGGCCCGAGTGATTTGAAATGTCGAAAAATTTATCGTATTATATAAATCCAAAAACGTTGCCATAGAAAAGAAAAGAAAAGCAAAAAGCCTGAAAACACAGGACGGGCCCCCTTTTGTTAGGAGCAAATTTGTTCCTCGATCTGTAAATATCTATATACACATATATATATATATATATATACAGCTTAAAAACCTCGAAACTTGAACCCCGGTAGCCCCATGGCTGTGCTTTAAATGTGAATTTGTAAATTGACAACGATTTATGTAAATACACTATACGTATTTACCCCAGTCATTATTATTATAATTACTACATAAGCGTCGTCGACAACGAGAATTAAATTATATTCCAGGACATGTGTCATGGAAAAGATTATTATTTATTTTTCGATATCGATTTCAAATTCGATTCGAGAAACAAAAACGTGAAAAACAAAAAAACAAACAAAAAATTCTAACTAAATTTCGATCGAAAAAATAATTATCGATTTTTTGCTTACGTACCGAAGTTCCCCGATGAATTGATCGCGACTATGATCGTAGTATCGTAGATCGTTTCGTTTTTGTGCCTTCTCTAGAAACAAAAAAACAAAAAACAAAAAAACAAAAATAAATGAAAAAAAAAATCATTCGATTTTTCCCCGTACGTATTCGACTTGATAGCGAGAGATAACGCGTGCCTAAGCGCGCAAATCTGTATCAACATTTTCGTCATATTCTTGAACGTTATATATGAATATATTGTGTACGAGGATACAATAAAGCCCATGCACTTCAGCAGGATCGAGAAGCACGTCCCTCGTGTGTTTCCCACCCACCCCCGCAGACACACCCTCGGGCATAGTTTCGCATATATTTTGTGCATATACGCGTAACCGGTATACGCGAGGGTGAATATCGTGTGTCTATTTAACGGGATAGACGGGAGAGAACTAGAACACGTTACTTCGTACGTACCGTCAATCGCACGAATCCACAAACTCGCATCAAAACATGAATCTTACAGCGTGTTAACTGGTCATTGTCTGCCAACGATAATATCGAATATCCGTGAACGCGGGATTCTTTTCATTTTGAAACTAATATCGTCATGAACTGTGAGACGAATTACGGGCCTGACGAATGACAAAAAAGATAGGTGTCGTTTCAGCTGATTATTTTGAAAATTTTCTCTCAAATCCTTGTCGAATATTGATAAAAATGATTTGGACACGGAAGTCTTGAATCGATCAAATTCGCCACTCGATATCATCCGATCGATCTTCGTGATTAATGATAATGGCTCGATCTTATCATAGAATGCACTTTTTTTTAGTTCACTTATTAGTCGATACTCCACACAAATTTACGATCACGTGGATTTTTTAGAGAAACGAATTATTGCACAATTAGACGATACAAAAATGAGGAATACGAACGAAGGGTTAGCACACGACGGTCCATATCCACGATTCTCTGACGTTCGAGCTCATTGTTCCAAAAATCCAAAAATTTCTCTTTTCTTGTTGTTAATTTTTTCTTATCTTTCGTATCCCGCGCCATCCATCCTTGACATATGTACCCTACCCTTCAAAAGTATTGTTGCAGTATGCGTGGATTAATTAGGTAATGTCTTCGTATATTTTCGTTACTTTTGTCATCAACGTTGATTCATCCGGAACGGGATGGACTCGATACTTTGTTGAATTTTCGCTGAAAATGTGTATCGAAATCAAATCCACCAAAAATTATCGAACGCGTCATGTTGCAACGGGGTAAACGTATCGCTCGAGATCGTAATTATTTAAAATATATCGTGGTTTATAGAATTTACTCGTGGAAAAACGGTTTTAGGGTGGCTTCTCGGGTCCGTCCCATTCTCATTGGAAAATCTTATTATCGGCCTTTGTACGCAATCAAATCGTCGCGGCTTTCTAAAAAATGACTCTCTCGCGGTATAAACGAATCTCGATAAACGTCGATTGGACGTTTTATTTTATTTCTTTTTTTTACTCGAGAGAATTTTCGTGATTGATACGTATCTTTTATCAAGTACATCGAGTGCCGCACGCTGACCTGCGGCCGGTGCAACGATCACCGGCAGATACATCGCCAGAGATGAAAGAAGAGTTTGCATAGTCAATCCACCAGACGAGTTGTCGATACGTGTTCCATCGTATAACGCACTTTCGGTTCCGTTGACATTGTTATCTGTCTTCGCGCGTTGCTCACGTCTCAGTCGTCACGAAACGATCTCGTCTCGTGCATATCTCTCGAAAATTCGCCGCTCGCATACGAATTACAATGCTGCTGCACGTCTTCGTGTTTCACGTTTCCGACTATTTCGTTGGGTTGTGTGAGCGAACGTTCAACGATCTAATTTTCTTATCAACCGGCTGTAAAAATTTGTGTGCTTTATTCGATGTACATGAAATTTTCATCTACGTTTTCGAATTAATTCGAACGCTTAAAAGTCGCCATTCGTAATTTAAGGGAGTTTGATATTGTCGACTGAACGCAGAGACATCTCGCATGTCGCAAATCGGGGAATCCCCAATGACCGAGTTTCGAAAATCAAGCGACGAGAGCGGACACAGTCGTCGACCGTGTCCAAGGGGCTTATGTTAGGAAAGTTATAGACGCGATGGAGGGAATAGCCTGCTAATGCATCGATAACTCCCTAGATGGCGTTAGCCACTTTAATTTTCCCGCGCCGCGACCTACGCCATCTATGGAGCGACTAGTGCAACTACAAAGTTATCACTGCCATTAGACATCAGACATTATTAACATAAGCATCCAGCTACAGTTGATCTCACTGCTTACCACTTATCGATCCGTTTATCTCTGATAAGACAAGGCAAGAAGTTGTCCTGGAACAGACCCGAACCAATTTTGAGTCAAAAATTTTGGGAGATGATTGAACGAAATTACCGTAAAATCTTCAACATCGACATCGAGGTATCGTCGCTTTATTTTTACTCAGATTAATGAAAAAAAAGAATCATTGATAACGGAGATCCCTCACTTATTTCACTAAAACTAGTTTTCTTCGAAATTTCCCATTATTTCAAATTAATATCGATAATCTCACGATGGAATCCAATCGTGCCATAAAGCCGCATAGATTATCAAAATTTCATTGACATTCATCCACTCGTCTCTGTACCAGTTTCGTTTAAAATTTTCAGGTGGAACAGTCACCTCGCTAACTTTCCGGCCATAACCTAACCCCTAATTCGTTTAACTCGTGAAAACTTGTCTCATGGGCGGCTGGGCTGTTGGTTAGTCAAGGATTTACTATTTAGCTTAGCTCTGGGGCCAGAAATACGTGTGTTTTCGGTTCCCAATTAATAGAGTTTGCATGAAGGTCCCTAACGCGGCACCGTATGCATCCTATCTCGGATCTCCCGAGACCAGCAGCAATATCTAATAATGATAATAACGATAACAGCGAATAATACAATAATAATAATAACGATCACGAAACTTACGTTCTCCTTACGCTTTTCGTTAAATTACGTTTTTGTTTTATGTGGTGCGATGCAAAGATCAAATAACTGAGAGCCACGTCCACGTAAAAGAAGGAAAGAGAAGCAAGAACAATTTAACGAGGGAGAGGGAGAGAGAGAGAGAGAGACAAGGAGAACGACAGAGAGAGAGAGAGAGAGAGAGAGACAGATAAATAAATTACAAAAAAAAAGACAGTCATAGAAATTCACTGACGAATTAATGATTATATTTCTTTTTTCTGTTTCTTCAACGATCTAGTTGTTCAGGATTAGGCCTCTGCCAGTGTTAGTAAGTACCGCCACTTGATCTGGTGTGATTGGACTGCCGTAGTTAGAAGGCTATGCGTTTACCTGTACCTGCATACCCAGAATTCTCAATAATCGAGATACTTTTATTAATTAAAAACATTCAATAATTCTAATGATAATGATGTTAATCAAATTATAGTTACGAACTCTTGTTGTCCCAAGATAAACAAAAAAAAACAAACAAAAAAACAACGTTACACACGTTATCATTGCGCGTCTATATCCACGTATTATATAATGTGTGGACGCTGATTCGTACACACACAATCCGATAGATTATTTTATAATAATGCCACATGATGATTATAAATAGTATGTATATTATTATGCGTTTTAATTTTGTTATGTTACGAACCGGCAAGCGGTCTCTGCTCACTATTTGTGCGCCTATTTATTTGGTGTAATATGTGTATATACATAGGTATATACATATACACGTTGTATACCATTACTTATAGCAACTTGAGTTTGTTTGCTCCATTGTTTGCGAGTTCTGTATGTATGTTTAATCCTGTATTACGGGATATTATCCCTTGAAAAGACCCGTGGCATGCGGCCTAGTGCTACATACTCAGCAATATAGAGCGAGTATATGTATATATATATATACGGTTATACGTCTATACGTAGTTTTTTCTTATCGTATTGATCGAAGTTATGCGCAATAATTAGACGAGAAAAATAAGACCCCTCGTAATTCAACTTTATTCGCGTTGGTGGTTCGACACTTGGTGATTTAAATGGCACAGTGATTGGCACAGTGCGATTATACAAATATTTAGGAATTTGGACGAAAGATTGATAACGATAAAATAGTTATAGCAACGGAATTTGAAAAAAGTTTCGACGCTACTAGTGAACAAAATTCGTTCCAAGTGCCAATGACTGTACCACGCGTTTTTTAGCTCTGCATCGCTGCCATGCGCTCTTAAATTCCCATTTATTCCTCAGCTGTTTATTAGTTATCGATAAGTAGAAGCTGTTAAACGATAACGTGGATGTACTGTAATATTGATTTTACGAACGTTTTTTTTCTCACTCTCTCGCTCTCTCTCTCCCCTCCCAGTAGCACCTTGACTTTTTTCATCTCGAGTCATTGATTATCGTAAATTTCCTGGAGACGCCGGTAATCGATAGAGTAACGGTGACCCCCTCGTGTCAATATATATATATATATTATAGTGGCTAGACAATAGTATATAAATATAATGAGGTATAACAAAAAATATATAAATAGATAGTTCGTCCTATAACAAACCCACGTCACACCTGCCCCAACCTTGCCCCTATGTACATATATCTATTCCTCTTTATAATTTTACAAACATCTGAAAATATCAGTGCTGCAAATTTCACGAGACACAGATTACACAAATGTCATGAAGTTGAACATTACCTAACATTATCCAACACACTTTCGTTATGTAGCCGGTATTTTCTCGGTTCGTGTAACGAAGGATTTATTTTTCGACTATTGACATCGTAAGGGAATATCTATATTAACCCGGGCAAGTCACGAGGATCAAATTCTCCAAGTATTTTATTATTGCGTTTTATACGTAGCGCTTCAGCTTTTCGTTACGAATTAATATGCATTGTATGAGTAATCGGTCTTAGAAGACTTTTAAAATTCGTTAAATTTGTAACGATGTGACTAGGTCTCCATCCATAAAGCAGTTATCTGTCACATTGGATTCGTATTATTTACAATCGCGCGCAATTTTTGTTCATAAATAAACTGGCACTCATCGGGTGTTTTTTCATCCCGAGCCATTTTGTCCTTTAACTGCTGTTACGGGGGATTTTAAATAATGAGAATTTACGCAGATAACTTTTTTACCGATAGAGGACTTAGTCCTCGCGTTAACAATCGTGGAGTGCACGTGATCAATTCTGAATGGAGAGGATCGCCTCTCGCGGCAAGACTTCTAACTAATGCAGCGCATCCTATGAGGGCAATATACATGTAGAGAGTGTATGCTCCGCGGTTGATAGTGTGCGTACCACGTGACTGCAATATGGCCGCTCACCGCGTCTACCACCTCGTATTTTTCTTCACAGATTACGTCTCATTTTCTTCACGGATCATAGTAATTTTTTTTTTGGAACGTATATTGAAGTAGCACAAACCCCCCGGGTACGGTAGAATAAACCGTACGTAACTCTCGGTAACGAAAAAATCATGATGGCGAGGTGACTCCACCTCGAAAATTCGACAATTTATTGTGCCGTGAGAAATGGTTTTTCGCGAAAAACCATTATTTAGACAGATTTTCATGAATGGCACAAATCCCTGACGTATTTTTAATTATATACTGCTGTCAAATTTTCTGTATAATCTGTGAAGAAAAAAATCGAGGTTAGCTAGTTGACCTCTTCGCGCTTCATACGCCATTGGTCGATGGCTCTATATAACGACCATTTATCGATGGAATCTACCGATTGATCGAGAAATTCTTCCACCAAACGCAAATTTAGCTCCCTGTATATATATATATAAAAGATGTTGACTTGTACATTATACGCAAAAAAATCATTACAACCCACGCGCGTCCCTCTGTAATATCGCCCATTTTTAACAATCTTCCTATATACATATATTTATATATATATTTATTATATAAATATGAATATTTTCTTACAATTTTGTTAGACGGTATAATTTTTGCGAAGGAAAAACAATGACCCTTTCATGTAATATTCTTTTTCTTCTCGTCGTGTCGCAGATTTTCGTACGTGCCCAATTCGACTATGATCCATTGGAGGACGAGCTTATACCATGTGCCCAGGCCGGTATCGCCTTCAAGACCGGTGACATATTGCAAATAATCAGCAAAGACGATCATTATTGGTGGCAAGCGAGAAAGGACAACGCGGCCGGTTCCGCGGGTCTCATTCCATCGCAAGAACTTCAGGAGTGGCGCATTACCTGCATGGCTTCGGAGAAAAATAAACAAGAACAAGGTGGGCCATTTTACAGTATTAATTCGCTTATAAGTTTGTTTCTACGCTTTAAAAAAAACATCCTATTAAATTTTGCATTATTTACAAAATTTGGCTGTGATTAAAAATCGTCGGACGAGTAAAAATACAAAAAAAAAATAAAAAACGCGAATGCAAATTTAAGAATCAATGCTTTTTCGCGCCAGACACGTAAAATATACATAAAAATTACGAACGAAATTAATAAAATCTGTAAGAAATTCCGTGAAAAAATTTTGTGAAACAAAAAAAAGAAACCTGCTGCAATATCATATTTTACGAAAGGTTAATCATAATGCGCATTACAGCAGATCTCACCTGCATTGTCGTTTCTTTTAATCGAATCACGGACTATCATAATCCATTCATTGCTCGTTATCGTTAATGATTCTTTAATTGACCAATAATTACGAAATGTCGAAATTTTTGGTTCCCATTGTCTCGCGATCGTGAACATAAATTAGTTGTGATATTTGTCAGCAACATATACGATTTCCTCATGTATACCGAACACGTTGCATATATACATATATCTCCTACCCCGTCCCCTGTCCAATATTCTATATAACTGAATGTGCCTCGTCAATATTTGCGTAAGGATGTTAACACGTTCGATTGTACGATATGTATTTACATTTCATATTATACATATTTTTATTATGATTATTATTATTATTATCATTATAATGATATATATATATATATATATATGTTAATATATATATATTAAGTGTATACTCATTAATTTTATTATCGATTTCCATTAATTTTTTATGTTATTATACATAAATTATTGATATCATTATGATTATTATGATTATTATAATATGTTAATACTGTTACTCATTATGTGTGGGAATTTGATGGAGCATGCGATGTCGTGGTAACAAAAAAAAACAGAACAAGTCATAAAATATATTAGTTCGACGAAAGAAATACTTTTGTCACACGTCAGGATCGTCGCTCTTCGTTTTTGTTTTTCTTTTCAATGCGGAATGTATCGATATATTGAATATTTCGGAATATTTTCGAATGGACACGTGCTCAAGGGTGTGATAGAGGATGATTCTTCGACAAATAAAAAAAAAATGTTTTAAACACATAAAAAAATAAAATAAATATGTCACGCTCTACGATAGGAAGTTTTCGAGTTATAAGTGTCGGAAGTTTAAAAAAAATGTAATATTGTAATCGTTGCACATTTTTCTTTCCAACCCTTGTAACTCGGAAATGATTTCGGGTGATATTTTTGTTTTGTTTTTAGTTACTCGAGAAATTATTCCCTATCAGGCTCTGCGAACCGTGTAACGCATTAATATTACACAGTGTATACACACACACCTGTGTATTCCGAGCTCGTTTATCATTCATTTATTTCGCGAGGTTGAGAACGGTCCCACGAGGGTGAAAGCATCGCGATGCGACTGTGGCTAGTATTCACGATTCTCTGCGGTTGAAAAGCAAATTGTACGAGTTCAGATGTCACAAAGTCATAGCCCTATGCGCAATTCCGCGTTTTGCTTCGAATCAATCGAACGATCGCAAAAATAATAATAAAACTTTACGTTTTATTTAATTTTTTTATTTTTTATTTTTTTGTTGGTGTTTAACGCGATGTTATAAACTTCGCCCAGTATGAAATATATAAGGATATATTTTATGAGGAAAAACTAAGATTATGAATAATTATGATTTTGAAAAATTGAGATTTTGGAAAATTGAGGAAACTTTATTTTATCGCGCGATTTTTAAGAAACTTTTCTGGATATTTATTTTTCGACCAATAACGTTTCACAAATCGATGGAATTTCGGACGAGAGAAATTGTTTAGACTCGCGCGACTTTCGCCTTCCCTCAAATGTGAATTTAGCAAACATAGGGTGAAGCAAATTACGTCCGGTTTTTTTTTCAAGCGTCAAATTGTGATCGCAAATCGCCGATACTTGGGTCTGTTCACGTGAAAAAGCACTTGGAATTAACGCATGAAATGAAGTCCCGGGTAAACTTTGACCCGAATCACGCTCGTTGGCGTTTAGTAAATATTGCCTCCAAGTACTTCCCCTATCCGTTTTTCTTATCGCAATACAATTTTTCTTTTTAACATTTTCCAACGAAGAAAAAAGCTATCGATCCGTTATTACAAACCTGTTGGATTTTAAATTAATCGGCAACTCGAAAGAACATGAAAGATCGTACTTAAAAATGTTTCCAATTTGAGAAAACAATTATTTTTATCGACGGATATCGATATTTTTCTATTTTCGTGCCAAATTTATAATCGATGTTTCAATTCGATTCTCGTCCGTTTATATATTCGAATAATTGACAGGATTATTATATTATGCATTTGAGTACGTTCGATAAAATTTCATTATCAATTAACACGTAATTACTAAATTGAATTTATTCCAAATATAATTCGGGAAGAATGTGAGCACGAAAAATAAATGTCCAGAAAATCGCGAGATCATAAGTTTTGCCCAAATTCCGAAAAATCACATTTTTGTACTACGTAAAACCTAATTTATCGAAATTATCAATAATTCTCTCTCACGCCCGTTCTTAATTTTCATTTTATTCGAGACAACGCCAAGCACGTCACTGAACTGGGTGACCCAGTCTCGTCGGGGCACGTTTCGATATTTAAAACAAAAGCCTCGGGCGCGAACGCAGACGAGACGAAAACGTATTTATTTTCCATTCATAATTGTCGACCCGCGATCGTATTCGTAGCCGACGTATTTTCATAACGAAAACACCAAACGAGTCACGCTTTAACAAATTTAAGTAAAAACAATTTTCTCATTCTAACGAATTTTTTTGAAACACTATTCCACCCCTGATATTGAAGTTTGCGACTCGATTGAAACTGCCGAATATGTTTTTGCCCTCGAGCTTTTTCGCGAACTTTTTTACATTTTTATTATTATAATCTTTACTCGCACGTGATAAGATCAAAAGTATTCACGATTTGTGGAAATAGGCGATAGCGAGTTTTCACCAAATTGCAAAATTAGCTGGATTATAAACGAAGTTTAATCGTCTTTTGGGCTCGCAGGATTAAACGGATTAATTAGCGAGAGGCAAGAAGAGGTTGTACTTGATGCGTGATATCTATATATATGAGTGTCTGTGTGAGATATACATGTAGCGAAACATTGATCTATGACGTGGGTTATCAAGCCGAGCACGACTCGCAGCAATTAGTCTCGAAGCGGCAAGTGACGTAATGTTATAGTACTTAATTGTGTATGTTGTGCGGGCTAGACGCTGAAGGAGAGGGGGGCTGCTCTCCTCACACCGAAGGCTGCGACGGCTCGACAGGTACGGAGGACTCTGCGTGAAGCTTTAGGACACTTGGTCTATATATTTATATATATATAAATATATATATTTATATATAAATTAAAAAAATGGTTTATATATATATATATATCTATATATGTATATATATATATATATAGAATAGTGTCACGTAGGATATCTCGTAATAATAAATAGAAAGGCTCAGCATGTTACTCGTGAACGCTAATTCACAATTACTCATTATAAATCAATTAAATCGTATTTTCAATTTTCTTCAAATTTCTTTCAAGCTTTTTTTTCTAATTATCATTCGATGGATCGTTCTTCATGAGCTTTCCTACGTGAGATTTTAAACGAAAGATAAAAATGTATTCGAATGTTAATATTATTGTGTACGCACCCCTTAAAATAGATGTAAGTGCATGCCACGATCGCACATCGTGTGTGTTGTATCTGTATGTTCTTGATACATTTGCATTTTGAGCTGATACAAATTTTCACAGAGATTTTTTCTTTCTTTTTGTTGAAAAATATTAAAATTTCAAATTTAAACGGAATTTTCAATATAAAAATGATATTTATTTGCTGATGATCTTATCGAAATGTATTTTTATCGATACGGTTTATCGAAACTTTTTATTGTAATAAAAAAAACAATTTGAAAATGTTATTTTTTTTTGCTCGAACAAGAGAAATGGAAGAAATTTGAAAAAATTCGAATAAAAATTATAAGATTTTTATTTGCAAATCGTTCCAAGTCTCGGTGTATTACATTTTTTAGTGTGCTTATAGGTTTGATTGTAGAGTGTGAAACACTATATAGTTTCTCTCGAATAGCATGATCCCACATTCTGAATAGATTGGATGTAATCTAGGTTCATCGTTACACCAGATCGACGTGAATAAAAAAAAGTCAATATTGAAAATCAAGTAATGCACCATACGTAAAATTTTCATAAAAAATAGATACGCAAATTTCGTCCCTTATCACCCACACTACCACTGCGACCCGCTGGAATTTGTTTCCAAGTTTTTAACATCCTCACGCTCTCTTTGTCACCTTCGTTTCTCCACGTTTCAACATTTTTTCATACATTCACTTCCATTGCTCTATATATATATATATCTCGATAATATGTCATTTTTATTATGTACCAGTCACCTTAGGCCATATTCAGCACGCCAGGAAAAAAGAAAAAAACACGGAATGATTAATTTTACGTAATATTCACAACGAGCATATTATTATAAGAAAACGTTTATTATGCATAGATGACAACATTCGTCATTAAATGCCTTTTATTTAGCAAAATGACTTATTATAAAAGTTCCTAAAGCGCTCACCGATGGGCTAATTTGACTGGATTTTCATCGATCATGGCTTGTATTTCATTCGTAGATCACGTTACAAAATATGCATCGTTTTTTTTTCATTATTATTAAAAGAAAATCACGAAAAAAACTATTTCCAAAATTTTGTGAAATCTTTGCAATCTCAGAAAAAAAATCAATTACAGCAGTGGCAAAGGATTGATATTTATATAGATATGTACTTTTTTGTTTTTTTTTTGTCGTCGATCGATGGGTGTACAGGAAAATCGTTTTACACGTCGACGATATATTTGTATACGCTTTTTGCGCAATGAATTTTTATCGTTGATACGACTGAACAAAGCACGCCGAATATTCTCGAATTAAATATTGCTTCGTGGCGTTAATAATTATTGTGATGCGAAAATATATCACGATTTATGCGAATTCGTTGCATAAATAATATAATTTAAAAAAAATAGATGTTTATCTTTCTACGACGTAGCTTTGCCTTACGAAAAAGTCGTCATATTATTTTTCTTTGTCTACAGTCAATTGCTCAATTTTTGGCCGCAAGAAGAAGCAGTACAAGGATAAGTACCTAGCGAAACACAATGCTGTATTCGACCAGCTGGATCTGGTCACTTACGAGGAAGTCGTTAAAATTCCTTGTGAGTACTTCGCGTGACTAAAAATGTCCATGCAATTCTCTAATTCGATTAGAAAAAGAAAAATCAATTTAAAAAATGACAATTCATTTGATAGATTCCTCTTTTCAACGCAAAACTATCGTCCTCCTGGGAGCCCATGGCGTTGGTCGTCGTCACATCAAGAACGCAATTATTGGCAGGCATCACGATAAATATGCCTATCCTATTCCACGTGAGTAATTATTTTTTACATAAAACGAACGGGCAATTCGGTATATTATATATTATATATTATAAATTATATATATATATATATACCATGTATATAATTATTTTGAAAAAATGCGAAAAAAATGCTATCATCGATGACCGTCGCTCTACGAAAGTCCGAGCGAAACTGGCGCGCGCCGCGCTAGCCGGTCGCGTTAAATGCGCATGCGTCGCGGCACAGCCCCCACCCTTGCGCTTGCGACTGTACCCATTGTCGAGGAGGGTAATCAGAGTCATTTGTACTTTCGTTTATCGTCCCAAAATCGTTCATGCGAAGTACTCATAACCATAATAATAATAATACATAACCACTGATATATCGAAAATAAAAATGAAAATTGTCCATTCACCGAAAACTGTGCATGAAAATAATCTTTTACACGATTAACTTGTTATAATTGTACAGATACATCGAGGCCTCCACGAAACGACGAAGAGAGCGGGCGCAATTATTACTTCGTTTCCCACGACGAGGTGATGGCTGACATAACCGCTAACGAGTATTTGGAATACGGTGAGTCTTCGATCCGTCCTCCTTGTTTTTATCTTCTTTTTTGTTTCAAAAAACAAAACAAATACTTAAAAAATTATCCAAAATCGTAAAATCGAGAAAAAAAAACAAAAAAAAAAGAAAATGTATCAACTTCGTTACTAAGCGTCGTTTTGATCATCGCGCTCGATCGTTGTCACGATAATTTCATGAAATTTATCGCGACCCCATGGGTGTTTTGTTTTTTGTTTTCCTCACCACGAAGGAAGTCACCAGGATGCGATGTATGGCACGAAGCTCGATACGATCCGGAAGATTCACGAGGAGGGCAAAATGGCGATTCTCGACGTCGAGCCGCAGTCGTTGAAGATGCTGCGAACCGCGGAATTCGCTCCTTACGTCGTCTTCATAGCACCGCCTGCCGTTCGGAATATGGTGGACGTAAGTTTTTAATAATCATCTTCTTTTTGCAAAAAAATTCTATTCTACGTAAAAAAAAAAAAAATTCCCTGCCAATAATAATTTAAAAAAAAATCTTTTTTTTAAATCTTTTTTTCATCCTCCAGTACGACGAAAGTCTCGAGGATCTGGCGAGGGACTCGGACATGCTGAAACAGGCTTACGGTCATTTCTTCGATCTGACGATCGTCAACAACGAGATCGACGACACAATCGCCCAATTGGAAGCTGCATTGGAGAGAATGCAGACGACACCACAGTGGGTACCGGTTTCATGGGTCTACTGACAGCGGTCCTCGCCTTGTCGCGTTGTCACAACGGACTGCAACGGCTCGTCGAATCGACGACAGCAGTGAACGCGCACCGAGGCGAGATTATTGTAACGCGCGCGGGCTTCCGGTTTATAAAGTTACGTAAAAATACTCGCGGCGATAAAAAACGAGAAAAAAATAAATAAAACAAAACAACCAAGAAAACGAAAAAACAAACAAAAAATGAAAAAAAAAACTTAAGAACGGTGAATCGATCACGCCGAGGAGATACGAACAATAATAATTAGTAACGAAATAAAACCAAAACGACAACAAAAAGGCAAAAATTCATAAAAATATGAAAATATATGAAAAAAAAAAAACATTAATAAATAAATAAAAGATTAAAGCGAAATAGAGGGATTCGCGATGAGCGAAGGAATCGGAACGTTCGTTGGACCAATTCTGTGTCTCGAGTCGTCCGTCACGATTTTCTTCTCCCCGCTCGACGCACTGGTATGCTAACGAAAAAAAAAACAAAAAAAAACAAAAAAAAAACAAAAAAAACAAAGGAGAGCATTTACGATCGCTCTCTCTTCTCTCCCCCCCACGAGCCACGGGGCTATTCGACGCTCCGCAACAGAAATTAAAGATGAAAAAGCTGGAATACTAACCGGAGAACTCGGACCTCGGACCAAAATCTCGATAGAACGCGATGTATTTTCCACGTACTTGAGGAAAAAACGAAAAAAGAAATATCAAAACAAAACAAAAAAGAACAATGCGAAAAAGAACGAAAAAAGTGAAAAACGAAAGAAGCCGCTGGGAGAATTAACAAACAAACAAAAAACAATACAAACGGACGATCCTAGTGTGCGATTGTGGCCGCGTGTTCATCATTATTAATTTAAAAAGAAAAGAAAAACAAGAAGAACAAACCAACTCGATTATATGAATTAATTAAGTGAAATAAGATATAATCTCAACGAACCGAACGGAGTGAAAGAGGAAAATTGACGCGTTCGACCGATCGAAGTTGCGAGAGAGAGAGAGAGAGATAGAGAGAGAGGGGAGAGAGAGAGCGAGAGCGAGAGCATAAAATAATATATAAATTTATAAAATAAAAAACAAAACAAAAACATAATACAAAAAATAAAAATAAATAAACGAACGGGGCAACGAGACACTCATATCGTCGTCGATCGTAGACGAGACATATTTATGAAAAACAAAAAACAAAAAAGCAAAGTAAAAGAAACATCAAGAACGCGAAAGAAAACGCGGTGGTAAATGATTTATCGTGATCGATGCGGTCGCGGTGGATTCTCTCGTGGGTCGTTTCCGCCACGAAGGATTATACACGTGAGACGAAAATAAAAAAATAAAATAAAACAGAAAATATCAAATATAAACAAAGAAAAAGAATCATCGCGAAACCCCGAGACGCGCATCGATCGTGCACGAATCGTCTGAAAACTGTTTCTTTTTTTGTTTTTGTTTTTCCGTGGGGGAAAAGAAATAAAACAAAAATATTTCCTCGCGCCCGGAAGCTCCTCGCCGTGAAACGTTACGATCCTCGCAACGAAGAAGAAAAAAAAACAGAGTTTTCCATCGAACGATCGCTCGCGTGCATGCGAGAGTGAGAGAGAGAGAGAGAGAGAGAGAGAGAGAGAGAGAGAGAGAGAGAGAAAGTGAGAAAGAAAAAAAAAACTTTTAAGTACGGAAATCAAAGACATTACCTCCTTTAGTAAAAATTCATAGATACGTAAGTATTAATTAGACGAGAGAGAAGACGAGAAAGAGGAAGAGAATAATAAAAAAAAACAATTAACGATTAAATAAATAACTAAATAAAAATCATTGAAAAAAAAAAAACAAAAAAAAACCAGAGACAAGAAAGGGAAAACGGGGCATCGGCGTCGCGGTGCATCGACGGAGAGCGGTAATTTATTTTTCGTTCGTATTTTTATGCCTTCTTGTTTTCATTGCCATTCTTTCCTTCGTACGTCTGTGTGGTATAAAACAAAAGGGAAAACAAAGAAAAAAAATATAGTAAACGGCGAAGTAAGAAGAAGTGACGAAGAAAAAGAAAGAAAGAAAAATCATGAAATCTCTCAATCGACTATCTGTAACCTATAGTTGCCTCTCTACTGTACTCTACTCGTGTTAACTAAAACGAAAAAAAAGAAACGAATGTACGAAGAATGATGAAAATGAATTTATGTGAAAAGAAGAAGAAGGAAAAAAAGAAAAAAACGTATCGAAAACTAGAGAAATCGAAACCGGTAGCGAGCCGACACCCACCGCAATAAGCTACTCCTTCTATTAGATGATAAATCGGTCTTGATTAAATTCGAATGAATGATTAATTTGTAAGCGAAAACTTATACCAAAAAAAAAAAAAGAAAAAAAAGATGAAAAACCAATCGAACGAACGAACGAAAGAATAAAAAAAACGGACGAAATGATCGAACGCGAGATTATGAGATAGACGCCGATCGGAATTTTTATCGATCCTACGTGGCGTAAATCTTCGAGGTAAAAAAATAGGAAAAAAAATATCAAAAAAATAACAAAAAAATAATCTTTTTCGTTCCTTCTTGTCCTTTCGTTTCTCTTTCATTGTTTCTCTCTCTTTTTATTTTTGCATATAGAATTCTCGCGACGATTCTTCCTTCCGGCTAATCCGCTGAAAAATACGATTCTCGTATTGGTCCGGAATCGTGATATCTCGCCTTGAAAATTAGTTCGTCGTCCCACCGAATGTATTTTTTACAATTTTTTAATTATCTTGTAATTGTATAAAAGAAACATCAACAACAACAACAACAACAACAACAAACAAACAAACAACAAACAATACAACAAACAAACAAAAACGCGCGTAAATTCGCCGTCTCAAGGGCATTCCGTTTCTTCGACTTTTCATTATTTTTTTTCCGGAGACTCGATATATATCGAGTGGATAATAAGGATCGCCGGCGCATTTTTTGCAAGCCGATCGTCCTCTCTCGTTCGATCATACATACCTACATACACAATTGGAGATTATCATCGGGGACGAGCGAGCGTCGTGACAATTTTTCTGGTCTCCGAACACTTTCACAATGAATTTTCATTATTTTTTCATTCTTAATTATTATTATTATTTTCTAATCGATATAAAGAAATCGCGACGCACAAAGTCGACACGACTCCTAAGATTCGTAAAACTTAAAACGTTTTACGATCGAATCGTTCGACTTATCTCGAAAACGTTTACAATTTTGAAATTAATTAACTACGAAATATATATATATATATTTTTTTTCGTTTTCGTTGTTAATTTTGAATTTATCAGCGAGAAACCAGAAGAAGCGGCTCGACGCGAGAACGCGGGTCATTTTGCACGGATTCGCCGGCACGAGACAAGGACGTTGCGACGCACAGAAAATTTACGGACATTTATCGCGTGGTCGAGATAGAAAATTATTACGAATAAATTTAAAGTCAAAAAGTAAGTTACGAAAGAAAAAAAATATTAATAATAAAACAACCAAAAAAAGAATAAAAAAAAAACAAAACAATCATATCTCAACGCTGACACAGGCCAAGGAGTGAAAAGTTTACGTTAATAATAATCGCGGACCGGAAATCGTAATCGAAAAAAAAAAAACAAAAAAAAACGAAATCTCGAAAATATTTCCCGCGCGAAAATACATTTTTTCCAAAGTCAGGTTTTGACCTTGCGACGATCTTCGAAAATATTTTCACCGAGGAAAATAAAAAATACTCGTCGCGATCCGACGCGGTTACACAATTGACAGACACGCACAGGCTAACAAAAAAAAACCAAGAAAAAAAGAACCGACTAGCCGATAGGACGGAATCGAAAATGTACACACGAAAAAACACACACACACACACACACACAGACACGGTCGAAAGAAAAGCAAAAGTAAACAAAACCGATTCACCGACTAGATAAATTAATTAATTGTGTAACTAATTAATACCGAATCGATAGAGAGAGACTAATACAAAATAATAAATACGAAAAGAATAAAAAAAAAAACAAAAAAAAAACATAACAAAGAAAAAACATAAAAATTACAAAATAATTTCCAACACACGCAACCCGCAGGAACGATTGAAATGAACGAATGAGCACGCGAGGACGGCCCAGCGATATTTTATCGTAAATTAATATTTTATTATTTCTTTTTCTTTTTTTTTTAACGCCAACCAGCGCCACGAAGCTCGAAATATGAAGATAAGTGTCGGCGCTTAATTTTAGTTCTTAAAAATATTCCGGAATTCGGACCACACACTGGACGAAGTCATCTTCGATATTTCTAGTTCGTATGTTTTCCTACATTTATCGCTTTGTTTTTTTTTTAGTTTTTTTTTTGTTATCGTAAGCTTTTTCGCGCTCGAAGGTATTTTTTCAAATATTTCCGAGACGACGTTACGATTTCTCGCGTATCGGCGGCTCCAAACGTCTACGATGTTTATTTAACCCCGTTCCTCTAACTCGACGATCGCGCGAGTAGCGCGAACCATTTTACCAGAGACGCCGGAACGAGATGAGAAAAGTCTCTCGGCGAAGAATCGACTCGATCGAGATCGACTCGATATTTAGAAAAATCGCGTGTTTTTTTTTAAGAAATAATTCATTAATTTTCCATTATTAATTATTCTTTTTTACGTTGTTGTTTTTTTCTAATAAATAAATAAACGATCGATTCGTTATAACGAAACGAGTTATTCTCGGCGCTCGAGGAAATGATGTTCGACGCTCGAATGTCGTCTCTGGTCCGGAAGAGGAATGGAGGGGGGGACTCCATTAGCGTTAACAACCAAATTCTAGTGCCCGTTGAGTCCGTCGGTGTGACAAGGTATGAATGCTACGATAGGAACTATCAATTAAGCGCGAAGGAGAAGAAAAAAATAACAACAAAGTGAGAAAAAAACGAATGATAATGTCGACGATGATGATGATGATGATGATGATGATGACGATGATGATGAAACGTAAGTCATTTTGTAACATTTCTTATAAGTTTTAGCTGCCATATCCAGTGACGAGTACACGTGTATGAGGTATAAAAGAATGGAAGAGTACGGTTGAGTGGTGTTTAATGAAAACAAAAAAATAATAATAATAATAACAACAACAAAACAAACAAAAAAAAACAACAACAAGAAAGAAGAAAAAAGAAACACACGTAATCACGAATATTATATGCCGACGAAACGACATTGAATTGAACGTTGATGTTTAATTACGACTACGACGACGATAACGTAATGGTGTGTTATCGCGACGATCCTGCGTGCTGCTAGTAATGTGTATGTATCTATGAAACTGGATGAGCTAAGCTAAGGACGTTTGGTGAAAGAGGACGATGAGCAAACAAAAAAAAATGAAATAAAAACAAGTTAACAAAAAGAAAGGAGGAGAAGAAGATGAAGAAAAAAACATAACACAAAACAGACGACGGTTCTAAAGAAAACAATAACAGTTCATTATAATTATGTAATTGTAAATGAGAGGAATGAAGAGTATTATAACACGTTGTTAATTGAATTAATAAAACTAGCCCAAAGTAAGAGAGTTTTATTCGAATCTTTGTAGATCAGTAGCCACGGTCCTTCGTTCGTCCGCCGCTAGAGGGCGACTGTGGCGCTCCGCCGCCTAGCGGTCATTCGACGTACGACGTTCTTTTTTATTCGCGTTTATTCCTCGATTCCATTTCTGCTTTGTCGTCGTAACGACTTTAATTTCACGATTTTTATCAGATTCGATCGATAACAGTGTTGTAAAAAAACATTAATCGCGTCGTTTTTTTCCTTACTCTACAATTTATTCGAAAATATTTACATCGGTTTTACGTACGAGTTACAAATAGGAAAATCGTAAGAAAAGATTCGAACTAGGCGAATCCGTTTCAAATTTACGGTCGACAGTCTGGCACTTTTGGCAATACCAATTTAGGAATTTCGTCGTTCATACTTTTTCGTTACACCTTCTTATCATTATATACACAAGATGGACTAGCAAAAATCCTTCGTTTCATGAATTTTAATGACGAGACGAAGATTATTATTCTCGATAAATTCGTTGTTAAAAAAATAATCATAATAAAAATAATACGATACAAAATTGTAAACGAACGATGTGCTTTTTTATCGTCAATTTATCTCCGTAGTGTCGAACTCGCGCTCCGGGCTTAACTCTGGGTTAAAATTAGTATCGATCTGTCGTACGCGAATCAGGAACGTCTGTGCTTTCTTTTGAGAGGATGCCTGCGCGCCGCGTACGCCCGTCTCGCCGCTACCACGGGTGGAATCATCAACGAATCTCCTTCCGATACCGTGCAATCCTTCTGCTCCATGGGAAACATGTAATCCAGGTCGATGTCGTACCTTTCGATTCGCACGTATAAAAAATGTAAATAAAACAAATCAATTAAAAATTGAGTAAAATTCCATGAATGTTAAATTTGAAATTAAAAAAAATATATAAATAAATAGAAATAAAAACGAAATCGTTTGTTTTTACGATCGATCGGTTTTTACCTGAGAAGCTTCTCGCGAAGATAACGTATGACGTTTGGGCCGAGAGTTCGCTCCCGACTCATGATGAGACTCGACAGATATCGCGGGCTCTTGGTCTTCTCGGCGCAGTGCATCAACAAGGCCCACGACTTGTAGTCCGAGTCCAATATGTAAGTGTTGTAAACTCCTTCGTCTATGCCGCGTTCCATAAATAGAACGTAACGAAGGGGGATATTCCCCATTAGCGATTCACGTGGTAAATACGTGAAGTTACTTCGAAATGTTTATAATTATCGTAAGATGATTTTACGAACGAGGTGCACGGTCTTTAGTCGCCGGTTGGGTCGTTATTATCATTTGTCTTTGACGTTATTATGATGAATTTGTTTTTTTTAATATTAATTTTTTTTTATATTTTTCTTCTCAATATTATCGATCGTTCTAATCGACACAAAATTTATATTTATGTAAATTGTTGGAAATTAATGATAATAATAATATATTAGAATATAATAATAAATATAAAATAAATAAATTAATAATAATAATAATAATAAGAAATTCTTGAAATTCTCAATATTAATTCTTCCGATCGATCGATTTCGTTTTCATCGATATAACATTTATATTTCTGTCAATTGTCGAAAATGAATGATGATAATAATAATATAATATAAAAATAAATATAAAATGAATAAATAAATTAATAATAATAATAAATTCTTCAAGTTCTCAATATTAATTCTACCGATCGATTGATTTCGCTCAATCGATCGATATCGATAACAAAAAATGATGAAAACTGGTACGTCGATTTTATCGGTAACGTGATCGATAAAAAACCATAAAATTCATCGATTTTCTTCGCGCATCGATATCCTCGAATAAAACTTTTGCGTAACGTCACAACTCACACGTCTCTTCGGCGTGGACCCAATGCGCGGGCAGAGCTTGCGAGGGTATCTTCCAAGTTATATTACCGACGATCTGTTCGTTGATCGGATCGTCGGTAAAACTGTAGGTAAAGTTCATGGTGACCTCGGCGTTTTCCGGCGATACGGAAAGTTCCGTTTGCATGCATTTGTATGCCAGAGCTTCCTCCGAGCTTGCGTAGTACTGTACTATAAACCACGCGCCGAGAAACTGCAACGAGAATTCGTAATTGTCATTAGGAGATAATAATAATAATAATAATAATAAATATTTGAAAAATAATAAATTAAATAATAACATAAAAACTTGCCTTTAAAAAAATTGCAATTTAAACGAAGGCTAACAAATTTAATAAATAAAAATAACGAAACGAATAATTGATAAAAAATATAATAAGGAAAATTTAAAAATTGATAATATTAATTGATCAATTAATTTGAAAAAAAAAACAATTAGGAAACGTTCGTCACAAAGAGTCAAGGCAAAAACGTCCACTTAACAACCGTACAGTAATTTCTATTCGCGTTCGACCCCTAATCAGTCGTTGTTTTCTTTCACCATTCAGCTTTTTTTTGTTTTTTTTATTTGGACACTTTCGAAAGGCCACTTATCACCCGAGGGTTCCAAAGACCCGAATTTCAAAGATTTGTAGCTCTCGGCTATTTACAGGAGCGAATGATTAATAGCTCGTCTCGAAATAGAACATTATCGAAGTTTCGTAATTCAAATCATATTTCGGTCGAGTTCATTTGTTTTGAGAATTTCTCGTATAATGAAAATACGTCGATCGTCTTGTCTTTTCTTTATCATTCGTCAAACTTCGTGCATTTTTTCAAGGACGAGAGAATTCACTCGCAAAAGTACCGACGTATTATCGTCTCTGTTTGCTCGATGAGTAAAAAAAATCAAGGCCTTTACGTCTAATTTAGGAACTTTCGTTAGGCGCTGCTTCCTGCGGGCGAGACTTTTCATACTCAAAGTATTCGCTCGGTCCGATCTTCGAACGAAAGAAATTTCGGCGTTTGACAATCTCGAATGAATGTTCAATTATATTGTTTGAATTCGCACGAGTAACGTAAAATCATGTTAAATTAATTGTCTCGATAATTAACGAATTAAAATAATCGAATTAAATTATGAATTACCAAAATTTAATTAAAACGATATTAATAATTGAAAATTGTACCGCAACGCGTTAAATATTGAAAATCGAAATATTTAATCGAAAAATTACAAATCCAATTATTCAAAAAAAAAACGAAGAACACTATAAATCATTAATACATTCGCACGTTGATAACTGATTAAAATTACATTTTCGATCTTTCCATCCCCAGTCTTCGCGATCGCAATTATTAATAAGCGATGATAAAATCGCTGGAACGAATTAAATGAAAATCGTCGCTATCATTTTTTTCAAAAATACCTCCGATATGTCGAAATTTCTAATCCCTTTGACCTGAGGACATTTGGTCTTGTCCTCTCGACGCTTCCAGCTATCCTGCCTCGCGCATGTCGACGACACCGTTAACGCGATGAGAAATATACTAATTTTCGTCGTCGAAAATTTTCCAAACATTTCGACGACGAGAGTTTCCGATAAAAAGATTTAAAAAAAAAATGGTTTTTTATATAAAAAAACACACATACACAGAATAATAAAATAATAAAACACAGAACACTTTTCGGACTTATCGTCGATCGGACGACTTTTCGCGTTTCGCTCAAATTCTTGGTGTAAGCGCGACTTTCTTGCCTCCAACGCGCTCGACGCTCCGCGGTTCTCTGTCTCGTTCGCTGACTTCTCTTTCTCGCTCCCTCGGGAAGAATCGACTATCTGTTCGAGCGAGGGAGGAGGGAGAGGGAGGTGACCACTATCATCGCGTTCCTCCCTTTGCATTCCGGTCGTTTCGTCCTCTCCTTCAATCGTCGAGTCGTACCCGACCGCGTTTTATACCCCAGGACTTTGTCGCGCCTTCGACCTCGTCATTAATCCGATAAGGACTCTCCCAGGACTCGCGAGGACTCGCTCGCGATCCGATCTTTGCCTCGATCGATTCGTTGTTTTCGTTTCTCGCTGAAATCTTTCAGACTCGCACGATAATTCGTTCGACAAAGTCTAAACGAAATATCGTTTCTTTAAGTTTGTTCAATTCTGTTCGATAAAGAAATCATTGTTTTTTTTTTCGATAAATTAACAATTTCTTTGAAGACTGATTGAATTTCTTGGTTTTTTAATTCGTTATGATTTTTTTTCTGTTGCGATAATTCGAAAGAACGCTACGTTTTTTTAAATTTGTAATAGTAATTCTGTAATTGTAATTCTGTGTTCGAGAATGAAAAAATGAGACGTTATTTTAATCACTGCGAGACTAATTTGAAATTAGCGTGATAATTGAATTCTCGATAAAACGAGTAATTCTTGGTATCGTTCGAAGTTTTATCGATGTTCGTGCGTTTCGAAAGAGAAAAATATAGTCGACGGCTCGAGAGGCGATACAACCTTGGGACCCTTTTTATTATTCCTGAGGTGTTTGCGGACAGAGAAGAATTTTGGTGACGAAGCTATGTGCCTTTTGTCGTCGCGTACGAAACGACGAATTCATTGTTCTATTCTCGGGTCAGGAAAATCGTGACGGGGTTTAGTTTAAATCTTTCATCGATGTCCAAACAAATCTCTTCGACCGTTTGCTTTTGTATACTTTAATAGTTATTTACGTAACCGGCGCATTCGTAGTCGAGAAACGAGATAAATATTATCATCGATTGGCAATATCGTTTTGCTGATTAGCCGCAACTTAATGACCCCCTCGACACCCTGGCAGAAATAAACGCTTCTTAAATAGGACGAGCGTGTTTCGTTCCGTCCTCGCGAAAACTTATTCATTTTGTGCGAAACGAGAGAATACGAAATTTTCTTAACCTTTTTTTCTTTTCTGCTATCTCTTATCACGTTTATCGATTAAAAATCTGTTCATTCGTACAACAGAATTGGATAACAAAGTTTCGTTGAAGATTTTTAATATTTTGACAACTGAGAAAGATCGAGAAAAGTTTGAGGAAAAAGAAATCTATGACGAATGAAAAATATTTAAAAATTATATCATAAAACGATATTTTTTAATTAACTCGATTATGAGCAAATCATATTTATTCGAGGGAACGAAAACGTTCGGAGAGTACGGAACTCTCGTATAAGCCTCGAATCGACGATAGGGCTATCGTTTCGTCGGGTTGAGATATCGAACATCCTTTTCCTGTGGAAAAAAACGATAACGTTGGTACTCGTGAAATAAATCAAATAATAGACACGAGTTCTGGTTCATCGAAAACAGAATGAATCACGTGGATAATGATAATGATAGAATGTCGTTTAAAAGAAAATTTCGACTGTCGTTAGGAACTTCTCGATAACGATCAAAGTTTCGTCGGTCGACGAATAACCGTAGCTCGAAAATTGAGAAAAGTCGAAGTAGCTATATCTTGCAATCCTTGAGAAATTTAATAGTTGCTCAAGCTCTAAGGTCCTATGTCGATCGTAAATTTCCCATACCATAAGAAAATCGTAGTTTTGTTTTCGATTGTTCACTCTTTCGTATTTTTTTCCTAAAGTTTTTGAGGTATCTAACAAAATAACATCATAATCTTCATCAGCGCGGAATTTCCAATCGGGACTATTTGCAAAATTTTTCGACCCCTTCGAATCGCAAGATAGAAAATTATGCTCCAAAAATCGACCTTTTTGGAATCGCTTTTTTAATGCATTCTTAGAACTTATATCGATCATAAATTGCTCGCTGATTACGAATTCGTGGCTCGCTTTTCGCTTGCACGAAAATTGATACGTGAAAAGTCTAAAAATCGTGAAATTTCACAGTTCTTTCGTGATTTCTCCCATTAATTTCAAACTATCGAAGGAATAACCCCGATTTTCGTGATATACGAGAAATTCCCGATGAAAGTGACCATTTCTAAAACCATTTTTGTGGAAAAAGAATTCACCCTTCATAAGTTCATTTCATCATTTCGTAATTCTTTATTTTCTGTATAAAAAATTGGTATAAAAATATCAAAAAATTGAATAAAAAACATTCTTTGTGACAAAAAGAATTATCGAGTGAAAAAAGCCGGGAACACTTTATTTCGTGTCAACTTCATCAATGCCGTATGTCTCAACATTGGAGAAATTCACCGTGGGTCACTTCCACGGGGGTTTGCTTCGCTGCTGGTCGCTCTTTGTTCCCTGAGTCTGAGGTATCTGCATATACTCGCTAGTGTCTTGGATAGATTGCTGAAAACAGTTTGCTCTTTAAATTATTTCCGTCATCGTTCCATCCTCATCGTTTCCATCTTCAAATTCTCACTTCGTCAACGCGCTGCCATGTGACGCTTTCTTCGCTCAGACCATCGTTCTCTTTTTTCGTGTAGTACTTTCGCGGTACTTCTCTGCTAACGGGCGGCGGACTCGAGTTATTTTCCTCGACGTATTTTGCTCTCAGAAAGTTTTCCTTCGGTTGTTGCATATCGAGAATCTTTCGAAAGAAAAATCATAACGATAGTCTGAATTTCTCTTACGGAATTCCACTGTACTTACCATTTTTATGTACTTTCGTAGATCATCCTTGGATTCTTTTCTCGTCACGGCTGTTTCGTCGTTCGAGGTCAGAGTGATAAGACTCGAGTCTTGTTCGTGTCGTGAATTCGTGCTCTGCAAATTTTGCGAACTCGCTGAACGCAACTCGTGTTTCACCGATGTCCGATCTTTGTTGCAACAAGCAGAATTGCAACGCTTCGACGTGGCTTTCGCCTCGAACATTCTTTCCGCATTCAATCGCTGAAGCGGCGACAAATTTTCCATGTGTCCACCTATCAAAGAAAAGCCTTAACTTCTTTTTCCCATCAAACGTCGATTTTACTTTATTTTTCAATGATATTTTTTATTCGAGTCTTAACCTAATAATCAGACTCCAAAAATCATCTAACGGTACCTGATATTATATGCAAAGCCTGTTGCCACTGTTTCTGCATTACCGAATGAAGCTGTTCGGCAAGATGTGTCTTCGTGGCGCGTTGGGTACTCAACTGAGTTTCCAACATGGTCGCTTTCTGCGTCGCTTGGGCCAATTGAATTTCGCCCAATCGTTTTTCCTCCATGTGTTTTTCTTCCAATAAATTAATTTCCAGCTGATGTCTATAACGAATTGATATTTTTAATATGTTGATTCGTGTTATTTGTACGAAAATTTTGTAAATACTCACTTGTCGATGATACTTTTGATTTTTCTAGCCGCGCATTCAGCGATCGCTCGTTGCCGGGTCTCGAGATCCGCGTGAAAAGCCATTTCAGCGGCATCCAATTGTTCCTGGAACTCCTTGAGTTTCGTTTTGACCACCTCGTCAACTTGATTCTGATAAACCTCGCGAAGTTCCGATCTTATTTGTTCTTGGCGATCGATGAACGACTTTGTTTCATCTTTGGCACTTTTCTGGGTAAAAATAATAAATAATTGTTAGGAAAAGATTCTTTTCGTTACGATTATCATAGAAATCAATAGATACCTCCGCATTTTTTGCGTCGTTTATAGCTTCGAGCATAGCGACTTTATTCTCGACCAACATTCCGTTTCTCGTTACTTCTTCTTTGAGTTTCAACTGTAAACTTTCTTTCTCTTGTCGTAATATCGTCAATTCGGCCTCGCAAGCGTCAAGTGCTTTGTGAATAACGGCCATTTCGTTTCTAACTTCGGCACTTCTCGTTCGTTCTTTGTTTAATTCTTGCTGAGCGTTATTACCCATCTCGTCCAGCTGTTTACTCCTTTCCATTAATTTAGTATAATCGGCTTTGAGATTTTCGTATCTATGCTCCGCCTCTTGCACCAGCGACTTATACTTCTCCAACTCATCGGCGTGACTTTTCAAAAGTTGTAGTTTTTCTTTGACTAGAGAGTCGCTCTTTTCTTTGTAACCGGCTGCTAGATCTAACGCTTTCGACAATTCGCTCTCACCGCGTTTAGTTTGTTGCTGATATTCCGTTACTTCTAATTTATGTTTTTCCGTCACAGACTTTAGCGTCGTTTCGAGCTCCGCGTGTTCTTTTTCTAATGAATCCCATCTTTGCTTCAATTTTGACCAGGCGTTCTGAAATTGTGATATAGCCGAGTTTTTCTCATTGTCCACACGAATCGCGACTGCGACCTTTTCCTGTTGTTCCAAAAGTCGTTTTTGAAGTTCCTGTATGAGATGCTCGCAGTGCTGGAAAAAACCCACATCAACGATAATTTATGTATCTCTAGCTAGCAACTAAATCGTTCGAGATGAAAAGCCTGTAAAGTTAGAACGTTGAAAAAAAATAAACAATCACCTCTCGGCGGAACTTTTCTTCTTCCAATCGGATCCGCAACATCTCTTCCTGAGATTTTGTACCATCGCAATCCCAAAAATCTGAAAGGGTGAGAAGACGCTGTGACTTTCTGAAATACACAATAATTTATTAATATAAACATGTGAAAATAGTCAATAATTTATTTAAATGTTCGAAATTATTTTTCTTTCTTCCCTTACCTTGGACAACTTTCGTTATTTCTCGCTAGGGGGCTATCAATTTTTGGGTGTCCCGTCATTCGAATTTCTCGTATCGTTTGTTGCAATTCGTTCGTGCACTGGGACTGTCTCGTACCTTGCAAGCCACTGTCGACAGTGTCGTTCGTTTTGTCATTGGAATATCCAGTCGTGTGGGATTTCCCATTATCGTTCGGTACGGAATAAACGTTGATCGAGTTTTTTATATTTGGAAGCGATTGGCAGTTTGAACTCTTCGTGCTCGCCGGATGAGTTTCCACGTCGGATGTTTCCGAACTTCGCGACACTCGAGATTCAACAATTTTGGAAGGACTGGCACATACCGTTCGACGATTTGTCGTTGCATCGTCTTTGTTTAATCTCTGCAAGGGTGCATTCCTTATTGCGCCATCTTCCAGTTTGCAGCTGTCTGTTGCTTTCTCAATATTTGTACTCGTTCCATGGTACGTCTCCGTTGAAACACCATGAGTACTTTGCCGCCAAGGTTTGAAGGCGGAGATCATCGCTCCGTTATCATCCATTTGCAGGGCATCTTCGTCCGGGAGGGACACATCAGCGAACACTTCGATTCCAGTTTCCTGCTGAAGATTCAACGAGTCGAACGGTGTATGAGATTCCTCATCGGCAAATTGAAAATCCAATCGTCGCATCGGCGACGGAATCTTACGGCCAGATTTTGTCTCGGGTAGAAACGTTCCTGCATTGACGTTACAAAAGTCTTTGGAACGTTGGAGCTCTTCGCTGTAACGATGAGCATTGGAACTATTGATTCTTTTGGCCAATTCGATCTCGGTAGCTTCCATGTCTTGAAGCAATTCATCCACCTCCGAAAGTTCCATCTCTCCAACCTCTTTATTTCCTGCGAGATTGGGAGTTACGATGACGCTTTGACGACCGTTTTTGGCAGAAGATGAGATTCGAGTATTCTCTATCTCGAGTAAACCTCCTGCCAAAGGCCTCCCGGATGCTGTTAAGTCGTCATGCTTTTTCCAGATGCGTGCGTTATCGGAGTTAATCTTATTATTAGTAACATTGGGTCTCGATACATGCCGACCGAGTCTCATCTCATTCCTCTTTGTGTTAGTGACGATTGATGATTGTCGATAACTGCCGGGCGATGATTTAGCGGATGAACAATAAAGAGGTTTGGCAGGAGTGTTTGGTAAACTGAACAATTGACGACTGGTATGTACGGCACAAGGTGGAAATTCTTTTGTCGAGGAAACTTCGACAATAGGATAGGACGCGGCTTGTAACTGAGAATCCACCGAACCGTTCAACAAGGAAATTTCGATGCTATTGTCTCTGGATTCTATGGCACTTATTCTACTTTCCAACGACTGCACGTGTTCCAGAATTTCAAAAACTACGCCAGTTTTACCATATTTACGACTAGCGTGGTAAACCGAATCTTCGGAATCCGAGGATGGTATGATAAATAAATCCGGCGGTATCAAGAGGAGAACATCCGTATCATCGGAATCACTCATTATCCACGTTTATCGCCATTCATCGACACGAACAGTAATAATAGGTTTCGTGTATTTAGTAATACGTTTTAAATATATCTGGTAAGGAGCGGAAATGCTCAAAAACCAAAGTCTTTTAGTTAGGCGACAATTATGACAGTAATTATGTACAACAAGGTGTAAACAAATGTACAATTTTAGGTTATAAACACCAGCGGGAATTATATTGTGATATTATAGGCAAGCTACTAACCAGAAATATTTTAAGTTACATGGTGGAGGTAACAGTTATTATCGATACAGGTTTTATTGATAGAGAACACTGACATTTTGAGTTAATAAACACTAAGAAATGATGCACACCTGCAGTATGCTCGTCTAACCCATTAACGTGTGAGTGACTGCAACACTTCGAATCCTTCCACCGCGTCTAACTAAGGAGCGGGGTTAAAAGGAGTCAGCCAGATACCCGAACACACGGTTTGGCCCTCTAGGCTATCATATGATTTCTGTGATGAACTAAAGATCAATTTTGTTTCCTTCAAAAACACTGTAACGGGAGATTGTCGAATCGAAAATTTCCCCTAAAACTCGAATGTCACCTTCTTATTCTCGGTTCGTCGCAAATTATTCGTTAAACACACAAAAATTGAACATTTTCTATTCTATATGTTTCGAAGGGTTTTTACATATTCAGTTTTCATTCGTTTACTTTATTGTGTCTTATAATATATAGTAGGTTCGTCGAAACATACAAAAAACATTAAATTAAAATGTTTAAAAATAACTCTAACAAATTAATCTAGCGACCTGGTCTCTTTGTCATATTAACATATATGCCATCGACCGGTCTAAGAATTATCTCACTGTATTTCTTGATGGTAGAATGACTATCGACACTTTTAATGCTGAATTTTCGCAAAACTTGTGCAAGTGCAATTTTGGCCTCGAGCTGAGCATATTTTTGTCCTATGCAATTTCTTGGTCCTGCGCTGAATGGTATGTACGCGTAAGGGTGTCTGCCTTGAACATTCTCTGGGAGGAATCGATCAGGGTCGAAACGGAGGGGATCTGGCCAGAACTCCGGATCTCTATGTAGCTGATATATATGAACAGAGACCGTGGCACCTTTTGGAACGATGTGTTCACCTGAAGATCGGAACAACGACATAAAAACATGGTTACACAACATGATTGACCAGTCGAATATTTTTTGCAAACAAAAGCATTTAAACTCGATCACTTTTCGAATGGATCACATATAATAATTTTTAAAAAACGAAGAGAGGCAATAGCACAGTGGTAACGTTCCGGGCTCGTATACAGCGGGCCCGGGTTCGATTCCCGCTCTCAGCATCACTGAAAATTTTTCTACGTGCTTTTTCAGGGCTTTCGTTAGTTCGGAATTGACCTACGAAAAATTCTAGGAACAAAAAGGAATAACAGTGTCTCTTAGGTAACGACCAAAAAAACTAACGTGGTTGCCAGTACCAACATGTAGCCTTGGCGGTAGATAAACAAATATAGAGGGAGAACTGGAGAGGAAACTGGAAAAGTATGCCAGGAATCAATCTAAGTAACATTAAATTCCAGAGATAGTCGATAAAGGAAAACTATACGGTGATTTGGAGGTCTTTCCACCTGTGTTTTGTCTTTAAAATTCGAGAGCACTGACCTAATTGTAGGTCGTTCACCATCAATCTACCAACGGACGGTGCACTTGGATAGAGCCTCAGGACTTCCTTGATGACCCTCTCAAGATATTTAAGATTCGGTAATTGCTTCAATGTAGTTTGTTCATCCGCATCGCCCAGTACTTCGTCAAGTTCCTCGTGCACTTTTTTCTGTATATCCAATTCGTTTCCAAGACAGAAGAGCGTCCAACTGATGAGAGAACCAGTTGTGTCGTGTCCCTGAACATTAATTAGAAAAATTTAAAAAGCTTGTTCTGCTTCATTCGACTTCTGTAAAATAATTCACCAATCCAGCTATGAATCGATCGTAGTAAATCTTTACCGCGAACATAAATGTGTTGGTCTGATCTCTGAGATCTTCAGTCGTCAGAGGATTTTCTTCCTTCTCGTTCGCCTCAAGTAACAAATCCAAAAATGCTCTTCTTTTGCGTTTACCTATTGGCATATGATATCAGAATTTTCAAAATCCGCAACAGACACGATCCAGAAATAAAGTACGTTCTAATATTCACATGGGACATGAATAAATTGTACTCGAAAAAGTTGTCTTTTTTATCTTAGAAACTCATGGAAATCATCACTGTAATTCTTAATTTAGCTAGGCAATAGATCAAAACAAATATATGGGTTCATTTCTTTAGGTGGCTTTATAAGATTTTCAAAAACTTGCCATTTGCTTCATCCTTATCCGACACTACGCTTGACGCGATTCCTAATTTACGGTCTTCCTGTTTTTCCTTGATCACCTGCAATTTTATCAGCAAAAACGATATATGCTGAGTCAACTCGACGATATCTTACATTAGAACAATCGAGTCGTATTGTAACGTGCGAAGTTTCTATTAATTCACAGTGTAATTATGATGTAATTTTTTACCCGGGTACAAAGATCGTGGGCATCGTCCAGCGCCGCTTGGAAGGTCTTTCCCATTGCAGTATTATAAAATATCCAATCGAGTTTTAGCCAAGGTCGCAACAAACGATTAACTGCGCCTTCGGAGATTCTGATCGACGGATGCAATCGAGAAACAAAGGAAGTCGAATATCGCAAAATCAAAATATTTTCGCTCATGACAAATGCATCAAAATTGTTTTTCTAATTCCTTTATCAATCGATCTTTCTGGCTTATCTCTTTTGTCATAAGCCAGAAACACCGATTGATAAAGGAATTAGATTTAATCTCGCTTATCATAAAAGTAAATAAGTATGAGCCAGATAAAATTGTTTCAAAGGCTTTAAAATTTCTATAAAAAATTCGGAAAATCGATGTCGATAATTATCAAGTTTCTTCATTATTGAATTTTGTTATTTGCATCTTTCTCTAGGTAAATTTGCGTACTTACGTTTTCACTGCATTTATATATTTACTGTCGACAACTTCTTGAGCGTGAACGTCGACTCCCATTGCAGTTTCTAAAATCGTTTAATACACAATAAATGTTATACTTCACGTTTGATTATCCTTTTAATAAATAATATAAAAAAACGAGATACTAAATTCAATTACCACATATTATATCCAGTGCGTTCCTCACGCACATATGAAAAATATCGAACGGTTTTTCACCGTTGATTTTGATCTCCCGCTCAATGCATTTTGTTAATATCGCCGTCTTGTCCATCATCACCAACGCAAATTCTTCGAGTATATTAAAATGAAATGCTGGTGTTATCAGCTTTCGACTGTGGAACCATTGTTGCCCTAGAAGAAGAAAAAACCGTTGAATTTGCGGGGATGTATGAAAACGTTGGAACATTTTCCAATTGTTTATTATTTAATTAATATTGTAAATAAAATCCACAAAATCAATAAAATATATGAAGTCAATTACATCAATAAAATCAATGAATTCTACAGATAAATAAATCGATGCAAAACGCGACTCGCTTAACTTTATTTTGCATTGTCATGAAAACTGTATTTATCTTGCAATATTTATCAAGTCATTCGTATATGACGTATAGTAAATACTAAACAAATAAAAAACATACCAGTGGAAGTTAAGAGTCCTCGGCCTAGCCACGGAATCAAATAATCGTATCCCTTAGATTTTGTAATTTCCGTGTGACTGCGCAAAATTACCTGATGAAATAAAATAATTAATTGTGCGATACTCCCAGTTCCATAGAACTCATCGCATAGTTCATATGATTCTTATCGCTACGATGCATCTGGACGGATCTCAGACGAGACAGTGTTATCAATTACCTCGATGTGCTTAGGCTTACGAATGTGCACGCTTCCTATAGTACCTAACCACGTTCTAAAATAACCATCTTTGTACTGATCTCCTTTGTTCTTAAGCCAGTCGAGACGAGCTGCAAAAAAATCAGAATTTGAAAAAAAACTGTCATGTCCTTATGAATTAAAAACTACTCGATTAAAATTTTGTTTACACCATATTTTATAATTATTGTAATAATAGTAACAAAAAAAATATAGACCTAAATAAAAAGAATTATAAATTTGTTTACCAAGAACATGTCAAAGTATTCGTTTCGCGTTTCAAAATATATCCGAAATATTTAAGCATTTGTTTACATCGAAATATAGACATTATTCTTGGACTAACAAAATTATATGCACCCATAATAATATTTGATACTTGCCCGCTTTCTCCAAAGTCGATAATTCGTACACGACTCCAATAAATGGAATCGCGTACGTTGGGCCAGGTATTTCATTAACCTTTCGATAAAAGATTGAAAATTTGTATAATTTTGCCGCGACGACGTACAAAAACAACGCGACAGCCGCTGCGATTATCAACGCAGTCGCGCTCATTTCGGTTCGATAGTTTATACACACGGAGTAGAACAAATATTGATTCTCGTTCGTTCACAGTAAATCAATAAATAAAATAACTAACGAATTAATGATCCTTAAAACACAAACGAAAAATCACGATGAGTATAAAAAATCAACTTCAAATATTATTGTCATGTCTGTATCGCAATTTTTAGCGCGGAAGAAATAGGCGCTCCAAACTCAATGACGATCGTGGAGCAACTGCTTCGCAGATCGTACCGATCGTACTCTTCTTTGCGTTACTTCTTCGCGCTATACATATATAATACAACTCGAAACCCGTTTTCCCCACTCCCCACTGTCTTCGCATTGGATTATTTTCGTCCGAAGGATCGTGCTCTTTAGCAAGGTAATTTTAACAAATCGAGTAGATGGGAAATAGTATAGTACGAGAGTTCGAGCTGTTCTTCGATTCTGCGCATGAAAGATTTCCCCGAGATATTTTCCAGATTGATATTTATCCTTAAAAATTTTAACTAATTTATCGATAACGCTATTTACGAATTATAATCGTTCGAATATTCGTCGATTTCTAATTACCGCGAAATTTCTCACGACAATCAATGTTATCTTCTTCTTCCAGGTTATGCCATCATCGTGTCAATCTACGAAGCTTACCTTAGTCATTCTGTAATATTTTTACTGACCAAATTATTACCAGAATTTTGATAACCCAAAAAAATTATCAATTTTACGATAACGGCGAATCGAAAAGATTTTGTCGAATTTTACGCCCCGTTTTCTCTTTGCTCGTTGACTTCCTGACTTGCTTTTTTATTCGGCGACGATTTCATACGGATGGTTATTTTTTATGTTGATGATATGCGAGGTCAATGACTACGCAATGGCGATATATAAAATCTCGTCGTATGACTCGGCAATTTCTTCCAACTTTGTGGAATTATTATGTACCTCGGTTACAAACTCTCGATTTTAATGACAAGGCATAATTTCGAGAGGTGCCTCGTCATGCCACCGGGAACGAAAAAGCGTCAAATTTTTGATTGCCGGTTTTCCAGTAGAAACGTGTACAATTGTGACCACTTGCTAGACTATGAATCATTCGGTAGAAAACTTTTGGAGAGTCGAAGATAAATCACGATTTCTTATCTTCGCTGCTCCACAAGAATTACAAGTTGCATATTCACGAGGATACTGATAGCGAGTATGGGAAACCTAGATTATCAAGAATGAGTCGTCTGCACTATCACATTTTTTCTATATTAACATTTTATTTTTCACAAGTAAAATGACGAATATAGGGTCATTCGCTTATTTTTGTATATTACAAAAATGTAATATACAAAAATGACGATTGTGGAAAAAAAATACGTCGACTTGGCGAGATTTATTTCCATATAAATTATGTCGGATATCGTTGAATAATTCCTCCTTGCTTTCGTCTTGATTACTCTCGAATAAAGTCACGAGTCATTCTCCAAGCCAGCATTTACCATAATATCGCGATTGAATCATGCTGTTTACTAATAATGACTTTGACTTTCTGTGCTTCGTATATTATCGAAAAACATTGTTTCTTCCCGAAAGACAAATTCTATTTTAAATACACAAATCCACCGAATATTGTATCTTCGACGAAGAACAATTTTTTTCGCAATAATTAAAATTGAATTTTTCAGGATCGATAGAAAAAATAGCACAGCTTGTAACAAAAAGATAATGCGAAATATGGTTTTATTTGATTTTCTTTTTCTAAACGTACATATCTCTCTAACAACAATCACCTATATAGATAACTATAACAAACATAAACTTATATAGAGTTTCATCGCGGCATACGCGAAGTCCGATTTTCAACATTGAATCGTTCGATCATGATTCGTTATCGATACGTCTCATTAGCACGAGAGATCGTCAGCAGTGTAACGAGATAAAAAAATAATTCGTTATTCGAAACAGAAAAATACAGCCCGTTATTTAGAAAAAGGACACGTAAAAGTCAATATTAATTACGCATCGTCGATCAAACTATTCGTTGTCCAGGTTCTCGTTTCGTCATATTAACGTATATGCCCTTCGCAGGCCTGAGAATAATTTCGTGAATTTTTTCAATGGTCTTATGGTTCTCGATACTTCGAACGGTGAATTTTCTCAAAACTTGCGCGAGAACGACTTTTGCTTCGAGGAGCGCGAATTTTTGTCCTATGCAATTTCTCGGTCCAGCGCTGAAGGGTATATAAGCGTAGGGATGTCTGCTTTTAATGTTCTCCGGGAGGAATCGATCGGGGTCAAATCGCAGTGGATCGGACCATACCTTCGGATCGCGATGCAATAAGTAAATTTCGATACTGATATTTGCACCCTTAGGGACGATATAGTCATCTGTAAAATCGAAAAAAAAAACTCAATTCGTTAATTCTCGTGACGTAATTTGAAATCTCATAACAGTCTTTTTATATCATCGATACGATTGATAATAACTCAAAATTATTCAATAATTAATAAAAGTTCTAGAAACGTTACCAGGCTATCTAGATTTTATGAAAATATAAGAATTATTATTTTTTAAAATGGTACATGAGATAATTACCAAATTGCATATCTTCCACAAGCTTTCTGCTAACGGCGGCCGCGCTTGGATAAAGTCTGAGCACTTCCTTCATTACTCTCTCGAGATATTTGAGATTCGGTAATAATTTCAAGGTCGTCTGATTGTCCGCGTCACCGAGCACCTCGTCGAGTTCTTCGTGCAACTTTCTCTGAATATCCAAGTGAATTCCGAGGGAAAAGATCGTCCAGCCTACCAGAGCACCAGTCGTATCGTGTCCCTGATGGTCGATAAAAATATCATTAGATTTCTCATTATCGTAAAACTCAAGAGCGATCGAGTGATAAAACTTGAGAGACGATTGATAAAAAGAAAACAAACAAATTTGTCTCTCTTAACGACGACGTTAGACTAACCGCAAACATGAACGTGTTAGCTTGATCTCTGATTTCTTCGATCGTCAACGGGTTGTTCTCTAGTTCGTTGGCTTCTAGCAGCAAGTCCAAAAAAGCTTTTTTCTTTCGGATTCCTAAGAAAATTTGATTTTTAATATTGAACAATTTTCGTGGCTAATTTTTCTTTTATTAATTCAAATATTTATTCTACACCAACCAAACGTTTCATTCAACGAGGACTCGTCCTTTTTGGCGGCGCGCAATTTTCTTTCTCGCTGCTTTTTCTCAATTACCTACGAATTAATATTCGAAAATTTTTATTAACCGGACCAAAGTTATTTGATCGGATAAAATTGATAAAATCATCGATACTGACATTTGTACAAAACGAATGGGCTGTTTCGAGCGCAGCCGAAAATTCTTTGCCCACGGCCGTTCTGTAGAAGATCCAGTCGAATATCAACCAGGGATAGAAAAAGCGACTCATCGCGCCGGAAGAAATCCTAAATTATATTTGAAAATATTGAAAAATAATCCGTCAATTAATTTATTGCAATATTAAATTTTTGTTTTTTTCTTTTTATATTCTACAATTAAACTTACGTGCATATAGCCTTCGAGTACGGGTTATCGATGTCCTCTTGCGCCTTGGTGTCTACTCCCATCGCCGTTTCTAACGCAAACAGACGTATCATAACCTAATTACGTAATAGCAAGAGCATTGCGTAAGACTACTTTACGAGAAGCCTAAAATACTCGCGAGATCATGCTTAATTACCACAAATAATATCCAGCGTACATCGAACAGTCGGCTCGAAGATGTCAAAAGGCTTATCTCCATGAATTTCTATCTCTTTTTCGATACATTTATTAAATATATCCGCTTTTTCGATCATCACTTCGGCAAACTCCTCCAGCACTTGGAAATGAAACGCCGGTGTTAGCATTTTTCGACTGTGGAACCATTTGGAGCCTGGAAAAAATAACAAAAATTTTCTATTTCGAAAAAAAAAAAGAAAACGAATTGCTAATTGCAAATATCAAGGAATTAAGAAATATTGAAAAATTCTAAAAAAAAAACGTATGCGCTTTTAAAGATGTAAACTTCGATTGGAGATTAAATATATAAAAAATGAATATATAAAAAAAGAAAAAACTATTTTGTATGAAAAAATGTTTTACCGGTCGAAGTTACTAGTCCTTGTCCGAGCCATGGCAATAAAAAGTCGTAGACCATGGACTTAGTTATCTCCGTGTTGCTATGTAGTATCGCCTGAAAGATTCAAGAATGTTGTTCTTTAAATTCATCTGTATGTGATGAATTATCATTTAATCGAGATTTAATTAATTAAGTAAGCGACTATCGAAAATGGATCGATGATGATTTCGTTCACCTCGAGATGCTCCGGTTTGCGAACTTCCACGACTGCAGCTGGGCCCATCCAACCATGGAAAATTCCATCGTATTGATAAGAACGCTTCGCGTGCCAGTCCAAGCGATCTGTAAAAAAAATGGAACAATTTTTATTTTCACAAATTTCGTGACGTTTAATTTTTTTTTTTGTTTTTTCATTTGTCCGTTCGTCGGTCCGTTAGACACGCTTTTCAAAAATAAACGACTCGACGCCGCAAGTTTACATTTGTAAACTATAAATACATTTATCGAGGCTTTTTTAGTTCGTTATTTGCAAGTGATAAATTTTAATAAGCTCACGGAATTAACGTCGCCATGAATTAGGGAATTAAATGTACAGAAGCTCGTTCGCACTCGTGTGCTCGATATGCGATGAGCTCAAGAACTAAAATAAAAATATATCGTCGAATTTACAAAATGTGGCGTTAGGGGTCGTACGATATTTTTTATTGTTGAAATAATAATATTTGTTGTGTTTTCCGACTAACATTTCAATTTAATAAAATCAATAATTATTTGAAAAAAGGAACGTAGATTTTATAAACGTAATAATTGTTTTTTAGTGTACATGCGAAAAGCTGTTTGTGGTTATTGCAATTTTAGTTTTGATTCAATCGTTAATTAACCTTTTTTCTCTATTTTCGACAGTTCCCATGGAAGACCGAACAGTGGAATCGCATATTTTGGACCCGGTATCTTGTTGACACGTCCATAAAAGACCCAGAATTGGTACAATCTGCCCCAAAATTTGTACACAAATAAAGTTACACAAGCCACGAAAAACAACACACTGACATCCATTGCCGGGATTAAAAAGAAATTATATGCAAAGTCTAGAGATTCGCTGTTTGTCGAGTTAACAGCAGTTTGATACGAAATAAACGGCTCTTTGAGAAAGAATTCGAATATTTCGTTGGGAACGATCGACGAAAACTTGATCGATGACACTTATTCGATGAAAATGATCGATTATTATCGATCTTTCGATAATAAGAAAAATAAATATCCGATGGAGATTGTTTCTGCTCGCGTTTGATTCTCGACGAACGATAAAAATGCTTTGTCCATGGACGTTGCGAACGCCTGGAATTATTTCCAACAATTGATTGTAACTGACTGGAATAATGCTGCCTTCGCTCGCTACAACCACCGAGTGGTAAAAAGTAGAGTCGAGCGGCGATGCTTAAATACTGCAGAGATATGCTGACATCTTGTTCAAGAGTGGAGGGAGTGAATCTCCAACGCGTATCTCTCGTGCGAAATAATCGCAGCAGAGATGAACTACTCTCTCGAAACTCCCTCGATTCTGAAGGAAGCGGAAAACAGGTTTTCGAGCGCTTATCAGTCGCGAGATTATAAAAAACTTGTGGTTTATAAATTTTAAAAAAATTGACCTCGAAATAATAATAATAATTTATCAAAAATTAATAACTGATTATATAATTAATAACTGAATAATACTTTATTATATAAAATAATAATAATTTCAAATAACTTGTCAGATTTTTTATTCAATACGATCGCAGCGTTATCGTTTGAGAAAGTGTTATGATAAAAAACAAGAACTTAATTAATCGTTAGAAAAAAAAATGCGCTCTCAAATATCTGTAAAACTTAAATCTTTTAATATTAAAGTACAGTCACGATACAAGACAAAACATTCTTACTTAATAAATATAAATATAAGTTTCCATTAAATTACTAAAAAAAAGTGCAAAATAGCGTGTATATTTTTAAAAATCGACGGTATCTAAAAATAATTTTGTTAAAATGTCCTTCTCTTGTTAACAACAATGACGTAACGAGATCAAGATCTTTTCGTCTATTTTCACTTCGTCTGATGTTTATGATTTAAATCCCACAAGGGCTCAATAACGGAACACTTAACAGGTGGTTTATAAAGCCGCACCGGGGATGGTACAGTCGTAGGCAAAAATTCTCCTGGCAAGAGATGAACCGAGCCTAGATAGACTAGTCCAACGAGAACCCGACGAATTAGAGGTACGAAAAAGATCATGGAATTCGTATGTGGCTTTCTCGCATGTGGCCAGACGAAAATAAATCGTTGACCTATCGATCAATTTCATCAACGATTATTACTTTGATTTTCTCATATTCATCGTAAAAATATAACGCAAACCGTGCACCTGACTTTTCTCGTACGTTGGACCACGCGACGTTATAACGCTTAACACCAGGTGGCGCATCGAAGATCCTTTTTTCAGTCTGACAAAAAACTGTTTTGTCGAGTTGCGAATTTTCATTTAAAACTCTCGGTATATTTTTCGGTTGCGATTTGCACGTTTCGTCCATATTGTTTTGTTTTTTTTTCTGAACTGCTCGACGTCGATTTATGGATCGACTTATTTTTGTGGAATTTATTAGCGATGGTCAAATTCAATAACCTCAACAATTTAATTTCGCCCTGATTTCGTAGAATCGTTAAACATTCACCGTTTGTAAAAATCTGTTAAATATATTTTCACGGATTCGCTCGAGTGAGTGATATTTTTCTCGCTGGCGATGTTTATCATTACCGAGCATAAAACGTATGATTATTTAGGGAGATTGGAGAAGTTATCTATGGCAGAGACACGAAGAGATCAGCGAAATCATTATGAGACACGTTTATTTGTTTTTTACCAAATTAAGGAGATAGGCATGAACTTAGGCCCACTCGACGCCCTCGTGACTGTTTACAGCGATGAACTGACACTTTCGAGGTATCGCCCTGGGATATCAGTCATTTTTATCAAAACGTAATAACTAAAAATTCGCAATCTTTAAATTCATAGTGCCTCTACAAAGATTGATGCGAAACAAAATTAATCAAATAAAGTTCAATTTCTTCGTATAATCGACAAATCTGTGCGGAAAAATGGCGAACGTACGAAATAAAGGTAAACAACGTTGGAATCGAAAATTGTTCGATGATGATATAAAAAAGAGATGTAATAAAATAAAAAATTGCTCATATTTTTCAAGACTCACGTAAGAAAGAAGAGGAATGTTGCAAATGTGAGCCGCTCGAAGGTTCGTATATATCTTTATTGGAACAAACGCGAAATAAAGTTAATCGGAGATAAGATAAAATGATGTGATGTTTCTTAAACTTATTTTCGTTGTATTTTTAAAAATCAAACTTAAACTAACGTGTTCGGTGTAAATTTTGGAATCGTCACGTTCGAACTCCAGCGATAATCATAAATTTGTTATTCTTCAAACATTTTATGCATTTATCTCGATTGGAATAAATTTTATTCAAATTAATTAATTTGTATTTCTTCATAAAAATTCTGACTGGAGAAAAAATTGATAAAAACACGACAGGTTCCAAGTCCGATTTGAAAGCCAATAAGCAAGGTTCCCCATATCTGGAAAACGCTGTTTCGAAGATCGAAGAAAGACGAAACGATCTGGCGAGTCGTCAGCATGATCTGATGGAAAAAATCACCACGATGGAAAGATCGATACCCGCCCTGATGGCGTTCAACATGTTGTCATCGGGGAACAACGTCGACGACGGATCCTTGTGCAAAATTAAACAATTAATGCAAAAGTCATCGTCGTTACCCGATCCGACGGAGAGACTGTTGGACAAATTGAAGAAAACCGTGGAGAGTCTCAACGCCGAAACGGACGAGTTGCACGTACGGCACGATTGAATTCGACATACAACGAGTTCCGGTAAATCTCGATTACCGGAAATATGACAATCAAACGACAAATCTTCGTTACTAAGAGTCAAGATTTTCCCTCGATCGTCCTGCGATCATACACGAAACATTCTTTACCAATCCACAGCCACTGTTCTTTGTTTTCACGCTCTCCTCGAAAATTTCCAAAACTTTGGCAGCGTTGATCGAAAAAAGAAACGTCCGTCAATTATTCTCAATTATTTCAAGTTATTTACATTTGATACGAAAATATTTTTCAAATATTTTCGACAACGTCTCGACAATTTCGATGGAAGGTAGGACAACAGTCGTCGGATCGATGAAGAATGCTTCGTGTCCTGATTACGTTAAATTAATTTAATTCGAAGGAAATATGCCTGTAATTAATGATCTTTCAATTACGATTGAAAAACGTTGCGTCAATGTTCTTCTCGTTCGATCCGTTTCGTTTCTTGACGATAATTTGGCGCAAACGACACTCGTTTGGCTCGGAAATCACGAAAGAACGAAATTTGTTCGCGGGTCGTATTTACTCTGTGATTTACAGGATAAAATAATCGCGACTGATATCAAACTCGAGGAAACCGACATGGAATTGGAATCCCTCGAATTGGCGAATAAAGAATTCGAAGAAACGCAGAAGCGCCTCGAGAAGGAATTGAAGATTAATCGATCGGCGAGTCTCCACTCGATACACTCGGAGGATTTGATTTGTATAACGAAAATTCGTCAACTGGGCGAGGAAGAGATCAAACTTAAAAACAGTATACGAGAACTCGAGGAACGGGAGACAATTTTTCAAGAACAAATCAATCGTATTTTAACGGCGAGAGAGTGTCAAAAGTCCTTGTGCGACGATCGAGTCATTGAAAGGAAACGTGTTCCCTGTCCCATGCACGCTCGAGCACGCAGTCAGCAAAAAACGAAAAAGATATGTTCGCGAAAAGAGAAAGAACTCGTAAGAAACAAAACAAAATATTCCATCGAGCGATTAGCATTTTTTTATAGTTTTATCGAAATGTCGAAATTGACGCGATAATTTTCTACTCAAGGCTAAATCCGACGATATTAAAAATCCCCCATCAACTGGCAGTCCGACGTCTCCGAAGAAAAATAATTCATTTAAATTATCCGATTCGCAGCTCACAGAATGTTCAAATACGGAAAACGAGATTCACCGAGAAAATGGCGGTGCTGAGGTGAGCGCACAAAATGGCCGCGAAACTGGCATAACCTCAATGTTGATCGTTCGTATGTTTCTCTCTCGATAGGAAACGCCGAGATGTTCGCCCTGTCCGACTGCAACGACGCTAACGTGTTACGACAAATCGTCCTGTTTGGCAACGAGTTCAAAAATGAAATCCTGCAAAACGAAGTCATCTCGAAAGAATTCTTCATTCAGGAATGTTCACATTTGTTCAACTTGCACCAAACATCAAAAGTCGGTCAAAATGGCGACGAAGTCTTGTTGCTCCAGCCTCACAACGAAATCAAACGTGTCTAAAGGACAAGGGTGTCCATCCTGTTGCAAAAATAACTCAGAAATTTCTGAGCCACCGTCTAAACAAGGAAATCCTTCGGCTTCATCGAAATGGTGTAAAAATAAATCCTCTTGCTGGATGTCGGCTATTGTCAAATCTTCAAGAGGGATGACTTGCAAAAAATGCCAGGGAAAGATAGTAGCTCAAGGCGCCTCCTACCGAGAGGACTCTGAACTACGAGACCCGCCACGATGCCTCTGCGCTACTTGCGAGGGTAAATGCGCCGTAGGAGAGTCCGAAGTGCCATGCAACTGTGCCGAATGGTCGATGGATTCTTCTGGTGACGAAGGGCGCAAACCACCCTCCGACTCGACAAGGGCTGATGATCGGAGTAGCACGGACGAGGAATACACCGATTGTTGCGACTGCGGTTATGAAGACAGTGACTTTTCCGATTCTTGTTAATGTTAAAAATATTTTCACTGTTAATTGAAGAGACGAAGAAGAAATCACTTAAGGGTTGATCGATAAAAAATTCGAGTATTAAAAATCGATTAGTGGACTAAAAAAACTAAAGAATAACACCTCTAAAAAATTTTCTTGCGATTATTCGTTCTCATCTACCCTCGTAGGGTTGAAAATTGTTCGCAGCAGGATTAAAAAAATAATAATAACGACAAATTTATCCCGTATAATTGACACTTGTCACTTTTATGTTTTCTCTCGATTAATTGACACGATAATGCCACAACTTTGAAGGATCCTCCAAGACGTATTTCCCGTTGTTTTCCGGGGCTATCGAATCGTCCGATCTTCTTTAATTAAAACTCGACGTTCTGCCCAAAGGGATAATACTTGTGTTTTACAGAGCTAGAAATGGAAACAACAAAATGTCCGTTAAATCAAGACTCCATTTTTCAAATCAGGGTAGAAAAAATATTGAATAGAATTCACACTTTTCGAACCTGGACATGCTACAAATTCTGCCATTTTGGTCGAACGAATTAATCTGCTGGATATCTTCCAGAGACAATGTAAAATCGAAGATGTCGAAGTTTTCCTTCAATCGATTCTTTGTCACAGATTTTGGTATGACGATGTGTCCTCTTTCGATCTGTGGACCATTCGACGATTTTATTCGATCGATAAATCGTTTCTTCGTTTATCGTAACGTCCACGTATCTTTTTTGTTTTGAGGGTGAAAATTTTGATTACCTGATAACGAAGTACAACCTGGGCCGTTGTTTTTTCGTACTTAGCAGCGATCGATTTTAACTTTTCATCTTCGAGCAACAGAGCGTCTTCCGGTTTGGACCAAGGCCTGTCCGGCGATCCGAGAGGACTGTAAGCCGTTATCGTTATTCCCTTGGAGGCGCAGTACGCCGAGAGCTTTATTTGCGTCAGATAAGGATGACACTCGACCTGATTCGTCACAGGTTTTATACGACAATTCTCGAGAAGTCTCTCGATCTGTTTCGAATTGAAATTACTAATTCCGATATTCTTAACGAGACCCTTATCGATCAAACCTTCCATCGCTTTCCAAGTCTCGACGTAATCGATATCGGTCGTTAAAATTTCTCCATTCTCCCTCGTCGGAAACAATTCATCACCTTCTAAAAATTAATTTTCTCTTTCAAATTCCAAAATGTCTTTTAATTTTTATTTTAAATCACTTCTTTTTATCCTTTATTTTAATTTTTTATTGAAATTTGATTGTAATATTTATAGATTTTTTGTGCCAAGGGAGAGGCTTCTTTTTTTTTATTTACCTTGAAAACCAAAAGGCCAGTGCATCAGGTAAAGATCAAGATAATCGAGGGAAAGATCCTTAAGGGTGTTTTTCAGAGCAGCTTCGACCAGCGCCGGACTATGCTTGGTGTTCCATAGTTTGCTGGTGACGAAAATATCATCGCGTTTGATCTTACCCTTGGCAAATTTCGTCGCGAGTGCCGCACCGATTTCTTTCTCATTACCGTAGACGTGTGCACAATCGATATGTCTGTAACCGATGTCGATCGCATCTTTCACCGCCTTCTCAACCTCGCCTGGTTTTGACTACATAACAATTTTTTTTAAAATATATATCATCGTCTAAATTTGGTAGAAAATCATATTTCTTATTCAGCACGAAAAGTGTTATTTTATAATTAATTTTATTCGAATAAAATGAATTTCACGCGAATGAGCAAAAATTTTGATGAAATTTATTTTCGATTGTAAAACATTTTTTGAAAATCTCATTAATCCGTTTATTGAATAAAAATTCAAAATGTTCATGGAAAATTTGAAGAATCGATAAACGATATCTAACTGCGCACGGTAATCTTTATTATTATTTTTACATTGTACACTAAAGTTCTTTACTCGCTACAAAAAATATATGCACTCGCTCGGACGAGTATTTATCAATCGCTCGATCGTGCTGTTATCACGATATGCTCTGTATACTTCAAGACAAAAAATGATCGATGCGAGATACAACGTGAAAAAATAACTGCGTTACAGAAATAGCGATAGAAATCGAATTTATATTGAATTTGAATTATCATCGAGTCTTTTAAAAAAAATGTTATCCAAACGATTTCATAATTTCAAAACGATTTAAGACAAGTTCTTGTTGAATCCGACCTCTTAAAAATACACATTATTAAGCAAACGAAAATCTATAAGAACTAAAGCATCAAAAAAGAATAAAAATCAATTAATCAATGAGAATGCTAATTAAAAAACATACAAATTATGAACACGAATTGAATAAATACAATTCGATACTTAGCTCGCTGTTGATATAATTATTATCTATTTTACAATTAAGCACATACTTTCCAAGTTCCCAGGCCCAGAGCCGGTGAATGATTTCCATTGTAAAATTTCACGGACGCCATTGGATACGACGATAAGCCAAAATTTCGAAAATAATTTCAGATTACAATAATGAGTTTGAATAGTCGTTACGAGAAGAGAGAAGACTGGACGTTGCAATCGCTACGCTCGATGACGAACGACTGACGAGGTGTACACGACACAAGTGCCTCTTCTGTTTCCACTGTACACAAAAAATTGTATACCCTCGGCTACGTAAATACGATTCGCTCAATATCGTAGATAAACGTTATTTCTAGAACGTGACATTGCAGAATCGTGCCCTCGGACAAATCGTTGACTCGTAACGCTTTTGATTCTAACGTCGTTTCCCATCTCTCATTAATCCACCCTCGCTCTCCCTTACAACGACAAAGGTGTGGCGAATAAAAAATCCTTTGCGACGACATTTACGATAATATCGCCATTAGTCACTTCGTCCTATCGGAATACTTTTTTTCCCTCGAAACAAACAACGCCCTCGATTCAGTCCTCGTTCGATGTAAAAGCAAACATGTAAAAGTGATAAAATCATTAATTCATGGGAACGATTCTTCTTTTTTCTACTGATATGAAATTTATTCGGTTTAAAACTGGGACAAAGAACTTCATTCAGGCGGTTTTATATCGACCGTTGGACATAAATATCGAATATAATAGGAGTTTTGTAGAACGAGGGCTTGAAATTAACTTTCGTGGTTACGTTTTATTGACTTGGCCGAGAAGTAATTGCGCTTTGGATAAATGGGCATGCATGTGTTATCGGCAAAAATGCAATTACTTTTTGGCCGGCTTGAGTGAAATATTATATAGAAAAAAAAATCGACTGCGATATTATTTAATTTATAATTAATTATCATAACGCTTGAAGAAACTTTTGGGCATGATTATTCTTCTGTTCGAAATACTTTGTTTAATAAGAACTTTTATTTTATATGCGAACATTGTGTAGAAAATTTGTCAAGACACATTCGATGGGTCGTTGACAAATGAAAAAAATAATAATAATAATTACGTACAATATGTAATACAATTAATAGTTTTTGTCGTACGATTAATGCAACTTTTGTTCGTATACGAGACTCATGTGACTTAGAATAATTTCTTTTTTCAAAACTCACAAGCTGCACGAGAGCTTTTAGAAAGGGATGTTGAACGGATAGTACGGGCTTGATTCGGATCTAAAAGCAGATATCGAAAGAATTTTGTCGTTAGAAATAAAAATCGAAACAAGATAATAATATATTTTTTATGCGCATTTTTTTTACGAGAGAAATTTACTCACCCGGTCATCGGGCAAATTCTTCCGTTGCAATCGAAAGTATCGATGTAAGCGATGTCTTCCGGAGTAAGCTTGAAGTCGAAAATATCGGCGTTCTGAGCGATTCGAGACTTGGTGACGGATTTTGGAATCACGACATGACCACGATCGAGCTGTAAAACATCAAATACGTTATTTAATTTTATAAAATAAAAATGAAAATTTATTTAGAAAATATTTTTCATATTTTCTCATGAAAATTTCAATCTTGTGCTCGCAAACTCTCACCTGATAACGAATGAGAACCTGAGCCGCGGTTTTTCCGTACTTCTTCGCGAGTTCGAGCAACTTTTCATCCTCCAGAAGTTTCGGATCGTCAGGCTTTGCCCATGGTCTGTCGGGTGAGCCGAGTGGACTGTAAGCCGTTACGACGATACCGCGAGCTTTGCAAAATTCGGCGAGTTTCTTCTGATTCAAGTACGGATGACATTCGAACTAAAACAATCGAGAGTAAAAATTAAATTATAAACTTCGAAGTACAAACATGTAAAAATCATTAATAAAAATAAATAACGGTCGATAAAACTAAATAAAAGCGTTGAGCTTGGTTAAAACCTATAAAATGAATTGAATCGATTCAAATCGATTCGATCCTAATCGATTAAATCGATCAATTCGATCCGAATGTATTAAATCGATTAAAATCGATCGAATCTGCGAAAAAATTATTATTATTATACTTCTTATCGAATTGTAAGAAAAAAAATAGACGCACCTGATTGGTGACCGGCTTGACCGTGGAATTTTTCAATAGTCTCTCGATCTGTTCCGAATTGAAATTGCTCACGCCGATATTTTTGGTCAGGCCTTTTTTCAAAACGCCTTCCATGCCCTTCCACGTATCGACATAATCCGTGTTGCTCAGCAGTGGACTATCGTCCGGATTTTTTGGGAAGAGATTGTCTCCCTCTTTGTAAGCTATCGGCCAATGAATTAGATAAAGATCGATATACTCGAGACCGAGATTATTGAGCGTTTGGGAAATTGCGTGCTCGACGAGTTCGGCGGTATGATAAGTGTTCCAGAGTTTGCTCGTTATGAAGAGATCCTCGCGCTTAACGACACCCTCGGCCAATTTATCTTTCAGCGCCTCGCCGACTTCTTTCTCGTTGCCGTAAACGTGAGCGCAATCGATGTGCCGGTAACCGATGTCGATCGCGTCCTTCACCGCCTGAGTCACCTCGCCTGGCTTCGACTGAAAATCAAATTAACAAAATGAGGCGATAACAAAACGGCGGAATATATATTTTGATTTACTATATTTATTTATTATTTATTAATTATTTTAATATAATAATAATAACTATTATTATTACTTTTATTATGGTATTAATAATAATCGAAGATATATACGAAGTTGGGCTAAATACAAATTTGTTGAACTAAATCTAAATTAATATTTATTGTTTTTTTTATATTAGTATATTTAATTTAATTTAGTAATTGTGGTTTATTAATAATAATAATTATTATGAGTATAGTTAATAATTATAATTATAATTATAATCATTATTATTAATACGAAAAATTGCAATCTAGAACATTTTGCTTTATCCTTAATTATGGCTTGGTACAGCAACGCATACGCATATAATAATTTATCGAGTAAGCTCGAGTAGATCGCGATCGTCGTCGCTAAAATACCCAACGATATTTTTAACGCGCTCGTTTGTACGCTCTCTACCTTACACTATTGTCAGAGGACGCGTCCAAAGTCAAAAAAATCCGCAAGTAATAGCTTTGTGAATTATCGCTTATTTCTAGACGATTCGATCCTTTTTTCATCTTTTTTTTTAAATCGATCATCGATAAAAATAAATGCTAAAGGAATTTGCGATAAGCTTTTATCACGCTGATGGACATTGAAATTTGAATCGTCGCCCGATTTTCTTGAAACGTTCCGAATTAAAAAATCCTGACGCCTCGCAACGAACGAATAATTTCGTTCGTACGTCGATTCGATTTACGAGACGTGACAATTCGATCGTATTTATCGTTATCGAAATTCCCAACGATAAATCTTCGATCACTGACTACGGCGATTTGTTTTCCTTCGTGAACAATGGATAGTTAAGAATTACGTTTATGTTTATGAGTCGTTGATTGTGCGCGAGGAAACGATGAGAATAGAAGAATACAACGCGTACCCCACGCCAATTACTTCGTGGGATAAGAAAAACAATGTATTATCAACTCACCGATTATTCAACCGTTAAAAAACTTTCGGAATGTTCTATGGCCCATCGATTATTCAATAATATAACGAACATAATTTAACGTAAGAGAAAATCACCGATTGATTAAAAAGTTTTCGACGTTGAACAACTTACGATGAATAATTAATAAAATGACTGACTGTTCGAAAAATTTACTGGATATAATTTGTTTTTAATGTCTACGAATTAATATCTGCAATCGTCCGTAGTTTTCCATACCTGGCAAAGTTCTTACACGCTTATGTATTATTGTAAATTATTTAACAATCTCGTGAACAGTACAGCTTGAGCAAGGCGATATTATTTTGTCCCTTTTTTCTTTCGTCGCTGAGCGGAGACATAACCTAACAAGCTCGATTTGTCATTTCTATGCAATTCTTATTTGACGTACCTTCCATGTTCCTAGACCAAAGCTCGGTATCTCGTTCCCGTTGTAGAACTTGATTTTCGGCACGTTGAGCGACATTTTCTCACCGCAATCGCACGCACGTATGTGTTTATATATATGTATTTATATGAAATTAACCGAAAACGTGGAAAAATAACCGAATTTTAATTTTCAAGAAAATGATTATCACGTGTTCTGTGAGCGTGTCGCGAACCGGGTGTTCGGCGTTTTGTCGGCAACTGGGAAGGGAAGAATTTACAAACGAGGCTTTTATAAGCGAGTCCGCCTAACGAATTCACAACCCGACCACTGTTGTCTTTTTTTGCCTTCCTTTCGCTCCGACCGGCGCGAGCATGCTTTTGCGCATGCGTCGACTTCATAGCTGCGCGTGCATATGTGAATTTATATTCGTGTAGACGAGGCTCTGTGTTAGTGCCGGCTATTCGACCGAATAAGCCCAGTGTTGCATAACTATATGTATATATATTATATGTATGTATATGTCCCGCGTATTTATATAGTTTATATATGCATTTAAAGTCCGTTAAACTGGATTCACGGGCAAGGCCACATGACCGTGATTCTTTTCTACGTATGAATTTATATGTCACGTACAATGTCAAGATATTTACATATATATAAGGTCAATAATAATAATAATAGAAACATTATTATTATTGTTATTATTGTTTGATATTTTATTCTATTCTATTATTATTATTATTATATAACAAGGACTTGCCATAATTAATTAAAGATTTAAAGTAAAGTGAGATACGCCGTTATTATTTTGACTCATCGATGTTTATGTAGGTGTGCGATATATGTACGAGTAAATGAAATTATATATGTATAGAGACAAAGACCGAGGCTGAAGCTGCTCTTAACCGGCTAGTTGTAAATTATCCCGGTTAGAAGCGTCTGTAATGCACTTCATCGCGACGTCGTGGAAAATTACACTGTCGGTTGACTACGGAGCTGCGCATGCGTATTTACAATTTCGAAACGAAAGGGATAATAAGACACCGCGAAAAGTACCCTGGCCTTTCTGACGGAAGGGACTAATTCCGAGTTTCTAATAGCGTTCGATTGACGATGAATGTGTGCGTTCGTTTATATATATGTATATATATATAAACGAACGATATATATATATACATATATACATAAAATTTAAAAAGAATTTGCGATTATCCAGGGTCACGGGATGAAAAAATTAGGATCAATCTCTCGTCCGTATATATATATATACACTTCAACGATTTTCGAGATGTCTGTGTATATATATATGCAGACATCTCGACAATAGTTCAATTTCAAAAACAGATAGAAATAAAAAAATTATCGTAACGAAGAGTTTATGAAAATATGTAAATATTTTTCGTATGACGAGACGCCTTTATTTTTTCATCCCGTGACCTTGGATACTCGCTAATTGTTTTAACATTTTTTTATGAACTCGTTACGATAATTTTTTTATTTTGATCTTTTTTTTAACGTAACGATTTTCGCGTTGTTATCGTGAAAATTTAAACGCGAATGTATCCGGATAGTTTTTTTATATCGGAGAGACAGAGAGAGAGAGAGAGAGAGAGAGAGAGAGAGAGAGAGAGAGAGAGAGAGAGAGAAAGACCATTTATGATTGGAAAAACGATTGCACAATTCGAAGGTCGTCAAGCCGCCGCTGGAAAGAATAACGTGCAATTTTCCGATCTCGTAGATTTTTCTTCGTTCGGTCTCTTCCGATAATATTACGATCTGATCGGCAATACCGGTTCGTCTCCGCGAATATCAGAATTTATTTTTATTACTCGGCGAAGAATTTTCGGATCAATTTGATTTTTAATAAAATCGGATCGAATATCCGATTTTATTAAAAGTTTTTTCTTTTTGGTGCAAATCAATTTGGGGAACGAGGAATTAGGACACTTTTATAGATTACAGGTCTGCCGGGCCATTGGAATCGGTCGATTATCTCGTTTGAAAGACTCGAGACGTTTGAAACTTCGGATCAAATGTTATCGATGTCTTATCAAACGTTACATACGATTGATAAGAATTAGCGGAACGACACAACATTTTTTCCCCCTCGAGATCTGTATTATCGTAAATTTAACATGCCACTGTATTCATTACATCATATTGATCGTCGATCGATCTTTCGATTCGAGCTTAAATATTATTTTCTTTGTTTATTATTTTATCTTTCTTATTTTTCACAAAGCGTGCTGTCGCATCGTCGTACGTTGAATAATAAATCGGTTTACTGAAAATCTGCAGATACCGATTTACAAAAAATCGAGTGTAATCGCTCGATCGTCGTCGTAACGAGTAAATCGGTTGTCGATCGTGATCGAGTTTCGTTCGTCTCGCGAACATTGTTGAAGAAACATAAAAATTATTCGCGTCACGTAGGTAAAAAAAATAGTACAACAACATGTCGATTTCCGTACTCTCGGGAGCCTCGTCGTAATCCCTCCGATAAACGTTATTGTATTTTCGATGTTGAAAGAAAAATCGGCATAAATCTTCTTCTCGTGGTGTCGATGATTCATTTTTCTTCTCTAACGAAGCTGCGTATATATATTTAGTAATTATCACACTTTCTCTTATCAACAATTCATTTTCGTGCTATCAGTTCGTGCCTCGTTCGTCATTTACCTCGGGAAATAGAAACGAATAACCGTTTCTACCAAGCTTCGAGCTAAATTCACGATTGTCATCAAGAACGTATAGACAGCATAGCTAACTGGCAACCAGAGCCAGCCATAGCAAAGAGGACAATGAAATTTTCTGCAAACGTGATTGTCGAAGGTACTTCGAAGATTTTGCGACGATATTTTTTCAATATTGTTCACGATATCGTCGGATGTCCATCGATTTTTCGACGATGTCGATTTTTCAACCGTGCAGCATTTTCTACGAGGCTCAGCGAGAGCGACCATTCGTATTTTTCGGGGATATTCGACGAGGGACGAAAAATCGAGCGTCGATCGATAACGAATTTTCTTCCTTATCGGCTGATCGAACATTCTCGATCTGTTACGAAATATCATCGTACCGAGCACGCGCGAAACGGCAAGCCTCAGTTCCCTCTTGCGCAGAAATTTTCGCGAAATTTCATCTCTTCTCGCGCAGGCCGATGACAAAATGGCCGCTTCTGTGTATTTGATTTTGATCCAAGCGACGAGAAACGAGTTCACGATTTGACTCTCGAATCGCAAAAGATTCTCGAGATCGTCTCGAATCGCTTTCATCCATTCGTGGGTCGTCTCCTCGAATCTGCGGTCGATCAATATCGATCGATGATCGATATTGAGAATTATGCAACCGATCATCGTGAAAATAAAATCGATCGCTTGGACGAGAACAATTCGATGATTGGGTTTGAAAATTCTCTTCGAATTATCGTCGAGAAAGTTCCAGGCTTCGATGGACGAAAAACGCTTTTTGGTTGGAAACATCGTCATTCTCCTACCGATATTTACCTAGTGAAATTATGTTTTTCCTTCGTCAAAATGATCCGCCAATTATTATCACTTTTTAATTATAATCAATTATTACTAATAATGCCTCAATCGTTGATGAACATTCCAGATTCTTCTCCGTCGATATTTAATATAAGAAATCTAGACAATTGTGTATACTTTTCTTCATGGACGCGATGATGATGCGGTTAAGTTTGATCGTCCGATGGAAAGTTAGCTTCGGATCGACCATGAACCCGAAGGTCGATATATAATTGACTCACAATCGAAAAAAAAACAATCCTCTTTTTCGCGATCGTCTTTTTTTATATTTACCGAATATTCTATCGTTCGAGAAGAACTCGAACAGAGGGCGTTCAAATATTCATGCAATGTCGTATAAAAACATTAAAATTTGTATGATTCTACATAATTAACAAAATATGGTCTATCGAATAAATACAGGGCATTGGCAAAAGTTCGATCGTTGTGAATTTTTTTCTATCGGAAAAAACTTGAACTAAAGGCTCGAACAATTTTGCCATAAAACATGGGCGTCGCTGCATCCACATGGGGAGCTGCAGTCTTGTCGGATAACGTAAAAAAAATTAAGTGAGTTCATGACAGCCGTCCTGACTCTTTAGTCCGTAACACAATTCATGAATATAGGGTCCTGTTATACATATATGTACCATGGAAAGTACCACCAAGGGATCGAAACATTCCACGAACGATGCGACTAATAAATTTCCATCCGGGCAGCGAGACGAAGAAATTGTTTGCTGAGTTTATTTTACGAAGAGAGTGTAAGAGAGAAAAAGAGAGTGAGAGAGAAAAAGAGAGAGAGAGAGAGAGAGAGAGAGAGAGAGAGAGAGAGAGAGAGAGTTGGCTACCCAATTTCGCTCGATTAGAGACTTTGATTGAATGAATGATGCTAGAAGGGTGGTCGTATAGTTCTCTGTCTACGCGACAGGGCTCTGAAGTACGCGTATAAAATAAATTCATAAAAAAATTTATGTACAGAGAAGAACGAGGGAAAAAATCACACAAAGTATTATAATTAATATGAGTTTTTTACGAACGAGTTTGTCCGCAGTCGTTAAAAAATCATTGTCGATAATTGAAATCACGTTTATCAATACTAACTTGATTTCGTAATACGTCTTTGTCCCTGAATTATTCTCACGTTTCGCAATTCTTTTTTTTTTGCCTTACCATACTTTTCCGCATTTTTTCACGCAATCACGCAATGTCGATAGCTCGACACTGTTGCTCTTGCTATATTGTGTTTCACGACTCGATATTATTGCTGTTTGAAACATAATTCTTTGTGACGAACGGTTTTTTGCTACCAGAATCAATGGTACTGTTTACGAAGATCATACGATTAACTCTGCCGAACGGGAGAATAAGGAAGTGGGGAATAATCGAGAATGCGGAAAGTACGAGAATTATATATTTATTTCGGTTTACCAAAAGGGTGATATGTACATTATTATTCATAGATTTTCAATTTCGTACGAGGAAAAACCATTTAGCCGCCTTATTTACATGCCAATTTCTGTTGGTAATAAAAATCTTTGATTATGCTAAATTTTGTTATTACTTTGCTGAACACTCTCGATTGTATCTTGTCTCTAGAACGGTATGCTGAAAGGATAATATTTGTGGTTGTTCGCTCTGGAAGAAACAAAAAGCATATTTTTAGTAAAAAGAGAATTTGATTAAACAGGGCGTTCGGAAATTATCTTAACATGGAAAATACCTAGGTAGTTGGCGTCGATAAAAGCAAAACAAATTATTTTTTAAATTGTCCTGCGATGAAAATTGGCCGAGATATTAATTCGCAAAAGGTTAACAAATTTAAATAATGCCATTGAGTTCTCTGCGGTTGAATGATAACAAAAATTATATTCCCTCGACCCCGGCATTTTTCGATCGGTCTTTCGATCGCACTGTTAACTTGTAGCTCAAATTTTCAAATTTTACGAATTAATATCACCGCCAATTTTCATCACAGAACAATTTAAAAAATACTGATTTGCTTATACCAACACCAACTACTACCTAGGTATTTTCTGTATCCAGATTGTTGCCTTACACCCTGTATGTATAAATATAAACATTTAAAAAAATCGTAGTACAACATACTCCTCAAATTTCACAACACGTTCGCCTGTACCAAAGGAAGTAATAATTTCCATCTCCTCATCGCTCAGATTAAAATCAAAGATCTCCATGTTTTCCTTGATGCGAGTTTTATTACATGATTTTGGTACGACAGCGGCTCCTCGTTGATACTTTAAATTGTTAAGAAAAATGAAAACATAAATTAAATCAATATTATATGAAAATACGTGGTCAATTTGTTTTTTTTTTCAAGTTTTTACTAACCACGTAACGACAGGCAACTTGAGCCGGTGTCTTTTTGTGTTTATCCCCGATTTCAATAATTTTCGGATGCTCCAGGGCGCTCTTAACATTACGACGATTACCCGGTCTTCCGAGTGGTGAATAAGCGGTGACCGTTATGTCGCGCTTGGCGCAAAATTCAATCAATCTACGTTGATCGACATTGACGTTGAACTCGATCTGATTGTTGACCGGTTTGATCGTAGCCGCGTCGAACAAACGTTCGATCTGTTCCGAATTGAAATTACTGACGCCTATGCTACGAGTCAAGCCTTGGCGAACGCATTCTTCCATACCGCGCCACGTTTCGACATAATCGATTTCCGAACCGATCAGCTTGCCATTCGCGTCTAATGGGAAGGGATCGTCACCTTTCTTTCATAAATAAAACAAATTAGTTCGACTAATTAATGAGCAATTCTAGATTTATATATATATATATATACAAACTTTGGAAGCGAATGGCCAATGAATCAGATAAAGATCGATGTACTGGAGTCCCAGATTATCCCGAGATTGTTTACACGCCCGTACAACGTCATTTGGATTGTGACAATCATTCCACAGCTAAAATGAAAAATATAAATTTGGGATAAATGAAACTCGGTAACTCCTCGAGTTGAAAAAAAATCTATTTACTTTGGTGGTAATGAAAAGTTGTTCACGTGTAACAGTATTGTCTCTGATGGTAGCTTCTTTAACTCCTATGGCGATCTCTGCCTCGTTGCCATAAAAGGATGCAGTATCTATGTGACGATATCCTAGATGTATCGCGTCCTGGACAGCTTGATATGCATTATTTTCCTGAGACTGGAATAAAATGTAATTAGGGTAATATTCGAAATTCCTAAAGTAATTTTTAAAAAAATACAATTATATATATTACAATGCTGTAGTTCTGCTTTATTATTTCGTCGTCTTGATAAACACATCTTTTACGATTAATATTAATTTATAATATCTCGATTTTCCGCTCTTAGGCTCGAAATTTTAAAAAAATGCTGATTTCGTTGAATCGTCGTTTGAATAAACCGCGCTGAGTTGGTTGACGAATATGCCGACTCGAGAGTAGTGGCGCTGACTACAGTGCATTATAATCCGATGAGTCCGATGAACCGGATGAAAAATGTCCGGTGAAGAATGTGCGATGCGATAAGCGAATACAGCTTATGGTTAATTATCGAAGCAATATGAGTAATTAATGAGCCAAGCACAGAAATTGTACTCACAAGATATGTGCCAAGACCGAGCATTGGCATGCTATATCCATTTGCGAATTTCACAGAAGGAATATCTATCGGACTCGCCATTTTAATCACCACGGCTGTCAAACCCGACCAACGTACGTAAACGTCCCTGACCAACGATTGAGAGTTCTCTAGACGTCTATGCTTTACGTGACTCGGTGTCCCAGCGGTCATCTGCTGACGACGAGCGATCGATCCCCCCTCGCGGTTGTTTTTTCTTTTAACTTCTTATTTTTTACCCTTTTTTAAAATTTCATATAACGAATAATATCAAAATGTTTGAATATAACACAATTCTCTAGGGGACCGAATATTGTTATTGCCACATTGATCATGAGTGGAGTAAAACAGTCGTATCTGACAATCAGATAAAGGTATTGATATGAGCTCTGATAAAATTGCAATCAAATATATATAGTATAAGAAAAGCTAAGATATAACTGATAGTGACTCGAACGATTACTTAACAGATTATGGTTGTGACGGAATGGCTTTGCTGGTACGACGAATAATTGTTCGTCCCTTTAATTACAAATCCTTCTAATTACAAGGATTTGTAATTAAAGATTTTATATTGCGAATACCGAAGATCGAGATTCAATGAGTTTGGTCGAAGTTCCGAAAAAGGACTGATTTTAATATGATGGAAGGTGTTAGAAAAGGGTCTGAAAGAAAGAATTTAGGAGTAGGGATGTCATACCCACGAGATTATCAGGAAAGGAGATTAGAAGTAGAGATGACTATGATGAGAAAGGAATGTGGGACCGTTATACGGTATTGAGCATTTTATCTTCACTTACTCTCCTATAGCAGATACTTTTGTATACAATCGAAAAAACGTAAACACAGGATACCAGGTGTGTGTTCGGGTTTGGGTTTAAATTTTCAAGAAGACGCACAAATAAACTTGTAAGTTATTTTAATGTAATTTTCTTATATTTATCAAATTTTTGTAATAAACGAAAATTAACTAACCAAAGTCAGATAGAATACCCGATACTCCATGTATTAACAAAAATAGTTTCTGGTACAATTAATTTACATGCTTATGGAAAATTATCTTTTAAGTACGTCCTTGGGCTCTTCGATGTCCTTTTTTACTCAGAATTCCGCGTGGAATGGATAATATGGATGAGGTTTGAATCTGAAGGAAAACAATTTTTTTTGTATTACATAACAAGTATGATAAATTAGCGATTATTGCGTTTGTATACGAGAGCGGATATCAAAACTCACTCGTTCGCCGTGCAAATACGATGACCGCAATCAAGCTTATCAATCGCCGCCATGTCTTCGGGTGTAAGTTCAAAATCAAAGATATCGATATTTTGACGAATCCGCTCGGTCGAGGTCGACTTTGGAATTGGTATGGTGCCAATCTCAACCTGTAATTAAAAAAAACAGTGATATTGGAGTTATTTACTATTACAAGTTGAACAATCGATAAAAAATTATTTAAAATTAATCAAATTGATATTTCTATCGGTAAAATTGTAATTTATTTAAAAAAAAAAACGAATTTTCACTCACTAAATATCTCAGCGTTACTTGAGCAGTCGTTTTCCCATATTTATCAGCGATTTTTTGCACAATCGGATTCTCACCAACGTGCTTAGTACCAGGATTGTCAGACCGCCAAGTCTTTCCCGGAGCGCTAAGAGGACTATAAGCCATTATGACAATGTCCTTCTTTTTACAAAAATCTCGAAGTTTTTTCTGAGCCAGTTTCAAGTGGCATTCGATCTGATTAACGACCGGTTTGATTTTTGCTACTTCCAGAATTCGATCTATTTGCTCAGAGTTGAAGTTACTCAAGCCGATACTACGCACTAGACCAAGATTTACGCATTCCTCCATAGCTCTCCACGTTTCGACGTAATCAATTTTGTGTATCAGACCATTTCCTTTCTCGTCCACTCCCCAAAGTCCTTGCGTATTGGGCTGTGACATAAAATTATTATTTCTAATTTCGTAATTTTTTATTTTTCGACGAATATAAAAACTCGATCAAAAGTATTAAATCTATAATGCTTGTCCCTACCGGATAACTTATCGGCCAGTGAATCAAGTACAGGTCGATGTAGTCCAGGCCAAGATTCTTCAGAGATTCTCTGCAATTTGGCACAACATCCTCGTACCTATGCGCTGTATTCCAAAGCTGTGACGATTAATCAGGATTTATCCATAAGATTATATGTTTTAATATTTTTGTGATATTTCGAGTTTAATTTTGTTGCTGAGGTCAGGATTAAGAGATACCTTGGTGACGACGAACACATCCTCGCGTTTTATCACACCTTCGGCGATCTTTGCACGCACAGCATCACCAACATGGCCCTCTGATTTGTAGATCCAGGCTGTATCGAGCAACCGATAACCAGCGTCGATCGCATCTTTAACAGCATCGGTGACGCTTCTTCTCTTGTCCTTATCCGAGTGAAGTACAATAATACAAATATTTTGTGTACAATAAAAATATACAGAGTTTTAGGCAACTATCTAGACAGAAAATACCCAGGTAGTTGGCAGGGTTGACTGATAAAAATTATTGTCTCTTAACCGTGTTGACTCACTGTTCGTTTATTAATAGTTATTTTGTCAAGATCTACATAAAAGGCAACAATCTGTGGTAACAAATTTATTCTATCTATTTATTAATAGGGCGTTCCATTGCCGCTGGAATTTATCGCGGGAGATTTAAAAAAAATTGTTTTGCTTGTGCTGACATCGATTATCTAGGGATTTTCTGTCTCTAGATAGTTACCTAACACCCTGTATTTTCATCAATGGGCTGGATAAATATACGGATCCTTTCTCCGCGTGTGGTGAAGCCTCAAGGGTGAGGGGAACCTAACAGATAGGATAGTTACCTAACGCCCTGTATTTTCATCAATGGGCTGGATAAATATACGGATCCTTTCTCCGCGTGTGGTGAAGCCTCAAGGGTGAGGGGAATGAAAGCTTGCTGTACCGGATATGATCAACCAAGGTGGCGGTGGCGATATCTATTATATATATATATCGATTATATATATAGGTCAAAATCGGATCAATCAAGATGGCTGACCCGTGTTTTCTCTTCACCCCTGTGGCTTCACCCCCCGTATCCATAAACTCACTTTAGAGGCTCCGTCCAGATATTTTGTACGTCCATGGCTGGATATAATATCTCTACCAGTGATTACTATCGTACGCAATTTATATAATATTCGAACTTTTTCTAGAGTGCATTTTTATATATTGCATTTAATTACTTAATTTGGAAAACTTATTCTTACCTCAACTTCATAAGTACCAAGTCCAAAGGGCGGTATTTTCTTGCCGTTGTTAAGTTGTAACGCTGAAGCTGCCATTGTTAGTACCGTGTTCTTGAAACGTTGAATGTATACTGCCAAGGTTCTCACATTTTATAGGAGATTCCTGATCATTTCAAGGCTTAATTTCCCCTTCTGTGGGAGGGAACTTAATTTGCCGGCCAGCCTATACATTGATGATTGGTGTTAGTTGGTGTGGGAAGGATATCACGAGTGTATGTTATGATTATTAAAGATGAACGTATTGCGTAAAAAGATTTTTTGTTTGAGACAAAAGCGATACGAGTTGAACCGTTTTTGACCAATGCGTTTTTCTATCTTGAAAATGATGAAACGCGATGATTTGTCTGCAATTGTTACAGCACTTTAATTTTATACGATATTTTCTAGATCTAAAAATTTGAAAAAAAACAGAGAATATCTGTAGCTGCAATTGAAAGTATACAGTTTGGAAATTTTTTAATGTTAGATTTGTTTACAAAACGCGTGGCCTTTATTTTATATATTTTTCATAGTTTATAGTTCTATTACCTTTTTTCTTACCGACTGAACCTGGCTGTCCTATACTCAACGGTGTTTTTAGTTCACCGATAGATGGAGCGCCAGCCTAGGGGACAGCGAAAGCTTCTTCTCGATTCTGTGTCTGTCAATAATAGAAAGTATCAACAATAAATAATTGTTCATTTCGTTTATCATCCAATAATATTCTCACTACGTTAAGAAATGTCGTATCGTAAAAAAAAGGTGATAAATTTTGGTAAGCAACTTCACGCATAGAGCGTCGTTCGAACAATTCTTGGTCGTGTTGGCAGCACTGAATTACCTGTTCGATTGTCGCCATTGTTGTACTTACCTGTCGACTGCCTGTCACTGTAGCCATTAGTCCGCCTGTAATTGATTAGCTCGTTGGAAGAATGTTACAACATCTCAAAAAATAAAAAATTGTCTTTTTTTTTCTCGTTCAAAAATCGAACGTTAGCTCGTGAAAACGTCCGATCGAGCTTTCGTACTTTCGTGCTCGCGTTATACGCGCGAATCATTCGAAATGTCGAACTGTCCGCAACAGGTGTCAATGTAGTTCATTCACACATGCCCACGTTCCGTGTACAGTTCTGATTGTTATTCATAGGCTGTGGCAAAATCGATCACTCGACTATTTACATTTCCGACAGTGATTGGTTGTGACCTATTTTTTATCCTCTTTTCGTGTAATTAAAACAATTGTGTTCCATCGTGAAAATTTAAACGTTGCTCTTCAACGAAACGATATCAAAGCCGAATCGTTATAATTATAAATCGTTAATTACTTTCTCAACAATGGATTACGATTATTTAATAAAATTCCTCGCTCTCGGTGACTCGGGTGTTGGAAAAACCAGTTTTTTGTATCAGTATACGGATGGAACGTTCAATTCTCGATTTATATCTACGGTGGGAATAGATTTTCGAGAAAAAAGAGTGGTAAGCGACGTTTTCGTGTACCCAAAAAATGTATTAATAAATTAATTAATATAATCTGCGAATTGTAACGACAATTGTTTGATCAAAGGTCTATCAGACAACGAACGGAAGGAGCCAGAGGGTACACCTGCAGCTTTGGGACACAGCTGGCCAAGAGAGGTATGTTCTATAATTACAATTTATAATCCCAAGCCTGTAAATCGTCGTTGCTGGATATAAGATATAACTTATTCATAAATTCTAACATCTGTCTCGACGCTCATGTTTTTCTCTCGATCGATTCATTTCTAACCAAAAAAAAACGATACGTTTGTTAATCGATCGATACGAACAGGTTCAGAAGTTTAACAACCGCATTTTACCGCGATTCCATGGGTTTCCTTCTCCTATTTGACTTGACCAATGAGCACTCTTTTCTGGAAGTCAGAAATTGGCTGGATCAGCTCAAGGTATAGAAAAAAGCATGATAACACGATTTGTAGGTTAATAACGGGTTCTCGCTTGCACGAACGATTAATGAGACAATTCATGAACATTCCTCGCAAACACCCTGTGTCCTGATATCTCGCTCCATTCCGTTGGCCTCAATTTCTTATCTAACACGTCCCCGCACACATGCATGTACTTACGAAAGCCACGATAGCGCCACTCGCTGGGCCACTTTTGTATGTGGTAAGCCATAAAACATCATGACTCGTTCCAATTACTCCAACGACCGTATTTTTGTTAGTCACCTCTCGATCAGGGCCTGTAAACATTCACAACGTAATTCCAAAATCTTTCATAAATAAATAGTCGTCGAATAAACCATAAAAATACAATCAATTCAGTTAACGATAAGGGCATTAGTCGTTAATGATACAAAGTTAATTATATAAACGCCAATTATCAATCGAACAGACTCATGCATACTGCGAAGATCCCGACATAATACTCTGCGGTAATAAAGCAGATTTGGAGAATAGACGAGTCGTGAGCGAGCAAAAAGCTCGAGAGCTTGCCGAGAAATATGGGTAAGTCCATTTTCGTGGATTTTTTCTTGAAAATATTATGAAGACTCCAAAAACTTTTGTTACCGACCGAGTTTGTTTCACCTTAAGAGGGGACGCGCGACACCGACGAATGGCAACGAAATTGTGTCTTCGATTCTGTCCGACACGGGTAAAATCGAATTGACTCTATTTTTGCCCAAAGTATCATCTCCGTGCGGTAAAATCGAAATTCTAAATAGTATCCTTCCTTTCAGCATTAGATATCCCCTTAACAAAATTTGAAATATACTCGGACGGTAAGGAAAACTATAGTTTAAGTTCATCGAACGATTGATAATTCGGAATTTGACCAGAAATTGACATTTCTAGCTTGGTATATCTCGAGACCAGCGCCGCGACTGGACAAAATATTGCCCGAGCGGTCGAGGTTCTACTGGATCGTGTTATGCGAAGGATGGAAGCAACGGTCGACACATCGCTGCTACCGCATCAAAGAGTCCTGAGATGTCACGAACAAGATACTCCACCCCCGAAGAGCTCTTGTTACTGCTGACATTGTCACCTGACGTAGTGAGATACTCAAGATTACTCGCTGCGTTACAAATGACCAAAGATATAGAGAAAAAAAAACAAAGAAACACCAAGAAAAGAGATAGCGAGAAAGAGAGGGGAAAAAAAGGGAAGAAATGAGAAAAACGCAAAGATGAAAGTTTTAGGTGTTATCGATAAAGCGTCCGGACGCTGTAACAGGGTCTTCCTCGAGACATAAAACGATCTGTCGTGCTTTCAGAGTCCATCGTAATTCCATTCGTTCCATTTGTGCATTTTTTATGCCCAATAATGTTAAAGATATCGGAAAGTTTTCCGAATACAATTTCAATCCACCGATAGGACCGATCGAAGAAAAAACAAAATATGTTAAATTCGTTCCGACGAACTCACGGTTCGACCAGAAACTTCCGACTTCAAGTCCCATCGTGGGATCGAACGTTTTAATTCGCGCGGATGTTAATCTTCCCAGATGTGAAATGTACAATCGTATTATACATTGTGAAAAGTCAATATATAATTCACAAGCCACGTTGTTGCTGCGATTAGCTGTACAACAAAAAGAAAACGGAAAAAACGCTGCCAGTTTCTTAATTGAAGATTTTTTCACGTCTATAAAAAAGTAGCATCGCGCACACTCTGAATGTCTTCCGTGGAACAAAAAATACCACTCGTTGTTTAAAAGATCTGATCTATGTAATCGCACCATTATTCTCTCGTTCGGTTGCAAATTCGTGCGTCTTTGCGCGTAAAAAAATACTTTCGAATCTCTGCAAAAATCGACGAAAATTAATCTCGTTTCGAAACTTCGATAAAGATTTATTTCGTCACTTTATAGACGTAAAGTTTGTAAGGCTCTCTACAGGCTTGTTCCGCAAAAGGAATCTAAGCAACGTTCTTGTTTTTCATAACATGCACAAAAGTAATTAATTAATTCAATTGCTTAAATATTTCGGTGAAATTCGACAAATTTTAATAGTCCGATAAATTTGTATATTTAATTTTATTCCGACTTAGTTATCACTGTCTAGCACATTATAAGCCGTGTCGTTCACCAACCTCGAACAATCACTCAAGAGATATTTACATATAATATCAGTCGTTCGTTCAATCGCTACATAAAATCTCCTTAAATATTTGTCCTCCTTTTGCTTATACTTGGCACCCCCGAAAACAACATTTGATATGTAGAAAGAAAAAAACATTATACACGTGTGTTAAGCAACTATCTGAGCACAGAGAATGCCTAGGCAGTTAACACGAATACAAGCAAAACGCTATTTTTTTTAATTGCTCTGCGGTGAAAAATGGCCGAGATACTAATTCACAAAGTTTGAACGTTCGAGCTACGAGCTAACAATATTATCGAACGTCCTATTGATAAAAATCAGGATTGCGGGTTTTAAAATATCTATCAATAAACGAACGACGTAATTCTTTTTATCCCCCAACCACAGGGTGCTCGTTTTCATGATTTAAACTTTAAAACTTTGCGAATTTATATCTCGGACCAATTTTCATCACAGGACAATTAAAAAAACGATTTTTCTCGTATCGATGCCAGTTATCTTGGGTATTTTCTGTGCTCGGATAGTTGCCTAAAATACCCTTTATATATAAACATCCGCTCACTGGATTATTTCAAGCACAAGATCACTTACGTCTTGCCATGATAAGTGTGATATAATATTATATAAGGTACTTGGTATATAAAAAATAAACATATAACGACAAAGCCACGTTTTCGAGACACGAGGAATTGTATTTAAGAGCGGTATTACCTATTGCTATACAAGTATTTTTGATGCGTTGTACGGTAGATAAGCATTGAATCGCATTTAGTATATACAATATACAGTTTTGAGTATATATATATATTCTACATGATATTAAAATGCATTTTAACGTGCCAATTAAATGTGGGAAACAATCACCATACTATAATATATTTCCGTATTATAATAAGCGACCCCCCGACAAAAATTTCATCGAAAGATCGTGAGAAATCAAAAGTTATACCAAAAATGTTATATTCTACGCCACAAATATATATAAATCAATGATGTTCGAGTTGTGAGAGTATTTATTGAATAAACACTATTGTCTGTTCAACAAAAAAAAGCAAAATATAATCTACAATTTACCATTAACGATTTATTAATTTTAATACGAAAAACAAATAATGAAACGAAACTTGCGATAATAAGTATAGCGTCTTTTACAAGGGTAGCTAGATCTTAAGGGGAGCAAAACCTTTACAATTTTCAAAAAATCGATTTTTTTACATATTTCGAAAGTATATATAGCGAATATACTGTTAAAAGGAAAATTCGAAATATTAAATATTTACGGAGTTATCGCACATAGTCGGTAAGTCAATACAATTAATAGTTTTAACGTATTGAAACTTTAAACGCGATTATCTCGAAACCACTTTTTCTAAAACTTACGTAGCGCGTAAATTAATCATTTTTTGGGGACAAAATCGTCGAGAAAATAGTCGAAAAGTCGATTAAAAAGCCTCTTTAATTTTTAATTTTATACTCTTTCTAATAATTTATAATAATAATCTTATAGGTATAATCCTTCCCCTAAACATGTCAGTATTCGAATACAATTTTTATTTTATTTTTCAGATCAACAGAAAAGAAATTTTGCACAAAAAAAATGTTTTCCAAAACTTCAAAGTATTCATAAATTTATGTAAAATTTTTTAGATGATTCGATTTGTTTATCACCTTTAAAGAAATTTTTTTAAATGACTATTTTTCACGCGTCTAAAGGATTTGCTTCCCTTAAAATTTATTGTTCGACGTAAGGAACGAAAATGACGTATGAAAAAAAAAAAAAAAATTGTATCGGATGTTCGAGTACGAACGATACGTTAAGTGCGAGCGAAAACTGATATCTTCCAGAAATTCCTCGCGCAGGAATGGACGAAAATACGACGCGCGTAGGATTACATTTTGAAATATGCGCTTCTTAACTTTTCGTACACGCGTTTCCGCTCACTTTCCTCAATCGCGATAAGTCACACTTCCAACTTAATATCGCGACTCGTTCCATGATTTGTTTCACAACGTTTAAAACATTTTTTCGAGGATTGCGGTTACGCGAAGTGAGGGGTAGGAGGCGTATATTAAGTTATAAATGCACGTAAAAGTTTTTCTCCTCGCGCAAAGTCTTAACTCGGTGCGAAATAGGATTTTCCGAGAGACAGCGAGCCGGTAAAACAAATAGCGTGAAAGAAAACAAAAACGAAAAAATTCCTTGAAATTGTCTTATTTGGAAAATAAAAAAAAATATCCCTGTAAGGGAAATTCTATTTTTCATAAGATTTTATGATTAAATACCGGTTGACTTAAAAAGGAAAAAAAAAGGTTGCGTTAAGAAAATTTTGCGTGTTTTTGATAATTATTATTATGTTTTCTTTTGAGAATGAAAAATCGACAAGGGTGGTTTGGTAATGGATATTTTCGTGCAGCGATAGTCACGCGTCGTACGACTCTTCGTGTATCGGTATTATCGATTATCAATTATTTATACAGTTTTAAGGGACACGAGGTGGGCCGATAACGACGAGGAACTTAGTTCACGTTCGATATTATCGAGGGTAGTTCGTCACGATAATGGGGTGCTAAGACCCCAATCACGTTTCGAGAAACCCATTTACGCGTTAGATTCATGGATATACGTACCTCTGTGCGATGCGAGACTAGGACGCGTTACGGCCTTGGCTCTATCCAACGGCGTTGGTCGACCAGGGTTTGTAACGATCCAATTAAACGCAACGGAATTTCTCTACCGGGTACACTCGCACGATGAAAGTCAATTAGTTAACGACGAGAATAAATTTTAACGACGCAACTACCATATATCGTACGCTATACACAGGGTTCAAAATTAGTACGCGATATGACGCTTTTTTCTCTTTATTTTCAATTTTTCGGTGCGAAAAAACACGCCCAAATTATTTTTCGTCGAATTGTCAAAGGCGAGGACGTAAAAATGCTTGAAATTCGTTTGAAATTTAACGAGATTGGATATCGATGGACGAAGAGAGAAAATTCTGAAATAAAAACATTTTTCTATTTTGTGTAAAATCTGTCATGTTTCAGAAAAAAAAAAATTATTCAATCTTTTAACGAATTTGTCGAACGTATGTTTTGTTTTTTACGAACACGAGAAATTGGATACGCGAGAGAAAAGGAAAAAATAATTGATTTTGATTTTTGAGAAATGTCCATTTTGAATAAAAAAATGCGTGAATTTTAATATTGCGAAGTTTTTCTTTCTTCACGAAAAGACGCCGGTGTATAATTTATTATCGATCTTACATTAATGACTGACTTTATACACGTTACGATATCTTAATAATTAATTATGCGTGTATTTATTTATATATATATATATATTTATAATATTTCGATTATACATTATGCAGAAATGATACTTTTGGTCCACCTCTATGTAAAAAGATTGGCTACCAGAGGACCCAGGATCGAACAATCAGTTCCTCGTTCGTCGTCGAAGCGTTCGTGCCTACTTTTTTCCATTTAAAAAACAAAAAGACCCACAAAAATACAACAAAATAAAAAACACAAAGAATGAAAAAAAAACATTGTCCCAACGTAGCACACTCGCGCACCCACGACAGTGCATTAATAAATTCACATTTACAATATTTACACAGACAGATTTCTCGTTTATACAACCGCGATCGTGAAAGTGCAAACTATTCGGCGATCATAATTATTTACGTTGCGTGAAAAATAATTAACGAATAAACAATTTTTTTAATTTCATATTTTTCTACAAAAAAAAGAAGAACTTTTAACACATTTTTCTCATTTCCTTAAAAAGAAGAAAAAAGAACAGAAAATCCAAACGGAATCTCACCCAAGAATATTCCCGAAATCGAAAACGCCTCGTGTCAAGAAATTATGTGGAAAAAAATATGATTTTTTGTCAAAAAATATCGTTTGTTTTTTTAATGAATAAAAAAAATATGTTTATTCGCAAAATTAGACACAGATACACGGATCGTTTATACACATTGACAACGTCACTAACTTTCGCCCAATAGTACATCGAGATCGGTAGAGGTGACGTGTAATCTCGGTTCGACAATGTCCGACGGTGTTTCGGGACTGTCGGGCGATACGAGAGGTTCGGTCTGATTGACGAGACCGTTATTTCCGATCGAGATCGACGACGTCAATTCGCATCGAAATTTCGGTGAGCCGCAGAGTCTCTCGATCTTACGCATTTTACTACCGATATTCCATCCCCGTTTGCCGATTATCGTCGTATCATTTTTTTTTCTCACCCGAAAATTCTTACGCCGATATATTCTCCCGACGAATTCGAGAAAAGGCCAATCGTCGTATTTCGCATCAACGTCCTCATTGTCCACGTCCTCGTCCTCGAAATCGTCTTCGTCGATCGATCGATCGGACTCGACTCGTCTCGCATCCGCGAGACCGATCCCCTCGACGATTCCCGTTTCGTCCGTTCTTTCGTTCTCAGGATCGATCTCGTTCTCGTATCTTCTCGTCTCCTCGTTGACGATCCGATCTTGAACCGATTTTAAATTCGTACCGACGTTGACGTTGACGCCGCGACGTATCTCACGTTGAATTCTCTCCCGGTTACAACGTTCGTTTCTCACGCTCGTGAAACCTTTCTCGACGCTCAATTCGTCGAAACGATCGTTCTTTCGCAACGACGTGGCGTCGATTTTTTCAACCTCCCGATCACGATTTTTACCACCCTCGTCGTTCGTCACGAAGCAGAGAATCTTGGCGATTCTCAAGTCGCGCGATAAGGACGAACCGGGCTCGTTCGTCTTACTCGGGGATGTCAGCCTCTTCATAGTCTCGACGATACGTCTTTTGAGCCGAGCGATATTTCCGATCGGATACGTTTTATCGCTCGGCGTCGATCCTACCGCTGGTATAACGTTGCTCGGATAACCGATCGTCGATGGATGCTCGCCCATCGCGTAGACCTTGAGACGAGCGCCAGCTCCTTTCCCGAACAAACGGGTCATCATCGTCTGCAACAGACAAAGTAAACGACGTTTTGCCAAATGTTACGTATTATCGAAATTCGAACGATCGTTTCTTTTCCTCTCTTTTCTAAAATCCTCGTCCTCGGTGTTGATCGAAAAATTCAACCGATTTAGCGAAATCCATCCTCGTATTTCATTCCGAGTGATCAAAAATCGTTCGACTCGGCGTATTCGATGTGGAAATTCTCGTTTCGTGGAAAACAGAAAGCGACCGATCGTAACGATCGTTATATCGTTGAGGTGCGAGAATTCATTTTTCTAGCGCGAGAAATTGCCGATCGGACACGAACGTTTTTTCTTCTTCAAATTCTAACGAGAATCGACCCTTGGATGATTAACTTTTCGCGACGTTCAAAGGGCGTTAATCCTTTCCCCTCGAATGGTCCCTTGGAATTTAGCCATTTATAGTTACGCCGATTTACGTTAACTCGCGATTTTGACGCGAAGCCAACTCCTCGCTCGCCCTCTTCGCCAGTCAAGTTTCAAACCCTCTTTCGCGCCGGCGTATTACGCGAAGCGTTTGCAAAACGATAATGGGCAATTAAATTTAACGAGGGGGAATCTTTCTCACCCCTCGGCAACGCGAGATATCGGTATAGGGACGACTTTAAAATAATGTTCGAAGACGAATGCGATTTTTAAATTTATTTTATGAAATAAAACCGATTTCTCCCCTTCTTACGATTTAATAAAAAAGACAAAAGCGAAATTGACAATCGCGATGATTCGACATTAACAGAATAATAATAATAAAGTTCGAAGGAGAATCAGACTTTTTTTTACAAACAAAAAGACATTTTTTACATTTTTTTAGATTCACGAAAAATGATAAAAAATCCCGATAACTAAAAATCACGAAGAGAGACAAGTGTAGCGTGACATTCGATAAAACGAGATCGATCGGAATTCGTCGTGACAAATTTTACGAAAGTTGAATCCATCGATCGTTGAAAAAATGGATTATTACGAAAAATCGACGAGATGAGACAAAAAAAATACACACACACACACATATTTTTAATTAAACGATGCGAAGGTATCAGGCGATTTTCTCGCGCTTGGAGAATTACTGACGAGTCGCGGGGTCGATGTATATATACGCTTATAAAGACAAGGCTGAGGGTAGTAGGAGGGAGAGGGTTGAAGGGAGAAAGGTGTAGAGCGTCTTTGAAGGCAATCGCGGCGTCGTTTAGCGAGGCGTCCAATTAATCCCGTTGGCTGGTCTTCGCCCCGGGGAAGGAAGACCAGGAGGACGATTGCACGCCATGGTTCGTGGGAGGGACTGTTGGCTCTTCGTCGGGTTAGAGGGAGCGAAGGTTAACGACGTAATTTCCCAACGAGAATATGGAAGGCGCCGGCGTTTCCCGCGGGGCTGGAAGGCTAGAGAAAACGGAGATGGAACACGAAGGAGATAGACGTCTATATATATATTTGTCGTAAAGCCACAGCGAATTCTCGGTTCTCGTCGTTGCTTTCTCACGAAATGTAGCCTTCTCGCGAAAGGGGTGAAAAATAACGAGACCGCGCGTCTTGTTATGTAGTGCTAGATAAAGAGACTAAAAGGTATATGGAGAGAGAGAGAGAGAGAGAGAGAGAGAGAGAGAGAGAGAGAGAGAGAGAGAGAATGAGAAAGAGGTATGGGGAGGGGGGGGGGAGCAATGTGAATATACTCGAAGAGAAGAGAGACGAAACGTACACATTCGCGAACGAGTTATTATCCGGTAGCTTTGACAAGATTTCTCATTAGTGTCGCAGCCTCGAGTCGGTCCCAAAACTTAACTGTTCTATGGCTTCGAAATAGTCGCAAAGGTTTTCATTAAAATGGATTGTCAGACGTGTGTTCTTTGTTACTATTAACGATTTTTAATTTATCGAGCAGTGTTTTGGGCCGAGAAACGTTATCTCACCTAGAAACCTTTATTTTCTTATAAGATTAACGGATTTTAACGATTATTTATCCATTCGAGAAGATTTTTGTTGTTTTATTTTTATTTTGTCGTTTTAAAGTTTTGAAAAATGTTTTTTTTTTCATTGTTGATTTTTCGCGTTTTATCGCTTTATTTTAATTATTTCAGGTCGTTCTTCGCCGGTGTAACGCCACGCCTCGAGTTACCGAGGTACGGTGCATTATTGTGACAAGGGGAGAGGTCGATCGGTGTCGTGCCTAAATTTCCTGCTCGAGCTAATTAGCGGACGCGACGTGTACGGTGATGTATGGATATACATACATCCGTATGTATATATATATATAGGTGTGTTTGTGTGTGTTATATGTACAGTGTAATTGACTCACCAAGCCGAGAAGGGCCGCGAGAATTCCCAGTGCAACTGCGTACCACCGATCTGCCATCCATCGTTGAAACTGAGCTAGACTGGCGTCCGATAACAGCAGTCTCCTCAAGGTAGCCAACGGTCCGCTAGGATCGACCTGTATTACGGAAATTCGGGGTCACGGAAAACAATAAAACAATTTTTCTTCGTTACGATCGAACAATCAAACGTCCATTCTCGGCTTAACACGATTAGACAATATCGCTTGGAACGAACAAAATACATGAATATTCAAGATTTTTCGAAAGATTCTCGAAGTAATTTCTCGAAAGATTCTCGAAGTAATTTCTCGAACAATTCTCGAAGTTATTTATGAAAATTTTCTCGAAGTAATTTATCGAAAGATTCTCGAGATAATTCGTCGTAAGATTCTCGAAGATAAAAATACCTCGCGACATCGCTGAAAGACGTCGCAGTAACCGTTGTAATCGTTGCAGGGTGTTCCAGGCTTGGACATCATGTCGGGTATCTCGTAAGGGGGTGAATTCCATAAGAACGAAGATCTGAAACACGTCGTCGCGGTGCGAAACGCAAACTTAATTTTCCACCCTCGTACCCATCACCGTTGGTCCGTCTCGCGATTAAATTCACCAACCGTACAAAAATGTTCTTTCACCACGTTCAACTCAACCATACCGCGTTCTTCGTTCTCTTTCACTTTTTTATTTTCATTTTTCTTTCGTAAATATAAATACACGCGTCTCTTTCTCTTCTCGTACATTTTTTAAAAATTGTTTTCTTTTTCTTTTTCGTCGTTTCGTCTCGCTCTCGGTACGCGCCACGTCCGCGAAGCGTCGCATCGAGGGACTCGCGAAAGTACATCGCGGTATGGTAATGCAGCGACGAAAAAGAATTTTCCTTTCGCGAGGGAAGAATGTATGTGTCGGTGAGTGCGCGAGACGGACCGCATCGTTTCGAGAAAGAGAACGAGAAAACGTTGGTTTTGGGTTAGAAAGAGAAAACGGAAGGTAGGGCTTACAGGCAGGGCTGATCCTCCCCAGGCAATTTGCAGCAGAGCTCGCAGCTCTTGGTCGGAGGATCGTCGGGTCCCGCGATGCACTGACAGGACTCGAGACCGTAAGCCAGACAAATGCTGCCGGTGCATTCCTGCAAAACGGAAGCGAAGATTTCTCTTGAGAGGTTTGAATATCGCTGGGGCCTTGCTCTTCTCTCTCCCTCATTCTCGTCGTTTTCAGAGCTCCCACTCTTTATCTTTCTCTCGGCGTGTCTCTTCGGCAAGAGAAATACTCATCTCTTACGGATTTTTAGATTTATTCCAGTTTATCTGCAATGATAATAGGACGAGGTGGGTGCAGTGAGGGGTGAAGATAAAAACTGAAAAGCAAACGAAAATACACGACGACGACGACAATGTGAAATAAGACCCTTGCACAACGTCGAGATGAAGACGAGTCCGATGTACTTCTCGTAGAAAAGAGAAAAATAAACGCGAGAAAGGATCCCATTCCGGCCGAGACGGAACATTATTATGACGTTACAAGAAGGGATGAAAGGCAATAAAAGAACGAAATCAATAAGGAGTTATAATGGAACGAGAGAGTGAGAATAATTCTATTCTAGATTGCGTTCTTCCGCTTTATTCGACGAAACGAACGCGAAGGAAAAAATATCAAGTCGAGACACGGGGTAGGTACGTGGCAAGGACAAAATAAACGCAATAAGCTTCGAAGCTGGAAGAAATAAATAAAATAAAAAGCAAACTGAGCGAAGGCGCGTGGTGAAGTAGAAAAATGTTTACGATTCATCGAGGGTTGAAAGGAGTCGAGGATGGAAATAAATTTGTATAGGAGGTTCGATGGAAAAGCGAGGAGACCTGCCAGGGGATGAAAGTTTCGAAGGCAATATTTTCCCTCGGTTAATCACATCGGCGACCGAACGGTACGGGGGTTATTTTATGAAATAAAAAATAGTCCAGGTTTCTCGGTGAACAAGAGAGACTTGCGAATAATTGCATCAACGAGTCGATTCAATACGAACATCGTCGAACCACGTTTCATCGTGAAAAAATAATTGTCATCGTTCTCCTACTCTTAACGAAATTTATCATCCCTAACGTCTCATTGTCACGGTCACCGAGAACTGGGGGGGTCGATAACAAACCGGTGCACGGTCGACGATGCTCGATCGCGAATTTGCGATTACAACGAGGGATGGAAATTTGACAGGGGGTTGATCAGGTGGTGCGTTAGACGAATAGGTGAATACAGGGAATGGAAGAGGTCGAGCGAAGCCCTTGGGGAGACTTCAAGGAGGAATGGAGTGAATAGAAACAACCTCGATGTGTAGAACGTGAGAAGGAAGCGAGCTGAGGGGCTAAGCTTCGACCATGTCCGAAGTTCCACTTGGCCTTACTGACAGTAAGGGGCGGGTGGGGATAGGTCCTTCCCGTCGCCATCGATATTTACCGGGTAGTCACCGTTCTCTCTGCGACATGCCGTACAATGCTCTCGACCACGAGGCCAGAGCTTCCTTGTCGTTCTCGAGGCAACGAAACATCGAACAAGGGGAACGACGAGGAAGGCTGCGAACAAACTTCACTCTCAGCACCGCAATGTCGCACGGAAAACCGGATGAAACGTGGAAAGGGGTAAAAGTTGTACGGGAGGAATCTCAGCATGTGTCCTTTGTATCCAGTTTCTTTTTGATCTTCTCTCGTCGAAATGCTCGAACGGACTGTGCGAGCTTGACCGATGGGGGCTCGCCTCGAGTTATCTTTATTGGAAGTTATTTATCATGGGGTTATATTATACCGTTTCTTCGTTTTTTTGTTATTGTTGTTCGCCGCAGGACATTGGTTCCAATTTCAATCGAATCAGTTTCTGTTATATATGAAATACGTCATATAAAGAAATCTGAGAGAATAAAGTTCGGAGATATACCGGGTGTCAAATTTCAAGGGGATGAAACTCGTTACAGGGTGTCTTATTTCGAAAAAGATTATTCGTATACCGGGTGTCCATTACGAAGGAATGGGACAGGTAGGGGGTGTCAAGTTCGATTTGATTAATCGTATACACCGTGTCAAATTCGGAGTTAATGCAACGTATACTGGGTGTCCTCAATCGTGCGGGATTAATCTATACCGGGTGTCCCATTTGGAACAGATAGCTCTCACACATCGAGTGTCCAATTTGAAAAATGATAGAACACATACCAGGAGTCTCCAATACGAAATTTATAGACGATATACCGGGTGTCCTATCTAAAAGCAGTGTCTCATATACCGGGTGTCGTATTAAAAAAATGACCAGTTCGAATCGATTAATCCCATAGCCCGTGTCGAATTTGAAAGTGAAGAAACCTATACAGGGTGTCAGAATCGTGACGGATTAATCAATACCGGGTGTCCGATTTGGAAGAGATAGATCTCACATCGAGTGTTCAAATCGAAAAATGGTAGAACATATACCAGGGGTCTTCAATACGAAATGTATAGACGATATACCGGGTGTCCTATCTAAAAGCAGTGTCTCATATACCGGGTGTCGTATTAAAAAAATGACCAGTTCGAATCGATTAATCCTATAGCCCGTGTCGAATTTGAAAGTGAACAAACCTATACAGGGTGTCCGAATCGTGAGGGATTAATCTATACCGGGTGTCCGATTTGGAAGAGATAGATCTCACATCGAGTGTTCAATTCGCAAAATGGTAGAACACATACCAGGAGTGTCCAATACGAAATTGATAGACGATATACCGGGTGTCCTATTTAAAAGGCGTGTCTCATATACCGGGTGTCGTATTTAAAAAGTGACCGGATCGAATCGATTAATTCCATAGCCCGTGCCGAATTCGAAAGGGATGAAACATATACTGGGTGTCCGATTGAAAACCGACGAAGCATATACCGGGTGTCCTATTCGAAACGACGTTAGAGCGTCTCTACTAGCGATACGAAACAGTTATACTACGTAAATTTGAGTTACTCGAGGGAATTATTGGTATGAAATATTGCTCGAAACTAATATCCGGTTATTGCGCTCATTTATTTTTCCTCACGAAGTTCTCGCTCGTACCAATGCCAACTGGGCTAGTAAGGTCGTTATTGCCTTCTGCAAAATATTCGAGAGCACATACGGCCCGTCCATGGAATAATATACGAATCGTATATTATTCGAAACACTTATTTACGCGTGAAGGTGCGCCTGAAACGGTGGCGATCCGCAATAGTCTCGGACTGATTTATGTCTAACCGAAACATGGCGATCATCGGGGTGGCGCATTTCCCGTGGGAAGTCGAACGTTTCGAACTATCCTCTTGCCTTTTTCACCCTGTAACCTATATATATATATATATATATATATATATATATATATATATATATATAAATAATATATAACAAACGTCGGGGACAAGAAACGAAGGAAACAGATTCGAAGATCTCTCGCGCGACTTCGTTCGAGGACGCGGACGAATAAATGAGGAGGCGCCGTGTTGGAACGCCTCGTTCGTCTTCGCTCTTTCGAGTTCACCCCGTAGTCTCGATCTCGGTATATAAAAGGGCTTCGAGGCTTTTTCGAGAGAATGATTTTACTCGCTGGAACACTTGCCTCGAGACTCGTCCGTCGCTCGGTCTATTCCATTCTTGTCGTTGTCGACGACGACTACGTCGCCGTCGTTATTCGTTGGTTTCGCGTGCGCGAACTTTATGGAAAACTTTTCACCCTACCCCCCGTCACATCTCTCTCTCTCTTTCAGCCCTCGTTCCGTTAGAATCCCGTGTTGCACTTCAACCCTATCTTCCAGGCGGAAGGGGGTTGCGAAATATATACCGCGGCACTGAATTCGACGGAGTTTCGGGGTGAACTGCGACAGGATTCTTATCTCTCGTGATCCAACGCGTTGCCTTATCGCAGGTTCTTTTTCTTTTTTTTTCTTTTTCTTTTTTTTTTTCTCTTTCTTTTTTTTTAGCGTGACAACGGAACACAATGTAGAGCGAAATCAATTAGATATAGGGTAGAAACGTCGTATCTTCTGCACAGCCGAGCGACGAACTCCGAGTATTTATGTTAGGGATCGCACCCCCGGCTTTTTCGATTCCGGAGTTTATTCGAGTGGAATGTGCATCAGTGTCGATAGATTGCCCGAGACGTTGTTCGACTTTCAATGGAATATTCACCGTGTGCGGAGGGTGGGTGGAACATCTTTTGCGGTGGGTGAAATGGAAACTCGCCCGTTCTCGTGCCAAAGTGTAAAAGTGGGTTAAATAAAATAGGTTTCGGAAAATGAACGGAAAATGTTCGATGTCTGTTCTGGGAATTCTGTCCTTTTCAAATAATTTCTTTTTCGTAAAATCCTGAAATTTTGAAAAACATGTTACACGGAAAAGAGAGATATAAAGACACTGACATTGGCGTTTTCAAAAAATTATATACAGTCCGATCCCGTCGAATTAATTATACGAAATTATGTCAAATTTAATTATAGCGAATTTTTGATGTTTCGAAAAATAATTTTGTTTCATAAAGATTCTATACAGTTCAATTACTCAAATATTAAATTAACAAAAAATCGATCTTTCGAAATAATTACACGTAGTTTAATTATCCTAATTGATACGTTTTTTTCAAAATTCAACATTTATCAAAATAATTAATCATAGTTTCAGTTTTTTTTTTGGTAAAAATAATATTATTATCGAAATGTATGATATTTTCAAAAGTGGATATTTTCGAAAAGAGCGACAAGTCGCGCTCGACCCAAAGTATATTTTGCCAGGTACGAGGGTGAATACTCACCCCCATGTAACATACGAACTCCTCGTTGCATATTGTTTTGTTGGGCTTGTTGATCGATGGCGGACACTGGGGACCCAAGCCATTGCAGAAGCTCGGATCTCTGCATCCATTGTCGTCCCTGCATTTGTCCCCGGTGCGTAGAGTACAGCCGGACGTACAGCAAGGACCCTGCGACATGCAAGCGAAATAGGATGCATCGCGAACGAGTTCGAGAGTAATGCACTTGATGCATCGAGCCCGCGGGACTCGAAGTGTCCGGCCGGATGGAACGTACGGTCGAACGACGAGGAGGGATTCGATACCTCCGAGAAAATGTACCTTCTATATCTTCTCTCTGACACACCTTTTATTTTCCGAACTCTTTTCGAATGTCTTAAGGGGTCACGTACAGTTAGAATTTTCAAAAAATCGATTTTTTTGTTTTTACATTTTCTAAAAGTAGCACATTTGAAAAGTATTCTGTGAAAATTTTAGACGAATCCGACTGTTGGGTATGGAGATATGTAACTTTGAACGGAAATTTTTCTTCTGCATGTAAATCGTACTGAAAACTTTGAATGCGTTTTTCTCGAAACTATGTTTTCGAACACGGTGATCACTGTACCTCGGAAACGGCTTTACCGATCGACTTGAAATTTTGCTCACTTTTTCTAGACATAATTGTCCTACGGATGAACGAAGGATTTTTCTATGCGATTATTATTTTTGTTTTTATAGCTGAAAATGTGAGCAAAATTTGGGTCGAAGACACAACTTTGACTTCCAACATCCACCATTTTGTGAAAAATCATAAAATTTTCAAATCCTTCGATCAACCGGAGCATTATGTCATTAACTAATGATCTCTACTTTTATTTTGATTTCGGACGATCCGGTGACGAGCTGCACTGATCACCGCGGAGGACCTTTTTTTTTTGGGACCCCTACGTTACGTGCGGTTATGGAAAAATTTCTGCATATTTTGCAATGAAAAAATTGTATTATTTACTTAAAATATATGTCTTTTGTATGGAAAAAGATTTACGATTAATTATTTAAATGTGTCCCCAAAAAAAATTCGCAAAAAACCCCTTTTTTTCGAAGTCCTAACTGTACGTGACCCCTTAAGTTATTTTCGATGATTTTCAACCATTGGACAAGTTTTGATCGAACAGCGAATAAACAAAAATGTCCATTTCGCGATGAAATAATTTAGAAGGTTGTTTTGTGAATAATGCACTTTTTTTTTTAATTATGAAAATATAACAAACAAAATGGAAATTTTTATGGAAATTTTTTTGAAGAAATGATAATAGTTAATATTAATTAATTCATTCGTCAGGCTCGAAAGCGTTTTTTTTTAAATTTTGGAATAGGATCGCGAGCGATCGTCATCCGACATCTTTTTAGCGCGGTTAACATTTTTTACCGATCATTTGTTTCGCGCGAGAATCTTTAATCCTGGCGGTTGGCTAATTGACAATAAAGAAAGAAAAGTCTGCCACTCGTTTCTCGGACCCCCTACCACCTAATTTTCCGCAGCAATCACTCTTCCACCCTCGCGTTATCCCGGAAGTAGCTCGCGCGAACCTTCGCCTCGTCTCCTGTTATACATTTTTTAACCGTCGCTAACCCCAATCCCGAAACCCCCTCATCGGGGGATCCACTTTGGCTTGTCGTATAATTAAGGCGAGAGTGACATTTCGGAGCTTGGCTTCGGACGAGAAAAATAAAATCTGGCACTTTGGTGAAAGTAAGAACGGATATGATGAATAATAATAGTGGGAAGATCCTGTGAAAATAATTTTCCCCTCTCTCCCTCGAATTACTCGAATTAGTAAATTTGTATCAATTCTGTCGATACACCATCAACCCCTCTGGCAACAAAAGCAATGTTACATTTTCAGCCTAAAAACATCATCATCCCCCTACAGGTATAATAACATCTACCCCCTCGCGATCGTCGTCACTCCCATTAGCAGGTGAAATATTATTTCGCTTACCATCCCTCACAAAAATATATTTCACCCGGAAAAAATATCCTCATACCCCCATAGGGGTTGCAATTATCACCCCACTATTCTCTCCTACGCTCTTCAATCGTTCGATCCAAAGATTTACGGCGCAACGTCATATTCGAAACTATATTACCCCCGTAAACTTCATCCCGAACATACCGAATGATACGACCCCGTGGTGTTATAACGCACGTGAACGTATGAATCGGACCAAACCGGCGATCCATCACCGAGCAAAGGCTTTATCGCCATTGAGGTTGATGGTGTGGGTTGAGAAGGGGTGAAAGGAGGGCAGCGATAGGAAGAAGGGGGGTTTGAAAGAGGAAGAGGATCTCTAGCACCTACACCAGCAAAGAGAGAAGAGAACTTTCGTAGTCCCGCTATTGCTTTTGTGCTCTCGGAGAGCTCTCGAGTCCCATTGCCATTTTCCACGTGGGAAAACGAGCGGTAACGTCGGGATAGCGCCGCTCCGCAACGGGATATCCGTTCGAATTACAAAGTAGCAAGATTAATTGTTTTATCTGGGCAAGCGGTCGAGGTTTGTGTTCTCTCTTACACCATCTCACGTGGTTCCATCGTTGGCGAAGAGAGAAAGAAGAAGGGGAAACTAGAGAGAGAGAGAGAAAGGAAGGAAGGGGTAGTGGAAAAAGGGATGGGGACGCGTACACATCGGGTTGGTGATGTGGTCTCGGGGCTTTCCCCGTGAGCGTCTCTGTGGCCGATGCCTCTGGTTGCTTGCGAGGACACCTCCTCTTTGCCGATAGTAAACGCCACTGGTGGGCACGATTCATTTGATTAATTGTTCCCATTTCCTGGAGAACCCGGGCGCTGAGAACACACCACTGGGAAAGCGAATCGCACGGGGAATTAAACTCTATCTAGCCAAACCCGCCGGCTCTTCTCCTTCTCGATTTACCGTACGTTACGTATATTCCATTGGGTCTACCGATACCTAGCGCGAGATCACACGTGGACTAGTTCGCTGCTCTTGGTTTGGCCCAAAGTGGGCCAAACGCTATCGCCACGTTGGATACGCGAGGATTGGCCGAGCGACTTAACGTCGTCGAAGATCGCGTTGATGGGAAAAGTCAACTAGGGGTTGGAAACCTCCAGGGGGTTGATGAACAATAAGTCGTCGGGTGAAGAGTAACGAGGGTAGAATTGAGCCGAGGTCTGCGTTTAGAAATTATCCCTTTAATCCGGTGCTTCATGATCGTCAGTTCATAACGTTATTAATGACCCAAGAGGTGGGTCGTTAGGTCGATCGATAATCGGGGGATGATTTTTTTGAAACGGTGTTCTTTTAACAATCGTTTATGGAAAGAAAACGTTTTTTTTTGTAGAGAGGGAGATCGTTTTAACTCACGATTCGAAAAAATTAAGATCGGGGTGGTTTGGCAAATTTCAGAAATTTATGAAAAATTGTTAAACGAGTCGGGAAAGTGGAGGGACGAATCATGATGGAAGTTAATTCATTGGGGAATAAACTCGGGCACGAACCGAAGTTGAAACGTCCGAACGCTCGTTCGATACAAACCTCGCGCGAATTGCCGAATCCCAATGTTTCGATAAACTTGGTAACGATTAACGGCGATCGAACGGACTGGACTCTCGATTAATCGCTTTATTCGCAAATGTTCGCGGTGCGATATGCGTTTTGATAACGCTGTTACCTTTTGTTTCGTTTTCCTTTGTTTTGTTTCGTTTTCATCCCCCTCTTCACGGTCGTCGGAAACGAAGGCGAGGGAAGGTTTCGTTGATTCGTGGAACAACGCTCTAATTCAAGCGTAATTGATAAAATTGGAAATTGGAAATTTATCCGTTATATGTCTACACGTTGCTGTTGCTCGATGGTGTCGGGAGGAGGGAGGCTTTTCGGGGGATGAATGCTAAAGTATACGGGACTTTTAGCACGGTTGGTCGAATAAATGAAATTTCTTCATTGGTTCGACACGAAGGTGTGAGTTTTCCGGTTGATCGATTCGCCGAATATGTTATTTCCCTCGTAGCTGTTTCCCACCCACCCAATACAGCCCCTACCCCTTCCTTCTTTCGTATAAACTATTCTCGTTCGCCTCTCGTTCGCGTAGCCACGAACGATGAATAATCATTTCACTAGCTCGAATATAATTCGCTCTTTATTGCAATATCGAGACTCTTCGCTCATTGACGGATTATCGATTGTTATCGATTTTTTTTTATTCCACGTAAACGAAGCTTTATTATGACGAATAAATTTGTGTAGTCTCGATTTAAACGTCGTACACCGCAAAACCTTTCGAATCATTGAAAAATCATATTTTCACCAGATTTCTAGTATTTGTATTTACCGTCGATCGTCAAATATCGATAATAAATCGATCGATTTTTAACCATTATTTTCTACCTTCTCTAGATGTTTTTATTTTTAATACTTTAAAGTAAATCTTCGTTCTCTCGGTTGAACAAAACATCTGGCGTTCAGAGACGAATAAGTAGAAAATAATGCAGTTGCTATATTATATGTTAATATATATATATATATATATATCTTGAAATATCGTGAGAAGTGACTCACCTGACTGGGACTGCAGACGGCGTCCTCGGTAAGACGACAGGGTATCTCGAAGGGGGCATGATGTAAGCGTTGGGGATGGCAACAAGGGTCATTGCAGTCCTCCTCCCAACCGCAATCGCACTCCTCTCCCTCCTCGACCACCCCGTTTCCGCAAATGGCCGTCTGGGGCTCTGTGGGAACCATCGATTATCGACCTTGATGTATGAGATAGAACTGGACAGGGTTGCGCTCCGGTCGAGCGACGGTATTGTACACCGCTCTCTCTCTCTCTCTCTCTCTCTCTCTCTCTCTCTCTCTCTCTCTCTCTCTCTCTCTCTCTCTCTCTCTCTCTCTCTCTCTCTCTCTCTCTCTCTCTATATATATATATGTATATATATATATATATATATATATATATATATATATATATATGTATATATATATATATATATATATATATATATATGTGTGTAAATGCATAGTATATAATGTTTTTGCCGCCGTACGCTCATACGAGGTCAAATAACGATATTCATGATGGCCGATGCATTAAATACTACGATGACCAAAAAATGAAAAAGAAAAAACACCGAATACCCATAAAAATAACCGGTCACTCGACCGCGTATGGATAATAATTTCATGAATGTTCCAGCCGGTGTTACAGTTCGACATTTTGCAATATGAAAATAATATCGAGCGATATTCGTATAGGTGATACCGGTTTTATCGAAAATTCGGTTATTAATTTCGAACCTCACCGTTCGAGCCACCGGTTGCCACGAAATATGTGTGCCACCCTTTTTCCTCAACGGACCACCTCGTTATAATATAAAGCATACATATGTGATACACGAAGGGAGAAAACGTGGGGTAGTTTGCGGAATCGACGATGGCACGAACAAACCAATCAAAGTTTTTGAAAAATGTTGTTTGCGATCGTTTTATCGATTCTGGGTCGAGCGTATCGGTGTATTTCGACCACGAATCTGTGGATCGTCCGTACGATCGTTTGATTATTAAATCGGACGACCACGGATGATTTTATATTATTGGCTTCGACGTAAAGTTATATTGCGTTGTATTGCGATCCTCGAACGATCGTAACCGAACGTATTTGCAATTCTGTAAGGAAAAATAACTACCCTTATTTTCTTGCCAAGATAATATTTTTCTAATATTATTGTATTTTTTTTGTTGCTCTCGCGTCGACGTAACGTCGAGTAAATAAAATCTGCACGCGACCTTCACTTTGGTCACGACGGAGGGAAAATATTCTCGCGCAGTGTCTACCCTCTCGCCACCACCCCTATGTGAATATATATGTCCCGAGACATGCCGACATTATCGTATACGTACGTCGTATGCACATGCCACGTGCATAATCCATCTCTATCTTTCATGAAGACAAATATTAGCCGAACCATAAACGTTAACTCACGAACGATCGATTCTCTCGTCGAACCTCGAACGAGTCCATTTTAACAAAAAACAAAATCCTCGTACAACGATTTCCATCGACACTTTCCTCGATACACGATCGTAGATCGAACCATTTGTTAATGTTTATGAAAAAAAAACCATCAAAACTTCGGTGATTAATGTTCCATCGAAATATCCCCAAAATGTAAATTGTTCGAAAGTTCGACCTCTAATCATGACGTTAATGTCGATCGTCACGAAAATTGTACTCTTCCAAAGTACGCTGGCTTTTTGGAATTTAATCGAACGAACGTCGTTCCGGTACGTGTATTTCCCATCCTGCCTGCTAAATCGCTCATTCATCCAACGTCGATAAACCAATGCAAAGGGGGTAGGATGGACGATGGTGGATGAGGGTTGTCGGTGTTGGGAGGAGGAGAAAGGGGGAGGTTGAAGAGAGGGTACATCAGGTCGAACGTGAGGACGTACATCGACACGTATCTCGTTCGCAACTGGTTACGATGGGTAACGGTCGCCCGGTAGGGTCAGGTGGACTACTACCCTCCTATGTACAGGTCGCTAGGTATCTGAGCGCTTGACGCTGTTTCTGTACCACACCGGGACAAACCGTCGACCGACTGACGTCTATTGGTCCGACGATTGGAATTGTAATAGGTCCGACGTTGTATATGGGAGCCCTCTGGGGCTGACCGATACAGAAACCGGAATCGCCTTCGTGATGATGGCCGTTTAGCCTTGGTTACCTCGTCGGTCCCACTCGATCGTTACTATATATATCGGCTACCACCCATTTCGACATGAAATCGTGGACTGTACCGTCGTCCGACGATTGGATCCCGGGGATGCGACGAGGTGGTGCATAGACCTAGCCCTTAACCGGTTATGCAAATCGTCGTCTTTGGACAGACTCGTCGTCGTCCTATTCTGATTGAGACGAAATCGTTGGACAACACGGTTCTTGGGGGTTTGAATATCGTGATCGATGTACCGTGAGATTTGATGGATATAACTAGGTACTTCCTCATTCGCTCTATCTCTCTCGCATCGTACTGTGTTTCACTCTGGATAATGGATATCGAGATGACTTCACCAACTAAGGGTTAGGTGGTTGGTATATATACAGGGCGAGGCAGCTAAAGTTTCAGATGGCTGTAGTGTCCTACAGTCTTATGGAAAAAGGGTCGTTGTTCGAGCTCATTGCTTTTATTGGCGGAGACCAGGTTTGACCTTTCACCTTTTTCAAATGGAACCTCGTGACTTTTTGTTCACGTTATGAATGTTATTGAGGGGGATTCAATTATCTATTGCGAAATAGATAATTGATAGTTCAAGATGAGGCAAGGTTAGATGTAATTAAATTTGAAAAACGGCTCGAATCGATAATTTCTTGGTGACGAAAATTCGGTTAATTTTTGTTACGTTGGTAACATTTTAACTACCTCACCCTGTATATTTTTATATACGTTGTAGGTATATAAATATAGAGGTCTTATGAAATATATATATCGCGGTATAAGGAAACGATGCACGGAACGAGGGAGGAAACGCCGGATTATAATTACTTCTAGGGTATTATCTTCGTCCCTTTGTGGAGTAGTTATAGTCTCGCCCAAGAAAGGAAGTAGCGAGCAAAGAGACGAGGAGGCTGCGGGCTCTCTCGGAAGCTCACCCGAATTATAAACAATTCCGGCTTTTAGCTCCGTTAAAATGCTGAAATATTTCGTACGAAGGGTGAATATGTGTAATAGGCGAAGAAAAGCTCGATAATTTTGAAATTAAGAGGGAAAGAAATTGTCGGGAATTATAAATTGTTTCTGACAGTTGGAGGAATTTTGTTATCATTGATGAACCCGTTATTTGAAGAAAGTATTTTTCCATAGAGAATCCTAAAATTCGTTTGACTCGGACGTAGTAAACGAACGACTCTGGAAGAAAAGTCAATATTTGTTCAGTCTCGACCGCGAACTTCCGCGCGAGGATCGTCGAGCTGAACAACCTTTTACGGAGAAAACGAAGTAAAGATTTTCGCAACAAGTCTCTCGCATCCTCGACCATCGTTGACTTTCTCTATCGATTCTCCTAGAAGGTGGAAAGAAGAAGCCCCGTCGTCGCAAAAAGCCGTTCTCTCGCGACCCGGAAATGTAATTTTGTACTTTCATTGCGCGAGGTCGGACGTCGCCAGAATCGATGTCCCATTAGACACGTACCGTTCCATTAGACGAGGACTTCATCGTCGCTACTCGAATGCGATCGTTAAATGGTCTAATTTAATTGTCGAACCAACGAGCCTTTCTCGAAGTCAAAGCTGACAATTACTGCCCAATTTCACGACGTTATAATCTCCGATTAGGGTGACCTCTACGCGACCTCTGTGGTATTGCACTCGTGCTACGTAACTTGGCTCGTTGATTTCGTAGATTTCGATATACGAATTTGAATAACGAATCATCCCCGAGCTAATTTTGATATCCTGTCGCCCAGAAATCTTTTTTTCCCTAAATTTCAATCAATTTTAGAGTCAATTTTCGAATTACAATACTTTTTTCATATTCCACTAATTTTTTCGTTCTTTATCGAATGGATAATTAAATCAAATACGAATTATCACAATAATAATTTGTATAAAATAATCGATTATTGAATTATCGTGTAACAGTATCGCAAATAATAATTCAATAAGTATTGTTTTCAAGGTGTTCAAATTACCATCTCGAAATTCAAGATAATTTAATCGATAAGTGCAACTTCCCATTGAGCACGTAAAGTTTCGCGAGGATAGGTTTCACGCTGGAACTTTGATGGTCATTGCAATAACCATGCGCTTCGTGTTTCATTTCTAACTGGTTCAAGCAGGGTTTGGAATTTCCGGGGGGAGAGAGAGAGAGAGAGCAGCAACCGCATTCGAGATAATCACTATGGAAGTTCGCCAGTTCGAAACGATATCAGATACTCGATGGTTCGATCGAGTTACACGCCTCGTTATTGTAATTGTGAAGTGCATCGCGCAGGGTCGATGAGATATTCGAGGAGGGAAACTGAAAGCCTCATTATCGCATGGCTCGGCCATTCTCTTAACGGTACAACTATCGCTATACTTGTAAAAGCCTTCAAAAGTTGCTCAAGGCGCGTCATTATCCCGCTATTTTCTTCTTAAACATCTATACAGGCTCGCAACACGTATATACGTATAAGCGTTATGTATATCACGCGTATACCCTTCCATAGCTCGCCAAGGGCTTTGATCTTCCTCCGAAGCTGGCTTTCCTTTGATCTCGAATGAAAGTGTATTGATTGCAGTGGGGATGGAGGTGGAAGAAAAAAACATTATTCGACCCTGCGAGAGCTGTCGTTCGTATTGCATTACTCATCGAAAAAAATTTGTTACAGAATATAAGAGAGTTTCTTTAAACCGAAAATTGGTTTGCCTCCCAATCAAAGATTTCTGGGATTACTACCGAGCGACGGGCTTGGCAAATTTAATGTCAATATTCAAATATATTTGGATGTAAATATAATTTTGTAAAACAACATTCGATTGGTACAATTTCGTTTTTATCATTATCACTGTTTAATTCACCGATAATTCCTAGTTTTTCTGATTTGAACCTATTTACACCCTAAGTTACGCTATATCCAATTTATTTTGCGTTGACGCGTGCTAAACTAAAGAACAGTTTAATCCACCGATAATTTTCAATTTTTCTGATTTGAACCTATTTACACCCTAAATTGCGCGATATCTCATTTATTTTGCGTTAACGCGTGTTAAATTAAAGAACAGTTTAATCCACCGATAATTCCTAGTTTTTCTGATTTAAACCTGTTTACACCCTAAATTACGCGATATCCAATTTATTTTTCGTAGGCGTGCGATAAATTAAAGAACAATTTAATCCACCGATAATTCCTAGTTTTTCTGATTTAAACCTGTTTACACCCTAAATTACGCGATATCCAATTATTAATGCACCGATAATTTTCAATTTTTCTCATTTGAACCTATTTACACCCTAAATTGCGCGATATTCCATTTATTTTTCGTAAACGTGTGTCAAATTTAAGAAGAAAAGAACACGTACCTGCGAAGCAGCCCTTCGACGAACGAGCTTTTGCATTCAGCACCGGATTGATGGCGACGAGGCTGCACGGACTGAAACGGTTGTTATTTCTCTTGTCGCCGCTGGTGGCCCGTGCGAACATTATGAAGTTGCCGTCCTCACCCCCGGGTGAACACTCGTCAGGATCGTGCTGTGTGCGAAAATTGAACGATGAGTCGCGTGAATAAAAAATGGGAACGTGAATCGAAGGGATGGTGTGACAATTGGGGAAGATATCGTTGATTAGTACGTATTGGGAAACTAGGGACAAACGCAGATGGAACAACCGTTCTGCTGTTCCGGACAGCAATCACAAGGACGTCTCTGTATTGACTTGTCCGCATCCAGGCGAATATTGAACATGTTATGAGTATACACAACCCTCGTCCCATCTGTGTCTGTATCGCGTGGACACAAGGTCTCTGATATCCACAAGTGGATATCAATTAGGTTAATTTATGGCAGCAGTCTCTGTCGACGTTCGCACACCGAAGCGTATCTTCGTCGCAGGAAGACGCTTCTCGTCGATCCGATAATTAAGAGCCAACGAGGAGCCGTTCACAAAGTCACGAATGTCAATATAATTAACCATCGATAGAATACATCAAAAATAAAAAAACCTTCCATACACGATCGATCATGCGTCATTGCACATTACACATTTTTTCGATCATCGACAAGATTTTGTTTACTCGGATTTGAATGGAAGTATTCCTTGTCCATCGAAGTTTCATTCGAGCTTTTTTAAACCTAAATGGATGATCCCTTCTACCATCGTACATTGATTAGCATTGCCCAATTAATTGCAGGAAAGTGATGTAGCCCGTGGACTTTGACTCGGCACGAGTGGCTCGTTCGATCGATGGAACTGTGAGGGTATAACGTATGTTATACGAAAACCCTTCGAGGTAGGACACGAGTGAATGGAGAACCCTCTAAACTGTATAAACTCCGGTCGAACACGTACTATTCACCTTATGAAACGTGAAATGCGTGGTAGAAACTGGACAAAGTATTAAAGTAGCCGAAAAACGTACGTTGGAAGTAGTAACGCGGATGTATGGTCAGCCAGTAGTAACTCGCGTATATAGTCAGCCAGTAGTAACACAGGTATATAGTCAGACGTACGTAGAAACGGCCGGGGGCTCATCCAGCTGTTGCCAATAGCTACAACTAAATGACGTACGTACCCGTGGCGTACGACTGCTATATGGGTTTCCGATTTCGCGCCCAAAGAACGATATATTACACGAGGGTATGAGGGCACGTCATCGCGACACGGCACACACGACGCATTCGGTGCACGTCGATACTCTCGCTTCGAGACGTTATTTCGGGGTAGAACGGTTGCTCGTCGAAATGTACGTGCCGGCGGGATCGGTTTGCACGATCTATGTACCTCGCCCTGCGATAACCTTTCATATCGGAAGGGGATGGAGGACGGGGGTGAGCGTCGAGTACGCGTGTTAGATAAATAGTCCTCGGTGTGTACATCCGGGAGGTAGTGCTGGCCGGAACGGAAATCAATTTTTGTTTACTCTTTGCACAGGCATACGACATTTCACCGTGTCTCGATGTTGTCCGAAAGAAATCACTTGGAAATGAAAATCTCGGACGTGCTCGAAGCTAACCGTTTCATCATATTTACCGACTCGAATTTTTCGTTTTATTCGATAACTTTAGTTTGATCTTTACATTGAGAAATACGATACTTTGATCATAATAGAGATAATGTTTTGTATTTAGAAGAATTACGGTGGTTTCGCTAGGGTGGAAGTAACATCGGTTTTTCATCACAATTCTTTCTGAGATTTTTTTCTCTCGAGTTAGACAACGATTCAAGCGTCTTTGATATATTTTCGAATATCTCGTGAGAACGAGAAGCTGTAAAAATAATCGGGCGGCGAGCGCGTGGGAAGCGCGAGAAAACGAGAATTTGGCAATGGGCTTGCCAAGATACCTGGAGAAAGCTCGATGGTTGGGTTAATGAGAATTTTACGAGAGATAGACGAGAAGAAGGATGCGAGGGTATGACCGAGGATATCTCGTGAACGAGGGTGAGAGGAATCATGAATATTCGGTGTCCTCTTCGAAATACTTGGCTCGAATATTTCGGCTGGTTGTACGACTCGTATTTTCCAAGGGCTCGAAACTTTCGTACAATACTTCGACTTTCTTTACGAAGTTGAAAGTTTCTTTCGGTAGATCGCGAGAGATCTTCGGCATTGTCTTAAGGTATACGACGACGAACATTTCACAGTCGTCCTCTAATTTGAAAAAAATCTCGTCGCTTAAACTTTTTCGTTCTAAACAGGATGTAATTTATCGTACGTCTTAGAAATGACCTCGTTCAAGGTCAAAGACGAATTAAATCTGACCCAGCTCATCGTGATGGATCTTTAAATATTCGAAACGAGGGTTGTACACCCTCTCAATCCTATATTCGACCCAGTAAAATTTAGAACTCGTTATCGACTTAATCTTTCGTTTCCTTCTCGACTCTACGTCGATGCTTCGACTCTTCGTCACTCGGTTAACAAAAATCACCGACCAAACGTTGTTTTATTCCCGAGTATTCTCAAACACCGAACTTATATCCCTCCCGCTTTTTCATCCTTTCCCCAACCCCGCTGTCTTCCTGATTTTCTTCTCATTTGTATTCCGTATTTGCGGGTTTGTACGGTCGAGGGCACATTTGAAATTCCGCACAAGCCAGAAAGGGGTTTCGTGGTGTCGAGGCGTTAGTAGGAAAGGGGTGGCTCAGGGGTGGTCTCGGAGCGAGGGTGGCGAGAGGCGTTAGACCCTCTCGATAGGCGATTAGTGGCAAAGTTTGCCGTGGTGTTAGTCGTCTCGGGGTGGCGGTGAAGAATACCGTACGTATGCAACCCCCGTTACCAACCTCTTCGCTTCCATCCCCCCCCTCCAACCCTATTTCCGTTCTCTCGACACACCATCTACGTACTCAACTTACTCGTCTCTTACCCACCTATCTATAAGTAGATGTACTTGTAACTTACGGGAGATCCGAAGTTGTGGCCGATCTCGTGAGCGAGGGTGACGTGGGATACGGCAGGTGGCACGTGCTTCCCATAGTTCAACAGGGTTATTATGCCCGTGTTGAGAGATTTCATGCTGCCACGATAGTGCTTGAATATATAAATAATCGAAGCTTCAACAGACTCAACAGTTACTGTACGATATCGTATATATATATATATATATATATATACAAAACATGAGTCTCACACCTGTATATATATATATATATATATATATATATATATATATATAGGTATACGACTCGTGTTTTGCGCTATGCATCATATAATAGATTCAGCGCCCTGGTTTTGCATGTGTAATCGACAGGGTGGGGAATAGGAAATTGGGGATGAAATACTCACCCCGTTCTTCTCGCAAACTCCTCCGGCGTTCTTGAGATCGCCGGTCCATGCCAGACCCAGCGTGCCTTTCTCGAAATCCCGATAAGTGAACATGTACGAAAGGCAGAACGCGTCGTAGTCCTCCTCTGTAATCAAGAAACGTGATAAATTTTAGGGATGGAAAATCGTTCGCGACAAGCGTTGCTGGCTCTGCTTAATTGCTCGAAATACATGGAAATGTAAGGCGTCGCGTTCGTGATGTATCCGAGTTCGGGGGAACGCGTTTAACGCGTATTTCGAGGGTTCGAAAATTCAAATCCGAATTTCATCCCCTAGGACCGACATCCCTTACCGGGATTTACTCGAGGCTTAATGAAATATTGCTGGTTGTATTTGCGAGGGGTGGGTACGCGCGATAAGGGAAGATACTCGTAGTCTGGATTTTAATAATGTCTCTCCGTCTAACAATGGCGCTTCATCAGTACCCGGATCCCCTAGATTTTTTTTTTGACTCTCTTTCATTTCCTCCCTTTTCCATTCATCTATGAGTTTCTCGCACGAGAATGCTCGTCGATATCTTTGGAATTTTTCATCCGCGTGTTTGGGACAAGACGATCTCGCACCGAAGCGAGAGACGAATGAAAGGACGTCGGGGCAACGAAAGAGAACGAACGGAAGATAAAGAAAGGAGAGACCGTTAAGGGATGCTGGAGGATAGAAAACATGAAAAATCTATTTTAACCGTTTATTTATAGATTTTCCCCCTCCCTTTCCACTTTTTCTTCTCGTCCGTTACACGCAGGGAACGACGTCGACAACGATATCCCAGCTTTCGTCAAGTCCTCGGGGAACGCCAGTTTTTAACCGCTAGCAAGGTCAGAGTTATCGTCAAGGTTGGTAAAAAAAACTTTGCCAAAATTAAATTACCGGACACTTTGGTGTCATGATTTATTATTTTTGCGGTCTCGTATAGCGTCGAGCCTGTTGGTCTCTTGCCGGCCGTTCGTTCGCACAGTAAACACTCGTGGAGAATACGAGAAAAAGCTCGTAGCCTCGGGTCATGTTAAGAGAGAGAGAGAGAGAGAGAGGAAGAGATGACATTCCCGTGGGTAGAAGCGTGGCTGAATGTCGTTCGCGCTTTTTTCAGGTAAAATGGCGCCGGCCAACGAGGAAATTAAAAACGACATTAATCGAACGAGCCACCCCTAGTTCTCCTCCCGCGAACTTTTCGTCGTGAGAGAGAAGTGAGAATGAAATAAAAAAAAAACTAAAAGTAACGATAAAAATGTAAACATAAAAATAACGAAGATACCGAGCAACGATAAACAAATATACGGGCGATCGAACGCCATTACCGTCACCTGGACGTCATTTTATTCGCGATATTATATAATTTAACGGGAAACATTGCGGATGACCGAAGTACTTTTTCGACGCTTGAAAAACGACGCGAGGCGACGTTATCGCGATCCAGGTAGCTCCGCTGTACCGTTCGTATATACTTTTTTATGACCGAGCATGACGACAATGTTGAATCGAAGTTATAACGACGCGGCAGTAAAGTGACAAGGGCGAACTGGCTCGTGCGGTTACGAACAATTGATAAAAAATATATATATATCCGGATTTTGACACATGGATTGCTATTTTTGTCACGAGGTCGATCGCTAAAACAGAGATCGATAATATCATCAAAAACAAAAAAAGAGCAAGTTCAATAAAAATCACTATGGAGCGAGGGTTAATTCTCGTGAAAACGGACAGATTATTTAAACGATTTCGCAATTATCGACAGGTCGTTGTATTCGACGATGGGGAAATTCTTGGGGCACGATTCTCGCGACCCTGTCGGCTCGTTTCGCGATACGTCCAAGTCGTTAAAAACTACTTTACGCCGTATCTTGCGAGGGTGCGGGTGTAGTCGGCTTTGTTATTATTTCAAGCCAGTCGATAAATACGCATCTGGAAGACGGCACTTATCGCGCGATATTATTATACTGGTGCAAGTTAATTAATGATTTTTGAGAAAAAGCTCTGTGTTTTGATAAATCATCCCCTTGGAGAAAAGTAAAGTATTAAAATGTAATAAAGTCGCATCGTCTGTAAATTCTGATCATCTCACCGGATATAAATATTCCCTCATCCCTTCGAGTAAGAGAAACACTCGTTTTTTTTTTCAAGGTCGTCGATAGCCACAATTATATAAACAAATCTAATTTCGATCGTTGATCGACAATGAGAAGTTAAATATAATCGAACGATGGAAGGATGCAAGTGTCGCGATAAAACGTTATGATTAGCCGAAGGGGTAGTAACGTATTCGCGGGGCGTCGCGCAAACTCGCCAAGTCGTTGAGAAAGTCGAGCTAGGGGTAGTCTCGATACCACCCCTAGTGTGATGTCTCGATTGATGCCGATTACCCTTCTCGACCAGAGGTCGTTATCTTCCTCCCTCCGTATCCCTAAGCTCGCCGATTGCATAAGCTAAACTATTATCGTTCCACGAGCGCGTAGTTCGCTTATCGTCGAGGCGAATGGTGTGATGCCAACGTCTCTTCCTCGGCTCTCTCTCTCTCTCTCCCTCTCTCTCTCTCTCGATACCATTGTGTCCTTTCTGGTCGATCGGCAGGTCCAATGAAGCGAGATATTATGGCGCTCCCTTCGCTTGGCAGCCCCTTTTGTTGAGCTGCCACCATTACATCGAATCACACACATACACACACAGAGGGAGAGAGAGAGAGAGAGAGAGAGAGAGAGAGAGAGAGAGAGAGAGAGAGAGAGAGAGAGTGAGTGAGGGCGAAGCGCTAGGCCATGTGCCACTGGCTGATACTTCAGCCTCTTCACACGCTATCGGTCGCGTTATACTACGCTCCGCTGTACACGAGCTCCAACCCTGCTACTCTCTGCCTTCATATATATCCCATATATCGTGTACCGATATCTGGGTGAATCGAGAGAAAGAATAGATCGACTATTGCCGAGAGATATCGCCGACTGGGTGGAGAAACGCGACAGACAGACAGATAGACAGAGAGAAAGATAGAAAGAGAGAGAGAGAGAGAGAGAGAGAGAGAGAGAGAGAGAGGGTGGAAAAAATGAAAAAATTGGAAGCGTAGGAAAAAACGATGCCGGCATGGTAAAGCCAGTGTACAAGACTTGCCGGTGGAGTGCTTGTCCCTTTGAGTTTCTCCGTTTGTAAGAAAAACTATGCGGGTACCTCACAAAGCTGTCTGTCCTCTCCTTCCCCCTTCTCTCTCTCTCTCTCTCTCTCTCTCTCTCTCTCGCTTTTTCTCTCTCTTTTCGTTCGTTCCTCACCGCCATTTTCCTTCCCTCGCGACAAACAACCCTTCATCCAGAAGGCCAGTTTTTTTTTTTTTTCTCGTCGACTCCGTGTGCTTTCTCTTTCCCCGGGCTACTAAATAAAGTCGATAACGCTGAACAGTTTTGCCACTGGACGCCAATAAATAAAGTCGATAAGGTCGGACAGGTTTGCCACTGGCTGGTGGAGTGGCGATGTACACGGCACACGACTCGATCTCTTCTCTTGCATTCTTTTCACTCTTTCTCTTTCTCTCTAAAACAACGGGATAGAAAATACTAATCCTCTCTCCACTTCACCCCATTCTACCCTCCGGTCTCGTTCTGTGTGTGTTTCCTTTCTCGTGACTCTACTTTCTCTCTCTCTCTCACTCTCGATTGCTCTCTTATACGTAGTACACCAGGGGGTGGTTTTTGTATGTGCCCGCGTTTTTTGTTCTCCATATTATATCTTTGGCTAATAACCAGCGCATCACCGCGGTGCTTTCCGACTAAAACAAACAATATTCACGCTCGATATACGTTTGACTATATATACTTTTTATATCCTTGTCCTTTCGAAGATAACGACGAGAGTATCGCTCGTGGATAATCCCTCTCTAGAGATTAAATCGGTACTCGAGGAAAACAAGGAAATACACTTTGTTTATATTCCACGAAGAACGCCGGGAGTGGGGCTTGGGGAGAGCTTAGGGCAAATACAGGATTTGAAATCGGTGCATTGAGACGTGATATCGTCTCGCGCATCGTGATAAGAAAGCGAACACGGTTTTCGTTTTTCCGTTTTTAAAATGATACGATTTGGATTTCGGGGGATGAATATTTCAGAGGATGAATATTTTCGGGGAAATTTCTTTCATATTTCAATAAATAATCATAAAAATTGAAAATAGAATGTGCAATTAGGATCGAAAAAAAATCTATTACCCTCGAGATAAGTTCGAGAAAATAATGGAGGAAAAATGTCGTGGTAATATTAAACTCACCTGAAAAGAGTTCGAGAAATTCTTCAACCCCGTAAGTCCCGGTGAATCGATACGACGGATCGTTCCGTGACTCCTCGGCGTGGACTTTGACACGTTTTATCATGAAACTGATGTTGTCCGGTTGACCGTCTTGATTAAAATCTGCACAGTCATTTGCATATACGAATATTAATTATTCAGGAAATGACGACGTTCGAGGAGAAGAAGGGGTTCTAGGAAACGTGCCCTACAACGGCGCGCTTGTCCGTCTACTCTCAATTAATAATCCTCCCCCGTACTTCGAGCACGTGAAATATTCTCGCAGGCATCGGGCAAGACAAACCAAGAGTTTCCTGAATATTTATCATCCTGACGCTCGTACCTTTTTTTTTGTGCCCTCCTTTTTTTTCTCTTCTCCTTCCTTTTCTCTTTTCTCTTTTCTCTCGCCTGTCCCTCGTCCTCGTGTTCTTTATTCATTACACGGTTATTAAAATATGCTCGAGCGATAGCGGAGAGAATTATAAAGGAGTGTATTTCCGGCGTTTATCTTTCATTCGTAAAGCGTTAACGTTACAAATTTCTATTAACATTTTACTTTTAATTATCATATCGCGAACGAATTTCATCGAGATTATCGGAAAATGGGGAATACAATTGATAACGGTAATTAAAAAAATCCGATTTCGATCGTTGCTATGGAAAATAAAAATAAAAAATATTACGTTACGATTTTCACATTAACTTATTTGTCATTATTAATTTTAAATAACAACCAAAATTAGTCACCATAAATGGTCAAGTTTTTTCTTTTCGAAAATGAATAAACTTTGTCGAAATTTAGTTGATAAGTTGTCGTTTTTCGAAGAAAAAAAATGTTCGAGAAGTCTTTGAAAAAATAGTTCGAAGGTCAAAGTCGGGTCGATTCGGCGTGAATGGGTAGACGCGAATAAAGCTAGATGTAGTAAGTATACCTAGGGGAGAAGGCAAGTTCTCCGCGGGTCTCCTTTGTCGTTAGTGACAACGACGAATGGCCATTGTGAACGACATGGAGCCTCGGGAACCCATCAATAGGAAAGGGGACTCGATTCTCTATCCGTGTCGTTCAATCTCAACCCTTGTCGAAGGTTAAATTACTAATCTTCGCTCGAATTTGTCAGACGAAATTCTCGCCCGAGCCAATATAAGTGACGTTCGCGAGGTCGTTCGACACTCGACGAAAATGCTGAAGGTGGGAGGAGTAAAAACGAGGAAACGTGGATTGTCTCTAAAAACGAATGAACATGGAATATTCGAAAAGCACTTTTGTACCGACTTGATATCCGTCTCGCCTGTACTACGTTTCGTCTTTCGCGTGAATTGCGATTTTATTAATTCAGTATTCTCATTAATCATTCCGCGCTGCTAATTGATTACAGCGCTTCGACATTGTAGCGGATAAATAATGAAGCTCGTAGAGTCTCGAGCTCATCGGATAATCCGCTCGCAATGTCGATACTTCGTTCGATATTTTGGACAAATTTATTTTTACAGTGATTTTTTGAAATTAGGTCCAGGCTGCAGTGTGTTTATTATTTAATAATTTGTTTTATATTTAGCGACGTCTTTTAATAAAATTGCGTCGATAATTTGGGATAATGCTGAGAAATAATCAATGAAGAAAAATTGGAAGCGACCTCGATTCGAGGATGAAAGATGCAAACGTTTTTTCTGGCTCTTTGGATATTCTATAATTCACGAATATCCCGGAATAAGAATGGAAAAATCAATGTTAACACTCTCGGCGAACGGTGTTCTAATTTCCTCGAATATTAAATAGTACTTTACGTGGATAAGAATGAATTAAAACTAATTGTAAATAATAAAGTTCTAGGAGAAGACTGCGTTGAGCATTCGCTGCTACAGAGTAGAGTAGCAATAATACGGATTCGTATTATGTATATGTCGATTTAATATTACATTTATACATGTAACTGCAAAAATAATTTTGAATTTTGTAAAATTTTTAAATTTTCTTTAAAACGTCGTTTTTGTTTTATTTCCTAAATTTTTCATACAATCTCGTCGAGATTTTCTGGATAAATTAATTAAGCAATAAATATATCCGTGAGAAAAGAATTGGTAAAATAGTTTAGATCGTAGCAAATTTTTAATTTCATCACATCACATATTTAATTTTTCAAAAAAGTAAGTAATTTCAACGTTAATTTTTTTAATTAAAGGCAAAGATCGTTGGACGTAAAACGTTCCGAATGTTTTTCGTTAATTATTTCCCGCTAATTGGAGGCAACGTGTGTGTGTATACACAGATTATCCACCCCAAGGTTATTACTACGCGTATGAGTGAGCGAAAAGGCAAAGGACTTTTCGCTTTGATTTAAGGATTGTCGGCAGATAACATCCTATTGCCGGTACATTAATATATATATGCGGGTAACGGGCCCGTTCGTAGAAGAGAAGCAATGCTTTTAGCTCGGAGGCAAATTCGTTTGAAAGCGGAAATGTTGAAGGCGGACGTCGAGTTCAAATTCATCCTCGATGGCTGACTGCGTACCTCGTACACATCGCGAAGATAGAGGAATTCTAATTTATGCAGTCGAGCTTGTATCTTCGGCCTCTCTTCCAGCATGGTCACGCGATGGTCAACGTAACTAGCCACAAGGCGTCGGTAGTGATTAGTATTATTTTTTTAAAACGCTTTTTTAAAAATCATAAATAAAAATCTGAAACCAAGAAAACAAAAAATTCAATTTTTTTGTTTTTTCACTGGCAAGTTCGTGATATTCGTGTTGTACGGAAGATTTCCGATTTCACAAACTACTTATAAAGGCTTTTTGGACGAAAACAAAGTTTGACCTCTATCCGCGAATCCAAGTTTCGGAAATCTAGATGAACACGTCTGAAGGGGATGAAATTTTGTTTTCAATAGCTAGCCACAGGTCGTCGGTGATGATTATTATTATTTTTTTAAGACGGTTTTTTAAAATTCATCAATTAAAATGAAAACAAAGAAAACAAAAATTTAAACGTTTTAAAATTTTTTTACTGGCAACTTGCTAAACAGGAAGACCAAGTTCGTGATATTCGTGTTGTATGGAAGATGTCCGATTTCACAAACTACCTATAAACCTATAATAATATAAGTTTCTAAAGTCTTTTTGGACGAAAACAAAATTCGACCTCTATCCGCTCATCCAAGTTCCGGAAATCAAGATAAATACGTCTCAACGGAATGCAATTTTTTATTCTAATCTCAAAGCCCACCGGAGCAATAAATAAAGAAATAAAGAATAATTAAGACACCTATAATTCGATCAAAATTCAAATTACGTTATTCCACGTTATTTCAATCAGTCCTCATATTATTCCGGCAGTCCCACTCGCCCGGATTATACTTGGAAACAGTCTCGTCCGACGGAATAAAAACATCATCGGTTAGGTACTCGTCGAATTCCATCACGTGAAGAAACAAAAAAAATCGTCAATGACGCGAGACACGCATATTCAAAGCCCACACATTGTGTACTAATTTGAAAGCTCACATTCGTCTCGTGCTTGAACACGATTCGTGAAATAATTGAACCTACGTTGAATACCGTCGAGCTTATATGCTTGAGCACAAAATACACACGAACGCACACACATACACACAGACACGCACAAACACGGACAATGTGATAATAGATAAGAAACACGCGAGAGATTTTACGAACCGTTATATTGGCTTAGGGGAGAGCGTTGATCACGAAGTCGGATGGGAAAAGTAGGTGAAGCCCGTAGGTACTCGGGACGAGAGTCAAATTTCACGTTAAATTTACGACCGGTTGAGCTTTCGCGCGTGAACCTACGAACGAGACGATCGCGAGCTCACGTTCTATCTTACGAGACGCGGGTTTCGTTTTTCGTTTCGCGTCACGTGACTCCGTGACTCGTGTGCCACGGGAGAGAAACAGCCCCCCGGACGAATCTCATTAAGGGAGTCGGTAAACGAAACATGAAGTATGGTATATACGATCGTGGTATCGTTGTGGGGATGTTCGTGTCTCTCGCTTACCGGTATAACGATAGATGGAATTAACTCGTTGTACGTGACGCGTCATGACCTCGATGCAGGCCTCCTCGGATTTGTAGTGATCGAAGAACGTGTGATCCGCTTGAAGATAGAGCATACAAGTGGTTTTCTTCGGATCTACCGATGTACGTTTCCTCAACACCCTCGAGTATCTTTCCCTGTAGAGCCTGAAAAAGGTAGAAGACGGGGTTGATTTTTTTTTCATTTTTTTCATTTTTCAATTTTATCCCCCTCGGCCTCGATAGGTGGACAATTTTACACCCCATCAGCGTCCGAAGATTGAATCTCGCAACGTTCGGGCCGTCTTGGTGTAAATCTTGGGGTGACGAAAAATAGCGATAATTTTTATGATTTTAGAATTACACGGACGACGATGGAAGGAAGTAATTTTTGAACATTCGTTAAATCTGATAATTAGCTTTCTCGAGTAATTCTTTAAATTTCAATCGATATCAATAAAAGGATGAAAATTTATTGATGTTTTAAATATTTTTGTGAAATTACAACTGTGGAAGAATATTTCAATGAAAATTTACATAATCTATCGAAAAGAGGGGGAAAAATAGGGAAATTAACATTAAAATTGAAGATCCGACGAGGCAAACGTGCAATCAGGTATTCGCTCGTTCTGTAAAGAGCAAAGTGCAGAAAGCAGTAAAACGAACGGTCGATCGACAAGCACTTTTCGCGAGTAAATAGAGAAGTAAGCGAGAGTGAGAGTAAACGTGATCATGATACGGCGGAGCGTAAATGGCGCACGGAGACCGAGGTAAAATCCACGGAAAGACGAGAATTTCACTCGTTGCACTTTTCTCCGCTCGTTTCACCATTGTGTTCCGTGCCCTTGAAAAATATTCGTCACTATTAGCTCCTCTTCGCCGTGTATTTTCCCAACCGATTTTTCACTCGCCCCGGGACATTCAGATTCGTGAACCGAGTACACGGTGTAAGTACTGTGTAAACCGTTCGTCGGATCTCAATGTGGACGTTACGGAAAACGAGAGTCGTTAAATCATAACGTAATTCGAAACGAGCTAAATTTAAACATCCGACGAGAAATTTTTGCAAAAAAATACAAAACTTTGCTATTTGTAAAATTACGAAAAAACGGTGAATGAAAAAATAGGATTTAGAAAATTTACGATAAAAGCTCACCTGTCGAGAAGCTCGAGATTGTGCGAGCTCGCGCTCGGATCCTTTTTTCTCGCGTCTTTCGGATAAAAACCGGGCTTCGGTGGATTTTTCGGGTCATGGGGATGTTCCGAAGTCGTCACGTTCGCCCAGTAATATCCCATCGTCTCGTTCGAACTACGCATTAATCATTTATTTTCGATTAACAATATATGGCGGTGAACAAAGCAAGACAAAATAATGAAGAAAAAGACAGTTTTTTTTTCAATTTGTATCTTGTTGAAATTAATTCAATTCGTCGTCTTTTCGTCGTAACGATCGGGATTGATTGTAAATTGTAATAAATACATAGGTATTTGATCGTATCGATTAATTGATTCATACATTTTTTATCGTTCACTCGAGGACACGGCCCATGAAAAGCGAGTCCCGGGATCGCATTATGGAAATTCGATGACGAGCGAGCCTCGAAGCAAAAGAAAAAAGTCCATCCATAAAAAAAACCGCATAAAAAGGGGGTTTCTCTCGACGACGTTGCGAGCTTCGAAAAAGCTCTGGCACGACTCTCTTTCATGCGGAGTCGTTTGGAGCTTGGCACGCTTGACGATCGCGAGTAAAAATACGTATCGGGCAACGGATCCTTCGTTCACCCCTCAAGACCGAAAAAAGATATCGCACCCCACCGTGAGAGCTTTTTTTTATCACCCTAGCAAAGATTAAGAAATTTTGAATTCGCGAATCGAAAGGATTTTTTTTTATAGCGACGACGAACTCGAGCTCCCGTCGTACTTTCGGGTAACTTTTAAGCCGAGGGAATATTACGTTTGGGGGGGATGGTATTAGAAAGCTCGATCACAAATATCTATCATCGAGTCTCCTCGAAGACTCGAGTTTCGAAAAATTGTTTCATCGTCTAATTAAAAAACCTCGAGGCTCTCTCGATACTCGCTGGAAGAAATAACTAATATTTATCGATACCAATTAAATTTGCAAGAAAAAAAGGACAATTAGTGGAAACTTTCAATATTTAATTAAGGGAAGGGATAAACGAGAACTTTGCCACGATCGCCTCGCCCCTCGTCCCGTTCTCTAATGTGAAATCTTTCGACAGATATCGACTCTGAAATCCGGCAATTTATGATAAAAAGAACAACGTATATTGATTAAAATAAAACAATTATAGATTCGCAGTGAGAGTTCGAATTAAACATATTTCAATCAAACCAATTACATTTTTATCACTGATTTTTATACGTTGGTCTTTCGACTCGAGAGTATTAAACCAAAAAAACGTCCTCTCTTTCTCGTTATCGAACGACTTCGCTAATAATTTAATCAACATTAAGTGTCGACTTACTCGTGAAGGGAGGACTCGCGAGGTGCGTTGGTTTTCGACAGTATCTCGATATTGCACGGCTGGACGTCACGCGACGGCGTTGCGACGTCGCTCGAACGATAGGCGATCGTGTGATGAGAGATCACGTCGTTGTCATGCTGTTCGCGTTTCTCGTCATCGTCGATGCTTCGTTGGTCCATTGGCACATACCTCCGAGTTGGTTCAATGTAAATTTCATCTCCGGACGCTGTGATCAATCTACCGTCGAACAGGCCATCCGATGTCACGATACCGTGTACCGACGAGTTCTCTTCGTCTGTAATAGAAACCGCGTCGTTCGTGTCAAATCGATACTCAAACGAAAGAGGGAGACAGAGAGAGAGAGAGAGAGAGAGAGAGAGAGAGAGAATATCATCGATGTACAACGCCCATTTCACACGTATATATTCGTTAAATATTTGAGCTATGCCAATTTTGACAATTGTCGAAACGCATATAGAATATAACAAGAGGCCGAGAGGAATGAAGAATGAGAGAGAGAGAGAGAGAGAGAGAGAGAGAGAGGAAGAGAGAGGGTGGTATTGGGATCGCGAAATATAGGTTAGTAAACAATGGATTAATAATTAATAATAATAATTATTCGAAGTGATACGCTTGGGGATAGAAAACAGGATAACGGCAATATTGTTCACGCAACGTTAACCCCGGTATCACATAATTATAAATGCGAATTGATTATGAGATACGCAAGATTATCATAAAATCATGAGAAATTTTGTGTTATCTCGCTTGAAACAGAATTCAAAGGCAATAATCGAAGTTCGATCGAGCGCAACAATTAAGAATTTCCTGATTTTTTAATTAATTACGAAGATATAAAGGAGAGGTGTTATAATTGTAAAATGTAAAAAACAAACATTCAAATTATTATAAAATATCGTAAGAAATTGATTTATATTCCGACCCACCCCTCGCCCATTTAATCCACCCCGTCCCAAATTCGAGTCACTTTTTCACCGTTGGACCATTCGTTTCTGAGAATACTCCATTCATTCGACCGTCTCATTTATCAGTTTCTTCCCCGTATCTTCGATCGCAGTAGAACGAGTCAGGCTCCCGTCAGACATCGCTCTCTCAATTTCCAACCTAAACAGATCGATATATTTATATCCCGAATGAATTTACATTTATCAATATTCCACTTTCTCAAACAGTCGCTCATTTAATAATCCTGAAAGAAATTGCGTCGAGACGAGGAGTACCTTCTATAATTACAAACCTCATTACGAAGTCAGAAGGGCGCGAGTAGTAAAAGCAAGTACTTATACGTGAAACGGTCAAAATTATTCTCTCAAGAAAGTATCTAGTATTTTAAATGAAAAATCGCGAGATTACAAATTTATGTATCTCGGTGTAATAAATTGAGACGTTGGAACGAATAACAAAGTGAATTTTTTATTTACGCACGACTCAAACAGGTTTCACTGGCATTATCGCGGGTAAGTTAAAATATATATTCGACGTGGATTAACCCCCATCCACTATCCATATACGCACCACTCGAGAGGATTCTCTGTATTCATGATTCCCTCGCGTATTCTCAATCCGCATCTCTCTCATCGTGGCTACGCGATTTGCTCGCGGTCGTTGTGGTAATTATGGGTGGAATGGTAATCTATTTTCGGAGGTGGGTGCAAATCTATTCGGATGAGTTCGATACATATAGTTGTACACTCGCGAGAATAACGGGGTAACACGCTGGGGAAACCCGTCACCGATCAGCATTTGAGCAGTAGTAAGCTTAACGCATACGCACAAACACCCTACTCGGCTCGTCACGTTACCTATTCTTGTATCGACTATCGATCGGGCGAACCTCGCACTGGCTGTAACACCGCGGTATGAGAATAGCGAAGCATCACACTGTGAAAATATACCGTGAATTCGCGTAGAAGCGTAAAACGGAAACGAAAGAGTTCTCAAAGGTCGGTCGTTTGGGAATTTTCAAAGTGTCTTTTTTTCAACCCTTGCCGCAAAGAAAGAATTTTTTTCAAGTCTTTTGTATATTTTAATTCTATTGTAAATATATTTCAAGGGTACCTAAGGATAAATAAAAAAAACGTTGAAAATTCTTAAGGGGATGGAAAAGGGTGACAAATTTTTATTCTTGAAAATGATTTTTTAGTTGCGTCGTTCGATCGGAAATTTCTCGCAGATTTTGAATATTAAAAAAAGTCGTGAAAATTTTTCCATTTTTTACCCTTTTCACCCCGAAGTAACTTTGATAGTCGGACACGAGTTTACCGATAAGTTGGTTCTTATTTATTTTCGTGAAAATATAAATCATGTCGCTGTCGTTGGTAAGAATGGAATCGAGATTTCACATTCGTCACGATTTTTTTTTTATATCTTTTCAACAAGTTTTTCGTTTCGATTACTTTTATCGGCAACCATTTTCTTTTCGTTCTCTTCATGGTTTACACGAGTATATACGTATAAAAAGCCACGAGCTACGTTGCCGAGGTTTTTTTTCGTTCTCTTATTTTTCGAACGAAGAGCTGGAAAAGCCTCCTGTCAGGGACATTTTCTATACCTACCCGAAAGGTCGAACGGGTATATATATATATATATATATATATGTAGATCCGTCCACGATGCGACCATTATTCACTCCATCAACCCTCTTAACCCTCCGTACTTCCGTCTCATCCTCTTTCGTACCTTCGTCCCTTGAAACCTCACGCCGGAAGCGTGGAAAAGCCACCGACGCGACTTCCAACTTCCCCTTTCGCCGCGATGTAACGGGGGCGTTCGAGAAATCGGTTATTACGCCAGACGTCCATTGTGTTTTAATGCGACGGAGTCCCGTGCCGCGGCCTAATTAACGACACATTTTTTCAAGCCCGTCCCACAAACACAATCGAATTTTTATTTTACTCGAGAAGAGAGAGAGAGAGAGAAAGAGAGAGAGAGAGTCAAATTATCACGACGATTCTTCCATCGTTTTAATTAACGAATAATTCGTTTTTTTTTCTTTAATAAACGAAGAATAAATTTCACGATTAAGAATCGTTCGACATTTCTTTTGTTCGATTTATTTCGAGCGAATGACGACCGAAAGATTATTTCACTCGAATTTATTAATTCGATGATTTATAGATAATTTTTATTTTATTATCGAGAAAAGATATTTGATTGAAACGAGGGAATCTCCCGTACGCGTTCAATTATCGCTTTTATCAATCTACGACTCTTCGATGAATTATTCAGTCGCGTAGGCAAGCATTACGACATTTATATATATATAACAATCGGATTAAATAGCTTTTTGATATGGCAGCGAGAAATTACGAATCAGAGTAATGAATTTCGTCTTCTCTCGCGTATATAACGCGTTGTGCATTTAAATTGTCCATAAATTGCCCCGTGGGAAGAGGGGTACGGGCGTTAGAACGGGGGGCAGAGGGACGAGGGTGGAAACTAGCGCGTAATTATTTGCCGATAATTCCCCATTGCTAATTTATATCGCAATAAAGTTGAATGATAAATGGGATCCGAAACCCGCTATTTTCCTCCGGGTCAGTGGAAAAACGAGTTTATATTTTACCTCCGTGCTTAATATATAAATATTCATTTATTTATAGATAAACAAAACCCTTGAAAATTTTTATTTTTCCCCGAGAGCGATAAAACGTCGTTGTTTCTGTTTCTTTTTGTTTGTTTTCGTTTTCTAGAAACGACAAAAATAAATTACAACGTTTCTCTACGGGTTTGGGATTATTTCGTCTCGAATTTTTGTAAAACGGAATCGACTCATTTCCGCTGCTATCGACGAAGAAAACGTCACGGTGCGCGCCTAAACCTCGTCGATACGTATCTACATATATATATATATATATTTGATGGAAAGCGAAGATATTTCTCTACCGAAAATCACGAAATCCGGACACGCTGCGAACCCGGTTTATACGATTCGCTCGAGTCGAAAACGTTTTTGCTCGCCTCTCGAAACTTTTATCAACTGATCCGTTCGGAAGGTGTTGCTCGGTACAGAACGTCCTTCCCGTTCTCTTTACTTTATACACACAGTTCGCTGTCGTATCGTGTATATACATATATATATATATAATTTTGAAACGCTGTAAGCTACGAACGTGATCCAACGCGACGCTGGAACAGTCAGAGCTTCGATACATTTTACCCCGAATACACGTAATACACGTGTATGGGACGTTCCAGAAGGAGTCGATACGTTCGCGCCACTCATTCTCTAGAATCGTGTCGCCATTTTTTATTTACGTACTACCGTAGTCTCGAGAGATATAAAGATTTTTAAAAAATTCCTTTCGTTCAATCCTCGTCGAATAATAATTTTTCGCAAAAAAAGTGTCTAGGGTGGAAAATATTCGATGGAATTAAAAAAACTTTCGACTTTCTCAGGGATTCGTCCATTTGGCGTAGAATATCTCGCACAGCTTCGAAAGGCGGACCGACGCGCGTTACATATTTTTCGCGAAAAGCAAACTCGCTTTCTCCGTACGTCCGGTGGAGAAATGATGGATTCGTCGAATGGACATCGAATACGTTGCCGAGCGAAACCATAGAGACGCGGGGACCACCCTTTTTCATGATTTCACAATTCGACGGCTCTGACGAGTTCCGTTGCATAGGATATCGCTGATACGAACCAAGTCCGCGATATCGAGCTCGATCGAAACATTTTCCGATATATTTTTCCTTCTTTTTTTTTTCTTTTTTTTACCGAGCACCAACCCTGGTGAATTTTAAGAATAATGGGAGAATGCGAGGTAAAGATTTATTTCACACGACGAGTTTGTCCATTCGTGCCGGGGACCGAGATGATCGAACTGTTATTAATAATTATTTATATACGAGTACGGGAGGGATGAAACGTCGTCGTGCACATTTCAACCCCTTTCACCGATCAATAATTTTTCACGATGGATATTCACGAACAAAAACTATTCGGTGAGTATCGATGTAGATTTCGTCGTGATTTGTTTTTTATCACTTGAGAAACGAACCGCATCCCGGATAATATTTGTCCCGATTTTGGTACGAAGCCAACTTTTATACGATTCTATTTGCCTTCCGATGTTTTCATCCCTCACTGTTCTTGCTCATCTGACTGAATATTACCGCGTCGCGTGACGGATATTCCGAGGTTGGTCGTGAATATAGAGCGCGGGCTATAAACAGAAAAATAATAAAATGATCATGAAGCGATTTTGGAATATAAACGAAGTGTAGGAAGTCCCGTCGTTTTATCAACTTCTATGCCCTTTGAACCGACGTAACATTAACTCGAATCGCGTATATAAAAATTTCAACAATTTAAAAAAATTTAGTTATCTTTCAATTTTTCTATAATTTTCAAATATTTATTTATATTGAAATATAAATAACTATCGGCTGCGATATTTTTAAATTGTTGTTCTCGTGCAGAACGAAGCCAAAGTTATAACTATTTCCATTTCACTATTTCCAATATAACGGAGATTTAACAAGATTCGTCGAGACTCAAAGTCCTTCCGGCATGTCTACTTGCGTCGCTGCAGTCACGTTTTCTTTTTCTTTTGTTCTTCCCACCACTACCCTATCGTATTTTGTCTCGAGGGCTCAATATCGTGGTCTTCATGTTTCGAGCTTTCACACGACGAAGCCACGAGACTATTTTCGTCTCGTTTCAATCCCATTATTTGCTATACCTTGTAACTCACATTATACGTGGAAGCCCACGAGCGAATAAGGGCTCGCGTGAATTTTCAACCCCCTAGTCCAATACAATATTCTCCTCGAGTCTCTTATTTTCCATTCTCACTCACCATTTCTTATTGTCCCTCGTCCTAGCAAGTCTCTCTCGTACTTTCTATTTACCACGTGCAAGCAGAAAAACAAATATAGCGATAACGGTGCAAAAAAAGAAAGGAGAGAAGCAATCACAGGCGCCTCCTGTCGGCGACTTTCTCTACTAAATCTCATTTTCTCAGATTTACATTAAATTTCGATGAGAATCGAAAGAAATTCGCACGAAAATTCGTTTCGTTCGTAGCCTACGTTCCAATAAAGTCGAATCACTATTCACGCGATATTTCGCCGCTAGGGGGCGCCGAGTCTCGATTCCTTCTTCGCAACGTATACTCGCTTCTTATTGTTTCACCTAACCACAAATCTTCCTCGTACCATTTTTCCAGCTGTCACGTGTACGCAGGAAAAAAAAAACTCGTAGCGATAAGGGTGCGAAATAAGAGGGTGCGGTGGCGCCCCCTGGCGGTGATTCTTCGTACGAGAATTTTATTTTCTTCGATCGATGTTAAGATAAGGATAGGAATGCGGAAAAAAATTCACACAAAAGCTCGTACCGTACCTACGCGACTTCCCGATAATGCCAAATCCCTATTGACGCGAAGTTCTCCCGGTGATGGGGGCTGAGTCACACTTTCTCCCGCGAATATATATCGTCTATGCATCGAAGGTACAATAAAAGTAAACCTGCATAGAAATTTCGTTCTATCACGGTCTCACCTTAAATCGATTCTGATCCCTTAAGACCGCTTTGTACAGGGGGTAGGTGGCTAAAGGCGCGAGGGAAGGTGGAGGTGACACGACGATGGGTTTGGAGGAGGCTGCTTTCACCCTCTCAAATTACAATTGTCCCGATAATTTCGCAATTCCAAGTCCCAAGAGAGTGTGAGAGTGCAAAAAAAAAAAAAGAAAAAAAACAGGGAGAACGCTTTCTTTTTCTCTTCTCGCGTCTACGACTCGGGGGGGGTGAAAATTCCACGAGCCCGGGTGAATGGGAGATCGGGTGAGACGAAAGTGCCAGGAAAGGGAGGGACGAGGTTAATGCAGGCTCAGGTCGCGAGGAAGGATAAAGAAGAAAAAAAACGCTTCGAGGAGAAAAAGAGTCTGCGAAGGGCTCTGCGTAAACGATATCAACTTTGCAAATTTGAACGCCATTCACCTCATCCCCACCTCGGTACAGCCATCTACGTTCTCGTGAATCTTTAGTCGCGCTATTTTTTTTCCTCTTCCTCTCGCTTCTTTCTTTTCATCTCATTATTTCCATTAAATTTTATTTTATCATTGCATTTTTTTTATATCGAAATGTAAGAGTGGGGGGCAAATTATCGAGGGTTTTCTTTTTTAGAAAATATCCGTCGAAAACGAGAAAGGCCGAAGTGGTCAAGCCGTAACATCGATGGTAATAAATGTAAATATACACTTTTCATCCCTACATGGCAAGACCTTATTTTTCCGCTGGTATCAGGGTCCACTTTGATACGCGACGTGTTTATTTAGGCTCTTGGGAGGGCAAACAGATCGAAAGAGACGGAAACCGAGGCAGAGTCAACAAATAGTCGACCGTGTACATATGCTGAGATGGCACAGCAAAACGGTTTACTATGCATGAGCCTTTTGCAGCGCTAATGTGGGTCGGAGAAACCGTTGGCATGCCGTAAGCAAAATATAGAACGAACGAAACGACGGTTATCTTTCTCGGGCATGAAATATTTATGGTAATATTTCTTAATCACGTGACATTTGGGAGATTACACGTTATTGTCGTTATTATTATTATTATTTTCAATCGGAAATATCGTAAGTCGCCAAGCTGCTGCGAGCGAACGAATACGATTAAAATGTTTTCCAATATTTCGTACAACGGAGCGAAATACGGATGATGCGATTATTCCTAATTGCGCGATCGGTGATTTCAAGCCGGTTCGCGATTAAAAGAGCTATTCGTGGTTGCGATTAAATTGGATCTCGTATCGCCCCGATGATTCGATTTCTTGCTCGCGGCTATTAAAATTTGTTACGACAGGATTTCGCTTTTGCGACGAGTATCAACGAATTTTCTTCATCCTTCGTCACGACCGTGGTTATACTTGGATTTATATGGCGTGATTAATCGAACGATAATTCGATAATACGCTCGAGCTTTGTATTTTGAAAGATTCTCGAGGGAGAAAATTCGTTTTTGTCCCGGGGTTTTATTTATAACGTTTTCATTAAATCGCCCGAATTTTGTTCGAGCTCGAGGGAAGAATATTAAGAATTTAATACATTCGAAATATCCTCGAATCCTCCGGGTAACGAATTATTGTTTATGTTGTTAGAGAACGACGGAAAATCTTCATTGACGAAATAACGACTCGAGGATTTCGTATGAAAATAAAAAGATTAAAATTCATCATCGAGAAACGTGAAATAGCCGAGCTGCTTTATTAATTAAGATAAGTGGTGCGTGCATTCGGTACTGCATCTCGTAACTTTTGACCCCAATCTGCACAGGGGTTGCGCGGTTGCCACGCTTCTCCGCCGCCAGCTTTTGGCGTGCTGACTGTGCCTGTTACTGTATTCCACCTTTCTCGAATGCTTTTTTTTCTTTTTTTTTCATTTCTTCTTCTCTTCATTCCTTTCTTTCCCTCGTTTTATTTACCACCAAGCGACGTGGCTTTTTTAACGGGTGGAATACATTTTTCGGGAATATACAACGCTTTATCATAAAAAAGTGTGTACAACGAGGTAGATGCGCGCAACCGTTGCTACGCTGACCAAATCTGATGACCACGTAGCAGTCTGGTCAGCGTTACATCCTTGTACTGCGTATCGTCGAAAAAAAAATACAGAAAAAAAGGAAACTGCTGATATAAATAAAAAACATAACAAAAATGAAGCCAGAATGAAAAATTGTTCGTTTCGATGAATAAAAAAATATTCGTTCTTCGAATTGTGCGGTAATCACCGAGCGGAATCCGTAGTAATACCTACTCGTGAATTTTTATTAAAAACTTCATACGTCTCCGCCCTGCCAATCCCAACGAACATCGTTGAAACGAATAAACGTAATTATTTTTTTTTTTGCAAAGCTTTATTTTTATCACAAATTTAGCCGACTTCAAATAGTGCGTCCCGATGACATTTCTTTCTACGTAGAATTTCGAAATTTGTATTAAAAAATTTGATTAATAGTTGAAAATATTTTAATAATTTTTATTCAACGATCGATAAATAACGCTACGATAATTCGAAGTAAAATTGTGTATATGAATTTGTCAAGAGGCTCGTCGAGATCCGAGCGCATGGATTGTAAATTATGAGAGAACGAAGGAACGAGATGACAATTTGACGACCGAGTGAAAAGTTCGAGCTTCTTTTCCATCTGGGGTAAAAACGGTAGCGGGCGAGTACTGTATTTTTTTCAATCGTTCGTACGACTGCTTCTTCCTTCTTTCGTTCTGGTGTGAAAGATCGATAAAATCTTAACGATGCTTAATTGATTGGAAAAAGAAAGTATTCGAGCTCGAAACTTACGCTGTATTCGCGCCAAGACGCTTTTGCGCCCCTAATATATATATATATATATATATATATATATATATATATATATATAGAGAGAGAGAGGGGTGAATACGTTTCGTACCGTTTCCGGTCGCTGCTATACACTGCGGTACTTTCAACGCTATACGCTTTTCTTCGCCCTTCAACGCGTCGTAATGTATCGAGGGTGAAGTGGCGAAGTGGAAGTAATGGTGATTGATAATGTACGTGGGCTATTGAGAAGTATCGAGCCGAAATAAAACGGGATAAGCAATGTATATTGAATCTTTAATATATATACCTATACAAGAACACACGCATATACACATAGCTATGCCCATAAATAATAAATTGAAAGGCTAAAAGCGGAGGGTGCGATTTATCATCCCTTCTTGAATATCGTATCTCTTCAAAATAATGTTATCAGGCTAAAAATTTACTTTCGATAATATTCATATTTCAATAATGCTCCTCTGATCGTTCATAATTCCTCCGGTCGCTTCTCATCCCTTCGATGAAAATAAAATTCGAAAACCACTTTTTAATTAAGAAAAATTTATTTTTTACCTTTTCGACAATTTTTTTTCAAAAAAATTATTTTTTTAAAAAGCCCGTTTTAATTCTCATTGATCGAACGCTCGGATGAACGTTTCATCGAGGTTTTATCAAAGGTTTCTTTCTTTTTCATGGGAGAAGATCGATCGCAGTACGAGGGGATGCAATATCGCTTTGTGGAAGGGTTGTTGCTCTTTATGAATTATATCTCGAGAGGGCCATCCTGGTAAATTGCTTTCTCCGGTTCTCGTTGAGCCGGCCTCTCTTTACCTCCCCCGCGACGCTGATCGCTCGACCATATATATATATATATATACGCGTGTCTCTATTTTACGAGATATTCGTTCGGTTTTTCCTCGCGGCGATCGAAATACTCCGGTACAATCCAATGGGCAACGCAGAAGTACAAACCGTGAGATACAATCGACTTATTTCGGTCGACGATTTGTTTCGTTTCGTGGCCAGCGGCAAAGATGTGATACGAGAGAGAAGTTTGCGCGGGGTAGTTTTAAGAGAGAAAAAGCGAGAGAGGGTGGGACAGGTGGGACACAAGGGGTGGGCCGAGCGCCATGCTGTCTAGGCGATTGGAATCGATTCGACGAAACGAATTATCCGCGAAACGAGCTGACTGCACGAGAACCACGCGATATAGTTCACGATCACTGTCTTCCCTCGCATCCGATTTCATCCCTTCGTTCTTCGCCAAACGTCGTTCTTATTACTTTCTCGGACTGAAAGCTTTTTTTATTTTGACGAATGAATTTGTCTTTGTAGTTACAAAACCGACGTCCGGAATATCGAGAATTGGGTTTTGAGAAAATTGTATGTCGAAGGGGTGGAGAAATGTAGGTTTATCTGTAAATATTCAAATGAGCTTTTTCTATATATATATATATATATATATATATATGAATAATAAGAAAAATTGTATAAAAATTCAATAAAAATTCCATGAAAATTCTTAAAAAGTGATATAAAAATGATAAACTATACATAAGGGTGTATTTTATGCATACATGAAATATATATGTATGAGGCATTTCAGGCGAGATCGACAGGGTGCTCACCCTGCGACAATCTGCGTATAAAATCTTTCGTTTACTGCCGTAAATCTTGCGGGGTCGTAAAACGCGAGCGTCTCATAAAACAGCGATAGCGTACACGGTCAACCGGATCGTCGTAAATGCCTATTTATTTTATTTTTTTCTTCCATTTTCCCGATAACGTTCGATATCGAGCAATGCAAATTTTTTTTCACCCATACTTTGATAAATTACCAATGTAAATTACTAAAAAAAAAGATACGTTTTCACAGCCGACGTCACAAGCGTGCCAGAAACCTGTCCGTGGAGAAGTAAAAGAAGACTGACACTAATTTAACCAGAGAGAGAAAGAGAGAGAGAGAGAGAGAGAGAGAGAAAAGAAAGAGAGAACTACGCCATTTCTCCCCGGCGTTGCTGGACCACAGTAGAAGTTCATTAAACTTCAAAGCGTACGCTGGAACGGTGGAAAGCACGTCGGAGAATTAAATGCTGCTGTGGGAATCGCCTCGGTCTCACTGTGTGCCTTGTCGCACACGCGAGAAAGAAAAAGAGAGAAAATAAGGCACGGTTAATATACACGAGGAAATTGCGAATAAAATAACATCTAGAATCATTCGCTTCGTAAAATTAATGAAATACTCGACCGAACAATTTCCACCCCTAAAGACATTTCCTTTTTTTCATTAATGAACAGCAGGAAACCAAATTTCTACCCCTCGATGAACATTCTTTTTCATCCCTTAGGATCTGACCCCGTCGCGTTATCACTCGGAGGGAAGACAAACCGCCGATGAAATGCGAGTTTTTTAATTGCTCTCTCGTTTCTCTCGTCACGAAGTAGACGACGTCAGTCGCCTTTGATCGTAGTTCTGGACACCATACTTGTATAGCCTCGACTATATGTCATATATATATACAAGCTTAAGTTCTCTGTAACATAAACGCACCCTGTTTGTACATGTAACGCATAAATGCGAAGCTCATTCTCACCTCTGGCGTTAATTACTGGTCGTGGAATAATTATGAACGAGAGAAGACTCCCTGATGACTGGTTTTATTTGCATGGCAATTCTCTCGATTTTCTTACACCCCTTCGAAGCCTCTTTCGAAAATTCTTCGAGATGAAAATTCGTGAGACAAATAATTGACGCGATGTTGTCGCTATAATTCTGACGAATTGCCGAAAAATATAGCTCGTGGAAACTTTCGCAAGATCGATCAACACTCGTGGTTTAAGAAACAACCCTCTCTTTAGCAACGGTTCAAGGGCGCGAGATAAGACTCGAGAAAGGATCAGAGACTGTCACGACGTTGAGGACGCGCAACGAGAACGTAGAAACAATCCCCGGTAAAGTATCTTCGCCAAAGTCTTTCGCGGGCTATCACGTATCACAAGAATCCTTGAGAAAGGATAATACGAAACTCACCCTTAGTTTCGGTTACTTCGTATCCTCAGATCGTGTAAAATTTGGATCAAAACATCAAGGACGTAATCCGAGGATTTTCTCGCGAACATTCGGTGATACGTGTGTTGACTCAGAGTTCAGTTTCTTTTTTATGTCGAGATCCTATTCTTCACCCCCGGGGTGGAAAAGTTGTTGGAAAAGAGGAGAGCACGTATTTATACACGTTCGACAAACGTTCGATTGCATCGGTGAGAAAGTTCGTTACAACGAAGAGAATCGTCGAACCTCGCGAAAGGGTTGATTTGGATAGACAGGGTGTAGGGGTGGTTTTCGTGTAACTTCATTATAAGACTCTCGGATTCTTTGTCCATATGCCATCGCGTTTGTTCTAACTCGAGACTAGCACCGAAGTATTAGAGGTGGTCGAAAGCTTCTCGAATCGCGTGCCTCTCGTGCATTATTCCAGCTCCCGGGGGTTTGTTTTATTCGTGAGTCATTTCCATTTGCTACATGTGATCGTTTCGGTATCGAGCGTAGAGTGCTAGAAGCAAGCATTATTCTGTCTCTACTTATCGTGTAGGCTCCATTTTCTTCGATCACTCTCGCTCATCCCCCCAACCCCGATTGTTCTATCCTTCCTTCTTTGGTCTTCAAAGAGTATCACTGTATGGGTATCGAATCTGAAACTCGTATTGTATTCGTTCGTAATGCCAAATCGTCCTTGATATTATCGTATAATATGTCTAATGGTTCTGTGTGGATAGGTAATCACGAATACGATTTCCTAGCGGAGAGGATAGAGGTGAAATAGGGGTTGGTCGTGTAGGAATGGCATGTCTTATGCTACTTCGACTAAATGAATATTGTCGAGTCGTCAGTAAGGTCTTGTTTATCAACTTCATTTTATTTAATTATAAATAATATATACGTTGAAGATATTTTCAAACGTGTGATAGTAATTAAAATTCGATCAATTAGAAACCGATAATTCATTTATACAACGTGCGATCTGAACATATATGTTCCATGTACATAGTCTGGAATATAATGATCGTGACTTTCAAGTTTACCTTATTCTATAAACAACATTTTTAACAACAAATTTAATTTATCTATTTCCACGATTTTTTTCATTTTTCGATATATAGTTGACAATTTTTAATTGTTTAATTTTCAAGTACGTCCCTTCAAATTTTAATCGTTTAATCTCGATATACATTGCTTAAAATTATAGTTAAAATTTTTGTTTAGCAACTTTAAATTTTATAAATTAAAAACACCATCTTTGTCGTTTTCATTAAATATTTTATGACGATTTTTCCATGAATAATACGTAATCCTTCATCGAGTAAGAAATCGGACGCTCGCCAAGTCCAACTTTTTTTCAACGTAGAACTCGGTCGAATTCGCTTCTCAAGAGCCCAAAATGTCATCCAAATGTGATTACTGCACAATCTCCTTCACGAGCAAATACAAGAAGAACTTCATACATAATCTCAACTTAGCGAGTGGAGCTAACTCGTGGAAAGTTACATCGGGGAAAAGTTGGTCCGGTTATATACGGCTTTCGTGTCTGGCCGTCATACACGTCGGTATTGCTTCGTTGATTATTAGTTTCGCTGACGTTGAATGGTGGTCTATTAGGGCTTAGGCCATAACCACGGGAGGGGTTGCATCGTTCAACTCGAAGATTGATCCACGTCCGAAGAACGAAGTCTGTCGAGGTACAAACGTGGCAAAGTTTCTTCTCGCTCGCACCGAATCGAAAAGGGTTTCATCGATTTCGTGCTTCGTTCGAGTGTTATACGTTGTAAGTTTGTTACGACGTAGTCACAGTCAACCTAAATTATGGATTTGATTAAAATTCATTAGGCAAGTTCCGCGTGCTCGATTAATGAGAATCTATTCTCCGCTGAGTGAAACTTCTGTTTCGACGAGCCGATAATCACTAACGCGACGACTCGCATCTTCCTTCTCATGACCTAATTTCCCAGTGGACGATAAGACTAATTTCTTGTAAATTTTCAATGAAATCACGGAATTAGCGTAGTCACGAGAGAAATAATAATATATAGAATTTAAAGTAGACAACTGGATCGGTAGTCGCTAAGATCGATCGCATGAGAATATCTAGCGTCGGAAATAATTTCAGCATTGGGACAAAATCGAACGGACGTTTTCAACTATCGCGCGCTAAAATGAATTTCTTACTAAGGAAATGTTTGATGAAGCCCGAAGATGCCTCTAGATTGTGAAAAACAGTACAGACGCCAAATTGTAACGAAATCGAGGCAAAAATAGTAAATCGGATAAAATGAATCTGACAGATTGGCCACAAAGTAACTGCGTTTTTTCTATATAGATAGACGTACGTTATCGTGTATTAGAAACGCAATTAATTTTTGGCCAATACGATTCATCACAAAAACCACCCCATCTGTGCAAAAACCGGAGTAATTTCACTAATCTTTTTACGTCCAACCAGCAGACGAAAGTCACCGCGATCTATATTGAGAATTTCAGACAACAGTGGTGAAAGTACGTACAGATGTGCCAAAAAAACATTCACGTTCGTTCGTGACTTTTATTTCTATCTCGAAAAAAATCTCAACGGATTAATGTTTCGAGAATGATATTTTAAATATATCTCGAACGCAGACAGAATTTACAAAAACGGATGAAGCTATATCCACCCCTAATGAATCGATAGCCCGTCTGTGGTTCGCGTTTCTATTTTTGCGATTGTCATCGATTCTCGTATTATCTCTAACTTCGTAGGTCAATACGTTTAATCCGGTGTTCGTCTCTCGTTCTTTTGAACGACGAGAATTTGCGAAGGGTGTCAAAGGGGTGAGCGAAGAGCCCTCGTCGTCATCGTAAGCTGTTCCACGTGGCAGCCGGAGAAAAAGTTCGAGCTTTCGAGGGGTAGGGGATGAGATCCGAGAGGTTTGAAAAATATCCTTCGCCTGAATTCGAACGAGACTCGACGTAGCACGAGAACCGCTGTTGCACTTTCACGCTATTTCACATTTTTTTCGCGCACGTTCTCTTTCGTTACTTTGGCCGCTGTCTCGTCTCATCCCTTCTCCCCCACGTTTGGTTTTGTCAGCATCGGGAGAACGATGGAACGAGCGAGCCAGGTCGAGTACCTCGTACGAGTTGCCCCCTCCTCCCCCCAAAAAACGTCCAAAATGACACCAAAACGGTCGAGGAACGAGCGAGAACAGTACACCCGCCACGATTTTCATGCATATTCATTGCAGTCCGTAAAGAGTAATTACGAAAACCTCTGCTCTAAAAATCGCTGAGCTCGTCCCGTTCTTTTTTTCTCTCTCTTTCGTTTTTCACCCTCTCTCGCACACTTTCTCTCGCTTCTCATTCTCATCCTGGATTTCTTTTTCATCTCGACTTATCGTCTCTCGCACCTTTCAACCCCTCGCACGATTAAACGCTTTCAATTTCCTCTCTCGACTATTACATAATGTTTATCATCCTTTGTGAAATTTTTACGAAAAACAAAAATTACACTCGCTTTGCATAATTATTTCCTTCGTGCGTTATTATTTCCGTAACGTCGTTTCTTTTATGCTTTTTATCCCTTTGAAAATACAGTTCGTGTATATAATTATGATTTTGTTTTCTGTATCCATATTTTCCTAGGGGATGAAGAACGGGGGATGCAAAAAAAATGTAATTGAAATTTTTTCATTGGTCGTGTGGGGAATGTGTGTCGAGGACGTACCTAAATAACGCGGAATTCCGACGTAGGAGTTGTTGCGCGAAAATTTTCACAAAACTTCGTTGCAGTGTACGGAATTATGAATAACGATTATAGTCGTAGTTGTCGAAAAACCAACGATGTCAGTGTTCTGAGTCGACGTTTACCGAGTAGAAGAAAAAAAAACGAGGCAACGAAACAAGCAAGGACAATGTTTCTACGTTACACGGGGATGAAAGTACGAGAAACACTCTCTCTCTCTCTCTCTCTCTTACAGTTGCGTTGTCGTGAGCTCAAGAGCCCGTGTCTCGTTGTTCCTGAGCTTGCGGAGAGACTTCGAACGAATCGCAACAAGTTGCCCTGCCAACCCCCGGAATAACGACGAGGTCGTTCGAGGGTGTCGTTGTGCGAATACCGTTGCCTCCTGGTTAAGGCGTCTCGTGATGCGTCAAGGACTCGTGTTCGAGGATCGTGCGACGGTAGGTCGTGACACGAAGATCTTAAGGAGTAATTATTCGACTCGAATTGGTGAATGGGAAACAGGCTGTTGCGAATAAATACCGAAAAGTTCATCGGAAGAGCGAACGAGACGTTTCTCCGGCTTTCTACCCGGAATGGAACGGACCCAGGGTGTTCGATCAGTTTTCGAAACACAAGTTTCAAGGGGCTTAACGACGAACTTTTGCTAATTGCGCGAGTGTTCAACGCTCACGTTTACGTTTGGAGCTTTTAACAGCGTTCGATTTCGGAAATTATGTTACCGATGCCAATTTGGGAAACACGACGTTCTATAACGAGAAAATATTCACGTGTCAATTACACGCAAATGATTCTTCGTAAAATATGCGTTTAATTAAAATCCAATCCTTCGATGTTGACAATTTTTGATCGACTCTTTCCGGAATTAACAAATATTTTGTATTTATACGTGAAGATTTTTTTTATTAAATTAAAACGAGTTTAATTGAATTACACCATTCGTTATTGCGAATCTGCTGGATGGATGGTTTATTTATTTAATGAGAGAATATCACGTTTCGATGTTACGTGGATATTTCATCACAGACAATTAAACAAATATCAAAATTAACGTTCTTAATTAACAATCCATCCCGTATCGGAGTAACTGGCAAAAAGAGGTTTAAAACGAGTATCTAATGATTCTTCGAAGGATAATTCTCGATAATATCTACCGAAAGATATCAAATCTAAAAAAAAAATAAGTCGATCATATATTTTCCCCGCTTCGATATCAAACTTCGCTCGTACTTTCGTATTTTTCAAACCAACAAAATTTTACGATTTCAAATACATTGAAATCCATGACTAAATCTAAAATTGATCGCGTTAGTATACTTCTCGTTCTTCCTATACAGGAAATGTCGAGGGAAATAAAAGATGAACAGAACACAAAAATTATTCTACGTACGAAAGAGTTCTTCATTGTCGTAGAAGCCTCTCGTCGGGATTATGGTTGGACTCTGCGCTAGCCGGAAGAGACAAAGCCTCTTTTAAAATGCATGGTGCCACTCGAGGCAACCTTTCCGCCGGTAGAGACCATGAGAATAGCGGTACAAGCAACGGAAGCATGTACCAGGGAGGAAGGGTGGTGGGAGAGGGTGTAGAAAGGATCTCGTTGGGTAGGTCGGAGAGCCGAAAGGGTAAAAGGGGGAAGGTTGAGTTTGTACCAGCGCCTTCACGTACACGCTCGACTGACCACCCCGAGCAGAAGTAATCCCCAGGATCGAGCGGCAGTTGCGTGCTTGGAAATTGTAATCATGTCGTCGTCGTCGTCGTCGTCGTCGTCGTCGTCGGCGTCGTCGTCGTCGTCTTTCGTCCGTTCCGGTGTTCGACGCAAGGTGCAGTATACCGTTACTACGTATAAGGGTGGTTCTCGCACCATTTTCGAGCATGTGGTACAGACATCCGGTACGAGACCGTTGACAAACTACCCTGGTCACGTGACAGCTCGACTCGGGCGTCATCTCGAGTGCCATCAATCACGAAATTATTACGTCTCGCGTTAAAAACCTGTTGGTATCGTCGATGAAACATCTTTCATGAAAATCTTTGGTGAAAGAAGAAAAGATTCATCCTTGCTTCGAAAATAAACCAGGGCTGGAGTCAGGGATCGAGGTGCAATATGGAAAAGATAAAAACTAACGGGTGAGTGAAAACAAAGATGAAAGAGAGATTTAATTGTCCCGAGTTTCGGGGGTTGAAAGGAAAATGGGTAAAAGAGGGTAGTGGTGGGAGAAGTTTAGAGAATGGAAACAGGGAAAATCGTCTATCGGTGATAAAAAAGTGGATTTGGTCTTTTCGCGTACTTCCATGGAAAAGAGAGAAAGAGAAAGAGAGAGAGAGAGAAAGAGAGGAACACACCGCGGAACACGGTTCCTCGGAGGGTCTCCGGGGGGATGTTCTAGCTGGCTACATGTGCCGCTGGTTCGCCAGACTGTTGGAGGTGAAGCCGAGAAGAAGTAGTGTCTACAAGACAAGGGTGAGAACACAAGGGACGAGAGAAAAGAGAGAACAGAGAAAAAAAAATGAAACTCAAGGGAGACGGAGGAAAGAGTTTAAGGCTGAGTAAGAGGTTCATTCCCTTTTTCTTTTCAACCAGAAAGTAAGTGTGTGCCCTGAGCGTCTGAGAACCCACCCTCCCTACAGCGATCCCCGCTAGCTATACGTGGCATTCCTTTCTCACTGGCAATTCTCCATCCCTGCTTGCTCAGTTCTTCACCGCTTCCCCTCGTGTGCATCTTTCCATCTACCACTTTCACCCCTTATTATTCCTCATACTCTACATCCCCCGTTTCCCCATTTTTTCAGAAGCTTCATATTCCTCTGAGAAGACGCTACCCCACTTTCTCTCTTTCGAACCTTTGCTCCCCCCTCCCTCTTCACCGATCAAACTCTTTAGCCGGCCTATTACGTAACCCACCACCCTCGTCATTTTCAACCCCGCTCCGCGTAGCTTTCAAACTCCACCGACTCTTACCTCATTTTACCTCTGTCTCGTTTTACCCCCGAAGCCCGCGTGCAATCCGCACAACGGGGTAAAAGCGACGGAAATGAACGTCGCTAGGTACGAAAAACAGGTGGATGAAAAGGGTGGTTGCCCATAGGTTTTTACGGGGGGTTGTAAAAGGTAACGGTGAAGTGAACGAGACCGAGGTAAAATGCCGTAACGACTCCATTGTCGCAAGTTCATGCAACCCCCCTATGTATTAAGTATGAAATGAATGTGAGACACATGTAAAGGAGTAAGGGTTGAAAAGGGGTTGGAAAAGGGTTCTGCGTTCGGTGGTAAAATTCCGTTCTCGCTGAAAACGCCATTGGCTTGCGAACGTCGTGGCAATGTCGGCTGTACGGGGGTTGGCGAGAAAATATGCGAGGTATAACCTGTCGACTGGGGGGAGGGGGTGAAACTCGCTGTTCCACCACCGACACAAAGATGTAACTATCGTCTCTCTGTTGTAGTCGTAGTGTTCCCATACATAGAGAGACACAAGGAGAGACCTTCACAGTTCTTCACTGGTAGGAAGGGCTGCGATGAACATCAGGGTGAATACTCGGGGGTTGCCGAGGGTATCCGGGTCGACGGGATGATACGCTCGCACCCGGGTCAGGTTAGCCACATTTATGGTAATGTATGAATAACGGTTATCGTTCGCGAGTGTACGAGCGACATAGGTCGATGGGGGTTGCGCGCGGGACGAGCCCTCGGACTTACAAAAGGAATGAAAAAAAAGAAAAAAAGATATATATATATATATATATATATATATAAAACAACGACAAAAAAAGAAGTAAACGTTTCGATGTTATACGCGGGGGTAGCTCTGTATATCTATGTTTATGTCGCTACCGTGGACGATAACGGCCGAGGGATGAAAGGGGATGCTCGCTTTTCTCGATTATTCGTGTCAAATGAAGAGCGCTCGAGGGTACGGGGAGGAAGAGGGGGGGGGGGAGTGGGTCGTGAGCGTGGGTATTAAAATGCCACCACTTTATAGCCCGGTCCGTATATATTACTGACCGAAGACAGGAACGGGCCGGAAGGGTGGAGACGACGTTAATGAACAGATTTAAATACAAAGGGCGAAATGAAATGACGACCCTTAGCTACGAAAGGATTTACTTCGATTTGATTTATATTCACGGTCGACGGAGACAAGCGGGAAATTGGAAAGCCTCGAGTACGTTGCGAGGGTATCGTTGGGACTGATCGTGAGATATTTCAACGACGAATCCATTCACGAAATTTATATTTGTTTGTTAATATTGTTAATTAACGCTATTAATTTTTTTTTCGTTATATTTTCTGTTAATGATTTATATATATTCAGCTTTTAAATGTTTTTTACGATCCGAGAGAAGCGAAAAAGATGCAAACGCAGTGTCGATAGCGAACGAGTTGGAGACAGGCAGAGAAGGAGGATTGGGAGTGGGGGAGGGGTTGTAAAAATGAACGGTGCACGGGGGTGGAGATAGTTCGCGTACCATGGAAAATGTACTTCTCTCTTGGGACAACAAAAGAGCTCGCAAGAATCCCGAATGCGGTAGAATAAGGAAGAAAGGGAGAGACGCGGTAGAGAATACCGAGATAGAATTTCTTGTGGAAAACGTTGGGAGGGGTAGGGGGATGAAAATACATTGCTTTGTTATGTGCAAATAAACCATAGGTCCATGCACGAGAGACCGCGCTGCACGTTTCTAAAAACTTAAAAATGAATATTTCTTTTCACTTGATGTTTTTTTTTTGTTTTTTTTTTGTTTTTTTTCGTACATGCACGAATAAAATATGCGTCGAAATTCTCGAGTGTGGGCGAGAGTGGGTTATCTTTGGACGAGATACGATTTATATAGCACCCGGGTGCCACCCCGTCTCCCTTCTTTTACACCCTCTCTCACGTCCTCGACCGACGTTTTTATTCTTTCCTCGCTTTCTTGAATTATTTCTCACGCAAAAAAAACACCTTTCTCGATATTTCATCCCTTATTTCACGGATACGAAAAAATCGTTGGACAGACTCGCCGGTGTTCGAAATCAGAGTGCATTTTCGCGGATGGACAGTGCGGCCGCGATATACGATATAGGAAAAATATGGAGGAGTCGTTAGGGGTAAACACGTGTATACTCGGTCCAAGATCGCCAAGGAGCAGGAAGATCGTAAATTTGAAGGGACGATAGCGTGATCAGCGTGTAAAAGTTTATCGGCAATTTCGCTCGGTGAATCGTCGACTTAACGACCGCCAATTCAGTCCGACTACGTTCACTGGCTACATAGGTAACTCCCTCGTCCGTCTCGACTCTTGCTCCAACCATCTTATACACACAAAGGGTCGTTTTTTTATTATATATATTTCGTATTTATTCTTCCGTACGTAAATTATTTTTCATTATACTTATATATATATATATCTATACGAATTTATTTCTCGTATACAAACAGTTACGAATTCTCGACTCGCTGACGAGCCACATGAGCGAACCGCTGAAATTTTACCTCCTCCTCGAGGAAGTTGCCCGTAAGGGATGATGGCGTTGAAGCGAGACGAGGCAAACTTTATCCAACCGGAATTGAAAGACTGAAAAACAGTGGCTGGAAAACAGGCGTATAGAAGCCGCGAGGCAATGGTCCGAATCTACTTTTCTCCGGTAGATAACACAGCCGGTGTTGGTTGTGCGCACCAAGCCATATCGTGCATGGAAAGAAAACAGACGCTCGACGTAACGCTCGTAAGAAGATAGAGAAGGGCGCACGCGCAGCCTATGTACTTATCGTCCTGGTTGTGCGGGGATGGATAATATTTGTCCGTGTGTCAGAAACACGCGACCCGTTACACGGACGTTACGTTACAATTTACCACACCTTTACAAGAGGGAGAATTTCAACCCCGCATAACTAAATTGTTCTCGCGTGGTTATTTTCCACGAGAGACATACAGAGGTCATACACGAAGAAATGTTAATTCACGGTATGATGTGGTTGTTTTATGAAGCAAAACAGTCTGTAAAATTTACAAAACAAAAACAATTTTTTTTGTTTCTTCGTATTTTTCATAATTTATTTAATTTACAATATTAATTAGGTTTTTTTTTAAAGATATTTTCAAGATCATTGATCGAAATTTGAGAAATTAGTCGGCTGTTTAGCTTCGTTGAAGATGAAAGAAAAAATTGCAGATAAAAAGGAGGAATCTGGTGGTTGAGGGGGATGAAACAAAAAAATTTGTTCGAGCGGGAGCGAGGCAAAAAAAAGGCAAAGGATCGTGACGTAGGTGGCAAAGGTATTCCCCGAAGTGTTCTAGACTGTGTAGCCACCCCGCGATTCGACCACAGATCGTTCGACCACGTGTCACCTGAAGTGTTACTCTTTCTACCAACCCCGTTCGTTCGAACACGCGACTCGGCCCTATCTGTGGCGAGTCTCTCGCATTGATTTTGCGGTGGTTATATACTTTCCGACTATAAATTTCACACACGTTCCACGAATCCGATGTTATCCGACCGTTATTTCACTCGCGGAACTTTTCTTTCGTACTTGTTGTTGTTGTTGTTGTTATTTTTTCTCTTCTTTTCTTTTATTTCTTCGTTTTATTCTATTTCGTTATTATTGTTATTATATCTATATCGTTCGAGCACGCAACACGTTGAAATCGTGACTCTCATTCGCAAATAACGATAATATCCGAGGAATTGGAACGATCGAGTTGAAAGCGTCACGAATGTAATAACGGGAATATAACTGCGTGACTGAAAAATTCTTTGTCGACGACGAGAGCGATCGAGCCCGATGGATAAGGGCTTAAGGGAAAGACATACGTCATCGGTATTAATCCATCGAGGGTGATAAGCTCGAGTGTGTCATAAATATCGTCGCGTTAAGGTATAAGTTACAACCTATCGAGATTTCGAATCTTTGCCCGGTCGAGTTTTACATCCTTCGCGTTTCTCGCGTTTTTTACTTCACAACGTTACTTTACGACTCGTCGGCCTCGCGATATTGCGAACAAATATAAACGCGTACGTGCGACGATTCAATTTGGCAACGGGAGAAATCGATCGAAGCATGCTTTTGTTTCTTTTCTTTTTTCTTTTCTTTTCTTTGTTCCTTTATTCACGTACTTTGAAAAGTTTAATGAAGACGTTTGCAACACGCGGCTCTCGTTCTTCAAAACTTTCAAATTAAAACCTCCCTCCCATGCTCGACCTCGGTTTCTCTTTTAATGGTAAAATTATACATCGAATTTATAGCTAATCGAATAACGAAATGAAATGTATAATGTTGTTAAGATAGGTCGTAATGATTTTGCTTAAATTCGAATCGAGAAAAAAGATCGTCGATGGCGAAGGTCGAAGGTAGGTCAGCTTTTAGGGATGGAATGCAGACGTTATACGCGCCATCTCGATCACGTTGGCGGTATCTTTCTCGCTACAGTTCGTCCCGGATACCATCTCGCTCGTCTCCACTCGTTATTTCTCATTCCATTCTGTCGCTCGGGCTCTATCTTTTCCCGGCGACAAGCTTGGGGAAACGCTGATTCAACGACTCTCCGCCTCGTAACAAGATGCGTCCGGGGAATAAGTTTAATAGAAGATCCGAAAGAAAATAAAAGTCTTGGGCGCCGGACGGAGTCAGGGATTCTCTCGTCCTCGCCTTTTCTGGCGTGGCGACTTGGCGACTCTCTCATTGGCTCCGACCACAGACGTATCGTCTCTTTTTCCTGTCTCTCTCTCTCTCTCTCTCTCTCTCTCTCTCTTTCTCTCTCTGTCTCTCATCCTCGTCCCGCTTTCCCATTTTCCATTTCTTCTTACTCGTCCACGGTCCGGCTTCTACCAGTCGACTACTGGCTTCGTCTCTTCGTTCTCACACAAATATATAGAATATATATATATAGTACCGAGGCCTTTTCCTCTATCGCGAAAGCTTCCGTGCCGCGGCTTCGGCAAAGACCAACTTTTAATCCGGTTCTCCTCCGCGCTTCTCACGATGTTAACGACGGATCGTGAAACTCACGATCGTCCGGCGAGACGATTTTCCCTCTTCTTTTCTCGGATCTCTGGTTCAAACGACGTCTCGACTGTCTTAGCCACAAGATTGTGGCCCGAGGGGTAAGGGTAAAACTAACCCCCCCACCTCCTCTATCTCGTCCTTTCCCGAATGGCACCACGAGATCGAAGAAACGTTTCTACGAATTCGCTTTTCTTCGTAGCTTCGCGTATTCGGATTGATGGCGACGGGGATTAAAATGATGAAAACCCTCTTTTTAACGTTTTCACCATTCACTATTCGCGAGCTCGATAAAGATGACATCGTTGAACGAGTGACGTGGGAGGGGGAGATGGGCGGGCGGATAGAGTAAAGGGACCACTCTTTTAATCCCTCGAGTTTATCGATGAAAACGTCGCTGCGTTTATCGATTTATAGAAAATGCTAGAGTCCCGTCGTATATTTATTATAAAGGGAGTTTTAACGAGCTTGTGCCGAGCGTAAATGAAAAATATCGAAGTAATAACGACGCTCTATGGTAAAAACTTTATTAAAAAAAAAACAAAAAAAAAATCTAAAAATAAGGGATAAAAAAAGATGTTTCAGAATTTTTTCAAATTCGCTAATACAATCCTAAAATCCATACGAGATCCAGTGGTACAATAGTTATATACAGAGCTGCGAAGAGCCAGACAAAAGCCGCTTAACCGAGTGTACCACTACGTAACTCCGGCGGTGACAGAATTTCGACGACTCCTTTACAGACACGATCCATTTTTCATCGTCGTGCTTTTTGTCATAAAGTTGGAACGGATTCGAAGGATTAAGGTTCGTTCGACGATCTGTGGAAAATCTCGATAGAACGAGGATTTCAAACACTCGTGGTTTCCAAACTCTCCTGGTAGTAAAATTCTCCAAGAACAGGTCCAACAAGGGCGAGGGAGTCAACAGAGGGCCGAGGCTTACGTTCGCACCGAGCTCAAAGTATACGAGTCGTACCGAGCTTTCGCTATAGTTCCAAAATCTTTGAGTATATAAAGGCATATATATATAAATATATATATGCCTTTATAACGTTCGCACACCACCAACTGCGAGTAACTGTATCAACGTTTACTCGGGCAAATTCAAAGGAGCTTGAATTTCAGATGTTTGTCTTTCCGATATCCACAGTGCCTTTGTAACAGTCTAACCAGCGTAAGGCGTTCGATCACAGCTGTCATTTAACACTATATAGAACGTAGTATGTGTACCAAGGTTTAAAATAATTCCGTCTACGTGAGAATTATCCTCGTAAAAATAAAGTAAACAATTATTCTACTTTTAAAGAAATTTTGATAAATTGAAAAATTCCATCCTGATGAAATCTGAAAAAGGAATGAAAGGACGAATATCGATGATTCGTCGCATGGATGGTCAACTAGAAAATATCTTTGAGAATATTTCTTCCTCTCTACGATTTACGTATTCACGTATACGCAAATTATTATCTCATATAGACCGTAGTATTAGTGTATACCAAGGTCTAAAACAATTTCGTCTACGTGACAATTATCCTCGTAAAAACGAAATAAAAAATTATTCTACTTTTAAACAATTTTTAATAAATCGAAAAATTAATTAGACACTCGCTAAATAACGACTACCCTTAAATTTCGGTTGAACGATAGCCCCCAATGTTTAACGATCGTCCCATGTATTAACGTCGATTCGTAAACGCACCCTACCGTTTTATCAGAGCTCGTGCAACGACAGCTTTCACTATACAACTTCATCTCGCGTTACGTCGTTAAACACACTTGTTGGTTGAGGCAAGGACGAGGCAAAGTGAAGGGTATCAGGTGGGCCGAGACGAAATTCCAAATTACCGATTGGAAATTCCCTCGGCGACCGGGTCGATGAGTTTCGAGGAGAAGTGGGGAGGGGGGGGGAAGTTGTAACGGGTCTTCTGGCTTCGGTATGGCAGGATGAAAAGAGATGCACGAAGTATATGTGTGTGTCTGTGTGTCTGTGTGTACGTCGTATAGGGGTTGGCTCGTGCTTTAGGGAGTTAGGACTCGAAGGAACGAGAGAGAAGGAGAGAAGTAGCATCGCTATGGCAGGAGACGCAGTCAGTCTCCATCTCGGAAAACCAACCCCGGCGAACCCCTATTCGCTTTCCCGCAACTCTCTTTCTCTCTCTCTCTCTCTCTCTCGCTCGTCTCTCATACAATCGCAACTTTTGCAATAAATCCCCTGTCACTTGGAGTAACTGGCGCGATCGGGCTTTCGAGTCCTAGTGCCACACCAACCTCCACGTCTCGCACTCACTCACTCACTCTCAACCCCCTCCCCTCCCTGACGCCCTCTTTCTCTACTTTCCTCACTTTCTTCTTCTTCTTCTTCTTCTTCTTCTTCCTCCTCTTCTTCTTCTCCTTCTCCTCGTGATATATATCATTCACTCTCCCTCGGTCGTGGTCCAACGTCCAGGCTTCTATTTACTTTCTTGGCAGAGTGAACGCAACCACGGTAAACTACCCCTCGATAAAACAAAAGCAAAACCATCGTAACGTCTTGCCTTTATAACGATCATAAAATAATTACGTATGAATGTTTATTATGACAATTTCGGGATTTCGATCGTATGAAAAATAAGGGTGAAATCGAGCCTGAGTAAATTGCTCGCGGTTAGTTCGAAACCGATATAACCGGTCGAACGAACCCTTTGGACAATGAGAGCCTGAGTGCCATTACTATATAGTCGATGCGAGCACGTGTGTGCTGCATAGTTCTGAAACACGTATAACGCCTCGGGCAAGAAGTCTCTCGCTATCCTCCCTCCCTCTCTCTCTCTCTCTCTCTCTCTCACCCCTATCTAGTACTATCACCAACGAATTACGAATAGGTTAATGCAGCAGCATCGCCAATGGCAAGGTTTCCAATGCGATGCATTCGTGCTCTCTCGAGCACACACACAGCCCACGAAAGTACATATCGCTGTGTGAACGGTTGGTTCGAGCACAATGTACAACCACGAATACTCGTGTCTGATTTACGTGTATACGTATATGGGCCACTCGAGGCTGAAAATCGACCCTACCTCGATTTCCACCCCTTGGTATTTCGTTCTGTCGAAGCGTCGATTTGGCATGGAATTCCATATATATATATGCGTACATTGAAAATAGTGCTCACCCTCGTTACTCAAGAACCTAAATTTGCACTCGCATATACAAGTATTGGCAGATGGAACGCAAATGTACCTATAGTTGCTGAGATAGTTTAATAGATGTATATATATATATATATATATATATAGAAAGGTATTTAAACCTCATACACATACATTAGTCGAAATAATACGAGTACTTTCGATCCGGACCATTATTCTGCATCGAGAGTACGACCAACTTGCGTTGGTCAGCAGCATTCGTGTATGCGCCAAATGTACGTATCGGGACAATCAGTTACGTGTGCATTATACCCGAGTATGATCGAGCCTCGACTTTACGATTTAGCATCGTTTACAACGATTCTCCATCTCGCGATGTATCTCGACCATTTTCGATAATAAAAATCTCCACGACCCCATATGTCGATATTCACCAATTATTTTTGTCGTATTTCGTACATACATTGGTAGAAACGTTGATAGAAATAAACTCTTAATTACAAATGTAAAATTAAACGTCGAAAAAGATTGTAGACAGATGGAAGAAAAAAATGTTTCATCGGGGGATGGAAATTTCATTACGAATTGAATATTTGGATTTACGGGTAAATATCGTCCGCTTGTATTAGGCCATCGGGGAGTATACGCGTGACTTTTTGGTATTTAGTCTCACGAGGGAATAACGATGTTGCGCATAAAGCAAGAGATCCTCTCTCGTTCCCTCTCGACTTTCGACCCTTCCCGTAACGCCACCAACCCTCTCTCCACCACGAATACTCCATTGGCGGTCGACGGTGTGGGATTAATGGGCTTCGATTAACTGCACCGCGCAACAATCGGCCGGGGGTTTTAGCGCGGGTGGGGCGAACGGGGCTTCGAGGGGAGAGAACCGAGGAGTAGTCGGTTGAAGCTTGCACGATGGCCACTTTACTTCTGCTCCGTTGGCCGGCTGGACGACTCGCGCGCGGGATGGCCTGCAGGATGGCCTCTGGGACACGCTGTAACCAGCGACAGCTTGCCGGGGCGGAGAGGGTGGAGTGAGGGGGATGGAGAGCGGAGGGAGGAAAGCTCGCTGCGACGATCGAGCCAAAACGTTCCTTCGGCCGGGTATTGTTACGGTCTATATCGCCCCGAGGCTCATCTCGTTTCGATTGTACTACACGTAATGGTCGTCTAATCGACCGATCGAATCATTGACTCTTACCAATGACCTGGCTTTTCCGAATTGTCGCACTTGTTAGAATGAAAATAAATTTCTCATCGTTTTTGACGATTGGAACGATGTATGTCGTTCCAATGTTTTAATCGATAAGTTTCGTACGATATAGGGATTATTTTGATCGATTAATAATTTTAAACGTTATTGGGATATTAAGGGTAGGTTTGGAAAATTCGGAAAATTGATTTATATTTTATTTCTTTATCTTATAGTAGAATATGTCTAGAATATTGTGCCAAATTTTTTAATCAAGCGGAATGTAAGTGTTGAGGGTAGAGCCTTTAGAAATTCCTCAGGGAGGAACGAACGGCCAGGCGCAACGTGGCTTTAATCGCGTTTTTCTCGAAATACTATTTTTCAAGTCGGTGGACACGATTTCTCACAAACTAATGCATCGTGCTTATTGAAATTTTGCACACTTCTGCGAAAGAGCATTGTTCAATCACTAACTATACTTATCTTTTAACGGAAAATATTTGGTTTTTTAATTTCTGATAAAGCTATGACGAGTTATCGTGTTCGCCGCAAACACCCTTTTTTTAGGGGTCTCTGAAACCCAAGTCTCACTGGCTTACTTTCCAACATTTTTTTATGAAATTTGTTTAAAATACTGTTGAAATATTAGTCTTTGATGTTCTTAACATTTTGAATAAAATAATTAATATATAATATGAAAATAAACGGAGAAAATATGCTTTTTTTTGTATTGCTTCGAAACCCACCAAACTTCGTAGATGCAATTAATTTCGAGTTAATAATCTGTTAATTGTTGTTACGACGATATTTAATTGATATTAAATTCGAAATTGATAGACCGAAGTAATTGGTTTAAAGTGATATTATAATTAATTAAAACTTCAAAGAAGATCGATCAGAACCTTAAAGAAATAAGAAATTAAGTGTTTTTCTAGAGAATCAACGAAGACTCGAGGCAGGATATTTATCGACGAACATACGAGAAGAAACGCAAACGAGAAAAATCAAATAACCGTGCGACGAATAAAATCCTTCATAAAACGAAATAAACTTTTGACGATTATTCGTTAATTATTATCGATCGAGGAAAACAGGAGTTGCGACGTAACAATACGCGTCGAATGAAATATATCCCGATGAACGAATCGCGTCGAGTGTCAGTCGGCAAACCAGCCGCCTCGATCGATCTAGCTGTTTTTATTATTTACGTAAATATAAAACGAATCGGGTTCTCGAATTGATATAATAATCGTAAAGTTCGATCGATCAATCCATCGATAAATAATTGACGGTCCGTTGCCGCGGTACACGACGCGTTCTCTCGTCAATTCTATAATTGCGATTCCTTCACACGAAAAATCGGACCGCGAGGAAACGCGTTCGCAAACAGAATTAAACTTACAATCCCGATTGTTCATACGCTCGAACGAATGTTTATCGAATGTAAGACGTAATCGCAGTTTTTCCTCGTTTATATGAAAATACCCTTCGTTTCCTCGATGACAGGATAGAAAACGAGACCGTCGTTTATCGAAAGTTGATGGAATATTTCTCTCGATCCTAACCCTTATTTACGCAACGCTGATAAAACTTCTCACTCGATCGACGGTATTGACGTTGAGTTTGAAGGACGACGAGAAACCGAGTCGTACATTGTACGAGAAAAGATGTACTTGAGAGACTTCTGGTAACCGAACCGTAAGAGCAACCGATCGTAGATTTCTCGCAAAGTACGAGACGATGTTCGTCGTCTTCGTCATCGTTACGTAGCTCGCGAAAGTTTAAACGGAATCGCTAGGATGAACAAAGACGACTCATAAAATTCATTTGCGTCTTGCCAGGCGAAAGAGAAAGGGTGGGGGTAGGTTCGAGGGTTGGACTACGCCACCGATGCCCAAGATTCTACGACGTTACCGCCGAGGAGTTTAAATTGAATTCCGTGCAAATAGAGACTGAGGTAAAAACTTTCGGTAAGGCAAGCCGCGGGAAACCCATATTTAAGACGCAGGACGAAATCTCTCTCTTCCATCCCTCTCTTCACTACCCCTTGGCTGAGATCCTGGACCGAGGGATTTCTTCGAGCTGACAGAAATTGGTGCACAGATCGCAATTTCATTAACGAAACTCGAGACCTGTCGTTCATAACGTAACTTTCCATATATGTGATATCTCGGATTGCGCTTAAAAGAATCTAAGCGACGTTGATTTTATAAAGCTCATGTTTTTTTCCTTTTTCGTGTCACAATTGAAACGTATGTAAATTGAAAATGTCATTTAACAACGTCGATGGATTGGATCGTTTGATAATTTTAAAATTTATATCGTTTCGAAATAACAGTATTTCGATTCTGATTAAATCTCGAAAAGGAGCGAAAGGACGAATATCGATGATTCGTCGCATCGATGATCAACTAGAAAAGGTCTTTGAGGGTATTTCGTTCTCTGTACGATTTACGTATCGACGTATGCGCAAATTATCGGAATCGCAAATTGGAAAAGCTGATTACAAGCTACGCGAGTGATAACCATTGAAAAATATGATCGGTCGTCGAGTTTTCTACCTCGTTCGTATAAAAGCCCAAAGTCCACCAGCCAACACAATTTTCCTATCAGAATGCATCCCGAGATTCGCGCACTCGAGGGTTGAAGGACTCGGGAAAATTTATATCTGGCAGCCAGGGTCGTTCAATCTCGCCCGGCAAATTCATGGTTTATTTACGCGGACGGTTATATTAAATACATCGTGGCAGGTTGTACATGTACCCATATTCGAAAATTCTCCCGACACGACTCTGGAAATATTCACTAGTGAATCGCGGGGATGAATTTTCATTGGCGAAAGCGCGTAGTGCATACGACGTTACGGAATATTGCGGTGAAAGGGCATTGAGTACAAGAGGTTTTTGCGAAATGTTGCCGGTAACGAAAAGTAAATTTATATTGTACGTATTCATGCGTATTAGTTTATACACGAGCGTGTTCGTTTCCATAACCATTCGTCGTTTCTTTTTCACGAGTTGTGGAAAATAATCGTGCCACGCGCAGCTCGCTGTCGGAGGAAAACTCTCAACGATCGTACACCGTGGCTCGTGGGCCAAGAGCATAAAATCTGTAACAACGAAAGCGATCGGGAAAATTCGTGGCCGAGGGTTAATGTAGTCGGTGGTGCGGTCGGTTGAAAATTAGAAAAATTTCAAACATCGCCAGTTCATAAATATATGTATATATTAGGCTGTATCATTTTTGGACAACTTTTTTCTTTCATCCTGGCATCAGGCTTTAAACTTGCAGGAGGGTAAAAAAAGAAGCATGTTGAAATTTGAGCTGTCAACATTAATATTTAGGGGTCTCGAAAAACATATCTCTATTTCCCATTTAAATAACACAGAGAAATACCACTTTTATTTTATGCCGGCATATTCTTATAAAGAATTGAATGCTCTACAAAAAATATCTCTTTTAATTTTTTGATAAACTTAGCCATTTAAATGATATTCGAGTTCAAAGTTCAAAATGTATGAAAATTCATGTTCTTTTTTAAAATATTACAGCGAAATTATTGACTCTGCAAAGCCTGGTGCTAGGATAAAAAAAAGTTGCCTTAAAATAATACAGCCTAATATAATATATATATATATTTTTATGAAAATAAACGCACGTCCTCCCTCCCTTTTCCTTTATGCCAGTGCAGGTATTCGTTTCAGGCGGGAGTTCGTCAAACGCTTTTCACACCGCAACCCATTCCCGTAGCGTTCATCGAAGGGTCGTACTTTGATATAGTGAATTACACACATGTTCCTACATGTGATAAACATATAGATAGTACGAAGCGAAAGCTTCGATTTTCATCGTGAAAAGCCGTTGGATATAATGTATTGGGTCGTCGATCAATTCCCCGGAGGTGCGATACGCATTATTCGGGAGAGTTTCGTCTACTAATTTATCAACGGCTCGGTTAAACTGTATATTTCCGCATCATGATTTCGTAGCGAAATATTGTGGTCGGTAAATGGAGGTAGGAGTGGGGGTTAGCTCGAAGCGACGCGTGCGCACGAGCGAGCTACGTGAAATGGCGTCTATCGCCGCCATCTTACGTAAACTCGACGACTCTCGTCGCGTGAGTCGTACGAAGACGACGACGACTCGCCTATTCGATATAATATCTGTATATAACGTTTTCTGTTTCCTGTCGGAGATGCATCGTGCTAGAAGTAGTAAAGCGATGAAAAGAAAATCGTAAAAATTTCGTCCGCTCGATATTTCACTTCCTGGAAGGTCCTCGGTCGTGTTTCGTATACTTCGACGTTTCGCCGTGCTGACTTTATCGGAAATCTCGGACATTTATCTGCGCTACGTAGAATCTGCCCTCGAAGCAGTTGGGCGATGCAAGCCTTCCTCGTTTCGACCGACATTCCTCGAAGCTCTCGTAAACTTTTGGCTCGAGTTGCGCGCCGACTGGTTTAAATCTGCCGTCGACCGTTCCAGAGTGATAATTATTAATGCAGGAAGTAGCTCGTAGCCTCGTAAAAATCATTATAAAGCCCTTTTATTCTCGTACGGTTATCATTATTTCACGATCCATCCAACGAAATTCATATTTTCTTTCCTCTACAACGAACATTTCGTTTTATTATTCCGTGGCATGAATTATCGTGGTTCACCTTTAAGATCAACCTCGAGGATCAATCGGAAATTAGGCACTTCTCTCATGGATTGATTCGATTAACTAAATTAATTAAATAGCTGGAGAAAATAAAAAAAAACCATTCCAGTCGTTCGTCCATCGCCCAAAGTTACCTTAATTACGCCATTCAACTTTGTCGAAGCGCTATATAACCGAGCTCGGACGAATTAATAGCAAACTCACCGTGTGCTTTTGACTCGAAGCCCGTAGGGTCGTTATTAGTAAAGGTGCCAAGAACCGCCATATCGACTTCCGAGTGAGCCTCGAGGCAGTCGGGGAAAAATTCGAAAAAATATTGGGCATTCTCGGAAGTATAAAAAGCATATGTGTTCGCGAGTACGAGAGTACGTGTGTTGATACGTGTGCGAGCGCATCCGTGAGGGTTGGTACGGGCCTTAAATCGTGTGGCCGGGGCAGAGAGGCGACAACATCTGGCCATTAGAATGAAATACCGTCGCGGCTGACCGTATCTCACGAGTGGGTGGTTGCACTCATCCCCTCGCTCTCCTATTTCCCACCCTTCATCCCCCTACCCCCAACCCCTACACTCTTTCCTCTCTCTCTCTCTCTCTCTCTTTCTTTTTCCGCCGCTTTCTCGTGCGCTCTTTCTCTCTCTCGCGATTTTTTTTCCCTTCGCTTCTCCTTTTGTACCCTTTCGCTTCAGTACGACATCATTTTTATACCTTTATACCCCATTAAAGCCGCCCAACCTTAACACCTTCGCCTTCCTGTTCATGGCAATTTTCTCTTCTCCCTTCCCTCTCTCTACTCGCTCGACTCATCGTCACGAAACCAGTCCCCCCCCCCCCCCTCCTCCTCTCCTTTCCACCACTTGCTTCTTTTATCCACCCCTTTCGCGTTTGCCTGCGCGCGCGTTCACCCTCTCGTTCGTCTGTTGCCTCGACGACAACAACGACGTCGAGAGACTCGAAACGCTTCTTCGCACGAAGCCCGATGCTATACCGTTTGACCTCCTCCGCAACCTTCGAATACCCTTCAACGGGACCAACGAACCCTCGAGCGAAACGACTCTAACTATATAGCGAATTATTGTTTCTTCCACTCGCTACGAATTTCGTTATACCTTATCCTAACTCGGTTCCATGTTTTTATTCGCTCGGAATTTAATTCGTACGTTTTTTTCTTTTTTTTTTTCGACCGACCTCACGTGCCACTCGAGGAGTCGGCGAGGGTGGCAAAACTGTGAGAAAATGTACCGAAAACAAAGTTATACGCATTTACTCTGTGTTAAAGTTCTACACGTGTGTTTTATATACCTACGTGTATATATATATATATATATATATATAGGTATGGGGTAATAACTCTTTCTAAATTAGGGCCTCCAAATGAAAACGAAACGTTTGTGCTGTCGCTTGGTACGCCTCCTACCACCCTGAAAACCCGACGATTCAACCACGCACCAACGGTGCGCCAACAGTACCGAGAGAGTATCGGCGTTAGGGGATGGGAGGAACGAGCAAACACAAAGCGCCGGAACTCTCTGATCACGAGGGGAGGGGGGTCGGTTAAATTTGCCACGAACAATCGACCATCCTCCTATCTCTCTCTCTCTCTCTCTCTCTCTCTCTCTCTCTCTCTCTCTCTCTCTCTCTCTCTCTCTCTCTCTCTCTCTCTCTCTTTTTCTCTCTCTCTCTCACTCACTCTTTCTCTCGCAAGCTCCTAAATTGGGGATATCGCTTTACGCGCGAACGAACACCACTTTCATTAAAACGTGTGGTCGCATCCTCACCGGTATTTACAATATTTGTGTGTATTGCTCGCTCGTGTCCCATCATCCTTCTACCTTTCGTGAGCACGAACCATTCACCCTGTCACTTTTCGCGACGACGTTAATCGATGGAAAAAAATTGCGAACGAACATAAAACAAATATATCGTCACTTTATACGGAGAGAAAATAGACGATTGAATATGTGACTCTAGTTTTCGTGGACCTTGAGGGTAATGTGGCATACGTCATAACGACTCTCTCTCTCCTTCTTCTCTTTTATATCTCACCTCGGTTCTCACCCTCGTTCCTATTTCGTATCATACTTTTTTAATATACATATAAATATATATTCACCCAGCTCCTTGCGAAAGAGAGAGAGAGAGAGAGGGGGGGAAAGACGAGGAATAGATTTTCAAGGGTCGTTCATTCAAACCAAGTGGAATGGGCTTCGACGGAGCTTGAAATATTAAGAAGTAATTACCACGTCGCCTTCTCTCGCCTACTTCATCATGCTTTTAGTATGACGGGTTGCCACGGTCGCTTCGTCAATGCTCGGGTAATACTCTTCGTCGTTTCCGTGTTATTTCTTTCTTTCTTTTTTTGTTTTCTTTTTCGCTAAGCCATCGTCCCACGAGTCGCCGCATATTTCAGCTTACGATAATTAGCAGAGTGTCCATCTAAGAAATTACAGTGATACGAACATGTCGTATTTTTCTCGTCGTTGTCGAGACGGGGATACGCGTTTTGTCAGACAGGGGGATGATTCTCGCGACGACGTCTTGAACGCGCGTGGCGTTTAAAGCGATACGCGTAACAGACGTTTTGCTCACGGAGCATCGCGCGTTTGGCCCTCTCGCGATATGATCGTGAAGCGAAGCTTAATTTCACAACCCCCACCACCATCGCCAAACTCGCTTTCTCACTTTTGCGAAAATACTCTGGTAGCATGCCAACTGGTTGCCGGTTTCATTCATAACCGCGCCTCGAGCGAGAGAGTGCCGAATCGTGCTCGAGACTCGAGTTTCGTGTACGTAAGTCTGCTAATACCGTCGTGATAATAAGAATAATAAGAATAATAAGAATAATAAGAATAATGAGAATAATAAGAATAATAAGAATAATAAGAATAATAAGAATGAGGATAAAATATACACAGGAGATGAAGAAGACGATATACAAAATTCGTAGCAGAGCGGGATCGAGATTTCTGAAAAATCGTTGTTTATTTATTCAAGCTCAGGTGCCAACCTTTCGCAGCCTGGAATGCAATTTTATAAAAAAAGGGATTTATTGCCTGCAATTTGATTTAAATAAAATGTATTCGTTGGAATTCGTTCGAAATTTGATGTGAAAAAGAATGCGTTCGTCGGATTTCGATAACAAATTTTCATAGAAACTCAATACAATACATCAGTATTTATTGGAGCTTGATAAAAATTTCATCAATATTTGATTAAAACAATATATATATATATATATATATATATATATATATATATATTCGTTGGAATTTCCATAAAAAATTCGATACGCCGAATTTATATTCCGGGAATTTGTTCGAAAAATGGATTTATCGAACAAATTAATTTTATTCGTTAGAAAGAAGTGTGTAAACTATGTTTTTTCGAACTTGAGTCCAGCGTAATCGAGCTTTATTCCGCTTTAACAAGGCTTCGAATATTCCGCTTTAACAAGGCTTCGAAATTGGTTCCTAGTTAATATGTCTGATCGAAGTTGACTCGTATCACTGTACATGCCTAGACTAGGATTGAGGGTTTGTAGTCCTTTCTCAAGCTTGGCATGTGGACGGGTATGCGAGAGAGGTGAATTCAATCTCGAGGTGAGATACGAGTTTTAACGCAGGAAACTCGAAAGTTTGCAAACCCCCTCAGGCTGTTCTCCACTGTATATATAGTTGCGTGTGTGATGTCACTACTGGACGTTTCGCCAGTTGAGACGCCCGAAGGTTTTCGTACCTCGCGATATATACACGACCGTAACACTTACACCCGAAACTTTCACGAGCCTTTGGCCATCCCTCTCTCGTACCACTCCCTCGTACACTCGCTCCCGGAAACATCCCTCTGTCACTCGGTAAGCTACTTTCCCATTTTCGTTTTCTCGTTCTTGTTTCTCTTGTTACTTTACCACTGCGGAGCCCGCGGGATGTTGCGACCCCGACGACCTCTTCGGCTCGACTGTGCTCATAACGTTCACCGTTCAACGAGTCGATTGAAAAACGAGGGATGAAAATGGAAATGGTGGCTTTCCATGTTTCCGCCAGAGACGAGTTTTAAGTCGAGGGACAAAGTTTTTATAGTTTTTTGTTTGTTTTGTTCTTTGTTTCTCTCGTGAATAACAAAAGTTGGCGTTTGCTCGATTAAAATCTGGCACGTTGAGGTTTAAGTAACGTAATTGATTTAAAAAACCGATGTTTCGTTTACATGGATCACTTTTAATCGATGTTTTTTTGAGTTCTTTTTTTTTGGTGGGGGGAGATGAGTTTGGAAAATTCGGGTAGTTTTTAGTTGACGGAGTTTTTTCTAGGGGTTGACGACCGATGATTCTCGTTTTATCCTGCAACGATCGGGGAAATTTGTTTGTAACGTTGATAAAAACGTAAATAACTTTTTGAGAAAAGAAACGAACGAACGAGACGATGAGAGAAATATGTAACATCCGCGAACCTCAATTTCATTCCGAAGTTTACACTCGCCTTCTGCTAAATTGACGACACGTCAATTTAGCACGTACGATTTTTTTTTTATGTCTTTTTTATTTTTATGATTTTTTTATTTCGCACAGACGACGCGAATTGCCAGTGGCTTTTCAAGGGAAAAGCACGTTTTTTCCTTCGACATGAAGGGCTCGTCGTCGGTAATTGGGCGACGGTGGAAACATCGAAAGTTCTTTCGTGGTTGGGGAGGACGAGTGTCGACGAGGTGTCTGTGTGTGTGTGTGTAAGACGTAGAAAAGTGTGACTCGGCGTATGCTACGTTTACGGTGCTAACTTTGTGATTGAATCACGGATGTATCATTTTTTTCTCCACCGGTGAGAAGCCACGAGTGGTAGCCACCAAGTGCGAACGAGAGTCGGAAAGGCGACCGAGGTCTTCCTCCGTTGACAAGTTGATTTGTCGCGAGAAAAGAAAAGAGAGTTATGATTGTTTTTCCGCTCTTCTTGTAAAATTTTTTCAAGAATAATAAAGTTTTCCAGTGAGAAATAAGATTTACGATCTCCACAGAATTATAAAATTAGTTTTATTAATAAGGGCAAAGAAAAAAACGTCAATTTTTACCCTACATAAATTTGTTTTCTACTTTTTACGTGTTTCCGCGAGATACGTCAATTTAAAAAGAGTACAATTTTTACGACACTACAGATTGGAAAAATTTGATACGATTTACGAAAAGTTTTTCCAACTTCGAGCTAGAAAAGTTTTTCACGGCACATTTATCAAAGTCTAGCTATGATGTATCAGATCTGCTAAATCATTCTTTTTTCTATGCGCCAGGACCTTTCAAATAAGTTTTGAACTTATTTGAACCGAAATAAGACTTTGATCCATCTGTCGTCGAATGTCTCGTGTATTTATTTGTAAGAACGTGCAAATATTTAATATATAAATATAGATGAGTATGTGTTTGCACGTATGTGTAAATGTAGGTCCTTTCCTCCTTCGAACGGGTATAAAACTCGATAGAAAGAAAAGTCAAAGAAACGCGCGGGATTCGAAGTGCGAATTGAAGTCGAAACGAAATTTTCCTCGGCGTTATACAAACACACACATATATATATGTATATCTGTGTTTGATAAAGAGAGAGCGAGAGAGAGAGGGCGACGAGACTTCGATTTGCACGGTACGCAGTCGGCTCTACGATATGTACGTACTGTATTTGTAAATAGACGCCCGAGAGACGTTGAGGAAAGGAAAAAGAATTTAGCGCCCATACACGACGACGAGAACTCCAATTTCCGATTTCCTCTGCGATTCAGGTTCTGTTCGACCCTCGAGAATCTGGTGCTCGACATTTTTCAAACAGTCATTCGGAAATACGAACGCGACGCACGAGAAAAGGGGATCCGAGCTCGAGATCGAGTGGTGTTTACTCCGTTGCTCAGGAAACTGCCGATACTTTTAAGGGATTGCGAATTTTCAATATTCCTTTTTTGTTGTTTACTTTTACGGAAAATCGTGTAATTACTGCTTCGTGCTACTCGAGGCTGTCTTGACGTTTCTCGCAGGATGCTCGTGCACATACAATATTTTAGCTTCTCTCACTCGACAAGATATATTTGGTGAGTTCTAGTTTCGTACTTGAGCTATAAATGTGAAATTTTCAGGAGATAACAAATATTTTTTTTCATAAAAATTTATGTCTAATAAAATAAATAAAATACTTGAGATAACGTCGATAGGATGGTTTTCGACAAGGTAGAAATATTTCAATGAGAAAATTGTTCATTAATAACGAATTTTTTATTTAGGGGTAAAATAACGATTCGAGTTTTCTTCCATTTATTTCAATCCAGCACGTGCTAGGTTTCTCACATCTCATCCCTTGTCCTCTAATTAATCTTACAACTTCGTAGTACAAAGAAGATTTTCCAATCGTTCTCGAATTTTTCCCATTCGTTGTTCGTATCGAATGTTTCAAGGTGAACGAACAACAGCGAATTTCAGGCGCCCAGTCGACCAAAGTACGTCTTCGCGAGGGAAGAGAAAAAGGTACGGATAAAGTGGCGTGGAAATTGCAATGCGCCGTGTTTCGACCTCGGTTCTCACGTACGTGAACTTCTAACGACCCGACTGATCGATACACGATTGTGTGTGTTTGTGTGTGTGTGTGTAGGTTTTTTTTCGTTTGTTTTATTCTTCGTTAAACTCACTTCGCTTCTCGCCGTTTCTTTTTACTTTTATTTTTTGTTATCATTCGTACCCTCGATACGTACTCACCATTCGTTATCACGGATGGTTTACCGAATTTTCTCTCCTCCGTTGCTGATTGTAGCGAGACGTGTTTGTATATACAGAAAGGTTAGAATGCTCAAACTGTTTGATAGAATCGATGATAAAACGTAAATAGTCTTTATAAACAGTCGTTCGAGATCAAGAAATTGCTCTAATATATCACTATTTTGCAATATTCTCCAAGGTCAGGTCAAGGTCGCAGCAGTTTTCTCAAAACTAGCACGATATGATTTTCCAATATTCGAATTAATTTTGTCTCTCGGTTGAATACAATGAACGGTGACACTCGGTTATTCAAAGTTATTTAGACTCATTGAAGGTCATTCAAGGTCATTCAAAGTCAAAAGGTCATCGGAAAACGGAAAAAGATACCATTATACATACAAGGGTTGATTTGGCTCAGATCTCAACCTTCTTCGCAATCCCCTCGGAGTTTCATAAAATAATCTTAAAACAATGGCGGACTATTGGATGACTTGTTTCACTCGTAAATATAGATGTCTGGTACCACCGTTACCTCTGTTCCACAGAGTTACCGCAGTCATGTAGCTTCGTACGATACGACTTTATACCCTTGCTTTGAAGAACCTCCAGGTCGTCTATACCGTCTCCGTCGTATTTGCATATCTCATTTCACGTAAATTGAGCACAGACGTCTCTTGGAAAAAGAAAATGATATTCCAGCCCGGACGAGAAATACATAAGTATTACCGGTAATACGTAGGTATTACTTGGCTCGACGGCGGCTGTTCTACATCTTCATTGCTTACATACCCATTTTAATATAGCGAACACGGGGAAAATTATGTTTTTTTAAAAATTTATAACGCAAAAATCATTTGCCACGGTTCCTGTCACTATAGAACGCTCTCGACGTCAAGTCGAACCACCTATCTCGCGACTGCGAGCCGCATTTTATCGTTTTATCTCGTTCAAACATTTTCTTCTTTTCTACTTAAATTCTCTTCGCATCTGGAAAAAGTTTCAACTCGAGTTTCGTATTAACTCTCGTAGGTGGTCGAGGGATTCCTGTAGAACTCAACCACGGAAATAGAAGTCACTTGGTCAAAGTCCATTTGAGACCGTGCGAATTGAATATTTAACGAGTTTGCTTGCGGATAGCATCTCCCTTTTTCCAATCGTAAAGAGGGTTGTTTAACCTATGGAAGCCACTCTGTAGCGTTCTAATATCCTGTCGATCACATTTATTATTATTATTATTCTTTTTTTTTAGATTTTACCTGCACGCATTTATTTACGAAAATTAACGAGTTCACGTTCATTACAGGAGTATAGTTTGGGGGTGATTCGAGCCTCGAAGCGGACGCACCACACCGGCTGCTGATCGTATTGGAAGGTTTCCAATAACCCACTTGGCTCTGTGTAGGAGAGCTTTGCGCGTACTGCGGTGAAATGGAGAGGAGATAAAATTTTTGAGTTATCGTATCCGTACGCTGACTTCTATAATCATTAACAAAATCTAGTTTGATGCTCGACACGTGAATGAGACAATTTTAGCTTCGTTCAATGTTCAACGTATAGCTACGAACATTTCCTTCCGAGTTTCTAGGCACCGATGCTCTCGGTGCGTTCTACCGAGTTTCGCTCACATTGCCACCCTCGTGCTTTAATATACGTTCACCCTTTTCCACCCTCCCTTCCTATTGCCACAAGCATGCTTCGCAGCTTCTTTCACGCACGTTGTAAGCTCCCGAGCGTGCTACGTGCCGCGATATATTGCATATCTTGCCACCTAACATATTTTCACCAAGATTCTCTTAATATCGCGTCTCTATTCCCGAAATCTTGTAGACAAGATGGATGCGATAAATTCTTGAAAATAGGTAGATGATAAATTTGATGCGAAATTATTTTCGACAAGTTGATTACATCTCCTGTGAACTTCGACGAGTGCGAAGAATGATTGAAAAACGTAATCATTTTCGATTTTTTAATTTCAGAAACTTTCCGAATAAAACTTTTTTTTTACGTGTTTTGCTATAACTGGCGAAGTCATTGTTTTATAATTGTCGCATCGATGCGATATCGTAGAACGAAAGTCGAAATCAAATGATAGAGAGAGAGAGAGAGAAAGAGATTCGATTTGATTAGATTTATTATGGCCTAGCGAACTATGGGGCAAATATAATAAATACAAATATAAATAGCATACTTAAAAATAGTATAGTATAGTAGTAGTAGTAATAGTAGTAGTAGTAGTAGAGAGAGAGAGAGAGAGAGAGAGAGAGAGAATAAAAGGTTTACATCAAAGAAACGAAGTAGGAACCGCGTTCAATGACGTCACCTGTAATTCAACATATAGCCAATAGACCACGTAAGATGCATGATCAAAGGACGCGCCTGACGTTGTTTACGTACCTTCGAGGATGCCCTTGTACGTGTGCGACGGGTCAAAGGAAATTGGACGTCCGTTCGAAGCTTCGAAGACGACATTTTCGTGAAAAAGGCCGGTGTCCCGCACCAGTCTCAATTTGAAAGTCCTGAAACACGTACGATCAACCTGAATATTTATAATACGCGACAAATATCCTTACCCTGTCACCCGTACAACCCTTCAATGACATTTTGTGCTCGTTTTTATTATCTAAAAATACAAAAATACGATTTTTTTCGCATCAACAGCAAAATCTAATGTAACGAACGTGAAAGTTACGTAATAAAGAAAAAGGCTTCGTACGTTCCAGTGACGTAATAACTATGTAAATATCGATTGAAAAATAGAAGTTCGGACGAACTGCCATATAAGGCTAACGGGTAGCAAGATATGGCCAATTAGCGATAATTAGAACGCCATTAGCGCCGATCCAATTACACGGAACGGAAATGACCCGATGGTTTTACTACCCCTATATACATATAAATATATCCATATACACAAATATATAATATCTATGACGAGTGTAAGAGATTATATATACCGGAACACGCGCGCCATCGACAAGTTTCTCGATAACGATATCGATCTTCGGTATACGCGAAGGGGGTAGTAGCTGGCTTCGCGGCGTATACGCTGAAGGCACGCTCACATTCATCAATTATAATACACGTGACACGAGATTCGATATTCGCGATGCAATCTCCACCTATATCGATCCATTTTGCATCCACCCCTGCCGAGGGCCTTCGGACGATTACGCGTTGGCCAATTTTTTCATCATTAATTTTTCATACCATTCACTCTTTTATCCGGCCACTTTCTTTTGTTTTCGTTCGTTTTTTCACATTTTTGATGTTGTTGTTGTTGTTGTTGTTGTTCGTTTAACCGGTTCACCAATCTTTCCACTTTGCGATCAAGCCTCGACTCGCCGGTACAGAGGTCTCGTTAATTTCAACGGTATACTCTGCCCGTATTTCGAACGAGCCTCCTACCCCTCGTTGACCACCCTCTCGGCTACCAACCCCCTTCTCGCAGAGGACAACACATCTGTGCCGGTACCCGGGCATCGTTATATCGCACGGACATGATAGCGAAACGACGTTTAGCCCTGTGCACATCGCGTCCCTGTCGTTGACGTTGATGCCGACGTTAATTGGACATACCCGGTCTGCGCATCTCTGGCTCGCTCTCTCTCGCTCTCTCTCGCTCTCTCTTGCTCTCTCTCGCTCTTCTCGTCGTCTTCGTCGTCTTCGTCGTCGTCGTCGTGTGCGTTGGAAGGACTCGGTATATAACGAACCAGACGAGCATTCGGTCTTTACAGTAGTTCGAACAACGAAATGGACATTTCTCTACCCCTCTTCTCCACCGAGCATTCACAATCACACAGGCCCAATGTCGAACCTAGTTATAATGCAAATTCTCTCTTATCGCGTAACACGTGATTTTGCACCGACTGTCACTAATAATCATCCCCTAACTCCTGGCTAGAGCAACCTTCGTTATCATTAATAGAATCACGTTCGTGAGGTTCGGTATAATTTTGGACGTTTCTGCATCGTCACGTTGGAACGATAAATGATAGAGATGATCGGAGGTTTTGTTTGCTTACGCGTACCAGGGGTGGATTTTGCGACGCGAACGAGTTCGAGAGGGTAGGATTATGGAAAAATTATTGACACTGGATGTTCCATAATTTCCGGAATTTGTAATCAATTTATCGATCGCGATCGAGAGATATTTGATTACATGAAAAAAAACTACCCTTTGGCCTCGTATACGGTACGTTATGCAACGAACCCTTCCTCTTTTTTAATATGCCTCGGGTTTTTTTTCATTCGTTTCTAGTGCTTTTTATTTTATTTTCGTGCTCGTATAATATGCATTCGAGTAAGAAAACTGAACGAGGTGGAGGGAAAGAGATATGGGGTGCCTTTGGCGAATTTTCAGCCAACTGCGGCAGATGCGTGTACCTTTGAGACAGTATTGGTCTCTCCGGGTAACGCGAGGGTCGTATACATGTACGTGCGATACTCCCTTTGATAATCTCGTTGAGCCATAATGCTCGGGGATGAAAAGTGGATAAAGGCTTCGCGTGCTCGTGTGTACGTGAGCAGAGATATAACGGAACTGGATACGGTTAAGAGAAATTGAAGAGATCTTATTGCAACGAAGCCGTGGGAAGGCACGATCGTATACGCGTATAGACGTAGACTTTAGACTTCCGATCTCGGCTCGGGTTCAACAAAATACTGACCCACTCTCGTCGTACCACCAGGAGGACAATACGAGAATACAAAGCTTCGAAGCCATTTTCTTTTATAAAACGTAAGTTATTTTTTTTTTTTTATATAACACAACTTTTGTCATGGGCTTCGCATTCAGGGAGGACAACACTGTGACTGTAGAAAAATAAGCTTTTTTTCATGAATTTTTTAAATTCACTTAATGGTTTTTTATGAGCTCGATTAAATATATGTTATTCCACGTATAGTGAAATAGATTCGAGTAAATTTTTACTGAACAAAGTACAATAGTTGAAGTGCGATAAATTTGTCTCGAAACCACGTTTTTCGAAGTGTTGCGGACGATAATTCGGGCAATAATAGTTGGGTATGTAAAATTATTGCAGGAAATTTGTTATAATTGTAATACCTATCATTGACGTTGGCCCTTTTTTTAGAAATTACTATTTCTTGAATGACAATGTTTTAGAGTGAAAATAATTTTATTTCGCATCGTAGTCAAATTACGAAAAATGACAGCTTCGAGGGGATGTAATCTTGTTTTTAGTCCAAACTGATTTAATTTTCTTTCTCACCGTACTACCGACTCATATCTGAAAATACAACTCGAGACATACGAAGTGCGAGAGACGAAGTGGTATAAATGTAATATTAAACGATATAAAAGAATTTCCAACGATTTTTCAAATTTTCGAAAATTCGTCGTTTTTTCGATTAGCATATAGACACGTACGACATATATACATAGTATCGTGTACATATATATATATATATATATATACGTACAATATGCGCTAATGTAAATTCACCGGATATCATAAATCCAGTTACTCCCGTGACAGGTGAGTGATACGCCTATTATCAGATTAGTTGGTACAAGCTGGGACAAGGGTTGAAACTCGCAGCCACCGTTCGTCTGTCTCACTGTGATCTCTCTCGTATCTATCGCAGGCGCATATGCAGACTAGTAATGGCGCTAGAAGCTTTCGGTTAATTATAGCCATAACATACTATATTCAGGGGAAACTATCTCTCCGTCGATGATTATAGACTGTTCAAAAATTCCCTAATAAGTCTATATTAATATTAATTATTCGAAACTTTCAAAAATATCATCATACAAGATAAAATTATATTCTAAAACTGGATTAAGTAATTAGATAAAGGAATTTCAATTATCATCGACAGTGATCGACGAATTAAAATCATCCCTTGAATGATTCGAACTTGTCGATTCGACCGATCGACTATAGGATGGAAAAAACGAGTTAAAGTTTCTAAATCAGCGAGTTTAAGACGTAAGCCTTTATTTTCAAGAAAGAATCAATCAAATAAATATTTATAAAGATCATTGAGATCTTTATCAGAGGGGAAAATTTGTTTAGATTAATTCGTAGGAACGGGAATATTCCTCGTCGTTGATAAGAGGAGGGAACGAAATTTGAATTTGAGTGATAATTATCGAACCAGACCAGGCCGGTAATCGGCTTAGGTCGCTGAGGCGACAGAGAGTTTATCGCCGATTTTCAGGTTAATTGGAAACGCTGCAAGTTTATTTCAAACACTCTGGGATTCGCGTTGGGGGAAGGGAGGGGGTTCGACCCCGGTTGACTATATGCTCGACCTTCCTTTACCTTGCCATGCCCGTGGTCGCGTTCTATCCCCACCCTCTACCCCTACCACCCTTCATTGCCGCACCATGCTCGAAGGTTGCACCATCGTTGCCCATAAATGGCTGATTATCACGGAAGGAGCTCATTAGCGGACCATCCAATTAAATCCCCCGCGTGAGCATAAGAAAAACTTCGCCCGAAGGGAAAACAAGAGGGAGGCCAGAAAGAGAGGGAGAAATTTTTTGAATCGTAGGTAATCGGCTTAATTTCGATCGAGTGCCGAAGCGGCGAACCTCTCGTCTCATTTAACGGATAACATCGATCGTGTCCAGCATTGCCATTTTGCATAACATCTCACTCTGTCGAAACGAAGAGAAAATACAGGTCGGTCTTTCATTCAAATGAGGAACATTAACATACGTGTACCCTACCTTCCTGCCCCTCGCACGTATGATAAATCGGAAGATTTAACGAGTCGATTAATCGCCCGGGTTGGATACCTCGTTATTTTTATTCTCCATATTTGCAAATTGGACGAGGCGACGCTCTGCCGTGAGTTCGCATAATAACGCGTGGTTTTTTCGTTTTATTTGTTCGTTATAATATAGGTGGGAAAAAAAACATAATCGCGTAACGCTGCGATCGTCGCGTCAGATTTCGCTCGAGTACAACCGCGAGATATCGTCATTATGTAGCTTTGCCTGGAGGGGGTGGAAAATGTTAATTTCCTGAATTTCCTACGAGAGATAAACAACGGTGAATCGCGATGATTTTTTTTGTTATACCAATAAAGACGATATAGAGTCTTAAAAAAATATCTCCTAGCTATTATTAAGGAATGAAAAATTCAACCCTCAAAATAATTCGGTCATCGAGGCATTCTATTTTTTTTTTTTTTTTCGATAAATGGATTATTAAAAATACAATTTCTTTTGGACCAAGTCGATATTTACGAGTACTCCTGACCTTCCCTCAACCGATTTGACATATTCTCATGTCACCCTGTATACTTACGAGTTTCGAGAAAGCGGAGGGACTGAAAATGGTTTTCCTGGCGCATCTGTACTCGACGTCTTGAATTGTGTAGAAGAATACTACACAGATTATATGTATCTATATATACAGGGCGAATTTCATAAGGCATAGCACAATTTATTCTAAGGTAGATGGGATCATTTCAAACAAAAGTTGCAAATATACATTCGTGATATTTTCAATAGTACTCGATCTCCCCGCGTCGTACCGCGTCAAGTCTTTCGTCTCTATGGTCGCCAAACCCACCGATTAATATAGGATACTTAAACTTAAAAGGGACGGAGAAAAGGTACAAGGAAATTTTGTTGGTTTCCGGTGCATTAAGGGCGGGCGGCTCCAACGCTTCTCGGCGCGCTCCGATTAAACCAACTTAAAAAACTTATATCTCGTAAACTATTGAAAATATCCCTAATGTATATTTGCAACTTTTGTTTATAATGGTCCCATCTACCTTAGAATAAATTATGCTATATCGTATGAAATTCGCCCTGTATATACGAATGTAAGAGTCGTATATAGCGTCTATACATATGGACTCCGAGCTCAAGACCGAGAATCGAGTCTTATCACCTCTTCACCTTTCACGCCCATTTTGTATACGACATTGAGGAGAGAGGAGAGCGAAATCTCGAGAATACGTAATGTCGGTGTTCCTTTTGGGTGAGAGGCGTTCTATATGCATCCACGAAAGGATTCGTACAGTGTATACCGGAGAGAGATTGCCAAGCACTCCGTTCTCGTAGCGAAACGTGTGGAGCCAAACCCCATCATTGATGCAAACTGACGAGGAGTAGCGAGTAGAAGTGGGCAAACGTAATAGCGAGTCACGTGCTCTGGACGAATGTCAATAGAACATGGGAACAATCGTCGATTGTGTTAAGGGTAGCGACGCCTCGAAGTCCTCGAATCGTACGCGTGGAATAAGTCCTCGATGGCGTTGTCTCGTTTGCTAGGGGGTTGCAACGAAGACAAGGGTCGAAGGTGATGACGGGACGGATAATAAACACAAGTACGAAGAATTAAGAATCTAAGGTCGTAAGAAGGTCAATACGGTACGATGAAAGCTTGAAGGTCATTGCGGATCTCAAGGTCAAATTATCTTTCGTGCGTTTCGAGGTTTGAACAGGGAGAGAGGTTGTCGGAAGTATCGAGTGTGAAAGCTCGACGGGGATTGCGGAGGTGTGGCAAGGGTGGTTCTAGTCTTGAGTCAATATTTAGGGGTGGTGAGCCACGATAATACTACTGCAAATCTCTCTATCTCGATCCCGTTCCACCGTCTTACCTCTAACATCCTCTCATATTCATCCGATGTGTCTAACCCCCTCGCAACCCCTCCTCGTAACAACCCCCGTCGCGGTCACGCGAAATGTCTGGCTTTATAGTTCTTACTTCGAGTGGGGCACACTCTTCGATGTAAACATTTTCGTGTATAGGTCGATGAAAAGTTCGACGACGACCAACGCGACACCCTCCTCCTTGTGTTTGTATTTTGAGACTTAGGTGCCGACTTAGTTTGTGTGTCTATGTATTTACTTAGTGCCCTCGAGCTTTTCGGAGCTCGCACGTATAATTTTCTTTGCAACAAGGTCTCACGTCGTATTGTTCTTTTAAATATTATTATTATTTACAGAAAAATAAAATTCTTTCGAAATTTGTTTTCATTGATGATATTCATTAATTTATCGATTAATTAATTTCGTAAGAATAAATCCATAAATTATTATAATATTTTGTACGAAAAATGTGTCTTATAATTAATATTTCGTTTCATACCTGTCGAGAGCGTTGACGTTTAGATTCAAGGTCGATTCCTTCCTCCGTTTCTCAGGTTTTTCCAAAGTTTCACGACGCGTTCTCTCCCGATGCTCTTGGAGCGAGGCTGTGTCGTAATGAGCCGGTGTATAGTGTCTCACGTAGGATCCTCTCGTGATAGCTAAAACGAACAAAAAACATGTTTTCATAAATAAATAATCGCATCGATCACTTGAATGTATCGATCCTTAATGTATTTCGATTAATTAACTCATCCCTTTTGAATAAAAATCGTAAAGCTTCGTCATTCGTTATACCTCGAAAACATCGTTTCATTACGCTAAGCCTTTTAATTATCAATTAACCGAGGATTAGTTTAATCGGAATTAGAGACAATGCTTATGACATAAATCCGGATGATTAATAATCGAAGGAGGGGATGCTATCGAAACATATTTAGGAAAATATCGATGAGGGTGCAGATTGAGAAATAGGGGTGTACGAGGAACTCACAGGGATGATACACACGTCGAGGGGTAATTTCCGAGCGCGCATGTACGAGCAACGTGGAAACAGCCTCGGGAGTGTCGAGCGTGAAGGGTTTTGAATGGCTCGAGTCTCCTCGAGTCTTTACACGGGGTTCATGCCAGTGGCAATCAACAACGACGGTGTTTGTCCATGGAGTAACCGAAGGGGGTTGGTTTCGTGCTCGTACCAACGACGGTGTATCTACCGCTGTGTTCTCGGTCACGATGCTCGAGGCTTTTGAGAGCCACGCCAGCCACGGCTTCGAGGTTTGAATCTCTCAGGTACACCGACACTCTATACGGTGGATTAGTATCAGCACTTGGTCGACAGGGGTCGCATGCGATCACCGCGTTACGGATTTCTCCGTTCCAATCCCCTCCCCCATCATCCTTGTTTGTTAAAGCGATAATCACCTTTCGAAGAGGATATAATACACACGACTAGATCGTAGCGATGGCCCTTGATGACAGTAATCCGAAAAGCCTAACTCTTTGACGTTTCGAATCTAACTTAGCCTCGATCAAATAATCGATTATCCGATAAATCGATCGAGACGTTCGAATTAACATGTTTTTTTTAATTTCTTATATTTTTATTTATACACGACTAAATCATACCGATGTCACTTGATAACAATGAATCGAAAAGCCTAACTCTTTGACGTTTCGAATCTAATTTGCCTCGACCAAATAATCGATTATCCGATAAATCCATCGAGACGTTCGAATTAACATGTTTGTTTGTGTCTATTTCTTATATTTATATATACATAAAGCTTGTCGATTTATAATAGACGTGTCGATACGGAATATATCAAGAGGTCGAAACGTTCATATTTTTTATCAGAATATCACGACTCTATAACTACCCTTATCATTTTTATTCAAGGGTGATTTCATGACACGGTAAAATACGTCATTGACATGCAAAGAAATATCCCTCGTACCGGGATAATATTTCCACGCGGTACGCAATTAGTCACAAAATGTATAAATTTAAATATACGATGTCGTATATTGCAACCCTTAAATAAATCCCAGTATTTTGTACGTCGCGTGCAGCTTATTTCGAAACATCTTACGTCTTACTTCGATCTCCGCGATATTCATGTACAAAACTGTATAGTACGTAATACACCAGCTGCTCTATACTATATTTTACTGCTCCAATATTCATCTGTCCCATCGACGTTTACACGAAGAACGAAAATTCTCCTATATTACGTGAAAATTTGTAAGATAACTGTCAATTCCGATTTCATGTCGAACGAAACCTATATTTGGTAATGCGTTTGATGCGCGAAACGGTAGAGTCGTGGAGCAAGTAGGTGCAATTCGCCGAGCTCGCTGCGCTGACCCATTCTATTGTAAGCGGTGTATGTGGCTCGCCGAATCGAACGGCCATTTCTACTTCCGCCACGGCTGCTCTTTATGGACTCTACTACTGACTGGCCGAGTACTAGCCAGGAACTCTTTCCCGCGCTCTCGTTTCCTACGTCCAATATAATAGCTCTCTCTCTCTCTCTCTCTCTCTCTCTTTATCTCTTTTCCTACTCTCGCTCGCGCGCTTACACACACACACGCAGGCGCGTACACCGACACAGCCAGGAGCATACGTTTGCTCGTTCGCTCTTCTACCATGACCAGCGCGTTATACATTCTTTACACTCCACTCTCGTTTTGATATCATCGTCGGACTCGCGGCACTCGATCCATTCCCCAAGCCGGAATATCCCGATATGAGGCGTAAAAAAAAAGCAAGAAACGATGAAAAAAAGAAAATCGTCCTTTCGTCAAACGAGGTACGCGTTATTCTCCTCTTTTCTTCCTCGCTGATGTTCGACGCTGCTTTTTTATACCTTTTTCTTTTTACTCGTCCGAGAAATTTATCCTCCGGAATCGATATCGTTTTTTTTTTATTTCAAGGTAATATCGGTTTTTATTAGAATTTCGCGAAAATTCGTAACGAGATAAAAAAACAAAATTGTACAGGATTTTTTTGCTAAATTTTGTATGCTTCGTACGTTACATATTTTCTCATTTTCTAATGTTTATCGGTTGATCGTTCGCGAAATTGAAAATTGAAACTCGCAGTCTTTTGAAATAGACATTTTTTTTTTAATCAAAATTTCTAATTCGCGACTCGATTTCGAACGAAATGTAACGGGTTCTCACGCGTATCGAAGGAAGCTCGTACGTCCGCGTTAAGGTGTCAGAAATTTCGCTCGCAGTTCGCGCTGCAAGCTGATACGCCGCTTTCGCTATACATGTAGATGAAATATCTCGCGGCTATCATCCACGTTGTATATATGAATATCTGAATATTCGATGTAACATGGTCCACCGATGTGCTTTATACAAGATATATATACGGTTTCTATACGTGTAAAAGACACCACGAAAGCGTGTTTAACGCCGAGGACTCGTGCACATTGGACGAAACTCAATGTCATACCATAGTGCTGTGAGAGGAAATGAGTATGTGTGTGTGTACGTATGAGAGAGAGAGAGAGAGAGAGAGAGGGAGAGAGAGGGAGGAGAGTCGAAGTCACGGCGGATGTTGGAACTGTTCCGCGCGTTGGTGTGAGCATTTTCGTGCTAGCGTACAACGCAGACCGGACGAGCAGCGAGGCAGCAAACATCCGGGAGAACGGACGCTCGGACAGCTATGGTTCTAGAAATCCCAGAATAATGTCCTGCCAAGCCGCGCGTCATACTACGAAGGATCGATCATTCTCTAACAAGCACACGGTGCAGATGCACGTGATGCTCGAGGTGGATACGTGCATTTCCCGTTCCTGAATCGCTTCGAAACCAACGAGCAACCCTTCTACACCACCTACGTACGAGTTTCACGATCCTTGCGCGACTTCGCTTTAACACGATTTGTTCTTTCTTACGTGCGTTACTTCATCAGGTTTATAGACAGTACAGAGTTTTGTTAGGATTTTCATGAATTTCGAACCGGAAGTTGTTCGTTGTCGCACTCGATGCTCGACGGAGGGACGAGAAACTGTTTTATCAACGGTCGATAACCCAGCTTTATTAAACGTTCGATAATGTTTTAGTTGAAGAGATTTTTCTCAACGGTGAATTTGTGGAAAATTGATATTTTGCGATTTTGTAAAAAAGGTTCGAAGAATTTTATTTTACGATGTTTCTGTCGAGTTTTTTTTGGAAATTTATTATCGCACACCCTCAATGTCGCTCCATTCATTGGGCTCGATGACGCAAAGCTTGCCGGAGTCAGATTCATTATAGACATTTTTCAGAAAATTTAAGACCTCATAAAATGTGAGCCTCTCGGCTTAAATTTGTATGAATATCGTGCCTGATGAAGGGGGTGCGTTTCTCTTTTTTTTACTCTTGGACTTTTTTTTTTTCTTACGTTACTCAACTTCAAGCCGATAGGTCGAGGCGTTTTCGCCAATTTTTCCTCTTGAACTCTTCATCTTCTTCTTCTTTTTCTTCTTCTTCTTCTTCGTCTTCTTCTTCTTCATCAATCAGCACATTTGGACGCCATGAATGGCGTCCAAATCTGACCTCTAATTAAGAACGACGTCCAAGAACGTTTCTCTCCCGCGAGTTATTTTCGTCTGATAAACTGAACTCCGTTGGCTTAGTGCTAAAAAAAGGCTCGAAGCTACAGAATCTTCGTTCACCCACTGTCTTCAAAATATTACCCTGGCTAAAATATAACTGCGCTTTTTCTCTATAAATAACCATACGTATCCACGTACAAGAAACGCAGTAACTTTTTGGCCAAAACGTCATTGCATTTCATTCTTCGAAATAATGTAACATTCCGACGAAATTAACATTGTGGCTAACACATTAAAAAATGTAATGAAATACAGCTCGTAAAACATGTCAGGAGATAAAAAAAAGCTGACCATCGTATCGCAAAAGGGAATAAAAGTACCGAAAGAATTTTTCATCTTAGCGTCGGTTTCGCAGATAAATAATTCCTCCTGCGAAGGATATCGTGCTATAAAAAATGTATATATATATATATATAGTATATATCAAAATTCCGGAACAGGCCGTCGCGGCCAGATGGCATCGTGTGATTGATGAGTTTGTAAAGATCGTTTTCGAAAGAATGAGTACACGACGTGTAACACGAAAAAAAGAGAGACGACTGTTATGAGAAAACGAATTTGCAAAATGATAAATCGAGCTCACCAAGACATTACACCGATAAACGTGAAACAAACAAGTTCCTCGTCGAGTTTGAAAATGCGAGTCGTGCAAACGAATAATAATATGAAAAAAAAATTCTAGAAAAAATCGGTGCACCCCTCTAGCGACGAATAAGATGTCTGATAGTTGAACCAGAGAATCTCGGCCAATTAGTTTTCATTTCCTCTCCCGAGGACGCTAACTCTCCCTCCCACCACTTTTACGTCCTATATTTCTCTTTCGCTTCTATCCCCCGTGCCCTTCACCAACTCCTGGTAGAGAGGTCTTTTACCCATGGGACTGTAGCTGTACTTTGTAACTTACACAGCTCGTAATTCCCCAAACCGGCGCTTGGAATTACTCGCTGGTGTGCCGTACCGGTTCTTAAGCACCAGCAACGACTGCCATTGTTTCTCGGTTCTCTGGCAATTTTCGAGCATAATATACTGACGAAATATATACATATATATATATATATATATATATTTTTTGTTTGGAGGAAGAACCTTCCTGTACGGATGCGTCTGTGCATCTCCGGTGGTAAAAGCTAACAACCTAGATGGAGAAATTCTGAGGTTGCTTTTTTCGACGTTTTAATTTTCATGTGTCGAGACTTTAGGTTATACGAGGTTTATAAGGGATGATTTCAGTCTACGTCTTTCTAAGAATCGTTCGTCTTTATATTCTCGTTAAAATTATTAAAAATGCCAATGAACGACCTCGAGCTTCTTACCTTGATAAGTAAAGGGTTGCAACCCCCTTGTAGAACAATCGAGAGAAAATAAATGAATGATGATGTTTCAATAATCGAACCGGACTAATCCATTATCGAACGATCCTGTCGACGAGTGTAGGTAAAAAATTGAAGTTAAAATCGAGCTTGTGAATTATCGAGGTGTAAAGGGTGTTCCGGAGAACCGCATTATTCATCCCTGTTTCATTACTCTTAACTCTTTGCTCTATTTTTGTCTCTCTTTTTTTTCTTATTCTTCATTGGTAGAGGAAAAATGTGATTTTCGATAAAAATTACGAAGCCGGTAGACGGATTCCGCGCACGAAATATTTCGGATCGTGGACTATCGATCGATCGGAATTCGGAAGACCGTATTCCCCTTGCGGTGATTCTCAATATATCCGACCGAGAATGTCATCTAGACGAGCCATCGATCACGATAAAAACAGACGGCTCGGCCGACCGGGGGTTTTCACATTAGCATTGGAAATGCGAACGAACAATCGGGGTGGAAAGAGTGGATGATGCGCGATTGTTCACGTCGTCGACGAATATTAAAATTCGCTTCGATAATTCCTGGCGCTTTTATTATATATCGATCGAGCGGAAGATTTTTAATAATATCAGAAGGGTTCGAATAGAATGCGGAATATTTTTACCCCATTATTCCTCCTCTTCGCACGCATACGAATGTATTATTTTCCCTCGATCGTGAATCAGTCACGAATTCACGCTGTAACGCAAAACAAAAGAAATACAAATTATTCGATCGACAATAACTGTACGAGGCAAATACGAATCGAATCACAGAGATATAAACTATGATTAATAATTAAAATGAAAACAAATAAAAACAGTCGCGTTGGTGATTCGCGCTCGATTCACCCTCTAGCGATATTTATCGAGCTGAAGTGTACCGGTGTGATGATTTTTTTTCATCCTTTTACCCTTCAACGTCATCTCTCGTCGAACACGTCGGTAGCGAAAGAGAGAAATTAACGAAATGGAGTCATCGTAGTCAGATAGGAAAGACGCGCCGAAATATTTTACGGTCACGACGAAGTATCGTAATAGGGGTTGAAAATTGGGAAATTCGTGATGACTCGGTGTACCTCGAGTCCCTTGAGGTACGAGAATATAAACTGTAGTAACGCCGTTACGAGGGCGCGACTTATAGTCGGGTCGTTAAACGAACTCGGGCCAAACGTTACCGAGTGATTCGACTCTCCTTGAACCCGTCAGCATCAGGCAAAACGTGACCTTTTTCGTTTGACTCGTGGGCGTATCGTCGATCGAGGTCACAGTGCGAGAGGGCGAAACCCTCGAATGTTCCGAAATCCAATTTTTTTTTGTTTTTTTCCCTCGACACTCTCATCGTTTCGACTCCGACGACCTTCATCGTTGGATGATGACATTGCGAATTGATTAGATATCTCTCGATCGTCAAACTCACCCTCCTGTGAGCGATGACACGAAATCCGATTAGTTCTTCCGGACGAATCATCCCCCTGGTCGGAGCTTACAATCTCGACGTACCAGCCTACCCTTACTATCTTTTTCTTTTTTCAACGTTTTTCAATATTTCCCCATATCTCAAAATCCCTTCAACCCTTAATCATAAAAATATTAAAAATCGGTAAATGTCTCAAATTGAAAAATATTTACGGATCGACGACAGTTATTTTTTTAAATTTCAAATTACACGAATATTTTCACTGCCCGTAACGTAGCTGATTCAAAGAGTACGAGGAAACAAGAGTTTTGTTTTCATTACCGTTGAACAAAGCATTCCACGCATCGACGAGAATTTTTCCAACGATATCGAACGATCACGCGCAATGAAACAAAAAATAGACGAATAAAACGTTCGCGATTGATTCCTGGTCTCTCGACTTTCAAATCAACCCCTCTAAGCCCCGCGTTCGTATCTTCCATTTCGGACTATTTCATTTTTTGATTTCTATATAGACGAACAATGCGGAAATAGAGAGAGAGAGAGAGAGATCGAAACTGGGGTTGATGAAAAAAAGGATAGACTTTATGATTTTTACCACGACCGTTTTAAGCCTGTCCTAAAATACACAGCGATAGTTGCTCTCCGGCTCTAACACCCATTCTCATTCAACCCCGAGCTTCTCGTTCATGACTATACAATTCGTACGAAGCGTTCTACAACCTACAACCATCAACTTTTTCTGTACACACACCCGTGTATTTCACCATCTGGAGTGTTAACCCTATACCCTCGGGTAGCGACGTGTAGAGTGTATCGGGGGTGTAAAGAGTCGGAGGGCAACGGCCGAACATGGCCACTTTTCTACCAATCAACCCCTGCGAATTCTACGATTGTCCCGGCATTTTGTGCACCCGACTGCATGGTTTTTTGTTCATTCCTTCATCCCTTCATCCCTCTCTCTCTCTCTCTCTCGCTCGGTACTTTCACTACCACCCTACTCGATACACAGAGCTCTACTAGTATTCACCACTCTCTCTCTCTCTCTCTCTCTCTCTCTCTCTCTCTCTCTTTCTCTTTCTCGTTTTACGAACGATCGAGCCGTTTTCCCGTTCCGTTCGTACGTGCGTCCGATCGATGTTTGCGCAATTCGGGGCTACCTGTTTCCTCTCTCTCTCTCGTGGTGCGAGAGGGTTGTTATGTTCGCCTCCACCCCTCGCGTTTCTATTTCCTCGTTTCGTTTTTTTTTTCGTTTTCATTTAATATCCTTCTCTCTCTCGCTCGTTTTTTTTACCAACCAGCATCCCCCGAGAGATTGCCGTGATCCTGGAATTGCTGGAATCAGCATCGTCGCCCCCCTCGTGCATTGTCCGATGAGGGCGGAACAGGGTGAGCGGTTCCAATCAGGAAATCGCTCTACGTCCCAACCCCTTCGACCTACCTCCCACCTCGACACTGTGTTGATGCGTCGATGGAAAGTCGCCTCTAATTTTCATTCCACGTTTATCAATATATATATATACACACATAAATATATATATATATGTATATATATATATATATATATATATATATGTATATATATATATATATATATATACACATAAATATATATATTTATGTGTGTAGCCACGTATGTGCGAGCATTCCGGTTGAAAACGCATATCCCGCCGAGTGGTCGATGTATTTGTCGAAGGCATTCACGCGTGCCGCTCGAACAAAACCAACGACGGAAATAGCGATGATAGTTTATACACGCGTTTACCCCGTCGTACCTCGCTCACGAGGATCGATCGCTGTTGTTACGTACTACACAACCCCCGTAATAATAGGGAAAAGGTCTTTAACGTTTCTACCACTTCAGCGTTTAATATATTATCCGTCTCTTCGGCTCGGTCGAGTACGACAACGAGGACTCAACGTACCGCGAATTAATTCGACAACGATCGTGAAAAAATAATCGCTCGCGTGGTTACCCGTCGATCGAATTAAACGATCAACGATATTATTTGTCGATTGGTTCGTCGCCAATCCGGGATATTTCGATCGTGATATCATGACGAGTAGGCACAAATTTCATTTCGTATTCGAGAATCAAAGGGATGGTTTCACTTTTTCCAACCGTAGTTTTGAAAAATTCGGCCGGAATTGACGTTATCAATCTAGACAATTGCGATCGGGGTACGTCGATGTTGTACGTTTTTTTCATTTCGATATCAACCCCGTACTCTCGCATAGTATTCTCGTTAATTGTGAATGAGAACAAAAATACGCACGCACGCGCAATCAACCCCTCAAGAGGGTTAGGCTTTTAGGCGTGAGATAAATCGAACGAGAGAGATAAACAAAAAAAAAGAGCTCGAAAATCTCGCAAAAATGATTGGATATCCTGCCGTTAAAACCAGATTAGCCCTTTTTCATTGACGAATCGATACGCGTGTTATACATCACAAGGAACATCCAGTATTTATCAATCCTGTCACACGGATTTATGAGTACAGTTGTACGTAACGGTTCGTTCGTGGCACATCGATATATATATATATATATATATATATATATATATATATACTGTTTTGCAACAATGTACATCCTGACACCCAGTGGCCACGTACGTGTTTACCCGTGTACCGGAAGCGATATTTAGGGAAGGGTATCTTGATGCCACTGGGACGTTATCCACTTCTCACCCTCCTCTTTCGGTGCTCATCCTCCCACACCCCTCTTCCTTCCTCCCCCTCCACCTCTACATATCCATATATATATATATAATAAATGTTCATATCGATACACACACACAGAGAGATACGTACTGACACACAGTGGACCGGAACATTTGATAGGTCAGCCGAGATTTTCATGCCTGTCGAAACTTATAGTCGTCCATTCCGTTGCGGCGGTGGCGGTACAGCCATCCCGCCTCGCGGCAGATGTATATCTCTCTCTCTCATACCCGTCCCTCAGCGAATGGAACGTATATTATCTCATAGCGAACATCACGAGTACGTTTTCGCTTCGGTTGACACCGGTGCCGATCAAACTCGCACCACTCTCTCTCTCTCTCTCTCTCACTCTCTCTCTCTCTCTCTCCTCTCTCTCTCTCTCTCTCTCTCTCTCTCTCTCTCTCTCTCTCTTCTTTCTCTTTCTTTCCCTCGCTCTCTCTCTCTCTCTCTCTGTTTCCCTCGCTCTCTCCATTCCCCGCGCCCGCGAGGTGTGCGTTGCTCGTACAGTTTTGAGCTTCGAAGCGTTTCTGCTTTGTTCGGTAAAACGATCGCGCCGGTAGTACACGCGCTTGCATACAGCGTTACCGATCGAACATTTTATCGACCTCGTTCGTTGGACTCCTCTCTCTACCCTCCGTGGCTTCTACAACGCCGATGTTCGACCGGTTGTACAGCGAAAGAGAAAAAGAGAAAGAGAGAGAGAGAGAGAGAGAGAGAGAGAGAGCTTTCAAGTTCCACATTTCTGACTGGCACATGGCATGTAGCTATACGCAACCCGCGCATATATAAAAACGTCGTTTCAACCCTCTACTTCGACCATCCCCTAACGTATGCCTGCCGTAGCGTCGTAAAAATTCATGGCCGTACTTTACGACGAGGGACAACCCGAATTTCTACTAACGATCGATGCGCTACCCTGACACCCCCTGTACCCTATTGTCTATATAGTTATATATATATATATATATATATATATATATATATAAATAGTAAGGGTAGTACATATATCTATCCACCTCGGAGAGGTTTCAACACGCGGGCAAAACGAGAATACTTCGAACGAAGAATCGGTGCGTCCTGAACACTATTCGGACCCTGTACAAACCATCGTTGGAAAGGCTTCGAGCGTTACCCCCCCCACCTTACGCCCTTCTCGTTTCCGTTTACCGCTCTACGTTCCGCATCACTTTTCTCACCGAAACGTACCAACTCGAACACGCTTCCAACATTTTATTGCTCGCTTCTTCTCACTTACGATCCTTTCCGCGTCCTACGAGGCACACATTTTTTACGGCTTATCGATAAATAGATAGGTTGGCGCATGCTAGATATATGTGTACTTAATATATGTATATATATATATATATATATCGAGATAGTTTACACGTATATACATATATATATATATATATCGAGATAGTTTACACGTATACATATATGTATTTGTATATGTTATAAAGCGGTATTTGTGATACGAGCCGGTTTTGGTTCCGGCTGTAGATACAAAAAACCACGGGCGGACGTAGCGCATCGTAAACTAGAACGTCTTGAAAGAGCAGGGTTGGAGGTTTTCCCGATCGTCGATGGAGGAAGCTTCGTGGTCTCGGTCACCGATTCACCTATAGAAGAGCGTTCGCAAGATGATGTTTTTTGTTATTATTATTTTTTTGTGTTTTTTATTTGAACCCCATTACGCTTCTACTCCCTCAACCCCCAGAATCCTCTGTCATATCCCACGGCGTTTCGTACTCTTTCGACGCTTTTCTTCTATCGAACCATTATCTGCATCGTCGTCTCGTACTTCTCGACGTTTTCGACTCAGCGAACTCTTTTCAGGGTTTTTTTTTACTTTTGACTTTTTTTTGCGTTTTTTCTTTCATTCTCCTCGCGAATTATAATCGTGAAAATAAATTAAAAAAAACATTTAATCAAAAATAATAAATTTGTAAAATATAAATCAAACCAGCAAATAATAAGTTTGTAAACTCTGTTCTTCGTTGTAATCTGCTTTATTTTTTGTTAATTATCGTAAAAACAAATATTTAAAGTTTGATTATACGCTAAAAGAAGTTTATAATTGTTTTTATTTTTATTTTGACATAACTTTGAAAAAAAACTATTGACATCTATCCCGGACTTAGCGTACTGATAAATATAAGAAAGTTTTTAAATAAAGGAGAACGCGTCGATTTTTACGTTGCAGAATATAGGCGAAAGATGGATTTGATTGATGAGACGATAAGGGAGGTTAGTGGGCGAGCTTAGAGGGTTGCAACGGCCCAGTCGATTCCTCGGATTTTTTTATTTTAGGGGCAAGGTGACGAGTAAGGGACGAACGGATTTGTCAGCTGCACTCTTAATTCTAAGACCATTATAAAAATTATCCTCTTCGAGAAACGAGGATTTCCGTCGTTGCGACTGTTACAACCCTCCAGAATGAGCGAGGTTGTGCTCTCTGGCCTTGGCTAGAAACGTTTCCGTCACGACTTCAATTCTCTCTCTCTCTCTCTCCCTCTCTCTTTCACCCCTCTTTCTTTCACCCCTCTTTCTTTCTTTTGATTTTCTCTGGCTTTTCGCCTACTACCCTCTCCTTCCACTTTTGCTCAATCTTCCGTCATATTCTCCATTAATTTTTTATTTTTCCTTACTACCCTCTTTACCAGCCGTGGCTTATCCCTCGTACCATCTGCGCTACCTCCATGAGAGAGACAACCTGCCGTTGCTAATCTCTCACCGTTCGACCTCTTGACGTTTGAGAACTTTGGAGGGTTCTCGATTGTCGGAAATGAAATAGGACCGTTAGCCGAGATAACAAAGCACGAAGCATCATACCGGGTGGATGGAATTTCAAACTCGGCTTACCGTTTGTCGGAGGGTGGGGGTAGGGAAGGAAAGCTCGGAGCTCCTTAATGGCAGGCATCACGTTCCGACAGGCTGCATCATCGAGCTCGAGATATTCCCAATTTGTTCTGAGAGGGGGAAGAGGAGGCGGGGGGATGAATTCAGCCGTGAATCGTGACAAAAGGCTCGAGGGTTGCGTGCAGCTACGTTGTCGGAGGGTGGTATGGAATGGGTGCGACGATCGAAGGTCTCTATCCCCATCGAAGTGGATAAAGCTCGATTCAATTCGAGATAGAAAATATCTTTTCTATCTTATTTTGTTCCACGAGACGAGAGAGACTCCGATACATTTTATCGGATTCTTTGGGAACAAATGAGAGAGAGAGAGAGAGAGAGAGAGAGCTTTAAGGCTCACGAAAAAATCCTCGATAGAATTCTAATAAACGATTGATTGAATAAAATATTTAAAAAAAAAAAACGAAAAAAAAATTATCACTGCGTGGAAAAAAAGCGGTCGAAGAAACGTTTTTTTTTTTTTTCATGAATAAATCTCGCGGTGATTTGGTTTTACAGGTGAAAAGAAGAAACGAGAATCCATCAACAAAATCTGAATTTCTTCGCGCTCGTTTTCTCCCTCTCCCCAACCCTCGTAAATAACTTTTCTCCTTCCTTTCTATTCCAGGTCGGTTTTCACACTGGCTTTCGTTAAACGACATTCTATTCCCGTTGTACCGAGCGCAGTATATAATGTACGTTGTATCCGACCACCGCGATGTTACTATCGATATACCTAATGTGAATTCGATATCGCGCATCCCTCCCACCCCTCCGACTCGGTCGCCAGATTCGAAACGATGCCAGAAATACACGTATATACATACGTAGGTATAGGGGATGAAAAATATTCCACCGTAAAAATATATTCGACGGAAGTTTTACGTATGGCACGATCGTAGCTATTTCTTCACGCGGAACATCGAATTGAGAAACGTTTGCGATTCGTGGAAAAATGCTTTTTCGCACCTATGGAAAACTGTTCTCGTCTCTCTCTCTCTCTCTCTCTCTCTCGTCTCTCTCTCTCTGTTTTTTCTTCTCTTTACCGTGCAAGGGTGATATCCCGATGGCAAAAGTCCCGCGAGTGTATTGTTCGTGTGCTCGGGTAACGTCGACGACGAAGCTTTTCAGGATCGCTCTAACGAGCTTCCAACGGTCGTTCGTCTTCGGAAATATCGTATGTTTTCCCCTTGCATATACCATCGGAAAGCCATCGATCAGATGGAATGCGTTGATGGCGTCGAATGGCCAAACTCCGTTTTCGCATATCCTCGAGAGGGGTGGGGGCTGGGGGTGAATCTTGACGGGCGTTCACTCTGCTGGTGCAAGACTTTAACGTCCTCCCCTTCCGGTTGTCTCTTACGACCTTCGAAGCATCGAACTACGTAAGGGGTTGCACATCTCTTTGCTACCCTCTAGCTCCACCCCTCAGAAAGCAAGCTATAAAAGTTTGGGACTAGGGGGTAGTCTCGATGTTTTTCGTCCTTCTTTCCTTCCTGACACCCAAGTGGCGTAAATACCCGCCAAACTTTCGTCGTGATCGAGATTACCAACCGCGACGAAATTGGATTGAGATTTCGTTCGAGATTTTGGAAAGTTAACGAATCCACGTGCCAGCGATCTTACTTGCACTGTTATATCGCATTTTTAACGTCTCACATACCCCTATTCGCGCTGAAGACCGAGTAAATTTGAAAAATTATTATAAATGTTAATCACGGAGAACTAAATTAAATTATTAATTTCACATTTTTTATTGACTTTTCAAGTGTAAGAAAAAAATTAAGTATTTTCTTTTTTTTTAATATTAACATTATTTTTTACAGGTAGAAATGAACGACTGATGAACACCGCGGTGCCTTCTGGTCGGCCTCGTAACTTCACGTAAAATTATCCAATTTGAAAAATAAAGCAGAATCTAATAAAAAAATGTAATAGTTATAGTCTGATGGAAAGAAATCTTTTGTTTTGTCAAAAATAAAACATGACAGTATTTCAAACTAAAAAGAAAAAAATGAGTGTTTAATAATTTCTAAAAAATTGTCCAACTAAAAAATTAAAAAATCCTCTCGACAATTATAGAGAAAATAGTTATTAAGATTATAAAGGAAACAGCAAGAAAATATGAAAAATTGACTGAGTTATCGTGCAGACCATGTCTAAAAACATCTTCTTCCTCTTGTATTTTCGTGTTTTTTAAAATATATTTCTGCAATCTCTTGTCAATTCTAGTTTCTATAAACGTCCTATAAACGACCTTGGTTTTTAAGAAACCCAAGTTTCGGGTTCTAGAGAGGCGTTGCACTTAGCGAGGTAGCCGTCGGAAAACCCGATGCCCAGTCACATTTATACCTTTGTAACGGAGTGAAATTTTGTTAAACAAATTTTTTTTTTTCTTAATTCGTAAAATTATAAAGAATAAAAATTTGTAAAAAAAAATAAATCCATTTTATTAAATTTCAGGGGTATGTTCAGCCCTTATAGTCCCACCGGCATCTGAATTTGGACGCGAGCCAAAAAAAGACGAGATGAAAATACAACGAAAATTTCTATAATTAGAACATCATCCCTCTCTGTCTGTCTATCGAGGACGTTAGATTTAGCTCAAGGTCACTTATCCATTATTTCAGTGCCTTTCTTGTAATGCTATTCATTCTGGGACGAGACCGAGTATGGTATGGAAATTGGATAACCACCCTTACCCAACAATGCAAAAATACTACCCCTACGTGAGAATGAAAACTATCGGGTTCGTCTACGCTCGTTGCAAAATCCAAACCTGAAAGCATCCTAGTTCAAACAACGCAACGTTTCTATAGGTACACGCGTATGAATTATGTACACACACACACGCACAGATTCACGTGCCACGCTCGTGTAATTTCATGCCCGTTGATTTTTCTCGGTGCTGGAGAACTCGAGGCGGTAATACTTGCGTGCAAATGGAAAATACACCCTCGGGGAATCGAATTACGAGCGCACAACAGTTTTCAAAAATAACTTCCAATCTCATGGGATATTCTCGTTTCGTTACATCTATAACCTCTCCAACCCCTACAAAAGAGTTTCGAGGGTGGAACGTAAAAGCAGAGAAAAAAAAGAAGAAAAAAAACATCAATTCAAAAAGAAAGGTTCGGCAAGCGGAAGTCTCGGTTCGTTCGTAGAATCGTAACTCGAATTCCCGCAGTTCATTCGTGTTCTCATAATTATGGAGTTCACCTGTCACTCGCCTGCTCGCTCGTACACGAGCGAACACGACGCAACGTTCCGTTATTTTCACGTAATACGTAATCTCTCGTCGTAACTTTCTACCCCGTACGTATTGTCTTGACTTCGTGACAGGTAGAGGGCGCTTTTGTTGTGAGCGAGTAAGCGAAACAAGCGCGATGCCACTTATGGGGTGTGTATGGTCGAGGGTTGGTAATTCCGGAGGGTGGCTCGTACGTCATAAACAGCATTACCCGCAGGATTTCTCGATCGTACCCCGCTTGTTTCTCGAGTCTCGACTCCTAGAAAACCGTAGAGAGGGAGAGAGAGAGAGAGAGAGAGAGAGAAAGAGGAATCGTCATGAATAATTTGACATTCATCCCCTCCCTCGGCTCACCCCTTAAATTTGCTTCCTCGGTTCTGCTCATCGGTAAGCTCGTTTTACATTCTGAAAAAAACGATCTGGATTCGTCCTGGTTCGACGTCGAGCCAATTCCGTATCGATTCTCCACCATCGTTATTAGTTCATCCCCCTTTTTTGTTTTTTTTTTTTTTCGACGAGCAAGGAGATTTTCAACCCTCTATAGCCTCTTACGGCTTTTACGATTTGTTATTATCTTTTTTTTTTCTTTTTCTCTTTTTTTTTTTTTGGATTCACGAAAGAACAAACATTTATTCCACCGACTGGAATAAACGTTCTTCGAAACTTGAAAGATTTTAAATTGGCGAAAGTTCGATTCGTCGATATTCATGTCATCCCCTCTGGTACGGACGAACGTTATTCATTCCAACGAGTGTCAGAAGGGGGATGGATCTCTCCAATCTCGTAAATTGGATCGGCTCAAAATACATTTTATCGATTCGTCGAATTATAAATATGCGTATTTATATGCAAATGTCGAGCAATCAGTGGCTAAACAAGTGAGTTTCCTGCCAGGGGTATAACGCAGGCATGGTGGTCGTTGCTCCTTACCCGGGGGCGGAACGGGGGGTTTGGTCCGATCGATACTTACAAAGTACCCACACCTCTTTCTCCTTATCGCTTTATCACTCGCAGACCTCTTTCCCAACTCTCTCTCTCTCTCTCTCTCTCTCTCTCTCTCTTTCTTTCTCTCTTTCTCGTCTCTCCCCTGGCGCCACTCAGCGTCTCTCTCTCTCTCTCTCTCTCTCTCTTCGCTTACACGTACGCCACTTTAATATCCTACCCTCTTGCGCACGACCACCGACAGTACTCCGAACTGCATAAAACCGTGAATTGGCCAGATCCCTCTTCGACCCTACCCGCGCACGACTCGAGATGAAACAGGACTAAAGATTCTTACGTTACCGTATATAATAATCCTCGACAAACGGCAGTGCTTCGCGCAGTTTCTCTCTCTCTCTCTTTTTCTTTAAACGAAGAATTTCAAGACAACGAAGTTGTTTCTTCTCAAGAGACGAAAAAAGGAAAAAAATCTTACGACTTTCTGCTACCGAAGCTGTAGAGACACTTGAAATTGACAGATAAATGTTCCTTATCCACGATTTATCTCTTCTCGCCCAGATGCAAACCCGCAAGTACATTTTTCTGTGGGAAGACGAGAATTTCATCGCGATGAAAAAGAACAAATTTGAGAATAAAACGAGAAAGGAAAATTGTAAAAACGATAGTCAACGGTAAAAAGAAGGAACGAGCAAATATGTTATTCTCCGTCTCTCTATCTTTCTCTCGCACTCGGGCGAATGAGCAATTAATTAACTCCGCGCGTCTACCGTACGACTAACGCGAACTGAGAAACTACGTATAAAGTCCCTTTATAGGCACATGCTCTTTTATCCCTTTGAGGTGCATTTTCAATTTGCATGACGTCGATCCAACTACGACTAGCCCCAAACGTCACCATATACGCGCTTCGAAACGACCAACAGCCTAGGGATGAGAGAGGCCATGTTATAGGGCGGATATTACGCGAGATAGGCCGGGCTTTAGCCGTTCACGGATAAAAAGCGAGATTTCCTAGGATGGACCGTATAGTCGATCTCTATACGTCGGCTGAGTTTTCATACGAAGCTGATGGATCGATGAAAATACCATAAACGAAGGAGCTGGCGTGCTCGATGCATCATCGGCGAAGAGAAGATACGCGCTATGTCGAGCTATAAAAGAGGAACAATGCACGGGGGTAAAGAATTTATACGATACACGCGAGTTCCTAGAAAGATATTATATTAATCGAACCGAGAAACGGTTGTGGATAAAACGAGTAAAAACGTCAACGTTTTATGACTCTTCTCGTTCTTCGAGAAAGGGAGAATTTCTTCGAGAAAATATCCGAAAGAGAAAGTTAATCGATTACGATAATTTGAAAAAGGGAACAAGACGTTTTTCAAGAATCGTGAAAAACGAAATGAAAAAGAAAATCGAGCGTTTTTTTTTCGCTTTGGATTATGTTTCGAGTATAAAAATTAAATCGTTTGTGAATCTTACGTTGTCGAAGAATAGCCGGAGTTATGAGCGATTTATCGAAACGAGCCGGAGAGCAGTCAGGTGCGAGTTTGCCGAACTTCGAGACTCGATTATCTCGTAACACAGTTTTCAAAGTCACGGTCCGCGACGTCACGTACACGGGTCGACCGATTTACTTCGCAATTGGAGATAATGTTCTTGGATAACTTTTTTCGTTTATCTGCGATTGAACGTTGCTTTTTTTTCGATCGACGATTAAAAAGAAATAAAATCAAAATAAAAAAATTGCGTGATATTCCTACGATTGGGTTATGGAAGAGGTTGAATTATGGGAACGCGAGTTGAATTATCGGAACAAGGAGTCGTATTATGAAACCATCGAGTTGAGTTACGAGAATAGGAACTTGAATCGTAGACAGGAAGGTTTTCTCTCGCCCATTTTCACCCCTATTTCCCGTCGCAACGAGTCGTTTTTCATACGGATATATAATTTAGCAACAAATAAAACATAAACCATCGACGCGACGGGAAAACCAAACACTGATCAAGTGCTTTTCCGAACAAGCTCGTTTCAGTTTGCTTACCTTTATTGGGTATCCAAGTTATGGGATCCAACGGTGAGCCGGAAACCAGCCAGGCGCACACCAGCAATCCTCCGACAAACATTTTCATCCCCATTCACCCTGAGTGGATGAAGACTTATACGGTTCTCGTACCTCTGCGATCCTCGTATCTCCTTCTTCTTTTCCCCGTTTCGCTTTTCTTCACTACTCGTTGAATAGTCTCGATACGAACGAGAGTCTCGAGTCTAACAATAAGTCGTCGTCGTTTTGCACTTTAACGACATTCGTGGACGAGCATAAACTATAACGCTTTTGTCACTCGGAAAACCATCGGTACGTGTTTGTCTAGTTTTTCTTTTTTCTTTTTTTCGTTCGATAGGCACACTAGTGAAGATGTAATATCGTGAAGAAAAAAATTGCCAATTTGGAAAATTATCCAAACGGAAATTTTGGATTTTTCGATAAAACGCTAATTTTCTTCCATCCTCGATCGAAACCATTTAGAAAGATCGTCATCGCGATCTCAAAGGTTTTACAACGACGATCGAAGTCTTTTATTCACCCTTGAGGCTTCGAGAGATTTGTTTTTCTTTCGTTAATATTTCACTCACTTTTTTTATTGTTCGTGTGGAATTTTCACACCTTCTGCGTTATTGGAAAGTGTAAGGGTTACGAAGACATGGTTCGATGGGCAAATTTTCTTATGGAACGCACAAATCGAAGATACGTAGGGTCGACTACGTGAACTATGCCCTCTCCGTTCTTCGCGAGACGACGACAAACCTCGAACGGCCTGGACGCTTTCTCATCGACATTTTTGCGAACGGAGAAATTCGGATGGAAAGTCAAGCGTGACTCGATGGGTCAAAGAAAGATTCACTTCCATCTTCGCTAGCCACCGGACATATCGTAAAAGTTTCCGGAGCTTTTATTCAATTTATTCTTTTTGTCGTTTTAAACGACCGATCTTTCTCTTCATATCGATCGCATTTGATCGAACGGATATCGATTATTTATAATCGTTTTTTTTTGTTCACCAAAAGACGCGCACTTTGCGCGATTGTGTCTTTTTTCTAAAATTTTCCGTCAGTATCGGACGACGACTTCTGAAAGAAAATTGTAGTGATATTTAAACGCCCTTGACACGAAAGGGTTGTCGAGGTAATTAAGAGTGAAAGCATGATGAAATTTTGTTAAAAATCTCTTCTTTCTTTTTTGTCAAATTTGTTGTTTCATTTTTCACATTACATTTAGCTTTTTCGCTCGTAAAAAGGGAAGGAAAATAAAAAATCAGGCTGTTGGGGGCGTTATGCTGGCTACTGCAAGCCCGCGTATCAGATCGCTCGTTTTCCACATTTTCTCGTTCGTATTTTTGCTCCGGTTTCGTTTGGGACCAAGTTCGTAACGAAGTCAAAGTAACCGTTGGTGTATTTGCCTACACTTCCGGGTGGGTGGGCGCGTGTGTGGGACATACGCAGAGCGAGAGAGCGAGAGAGAGAGAGAGAGAGAGAGAGAGAGAGAGAGAGAGAGGTACGCACTTTATCGTGACACAAGCTGCAACGTTGCGGCCCCTCGGTAAATTTTGGCTGGTATGCACGACGATACGTGTGCTTTTTCGTAAGCGGTATGAAACATTTTATTTTATCGTTATTAAGTTAGCTACGAAAAAAGTCAGCCAGAAATTGTGCTGAAAAAAAAGTCGAACTGCTGATAAGCAGTGCACACGCCTAGCGAACGACCGTGCGTCGATGATTTCAATCAGAATTCGTGTATTTCGTTCAAATATTAACATTTTTTCCCCGATGTTTGAAACGATGAAGCGAACTCTAGATATCCGCTCAAAAAACATATTTTGCATTATTTATAGGCTGCGCCAGAGACAGAAAATAATCAGCATTTTCAATATTCATCGTCACAATTTCGTTCTTCCAGTTATTTGGACTTTTAATCGAAAAACGACATTAAACAAAAACAAAACGTATCGAAAATACGTAGAATCATCGATAAAGTTTCATCAATGATATTGATTTTCGTACCTTCATTTATAAAAATGAAATTTTTCAAATGAATATAAAAATTTAAGAATTTTCAAAAATAATTTCTATCTTACTATCGAGTGTTATTCGTCGAAAAATAAAATTGACAACAAATAATGTCTAGTGACTAATTTATTTTAGTTGAAATGCCTGCGACGTTAATAACCTCGAGATTGAATGGTCGAGAGAGAGAGGGAGAGAGAGAGACAGAGGGTGCGTTTAGCTTCACGCTCCCACGAGAACGATAAAAATGTCGTTCGCGGTGGTCCATAAGTTTGAACAAACCGTGGCGTGTGTCGGACAATTGAGCTTTGGCAACCGAGCAACGCGGATCGCTGCGACATTCGTGTAGCGAATAACGTGAACCACCTCGCGGTATTAGGCGAGACATGTCCTGGAACGTTGAACATTGTTGGCACGAGGGTGTAAAAAAGCACCCTTAAAAAAAACATCTGAAAAAATGCATGCCCCTCGTGTGCCGAGGCAACGTTAATATTTCACAGGGTATTGTTACGGAATCAGGGTGCACGGTGAGTTGCACATTCTCGTTAATAATTTTCGTTAACAAACGCTCATTATAATTTTTTGTAACAAAGATTACGCCGTGTCGCGCAAGGGCTAGCGTTAATAACGTCGCGTAACGTACGAAACACGATGACTCGTTATACGAAAGAACGAGCGAGTAAAAATTCAACCGTTCGAAATATCGAATGGATTTTTTAGTTGGAACGATGGACAAAAAAAGTACTTGTCTGGGTTTCGCACGGAAAGCCCTTTAATTGAAAATTCGTGCATAATATAATATTCGATTCGAGTACGATGCGTTGTTTGTTAACTCCGTCAATACATTGAAGAGTAGTCGCAATCGAATTACAAAATTGAATCGCCGTTTGATGAAAAAAAATACACGGACACACGGGTCGATATATACCTATATTTATATATATATATATGTATATTCGTGAACGTATCCCGAGAGTCTCGTTGATTGCATTTATATTCATTCGTCGCGAGCAACATTTTTGCATTTCGTTCACGGCAATGGCAGAAAGTTCGATGAAAAACAAAAAGCTGTAAGCAATTGTTGGTCAATGGAAAAAATGCGTCGAGCGTCGCACCTCGTTGTTTCGAACGTGTCGATTTTTATTCCATATCCCTCTAGTTGCCAGGGTTATACGAATCCACAAAAATTGCATTTCCCTCCATATTTTTGTTCACCCCTTGTATCACATCAGCGATTCAATCGACAATATATCTCTCTCTTTCTCCCTTTCTCTCTCGCGTCGAAGGTTGCGCTCTTTGAACTACGAATCTCGTATATTTCCGGTAATAATGATAATTTCGTGAGTCGAGGGATAAAAAACAAATTTCGATGCGCATGCAAACGAACTGACGAAAACAACCGACCTATATATATATATGATTTCGTAACCGGATAAAGCATTTGCAATTCGAATACCATTGAAAATAAATATTTATATTGTGCAACGAGCGCTCGCGTAAATAGTCGGAATTCGATCCTGTTGGGGTTGGCAAACGTCCCAATAAGCAATTCGGGTAATTAACCGATACACACATTTTTATATTTGTATTTTATAAAATTAATGAACATAATTACATTAATTAACCGAATGCCATTTCGTTCACGATGCATAAGAAATACAAATTTAAAAAGTAGCAGAAACGCAAACAAAAAGAGGATGTTTTTCATAAACAGAAACTAATTAATTTTCTATCTTCGTAAAATGTTTTTCCCACTGTCAAAGACGTCGAACGATTTTCGTGCAGCAAAATAAATTCTCCATCACGCACTGGCGTGTCTGATATATCGTACAGCGCAAATTCCTGGCTGACGTTTCGTGCAACTAAAAAAACCTAATGACAGGTGCCATTCGAGACAGCTCCATTCTCTCCTGTGTCACGTGACGAGGATCGAAGAATTTTCCGTTGAAGAGCCGATGTTGCGTCCGCTTTGTGCCATAATACTCCTCGTTCGCCTCTCTCGTTATGTAGGTATGTAAAATGTCATATTTCTGTTTTTTGAAAAACATAAACATGATAAAGAAAATCACGTATTAAACAAGTGTCAGCGATTATCATATGTAGAATTTATGAGAATCGAGAGGAACTTGATGTAATTTAGTCGATAAAATCTTCCGATCGATAATCGTAATCAATTATTTCTATTGTCCAAGAACATGATGTAGGCTTTTATATCAATTCCGCGACTAAGCCGAATTTCTCATATTTGTCAATAAAATGAAAATCAACACTGTAAAATGGAATATCGAGTAGTTATGAGTCTTAAACTTTCACGGAAACCCACGTCTTGCTCTACCGGCTTGCTTCGAGAAAAATGGATTTAACCGGCAGTAGCTTTATGCATGTATTTTCGAGTCTGCTTATAGGCATATATATATATATAAATTGTATATATATATATATATAGAAATAGACAAACAGTTTCGAAAATACACGAACGCCAGGAAGTCTCGCACAGTTTCCTCGACAGTTGGTCAGTAAAAGACTCCAAACTAACACCTGGGAGGAATGTGGTTTGTTTGTGGAGGAGGTTTTGGTGAAAGTGCGTCAAACAACCCCTTCCCTCTATCCCTCTTCCAATCCTCTCCCGCTCTATCTCACTCTCTATCTGTATTTCCCTCTCTCTTTCCCATTCTCGCCTCGACTAATTTTTGTTTCCTCTACGAACATATTTATTAATTTTTTTATAAAAAAAAAGTTAGGAACCTATTTTTCAATAAAAAGATTCTGACCTCGTCAGCTGACCGTTTCGTTCTTGAGATAAAAATAATGTTTAATTCCCGCAAAAGATCGATAAAATTTTCTTTCCTTCGGCATCAATTTTCTTCTCGATATTATCGCAGGATAATTTTTTGAAAAATTTTTTCTCAAGTTTTTACCGAGTAGTGTAAAAAAACGAATCGTTAAGATTGAAAAATAGCACGTGCTGAGGTATCGCGTCGCGCACGCAGCACCAGAGGAGAATAATGTGCACACCGTGTATTATATATATATATATATATATATGTATATTGTATATAAAGACCGAGGCTGTAGTAAGAGGAGTGGGGGAGGGGGCAGAGGTGGAAGATCGCGTCACGTGGCGACGAAATTGCGAGTCTGATGTCACCCTCTTTCGAACGAATGGATCGAAATGGAGAGAAAGACGGGAGGAGGCATCAGCCATCTTCAATCTCACGAAAACTTTACCTTCTACGTACTCCTAGGTATATATCCTCGGGATATACGAAATTTACATGCCGTGAATATAATAACGCGTTATATTACACACGACGTCAAAATTCATTGAAACTTTCTCGGGTGGCATAAAAGCACGAGAAGCAAGAAAATGTCTACAAAATTCGATTAAACCACGTGGCAAAAAAACAAAGAAAAAAAACAACAACAAGAGCGTTCAAGTATCGAGATAATTTTCTATTTTCCCGATCATATTTTTCATCGTATTATTAATAAACGATGTTTTCATTTTCTCGAAGATCCGAAGAACGTATCACTTTTTTAATGCGATTTAAGGGTGAAAAAGAATATATTTTCGAAGGTCAATATCACCAACACGGTTTTGATGTGTGTTTTTTTATTTTTATTTCCTGTCAATCGTTAAATCGTTTTAGTAATTATTTCACTCTTGTAACGAACGAAGAGGCTCACACAATGATAACGCTTGAATTCGATTAGTGCCGATTCGAATAAATTTTCATCGGTTTGTCATTCGAAAAATGGAGGGAAAAAAATATAAAATAAATTGGGTTATCGCGCGCGCGCGCGCGTCACTTTGGACTTTTTCGTTCGTCTGCTTTTAACGATCGTGATTCATCGAAGATTTCGAGATTTAATGTTTAGTAACGCTGAGAATATTTCGTCGTAGCGAGTCGAAAACGCTGAATCGTATCTCTAAGTTTGGTTCGTTCGGACCGAGCACGGCTTGCCCCGTGGAGCGCGCTCGGCGCACTGGCTGCTTCTTCGAAGCACGCTCGACGTACGAGCTCGCGATAGTCGAAGCTCGGCAGCGGGAAAATCGGCGATTGCGTGGTGCGTCGAAGAAGCCAGTCGGGGGTGATATGAAACTCGAATACGAGCCAGGCCGGCCGGCGCCTTTTCCATCCCTTCCGTTGAGGGTTCGCGGACTGGCGGGAGAGGGGCCGAGGGAGTAAATGCGCGCGTGGGACATCGAGTCTGCGCATCGGCTGCGTGAGACACGAGAGAAGGGTGACTTTTGCCGATAAACGCGACGAGTATCTCTCCGTTAAGAATTATGTACGAGCGTTGAAAAAATCCGTAGATACAAAATTATAAACGATATTTCGTTCGAACGAGACTAAAAAAAACGTATCGGTCGTTTATTTTTCAAGCGTATCGGTAAAGTTGTAAATCTGATGAAATTACAACGAACGAAGCTTGAAATTATTAAATAAATAAGATACTGTTTCCCGTCACCTTTTTTAACCATTTTTGTTTTTATAAAAAAAAGTTGGATTTTTGTTAAGTTTATTACAGGTTTACGCTTAAATTTTTATTATTTAACTCTCGAAGCTTCGAAATAAATAATGATTTTAATAACAATTTCTCCCTTTCTTTTTGTTATAAAAAAAAGCTTCGATTTTTTAAGTTCAGTTACAGTTTTACGTTTAAATTTTTATTACTCAACCCTCGAAGCTTCGAAATAAATAATAATTTCGCATTGTCCGTCCGAGTTTTAATCCTACAACCCATTTTTCGTTATCAACGCACGATATATTCAAGCGTTTCTTTGCAGTTTAAAAAAAAACATCGTAAAAGTTGAGGAGAAAAAAAAGTTATTCTCTCGTTCGGTAGTTAAAAATTTCCAAGGGCGAGACAGCGTATAATCCCTGGAAAACACGAGATGTTGTTGTGTATTTACGGGAGGTGGTGAGGGTACATGGACGGTGAACACCGCGGCACCAAGTAAACAAGAAGAGCGCCTCGACGAAACTTTGCCTAATCAACCATTTTCCTCATCGGTGGCATAGTTACCCCGGGCGCTCGTTAAAATGATCCGCCATAACCCATCTCGAGGCCCGGGACTCATTGCCACCGTTTCGCCCGGGACGACGAAAGACTTGGCTCGAAAACCGAGAGCAGCGTCTCTCGTTTCATCGAAGATCGTAATAGACCCGTTCTCCATTGTTTACTCGTTGCAAGCATCCGCGCGCATGGTTGAAACCGTTCTAAACAAACCCCTCGAACAACCCCCTTAAGGAAGTCGATCAGATTTCTATGAACCCTTGCATAATTCCCTAGAAAAAAACTTTCGTGGAATAACCAAGAGTCGCGCGAACATCCCTAACCAAAGTTTCCAAAATCCCACTTCTTTCCGGTCTCGCACTATCCCTCTCATAGATCTCGCAAGTCCGATAACCCTCTGCTTCGAGAACTTCGATATCTCGTCGTCGTGATTTCGCAAAATCTTTTTCTCGTAACATCTTTCCCGACTTCCTGTAGGGAATTCCCCGTATCGAAGAAGGACCCTGCTCGATGAGTGAACCGAATGGAAGTTTGCCAAGTCTTCCAAAAAGAGGGATCGAAGACAGCCCCGTGACTGTCCTCGTTGGAAGATAATGGCGAGATGCGATTCCTGACGGGAATCGATTGACTTCCGGTGGGCCACGATTTACCTTTCAATTAGAAAGCGAGGATGCATCAACGATCCATCGCCTGTTCCTTGACGACTACGGAGTTTATTTGTTCGGGAACGAGGGGACGAGGTACTTCGTCTTGTCGCGACGACCGCTTCTTCGTTGACGAAGTCAACGAGATCGCGGTCTTCGCGGTTGTCTTGGCTGTCGTCCTTTTGCCCCACTTATCAAAGGGGAAATCCTTTGACTACCATCACCGCAGGTTGAAGCAGAGCCCTACGCTGCGCTAATCAAAGGAATTATCAGAGTTCACGGAACCATGCGCGAAGCAGGCGCTTCTCCTCTCTGAACCATCAGCCTCGTGAAACCTTCGTAGAAGGGACAAAGTGCACCACGGCTCTCTTTCTACCTGTACCAGGTTATAAAGGCACCTCAGCCTTCGCGCTAGAGACGACGTGGAATACTTCGTGTTCGATCCCCGGCCATACTCGAGAAACTTCTGGGCTAATCAATGCTGGACTTTCTGCTTCCCCGGGCTTTCGTCTGAATAATTCAACAACTTCCGACTTCGGGTGCTTGTTCGATAAAGAGTCACCACCACCATCACCACCAGAAGGAATTTCCAACACTCGGGAGACACCATAGTCGTGTCGTCTCCGCTGGCACGTGAAATCGAGAAGCGACGACGACTTGAGAATGGTCGGGGGGCTGGGTGGAAAACCGGACGAGGGGATGAATGGACAACAAGGAGGACCGAATCTCGGGACCAAAACCTCCATCTGTTCTTCGCTCTTCGATCCTCGTTCACATTCTTACTTCTGTCCTTTCTCAGAAGCAAACCCCATCCTACCTTTTACCTCATCCTGTCTCGCTCTCTTCTCCAGATCTCTCTTTGAGTTTTATCTTCAGACCACGGCAACTTTTCTTTCGCGATAACTCTTCTTCGAGTTTGTTCCAGATTTGATTCTTCGATCTTGGTTATTCGGTTTAATCCCATCCCTAGGCATGTAGGTACGAGATCGGAAACTTCGCGGCGGCTTAAAAATTTATCGCTCGTATTTCAAACAGTTTTATTTATCAGAAAAATTCTGTTCTCGGGTTCTCATTGAATGTAAATGGAAATTTGGTCCCTCGTTCGTTTGAATTATACATTTGATTTTTTCCGCGAAGACGAGAAAGTCGTTATTTTTCTTATTTTGTTTTAAATTTGAGGAGAATTGTCAGCTTTTTGGTGGAAAATTGTTCGTCGCATTGACCTTATCGGGGTGAATTTAACTCGTGTCGATTTTCAATATTCCATCAGTCCTCGAGGGATTAAGTCTCGTATAACGTTGCGCCTTGATATTCAATGCTCCACGAGTTTCAGGGAACTCGTATCGTATAGGTGAACCAAGTCCTGGTACGAAGGGTCTCCCAGGATTATTTCGAAGCACGACTGCAATTTCGACGTTGCTCTATTGTGATAAGGTCCGAGAGGAATATAATCTACCGGGAAACCGGTTTATGTTTCGAGGTAAGTAGCTAAAGTCGGAGTTTCAAGCCGGAAGGGATGAACGAACGCTTAGGCCCGTCCGACGATGGCGAATTCAGAAATCGGAAGCTGAACAAAGTCTATTCTTGACTTTTTTCTCATAATAATTCAATTTTTTTTATACATATAAAGAAAATCGATATTTTCACAACGAACAAAATTTTATATTTTTATCAAAGGGTTGCGACCTACCCCCGTTCTTTCTCCGTATCACGATTCATCGGTAATAAGCTCCGCGAACGAGAAAACTTCGGGTCTGGCAATATCCGTGATGCGATCTTTCGTGCTTAATCAGAAGAAGAAGAGATTAAAAAAACAAAGAAGAGAGACGAAGGGTTCCATTGTACGAGAGATAGATCTTAGAAGAAAAAAAACTCTCTGTAATTAAATATCCAAGTCGGTGACAGGACGAAGCCTCGAGCGATGAGTTCGCAAAAGAAGTGACGGGGTACGGGGGTTTCGCAACGCCGTAAGGATATCGAAGTAAGGCGCATTGTAGGGACGGGGAGGGGGTGGTGGAAACGAATAGGTCGAACAATTGTAATGCAGAAGTAACTTAAAAAGACAATCGTAGTTGAAATGGTTATCCTCCGGGCCTCGGAGCGAAGTACCGAGCGGCCAACTCGGATGAACTTTATGAAGTCGTAAAAGTTTAACGATGGCCGCGAGCTGGTAACATCGATGGACGAGTGAGAGAACGCGAGAAAGAAACAGCAAGAGAGAGGGAGAGAGAGAGAGAGAGAGCAGAGACAGCGGCATAGCGGCGAGTGAACGGCCAGAAAGGACGAATGAAAGTGAGGCGAGAGCGTAAGGGGAACGAAGGCAGATAAGGACTTCGATTTCAGAGACCGTTTGTCTTCATCAAATTGAAATGGGCGCTTAATCTGGATTCGAGTGAAAGGCTTAAAGCCTCGTGGGCTTAATGCCCGAGAGATTATAACGATAGACTCTCTCGCTTCTCCAACTCCCTTTACACCTATATATATATATAGAGATTATGTATATATAGATTGAAACATATATTTATTATATATATATTAATATAGTGATATATATAGTGATATATATATATATATATATATATATATATATATATATATATATATATATATATCACTATATATATATATATATAACACTCGTTTAATTCCAATAACGATAATCGATAAAACGTTTTCGCAGGACTTCCCAAAAGTTCACTCATCGGCGATACATCGTCCAGAATCGAGCCGATTTCGTTACAAAACTCGCGAGTGTTTTCTTTTTTCGTTTTTCAACGTTTATTCGCGCTTTTCATTGAGTCGCGTGCAATTATAATTTACGCCCGAGCGAGAATAATTATTCCTCGGGAACTGAATACGAGTTATTACAACTGCAGACACCACGTACGCTGGTACACTCGCCGACTGGATGTTCCAACACACGTGACGACATAGAAGACAACAAAAAACAAATATAACAAAACAAAAACGAAAAAATGATAAAAGAATGTAAAAAAGAAGAGAACGAGTCGAGACAAAAATTGAAACCACTCGTGCGAATGGAGTAATTGCCGGCGTGTCTCGCGCGCCATTCCCTACTCCGTTCTCGCATCGCGCGTTACCTTTCCACCACTATCCGCTACCACTCGGGCCGAGCCAACGTGCAATTTCTACTATAAAGTTCTCGCAGTCCCGACGTCTCTGCATGAACTTCTGCCACCCCACGGGACCGACTGACTGCAGTCAGTCGACCCACCTTGGCTCATTCCCCTCCTCCTATCTCTCTTTCTCTCTCTCTCTCTCTCTGTCTCTGTCTCGCTCTCTTCTTGCGAAACGAATTTCCGCTGGTCGTATGTTAATTCACTTCCGGCAGTCTGCAGCGTAGCGAGATAGAGATAGAGAGTGTGAGCGGATACAAAAGACTAGATGAGGCGTTTGTTCGTGTATGAACGTGTTGGCTAGACGTTTTCCATCCTCCGTTTTTGCCTACCCTTACGCATTTATGAAGATCCAGATGGACTTTAGCGGTTATATTCGTTTCAATTTGAATTCTCGACGATGGATAAATCCATTTATGATTTAACGATTCGAGTTTATTAAACTATGTTTTATTTTGTTAAACCCTTGCCCTATGCGCTATCTGTCGATTACTCGGGCTATAATAAGCAGGAAGGTCGGTCGCGCGACGAGTCATTTAGGGTGTTCTTTTTATCTCTGCCACTCGAAATAACTCGGTAATTATCGACGTCACAAAAAAATGTTCCAAAGAAAAGTTGCACAGTGTAGAGAAGGCCATTTAATCGGACCATTTTTGTATATTTTAGTGAATGCGTTTACACGCAGTGAAGGTCACCTTCACTTTTTTAAATGGAATGGTACATTTTTTACAACCATCTTGTAGAGCCCCTCAAGCTGGATAACAAATATTACGGGGTCAAAGTCTTTCAAGGTCTTTCCAGGTCATTCGAGGTCAGTATTGATGATACAAATCTAAATATCTTGGACTACCAAATATTTGGTTATCGAAATTCGAAATCGAACTTGTTGATAACCTCGATCGAGCTACATACGATATGGATCAACGCGGGTTGGTAATTTTCGCTCGGATCACTACCAAATGTTTCACTAACAAATGTTTCACTACCAAGTGTTTCACTACCAAATGTTTATAGGACCTTGAACGACCTTGAACGACTTTTACCCCCTAGTGTTTTTATGCGTCTTGAGTTACTCTACAAGATGGTTGAAAAAAAAATATACCATTCCATTTAAAAAAGTGAAGGTGACCTTCACTGTGCGTAAAGGCCTCCATCGAAAAAAATCGTCGCATTTGATGACCCCCTCCACACCGTACAACTTTCGTTTGGAACATTTTTTTATGACGTCGATTAACTACCGACTTGTTTTGGGTGGCAGCGATAAAAAGGAACACCCTGTATATGCTAATATATGCGTCTCGCCACGAGTGAGCCTCGTGTTGTTGTTTACGTTTTGTTCGAACGAAGTGCCACGAGTCAGACTAGTGATTATTGTTTATTGGCCAAATGTCTTATCACGAGTCTTAGTCATCGTTATAGGCCAAGGGGTTGAGCGAAAGAACGGAGGAAGGGCTTTTCGTCGCATCGACGTTTTCCTCGATGTAAACATTTTTATCGCGCGATATTTCGTTCTCACGATCGCGCTATCGCAACTTCACGCCTATTAATTCTCAATCGACGACAAACTGTTCGAGCAATATCGGAGTAACGGTTTTCTCTCTCTCTCTCTCTCTCTCTCTCTCTCTCTCTCTCTCTCTCTCTCTCTCTCTCTCTCTCTCTCTCTCTCTCTCTCTCTCTCTCTGTCCTTTCCGGTTCGCGGCAATAATCGGGAAAATAATCGATGACGATTAATTGGAAAGTGAGACGGGAGCGGAGACAACGGGAAGCGGGAATGAAACGAGACCGTGAAAAGTTTCGTACAGTTGGGAAAAGTAAGAAACTCGTTCTCCGAAGCTCTCGACGTTAAGTAATTCGTAGTGTCGCTTTTTTGCTGATGGGAGAACAGTTTTTCCTGAAAACAGTGTTTTGTAACGACCAGACGTTATACGAAACGGACGATAATAATGAAACTACCGGGGGGAGAGAGAGAGAGAGAGAGAGAGAGAGAGAGAGAGAGAGAGAAAGAGATAGAGAAAGAGAGAAAGAGAGAGAGAAACAAAGTGGAGCGCGCGATGGCGTGTTCGTGTGTATAACGGAAATTGAGTATGAGATATATGGGCAGATAGATATATAATACGCGAAAAGCAGGATCTCGGAAGGTAAAAAAACGCGTTCTTTTGTTTTTTACGTATATATTTATATATATACGTGTATATCGTAGCTCTCTTCGTGCCAGTGGAAAATTATGCAGCCGAAGGAAACCCTCGAGACGCTGAAAAATGACGATCTCGACTGGCAAAGCTGGATAAAAAAAACGCGAGTGGGATGACGGCTGGAACGAAACAGAGACAAATAAGGAGGGGAAGCTTATTCGGCCATTTGTGCGACGAATTACGTATACGTGTATAAGCCGATCCCAACAAAAAATGATCAAACTTAAAATGTAAAATGTTACTTTGTCAGCTAAAATAATTTGTAAATTCTGAATTATTTTCATAAGGTATCTTGAATTTTTAATCCCTTTCTTTCGTTTTTTCTTCGTGTTTTCAAAGTGTATGTAAATTTGTTTATAAAGAAAAATCAAACGTTTCGTAGAATTTCGCGATGAATAAATATACTTAGCCTGTTTGACGTCGAACGATCATGGAAAAATGATATAAAATCTTGTTTTTTCTTTACGAGTAACGTGTAACGTCCAATTATTCCCGAGCGATGTATCAAGCCGACGACGCGCGATTATCGACAAACTGTCGAGGCTATTATACCTTGCACGAAGGATATAAATTTATTATTGATGACAGTAGGCAGCGAGAGGAGAAGAGAGAAATAGAGAGAGAGAGAGAGCGAGAGAGAGAGAAGCAGATGATCCCTCTTCGATTCCCGCAGTCTTTATTCTCTCCATCCGCTGGTTCTCTCAACGTCCGCGAACGCTGTAAGGATGATTTTGGTCGGACGTTGGATCGATCCTGGTTTCGGGGTGGTCGCGATTTTCCTTTTTTCTTGTTTCTTCGTCGTCTCATAATTTTTCCCCGAGCTTCGACGCGATCTCTGTCCACTTCCGGCGGGTGAGACCGAGAGACGTTCAAGGTTGTGGTAGAACTTTTATTATCGCGTACAAATCACAATTTGTCCGAGGAAAGGGGCGGGCGAAGTGAGAACGGGGGTACTTTGGAACAGGGTGGATCTTCTTTTGACGAGGGTAAATGAGAGTCGGCACGAGGGTAGTCGCTATATATAGAGTCGGTTTTAGACGCGGATGCCGTTAGCTGCACCATCGTAGAAACGGAAAACGTCCTGGAAAATGTTCATTTTATATGTATATACATATATATAACAAAACCCACCCCTATATATATATAGCGAGAGGGAGGGGTTGGAGGGTGAACTCCTTTCTAATTGCTACTGCACAGGTCGAGTATTTCCTCTTGACGCAACCACTCGAGGATATCGTATTTCTTCATACAGGTCCGACATTTTTAACCCTCTCCCATTCACCCTCTATCCCATTATTCTCATCACAGTAGAAAGAGCGAACTATTTCTTCCAACTAAATATTTTTATTACGGATTTACCTCGAATTTTATCTCTACTTTTATAATTTTATTTACGTTTTATTTTCGAACCCTCGGTCTCGTTGAGACTCGTGTCAGGGTTTTTTTTATTCTTTTCTTTTCTCTTCCTTCGTAAAACGAATTATTTTTTATTTCACGCCGTAATACGTACGTGATACGAAATTTGATAAGAGCGTAAACGGATCAAAGTGGCCCGAGAATTGTAAGGACGAAGGATGAAACTTAAACTTTCGATGTATCCCCGTCGTGGTCGTCGTCCTGCCTGAATTTTATCCGATAAATGGGAAAGGGGTTGTATGCAAGAACTTTCTATATATATCTCTGTCTGTGTATGTATGGTCTGTAACGATTTCATGATATTGGCAATTCTACGTATTCGGAATATCCCGAGGGTCGCTATATAACGCAACGTGTACGTTAGGATGGTATAATGTGCGAATTATTGTAACTCCGGAGGTGGTTGGTTCGGGGTAAGGAATGGGCGGAAGTACCCGTAGACAAGCGAGAGCAGGGTTAGTGTCTATATGGATAGACATATATATTTAGATATGTATATATATATTATATATGAATATTATACATATATATATATATATAATATTCATACATAGAGAGTTGGACATACAGCTAGACGACGGGCTCGATGCTGCTGCAGCTTATCCGGAAATAACGTCTCGCGCTGATACCAGTAGAAACCGAGAGAAATTCTCGAGATAAGGGGCGTACGAGAATATTCGAGAAATATGACAGTCTCATTTTATATCCTCGTGCAGCCGCGGTCGGTAGGTATAGGGCGAGAGTCCGGGGTGGAACTGGCGGCACGATAGGGTGAGCATTGTCGGAGAGAATTTCTCGGCCGTGCGATTATACCACGACCGATCGCATAGACCGGAAAATTGCGAACTTCGGTATCCTCGCAATTTTCTCTAACTCGCGGGGATTCTCGTGCACGAATAATTGTTTAAACCGCTATTACCGATGCACCTCGGAATTGGAAAACCCCGCGTTACGGCGGCAACTGCGCGCGACTGATGGAGAATCTCTCTTCTGTTTTTGTTTTAATGTTACACGTGTCTCCGGAGAGGGGGGGGGGGGGAATTGCGAGGTTTTATTGTACGTGACAGAATTGCGACAATTTGAGATTAAGAATTCTTAATCTTAAGCGATTCTGAAACGGTACTATTGGAGTCTTTTCGAATGAAAACAAAATTTGGCTCCCTCGAACAAAGTTTCAGAATTTAATTATGAATGTGGACCATCGACTTTTGACAAGGATCAAATTTTGTTGTTGTCCGAAAAGATTTTATTGGCTGGTTGCCGATTCGGAAATTTATCGTACAACACGAATGTCACATTTTTATTTTCGGTTTGTGTCAATTTATCCGTCAAAAATCGGAAAAAGCGTGAAAATTCAGTTTTTTGAATTTTCCACCGATGAATCGAAACAAAACAAGATTGTAAATGTAACATTCGTGTTGTACGGGAAATTTGCGATTCCAGGGTACTCCAATGAAATCTTTTTGTACGAAAAACAAATGTAGTCCCCTGGACTGACCCAAAGTCCCAAATTACGTACGTCCCTTAACTCCGACTCTTAACGAGGTTCGAAATGATTTTTCATCCAAAAATAAACTTTATCTCGTGATTGTAAAATAAAGTTCCCAAGTTACTATTTGGCCATGATAATCGCGAAACCAAGAAGCAAAATATCAATTCGGATATTATTCGCAAAGTACATTCGCGTATGAAAGAAAAACAATCGCTTATAAAAAAAAATAAAAAAAGTTCGAAATAAATTTCTCGACTTAACGCGAGAACTTCTTCGTGAAATTACGAGATTATGCTTGAGTACAGGGTTCGGGATCCGATTTCACAGATCCACACGTCACACATACACGCACTCATTGCTCGGTTACCAACAAACTTCACGTTTCATATGCGAATTAGCGTTAATTAGTGGGCACGGATAAGGACGAGCGAGTGGAGGTCCCGAATGCGTGACTCAAGGTGTGCGATGCAAACTGCCGCGCCAAAGCCGCCAAGTTCGTTCGAGTTACGAGGCTTCGCAGACTGTTAAATTTTCGTTCCAGCTGAGCGGAGTACGAGAGATTCAGAAGGTGAGAGAGAAAGACAGAGTGTGAGAAAGAGAGAGAGAGAGAGAGAGAGAGAGAGAGAAAGGGAGAGAGAGGGAGAGAGAGAGAGGGAGGAATGATTGCTACGGTCTGTTCTATACTTGCTGGGCTCGGTGCCGAGAGCTTCGAGCTGCATAAGTACCTTCACCCTCGCACACACGCATCCACCCCTAGAAACGTATATAAACGTATTCCAAAATTGCAGACACATATATATATATATATATTTTTTGATGTAACTTGCGTAATATGCGATGTAAGTTAGGGACGTATCTGACATTTATTCGCCAGGCAACCCAGTGTGATATTATACAGCACGGCGCATCACCGATGCGAGCCGTCGTTTTCTCACAGCCGAAAATGTGCACTTTCGGCCCCTCCCCACCTCTTCCACATCCTTAACGATCGTCGCATAAAGTTTGGCGACGTTCGTTACAGCGGTATGAAAACTTTATCCCACAGCCATTATATAATTTGACAATTTTGGAAATATCTGCTACGGACATTTCGCGATCGTATATCCCCCACTGTGATTTTACGTGAAATATGTGTCAGTCTCTTGAGTTCACGTCGTACCTAACCGTTCGTTTATTTTAACGACAGCGAGAAAGGAGAATGAATAATTTAGTCGCACTACGATCTAATTTTGTAATATTTTAATACTATATACGATTCGACGTATTTTCCGACTCTCGCGTTTCTAGACAAGATGTCAGTTATGAACATAATTTATTTTATCAATCGTCGATAATATCTCGATAATTTGTCATTTTTACATATTTTATTATTCATCGAATTATTTAATTCATTTTTCCATTTTTATTACAATTCGACGATTTATTAATTATATTATAAGCACGAACGAGTTATTTTATAAATTACCGTTTATGTAAAATCGACTGAAGCAATTATTGACGAATCACTCGTGGCAATTTTGTTTTTCGTTTTTTTCTTTTTATGTTTCACGATAATTTTATAAATAACTGTGCAATCTATTTTCCAAACGCTGCACCCGTTTATCGACGGATCGATTCATACAGCCATTTGTAGATGGTTACAAAGTCGTATTGACCACCATGGTGGAAAGCCCCGAAGCCATCGTGTGATGCTAATTAACATGGTTCGGATCGTACACCCATATCGTGTCCACAGTGTACACGAACGTATCGTGTACCATCGCATCGTGTATAACGTCTACACAACCACGTGGTATAACACGTATAATTTGTAATCCGTATACTCATCGAACTTTGAAAATGTATTATTGTATATATAATGACGGATATGAGAAGCCCGGCACGGTTCGATAGCTTTGTTACAATTAATTGACGAATACCGATAAAATACGAACGCGTTATTCGTAATGAAATCACATTTTCGTATCGAAATATTCCGCAAAAATAATTCACCGTTACCGATCCAACGATGATCGAATGTTGCAATGAAATTATTATACGAATTAAATTCGCGTGCGTGGCACACACGATACGTGGGTTTATTTCAATAAGAGAAAACAATAGAAAAAAAAAGGAAAAAGGAAAAAAAATTCCGTAATTCAAGCTTCGATGAAATAATACCTCTGAAAGCTGAAATATTTTCAAGCTCTCTCGGTGTGCCGAGCAAGCGAATCTATAATTTTTCAAGAACGCACACGCTCGACTGGGATATCTGTCGAAACGTTCCAATATCGTTCTTTTGGTGTCTCTTTCTCTCTCTTTCTCTCTCTCTCTCTCTCTCTCGTTTTTTTCATTTCCCATAGCTCATCGTTCTTTATCGACGAGTTTGTGGAACAGTAGCAGTCTCGTGGATCAGCTCGCTCGCGCGGAATTGTGGGTAAAGACGCGAGAGAAAGGGTGACCGAGAGAGAGAGAGAGAGAGAGAGAGAAGAGACGGACGATAGAGAAGAGAGGGGAGGAAGGATGAGCTGCCGCATTAGCGAGTAGCATCCCCCTTGGTTCGAAAGCCATACAATAATCAGAATTCGGCTATCCAACTCGAAAAGCTCTCGGCAGGGAGAGAATCCTGATATAATAGTCTGCCGCCGTTCTTTGAATTTGAACTCGCTTCTTTTTTCCCCGAAATGATTGCCTCTCGGTATACGAGCTTATATCGGCTTATCGATAAGCCTTTCTTTCACTTACGTATTTACTTATCGACTTCGTTTCAATATATATATCACTGTTCATTTTTCTTCATTCGATAGATTAATATCGCATTACGTATTTTAATAAAATATTAAAAGTTCTCGAAAAAATAAAAAAATTATATTTTCAATAAAAGATAAAAAAGAGAAAAAACAATATATTCACCAGATCCGCTCGAGATTGATCAACTAATAGTCATAGAAGCACTCATGTTTTCCCGAGAGTTCGTCGTGCTATTTCATCCAGTCATAGACCGACGAATTTCACCGAAACGTTTCGATATACAGTAGATTGTACGTTAGGGGTGGTAACGGGTTGTTTCAGTGAGTGGGAGAAAGGGTGGTGAAGAGGGGTGGCAGTGAGCTGGGGGAGGGGGTAGCCGTGGAATAAACGTCTTTTGGTCCCCGTCGACCTTATAGTGGATGAGGGGTCGTTAAGGTTTCGGATGACTGCAAAATTAAACGCGAGAGCTGACTACCCAGTGTGCCAGACGGTTTCTAATTTACCCTCCAATTAATCCTCCTGCCCCGTGAGCATTTTCTTGCTATGCGAAATATAACACGGCACATCTGACGTAGAGTATATAGAAGTACGGTACATAGATTAATAATGGAAAGTATAGCGTGCGGTGTACGTAGGTGTATATATATATATATATATATATATATATATCTACGTAGATATCTATATATCGAAAGATATATACATATGTAGGCTATGGTGCTTTTCCGCATACCGGAACACTGGTGACACTCGGTTATACCTCCATTAACTTTTTTTTCCAGGTCATTTTTCACGTACAAAAATGGAAACCAGCCCCGAGAGTATTATCTGCTCGTATAAAATTCGTACGGATCACGTACGACGTATCAACTGAAAATCACCATCATTATCGCGGAATAGTTATATATATATATATATATTTGAACGTAGGACCAACGAGACTTTCGCCCCTTATTACGATTCTACAAGAAAAGAAGAAAAAAAAAACAGATTGAAATTCTCGCATTGTACTTTCGTTTCATTAAAATTTCGAAAAAAACATCCCCCGGGATATTCTTACCTACGGATTTAAAGAGAATTACAAAAATGCTATTGACGCCAGCGAGCTTGGTCTGTTTATACGTTTCTCGCTCTTTTGTCGTCATCGACCCTTCTTCTCGCCTCGGGTACCACGCTCTCTCCGTCCTCGATTTTTTTTCCTGGTTTTTTTCTTTTTCATCTCTGCTTTCTTTTTTCTTTTCTCTCTCTCTCTCTCTCTCTCTCTCTCTCTGACTCCTCTCGCGATATATATACAGACCCGGAGCTAGACCTCGCTCAGGCTCGAGAGGATCGAGACAGAAAAGGAACGAGAAAACGTAATTGAATTGTGGTGGACCGGGTAATCGGGATGGTTTGAGAGGGGGTTAGAAAGGGGATGAGAACAGAGCTAGATTCGAACTGCCAGATACATCCTACGTGCTGAATTGATTTTCGTCAAATCTATGAACGTCGCTGCACTTAATCACCGTTCGAACGCATGTCTGACGAAGAACGGGGTTCGAGTGGGTCACTATTTATATAAGCGATTCGTATCCTTTCCACGCTCGATATTGAAGGATTAAAGGCAATGTCACTAGGGATTGTAACATAACGTTTTTAATTTCCCTTTAAAAAACGTTTTCACCGTTGATAAACGAGCATTACGATATATATATATATATATATATATATAAATAAAAATAAACAGTTTTTCCGATAATAGGGGTTGATAGTCTCGTTAATCATCGACCCTTCGTCACAATTTCTCTCGTTCAACGTATATATATATATAGCGAAAGATTATTCTCGGATTATGCGGAGCAAACGTTGAATTTATATTAAGAACGTAGGCAAAGAATAAGGAGAAGAGCTTGAGAGGCGACAAGGGGTAGTAGAGGGATGAAAGGTGAGAAGGTGAAGGTGGGTGAAATCTGCTGCCACTTCCGACTTTCGCGACACGGCGGACCGAGCTCGGAGAGCTCGTGATTTCCTGTGTGAGTCGAATCTTCTTTTTCATTTTTTTTTTTTCGCCATCTCTGCCGTTTGTATTCGTCGAGGTCGTTAGGGGTGGTGAGGGGGGCGAGGAACGTGAAAGAGCGGGACAAGAGCTTTCGTAGTGCGCAACGGGACGAGAGGTAGGGAAAGGATGAAGGACGAAAAACGGAAACGTGGACGAGGGTGAGAGAGAGAGAGAGGGCGTCTAGAGAATTGGCGGTCGTCGGAGTTGCACAAATCGCACGTACAGGGAATTCCGTGCGAACTGGTCCAACCCTTAAATCTCACGAACTCGGATTCACGATTTTTATTTTCTACTATCATTTTTTCAACCCTCGAAAGCGTTGCTTATGACAATTAACAAAATAAAACAATATTCAATAACGTTTGAACACTGGTGGGTGAAAAAATCACGAAAATATCCACAAGGGGTGAATAACGCGGTAAAATTCCCACGAAATGCCCTTTACCTATATATATATACGTATATATTTATATATATATATATACGTGTATAATGTACATGTATCTTTACGAAAATCCAGAGGTAGTGAAAATTCCGTCGTGGAATCTGGCGCCTTAGTGGAACGGGGTAAACCGGACGCGGAGGGTGGTTTCTCGTTCCTCCACGTCGGGCGCCCTCTCTTCATCGCCGCAGGTCGCCGTGGCTTCCACGATGGTATATCGCGACTATAACGGAAGGTTTTTCCGATAACCCTGCGGCGGTGGCGCGCTCGGTGGCGAAATAGAAGCGGAAAATTAATAACGTCGCCGAACCGAGCTCACAGATTTTTTTTCCCTTTCTTTCTTCACTGCATGGACATATATATATATATATATACATCAACACGTACATATAGATATATTTATATATACGTAACCACCCCTTTACAATTTGCCTTTTTCTTTGCTCTTCGCTACCACACAGAAACGAAGATATATATAAGAGGCGTCCGCACAGGGGTTTGTTATACATATACATTATTATATATATACATATATATAGATATAGACACAGGCCAAGCGTTAGAGGACCACGAGGCGTTGCGGTGACTTTATTAATTATTAAAACGGACTATAAAATTATTTTGATACGAGGCTCAGAGAGTAACGACGCGGATAGCTCACGGCTATAACGCTACATACCTGGTGCTGCTTCTGCGATCCTGGCACATGAGTCAGGAGAACGACAGTGGCAGAGGGGAGGGGGTGAGAGCGAAAGAGAGGGAGGGAGGCTGGCACGAGTCGTTGCGTATGAATATCGCCCGCTGCATTATTCAGCGGAGGTTTGCATAACAATTACGCCAAGATTTTAGCATAGAGACGGGGCTGACTCCATCCCTCCCTCTATCTTTCTCTCTCTCTCTCTCCTTGCGCGATGGTGAACGGTGTGTACAAAAGTGTGTGCCTTTGCGAAAGGGGTTGAAACGCGTTGCTCCCGCGTCGAGACGATGAACACGAACAATTCGGACGTTGCTACGATCCCTTTGACGATGATTTTTTTGTCACGTGGAGAAACCTTTGTTTCTTAGTTTAAATGTTGGTGGAAATGTTGAAATATTCAGAATTTTTATTTCCATATCTAGCCAATGATTTTTTAGGGATGGAGAGAAAAATTTCACGAAGCGAACACATTCGTGTGCACTTTATAAAAACATGTCCTTTTTCACTTTTTTTCATCCCCTTTGTTTCAAATATCAGCGTGATGATAATTGTACAAAATTACCGCAATTATTAACCAACGCACGTTTCTTTTGCATGAAAAACCTGTTATAGCGAGGAATTAAGCGAAAGGAAATAATTAACGTCGAGGAAAAGCTGCCTACTGAAGAGTGGGAAGCCATCGAGTTGCAGTGAACAGCCACTACTTAGTCGTTCCTGGCCAGTAGTTAAACCGTTAGTGTGGTCAGACGCGCCAAATATTTCAGTAGTACAAGAGACCACACGGTCAGCCCCTTGGTTCGGTCTTGACCGTCTACCGATTATAAGTGCACCACTCTCCCGTTCTCTCGTTAGTCCCATCTCTTCGGCTCACTTTGCACCCTTATACTCGTGAATATTCATTCGTAATAATTTCTGAGACATTGCGAGCCCACCGACCGCGTCGACATCTGTAGCTGGCAGAATGGCACTCTGCACTGCCAGATACAGAGCATTGGCTAGGATCTTGCGCGAGTACGCGAACGGTCCTATCTACTCGAGACTTTGTTATTTATCGGGGTTGGGGATGGTACGGGAAGGGTGGAGATTGTATGGAGAGGGGCAAGGCGTGCGAGGGCACAACTTAGAACACTCAACTTTTGGCACGCCTCCTCCATCGCGAGTTATATCTACTTGATATTTAATTGAATTGGAGGAAATATCTGTCGACGAAGATAAAATAATGCTCTCGAGTAATAACCGATGCATGGAAAATTCATTCACGTATGGACGACGTGAAATATCGAGCTGGCACGAGAACCTGAAAGTCGATTTGAAATCGTAATACAGCCGGAAGACAGTTACGCAACGTAAAAAATTCAGCATTCGTGATGCAACGTGCGAGGATCCTGCGCGAACCACCCTCTTTTATTTCGTTACCTCTTTTTTTTTTTGACCCGAGTTACGGATAATTTTATCCGCATTCTGCTAAAAATTTCGCTACCACCAGCGAGCGAAATATCGCGTTGTCTTGCCCGCGAGCTATTTCTCGTACGAACGAGAGATAAATGTATGGGGCCTTCCAACTCGATTCGACGATCTCGATACATTTCGATCTCAAAAATTTTCCATTACACAATAACAGCCCCGATATTTTTTCACATATAACGTCGAAGGTTACGTTTTTTTTATACAGTCTATCAAACAAAATGTTTAATCGCTTTCACGATCGGAGGGCGGTAGGAGGGGCGAGGGGGTAGTTTAGTATCGGCTGGTTTTATAGGTATCCATTTTATTTTTTACACTGGTTTTAAAATCGTTGCTGTCTGTTTTTTTTGTTCACGAGGGAAAAAAATGTATGAGACTTGGGATCGACGGGGTTGGCGCGATGCGAGGGAAATGGCGCGTACAAAAGTACGGAGAAAAAACGACGAAGCTGAAAATTGAAAAACAATTAAACCAAATGGAGAATCGTAATCTCTCCGACTCTTCCACATCTCGTTCTCTCGTTACCTTGTCGTCCTCGGCCGTTACCGCTGCAACATGGATATTCGCCCAACGCCGTTTTACGTTTTTGTGCGTGACACTCGCACGTTTTACTCGAACTGGAACTGACATCGCTCTGTTACGCGCGACACCCCCGTGGCTATCGCCACTCTCGTCTCTCGTCAGACACACGCGTTCTATTTTCTATTTTCTTTGGTGGGCAAAATCCATCGGGGCTTATCCAGATAATCATGGAACCCGTCAGCGCTTTTTTATGCTGTAAGGCGGTGAAACGTCGACAGACTAGAAAATACAAAATATCCCGTACGTGTTTATTTCAAAAAGCTTTCAAAGTCATATTCTTTTCAACAAAAATACGGTTGATCCTGGTTTAGAAATTCACCGTGCCAGAGTGTTCACAGAACACGATATTTATTACGATGAAGTAACGAAGGCATTTGGCTCGAGGTATTTTTTTTATCTTTATTTTAGGACTTTTACGAATTTCCACATGGTCGAACAAATTTTCATTTGTGACCTGAAAACATTTTATACAAGGGCGTGATTTTTCATAGATTTGGTCGATTATGTTTTCTATACCGGTGAGCAAAATTCTTTTGAAAAAATTCAATGTAAATTTACTGAAAAAAAAGGTGTTTATAATTGGTTCGCGGAAGTTAGGAACATATTTGAGCGGATAAAGGTGAAATTTGCACAGAGGATCTGCAAGTTTGACAGGGAGGGTGAGAGAGAGAGAGGGAGAGAGAGAGAGAGAGAAAGAGAGAGAGAGAGAGTTATGTAGGAGCTTGGCACGTGCATAATTATGGACACCAGTAAAAAAGGCCACTGAAGGTGGTAAGTATATATATACGTCGGAAGTGCGAGGTTGCGGAAAGACCTGCCGTGGAATTCGCCATTGGCGAGTTGAAAAGCAGGATTGGATGTTGGCAAGGTTTAGAACCGGGTATGAACACTTGCACCGAAGCTTTCATGTACCGGTCTTGTGCTTCTTTCTCCCTTCCTCTCTCTCTCTCTCTCTCTCTCTCTCTTTCTTTCTTTCTCTCTCTCGCTCTCCCTCGCCATTATTTCTAACTTCCTGCTTCTGTCCCTCTATCGTAATTGCGGTTCACAGTTGGACGTCGTCTGATTAGTTCGGTACCTACAACGATTTTACCCTCTCGAGGGATATTTCGCGCCACGTCGACTTATTCGTATAAAATCCTTAAAACGCGCGTTAACCACAAATCATATGCAGGATATTCCATTCTCTGTTTGACCTTGACACCCGATTTTTTCCGTACATTTATGTAACTTTGTTGAATATATATCTATAACACAAAACTGAAGAGTTTTTAATTGATAAACAATGAAGGATTTACGAAAAATCGATCCTTTTATCAGGCTCGAAATCATTAATTTAAATCGAGTATGTAAAATTTTTTTAAATTCGTTAAATTTGATTTTTTCGAAATTGAAAATTATTCACGGCTAATTTATCGACGAAAATCATTTTAACATCGATACTTAACGTCTCGTAACATTTTTTTGTTATACGACAGGAACTTGGTAAAGAGCTTTAAAAATAATAATATTTGACGGGTAAAATCCGCAAAATAAGTACATGTAAAATCCGCAAAAATAGATTTTCGTCGAAGCTGCCGTTGATGGCTTATTTCCCGCTCTCTTTCTGGAAAACGACTTTTTCGATCCTCGAGCACAAGAGCCTTGAAATTGTTGACCGCCGAATGCTTTCAAAATCCACTTCACCTGTTTTCCTCGTATTTTCAACGAAAATAATCATCGAAGGGGATCCCCTCCCTCCCAAGCTACAAGGAAATAACCCCTCACGAATTGATTAAATTTCCTTCCAAGATACTCCGGTACGTGCACACGACCTTTCAGACGTACATACTGGGGCAACGAAGTTTTTTTTCTCCACCCAAGGTTCATGAACTTTCCACGCTGTAACGCTCCCCACATAAGACTCAAACCCGATGCAACTATTCTTAAACTCGTGACGTTGACGTTTTTTTCGAAACTTGATGAAATTTCTCGACTCTTACCTTTATCTACGAACGACGATTGTGTCGTTGCCCGAATTTCTCGACGTACAAAACTTTCTCTCTCTCTCTCCCTCTCTCTCTCTCTCTTTCTCTTTCTCTTTCTCTCTCTCTCACTTTCGTATTTCGTCCGGTTCGTATTGTGGAACGTCTTTGTACGGAACCTCGGAGAATCGGAGCGTGACGTCTTTCTCGATCTGTCGATTTCTGTCGGGCTTTCATACTGAAAACATGCGCTATATGTGTACATTCTTACTCGTGGAGGAGGGCTAAGAAGGGGAGGGGGGTAGTGCACGTACATGCATATACTGCGTTTTCTCTCTCTCTCTCTCTCTCCCTTCCTCACTATCTCTCCTCGACTCTCTTCCTTCTGGTGATAGCGTTACGGACCCGTAATCACGTTCCTTCTCCCGACTCGAAGAGCTTTGTGCCGGTGCCTCCCTCTTCCACCTACTCGCCGAGCTTACGCTTCGGTATGTTCCTTCGAGCATGTGCCCTCTGGCCTTTTCGTATATAACCGTCTCACTCGGAATTTCATTTCAGTGCGCGTTGAATTCGCATACAATTCGACGAGGAGGAGAAACGGGCCACGTGAAACAGAGAAAAGCTCGCGAGACGCTGAATTCCGGGGCGCTCCGACAAACGCACCGCAATCCGTTCGGCCGAGATACTTATTGGCTGTTGTACCATTTCACGTGTATTCGTAACTTCTCTCATAACCGAGGGCAAACCGATTGTGGTTTTTCGATCCGCAGGGTGAAAGTTCGACTTGTACCCCTTTAACCACCTTCACAATTTTTATCCTTGGAGATCGATGTAACTAGGGATATTGAACGAGAAGCGAATTGTTGGATCGTTATTATCAACGATCCGATAAAACCACCCTTAATTTTCGAAAAATCGAGATCGGTTATAATGGGGTAGTTTAGAATTTTGTCGAATCCTTTCATGAGGATTTGAAAGAAAATCCTCATTAAGGGGTTTTACGTGTACTCGTAACTTCCCTCATAACCGAGGGCAAACCGATTGTGGTTTTTCGATCCGCAGGGTGAAAGTTCGACTTGTACCCCTTTAACCACCTCCACAATTTTTATCCTTGGAGATCGATGTAACTAGGAATATTGAACGAGAAGCGAATTGTTGGATCGTTATTATCAACGATCCGATAAAACCACCCTTAATTTTCGAAAAAATCGAGATCGATTATAAAGGGGTAGGTTAGAATTTTGTCGAATCCTTTCATGAGGATTTGAAAGAAAATCCTCATTAAGGGGTTTTACGTGTACTCGTAACTTCTCTCATAACCGAGGGCAAACCGATTGTGGTTTTTCGATCCGTAGGGTGAAAGTTCGACTTGTACCCCTTTAACCACCTTCACAATTTTTATCCTTGGAGATCGATGTAACTAGGAATATTGAACGAGAAGCGAATTGTTGGATCGTTATTATCAACGATCCGATAAAACCACCCTTAATTTTCGAAAAAATCGAGATCGATTATAAAGCGATAGATTCGATTTTAGTCGGGTCCGTTAATGACGATATTTAAAAAATCCAACCTAGAACCTCGTAGCTTCCAGATTTGCCCTTTAGTCGTATCGCGAGGTCATAATTTTGACCTTGGCGGTTCATTGGCCACGCACACCGGAACACTCCGGGGTATTCGCTCGCGCGAGGAAAGTTTGGCAAGTCCAACGAACGCGACGGTGACGGAAAGGGCGAGTCTCGATATTCTCGAATACAGGATAATCGTCTTTGGTCGTGACAAGTGCTCGAGAGGAGGGTCCTGTGCCAAGTTCGAAAACACGGTATAAATTTGTAAGACAGCTTCGTTCCACCTCCTCCTACCCCTTACTACCTTCCTTGCCCGTCTTAACTCGAATCGAAAGGAAAGCTGGCACATAGTCGTCGTGGTGAATCCCAAGTGCGGAAGTAGCGGGAACCGTGAGCGAGTTCCGTTGAATACGGGCCAGGAAAGGTCGAGAACTCTCGAGCGCCGATGCCGATAGGGCCAGGAGGGGAAAATCGCCGATGGACTTTTCTTCCTTTTCACCGTCTTTGAAAACGATTTTCATTGCTCGCAGAAGTCTGCCAATAGCCAATCTGTTTTCGTTCGTTTTTATCGAATTTTGTTTTCTTTAAAAAAATTTACCAAATCAAATTTCTCAAACGCTCAAAAATGTCCGCGAACGTTCCATTTTCGAATAACTTTTGAACCTTTGAGCGGAAAATTTGTATTTGAAAGATTCTTACATGAAACGATTATCATATTTCACAATTCTCATTTTTGTTTCTATATCATTGTGAAAATAAATTTTTAAAAAAGTTTAATGAAAAACAATAAATTTGTAAAATATAAATAAAACCAGCAAATAATAAATTTGTAAACTGTGTCCTTCGTTGTCCATCGCGAAGCGTCCTCCTCGATCGCGGGGATAATCGCGGAAAACATTTTCTCGCACGAAATTATTTCCTAATTCTATCTAAAAATATATTTTTTCTCGTAATTTTTCCCCGAAGAACATCGACTCGACCCAAATTTCTCCACCCTTCGACTTTTCGAATTATTCGATTAACACGAGTGTCCCTGTCACGTCGGTCAACCCTTATAAAAAAAAGAAAACGGACGAGAAGTGAAAAATAAAAAAGTCGGAGAAGAGAGAAAGAGAGCTCGAGACGAGAACAGAAAAGCCCACTCGGTACGTAGACGGTACGACCGAAAGCTCGGTAAAAGTAGAGAGCCGAAGCCAGCGAGGGGTTGAGAATATAGTCGGCGCGAGAAATCTCTGTCGAGCTATGCGGCATTGCGAGGCAGCCGATAAATCGTTTTTCGCAGTGCAATTCGCGCCCGACGCCGCGCCAGTTCCACACAATTCAATGCGAATATGAAAGCGTGGTACGCGAGCTTGCGCGAACACGAGGAACGCTTTCGAAGGGGTAAAAACAACGTTTTTTTTCACTTATAATACCACGTATATGCACGAGCGCCGCGAGAAGCGTCTCTATACCGCGCCAATGGGACGATACGCAGTTTTGCCGGGGGCTAAGGGGTTGAACGAGATGGATCGTGCGCCGAGCTCGTTCAACGGGTAGAAAATAATATCTCTCCGCTCGAGCTTTCCATAAACACGCGCCAATTCTTTGAGCGCCAATTCTTGTTTATCTCGCGACTCATCCTGCACGTTTTTCCGCATACTTCGCGCCACGCCGCTCCCTTTCGACGCTTCTGTCGATACGTTTATTTCAATCGCGACGATATATCTTCGATACGAAAATGTAACGGCGCGAGACGAGTTCGTTAAACGATGGGAATTACAGATAACAGGGGAGAGAATTCGCGTTTTATTCGAAAAATCGTGTAGAGCTGGAAAATTTTTTAAAATTCACGGAGTTGTTTTTTGTTTTTTTTTGTGTTTTATAACGAACGAAAATAGTTTTTATTATAAATATAAAAAACGCGCATTTTTTTTTGTCGAGAAACTTTATTCCAATATGTGAATAAGGGTTATTTAAAAATTCTCTGATAAAGTTTTACGACGAATTTCGATTAAAAATAAACGTAATTAATAAGAAAAAATTGTACACTTAATTGTGTTTAGTCGTTCGATTATTAATAATTCTAACGAAAGAAACCGGATTTTATTATAAAAATAAAAAAAACGATCGATGATTGTCATCAAATTTCCTAAACTTTATTCAAACCACGTGACAACCATTATCACAATTTATTAAAAAAAACTTTCCTACTCGTCTCGATAAAAAAAACTACCCTAATTGATGAAAAAAACCTATAACTCAATTTTATTCAATCCTCCGATTATTAATAACGCCTAACGACAAGCTCCGTTTTTTAATTCTCTCGCGACACGATTTCCCTCTTTACGTAAAATATTTCGTACAACGTCCGACATTTTGACGAGAGCATTGTGTCGCATCGTCGAGCGTGAAGAATTTTTACCGAGCACTCTTCGTGAATGACGATGCTTTAAAAAAAAATTGTTTTCTCCCGTGCGACCCGAACGAAACGAGAAATCGTGGTACGAGGGTAGGCCGTGCATGGTCGAGAAAATATGAAAACGCGGGAGTTCCCGCGCGGACGAAACTATGCGAGGGAATCGTCGCTACCGGAGTCGTAATACGTTTTCCAAGAGTTGCACATTGTCGGTTATAATACGAGAGCACTCTATCCGTACCGCTCACCGCGCCGACTATTATATCGCGCAACACTTTGTGCACACCGGTAGAGAGACAAATGTGGTTGGATATTCTTCGTCCTTTCCACGTGTACGATACCCTCGATATATACACAGTTATGCCGTATATACGCGTTGTCCCCGCCATTTCGCCACCAGAAATAGCTCTCTCTCTCTCTCTTTCTCTCTACCCCTGCACGGATTAATTTACTTTCTCTCGAATAATACTATATATCTAATTACCTCCCCGCTGCTCCATGAATTACATCATAGGGGAGAGGGGGTTGAGACGCAAGGGCTGGTAATTATACGAAAGCTCCCCAACGCTCTCGAACGAGCCAGCGCAGGATACGAGTATTCTCGTACGCGGAACTGTGCCTTAATGTAACTTCGTTCTCTGGCGAACGGTCAACGTTCTCTGGAAAATCGCGAACGAACTGCGAAACGCCCGAGGATTAAATTTTCTCTCTTTGCATCGTCGTTCCTCCAATCGCTCTCGACGACAAGGCGTTTCTAAAAATCGTGGAATTCTTTTTGAAAAAATGGATCTGGGGAGTGAGCTAACGTTCTTTAAAATTGTATGATCTTGATACGAGAATTTTTGTGTTTTTTTATTTACCTTTTTCACGTCTCTCTGTACTTGCAGCTTCTCATTACGGCTGTGTAACTTTCGTCGAGCTCTCTCGAGCTCTCGAGTACTTTGCTCTCTCTCTCTCGAACGAATAAAAAAAATATGATCGTTCTCCCACTTCTGTACTCGCTGTTTATTATTCAATTCCGGTCTTTGCGGTTTTCGCATACTGCCACCACGTTCGAGATCTATATATTCGTAGCATGCTCCGGTGATGCATATGTAGTGTGTTCATACGCGTGTACAATTGAGGGAACGTATCTAATTCGCGTCGGAGATATAGAGAGTAACCGGAACGCGAGCGTTTGCCTCGCATATATATTCGCTCGTTCGTTCGTTCCACCGCGGTGGATTTTTGTCCCCCCCCCCTCCCTCTTTCCTTTTTTCGTTCGTTTGCTCGTCCTCCCTCTGCGTATCCCGAGTTTGCAAAGACTCGCGCGCTTTTTTCATCTCTCTCTCTTTGTACGAAGCACCATCGCACCCCTGTTCGCCAATTAAAATTGCAACGGTTTTTTCCCCAGAGGCGCAGAGCGTACGGCGAAGAGAAAATCCACGTATCGATGGTATCCGTGCTTGAAAATAATATCGTCGTAAATTCGAGAAATTATGAGAGCTTGTCATCGACGAACGTGAAACGTCGTCATACGACAGGCTTTCTCGTGGGAAACACCGGGTTTCTAGAGTGGGTTCTCTCTCTCTCTCTCTCTCTCTCTCTCTCCCTCTCTCTCTCTCTCTGTCTATGTGATTATGCACGATGCTTTTTTTCCTCGAGAACTTTCACAATTACCAAGTTTAACCGGGTCGTTGATACGACGATGAGACGAGAGTCGAGAGATGAAAATTACGCGTAGGCGTCGTTGTACAATTTTATGAAGTATTAAACGGTTGAAAACCAACCCCTAGAATTATAATAATATTGGCCTGTCATGATTCGATATTTCACGATAAATCGAACGATATAACGAAGCAGCGTTGAAAAATCTTTCGTTTACTCATCGAAAGCTACGATTCATCGATATTTCCGGTGATTCAACCATCGGTAACAATCGTTAACCGATATAATATTGAAAATCACAAAGTTCTCTCGATATCCGTGTCAAAAAGGTTACACCTCGATACCTCGTTCCACCACCGTTTTCATTTTTCATCCCCTAACCGAATGATAAAAATTTATCTCCCTTACTCCCTACCGTCGACGAATTCCAGACAGCCGAGCATCATTTACTCCGTTTCACTCGAAATCGTGCCACGGACATCGGGCGTACCGTTCATTATCTCGTTTATTCGTCAATTCGATCTGCGGCGGTGGCTTGATTTCCCTTGAGGGACCCGATCGCGAGCCGTGATCGAAGCAATCTATTCTCGATAATAACGTTCGCCAAAACCGGTTTGAATTCGGTCATCACACATCACCCCGGCCCGTTAATTTTCGCTTCTCCTCCAATATGGAAAGGTCAATCAGTATTTAATTGACGAAAGCGAATTGTTACGCCGAACGATATTGTAAGTGTCGATATATTTCGAACGTTTTTTGTGTTTTTTTTTCGTTATTATTTTTTTTCCCTCGCTTTTCACGGTCTATTTTCTATCTCGTTAAGTAATCACTGCCCTTATTAGGAGGATTCCGATGAGTCGTGAAACGAACATCAATGATCAAAAGTCAGACAAAAAAAAAGAAGAAATTTCGAGTGGAATTATCGTCTCGTCTGTATTAAAGTTATTAATTGCAGTAGAAGGCTACGATTTCTTTAGAGCCATCCTTGACAACCCTCGACGAAGTCTCCGATGCGTCGAAAAAAAAAAACGATACTGAAGAGCAATTAAACGACTATGACAAATTGATGCTGGTGGAGTAATTAAGGCGAGTACGTGAAAAGTCTCGATGATTAGGGGTAGTGGAAATCAAGAGAGCGAATATCGTCGCGACGAAAGGAAGTTGACGAAAAGAGAATGGAAGAGAGAGAGAGAGAGAGAGAGAGAATTCCAATATTTTCATCTTCGAGAGAGTCCTTTCCGGCCGGGTCTTCGTCTAACAGGGTTGTTCCACACCCCTAAAGAATTTACCTCCCGCGATGTCGCTGTTGCTCGTAACGTTCGGTAACCAAAAGATCCTACTAACAATAAGTCGAGAGAACTCTATCCGCCGATAGAACGAGCGTCTCGAAAACCCCAAACCCCGACTCGAACACTTTTCCCACACTCTTTCATAAGTTTCCTCGCAGAAGATGAAGGAAAACTACCCTGGCCGTATCCTTGAGCCAGAGAGGCATGCGCTTTCGCAGACACACATAGGTACACACACCGATCAAACTGACTGTGCTTGGACGATAAGAAACTCCGCTGTTTATATTATCCCCAGGGGGGTGGAGGAAAACTCTCGAGCTACTTCATACCGCGTCCTATATGCGACCGCACGAAATTTTCATCCATTCTTCCTCCACCCTAGTTCCCTGTCCACGTCTCCGGGATTCCGCAATTCCGCGGCGCTTATTTGGCGCTCGACCAGACCAAGTCCTCCTGTCGTTCTTCGACAAACTTTTCCTTACGTAATCGCCGAACACCGTTTTCCACCCCCACCCCCTCCCTCTCACCCTCTGGCAGCTCCTGTATAACGTCGAACAAACAAAAAGTGAGAACGATAGGAACGTGAGCCAAGTGGATCATTCGTGAAAAACTACCTTTAGCGAAATCATCCCTCGATGCTAAATACGGATATGATAATTATTTCTGGTACGACGGGAAGACACGCGAACGAAATGAAAGGACATGAGGAGAAAGATTAGAGAACGGAAATAGAGTTTTGACATTTTTTGACAGATTCAGCCCTTAATCGTAATATGCTTATGCGAATTTTCTCTAGAGTTATGAATTTTCTAATTTAAAAGACAGATATATAGATATATATATTGTTTTTATAAGGATATCTTAGCCATTAATTCGAAACGTGAAACGTGTTCATCCCCTCTCTGGGGGAGAGCTTAGGGTCGGGGGTTGACGAAGGGAATGGTAAACGAGGGAGAATAAAAAAAAGCTTCAACATCGGGTCTACGAGCGGGAAGCACGAGCTCGGCTTGGCTCGGTTTAATTAAAGCTGCCATTTGCGTGTTCACCGAGAGTTCCGAGTCGTTGGTAACGCATCCCCCCAAACACCGCGCTCCCGACAATTCCTCTATTTTGCGATCGGCTATATATATATATATACAGTAAGCTATCGGCTATATTATATATATATATATATATATATATATATATATATTGGCTTATTTCGCGTCCGCTAACTCACGCTTACGTACACCCGGGTATTCATTTGATGATGGGGCTATTTGTAATTACGGGAGATGGAAAGCGTTCGCGCAAAGAGACCGTTGTCCACACTGACAGAAACATCCGGTAATTATGACGGGAATTTTGACAAAGGGCACGTCAGTCTCACGTTCATACAGAAATTTCCTAGAGAAATTTTTAACCGATACCAATTGTAATTACGATATTGACTGACTTCCTGTATACGATAAATTTTACTTTGACTCGTGCATGATTAATTAACGGTCGATTATCGATGTTAATAATTAATTTAGTGAAGTTTTTTTTTATTGTTTATTCTTTTTTTGGATGAAAATTGAAATTCGTGGCAAATTATTATTATTTGGCGAATGTCTTCAATGAACGATGTTTCTATATGGTGTATGAGGGATGCACTCGTTTACAGCAACGAATGTCAGATGAACGTTCGTGGAGAGTGAGGATCGCTGCTTGCTGGACCATTTGTTTCGCGAAATGATTATTAACGGGGGTGATTCGGGACTGTCGTCGGTTCCGGGTGGTTACCCTCAGTATAAGAGAGAGATAGAGAGAAAGAGAGAGAGACACACAAAGAAATAGAGAGAGAGAGAGAGAGAGAAGATGGGAGAAACAGAATTGCCAGGTAATATACGAGCGAGCCCGCAGCAACGATTGTCACACCCACCCCTAAATCTGGTTGAGGTAAACACGCAATAAAGTCTAATATCACTTGACCATCATCATGGACTAGGGGATAAAGTTACTGGACTCGTGTCACTCATGCCCGTCACACTACCCTTATCTTCCCGATTCCCACCTCGAGACCACCGACAAACCGCATTGTCTACCCCCCGGGATTCTTAATCCATCTCCTTTATATTTGCCTCTTTCCAGGTCATCTCATCCCCGAATTCCGGAATGCAATGCTGCAATGTCACGAGAGCCTCCTCCTCCTCCTCCTCTTCCGCCTCCTTCCTTCGCACTTGAGCGTTACGACTATATTACAAAACGTAAGTTATTTTCGAGTCAAGCTCCCCCGAGGCAATTTTCCCATAATGAAGTCGTTTTGTCACCGTTCATTACGAGACGACTGAACATAATTTACAAATGCCGCTAAATTTAATGAAACTTCGGGGTGAACTGTGATCCAATTTAATTTCGTCGTAGCTATTCTGGCGACGCGCTTAACAATTTATCGAGATTGTAGTTGACGAAAATTCGATGAAGATTATTTTTCATGTTTGTTTTGCAAATAGAAAATTGACAGTTTTCACCCTTATCTCCGTCGCTCACGTCTTTACATTATTTATAAACCGAGTCATCGACGTAATGGACGCTCTCGAGGCGACTCTTCTCTCTCGACTCCCTTTAATTTCTAGTTCGTTTCGTATCCCAACCTCGCGAAAGTTTACTACCCGCGATTCATGACGTTGAAACGAAATTTCATCCGGACAGCGACTTCCCACCCTCTTTATCCTCACATCCCTTTACTCTCACGACCATTGAAATGTTTCGCCCGGGACCGCCTCCGGCACATCGCTTTTAATGAGAAATCTGAAATTATAAATACCCTACCTCCAACTCGCGACAGCACTGCCGTTCGTTCTTGCTCCTTGATGCTCGAGCTTTTTCCTATTTCCTTGGCGAGAAAGTTTGTTCGCCGACGTCAGCGAGCCCACGAAGATGACGAGGGTGGGGTGAAGAATTTTCTTGAACAAAGAAGACGAGAGAAAGAAAAAAAGGAAACCCTCGAGAAATCAAGCGACTCGGTGACGGCGGGTTGGGTCGAGTATACATTTATGCTGTAAAAAAAAAGCTTTCTGCACGTTGGACTCGAATCCCACGCTCTCTCGGTACTCATTGAAGTCTTGACGGAACGCCGAGCAAGCTGTTACGGCGTATTGTCCGTGGGAGAAGAAAAAAAGAAATTAATCTTCCGTGGTAAATTCATTACGCGGTCTCTCTCTCTCTCTCTCTCTCTCTCTCTCTGAGGATTTCAGCAACATCCCCGTGGCTTCGTTGAATTTGTTTTTTTTTTTTCGTTTTCTACCGTAAAAGAAAAATATAATCGTGAGTTTTGAGAATTAAGAATACATACAGTCGTGGATTTCTGAGAGACAAGGGTGGGAAGCTAAGTAAAATTGCGACATTGTGATAAAACTATTTAAACGTCTCGCGATTCAACTGATTGTCCGGGCGACAATCCGACCTTCGCTTTAAAACGAGACAACGCTGTCCAGCCAAGACAAAGAAATCCACTCTCTCGTTTTGTTTTACCCTTATTTTCAACAGGCTCTTTATAATTTAGCGCTTCGTTAATGAACAATGCCGCGGATGTTGCCCGACGATCTCGCGGCAACGGGAATAGCGGACGAACTTTTGACCCCGGTGTGCCAGTTTTACACGTTATCACTTTGCGATAAAATCTGATAATAACATCGACTCGTTCTATTTTATTGGATAATGAAGATTAAGGGCGGACGCTATAAACCCTCGTTGCTACGATGAAATTCGATTACCGGGAAAATTTTAAACAAAATTTCTTATCGTCGATTCGACGATCTGCTGGCGATTTTTCGAAGCGAGTGCGAACGATCGCCATTGTCGATCGGTCACTTTCAGTAAAGCTCACCCCTAAATATCATCCTACACCTGCGTACGACGTAATGAATGACCTTGGAATTTTTTAATCTTCGTTCTTGTATTTTTATCTTCCTACGAGGAGTACAAAGACGTCATCGTCCCTCGAGGGATTTGAACAATTTTCAAGGAGAGTTTGGACAATAGCGATCGAATTTCGTATCTCATGAACAAAATCACCCCGTAAAAGTATGACATTAAATTTTCATTCTTTAATATAGTATTCTCGTATCCTGTGACAGGAACGTATTATCCTGAAACCAATGATAATCACAATTTGTGTCATCTGTTTCCTCAAGGATTGCAAATCGCTAGAGGTGGAAACTGGTCGTTCGAAAGGACGACCGATAACAGAGGCCTCGGTACGACTTCGAACCCCAGGGCTCGCGTCGTTGCGTGCCTCGATACAATTATGCTACCTTTTAATGAATCGTTCAGTTTCCTAGATCCTTCGAAAAATATAATTACTCTCACCAAATGTCGAATATAAAAATCCGGTACGGTCAGTCGTAAAACTAACCAGCGTTACGATTCGTGTCGTTATCGAATTGATCGTCGTTTATCAAATCCATCGCATAACCGGACATTGAACGCGACTGCAAGGATCGTTTCGTCGTAATCAATCCCTTTTTATCCTGTCAAAACTGCTCGAACGTCTCGTTGGACCGAAACGTCGTTCATTCCGCATGCCTTTTTCGCAATTTAAACAGCATATACGATCGTTGGCAACCTACCAATCCGCTACCTTTGGCCATCGAATCTTTATAGCACTCTGTTCGGATACCTCGCTTTACGGTAACGAGTGACTACCGTTTCGATGGTGAATTTCTGCCGACCGTTGCTTTGGATCATACCGGGCTCTTCCAGCAGCTGTTTTCGTTTACTGACGTATCGATATCCGTAAATAATCGCCTACGAACCGGGACAATATTGGTCTCGTAAAGTCCGTTTGATTGTAAATCAAAGAGGCATAAATCCCTTTGATATTGTTATCTACCACTCGCCGTGCGTCGCTTTCACGAGAGACCTCGTGAAATCTCTCCTCTCGACGATCGTCATCCTCTGGTCAAACTCTCAGCTCGGTTGCGACTAATGCCTGCATTTTATTATCGCCTGTGTTTGGAAAAGCCACTAAAATCATTGGGCATCACGTTGAATGCGCCGTCGTTGAAGTCACGAATCGGTCTACGGCATAATCACGCGGAGGACATGGATAACTATTATCCCTTTCATGGCTGTGCATAGGAAGATTAGGATTATCGCGGACCGACCATATTATGGCGGTCGTATATTTGATATACGTTATATATTATATGGGATATCTACCCTCAAAATGCTCTTCAACACAGGTGCGCGTGTATATATATATATAAACGTATACGTCTACGTGCAACGTTCCTGCGTGACCCAGTCTGTCTCGTAAATCCGTTGGTCCGCGATGACGCATAGCCCGTACGCGTTCTTGGCAGCTAATACTGAGAGATTGTTAATGACCCTATTAGCATTCGAATCGGGTCCGTAGGAGGCCGGAGGTTTGATCCGTGCAACAAGATCGCATCAGTCTGGATTCACCATCGCCACGTACACAACCTGCTACAGACTTCGCTGTAACTACGTATGTATATATATATATATATAGTGTGGGTGTATATATATGTGGGAGCCAACGTCGTAGCTGCACGCTCTCAGCCGTGTATTCCAGGACTAGTCCTAGTTAACTAAATGCTAACAGTTATTCGCCGTGTGACAGTTTCGTACATGACACCTATCCACCAAGTCAGACGTAGAGGGATAGCGGTGAATATCCACTATCTCCACTTCGTGGACTTCATGATGCCAATATGTAGGTCAACTCGTGATACTCGCGCTTAGTAGGTTGGTTAATTACTCGATTGTGGCTCGAAATTTATACATTCTCGTTATCAACTTCGTCGCTAATTAGATTACTAATGAATTATTTATCGAGACGCTTTAGGACATTTCACGAATTGTGTAGACCGTGAAAGTAGATAAGAACACCTTTGCTCGATTATCTCGAAATTTCGTTAAATTCGTTCGTAAAATTGTATCGCGAATGAGAAATAGTTACGTGAGAATATTATAAAGAGGCTGCGGTTGATGATAAGGTTCAAAATCCGACGACGCATTCGTTGATCAACGAGAGAGAGAAAGAGAGAGAGAGAGAGAGAGAGAGAGAGAGAGAGAGAGAGAGAGAGAGAGAGAGAACAAAGGAGGTCGCGATGGGAGATCGTAAATGTCGACTGGGGCACCCCGCCTCAAACCACATTGTAGGGTTGGCGGTGAGTTGTTGGAGATGGAGTGGGTGAGAGAGGACCGTGCTTATTAGCCGTTGTGCTCGAGAGGACGCCTGAAACCGTTAATTGGACCAGACCTTTGCACCAACTCGATAAGCCAATCAACGTCGCTAACAGACGACCTTGCACGCAAGACTGTACTTATACGAGCGGTACATTATACTCGTATCGATAGATATATTTCTTAGTTAAGTACGTATTGATGATCATCGTTATAACCTTTCAACTAGCTCGACTCGTGATATCGCTGAGACCGAGGAACGATAATTGTCGAACGATGCGCGACTCGTACGTACGCATGCTCTCGCGCATGCGCGCGCACCTGCGCGTAAGCCTCGACGCTGCCGCGAGCGCATGCGCATGATCCTCTACGCCGATACGCGCGCATGCGCGTGTCACGTGACTTCGCGTCGCTGTATAAAACACGGATTCGCATCCGATACTCGCCTGTATTTTACATACGCGCCACAACGTAATGCCACGCTCGTTCTCGTATTTCTCTTTTGGCTTCTAGCTCGGACTCCCCCGCTCATCTGTCCCACGCATAATGCCGGATATTCCAACCTCTCTGATTTTAATCTAATACCTCGTGAAACCTCATGTCCGTCGTTCCGTGAGAGGAACGTATACGGGACACGTATCCAGCAACGTTTGCCGAATTTCCTCGGCTACCCCGAACGTCAGAGAAATTTCAGACCCAACGTCCGGTAATACACATATATATATATATATATATATATATATATTCTGTTATGATGGCACTTCACACATATACGTGCATATATTCATATATATATATATATATATATATATTTTCGTGTGTATATAACGTAACGCAAATGTGTCGTGTGGGCGTATACGTTGTGTATATCCGAGGTACAAAGCCGTCTCGCGACGTCGTAGCGTTCCAAAGTTCTTATACATAATACATCGCGGTATCCTGTCTCTAGTTTGCCACGTTGGGACCCGCCGCACACTCGACATGCAGATTACGTGTACACATTTCTTCCCTCAACCGCTGGTTGTCTGGATTGACTATACCCACCAAGAAATACGTGTATACGTACGTATGAATGTATAAGGCTTTTATACTCCTTTCTCCATTTCTCTCATATATTTCCCTAGCGAAACACTAACGCCGAGAATTTCACAAATTTACGAAAAATAACTGAATAATAACTGCGGGTGGATTGAATTAAATAAACTTACTTGATAAATTTACGAAGCTCGTATACATAACGACGAGAAATGATTTATTCGATCGATCGTTCACTTCCTGCTGTCTTATTTTTATTGTAGAAGTGGAGCGTTGTTTCATTTTTGTATCGTCACTCGAACATTTTGCCCTCTGATAAACGTATTTGTCACACCGAAAATTGAATATATGAATAACAAAGGGTTGTCATTTTCACTGTCGTTAAGTATTCAATGTAACACTCGAAATAACAGAAACTTTATTATTCAGATTTGTTTTGTTTTCTAGAAACGTACACGACCCAGCTGATAAGACAGGTGAGTGTGGATATTGATCGAGATTAAATATTTAAATTTTTATTTGCATGTTGCTACAACCTTGTAATAATTGAACGACGTATTTCTGGTTATCGTCGAAACGGATTCGCGAAACGATCGATAAATTATTATTATATTAAAAGCACGACGAGAGAACGTGTAAGCAAAAATATATAATACGTTCAATCTATCGATAAATTCGTGTATTTTCTATGATTCACGATGCAATTCAATTTTTCTGTTTCAATCCTTTACCGAAACATCGTTGAAAAGAAAATATTCGTCATTGGGAAATGACTATTATCCAACGAGTATTATGTAGGTATACCAAGTTGATCACTAGCAAGCACGCATTCGAGCATCCTCGGATCTATTCGTAACTCGATATATATATATATATATATATATATATCCATGGGCTCTTGTGTTCAACCGTGATAACTATATAGAAAGTTTATCTACCGTCGTAAGCTCGGGGTCTCGTTGGAAATTCGTGCTCGAGAGTCATCGGGCTTGCGGGCGAATCAGGGTTACGACACTGTGGAATAAAATACACACCCATACACATACACACACATATATATATATACACATATAGAAATAAAGCCTCTTCTCTCTCTGGTGTCAGAAGATGAAAGCTCACGGGGATAAAGCTATGAGTACGAGTGAATGCGAGCGAAGTGGTATACGAGAGGGAGAGCGTAGACGTAGAGAAAGGCGGATATTGTTATTCGCCAGGCTGGTGTGCACCATCCCGAGAGCCGAGAGAGAAAGAGAGAGAGAGAGAGAGAGGGAGGGTATATATAGTGTATGAGTAGCGCCAGCTTGTCCCGACGTAACCTCGTTTAAGGACAGACGTATCTTATACTCGATGCCCGTGCGGCGTTCCCCATTCGGATCTGCCTTGGCTTTTCGCTATAACCTCGCTATCCCCTTCCACCTATAGACTTCTCTCACCCTCCCACGCGCCACGAGCCCTCCCCACCACTCTTCATCCAAAGTCTGGCTCGCCAATCCCGTACTACAACTACGTTTCGCTCTCGCCTCTAAGCCACTGCCGAGACGTTCGATAGAAACGTTGGTGGCCTCTATGCTTCCGGTGACATTGCCCCAGCGCCGGGTGCACCAAGGGCCCAACAATAAAGACCGACTCGGAGGAAACACGAAGAGGGGTTGGCGTAAGAGGGTATCCTCGTTTATATCTATATTTACTGGCTCGCATCTGCGAGACCGAGGATACAGTTCGCAGGGAGGATATAAAATACATTGGATAATATAATGTACCGGTGCATACGTGCGTGTATTTCGAGGATGATGTTTATACAACTTTGATTCGTAACGGGTAAAGTTGGGAAGGATATAGAGTCGACGGGCTGGAGGAGATCGAGTCGACAGTGGGGGAAAGGACGGAAGACATTTCGATAGGACGTAAAAATGAAATTTTATAAACTTTGAATACGATTTTTACGAGGTTATAGTTACGTAAGAAAGATTAAGGGATGAAAATACTAGAATGTGTAAATATTCAATGAACGACTGTAAAATTGACGAGTACGAATGAGAGAGGTCGAAAAAGAGATGGAATAATTGTCTCCTGCACGATTCCTAGGAAAGGGGTGAGTTTTACCATTCGACTAATTCAGGGATGAATAATAAACTGCTCGAATTTTCCCTGCTGCTGGAATGTTCTCTGCTCGAAACTCCCTAGAGTTATTTTCGAACGGTCGGTTACGTAACAAACGGCTTAGGGGTGACCATCCCCTATAGCGAACGAAGCAAAGCAAAACAGAAGCACGTCGATACTAAATGACCGATGTTGATGGTGAAAGAATGCGAATGACACGTTGGCTTGGAAATCGTACGAAGAGAGAAAAGCCCCAATAACTGATTGTGGTTCGCGAGTCTCTCTGGCAAAAGGGGGGTGAATCCATCCTTCTCCGTTCCGACGTTCCCGAAACGACGCAGTTCTATAACTAACTATTTTATGGATGAATACCAAACGTTTACACGGAATTTCGGCCGGTTTCGAGTACGAGAATGACGAGGAGAAGAAGACGAAGAAGAAGAAGAAGAAGCGAGGGGTGGTTTTGGGAACCGCAGTTCGCCGCATCGTTAACGCTGTTGCGAGCAAAAGCACCGAGTATAGTACTCGGCAGACCCGGAGAATTTTCAGAAAATCGGCACGAGGTACATCGAGGGGGCGGGACAAGGGTGGAAAGGTATAAGCCGTTTCGTTGCTGGCGAGGCTTGCGAGCTTCGCGCGACCACCACGCCTCGGAAACCTATTATCCCTCGGTGGATGAGCAAATAGTTTCTACCGTTGTTGTATTATTGCTCGTCCCTAGCAAACAGCACGTTTCAACGGTTAATCCGTACGTACAATTCTCTATATATGGAGTAGTCGTCCTGAAACCGGGCTCAAACTTCCACTTTCTCGCTCGTGTCTGTGTGTGGTTCATTCATGTGAACATCGAATACCGACCCCTCTACAACTTTGGACTCGGTGATATAATCATTGTACGTGTAATTACAAATCTCGTAGAAACAGGGGAAGAGTGATTGGGTGACGAGACGAGACGAGATTCAACGTCAGAATTTCGAATCCTCGTCCAACGAGCGATAAAATTCAATTTCCAAGCAGACCTTTTTATCGATATTTTTCTCGAGGATCGAAGAACAAGACAACCTCGAGGGTCGAAATGAACGATGAAGGCTCGTTTTTCATCCCTCCTTTGACCAGCTTTTTTTTCTCGCGAGCCGCATAGCTGCACTGCGCCACGACTATTACTTTTCTATATCTCGCATCTTTACCGTATTCTAAAGGGGGATGGAATATTCTTCGTCTGAGAAATCTGCTTGCGACGCCTTTTATTCGCATACGTGCGAATATATATGTGTGTCGCGTTATATAAAATACAACTGCCCACCCACCCCTCTCCGCCGCTCCGTCTCGCGGGATAAACGATGAACAAGCAACTTCGGAAACGGCGAGCCGCGGGGCTCGTGTTGGCGATGCTCTACGCCCGCTGATGGTCCGCGTCCTTCCACCCCTCGACTATCTGCCGACCGGATTTTCCCTTTAGTTGTGCAACTGTATGTATATATATATATATATATATATATATATATATATATATATATATATAATATATGTCATATATATTATGTGTATGTATATGCAATATATGTATATATATATATACAATGTGGATGCATACCTTATGGTACGTTTATCCGTATTCAACATATATATTGTTCATATCCGTCGAAACTCACCCCTCAGACTTCCTCAAACCGAGGGGTGGTTTATACATATGTATATACATATATGTATATATATATATAAATACATATGTCATAGAAACACAGATTTCCTACAACACACCGTACCACCGGTTCGATATTATTGAAATTGGAGAAATTTCCTTGGTAGCGATTGAACGCGAAACTTCTCATTGAAGGAAAGACAGAATATTGATTCGTCATTGATTTGATTTCGAAGCTTTTTTTTTCATCAATTCGACGTTTTATCAAGTATGTTTCCACGTAGGTACAAGCGAGTTTCTCTTTTCTTTTTTCTTCGTTGCAGACATAATTTCCTGCGCGAGATTAAACGATTTCGATTCGTTGAAGGTTTTTCATGTATGATTCGGTCGTTCGTTCGTGATAATGTTCGTTTCTTCCTCTTCCTCTCTCTCTCTCTCTCTCGTTCTATCGTAAATTTCAAACCGTGATCTCCGGAGAGATCAATGTTTGTCGATCCAATCATATTCCTCTGGTGTCTCTCGTGATCAGCCAGAGGAGGGTTAACGCGTGGCGTATGCGTCGGAAGCGTTCAATAAACATGGATTAATTCCGATCGTTTGCCTCTTGACCGTTTGCTGGAGCGATGGACGGATTCAAATATCGTTGCTATTCGTTATCGAATTGTCAATCCATCGTAACTCTCATATATATATATATATATATAGAGTTATATAGGATCGTCACTAATTAATTATTATATATATTCTGTACCGTTGTTTCGTGTCTTTCATTATAAAAGCCGATTCACGTTGTTATTATTATCATCGTTATGGATACTTTCGCCACGATAATTAATCGGAGTTAACGATATCGTAGTTAAGCGCGGATCGAAAGCCGCTAATTCCATCCAGGGGGTACGTGCACTATACGAGAATATCAAACACATTGCATGACGTGAATTAGAGGAATATTCGCTCTCGTGATAATTAATAATTAGCCGATTGATAAATAGTTAATTGAACGATCGATTCGCCGATTGATCGATTAATAAATAATCGATGCTATATTCGATAATTCCAAGATATTATAATCGACGTAATTTATCGCTCGACTTTATTTTACATTTTGAAAATGCGCATAATAAATTCTTTACTCGATCCAAATATTTATTTGCGTTTAGTCTTACGACCCTTTTTTTTCTTGTTCTTATTTACGTCCAATAATTCGAGGATTCGGTAATTTTTGTCGTTGTAACGGACGCGCCGACGAGCATGCGCGCAGTTACGGGTTTCGCATCCATAACTCATCAAATTCTAATGGTTCTCGTGAACAGCATCGCGTCTCTTTGATCACGAACCGTCGCCAGTCTCTCGTGCATTATTCATATGTAAATCGGATTCGAACTCCTGTTGCTGTGCATACGTCGCAGGCTGCACTTAAGTGCCATTGATGCATCGCCACCCGAAGTGCACTTATGCCGCAGTCGCGGCTCGCTAGCGGCACACACGAGGGCAGTAGTAATACCGAGCGAATAGTCAGACATCGACCGTGAGGCCAGTGAATAACTACCCCGAGCTTTGCCGATAAAATTCACTCGCGGTGACTTTCGACCATCGGAATTCTTCGCAATTGACTTATTAGTTATTCGTGGCTTTGGAACAAAACAAAAACAAAGAAAACAAAAACAAAATTCGAAACGATAAATTTGCGTATATCGTATTGACATTATCAGCCGCGATAACAAGGGGAAAAAGAGGTGGTGGGTCACATGGGTCATACATTTTCGGTCTAAATGGTTTCGAGGGGTTGAAAATAAAAGAAAAAAAAAAGGAAAATAAAGAATAAAAAACAAACAAAAAATTGGCAAACGATAAAAAATAATCGGTAATAAAACAAAGAGAAAGGCCAACGGAAACAAGAGCTAACATAGGGCCGAAAAATCCAGGGTGGGAATTGGCCGTACGCGCTTTAACCGTGCTCACGGGGATTACGGGCAATTGTGGTTGAAAATCCGGGGGCCACGGTCTCTCGTGGCCTTCGCGCGATCCACGGAAACATAAGCTACGATACTCGCGGTTACCGAGCGACGATTTATCAGCTTTCGAACAGGATCATCGATATCGGGAGAGTCGCGTGAAGGGTTGTTATGAATATGCGCGAATTCAAGGGAGGGGGCTCGAAGGTGTCAAGACCCGCCGGCTATGCGTTGAAACAAGTCCGGACATTGACGAGTTTCGAAGGGTGAAGCTTTCGTTAAATCGATAAAACCGATGGGATTACAAATGAAATATTTTCATCGATGACTGAAGCTGATCGTTGAACGTTGAAAAATAAGGGACGCGAGGAGCAATGAAATGGATAAACGTTCTTTTTTTTTTCTTTCATCACGTTCGAGCATTGATTTTTTCTTTTCAACGTATCGCGCGTCCATTTCGATACGAAATCATATAAAACATTCATATTTTATCGTCTTAAAGTACAAAAACATCCCCTAAAGAGCAGAGTTCGAAACACGCTCCAGGATCTTCGTGGCTTATCGACGCGCGTGCGACGCCATCGAAGTAACCCAAGAGTTCTGGAAACTTTGATCCGATGATTTCCAAGAAAATACGCTTTCTCTTTTCTCTCTCTCTCTCTCTCTTTTTTTTTGTTCCTACTTCCGGCGATTCGACACGAGACCCACGAAACGATTTATCCTCGGATCCGATAAATCATAAATGTAGCGTAGGGTTGTACGCGAGCACACGTTAGCGAGGGGTTTCGCGGAGTCTCAAATGTGTAATAGGCGCGAGTAATAAATAATGTTCCTTTACGTATATACCATGTACATATATATATATATATATATATATATATATATATGTATATATAAACATACGTATAAGGTGCAACGAGAGGGTGGTAAAGGGTCGAAAGCTCGGACGAGGGTCCGAGGGGGTTCTACCTCCACAAAAGCGATCCATAAAGAGTAAACTTCTCAGTGGGGTGAACATACGCGCGAAGCTTCGTACAGCTCCGAGAGGGTGAAAGGGGGTTGAAAAGGGGGATGTAAGAGGGTGAGGTACTTTCTGGCATCTCAGTCGAAAAGCAGCGAGTCGGGACGACGAAGGGAAGAGGGACGGACGAGCGAAGAGACCGACCGCATCCCGGGGAGTCCCCGAAGAGATATAAGCTAGCGATTTATGTCCACATTTTGCCACCGACGCTATAGAACACGTTACATTACTTACCGAAGAAGAGGGCGCATGCAACTTCGCCAGTCCACCCGCAGGAGAGCTCAGACACTTCGAGAACGTTTTCGGTGGGCTGTGGTTTGGGGGAGGGACTGGAAAAATTTACAAACTTGTACGAGAAAAATAGAAACACGAGATAGTTTTGTCGTTTTCACGTTTACACACGAGTTTTCGAGTTTCGTGATTATAAACAGAGATTTTTCTTCGTTTCTTTTGGAAAGTATTTATCGTAGAAAAAGAAAAGATAAGCTTAAACTGACGTAAGATACTGATTAAGGGAAAAATGTGTCGGTTATTGAACGATTAAAATATAAATTTGAATACTTTTCCTCGAATATTTTGTATTTTTTTGGAAAATTGTTGAACAATATTACAAAATAATGACGAAGTCGCGAAATGATAACGTGAAATATATATTTTGGAATAATAGACGATCGACTTATTGAAAATTGCCACGCTGTTTTTCGCACCGAATTGCTGAAATTATCACATATGTTCGCGTTAATGTTTCATTAGTTCGAAGAACATTGGGATAAACGGACATAATTAATTATATACCGGTATCGAGATATACGCGGTTTCTCATGTTATCGGTCGATATCGATCTCTAACGGTTCTCGCGCATGCTAGCCTCAAAATAGACGACAGTCTAAGTACGAAAGAGAAAGCTGCTAAGCTCAGTGAAGATTAAGAAAAAGAGAGAGAGAGAGAGAGAGAGAGAGAGAGAGAGAGAGAGAGAGAGAGAGAGAGAGAGAGAGAGAGAGAGAGAGAAAGACTGAAAGACAGAGACAGAGAGAGCTATAAGCGTACACTCGTTAGCGAGCAAAGACCCGGTCTCAATGTATTTTACTCCTTGTGGCTTGTATACGAGAAGAGCTACCGAGAAGTGGAGAAAGGGGAGCGAGGTAATTAATTAAAGCGCTCCACGCTAACTAGATAACGCTGTCCTGGGAGTAGAGACAGAGGGAGTGAGAGAGAGAGAGAGAGAGAGAGAGAAAAAGGAAGAGAGGTCGAGAGTGTTTGGACGAGCTTTCGCGCGAGAGCACGCGAACCGAGACAAGTACGTACAAATGATAAAGTAAGAATAATTTATACGAAATGGTTTGTAATGATACGAGAACGAGAGAGAGAGAGAGAGCGAGAGAGAGAGAGAGAGAGAGAGGGAGAGAGAGAGAGAAGATGGTTGAAGAAATCTGAGGGTTGTAAATGGAGGAAAGGTGGCAGGAGGAAGAAGGGTTGCATATCGGAATAAAAATATCAATATGCTCGCACGTGTCCCTTTTCGCGGTCAACACGCACCGTTTCCCTTTGGTGTTACTGACGAAACATGTTCCGCGCAACATCCCTTATTATTATTATTATTATTATTATTATTATTATTATTATTATTATTATTATTATTATTAAATGTACAGCGAAATTACACGCGGCAGCTGCGCTTCGTTAAATTTAACCACTGAGCACGCACTATCGAGAATTATAAAGCTGGCATAGTTTTACTGTGAAAGCATTGCCGTTACGTGACATTAAAAAAAAATAAATAGAAGAAAATGTATCTTCCCATCATCATAAAGACAGCGTTAAAAAACTACCCTCCTCTCGATTATAAAAACTGTGTATACGAGGTACTAAATAATACAACGCATCGTAAACGTATGAAAAACGTTGCGTACGACAATGTAGATATAGTGAAAGATCTCGACAGAAACATCCCCTTGGGGTAGAACTTAACGATAGAGTGCTAGGGGATGAAGAGTAATTGGTAATATTCGTTTGCAAATACCGGAACTATCGGGGCTTGACTATTTAGCGAAATAGTTGATAATCGAGGGAAACAATATGTAATGGGAAATCTCATCGAGGGGGTGGTTATTAAGGGATGACGATAGAGGGAGATTTCACTGTAACGCAGCCTTAAAACTGTACGCGCCAGCGGACAAAAGTGAAATAGAAAAGACGGGGTGACGAGGGAATACGCCGAGGGGATGATTTTTACTATAAAATATACATTTTACTTACTTTCATCCCTTATACGCCACAGTTCTCGTTTCATTTTACCATCACGCATTTTTTTCCACCGCTTCTCGTTCGAAATACGATTATAGGCTGCAGCGTGTACCCCGTGTAACACCGTTTATTCGCGAGTTTACCTCGTTTTACACGACCCCGTACAACACGCGAGATAGTAGATATCTGTGTTTCGCATGTAAATGAATATAGTCATAACGCGCTCTCCCTCGCTTCTAACGGCATACGGGGTTTGTACGGCGAAACATGTGGATCTCTATATGGAACATCCATAATCCCGATAGAGCCCGAAACTCGATACAAAAGAAAATAAACGTAAAATTGCCACGCGATAAGGGTGGTTCGCGTGGAAAAAACATTTATATATATATATATATATACGACATTTGATAAAATTCGTTGTATCGAAACTTTCGTTTTGTGTTTCAAATTCGTATAACAAAATGTAAAATACAAATGATGGAACGGATCGTATTACGAGCCTTTCTTTCTACCCTTATTTCGTCTTTCGTCTCGTCGCGTTTTTCGTCCGTATACGCTTGACGAAAACGAGCGTGACACGAAATAAAAGTTTCGTTATCTAAAATCGCACGCGATAGTTTTCAATCGGAAAACACGTTATTTCGTTTCTCGTTCGTTAGAAGACGAAACAAAAAAGAAAAGAATACCAATTTGCGAAAATTAACCGGTCGTGTATCGGCTAATGTGCTTTCGGGGTTGATTAGAGCACGCTCGCAACAAAGGTCAACATGCGATACGAATTCCACATTCCGTAATGGTCGGTTCGTTTCGTCGACTCGTCGACCAATATGCCGTCCTCTTAATCCGATACATCGGTTATAATTGAATGCGCATACGTCGCTTCCACCTGCGCAGAAAATTTCTGTATAGATACGCGTATAGAAACAAGTTGACGCAATCAATAGCATTATCAACGACTGTTTGAATAATCATTGAAAGCAGCGCGCGTTCAATCAACGACGAATTTGAAATATGCTGATCGACGGCATGCTCGCTGACTGAATCGCTCGGTGGCGGTTGAAGAGGAGGGTGTGCTTACCAGGGATCGAAATAACGCGGAGACTGAAGGTTTGGCAAGGGTTGAATCGAGGGAAAGAGGAGAGGGGTGTTGGCTGGGAAAATGAGCGGTGCGTTCGAGCTACTTCCTGCCTACGCTTTGCAAACGTAAGCGTCCGAGTTACGATTTACACCGTGCTTAACCACTATACACTCCGACGGTACAACCGCTCACGAACCACCGGCTGGTAACGCGAGGTATAACGGATCAGCTCAAGAAGAATCTATCAGTGCGTTAGAAAATTGATCGACGACGAGAGAAACGACGAGAGAAATGACGATCACCCTGTTAAAATAAATATTTGTTTTGAAATCATCCCCTATTTTTTCCAATCATCCCCCAATATTTTTTTCCCCGCGTCATTATGTCCTGTGAAATATTAGTATCGTCGACGAGTATCGACCTTCGAAAAACCACGATTATTTCTATCCCAGATACGAAGATTAATCTGAGGATATCGATGTACGTTAAGGGTTGATTTTTGATCTCTAGCATTGTTTTTTGTCAACGAGAGATCGTCTCTCATAATTCGCTCAGACAACCTCGAAAACCCTCGTCCGTGTACCAAAGCTACAATCCGACGCCAAAGCCAACCATGCACCGTGGTATCGCGGCGATACAACAGCGATATATGCCGTCAACAATCGCGGTATACCAACACACCCCCGCTCGCACACACATGACAGAGAGAAGGAGGTGCTCGAGGAGAAGGGGAGAAGGATGGCACAACGAACATATATCGCTCGTGACCAACACTACTGGAGTCTGGCGACTCGCGAGTTTCACCCCGTATGGCACACGTACGCCGCGGTAACTTCTCCCGCAGGGCGATGCGCGCTTCTGCCTCGTCGGCGCATATACATAAATTCACACATGCCCGCCGGAACTACGGAGCGACGCTCTCGCGACCGACGAACCGTGCCCGAGCCTCCGCACGCATTGTTCGCGTTAAATCTGTATGTACCACCCGCCTCGTGTGGTCCGGTAAGCATCGCTCGAAAGCGTGTGTTTTTGGAACGCAAGAAATAATTGTTTTATTTTGTTTGATGCTTTTTCCTGTTCTCCTCTTCTCTCTATTTTTAAAATTTTGTTTTTCACGTTTTTTTCTGTTTTCCTTTTTTTTGAGGGGATGAATTTCATTCCTCGCCACATCGCCGAGCTTTCGGTTGGATCGAAATTATTTTCTCTCTCTCTCTCGGTCGTTCCCTTTCGTGCTACGTGTGTACGTGCCCTGCGTAATATTTCGCATGGGGAGACGCGCGCGAAAAGGGTTCGTCGAGCATGGAGAACGGGGGCGGAGATTTTTTTTTCGAAAAGTTATCTCACCGCGCACGTTTCCACGTAACGGCGAATGGTTTCTTTCTCGTCATTTTTGTTTAATAAAAAAAATAAAAAAAACTAGGACCGGCCGAGAACCGGAATGTTTTCAAACATTCGAGCACCCACCCCCCCCGGCGCTGGTTTTTATGATGCAAACCTTTCACGAATTTTTGTAGGTTTTTCGTTATTTTTTTCCGTTGTTTTTTTTTTTGGTTTTTTTTATCCACTCACAAGCCGGAGACTATAACAAGCTCCGTTGAGGCGCGGAAGTAAAAAGGCGGGAGAGTTTCTGGCTCTTAAAATAAAAACTGTCGGCGAGCACTTACCCGAGAGGTTGCGCGCGCGCGTCGGTAGAAAAGAAACCACGCGAGAAATCTCCGTAAGTATGTAAAACTTGTACGATCGACTTCGAGTCACGATGAGTTTTTGGTATCGATATTGAACGCGCTACAGGATGAAATTATTGAAATTTTCGTCGTTACAAATTATACGAAGAACGTTCTCTACGGAAAGAAAGAAAACGAAAAAAAAACAAAAAAAAAAAAAACACGAACTTCATCCCCATTGTTGAAAAATTCCACCTCTCAACTTCGTGAAGATCTTCGGATGACCAGGGACTTGGAAATTCCAAAACTATCGAGCAAACCACGTTAATGGACCGGGAAAACTTCGTTTCTCTTGGCCTTAAATTTCTCGAAAACCACGAGTCTCGCCTTGGGGGCGTTATTTAAACGAGTTTACGTAGTACGAGTACTAGCCTCGAACAAAATAGTTTGAAGCACGAGAGATCCGAACGATGGAGTTGAACAACCCCCATATGCAACCCCCTACTAGCGTTTATTGGCAAGCTAACCAGAGAAAAGCTCGTGAAAAGGAACGAGAGTTAAACGTACAAGTAGCGAAAGAATGAGCTCGACTTTTTGGGGAAGATGGTAGAGGGGGCTGTGAAAAGGGTGGTCGTGGGGGGGTGGTAGGTGAGATATTGGAAAAGCCATTAGGACTCACCACTTTATTGTGGCGAGGCACTTTAAAAGCCACTACCGTCCAGTCCACAATTCCGTGTGCATCCGGTTGCGGGTGCTCGGAGGGGTTGAGGGGTGGTAGAGGGTTGAACAGCTGAGGGGATGTTGGTATAGTTGGCGTGGCACCGGCAATACGCGGGTTTTACCCCACATTTCCACGACTACTACTCCTTTTCGTCCAGCGCCATCTTCAAACGCTAACAGCTGTTGTCCAAAAACATCGTCGGCAAACGCGAGTAGAAAGAGACGACTCGAGACGGGAGAAAAAAAAGGAACGGAACAACCACGAGGGTGTGCGAGTCCTTCTTTTTCTTTTTGCTTCTTTTTGCTTCTTCTTCTTCTTCTTCTTCTTCTTCTTCTTCTTCTTCTTTTTACCACGTTCATCCTGCATCTATGTTCTATATGCGAGATGTATATGTCGCTTATACATATAGATATTTCCACCCTTAAGAATACTGCGGTACACACCTCACACACACACACACTATATAACCAACTTTTTCGAAACTCACTTTCGTCGTACCTACTCGAGATTCTATCGCGTGTGGCCGCGTGTGTTCCGGCGTTTGTTTCCAACCCGGCAATCCCGTTTCCAGCCCCTTGGTGTACATACTCTGTGCACACATAGTTGCCGAGGCTCGTTTCCTTTTTCAACCCCCGTTATCGGTCTCTCTCACACACTGAGAGTTTTTATGGTGTCTTTTTCTCACTGGCATGAAAAATGGACGATCGAGTACGATGCGGGAAGTACACAACTCGGTTTTGTATGGTACGTAAAAGTGGTGAGAATGGCGCACGAGATCCATATTATTGACTTATTACGACGCACGAGAAAAGGCTCGCAAGTCGCCCGCGAAGTAGGGAACGGTGTACGAACGTTGTTACGACTGTTAGATCGCGCTCGGAGCCGTCACGGAAGTCTGTCCCTAATGTAAGCGGCAACTTACTCAGCACATCGTGCGGCACAGACCTCGAGCCATATCGAAGACGGCAGAGAACGTGGAGAATAGCAAAAAATTTCCATACAGAATTTCGTGCAATTTTCGATGTTGCACATTTGTAGAATTTGCACGACGGAGACATACGTGACTTTCCGCACTTTGCGCGATCGAAAGACGGAAAGATCTCGAAATTTTTTCTTACTTTCGTATTCCACAACAAATTTTTCCAATATCTCGTCATAATTTTCCAGACAAAATATACAAATATTCAATTTTTGCATTTTTTCTCATTTCGCAAAAATTCGTTTCAATTACCAAAACCGCTATAAATCCAATTTTCGCTGGGTTTACGACTCAGAATTCGCCTCGTTAACTTTCTCATCGTTTCAATTTCAAAATAGCCCGCGGTTCGTGCAATTTACGATTATTATTCAAATTGTTATCAATTTTTAAACTCGAAAGATCCATTTTTCCATATTTTTTCCACATTTGCATGAATTTTTGTTTCCAAAAAATGGTTCTTCTCACATCGATCGTTGCAATTATTAGAAGAGAACCTTGCCAGCAATCGCTTGACGGGAACATCTTTATGACGATTGTAGACAACGATATCGCGTGTTCTCGAGGGGGAGGAAGAGGAGGACGGGGAAGGAAAGTGGACAAGGTATTTAGCGAATCGACGATAAGTGCCACGACAGTCTCCGATCGACTTGTACTAAACGATTATGCAAATACGCGAATGCATACATAACGCGAAATGATTCCAGGTCTCCTGGTCTCCCTCGGCTCGAATATTACGAGCCGAGGGCGTATATACATACAAATCCCCACCCCCTCGGTTTTCATGTCGTGTATGTTTACAGTAGAGGGTGTATATACGCCGAACCGTATTTTCCCACTACCCGAGCATAGACGTGCCTTTGCATAAATGAAATGATGCCCCGAGGCCGATCTCTCTCCTCCTTTTCTTTTTTCTTTGTTGATTTTCTTTTTTTGTTTGTTCATCTTTCTCATCGCCCCAGTAACTATGACCGTGTACACGCCACGTAGAAAAAGAGGGGGGAGGGGGCTAAGTACGAGGCAGCAGGGCACAGCAGCGAAAGCAGGCGAGCAAGCAAATCCTTTAACCTCCCTTCCCCTGCTTCCCTCATTCTCCCGACACCACGGTAACGCTCTCGTGGTTCTCGTAAATGGACTTTCCACCCATAAACTCCTGGTATAATTAGATTACGTCGTGGATAAGCAATTTTTTTAATGGACCGGCTCTGTATTAAAGCCGAAAAGTGCCTCGCGGCTACGTACCAACGTACGTCGTGACCGGCGAAACCACTCACGAATAGTTGCCGTTTTATTTTCGTGGAAAATTATCGTTACACCTTCGATAAATATTGTCCATTAATTCGAGGATCGGCTCGTCTCGGGTTTTCCATCGTTACGAGGCAAAACAAAAATGAAATATGACAGTTTCATGATTGAAACGAGAAAAATATAAAGTTCGCTATATTTTGTATTTTGTCTTTCTAATTAACGATGTAAACGACGCAACTTGTTTCTTTTGTTTCAAGGGTCGTAGATGAGATATTCGATGAATCGTTTATGTAAAGATGTCGAAGGATTTATTCGAGAAACGGTGAAGAGAAGTCGGGGGTGGCGTGCGTCTAAGAGGCAAACGCGAGAGAGCACTGGAAAACAGATAAACGATATAACCCCAAGTGGGAGAGAAAGAGTGTGTTTAGTGGTTACTCGTAAAACGTAGCTCGAGTTGATACATACCTATATATATGTGACTATATATATATATATATATATATATATATATATATATATATATATATATATATATATATATAATAGTACAGTAGGTATATAGTGTATAACCGTAAGTTTCTATTTATCTAACGGCCACATGCCCGAGTTCACGGTGGCCGTGTACATACGATACGCGTGGCTTTACTACTGGAGCGGCTAGTAGAAACAGAATGGCGGTGGCGAGTACGAAAATTGGAAGGGGAACTCCAGGGGGTCCGTGAGTATCTCCGCGCGAGAGAATATAGTCGGTGAGCCGGTGAGAGGGTGGTTTCGTGGGCTCTCTTTTCTCTTTCACTTTTTCCGAGTCAGCGGCGAGCGCCAGAAGTAGCAGTAGCACAAGTCGACGTCTGTGCCGCCCATGGCCACAGTTCTCTCGCTCTCTCTTTCTCTCGCTCTACCCACTCTCGAGTAACAAAGCGATGGGATTAAAAACGCTACGACGATTAAATTTCTCGCCTTTATCATCCTCCTCTCTTTTTTTCACCGACAAAAATATTTCTCTCATTCACCCGCACCCTCTTGTTCCTAACTTCTAATTTTCTTTCTTCCTCTTTCTCTTTTGGCCTCTTATTCTCCGTCGCTTAATTCTCTCATCGCCTGACCGAACCCACGGATACCTTAAATCATCCTTTTTGTTCTCGACCACTTTTATTCATACACTTATGAACACATATTCTTCTTATTTTGCGCTGAACAAAAAGAGAAACTTCGCGATTCGGTATGTATGTTCGGCGAGGGTTGCACGATGAAAAATCCCCTTTATTTCTTTTAGTAACGAATACGAGCTTCGTCCGGTTTTTTTTGTTCCGAGGAACGGATGTAAAACAATAGTTCTGCGGGAGAGCCGGATGAGAGGATGGGAGAGAAAAAAAGATGGAGTCCTTGTTTTAAATCCCGGTTGTAAAAGTCGTAATTTATTCAGCGATTAAAATATGAGAAATTAAACAACTCTGCTTCCAGTCGTGATTTCATGATGCATTCAGTTAGCAAAACCGTTATTCTTATTCATTATTTATCCATTCTACCACCATGAAAATCTCTCTCCTCATAAAACAAAAAACTCCATTTTGCGTCGCGGTAACGAAATTTTTCATTAACAATTTTTAATTATTGCTATGCGAGCTATAAGTAAATAATATTATCGAGGGGGATGAATATTTAAAAACAAAAATTCGATTCCTCGAAGACTATTTTTTTTTCTCTTTTCAAGCTTTCCCGAGAAGTAGAAAGCTCGCTGTTTCATTCGAGTGTCCCATTATGGACAAAGAGAGCCGATTCAAAATAGCGATTCGCTGAATTGTGCAATGCGTGAGAGGCAAAGCCTCGTAAAATCTCGGGATTCCCCACTGTCTCTTTTCTCTCTCTCTCTCTCTCTCTCACACACAGGTTTCTCCGAGCTCCCGTCTTTTCAACAGCAGTCGGCCGAGGCCCTCGGAGAGTGCTAGGGGTCGTTTTCCACGATGCCTCTCTTGACTTTCGAATCGACCGTTCGCTCGCACTACTCCCCGAGTCCTCGTTTCTCTATCCGGTTGCGTCTATCCGCCTGCTGATATCGCGAGTCGAATATGGCACGACGATAGCGCTATACGAGTTGAGTAACCGTTCGTAGCTGTTGTCCGTGTAGCTGACATACGGATCTTATATAAAATCGAGCGAAGTAAAGGCAAAAACATCGGAGATAGAACGAGGAAGGAAACTCGCGTCCCTCGGGTCGTGGATGCAAAGATCTTATCGCGTCCATCGCGTGTAAATAGCTTAGCTCGATCGTCGTCCCTCGCAGTAACAACAACAACAACAACAAAAGCTATTCGCACGACGATGGAACCGAAGGGAAATCAACCACCTGATTTTTCCATTCGGAAAAGAAGTTTTCTTCGGAATAAAATTCTTAACAAAAACAAAGATTCATACGTCTCCCGTTGTTTATTTTCATTTGAAAAAGGACAATTTTTTTTACGAAAATACCAAATTAACGTAATATTTGTAACTGTTAGGTTTTTCGTATTTTATTCGCCGGTCACGAAAACCCTCGGACATTTACATAAATGATCGATACGAATAAGAAAATAATTGTGTTTACTGGACCAAACTGGGATTTAACAACGGTTTACAGGGATGACATTGTACCCTGGAGATATTTGTATGAATTCATGATGAGGGCGAAAACTTTTATTTTCTTGTCTCAATCGTAAAAAGAAGAGAGAGAGCGAGAGAGCGAGAGAGAGAGAGAAAGAGAGAAGAAGAGCTTCGAACATCGAGTACATAATTTATTATTCGACTCCAGTGTAGCCAAGACAGGTTCCTCGATAATATGACCCGCGTGGTAGACCCTCGGACCCGCGTTCACCCTCGTCGTACGATATACACCTTTTTTTTCTTCTTATATATCTCGAACCGAGTAATCCTAGTCGCGAAAACCGCTCCGAGGGACTTGTACGCGGATCACGACAATTTGATTTATAGTTAATATGAGTCCCCGCGGGTCTGTAGGATTTGTTTTTATCGTCGCGGTCCCGAGAACACGAAGGGAAAAGCGCTAGGAGAGACGCTGGAACGACATAGAGATGAGAGAACGGACAGAAATGAATTAGGTCCGTAGGGGTGTACGGGGGGTGGTTAGTCGCGACCGCTCCGTGCTTGTATCGGTGGAAACAAACATAGAGCTTTAAAAGGAAAAAGAAGACAAAAAAAGACACAAATAAAATGAGAAATAACTGTTCCAGCTTACATAGGCATAAAAAACAAAAAACTAAGCAAATCTACCGTAGCTTCGTCTCACAGTCAAATGACTTTGAACGAATTCACCATTTTCCGTTACCCAAGAGTCGTCCGGCAAAAAACAGAAAACAACGTTTTTTCCCCTGATTTCTTTCCATCGCGAAATAATCGAAATTTCCCCGTTTCCAGCTAATTTCCGGCCAGTTTCCAGCCAGTGGCTGGCGAGAGAGCCTAATAAGTAATTTCGACGAAGAGGAGAAAAAACGCGATGGTTGGCTCACGAAACTTTTGTTCAACCCCTCCTTGTTATCCGCACCCTGATGCTTCGTTTGAATTTCTAACGAGCCACCTTGTAACCAACTCCGTCCGTTGTTTTTCAGATCGATCGAGATACCCAGTGGAAAAGCACGTTGTCCAAGTTACGCGTATCGTCGAAAAATAAAAAAAAAATGGTTACTCGTGTCTGGTTTCGACGAGCCCTCATACACATCCCTCATACTCGCGAGTTTGGGACCCATGTCGAAATCGAGAGCGACTATCTCCATGCCGGGCTTGCATCCATTAACTTCGAAGGGCCGGCCAATCAATTTACGCTTCCATTGCTCTCACGTTTTCCATGCACTATAACAGCCATCGTGCCTACGTACCCATGCTCGATATTGTGTATAACTATATTGAACCGTAGTACGTGTACCACGAGGTTCAGGCACAGGCCGGTGGTTCGTACAGCGAATAGGGAACGATCGTGCACGACCAACGGTCTCCCGATGGCCTCGTTTCGCCAAAACGCCCAGCTGGATAACAAAATCGCGTTTCACCAGTCGGGCCCGTGAGGATTTCAGCTTGAATTTCAATGTGATCCACGTCATGTATAGTGACGCGCTAACTCCTCTTACCTCTAGTCCCTCCTTCAATTTCGCTACTAACTATCCATCCCTTATGATTTTGTCAACTGGGTATAAATGTCGAAAAATCGCGCGAATCCCCTTCAGTCATATTCGTGCTGGGTTCACAACGAGCCAGCTGAATTAACCTACGAGAGGATGAAAGGGGGATGATTTTAATCCAGTCGATAAAAACCGGCTTAAAATCGTCATCGGGTCGAATACAAAACTCGTGGGATTGAAACAAATCGATCGTGAGGGCAGATTTTTGGTATTTTTTGTCGTTTGTTTTTTATTCAATCGACCGATAAAATTTATCGTCAACGACAATTGGCCAAAGTCCTAAAGCCTGCTTTTCAGAACGTACCGATTATAGTATGACAATCGGTGAATGATATTCACTATTACTGGTTCGAAAACGACCTCGTTGACACGAAAGCGCCCCGATTATGTACACGCGTCCAATACACGAACGCTGCAATACACTCACAGGTGTTTATATACGTGCATGTTCTTCATGAAAGAATAACTGGAACTGCGGCTTCTGCGAAAACAAAAGGGAGCTTTACGTGTTGAAAACCCCGCAAGGACGCACCAATGAATTTACAGCATATTTTTCGGGATTCGAGGCAGACGAGAGAGAGAGAGTTGGAAAGTCGGAAGGGGGGGGGGGGGAGAGAGAAGAGAAGTGAAAGATAGTAGAGACAGGGAAAACATAGACGAGATAACAGGGGGTAGGGAACACACGGCAGAGCAAAGCACCAACGATTTTTTGCATCCCTCTCTCTCTCTCTTTCTCTCTTCTCCCTCTAACTCCGTGTCTCTTTATAACAACGACTAACCCAAATCGAACGAAAAACATCCCTTTGGCGAAAGCTCGTGCTCGAGGTGGCCTGGTTTTTCCAATGCTCCGGTTCTGCCCTTATTTGCCGTTGCCAGCGAGAGAGAGTGAGAGAGAGAGAGAGAGAGAGAGAGAGAGAGAGAGAGAGAGAGAGAGAGAGAGAAAGAAAGAGAGAAAACCGAGAGAACTATATTCATAAATTCCAGTTTGCTTGTCTACGCCAGACGTCCCGTTCACCCAACACGCCTTTTTCTCCGAAATTCATTCCATTTTTCTCCCTCGGCGATATTCGTCTCCATACTGCGATTTTTCCATGGTAGTTTTCATTTTTTTTGTTTGTGTTTTTTTATTATTATTTTTGTTCCTATCGAAAGATCGATTCGGTGCCAACTAAATTGCAGCAGCGTTCTGCTTTATACCGCGTATACGAAATTGCGAGGTGTTAAAATTAGAGCTCCGAGCGTGAAAACGATTCAAGTTTTAAATGCGTTTGCAAATACACTTCTTACGATGTTTTTTTTTTCAATATCAATCTCCACAATTTAATTCATCTTTCTTCCACTACGACGTGCGTTTCTCGAATTATAACTTTTTCCTTGTCATTCCTCGGAAAATAATATTAATTTTCGACTACAACTTTTTAAATTATAATATATTACTAAATATTAAATCGAAACAAATTCTCAACGTCGTTAACCCTTTGTAGCATGGCGGTAAATCACGTTACCACCTCGATTTTTATCAATTTTTCCAATTTATTTACTTTTTAACGTATTCAAATCCGGTTTTTTGCACCTTTTAGTTACTTTAGTGATGGAGGAACATAACAATACAGTCTAATTGGCATAATTGCTTATAATATAAGATTTACAAGTAACCAAATTTTAAAAAATGTCCTTTTTTCGGGAAAATTCATTTTTTAAGAATCTATCTAAGGAAATACCTTGAAATTTAGTGACAGTGGATTTTTGGGGTCACTTATTACGAATCCGATGTCAAATTGTTTTAATTCAAGATGGCAGATCCCAGATCCGCCATCTTGAATTTCACAAAACCTAACAGCGCATTCGTAATCATTGACCCTAAAAAAACCCCGAGCGAAAATGTTAACGATCATACCATCATTTGAAAAATGTACGCTTCGAAGGGTTAATTAGCACACATTTTCCGATTTTATTTACTCCCAATATGAATTTAAGAATAATTATCGGAGTATCAATTAATTTAACAGAATTTTTCCGAGCCTGATAATTTCGATGATTATGCGCGGAATAGCATTATCGATAAAATCGAAAAATCCACTTGGAACTCGTTCGAGGACTGCGTTTATCATTCACCGATTTTGCTTTCACCCACAGTCGTGTATTATCTCTGGCGCATCGCACTGATACGACATGTTACTACAGAACGTATTTATATATATATATATATATATATACACACACGCATGTAACGTATCGGTATAGATATCGATTGTGTGGGAAAGGGTGTATATTTACGAGTGAAAAACGCATCACCGCTTCCAGCTCGAGAACTCGAGAGCCGGGTACGTTTGATAAACAATTGGCGTGATTTATTCAGACCAGGATTCCTGACTCGAGGACTTATCAGTAAATCGAATCCTGCATTTGTCATTTATCAACGTGAGAGGACGGGCGATCGGCGAATGCACGGAAAGCTCGCGATATTCCATCCCCTCACCTATGTAGCACTTCAACATGCACTCACATACATATATATATATATATATATATAGTGTGTGTGTGTGTATGTATGTATGTATGGGTTTATATTATATATGCAACGTATATTATACTGTCGCTCGTCCACAGCTATCGCTTCGCCGTGTTTTCGTTCTCTCTTACTTTCGGTGTGAGCTTTCACATCGCTATCTTCGCAGCCAGTAGCACCAACGTGTGAGTATGCGTGATAGCGACAGCATGACGCGCGACTCGTAAATGAAAACATCGAACTTCCGATATATTCTACGTCGATGTATCACGAATATTGAATATTTTCGAGATTCATGTCTGATCACTTTATCGGGGTTGCTTTTACACCGAAACGTTGATGGAAAACTGAATCAACGGATTTATAATCTTCGTAAGGTTTTTTCAAGGGGAACGGTGTCAACGAGTGACGCGAGACACCACGTAAACGTTGTTAATAGGCGTAATTATCGGAATACTCGTGAAAGGAGATGGAAGAAAATGAAAGAAAAACATATAAACAAATTTCATGAAAAACAATTTCACGTTCGTTAATTTTTGATAAATTGACCGTTGAATGTGAACGGTAACATCGTCGTTCAAGATATTTGCACATTTACTTGTTCACAGTCGATGGGACATGAAGTTGTCAGTTTTATCGACGTTTGATTGATTAATAAAAACTAGGAAAAAATGTTTCGTATTCTAGTGAAAAACCTGGGATTTTATAAGCGCTTCGTGTGACATTGAAATGAATAAAAACCAAATTTGGACCCACCACGAGTGATCAAAGTGCCAGAAACTTGAAGGGGTGGTAGATGGGCATCGGGGGATGAAGCTTGTCTTTTTTTTGCAAAAATATCACACGTCTACGCAATTCTATCGGAAATTTTCTCCTAAATACGAATATAATATTCGTTATTCTGTATTTTTTGTTTTTCATTTTCTCTATAGTCGTGCGTGTGATTTGTAAATTATGGAAAATATCACAAGGATATTGGACGCCGCGGCATAACCAAAGTTTGCGATGAAACATCTCTCCGAAAGTTATAGCGTAGAATAATTTCGAACTTTGAAGTAACTCCCCTGCAATCTTCATGAATCATGGAATTCCAAGTTGATACAGACATTTTGATACTAATCGTATGTGAGAGAACTACCCTTGCCGTAGAGAGGCGTATTTCGGGCAAGGTCATGTTTTCGCGCTCCAGCTTTCAAATATTCACCCCAAAATCTAGTCTCACCGAAGAAATTATGAAAGTAGATCATAGTCTTGGGAGGGATGAAACCACCCCTAGGTTTCTCAGAATTTAATTATCCATCATTTCACGCCCGAGAGTTTCATCCTTTCGCGTTATAAACTCACAAATAACAAAACAATTACTTTTCACTAAAAATGAAAAACACAACAACCCCTACTTTTTCAATCACGAATTGATTCGAAAGTTCGTCGAACGACGATTGCTACGAAACAAAAAATGTAGAAACCATTTCGTCCCTTAAGAAAAGGAACGACAACGACAACAAGAAAAACTACAAAAATATATACGACGTCGCGAGAGCGGTGTTTGCGACTCGAAGGACGAAGCGCGTCTCCATTAAAACTTTCGCGCGCGAGAATTTGTTAAACGTTAAGTTTCCTTCTCGTATTTATCGATGTAACGCATCGAGAGGAGATGGTTCGGAAAGGAGAGTGAAGGAAGGCAATGCGGTGAATGGCGACACCCAGGGGTTGCAGCGTAACTTCGAGATAGAAACGAGGGTGAGATGGGAAGTACGAAGAATTGAAACAGACAGAGGCAAAGTGGCGGAGGAATCGTATATAACTGTTGTAGATACTTGCACGATCGCAAAGCCCCGAAGTTTTGCCCTCGCGGACTCCTTATCGTTCTATTTTGTTTAGAGATTTGTTAAGAACTTGCTCGGTCGTGTGAACGCGAGCAAGCAAGATTCTGAGAATGTAGGAGGAAACGGAAGAGAGGAAAGGGAGGAAGAGAGAGAGAGAGAGAGAGAGAGAGAGAGAGAGAGAGAGAGGGAGAGGCGAAGTATGTTCAGCGTCGTTATACGAAGAAGGGGGAGGCATCGCATCGTTTTCAACGTCTAAAAGCGTTTTCATCCCCCCTAGCCTATACCCACCCTCAATCAGACCTAACTGTTCGCGCGTTTATGGCATCGGGTAAAACTGACGTCAACTTTCATCCCTCGTTTATGAAAATATACGATCGACATGTCTGAGCAAAGTTTCCATTTAAATTCAGAAAATTGTCGTCTACATTACGAAGCTTTCAACCCTCGCGCTTATACAGATCTTTCCGACGTTCGTGATAAGAAATTCGAACACGCAAGAATTTCGCTGCCTCGAAGAAAAATCAAGAATGAAAAAAGAAACACAGAGCTCGCAACTTTTCTTCCGATGACTGATATTTCCTCTCTGTTTCCGCCACATTTCCTTCTCATTCGTGCTTCGATGACTTTTTTCGTTTTTCTTTTTTCTGTGTGTGTGTGTTTTTTTTCGTTTTCTCTTTCCATCGTACAGTAGGTGCGACAACGAGCTGAGAAAAATCGACTAAGCGAGTAGAAAGTTTTTCCTACTCGGCACCATTCGCACTCTACCTCCCCCGTTCCCTCATCCACCCCCCCCCCCCTCTCGGCACTTCGAAGCTTTTTCCCTCGCGCACTGGGTTACGTACGGGCAAAGAACGAAGTTTCGTGCCACGAGAATTTCACCACTCTTTCCTGTGTCGCGATGTGTTTTAATATTACTCGCTCTCCACTTTGGCAGAAGACCGTGAGATAAGAGGGTCGCGAAAGAAATCAAAGTACGAACGTACGCGTGTCTCGCTCACCAGGCATTTTATTCTCTTTTCTTTCACGATAAAAAGACGTTCGCGTCCATGAAGAAAAATCGAATTCGTTCGATTTTCAGAAAATATTGAATTTGTCAATTTGTTTACTTTTCACCCTCGTATTAACCGTTCGAAATCCGAGCGAGGGTAGCATGGAACGGACGCTTAATCACTCGAAAGAAAATTTTCCCCGGTGTGTCCTCGACACAGAGGAAAATCGCGTCGTGTCACACACCAGCCCCGATTTGGGACACGACGAAATTTCATCCCCCCCACCCCCATTTCACCACCTCGTGGCAACTCCCTCCGATGGCGTCTAGCAATTTCTCTTCGTTCTCTACCCTACCGTCTCGTCGACGGGCCGAGGGAACCAGACGATTTTTTGTCCCGCTTGTTTTCCCTCGTTTCTTTTGTTTTTCTCGTCAATACGTGCCACGGGATTAACGCCGGTCGACCGGATTGTCGCGATCGGCTCTCGAGAACTCTGAGGAACGAATCGATATCGCAGCCTTCTCTCTCTCTCTCTCGTCATACCTCGATGAAAATTGTCACCCGGATTTCCTGAATCGCGACGAGTAAAGGAAACTCTACGCGATTCCTATTGAAAAATCTAAATCGTTTACGATCGAAAAAAAACTACCCTTAATACACAAAAAATCGGTTGATAACGAAGAGAGGGTTGTTGCTGATAAAAATTTCATCCTAGAATCATCGAATGGAATTGAATCGTTGGAAACTTTAACGCGGGGATGTAAATTCCGAGACGTTAAGGTCGCCACGGGGTTGTAAGATTGGACAAGGGGATGAAACGATTTGTGAAAAAAGCTCATTAATCTTCGTTCGAAGGACTCTTTACTCGAGGCCAATTTCGCTCGTGCTATCGTCCTTCGGCCACTTCCTCGCGAATTAGGAAACGTTTTTTTTTTCGGTTCTCTCCAATCTTCGGTCCTACCCTCTCGCACTATTTTTATCGACGCTCGAGTCGCAAACCTCGCTTTAAAAAGCTCTTGTCGACGAAATGGAACACGGCGTACGAGTATTATGGCCACTTCGAACCTCATTTCCCTTTTTCCACGCTTAGAATCCAAATCGCTCGTCTCGCTCATCTCCTCGTCCTCTCTCTCTCTCTCTCTCTCTTTCTCTCCCTCATCCTCGTCGTACCTTTTTCATCCCTTCAACATCGCATGAATTCGCATCCGACGCGCTTTCACCCTCTCCATACCGAAGTCTCGTCTCGCGCTGTCTACAAGCGCGCGCGCATGCGCACACAGACGCTCGCCTATTTTCGTCCTTCTCGGTACGAAGTGGCACGAAGCAGTCTCCCTCAACCCCCTCTCTGCAGGGTGAAAGTCGAGGCTCGTGAGTGAATGTGAGTCATGAATAAAATTATTTCCTTTTTCGCACCGTGAGAAGCAGCGCGGGGGTTGTGTAGGTCGAGTGGCAGGGGAGGGGGACGAGACTAGAACGAGGAAAGGAGGCAGGAAAGAGAACGGCGAAAGCATCCTGAAGCGTCTTTGGTACCGAGGAGAGGAACACTCGGTTTTCTCTACGGAAATCCATCGGGGACTACCACGCGTCCCGTACACTTTTTTGCCCTTCTTTCTCCTACGTCCTTTTTTGTACCCCGTTCCCAGACTCCACTTCGTCTTCTTCCGTTCTTTCTCGCCTTCTCGTTTTCCCCGACCTCGTTCCATATCCTCGTACAGGGCTCTCCATTAAGTATTTGCATTTTTATGGTCAATCCTTTTATCGTCAAGCCCTCGATTCGTTATCATTAAAAAAAGAAAGTAATAAAAAAAAGTAAAAGAAAAAAAACGATAAAAATAACATACAAAATCCGAGTCGGCTCTTCGTCCAACCTGCCAATCCCACGCCCCTAATTCGTTGGTTCGAAAGCCAAAAATCATCCCGCTGGAACGGAGTCTTAAGTGCGTGATCGATCTACCCTTAAGGGCTGGTTCTGTTTTAGAAAGGGAAAGAAATCGATTTTTTTTTATTCGCTAAATGTATCTCAAATATATCTAAAAATATATTCCTAAATTTGTAGAGGACAATTCAAAGTGTTTTCGAAGATATATAAGCCGAAGCCGTGCGGCGTCGAGAAGTTATACGAGCGCGAGGTAAACTTTGAAGCGCGATTTCTCGAGTTTTCGTTTTTACGTTTTGTTTTAATTTACGTTCAGAATTGAATTCTAGTCTAGCTAAACCTAAACAATTATTTTAAAAGTTTGTTTAAACAATTTTTATAGCCCGGTAGAGTAATTTTTTTTTTTCTAAAAACGTATTTTTTCTTTTCGAAACTTGCTAAAAATATAGAATTTTGCAACTTTTTCGGGTTTTTATAGGTCAGGCTAGAATAAAAACATATAAAAATTAAAAATTTACGTGCGATTGTTGTTTCAGACAAGAATTACGAGCTCCACTTTTCCCGTAGTTGAGAAAATTCAGTGTAACGAAGCTTTGCACACAAACGCGTTAATATTTTTGCATAAAAAAAATTACATTATATTCCATAAATATTCTATAAACTATAACAAAAATTTCTCAATGGTTTCTCAATTTATTTCTATCCTAAAAAAATGACCGAAAAACAGCGTTTTTTAGGCTTTCTAAAGCCCTTAAAACATGGAATGATAAATTTGTAATATTTCGTCGATTATGATGTATTTTTGTGCTTTTCGTGCAATTTTTCGTCTACTTTTAGGCTTTTGACAATTCCTGAGGGTAGTTACGTTGCGCGACGCTGTACTCGCAACGCGCAGCGAAATAAACTATCTCTCACATGAATAACATAGTACCACTGTCACCATTCGCTCGTCTCCGGATGGTTTCGTGTGAACTCAGCGCTTTTACGTACACCCCACATGCCCGTTGCGAGCCTTACCCACTAGCACCACCTCGCGTAAAACTGGCAAGCGCGACGCCGAGAGAATCTTGTCCGGATGGTGTGCGTCGGGGTAAATTGAAGCACACGCGCAGGTGTACGGACGTGTACACGTCGGAGAATAACCTGACTGCCTCGATACATAAAGGAAGCTCTTTCGCCCCGATTCCCTGAGGAAACTTTGGGAACGCGAACAGCGACGTTGTGCGTTCGTGCGTACCACAAAGAGAATGGATATATAAATAGATGTCAATCGTGGGACGTGAAACGTAGTAGGAAAAGCAAATTTGTACAGCCAAGGAAAGGAACGATCGTAAGTGGATGTTGAAGAAGCGTAAGAGAAAGAGGGGTAGGAATGAAGTAGGGTTGAAAATAAAGTTTCGTTCCACTTCATTCGATCGTTATCAAGAACTTGGAAGCATTCGCTTCGGCATTCGCGCGATCCTCTTCATTGTTATCGTCGTTACCGAGGGTAAGCGTAAAAGGGGGATGAAATCTTCTTTCTCAAGTTTTGGATTCATAACAGGCGATGAATCGCGGCTCTTTAGTAGAAACTTAAATTCGCTTTTAAAACTGTATTTACGTTTATATCTGATTGTGAGAAGGAAAAGACTTTAGTTAGAGAAAATTGTGATCTAACTTTGACCTTGGGGTTGACCTTCATCCCGGTCAAGGACTTGGGATTAAAATCGAACGTAAATCACGAGCTGGACTCGAGTTTGGTCATCGAATAAAATTGAAACTCGAACCGAAAAATAAGATTTAAAAGTTCGAATCCGCCGGATTATACAATTTGTCATTGGTGATGTTTTACGTTTTATAAAACAAACGTCACGCGCGAGGTCACGCGCGAAGAGCGTATCGTAGTACGACCAATGAAATATTGATGAATGTTTCTCATACGCTGGATTACGTCGCCCGGTTTATGGGATCGAGAAATGAGTAATAATATTTTATTACATGATCAATAATACACGAGGCGTCCGGAGGGGACGATGACGAACGAGTTTGATGGACCATAGCGGGCTTCGTTCGCGTTGTTTAATAATTGTGTACGGATATTTTGGGAGCCGGCCATGTAAATTCGGTATACACGGAACAAATTGTTCTCCGTTGATACGTTCATATGTCATTGAGGCTTGTTCGGTAGTAGGGTTAATATCCGCCCCAAAAGCGACGAGCAAAGGGACATTGAGGGTGGTTATGGACAGGGGTGGCTTCGAAAATTCGACCGTCATTGTTATTGCGAATGAAACGTCAAACTTTCTATGTATCAGCCTCGAGTGTAAACCGGATAACGACATCCTCTCGTATTAAACACCGCGTTTTCGTTGCCATTTGTCGTGATTTTTCAGGCTATCGTAAATTAATTGTAAAATTGATAATATCTACAAAATTATAACGAGACAGATATTACGAGGAATAAACGGGATAGATGAAACATCGTCCTTGTATCATTATTACGCTACCTTATTTCCTGAAGGCTTACGTAAGGGAAATAATTTCATCAAGAAATATCCATAAAAATTCATCAGTAAAGCTTATGAAACGTATTACGTTGGGAATTCGTTTTTGTTATATATATATATATATTTCTTTCTTTTTTGGCTTATACACGAATTCTAATACCACGGAAAAACACAAAACTCGCCTACGTACACCACGTCTCGTTACATACAATTAATTGAATTGTTTACTTAACGAGTACTCGGGGTCGCACCCCGGGTCTCGAGACCCCGTTGAAAATGCAAACGAAGAAGAGAAAGAGACCTTTTCGCGAGCGCTCCATAACCATTAGGATAATGAAAATGCATTTAAAGCTCCTTTTACAGGACATGACAGTACACCGAGCGTGGGAAAGCACAGTCTCTCCTCTCTGTCGTTCTCTCGCTCTCTATCTCTTTCCCTTCCTCCCTCTTTCTTACGTATACACTAGGCACAATTAAACTTTCGTACATGTCGTATGACACGTGCAGTAAATCTTTAATAATAAAATACATATAGACTGTTCTAGCTCCTCCTTGGTAATAAAACGAGTATACATTTTCTCCGATTGCGAATGTTTTGCAGATGTCAAATTGGAATATTCCACGAAAACGTCCGGTGGCCAAAAAACGAATTAAACGATGTTCAAGACCGACGGCACGAAAAATATGACGATAATTTACGATATTCCTCGTTAATTCTTGTAATTAATTCGAGAAATTTCGAGGCATCGTTTTTAATTTAATCGTCTTGAAAAATAATTAACGAAGGAATTAGAAATTTTCATAATTTTCGAATGAAATCAAACCAAGAATGCGGAAGAGTTTTAATGGAATTAAGTAAACCTGTAAAGACGCAAGACCGTGACGATGAAAATCTCCTTTCCACAGGACCTGTTCACTCTTCAACCACCATTTTCATTTTCCTACTCTTGTCGGATGAACGAGTGGGAAGGGGGGGGGGCAGGATGGGGGTTGGAGGGTGTCAAGGCAAAAGAAGGAGAAGGTGAGTTCTGGAGCATTATCTCCAGAGGCTATTTCGCTAAGTGATTCTAATTCGAGTGCTCTCGGCATAATACTTACTCGGCAGCGAAACAATCTGGCCATGAGAGTAACCCGCCCGCCCCCTAGTGCTCCCTAAGGGCCTCGACAAAGATTAATCGTTCCATGCGCGACATCAATCTCTCCCTCTCTCTCTTTCTTCTTCTTCCATCATCCACAATCTCTCTTGTGTATTTATCGTGCAGCCACTGTATAAAGTTCTACGTCAATGCGAGAGAAGAGGAAAACTCGTTTCATCAAATATTATCATTTCCCTTTATTTTTTCAAAGCTTAATCAAAATTGTATTTATTTTGAAAAAGCTGATTGAAAGAGTGTGGCTGTAAAGCTGTAAGTTACACAAACGTTGACACTGAAAATGGGGTTTTTATTGAATTGCTAAAAGTGTAAAATAATATGGCATTGAGTAAAACGCAGGATGAACGTCGTATCAGTTACGTTGTCGTTAACGCCAACGTAACCGAAGCGACGGGGAGAAAAGCGAGGTATAGGCAAGCTCTTTGACGAAATCTATAAGGGATGAGCTGATCGTCAAAAGTGAATAAACCACTTCAATCTCCGATGGAATATGTGCAGACACACCGATATAAGCGGGAAGAGGGCTTACGAAAAGTGTAAAGTGTACATGGATACCTTGGATGAGCGACTTCCGACGTCAAGAGGCCGGAAAATTCTCCTCGAACGAACCACGTTTTCTACCGCGATGGAACGGAGCTATTCCTCGTCACTTGGGAGCTACGCTATACGTCACGTCACCCTCTTTTGCCGTCCTCGATGCACCTTTTTGTACCGCGCCTTCATACCAGCGTGGTGCACCGATTCTGCCATATACCACGAGACGCCGAGAGAATTGCTTTGCCGGCTTGTGGCAGCCACCAAATTCGTCTTCAATTTTCCGGAGCGTTCGAGCGTGCAACGATATCGAATTCCGCGGGCGGGATTGGTGCGACGTCAAAGCTTGGGGTCAGGATTTTCCAGGGTCGGAAGCAGGGGCAACACACGTTCGATGTATTCCTCTACATAATAAAAAGATTGAGCCACTGACACCGTACCGACGCTGACATCGTGTAAGAGAAACGGGGAGTGGGGACAACCACCTAGTAATGGGTTCGTAGCAATCGAGCCCTACCGTACCGCTGCCCGTCAATCGCTGTCTAGTTACGGCTGCCTAGCAATCACTGCTTACCGACCGCCACTTAGCAACTGTGACCAGGGACCGGCAGACCGCCAACCGTTGCCTAGTGACCGCTGTCTAGTGACCGCTGTCTAGTGACCGCTGCTTAGCCACAGCTGTCTAGAAACTACTGCCTAGCGATCGCCACTTAGCAACTGTGGCTAGGGACCGGCAAACCCCCAACCGTTGCCTAGCGACCGGGTGCTCCCGACCGCTGCTTAATGTGCGCTGTCTAGCAACCACTGCCTAGCGACCGCCACTTAGCAACTGTGACCAGGGACCGGCAGACCGCCAACCGTTGACTAGTGACCGCTGTCTGTCAACCGCTGCTTAGCCACAGCTGCTTAGCAACCACTGACTAGCGATCCCCACTTAGCAACTGGGGCTAGAGACCGGCAGACCGCCAACCGTTGCCTACCGACCGAGTGCTCCCGACCGCTGCCGCTGCTTTATGTGCGCTGTCTAGCAACTACTGCCTAGCGACTGCCACTTAGCAGTTGTGGCTAGGGACCGGCAGACCCCCAACCGTTGCCTAGCGACCGGGTGCTCCCGACCGCTACCTATTAACCGCTGCTTAATGTGCGCTGTCTAGCAACCACTGCCCAGCGACTGCCACTTAGCAGTTGTGGCTAGAGACCGGCAGACCGCCAACCGTTGCCTAACGATCGGGTCCTAGCGACCGTTGCCCAGCAACTACTCTTACGGTTTCCTAGCAACGTAACGTTTTTAATCACGAGTGGTGGTAATCACGCACTATTAGCAGACACCAATGCAACACTGACCGATCAGTTATGAACGACAACTCTAGGGTATCGAAAAGTTTGACGCCATGATCGAATCTGTGGTTAATAAGCGCCACGTCCAGACCATTAATGTTCCATATCTCAAGAGATCCTCGAATAACGCTAGATTCGCCACGTCAACGAGTCATTCGTTAATCATTCGGAGGAAATCCAGCGGTATATGTGAAACTACGGGTCGACGTATGGAGTCGCACAGACGCCCTCGGATTCTCTACCAGCCTCTCTATGCCTCTTCCCCGGAATACGCCGAGCTATAAGTATGTATACTCGCTCAAACGATCTCTGGGTCGAATAATCCAGCCACCCTCAATCTGCCATTTACTATCAGCTTTCCACCCCTCGTTTCGTACGCGTCTATACGTGGGCTCGCTATTACCAAACCCACACACCCTCGCCGTCGCGACGCATTAATCAGTGATGCGTCGGACTGACCGGGTGCCCTATCTATCCCTAATGTAAACGTGCGATAAGAGAAAACCTGACACGAGAAGAAAAAGGGCAACTGGACGTTAAGTAACCACGATCCATCTTGAGGAACGTTCCGGATAAGAACGAGGAAATGCGAACGTAATTATTTTTTCCACTCGATCTTGAACAATCGGGGATGTTTCGAGTCACTTCGTTTTACTATAGCCCACATCCCTCACTTCGAGGAGCTCTGGACTTTGGTTCGCTGCGACCGGTCGATCACCTTCCGGTCGACCGACCGGTCGCTATCTTGATCACGATGCCCGATTATCGTTCTCTTCCGAAAATTATATGGTACACATCTTGCTCGACGTTTGGCTCGCTGGGACAACCTGTGGTACGATGTCGATAGTCGCACGGTAGGGCAAGCGAGGTTTACGCACAAGAGCGAACGTAAACCGTCCTCTAATTTCCATAGTTTATTCTCCGACCCTGTCCCACCCTCGCGATCCGCCCCTCTCTATGTTTCTCATGGTGATCCTCGTATCCTCCTTCGCACACGTGTACATCATCGTACATGTGTCTATGTATATATTAACCCCCTGTTGTACGTGTGCACGCCCCGTATACGTATAGCACACGGACGACACCAGGGGCTCCTCGTAATACAGCTACATGCCAGGCGTAACGTAAATTCATGTCGTCGCGGGCATCCTCTGTCAAATTAGGATGGACTATAACGCTTACATTATGGCAGTAACGCAACGGGAGTGCCACTCGAGTCTAACCGTGGCCGCAACAATGCAAAATTGGATAGGCGGGAAACATACCGGCTTACCGGACGCTCGGAACACCGGCAATTGCCCTCTCTCGCTACAAGATCTCCCATTTTACTGCTGTTTTTGACGCCCCCCCCCCTCTCTCTCTCTCTCTCGCTATTTATTTTCACAGAACAGCGCGACATTTATTTGAAATTATATGCACGTCCGCGTAAACTGTCGGAAAAGTACAATTACTCGTTTTTTTTTTTTTAACGTTTCGTATACGGATGAACGCATAAAATTCACGAAGATATTTTTACGTAAAATCGCGTATCGTATCGACGGTGTAAGAAATATAGAAAATTCATCGAGAAAATTAGCGCTGTGAGCAAAAATCGAGATTTCTTCGCAAACATTGATACAAAGCCGGGGGGTTTTTTTAAAAATCGCTTTTTCATTTTTACTTTTAACTGCTTATTAATCCGAGCTCGCTTCTGTTCGTAACAGTTTCTGTTTTTCTATCTATCCGTCATACGCCATTCTACGTGAACGAACTGTTAAGGTAAAATTACAAAAAGTCGCAATCCACCCGTCTCATCCAGAGGATATTTTGATCCTTCAACCCGTCAAAAAGTTAGTTCAGGGTAGTACGCACGGGTTTATGTAGCGCGTGTACCTATGTGCTTCAAACGACGGAAAATAGCTATTCCGGGTTACGTTCATTCAACGTCTGACGACCGTGCCGACGTGCGATACATGCTTCGTGAATTCTGAATTTTAGTTTCGTCTCTATGACACACGTACACACCGAGCGTACCGTACACAAAAGCGACGGACGCAACAGAGAATCTTACCCGGCTCGAATTCAACATTGCAGTCACGTTGCTCGAAAGCCCTCCGGCGCACCAATCAAGAACTCAATCTTTCCGGGCAATAAACGGATTGATATTCTATTTTTATCGAAATATATACGATTTTGTCGTAACTATGGTACAAATTCAATTTCGTTCCTTCGACAAGTCAAACTCTTCAGACATTGTTATAATTGGGTATTATATCTCGATTATATATATATATGGTATGTATATGCTCTTCTACGAGAGAGCTTTATCTGGACGGTTTCTCGATTTTCGAAGATAAATTTACTTCGATATTTCGATAGGTTTTTTTATATCACAAGTTTTAACTAAGAATGGAAAACGAAATGAAAATTTCGATGCAGGAGCCTGTATCTATTTTTGATTCAACAAATCCGGGTCGAGGAGATGGCTTGTTTATAGCAAGAAAGATATTTTGATTGGAATAATAAGTGACTGTTGCGAATATCCGAAGAAACAAAATTATTGATCTATTGGCATTTTCCATCAGGATGCAAGTCTCACCGTGGCTGATAATAGCGAAGAAACTATTTTTATTCCACTGGAGATTCGTGCAATTTATGACAATAGTTATTTAGTTGAAACATAAATTCATATTGGGAGTATTGTGAAACAAAATAGTCGGGTAAATTCGACACGCGGAGACAAAACTCCTGTGCTTTGCATTTCGCGTGGTTTCGGTAAATGGAAAAGTTCTCGTACGGGCTACAGGCGGATATGGACGACTCGGTTTTACGATACTACTCCGGCATTTCTACCATTCTCTACTACTGTAAAGTGTTTTCGCCCCACGGCCAGCTAGAGATCGAATGGACAAAGTTTAGCGATTTATCAGGAAAAAAAAACACCTAGCTCGCATTTGTCTCCTCCCCGGTGTACCGTTGCAACGCGAGAATTTCCATCGGGCGCATTTACAAAACGGCCTTCTCGCGAAACGCACCCCGAGGCTGTTTTCTTACGAGCGACGAAACGGTCGAGGGAAACACGAGTTTGCCACTTGAACTTTGGGGTCGTATAAAGTAGTTTCGCTGTCGCTTTGTACTAGCCTGGAAATTATTTTTTCTTGCCTGTGAAATAGACATTTTGTAGAGTGTAGTTTGCGATAAAAGTGCACCGCAGTGCCTGCTTGCGCTAAGTACTTTAACTTGTGTGATTCATTAGATGGTTAAAAATACTGATTCTACTTATAATTAGTAAGAATACAACCACCTTTGAATTGACTGGTTTTATCAATGCTAGCGGTACAAAACGTGAGTGACAAATTTGACGATGAAAAACCGAAACAATATTTTAAAATGTCGCTTTTTACTAACCTGGAAATTATTTTTTCTTGCCTGTAAAATAGATATTTTGTAGAATGTAGTTTGCGATAAAAGTACTTTAACTTATGTGATTCATTAGATGGTTAAAAATACTGATTCTACTTATAATTACTAAGAATACAAACACTTTGTATTGACTGGTTTTATCAATGTCAGGGGTACAAAACGTGAGTGAGAAATTGACCGGTGAAATACCGAAAAAATATGAAAAAATGGGTTTAAACATTTTCCACAACCCCTCAATAAAGTCTTTTCGGGTAAACGAAAATGTTAACCCTCGTCAAGGGTACATGCTTCACATTCGTAATTTAATTCCCAGACTTTCGGTAGGTCGAAGGGATGGAATTTCTTTTCCGTCCAAAATGACTCCATAGCGGGTTCACGGAATCGAAAATTTCCCTTACAATACGATTATCCCATTTATAATCTCGTTTTGTTTCAATTTTTCGGTGAAAACTTCGTAAAACTGAATTTTCATGGTTTTTTCGCATTTTGATGGACCATTCCAATAAAACGAAATAAAAAATGTGATATCCGTGTTGTGTGAGAATTTCCAATCACGCAATCCCCCCAATAATCTTTTTGGACAACAAAAATTTCAACCTTCGTCAAGGGTCAATGGTTCACATTCGTAATTTAATTCCTAGACTTTCGAAAGGTCGCGGATGGGGATGGATTTTTGTTCATCCAAAAGAACTTCAAAGGTGTTTGCGGAATCATAAATTTCTCATATAATACTCACACATAATCACATATTATTGGCAAATCGTTGCGATTTGCCATTTGCCAACCGGTGAGAAATAACGTTCTATTTGAGTATCTTGTGGCGGCAATATGGATCACTGAGAATCTTAGAGGGGTAATACGGATCATGAAGCATATTGAGGGCACTACTATTCATTATCAGATATTGTTGTTCAGTAATATAAATCACTCCCCAATTTTGCACATTTTTCTAAACCTTAAAATGTGACGACGATTAAACCGATATAAACTCCAAGAAAAATGTTCAACGAATTTCGAGGCGGGGACTTTTTTTATTGCAAGCTGATTACAAGGGTCCCTAATAAAATAATCATCAATACCAATCGATAATCTACAATGTGTATCGTATCTAAATCTATTCTTTGTATGAAACACACATTTGTGGCTTTGGAAGGCCCGATAAAACGTTTTAAAAATTTCTTCTCCTTCCTACCCTCCGACGGATATCCGAGTCTTGATATTTTGATTTCTTACCATCGCTATACTTGGTCACGAAAAAACTTCGATATACAAATACATACGTTAATTTTATTCATTATGTAATACGTGTATGTAATCATTCGGTGAATAATGACTTATGATTGAATGGACCAATCGTGAAATTTAATTAATAGGTATAAATATCCGTTGAGTCTCGAAAAATACAACTTTTTTCGCGCGTGATTTTACAAAAGTTTGACCCTCTTTTTGTCTGTTTTTTTACTGTTTGATTTGGAAGGAAGCTTCAATGATATATATATTTATTATTTCACTCGCATTCGGAACGAACGGATCCTGACAGCGTGCTTATATTTCACACCCTCCTCCGTTGGAATGTTCGTAATGCTCAACAGGAATTTTCTTTTCCTTTTTATTTTCATGCAATGGGGCACCTGTCTCATCATTTTGAATTTCTATGTATTTGCACCCCTAGTTAGTAACTTTCGATCGAGTGATGGTAGACTTCCCATTGTATGAAACAGTTGGTTGATTTTCAGTTATTTTAATTCTCGAAAGACTTCCATCGCCTTATTAAACTATTCGCACACGATCGTTCATCAAAAATCTCACACAATCATACCTGAGCTACGACTTAGTCAAATATTCTTTTACACGCAGGGTTCGACGTAATTTCCTGGGAACAGACCTGTAATTCCATCCATTACACCTTCCCACCAGCCGTCGTCGTTTTTCTTTAGGACGTATATGACACTGCTCTCCTGAAAGCTGAGCTCGTCCTCCTTGTCGGCGTAATAATCGTAAATAGCAACGACTGAAACAGAAAATTTGTAATTGAGTAAATGTTGATTTTACTTTTCACCGCATCTTCCATATTGTATGTAGCGAGTGGCAAATCACTGTTGTACCTTTCTCGATGTAATTCTTAGGCACCCAACCAGGCAAATCTTCCTCGTCGGGGACTATGGGCATTATCGCACCGCTCGATTGCTGCGGTCGTCCAAACTGCGGATGCTCGTCCTGTTCCGGCGGTGGTGGGGGTGGCAAGGGCGGACTGCTAGCTCCGCTGCTACGACTGATCTGGTGTGAAAGTCGATGAGGTAACGTATGGTGTCCGGTGTAATCACCTAAATCATTGCCCATTCCGACGAGTGGCGATGGCGGCGCTATTGAGATAAAACAAAATATATAATATGAAATTTAAGAATAGGAATTAATATCTTTCTATCTATGATAAAAATAAAATCTGTTCAACCGTGGATTTTTGATTAAATAGTTTTTATCAAACTACTTAATCAAAAAAAGTCGTGGCATAAGATTTGCACTCACGTGGCATACTGTTGTGTTGTTCGGAAGCGTATCCGGTCGATCCAGTGACGCTGGGTGGAGCTGGCGGGGGAATCTGTGGATGACTCTGCAACGGATGTACAGTGCCTATTTGTGGCGGTGATGTATGCTGAACGACGGTATTACCGCTGGATGCGTGATTATTGTGAGATGAGTGCGAGGTTGTGTGAGCATGGAGCGGCAGAGTGCTGTAACCGGGTCCTCTCTCTCGTCGTGGATGACCCAATGGATAATTGGGCGCATAATGACTCGGTACTTGAGGCGGCGCCACAGCCGGTGGTGTCCTATATTCACGAGAACCTTTGCTCAAAGTTCCTGTTCTGACGGTTTGAGGCGGCGTCGGTGGTTTTGTGGTAGGTGCCGGACCTACCATAGCGGCTGCTAAACCAGAGCCGGTAGAGGCCGCGCCGAGACTTTGAACGCTACCCTGACTTCCGCCTCGTTGTTTGCTTCTCGGTGTGCCGCTATTGCGCACGCCATGGCCTATCTCATCGAGAACGGTGTAATCGATACATTTTCTCACGTATTTGATCGGTTTTTCAGGATTAGCGGGCGCTATTATCTTGTACTGTCTGGTCGTCAATTTGTTAGCGGTTAAGACGCCTATTTCGCGCCTAGCCACCTTTTCCTTGTGTATCATCACTGTCTGATCGATATGATTCATTTGACTCTCCATCTCGGCGAGTTGAGAATTTTGCAGATCTAACAATTGGAGAAAATTGTAAGCCAGAGTGTTTATCTGATAGGCAACACTGGCTAACGACTGTGTAGTGTAATTCTTGGTTTCCTCGAGCGCTATTCTCTTATTTTCAGCTTGAAAATAATTCGCCTCGCAATATTCAGCCACTCTCTCTAAATTCGTGTGACTGTCCGCCAAATTGCTTCTACCCTCGGGAATATCCTGACGGAGCAACGCCGCCAATTCCGCCATGACTGGTATGTCGCTTTATGTACGCTCGCTGGATATTATCAAGTATGATTCCGCTGAGAAACGATAATAATCCACTTAAATTACAAGTTCAAATGGCATTGAAATTATCGAATGTTTGAATTTTTATCGTGCTCGACGTTTTTCCTAAATCATTTTAGGAAATTATCATTTTTTTTCTCGGACTCATTTCAGACGCAAATAACAATTATTATAGAAAAAATATATATTTAGCAACGATGTTACTCCATCAACAATTTTGTAGGGTATTCGTGTACAACAATGAGTAAAACTCAACCGTTCAAATATTATTTGTGTTAAACAATTTAATTGAATCTGTCTCAAATCCCTGAATTTTAACAAATCGATTTAGCAGCTGTGAATGTTTGTGACGGTAAAACGCGTTCTTTACTCAAGACTCAAAAGTCGAACTATCTCTGCAGTGAAATGTCTAAAGGGAGAGGCGTCAGACAAGTATGCACCAAGCAAAATGGAGATCTATTGAGCCGTTACAACTTCATGTCTGAATACAATCGAAATAAGTGTGCACGTTTAACTTGAGAATATTAATCACAACACGTTCACACGGTATCACGGTACTTCAATTTTATGAACTGGTGTTTAACGATAATTACCCAGTTTTTGGAATCCTTTAAATAGGTGGAAAAGCTCCTCCCAACGCTCGACGTGCCCATATATTCGTACAGTTAGAAGCAGTAGTAGCAACTGTCGCAAAGCACATATTTTACAGGTTATATATGAATATCATGGGGCGCTACGATCGGACCTGCAGTGCGGTCTCTCCAACTGTATGTCGGTAATAAGAATACTGATTTTGTCAGTATTGCTAACATTGCAAACTGCTCAAACCAGACTATCAAGCACTATCAAGAATCACGTGACCTGTGGGTGAATGCTGACGAGAATTCTTGCCAGCATTCGCCCTAGTTCTCGCGCAACTGATACGCGTCCTGAGGCTTACATCATTATCTAAAAAATGTTAACGCAGTTTAAGACGGTGAAGCGTTTGTTGCGGCGGTCGGTAACGACGGATGGTTCTGTCTTGCTGTCGGTAGGGACGAAATGTTGCGCAATGAGCTTCTAGCGGAACCAACTTCGCGTTTTAACTTTACCCTGAACGTTGCGGATCTTTCTGCTCTTCTGTATGAAAAATTCTCCCTGAGCCTACACTTTGAATGATTTCTCCAAGATGAATATTCACAGTGATATATGTAAATGAACCTTTGAGAATAAGAAGCGATTATCATTCGTCCCCTTGGTCGTTATGATTATCTTATTTTCCGACCGCAGATAAGGCAGATAAAGAAATTCCCTATTGAGATATTATCGACCGAGTACATTGAGTACATTAATAACATTGAAAAAATCCCTTTTGATGTAAGGCTCGTACATAATGTGGAATAATACATTCGCGCGGGAAAAATTTGAAACGGCGAGTGGTCTAACCCACAATACGGACATGCCCATTGTTGTTCATAGGCGATGATTGTCTGCTCGCCATCTCGCGGAAATACTGCTAAGTCTCTTCATACATATTGAAATAATAATTTTGTGAAATAACAAATGTTTTACAATATAATCGTTGATATACATCGGTAAATATGAAATATCAATTAAAATACAAAATTCTGAATCTTCTCGTTATATACAATATCTAATTTCGCGATATTATATGCAAAAAATATTCGAACGAGAAAGAAAGGTTGTGAATAATAGCGCGAGGATGCGCTTCATCATCTATATGCCCGTCTAATTATTAGCACATTGAGAAGAGAAAGAAAATGTATCGTTGCTCGTTAGCTATTCAGATATCGATAACAATGAACCATGGTATCACGCGGATGAAGAACTAAGAAGAGGAACGAGATGACACTCGGAGCGGACGATACTACCAACGTCTCTTGGCTGACCTACTTTTGTCGTTCGGAACAACGGATGCTTCTCGATTTCGCATTCTTACCCTAGCTCGTTCTCTCATCTCGCGACAAAGTTAACTCTTATCCCGTAGGTTACCTACTCGTTGACAAATTGGGATTAGTTATAATCGCGTTAGCTTAACGCCCTGAGTCTTCGTCTTCCTTATCCTTCCTCCCCTGTTGACGAAACTTGTCGTGTAACTAAATTTATCCGAGTGTCACTTCTTCCCCACACAAATACCAAAACTACGCACACACGATACCGACAAATATCGTGAACATTTCGCATCTCTCGGGAGTTCGTATCTCGTGATTTGTGTGATCGTGATTATGGTCGCGTGTGAGATTCCCGGGGCTTGTCAGCGATTACTCGTGTTAAGAAAATGTATGAGTATCGTGAACGAGCTACGCATGAAAAGTATTTAAACTATTGGAATTCGAGATTAAACGATAATACATCTCACATATAACTCCGTTGATTCTTATATAACGATATGATTTTTCAAGAAATTTGGATTTTTTCGTTGCCAAAAGTACGTTTTGTTTTATTAATTCGATACTGGAAGAAATATAAAACGCGAATTGTCTGTATATGATAATTGTTCCGTTTTATTCGGAATTTAATTACTGGCAATATGGCGGCCGGACATGACAACAACGTGATGCGTGCGCGGCATTATTGTTGCGTTCAAAATACTCCGATGGACGCGACGCTAACTAGAATCGTTGGGATCTTAACGAAGATCGACAGTTGGTTCGTCCGAAGTGGAAACGGTTCATTTGATAATTTGTAGGTGAGGCGTTCAATGTCAGAGAACGAAAATATACTGGCAAACGGTGCCCTCGCGATTCACGTCATAAAGATTTCGAATGATTCCGAGCGCCGATCTGACAGCGCGTATGACATATGTCTATGTATAAGCGCGACGTTTGTTCTCGTAGCTGTGGGTTTAATCATAGAAACAAAGGAACCGCGTATATATAAACGCGTCCTCCAGCTGCAAATAACATGCCTACGTGAGCATCATTTTACAGAACTTGTGATATTACTATAGAGTGATGTATATCACGGTGCATTATGCGTTTCTTACAATTAGTTCAGGTGCGACCTACTATAGTCCAGTTTATTATTATAGATATTACATATTTGATGCGAAAAGTTTAAAGTATGATAAATGTGACTAAGGCTTATTTATGTCTATTTGTTTAAAGCGCAGAAATCTAGCTGAACTCTTTTTTCTTAATACTCGATTATCCGCAGGGGTTATGTTACCGTTTGAGTCGAGCTCGGAGTGCGAGATAGCTGTAAAATGCAATCGGCGATTTCTTCGTGAGGAATGAACCGATCGAGCGGAAAGTTAGTATAGCCACTTCTTGCCACGATTCTTCGTATTGTAGGCTAAATTTTCTTGCGCCTCGTCATAATGTGCGGTAGTATTTACGAATCGGGTTTTTGAGGTGGCTGGAGCGGGTCAACGTTAATATAACCTCAAACAACTCCCTATCGATTTTTCTCGGAGCCAGCTTGATGAAATGGAAATAAGCGCCAGCTGATGCAAACTCACTTATCAGAAAGTTCAACTTTGTCTCTCTGACGCTCGCTCGCGTTTAGTCTCCCCTCGAGTCGAAATGAAAAATCAACATAACCTTATAAATTTTCGGTCGCGTCTATCTCTAAGACGACTGACGTTTAGCTTAATAGCATTATTATTACAATGCACGAATAATTTTATTCTTCCGTTGGGAAATACACGATTACGGAAATAACGATTTACGAATTATTATAATTATCACGTAATTATTATCATTAAATATTAAATAGTTTTATCCGTTAACAATTATTTTTTTGTCCAGATAATTAATGCTCCAAATATTTCATCGTATACACGTATCATCTCGGAGCAGAAATGCGATAAGCCAAATTACTCAATTAGGTATAGTCATAGCAAACGGTAAATTATCATTTCGTGCTTTAAAGTACATATATGTACGAAGCGCGCCACGAACGGTGGTTCCGTTGGGTTATTACTAGAGGTATTTGGCAGTGGTTGGTACAATTATCTCACAACAGTGTGTTGAGCTTGAGGTGAACTCTGCAATAATATCGCATGCACGTGCATCAGTACGTAGCCCATATCATAATATCCTCAGAAATACATATCACCATTTTGATAGTCAATTATGTGCAGCCTGACCGTTTTACTACAGTAATTGGTGGAGACTCTAAAGCAGATATTGTAGTAAAAGGGTCATATTCACATTACGGACGGAGTTTCAGGGTCGAATCTCTCATCGATTTGTGTATGAGACTTCCACTAAGCCGTAGGCAATCTCCACTTGTAGGACGAAAATTTAAGGTCCGTTGGAGGTACCGGTATGTATTGTATATACTTTGTGCTCACGCTACAACGGATATAAATATTCCGTTATACCGTATACATAACATCATGGCGAACATCCGAGAGAGTTGCTCGTATGTGCTCCTCCACCCTTGTGCACGTATTGGTTGTGGAATATGCGTTCGAACTCGACGGTTGGATGCAAAAGCCACACCACAGCAACATGGGTATATTATCATTTCTTACGGTCTCCGAACACGCCAGCAAATCTTCCCCTCTCGGCCCCGAAACCCTCTCTCGTAATTTCCGACGGTGAGTTTTTTTTGTTTCACTAGCTTCAAGTTCTACTATGGCTTATTATTATACGTGAGGTTGCATCGTGTATATATATATACACGATGCAACCCAATACACTTTGGTAAATTATCCACACATATGTACGGGATAAAATATTAGTTGCGGCAATATCGATTTTCGTTCGAATCGATTCGACTGTTTGTTGTATGCTTTGAGGCTTTCACTGCGTATTTTTTGCACTTTGATGCCAATCGAGGGAAATAATTAGTGGTCGAGCATTCATGTATTGGGTAAAGTTAGCAGCGGAACTTGTGGCGGTAAAACTTCGATATTTCGATATTTTTGAATTTCTATTTGTACAAATCGGACTTGTAATAGTTTTCGAGCGACTTTAAGTATTAAAGTAATTAAGTAAAAAAGTAAATTAAGAATAATGCCTCTAGTTTTTATTATATTTATTTAAATAAATCAATTTTCACTGCGGATTTTTTAAAAATGTATAATTTTCTTTTCAATTAAGTTTTGAGCTAATCGTCTCGTCTAGCGTTGAACTTTTGAAGCGTATTTTGCCATAACGATTCATTCCATTCATTGATCGTTGACGAGTGTGATCCGCTACTTCGGTTGCCGTTAGGACTGCGGAAACGAAAGCTGCAGAAACCAGATCACGTTTATCCCTGTTGGATTTCTAAAACGGTGTAAATTTACACATCAGACGATCGTGCATCTTCTGAGCGAACGATCAAAGGACATCTATTGTACTACTCAGTAGTGGCTTCGGCTCTTCCTTTTCCCAGCCGCTCTCTCTCTCTCTCTCTCTCTTCCTCTCTCATCCTGATTAGATGCATGCGATAGTTCAGTTGCCACAACTCACTACTGATAGCATGTACGTTGCTCCAGTAGAAATTCGGTGTATAAAGTCCACATAGACCTCGACCAAGTTGTTCAATTTGTGAGAATTGGAAAACCTACCGACATCAATTTGCCTTACTGTTTATAACCCGTTCATTCGTACGAGGACCACAAACTGTAAAAATAGGAAAACTCATATCCCACATGATTTATTCGAAGCTTTAGAGACCCAACGACCATCGAAACTCGATGTGTCACGATTTTGACAAAAATCCCAAATTCACGTTTTTTTTTTCATTACAAAATATTGTTTGCATTGGCCGATAACAATTGAAAATCGTTTTATGTATATATTTACATATAATTACGAATATCTCGATTATATATCATATATTACATCGTATATTCGTCAAAGACTGGGCTGTTTGTTGCGGTACAGTACTCGCTAGAAACGCATCCGACCGAGCTGAAATTCATGGCGAAAGTGAGGCGATACCGATAGGACGACCTCAGGCATTTCGGTTCGCTTCAATCTTGCCGGATCGGGGAATAGCTCGACCACGGCTTTGAATTAGGAAAGGCTCTTTCACTTGCGGTCATACCCATCATCATCCTCTTAAGCCATTATCATTATAATATCGCTAAAGGCTCGACCTGAAAATTTTATTAATTAATTATAAATTAATTACAAAAGTGTTATATCTTAGGAAATCTTTTTGTGGTCAGATCTTGCTGTGAGTTTATATACACGTATATAAATCACTATTTATTTGGCTCGTTTCATCTATGAATTTCTTCCTTTTGGAAGATTTTCTCGAACCTCGAAGCGTTTCAGGTCAGTTGAAAGACAGACCGAGATATCTCGGTAAGTTGAGCAACAGGAAGACAGATTCTTTTCCATGAAACATCAGGGTGACGTTGACGAATGATTTCGAAAGATTGTATGTTTTATTCATCGTTTCTCAGATGTTTTTTTTTTCTTTTCTTGATGCGCTGATTGTATAAGCACGTGAAAGGGCGAAAGGTAGGGCGTTATCGTACGTTCTTGAAAATCTCAATGTACATCGTTTTTATACGTTATAGTATTTTCCGAGAAAAATAAAATTTACTTCGGTCGCACCTGCGTCCGCGTTACTTCGCACGACACGCGCTGGAAATACATGATGAAAATTGTTTTATAACGAAAATGTATGAATTATAGTGGTTTAAAAATATAGATTAAATCCATTTTTACCTAGCATTTCGTTCTACTTAATTATTTAATTATACTTAATTTACAAGATTACAGTTAGATCTTTATGCCGAAAGCCAATGAATTCTCGAGGGTTGAAAATATATCTTAAGTTTATTTTACCGAGCGTCTCGTTTTGACTTAATTACTTAAATATTAACTAATTTAATTTATAAATACATTTTTGCGTGAAAATACATCGATTCGTGGGATTTCGCTTTTATTGAAACTCCGGGAATATTTTCAGCGCCCTCTAAATATATTGTATGCGTTATTTAAGCTCATTATGTAAAAAGTCTATCGACGTACGTACGAATAACTTCTATTAACTAAGTTTACGATTCGGCAGAATTTTATTTTTAACTATCTTCGTTATGCCACGTTTTTTCTCTGAGCAATCTCATGTGCTATTTTTCTGATAACAACGAAAATTTGAAATTTTTGTAATCGGCGAATATTTTCGGTTTGCGCGTGTATAAACGGCAAATCTTAATAATGAAACATTATCAGCTGACGTTCGAGACGAAAATTTCTAATAGATTTAAGATATCAATATTTAGTTATATTTGGTAAGGTGATAACGTTATCAGCGGGGTATTTATCGTTTTCGTTCGAATATTCGACGATAGAAGAGAATTTCGACTCCAATTTTTATCGTGTACAGCATTGAACTCTGTATCTGGTGACGGGATGCAATTTTAATGCTGATGTTCCGAAATTTCAGTAATTATAATTTTCCATTATCGAACGAGATCATTATTATTATTTTTCAAAAAATTTTAACCCAACTTTGGCCTAAAATTAATTTTCTTCGAGATTTTGAAGAATTTTGAATGCTACGTAAATGATAAACGGAGATCGATTTGTTCGTCATTTCTTACGTACGCCATTGCATCTTGTACATATTCATTTATGTACAACATGAACTAACAGTATAGATGAATGGCAATGTTATCAATTGATCATAATTGGTAACGTCGGCATCATTGGCTACGACGTCCTTGACGTGAATATAATTATCTGTGCCAAGTTTTGCCGGATCGAAACGCATGTACAATAACCGCATACTTTGCATTTTTGCATGCAACAATTTTTTCACCTCGGACAAAAAAGTGATCGACATCCGAACGTTCGGATGATGAGACTTTGAAAATTGTTAGTCAAACCGTTGCAACTATAAAAACATAATTAAAAAGTTGACGACAATCGAAAAATTTATCGAAAAGTAAATGACCTATCACAAAATTAATAACAAAAAATTGATGACAATATTCGTGACGCTTCTAAAATATAATGAGTAGTTGATGAAACGGGAAAATAAAATTTTCTTTTTAGCCTCTACGATCGTATCCTCGATACCTTTTTGTTTGTTTGTTGATATTTTGTATTTTTTAATTTTCTCGATCGTAGGCATTTTACTCGCAAGATCGACTTATTCCTTTGCAAATTACGTATCCGTCTTGTCCTTGTCAGAAAGTGAGAGGGTATCGTAAATCGTCGCACGAAGGCATCTCCCTCCGATCTCCGTTCCACTTGATCCATTTCGCATTCGTAAAACCATATCGATTTCATTCTAATCGGCACGACGACGATAACATATTGAAAATGTTTATCGGTCGAATCGGCGATGGATGTTGTTTTAAGAAATACCGGATACGCTGTAAAAATAAAATATAAGATTAAATTTTAAGGTCGGTAAGTCGGGGTATTTCGGGTCGGTAGCGAGATAAAATTACGGAATATACTCCTAGGTCACATTCTTATTAAAATGATGCAACTTTCGACGGAATTATAGTCATTCCCCGATACAAAAAGGAAAGTAACGAGGTGGAGGTATATGGAAAATTAAATTAAAAAGGCGAAAGCAGATATAGCCAGGATTAATTAAATATAACTGTGTTACTTGTATTATATAGAAATGATATTACAAATTAAATATACTGTGTCTTCGTTCGAACGATTTTTTAGTGAAACGCACTTTACATATGAAAAATTAAATTACATTACAAAATAATAATGTTTTTTTACCAATGACAAAAATTAGATAATAATAAAGAAATAATATAATAACAAAAAAGAACGTAATTTCAAAACAATCATATTTTTCTTACCGATTACCAAATTTTTGTGAAATAAATGAAAAGAAAAGAACACGAGAAAACAAAGAAAAAAATACAATCTAAATATATCCAATTTTAAATCATATACGATTTTACATACACACAGTGAATTACATGAAAAAAGCTGTCTTGTTTATTTGATTAAAGATCTAAATTTTTAACACACAGTTTTTTTTCCACGCGAAAAAAAAGCTTTAAATCCGGTGAATTTGATATAATAGAACTAAAAGGGTTTTCCAATGAGACCATTTTTTTTACGAGTAGATTCGTGCGACCGCATTACAAAAAACCCTCCAAAAACAGAAAAAAACAACAATAACCAAAAACCGAAAGAAAGCAATGTTAAAATTGCTTCTGCCAGGCGTTTGACGCTCGAAAGCGACTGCCGTTATTCTCTGCATTAACCTGTCAGTTCACCTTGTCACGGGGCGAGGGGGCTCCAGAGCAGCGTGTGAGAGCGCAACTCGAGTGCAAAACGAGCTATCGACCAGAGCCTCTCTCTCTCTCTCCCTCTCACACACAGACACACACACTCTCACCATACGGCTGTGGCATGTAATCACTGCTTACTGTACAGGAGAGCTCCGCATATACGTCGCGTTACCACTCGTTTCCACCCCCCCCCCCCCCTCGCATGGTAATTCATTGAACAATGCACGTTTACATTTTTCGATGTGCACGTAAAAGTATACACAAATTTCAATGGCTTTCAATGTGGTACGTAACTACGAGCGTTAACTATCGCGCTTCGTTGAATTGTAGTCATTCGATTTCAAAAGGATTTTTTTTTCGAAGAAAAGCACTCAATCCAAAGCCCGAGTGCTCGAGGAATTTTTTTTCGATCAGTTTTATTTCGCTCGGCCATTCAATTTTTGTTTTTCGTCGGGAAGCAACGTATGCAACGAGAATAAAATTGTATTAATGAAAATGTCGTATTAATTAAATTTTGTTTTCGCTTGATTCGTCGATTAATCAAAATTTGATTCGATCAATTAAGAATTCGATTAGATTTAACGAGAGGCCTTCTATTATTACGGATATAATTGAATTGAGTTGTTTCCAAGATAGATTTTACTTCCACTTCGCTGACAAAGACTGGGATTTATTTTTAGAAATCGTTGCGAAAGCAATATCCCGGCTGTGATAATAAGGAACAGATTTTCAATGAAAATTTCTCATGTTTGTTAATAACGCGAACGAGTTCTATTATTTGCCGTATCTGCGATGCACATTTTCTCCGTTGAATTCATTCAGCGATGTTGTTTTTCTTTTTATATTTTTTATTTTCCTTTTCTCTTTTTGTTGTTGTTTTTCCGAATCGACGCGAATGATAATGACGCGCGTTAATTTCATTAAGCCCGATGAAATTTATTGCCCATCGACGAGGATGAATCGATCTTCCTAGTAGCGAATACGTACGTTTTATGTCAATGAATTCCGCGAACATATATTCTTTCGTTTTTTTTCTTTTTTTCTACGAATCGCGTTAACGATAATCCACGACCTATGATTCTTACGTATCGGTCATTAACGAATTTAATTTCCTCGACGAGATACATTATTTCTTATGTAAATAAATGCCGCCACGTTTCATTTTTTCTTCCGTTCTCCAATTTTATTCGCGAATCATGCAAATGTATAATCGCGCGTGACAATTTGATTAAATCCAATTAAATATTCTTACATATCGACACAAATTTATTATACGAGATGAGATACGTTTTTATCTTATTCTTTTGTTGCGTTAATAAATTCCGCGATACGTAGCGAATATTATTTTTTTACTATTATTAATTTTTTATTATTATTATCGTTTTAGTAACAAAACGTCACTCCTCCTCGTACCTTACGAGTATCATGGTACGATGGTATGATCGAGCGTGCCCGCACGAAACGGATGCGAGTCTACGAGTCCCAGTGGTGAAACCCGTTGAGTCTGACATTGCTGGCCCAATTCGTGTATCATCGCTCGTTCATCGGACTTCTGTCCAGATGATCTGCGTCCGTTTGCGAGCGGCGGCACGTGTCGTCGGCCACCAGACGTTCGTAGAAACGTGTATGGGGATAAGCGAGAGAGGCACCGCGAGAGACCGAGATACCGAGAGAGAGAGAGAGAGAGAGAGAGAGAGAACGAGGGAGACCGATTGAATAAGTACTCACTAATTTGTCAATTGCTCGTATCGCGCCTACGCGCATGAATTAAACGACTAATCCGCGCGTTTCTTTCATACACACCGAGGTAAACAGTGGCGCGATAGGTACTCACGCGGCCAGAACTCAAGACGCTTAATCGTATAATTGGCTCTTTTTACCGGAGATACGGAATTAGCATTATCCATGACGCGTTGTCTGCTCGTGCGACAAGTATGGAAAGTACTTACTGCGCCGTGATCATTTACCTGTTATGCTTAAGACGCTGTGTCTGTATCATTCGATCGGTGATGAATTCATTAACGGAATATTGAAAATAGGAGGAAAGAATAAAAGAATAAAAAAAAGTCATTGAGAAAAAATAAAGTTACAGTGCCGGAGCGATGTAAAGGGGACCGGTGGCGAGAAGGAAAATCGATCGAGCTTGCTCGTGCGAGATGTTATTTGAATATGTTTCCAATGTTTTTCCTCGTAGCGGAGAGATATAACGCGCGATAATTCGTATTATCGCGAGTGGGAGAAAGGACGCGTCAATTATTTCGTCCAAAGTACCATTAGCTTTTCGTACGTTGTTTTGTATTGGTGTACGCGAAGCATCGTATACGAAACACGTCATTACACGGAGGTATAACCAAGAACCTCCTACTCTTCGTGTGTTATCTCCCCTCTGTCTCGCCGGCCTCGTAGAGAACTCGATAAATGGAAGTTCGGCCTGAGGGAGCGATCCTCGATCTAGTCTAGTCTCGTTGATGATTTTGTCGAAAGACGTGAGTTTCGTGGCCGATTGATTAGTGAATAACGCGCGTCTCGGGAAAGTGATAATAGGTGATAGCGTCAAACTCTTATCACGATCAACGTCATCGTAATTTTAAGTTCGAGGTTTTATTGTTTCGGTGCCATGTCCTCCGTCCAGAATTCGGAAAAGGGAAAATACGCGGCACCAGATGGCTCGAAGACGTGGGAGTACTTGGCGATTATTACGTGTAAGGACTCAATTTTCAGTGTATTTTGTAGCTTACGTCGTTTCTATTTCCTGCGATTATTTTCAACGAGCAAACGGAATAAGCGTCGAGTCGACGTCGCGAAGAAAAGTGTATCGTTGTCGTAGATCTTTGATGCGAGGAGTAAGATCCCTCGAGGCTGTTAAACTAAAGGATATCGATTCATTCTGCCCAAAAGTATATATTAGATTTAAATCAGTAAGAATCAATTTAATTCAAATTGGACCTGTTTGAATCGAGTAATACTCAGTTTGGATCAAATCAATTTATGCAAAAAGAATCGTTTTACATCGGGCAGGATATATTTGAATCAAACGGGACCTATCTGCATCAAGTGGAATGCATTACGGGCACGATAATTTACTGTAATTAGAGGCATTTATTTGAATCAAATATGATTATCTCAAAAATGTATTTCAATCAAATGAGATAATCTGAAGAAGGAACAGGATCATCTCGAGAATTGACTTGCGTCAAATAGAGCCATTTCAATAATTCATTCGAATCGATTGGGATGATTTCAAGAATCAATTGAATCAAACAGAATCTCCGTAAAAACCCACCTGAACTTGGATACAACGAGACAATCTCTGAAATTCACTTGTATGGAATGAAGTCACTTGAATCAAATATGATCATTTCGAGAATGTACTTAACCCTGAATCAAATGCGACCCATAAAGCGAAAAATCTCACAATTCGCAACTCAATGAAATGTGGAATTTTTTCTGGATGATTGATAGAAAATAAAGAACACAACAGGATGCTACAAAGTATAATAAAGAAAAAAAATTCTCATATCTCTAGGTGCGATATTCTCATTCAATATCGGAACGATAATCGGATGGGTATCACCGACGATCGTAAAGTTGCTTGAACCGGGATCTCCGGTTGTCTTTACACCTGGAGATATATCGACCATGGTAGCTGCAGGTGCTGTTGGACATATATGCGCTCCACCCGTCAGTAATCTTCTCGTCGACAGGATCGGCCGCCGTAGCACATTACTTCTGAGCGGACTGCCAGTACTCGTCAGCTCCGCGATGATCATGGTAGCAACTCATGTTTGGGTAAGACTCGATTAATCATTGCGTGGAAAAACTTAGAATACCCTCCACAGTGATTACGTATTTAGAAGGTTCGTTAAGCAGCGTGGGCTGTAATCGTTCATTGATAATGGCTTATCGTGATCGATATCCATTTAATCATGACATTCGCTTACTATGGCAAGGTTGAGATACGATAAAAATCGACAAATGCATATACAATAGAGTCTCGATAATTTTGTTTCAATCGATAAACGTTTTGATGATGAAAAAACTGCCACGCGTCTCGCCTCAGGTTGAAATTGACGGCACATTATGAGTAAATCAATCGCTCGTTCATCGGAGGCAGCTTCGTGTCTCCATTCGCCGGCCTTTAAAGAATCGGGATATTATGAACTTATTAATAGGCTCTAGACTTCCTCGATGAAAAAATTCTTTCCTCATGAGTGATCTAGACTTTTCCTCTCATCCTTTTCAAAATGTAATTCTTTGAACACTTCGAAAACATCAAATATGGACCTTTTTCCTCATTTTCGCCGATATCCCTCTACGAGAACAAAGAAAAGTTTAAAAAATGATATTATCTATCACCATACAGGTAATCCACATATCCCGGGTACTAGCAGGATTCTCATTAGGAATGTGTATCTGCGTCTCACCGATGTACATGGGAGAGGTGTCGTCAACGGAGACTCGAGGCCTAGCAAGCTCGGCGATAGGAGTTATGGTGAATTTTGGAATCCTCTTCGCCTACGGGATATGTCCATACCTGTCCATCGTTAAGGTCGCGGGTGTCCTGATGACGGTAACCCTCCTGTTCGAGTTGACCTTTTGGTTTATGCCGGAGTCACCGTACTACTTTGCAATGAAGGGCAAGTACGAAGAAGCCGAGACGGCCCTGGAACGATTGCGGGGAAAGACCAACGTCACCGAGGAACTGGAAACCATCAAGGACACCATGCCAAAGTCCGCGGACCCTGAACGGAGGGTGAAATCTGGAACCATGACAGATCTCTTTACGGGCCGTGCGAATCGTCGAGCCGCGGCGATAGCTTTCCTCTTTCTGATTCCTCAGCACTTGGGTGGTTATTTCACCATACTGATGTATGGTGAGCTGGTCTTCAAAGACGCCGGTATGGTGATACCGAGTCATCTCGCGGGGATTGCGGTGGGTGCGACACAATTAATTTCCGCACTGTTGGGTAGCCTGATCATCGACAGAGTCGGGAGGCGGCCTTTGATTCTCGGGGCTGGTACCATTGCCGGTTTGGCTAATGTCGTCATAGGCGGTTACCTCTTTGCCAAGGAATACACGAGCTTGGACGTTAGCGAGTATTCCTTGGTGCTACTAATCGCCGTGCTTCTAGAAGTCTGTTCGATCAGTTTCGGCTTGCTGGGTACTCATATGGTGCTGATATCGGAAATATTTGCGCCAGAAGTGAAAGGCATCGGAATGTGTTTCGTGGGCATTTCCAGCGGTATATTTTCCATTGTTGCCAGCAAACTGTATATAGCTATTGCGATAACGTGGGGTGTCGGTCACGCGTTGCCTTTCATGGGTTCTGCGGTTCTCGTCTGGGCAACGACAATTTTATTGCTGATCATCACTCCCGAAACCAAGGGAAAAACTTTTCTGCAGATTCAACAGCAACTCAACAGGTGATAAGACGCCCCCGTGTCTATTGAGAATGCTAAATACTCTATCCCAATCTCTCTTTCTCTCTCTCTCTTTCTCTCTCTCTCTCTATCTATCTCTCTATCTATCTCTCTCTATCTATCTCTCATTCCCTAAGATTGAGATGCTGAAGTAAGATACGAAGTGCAATCATCAAGAATTTATATTCATCATTGATCATTTTGACGATACCAGTGCCGACACGTTTTGTTTAATGACGTATGAATAAAGATCAAAGTTATAAGATTATAGATAAAATATAAGACAAATAAAGATCGTTCCAAAGCCGTCATTCGATTGATGTTTACACTGATTGCCGGACGCGTTGATGACGACTATTTCGATAGAGTAAATGATAGAAAAATTAAGTGAAAATGAATATTGAATGAACTTGGAAATGTAATGGTATGTTATGATTCGAGTGATTTAAAAAATATATGGTTCCTGATAAAATAACACTCGTCAGCGAGTTTGAAGATGAATTAAAAGTTCGATGACCATATTGACGGCTACTTTGAGAACCAGTTCGGAAACTCAATTCGAGGGCCTGCGGGCTAATTCGAAGATGGAATCGCAGAGTAGTTTGAAGCGCAGTGTGAAGATCAGAATGAGAATAATTTTGGGGACTAGCTTGTGGAATAGTACGAATATGACTATGACGACTTACAAGGAAAGTACCCGGAATATTATTACAATAATTAGTTATAAAACAACTTCAAAGGCGAGTGGAGAAAACCGGTTTGAAAAACAATTCAAAGACTAGTTTTCCGACGCGTGCGCACACGAGGCTCCGATCAATCTTCAATTAGGTGTTCGATATTGATCTGAAAATCACCCGATGTTTTCAACAACAACTTCATATCAAGCCAACTTGTCAACGTCAGTCATGTGATCAACGTTAAAAATTCTGCTCATCATCGACGTCAGCCCTTATACCTCGAATAACGAATTATCACAGGACCATTAATTTTAATATTAGCACGACTATTGTGAGCCAGAGTGTCGTGCAACCTCTAGTAATTAAGATACACCACGTACAGGCTTAATGCGAAAATGCATCATTGTTCATGACACGTAAAAGGGGGATGAAAGAATAAACAAAAATAAATGAGAAATCGATATGAGAGAAAGAAGCATGGTGGCCAATGCTGCGGAAGGCCTTCTCGTTCCTTAAGGATCCAACGTGCGAATGGAGGAAAACCGAAAGTTTTTCGAGATTGCGACGGAGAGGAAAGGTAAAAGAGAGAGAGAGAGAGAGAGAGAGACCGAGACAGGGGGGGTTGAAGAGCTCCTAGGTCTGAAAATCACTATTCAGTCTTACAGAAATTGCTATTGGCAGAACCATTAGAAGCTAGAATTAGTTTTCACAACTGCTAAGGGTATATCCGTATATACGTATATTTCCGGTCTTTTCTACCCACCTGGAATCCACGCGTTACGTGCACCCCCGCGATATACGTTACTTTTTTTTCGCCCGCTTCGGCTTGGTTTCGAGCTTCTGACTCAGCCGCACGGTTCTCCAGCACGGCTCACTTATCTTACTTTATACCTGAGATTAATAGCCCCTCTCTGCTACTGGCCCTATACATTTTTTTCCTCCTCCCCAGTCCGTCCCGCTCCTCTTTTCGCAGCGGAGGCGGGCTTTTGTTTCGCGAAAACTTTCGGTTTAGTTTTCTCCCTGTGGGTACTTTCGCGAAGGAGATTGTTTCGGTGCGATATTGGGAATACATCGTAAATTCGCAAGCTCTAATATTTTATTGCCTCCTTTTCTATACACTGCGATACACCATATATATATATATATGAGCTACAAATACAGACTTCCGTCGTACTGGTACCCCCTTGTATCGCCATTTTTGTTTTCCACCCCTTCTTCTACTTTGCGATCGAAAAAGCATCTTCAGCGATTGTGCGAAAGCAATTACGATAATTGGCCTGCCAGGCTATTTATCAGTTTTTCTTTCCTTCTAAGTTGCATGATGTATTTCCTACTAATCCAGCCATTTTTTGCCTACCATCGTGAAATATTTCATAAACTTTGTTAACCTGGGGCAGTAATTAAAAATAATACTTTCTGAATATTATTTATTATTTCTTAATCCGATCAAATTGTTTTTTTTTTTTAATAATTTTGTTATGAACAAAAAATGTTTTACGTCGTATTAAAAACGATGTAAGAAATAAGGGACTAAATTCATAGAGAGGCTTTTCAGTAAATACTACGGAAAGGTAAAGCTCTATAAATCGCTGAGACGCGAAGGGGTGTTGGGGGTAGAAACGATCGCTGGATATGAGGTATGAAGAAGAATTGAAAAAATAAAGCGGGTCTCGAAAGTCAATTTTCTTTTATTACGTACCAGAGATTCTCTGACGCATGCAACGTTGCTGACCCAAGGATCAAGACTGCTTGCTTCGATCCCTGCATAGACATAAACATCCCCTTCCTGTGAGACCTTCAATCCTGAGGACCACTCAATCCCCTAGGAAACCAGCGTTTCTAGGGATGCCACTTCCGTGAAGCACCATCTCTCGGGCACTTAAGGACTTTCAATTCCATAGGCACCTTCCCATTTCCTGAAGTACTACCTGGACATGGAGTCGATTCTAGAGATCTTACATTCTGACCTCCAAGTTCTAGGAATCCCTTATGATAACCCTTATCCCTGGAACTTTCCATTTACCAATGCTTCGTAGTTTTCTACAGTTTTTCTACACTTTAACCCCCTAACAACACGAATCAAAAAATCCTTTTACACAATTTGTTGTGAAGAAAATGAAGGTCAATTGCGAATGTATCTAGGAACGAAGGAGGCCTTCTAATACGAAAACCAAGCCCCCTCGTCATCATTGAATTGTCATAGTCCCTTTACGAAGCAAGCCCCAACACGTTCTGATTTCTTGTTGTATAGACGTCCTAATGGTATATACGAATTGAATAGTAATCGAGCTGAACAAGCGAGTTCAAGGGTGTCAAGATACGTGCTTTGGAGTGTCATACGACCTTTGAGGCGCCTCTCCTCGGGAATACCCTCAATGCTGAGCGTTCGAGGGTGAATGTTGTCTTACCTCGGTTCCTCAATCGCACGCTTGTTAATTACCATTAAGGAGCGTTGTACATGTACGTATGCATGTATGTATAACGTTATGTCAGAAGGACGAGAGAGAGAGAGAGAGAGAGAGAGAGAGAGAGAGAGAGAGAGAGAAGCGATCCGCGATGGCATGGTGTCGATCGACGTCGCCAATGTGCTCTCCCAGTAGGGAGGCCTTGTTGTTGGTTTAGATGGTGTTGTCAAGGATCGTTCCACAAGCATCGACCATACTACGTGGACAAACACAGATATGCGTCGTGACCATCCACGAGTATCTACCCAGTAGGAGGAGACTGGCTACAACAGAGGTGATGCACCACTTGTGTACACACGACAAATCGACTTGTCCTTCTAGTCCGATTTCGACGTCGGCTCGCGGTTCGCCATCGTTCGATTGTCCCTATCATTTCCAGATTCCTCGAGAGTTTGGAAGAAAAACTAGTATAGGTAATCGAAGCAGTAATAAGAGTGAGTGAATTCAATAAAATAAGTATGAATATTAGAATGGGTTTAAAAAATCGGGAAATTTGAAAAGGTATTTGATTCCTATATTGCTGGTATAATTGAGTTGACGAAACAAAATGTTTCAATGAGTTGTATTCAATTATATAATTATATGATTATATGATCAATAAATTAAGCAAATAAACAACTAAAAAAATTAACGAGGAAACCTTTTTCGGAATATCGTGGGAGGTTCAAGTAAATAGATTAAATTGATTAGCCTAATTATGCGATTGAATGATACATTTATGAAATAAATAAATAACACGTAATTTATTTTAAATGAATGGAAAACCCTTGTATTTCGGAGGAAAAAAGTTTCGCCCAAGATCGAAAAAGTCGTTAAGGTTTCAGGCGAGAAAAACATTTGTTTTAAACCGATTTTATCAACGATTTGTATCATATCATATAATTTTCGTGAAGTAAAACAGCCGTCGGTCGGCCATATAAATTGAGCCACTGTTTATCTTCATGAATTTACAAGCGATTGAACTTTCGTGTGCGAGCCCCGCCTATACCTACGTGTAAGACTCATTGAGTGCGATCGACCTCGCAGTCCAGACGAAAAAAAATTAATATGATTTATGCATATATACATTTCGCGTCTTGTGTGACTTCTGAAGTCGTCAGTGAACAAACTTTCATCAGCTCTTGAGAAATTAAGCGATGAAAGGATGTTTACGAGCTCGTTAGTCGAGATACTTCGTTTCGTCCATTTCCACCTTTCGTTTTTACCCACCCTCGAGCACGGAAAATATAGTTTGTTAAACTAGTCGTAGGGATATCTCGCAAAGTCCTTCGTCAAACCGTTTTATTTACACTCGCGAAATTAACAAACTTCCTGAGAATCGATAGTTTCGATCATTTTTGCGTGTCAACTTTGTGCCAGCGTGTCATTAGTGAGAAAGTTCCTATTACAGTTTACTCAGAAATTTCAATCAAAATGTAAAACGAGAAAATAGATAGGTATAAGAATGTTGAAGTACGAGGTAAAACAAAAAAATCTTATATTATTATGTGCGAGGTGTACCATCGGCAAATTCTCCATTATATTGTTTTACGACTAATTGTTGGCTGAACAATACTTCGCTGCCGTTTGTCAAGAATTCTTGTAATAATTCTCGCCTTGTTAGTTCCATCTTTACCTCAGAGTTACTGCAGGGTAAGGAATTAATTAATTTTTCCTTTTTTTTTCATCCGACTGGAGTTTTCTTGATATAAATGCAACATGGAAAGATCCCAGTCGGTGATTGTACTCAGAGATGAAAAGTTTCGTTCGGTCTCCGGATCTGAGAACAAAGTTGACTGTTCACGAGGCAATTTCTTTTCTTCTTTCCAGTGCTAATGCATGCTCGGTGCTTGTTCTCATTTTCGTTGTTTCTCATTCTATTCCTCGGCACACCCGCCAACGTAACTTACTTAGCAGGAGATTAAGTGGATTATTATTTAAATTATTAACGCAAAGACAGTCAATTTGTATTATTTTATTTATCATTATAAAAGAGGTTGACGGAAAATTGTCGGAATATTCGTAACATCGAGGAAAATTCATTATGATAATGCTTAAAGTTTTCTACTTTTGCCAAATGTGAAGTATCCACGGGATTTCACGTACGGAAGGTTTGAAGTACGAGACACTTAGAACTTCATATTTGATACTTGGTACTTTAATTCTCACTGGGTATGCCAAACTTCCAATACTGTGTTTAGTACTTCCGATACTGTGCTAACTTCATGTTTAATTGATGTCATTTCATACTTAGTACTTGGCATTTGATACTAACGAATCTGTACTTAGTACTTTACAATATTTACTTGATATTGCGTACTTCAAACTTTACACTCGGCATTCCACATGTTTTACTTAGTACTCGATACCTTATAATTTGTGTGTTTTGTACATATCACTTGGTAATTCGGATCTTGTACTTAGTACTTCCCATACTGTACGTAGTACGAAATAACTTCCCTGTCGGATTTTGTATTCCATAGTTTGTATTCCAAGTCTCGTATTTAGAACTTCTGCTTCACTGCTTCACATGGAGAGCTTGTACTCGTTACTTTACGTTTAGGACTTAGTACTTGACTGTGCTCACTATGTACTTCGCCCTTCACGATTCGTACTACTACTTCGTTTGTTACTCTACTCGATACTTTGGACTTTGTATGCAGTATTTATTGAACTGTTTATTTGTACTTGGTACTTTTCAAACTGTATTTTGTACTTGGTACTTTTTTTTTAAATGTACCTCGTACGTTGTACCTTGGACTTTGTACCAAGTACTTCGTAATTAGTATTTTACACTCGTCACTATATACTGGAATTGCTGTCTGGTTTTTTACCCAACTGTAATCTCAATGACATTTATCCAGCCTTTCTTCTCCCAGTGGGGAAAAATAAAAAAAAAATAGTAACAATCATTGCACCACACAAATCCATAGTGTATATTCATATCTACCTCGGCATATACATATCGCGAGGCGATCACGAGCCAAGATACGGCAGAGGCAATATTTCAATATTGATACTGATTAATGCATCGCTGTATATGGTCATGCAGGTGAGTAATAGGCATCAGGCAAAAGAAATTGTTGGAACTATCCTCGTATATCGCGATCCGATGCAAAAATACTACGTCACGACTAACCAGGTAAACACTTTAGGCATCCTTTATAAATGTGAGAATTTAATTATCGTAAGGTACTTACAGTACTCAGAGCTCCTGCAAATCGTGATCGACCGACGGTACGGAATGAAATATGATTTTGTTTGTTTGTAAGAAGAAAGATAAAAACAAATAAAAATGATCCGCCACCATATTGCCTTAAGAGTTTTGAGAGCGTTACGATCTTTTGTCATTAGTCATGCGGCACGGGCGAAACGTTGAGATAGTGATCGATCGACGCACCTTGAGAGTTTCGAGGACGAAGCACGGTATTATACGTCCAGGTTACATTATATATCGTGTTTGTGCATTATATACGCGCTACCTACACGATTCAGGGACAGCTAGCTGTGAGCGATCGTAAAGCTCTCGAGAGCATATGCAGCCAGTAACGAACCCGTGTATCGGACAACTGGGTTAAAGGAAATTTCATGTTTCAACGCAACGATTCCTCCCTCCTTCTCTTTCTCTCTCTCTCTCTCTCTCTCTCTCTCTCTCTCTCTCTTTCTCTCTCGTTCTCGCTCGGAACTATTCAACATCGTGTACACATGCATTGTTATAAATTAATACCGGCAACCGGTTTTAGATACTGCTGGAAAAGTCGCCTCCGGGGACTGTGTCGTTCAACGCACAATCGTAGATTCAGCAGTTTCTCGTCTATTGTTGTTGGCGGCGCAGGATAATTTGTACAAGTTTGTGGCTTGCCCATAAGAGCTTTAGCGCACGTTGTTGACCAGATTTAACTGCAGGAAATGAAGGCTCGAGCGTAAGACAATTAATTATTGTACAGGCGCATGATGATACCATAACTTTGAATTAATCGGTATAGTTTGATGGTTAAGTTGGAAATTGTCACATGGAAAAAAACGAAATGAAATTTAATCGATTTATGACATGTGGAATATACAAATAAAATGAATTTAGGGCTAGACAAGTTAGGCTTGAGTGTGAGAAACATTGCAGGCAAAATACAATTTGAAAATTCTCTGGGACGACGCAACTCACAGAGATGAAATTCAGCTTGGCCACTTGTTGCCACGATCGTGGATCGTTTAAGCTCAATTTCATAGTGATCGGTTGAATTCTGACGAAGAATTCATAAATCGCGTTTTCGAAGTGACAGTGAAGTCGCGCGTGCAGCGCCAAATCGGTGAAAAACGAATTAATAACCTAGCACGCCATGATGAATATTGCGCTCCCTGCAAAATTAATTTTTCTATGAATGCGATATGTAATTGTCACTTTATCATTTGGCACACGGGCGTGTGCTACTTTATTACACGTCCTCAAAAATTGCCACGACGATGCGTGAAAAAATGAAGGAATAATGAGTAAAACAAAATTGAAGGTGAGAGGCACGTTAGAGCGGCCATTTTGTAACAATGCGCACCGCAAACTGCGCAGCGTAGACGCTGCGCGTGCGTACAGTATTCATAATGCAAACTCCGCGAAATTCTCGCCAAGCGAGCCGATATCGCCGATTCTGATTCGGTTTCACTCGTTCCATGTTCCTTAACATATTCTCTCTCCTAAAAACTGTATACATTTTCTTCTGTAAATATTTTCAACGGCAATTACCCTTTCAAAATTCTTTTCAAGACAATTACCATTTCTTTTTTTTTTATCCCGACGGAGACATTCTGATTGTGCGCAACATTGTAATATTTCTTATATTATAAAGTAGTGGGCATATTTTTCTTGCGAAAACTTGTCCGGAGTATAGGCGAAGAGGCAAAGTGCTAGAAAAAGAGAGCGAGAGAGAGAAATAGAAAAGAAAAAGAAAAAGAAGAAAAAAAAAAAAACGAGAGAAGCGGACAGAGAGCAGGTCGTCGAGTCGCTCCCGAGAATTTGCGGAGAAATTTCCAACTTTTCCGATTCGTTCTGTGTGCGCATGCATGCGAAGGTGAAGCGACGTTCGTCCAAGTTATTCCGGCGTGCCAAGTTATGCCGAAGAGGGACGTACGGGAGAAGCGAGAGGGAGCGAGCGAGCGAGAAGAAGAATGAGTTACTAGGCAGCACACACGAAAGTTTCATCTAGTTGTGATGTAAATTCCTTATGCAATCCGGCCAAAAACACATCTACCATAAACATATTACCGTAGAGGCTTTCACGGTATACGGAACGGAACACTTTCTTTTCCTCCCTCGCGACATTCGGGAAAATGGAATAACCGTGATGTCAAGACGGTCAGAGTCTCGCTTATCATAATTGTTTCGTTACACTGCTTCCTCATGTTTTATTCCCATCTTTTATCTTATTTCCATTCAACTTTCGTCCCCATCCACGTCACGTACCGAAGTACGTTCGTAACTTCGTATCGTCCTTTTATTTCTAATGTTGCGCGATGTACGGGGAAAATATACGTGCGTTATTAACGGGACGATTACACAGTTACAGCGGAAAGAGGAAAATAGTCTTTTGATCGAGCACCCCCCGGCCAGAGCACAGTCAGCAGCCAAGACCGAGATGTGTAAGCGACAGAAAAGAAATTGGCTTCTTTCCTCGCGGCCTAGCGCTACCGCTGATTTAACGCCAAATATATATATATATGTAACGAAATAAATATATACACTGAGAATATCGTAGTCGAGAAAAGGGAGAAATAGAGAAAGAGAGAGACGGAGTGGGAGAGAGAGAGAGAGAGAGAGAGAAAAGAGAGGGAAGGAGCGAGCCATTGATCTGAAATTTCAGGAAAGCTTTTGCGAGACTTGTCACAGAGAGCTTTCGGAAAATGGTAGAAAAGAAATCTTATAAGTAGAGTTTCCCGAGGAAAAGATTTGTTTGCCTTATCGGAGCAAAGAGCGAGAGAGGGTGGAGGAGTGGAGGGAGGGCGAGTGAGCTGTGTTGAACTCAAACAAGTTTATGCTGAGTAGAACAATTATTTATTAGTCAAATGAGTCTCGGGGGTTGAAAAAATAGATTTCCTCATGACGAAGATAAGAAAATTTGATGATGAAATAAAGAAACGTTACGTTTGATCGTTTGATCGTTTAATTGTTGTTAATAAATTATTATTTTGGACCATCGACGAATGATGTATAGGTAACGTGGGCAAAGGTTCGAATGTTGCATCATGGAAGGTTGTTTCGAAACGAATTTCATCTCTCTCCACCCTTTTAACAAACTATTCTACCATATCTCTCTCCTCTATGCGCACCTACAGCGAACTCTTGTCTTTCTCTCTCTCTCTCTCTCTCTCTCTCTCTCTCTCTCTCTCTCTCTCTCTTTCTCTCGCTCTCTCTATACACTCGGCAACCGCAGCTTTCGAGGATTTTCTCGATAAGAGGATTGTTCAATGGTGCTTTAGTATTCTCGCATGGTCTGCAACATCACCGGCTTAACCTTCTTGAGGTCTCTTACCGTTTCAAGTTTCAACACTCGAAAACATCACCTTGCAACGCGATCCCCTCGGTCCGGGCTAAACAAAAATACACGCGAACGTATGCTAACGTCGGTGCACGAGCAAAAGCCCAAATGCCTCGCTTCACTGTGAATTCCTGGGGAATATATGAATGTACGAAGATATTCGAATTACGAAAATTTGGTTTAGGTTTGATTTTCTTGCGGTTCGCGTATGGAAGCTTTTCGAGGAAATGGTTTATATTTCGTACGACGCGAAGAATTTACCGGAAAATTTGTGTCCCATTTAAATACTTCGGTTCCCGAAAGTGTGGGAAATATTTCAAGTTGGCCGATGGCCTATGATCGCTCGAAGGAACATTTACTTATGTCGTATTTTTTTGAAATTTCGAATTGTACGATAAGAAAATTCACAATTCGACGAGAGTTAAAATCGATTAGAAAAGGAATAAAAAGATTCTGCGACGAGATTATAAATATTGTCCATCGAATCTGCATAAAGAATTTTCTATTTTACAGAATTTGGCTTGTGTGCGGACATGGTTCATTAGCTCGTGGCATAAATCAACTCGTGACCCATTTTCTATTTTATAAGCTTTGGTCACATTTGGAAAAGCTTTGAAAAATGTATGACATGGATATAAAATTCTGCGTTGAAGAGAAAAGAAATAAACCTACAATTCTTTAATCCGGATCGTCGTTAAATATTAATTAAAAAGAGTCTCCGTTATTTTCTCGAAATGACAAAGAAAACGTATCTCAACTCTTTTTCTCTACACACATTTACCAGTAATAACGCATAATTTTCAAAAAATACAAATATAAACTTCAATATTGAAAAACATAAATTCAAAAACGGTTCATTGCAAATGCAAAAAAAACATCGAATAGAAAAGAAAAATAACGACAACAAATGCAATTCGCAAATGGGTCACTGCAAAATGTTCATAAAATAATTAAATAAAAAAATATAAAAATAACAAACCCAAATCCAACCCGAAAATGGTTGGCTCCAAAACTTTCGAATAATTCACCGACGTTACATTATTGACGAGGCTAGGGAAACGGCTGAAAATTTCCAATAAACTAAAACAAATAAAATAAACAAAAAACACCTTAAATAAATAAAAACCTGACTCCGTAGAGAATGCTTCGCGCACTATATATGCAAATAGATATGCACCGTGGTTGGTAGAAGGACGAGGGAATTCCAAGGGTAAGCGCAGCGACTAATTTATTGTGTAATTGCCAGTGAGTCTCTGCTCCGTTGCATCTGGTGGTTGCTGGGTGGGATGTTGCACTAGCGGATATGTGCTCAGCCAGTGGATGAGGGCATGTAACCCGTGGGTAACACTTGATCTGCATTCTGCAACGTTGCACTTGTGGCTCCGTCCCTCTCTTTCTCTCTCTCTCTCTCTCTCTGTCTCTCCTCTCTCTCTCTCTCTCTCTGTCTCCTCTCTCTCTCCTCTTCTCTCTCTCTCTCCCCCTCTCTCCCTCTCTCTTTCCTTCTCTGGTACCCCGAACTGTCCGGTTTGCGACGTTTCATACACGTCCATGTATGTTTAAACACGCGTAGGTCTCTCTATCCCCTTACCCATCGCAGTAACCAAGTGCGCCTCGCACATTTCATCCCCAGCGGCACAGGGGGATGAACGAAAGCCATCGACGATGCAAAAGCATATGAAACACATTGTCCTGAAGAACGAGAGGGTGCGACTACTAAGTCAATCTTATTGCGAGCTTGTAATCCCCGAACGTACTCCTCGACGTACCCAAGGGTTATCACGGTAATTTATGGTCGAATAACGATCCTGCTCTGACCATCGATAAGATAAAATGAAAATAAATTATTTTACATTTGATAAAAGTTACAGCGATCTCGAACCAATCGATTTACGTACCTTTTTTTTCATAATCGGTCGTTCCGGTTAATAAATAATGAAAATATAAAAATTTCTTCGCTTATTTGAATTTCTCCTTTTACAGATTATACACATATTTTCCCGGATTTATGGTCATGGATTTTTTTGTGTTAATTGCAATACAAAATCAGGGCGAGCTACCTCGATTTTTCATCATTTTTGTATAGGTTTTTAAAAAATGTATTTCGATCTGATCCTTAATTTAATAAAACATTTACTTTTATGTCTAGATTTGAGATTAACCCAAGAATTACCTGAAAGATAAAATTTACAAAAAAAAATAACGTTTTCGGTAGGATCAAATTAATTTTGTTAAAGTAAAAAAAAAATTTCTTACCTAGACGACATTCTGACATAAGAGACAATAGAGGGATGCTCATTGTAGGAGTAGATTGGATAGTTGTTCGATAAAACGTACGCGGTTTTGTATCCGTTCCCTCGGCGATCAAGTGGAATAGTTGTGTTCGGTCATTGGCCCGGGGATCTGGGATGTCCCTGCTGGATGTCGACGCTGCTGCAGTCCACAGGCCTCCCCGTTGGCAATTGACGGTTTAGAGAGAAAGCGAGAAAACAGAGTGAGAGAGAGAGAGAGAGAGAGAGAGAGAGAGAGAGAGAGAGAAGAGAAGAAGGGGAGAAAGAGGGACGAAGCAGGATGAAGAGGGTAGCAAGGCATTAGAGGGATGTGAATTCGATTCACATTACGTACGGTCCAAGTTGTCTTCATCCCTCGAGAAATCAGCGCCAGTGCTTCCTGGTCCACGGGTTCTATCACGACTGCCCGGTGTATTAGGTGCACGAGGTCGATTCACCCTGCAATTCTCGCGGTACGAATCACGATTATCGACCAAGACGTTGTCGGGACACGTTTTTTATTACGCAAAAAGAAATATTGCACCCTTATATCGACACGCGTCTCAATTTCAATTAAAAAGGGGAGCAAAAAAAAACCTAAACGTTCGTCTTTATTAATTCGTTCGAGGGTTGAACAATTGTCAGAGTCATTGTCGATACTCGGCTCGTATAAATTATAGGACTTTGAAAAGTTCACGAGTAAACAGTCGAACGCCCGGCCAAAGCCCAGTCTAGTTGCTAAAAAATTCTTAGAATATACACGCAGCCAAGGTTCGTATCCATTTCTCATTCAATTCGTACACACGGCGTAAGAAGTAAGAGGGTTTTTTTTTGTTTCTTTTTTTTCTTCCCTTTCGTCGTTTGACACTATCTTTCGGTGTACTGTATTCAAAGCGTGAATGAGAGTAGGAGCTTGGCAGTGGGAGAGGTGCTCGCATACCGACCGCTTTTCATATTCAATGGCTCTTCAGTCTCTGAAGAGTACTTTTCTATTCAGCTTATATATACAGTTCTGAGTTACGATACGATGCTCTCGCATTTACTACGTATACCCCGAGCTTTTATAACGGATACAGATATAACGCCGAGGCCTAAATAACAGTATGAAGTATGAATTTTTTCGTTTTAGATAAGCCAAAGGTCGTCAAGGAAACGGTCGGATTTTCAAGTACTCGACGTCTCGAGAATGCTTGAAACGGGCAATAAGGGACGTCGGGGTAAATTGCAGCAGGTTTTTTGATCCATTTTGGTTGTTTGCGACACGAGGACGTTCGTTCGACCGTTTGAAAAAGCGAAATTTGACCGCTGATGCAATTGACCCCGTTCTCCCTGATATAAAATAGGACGAGTTGCCAAGAGAGGTGACTTCGCGAGTTTACGAATTACGTCGTTTTTATTAGCTCATAGAATCGATAATGCTATATTTATTTAGGTTTATGATATGTGTTTATATTAATGGAGGATATCCTGCTCGTTAAAGTATATGCGGGAAACATAAAAATGCACTCTATTCATTATCAGAAGGATATTAATAAAATAATTAACAGAATATCATTTATTTACGTAAATATTATTTTCGATACGACCCGGGTATGAAATATCAATATAAAACGTCCATTATCGACGTTATTTGGGTACTTTGCAATTGTGAACTTCGTCGGTAAAAAGCAACTCCCGTCTGGCCTGGACGGTTATAAAACTTTTCCATTTTCGTTTCGCGACAAAACCGACACATACAACCTCCCAAATTACTACAACGTGACCCGATTCTGCAGCCGGCAGACATTTTACAGACTGCCAGGTAAATCACAAAACCTGCAACGAATTTTCTCGTTTTCCTTCCGCCGGTTGCAAGAGGAAAAGAAAATTCTATTAAATCGCATCTTCCTGTATGTCATACACGTGAGATATTGCACGGGTCTTCTCATCTTCGTCACGATCAAATCGTGTATTCTAAGGAGAGGAAAGCGAGAGCACTTTCCTCCGAGTCCTCGCCGTTGTTTCGCCCATCGATGGGACGAGATAGGAGGGCTGTACGTCAGCGAATATATCTACGTGTTGTTTCTCTCGTATCGGTATAAGGCCCGATGCTGTTTCCTTTCTCGGTTATGGCGATATCAAGGCGTCGGTAAAAGCGAATAACGCCTCGCACGTATGAAGCCGCGAAGGGTTGGGCGACCAAAGACACGCGATCGTGTACTCTCCCCCTTGCTTCTCTACGTACTACCCTCGAAAGCTGAATCCCAATGCTGTTTTCGTATGCAAGACCCGTATCGAGTAGTTGAAGTTTCCCGGGTGAAATCACGGGCTCGGCCGACCCTGCACTTGTCACTTTTCCGTAGCGTTTTCCCCCAACTTCTCCTACTTCTTGCCTACGTGAGCATTAAGAGGGAAAGAATGCGCCGTGAGCATATGGCGTAACAAGAAAAAAAAAATGAATGCAAACACGTTGCGGGCGTGTTAACTGAATCCAGAATTTTTCAACCTTCTGTTATGGAAGATTTTGGATACTTTGGCTCAGACCTTTGATTTCCGGTTAGATCAGGTCCTAGGTTAGTTTCTTGATTAGGTTTTAGGTCAAGTTTTACGTCAGGTTCTAATGCAGTTTCTAGGCTAGCTTTTGGGTTAAGTTTTGGGTTTCTTGATTAGGTCTCGGATTAGACTTAGCGTTAGATCTTTGCTTTGATTTCAGGCTAGCTTTTAAATCAGGTTCAACGTTTTAGTTTGTCTGGTTACATTCATCTGGTAGAATTTTTTCCTGGACGCAGAGAAGTACCTGTGCGCCAATCAATGTTTCATTCGTCCACTTGGTTCAGTCTGGTGCGACGCTCGCCTGATTAGCCATACGACGAATCAACACCAACAGGCGCCTGCACCCATGTAAATTAATTAAATACGTGATAGAAAAAACATGTTTATTAGTGAATCTCTCGCTGCGAACGACTGATGACCGAGATGTAAGAGAGATATGAAAGGCAATTGCGTTTCAGCAGCGAAGCAAAGAGAGCCGAGGCAGAGTGTATAGAAGAGAAGCGGAGTGATATAGCAAAGGAGGACGAGTAGTCGGTCGAGGCTCGAGTATATGATAGCGGGAAGCTTTTCAAGGACCCTACAGAATTCTTGGTAACTCGGCGTAAATGACAGCGAGTACTCGGCATAATGAGGACACTCGCTCCTTACACTCGCGCATAATCTGCCTCGTGCCTCGTCGTCTCGTTTCTACGACGGAACTGGAGTTTCTCGTCTCCAGGAACCTTAGGCTTCGGCCTTTCTATCGTAGCCGTTCCCTCTCAAAAGCACCGGTTCACCTCAGCTCCCTTCTACCTTACCGACGTTCCCGCAGTCACCTTCGGCCTATTGTTTTTTTTTTGTCTCTTTTTTTTATTTTGATTTTTTTATGAAAAAAAAACAAAACAAATCGTTCACGCAGGCTTCGTTCAACATAAATATTACATGGATTAACCGTGGCTACGGCTCTCTAATTATAACCGTTGGTACATCCTCCGTCATCGGAGATAAATCAATATCCAGCTATGTTTTATTTGCTTTGCGTAACGCAAATTGAAGAGGGACCTCTCGACGATTCATCCGCTTCGCTGACAAGATGGTGATGAAGTTAATATTGAAGTTTCGCCGAGTTCCATTGTAACATGATTTCGTGACACGATGGAATATTCCTGTAATTGGAGCGTCTTATAACGATGTCGCGTTCCTTCCGATAAGGGAGAAAAGAATTGCGGATGTAAAAAAATATCTTGGCAAAAGTGAATTATAACATTAATTAATAATGATCCAATGATAATAATTCATGTTTATATTTAATTCGTGTATCGTGTCAGTGATTTCGAACATATTATGGAAACGCAATCTGTTTATCCCATAAATGTGGTGGTCAGGCGTTTTCATGAGGAACGCGCATCTAACATTTTATACTTTGTCCTCGCGATTTTTATAGTCTACTGGTAATTTTTACTGTTATTGTTGGACTTATCGCCCATTTCGATTTCGTAACGATGGTATATAATATAACATTATTGAGAAGTTTACAACTATAAAAAACGATAATCTAGCGTACGCTGAGGATTGGAGGCGCAAAGTGAGGTGCGAATCACCGCGCGAAGTGAACACTATTCGATCAGACGCGAATTTTCGATAATTACAAATAAACCTTTGGGTAAAAAGTTTTTATTACATCGATGAAAGAGTCCTGCCACCGACTTCGAAACGCTAATGGGTCTGCAAGAAGGACGGATTTAAGAATAAAAATATTCGTCTTCATCCAGCTCAGCCGTTTTCTGAGAAATTCTCGGAATAATTTAAAGAGGAGGATGATTCGGAGCCTTGGAATCAGCCTGTGGAAAATCTCATCTCCGACTCAGACGTTATTTCCGGTGGTTGATTGGAAATCTCACGGAGGGTATGACGCAGGGGGAAGGATCTCGGCATCGGGACGTCTGCTTGTCCGTCCGTATAACCAGAATTTACAAAAGTCGAGTGCCGTTGGATATAAAGCGGGCGTTCACGGGTCTTGATGCCATCCGTATCACGAAGAAGGACGTTTCTATTGTATTTTTCGAAAGGCGATGAAAACTATAAGGAACGGTGCGCGTCTCTGTCGTATGCTTCGAGTATGTAGAGCGAAAAATATGAGGGCAAATTCCAGATGATCGAGCATGAAGTATCCGCGTATCCTAGAACCTGGATCGAATCAATCCTATATTGGATATACACTAGGTCGATACTTCAGGAAGTCACTTTGTGCAAACGAGTATGCGAATTCCGTTACAGACCATATATCCGTTTCTCGGTAGCACGAAAATACATCTATACACAGACTGATAAGTAAGGATAATACGAAACTCGTAGAAAGGAGATAGACCGATGGTAGCACTTTTTCAATTTCAGCGTCGCGTAGTGTCTTTAGATTCGAACGTTTCGAAATATGAGATCCCGTGCTTTTAGTACGTTCTATGATACCTCCTACTTCCGTACCAGGGAAGACACACCGAAGTGTATTTTAGAGAGAGAGAGAGAGAGTCGAAAAAGGCGTTGGGTTTTTGAGGAATATTCAAAGATACGTAGGAAAACTTCGTGGGGAATTTTCTTTCTCGACTGCATTCGCGAAGTAAAGCCTTCCCTTAAATTTTCTCGGCTGACGATCGGTGGCGAAATGATCGCGTCTCGCTTCAAGGGCTTTACGGAAATGGACTCGGTGTCTTACTATTTTCCTTGCCTGGATGATTTTTCGTACCATCGATAATATTCGATTTCCTTCGTTCTTCGTTTCATCGTTCCTTAAGGGTTGCTGAAAAATCAGCGTTTTCCGCAAGAAATATAGTACGAATATCTCGAATGCACCCGGCTTCCATCTTGTTTTCGCAAACTCCGTGCCTCTTAAACACTCCGCTAAATGTTTCACTGTAGTTTCCTCTGTACTTGGAATATATTAGAGAAGCGGATGAAGGATGCGAGGCTGAATTAAATAGAGCGTTGAGAGTTAAATCCATGGAGAAGAAGGAGAAAGTGAGGCATGAATCGAGAAGGAGAATCTCGAAGACGGCTTACTCGAGATGGCATTAGCTTAATGCATCGGCTGGAGGGTTACTGGTAGATACATTTGAATCGCTCCATGTTTCGCGAAGTGGCAATTCATTTCTCGTATTATTATTCGTGTGACGAACGAGTTGTTTTCAGGCATCCGATGTATTGTTGAAATTTCGATCGTTTAAGCTTTTGATTGGGGAGTGAAATTCCCGGCGTGCGATATCATTGGAGAAAGCGGGGTCAATTGCATCACTTACATGCCCGAGTTGATCCAGGTGTTACTGGCGAAGAATTATGATTATGAACCTGAACCAGGCGTAATTTTGAACCTGAAGAATCACACTTTGTTAATCTGTCCTTTTATAACGATTAATCGAACGACTTCGTGCCGAAAATTGGCAAACTGGAAACATAGAACGATGCAACTGACCCCGCTCTTCTCTAAGTCACATCGACAAGTAAGAAAAAAAGATAAATAGTAACTTATTCGAGCCATTATTGTTATGGGAATGAATATTACGTACGTATACTTCCACAAAATGTCACTTCTGGTTATGGGAAATTTTCGCGCGGTATTAGAACGAACCACATTATACAGGGTTGAACTATAGAGATTTATGCGTTAGACCGAGCTCTAGAAAAAAAGTCTCCTTGTTCTTCTCCAAACTACTTTCGCTTCAACGCATACATACCCTCCTGACCGTCCACACCATGCATTTATGTAAACGATTATTACAGCCAGGAGCAAACCGGGCGAGCATACGCTGGCGATCCACTCTTCCCCTGTACCCCTTCGTACTTTTCTTGAATTATTCATGAAGTTTTCCAATTTTCTCAATGTTTCCCGTTTTTATTTCAATTCCCTTCCTCTTTATATATATATGTGTGTGTGTATATATATATATACATATATTCTATTTTTACATCAGATCCATCCCGCCGGACCCCGAGTTTTGACTAACCCAGACAATTTGTATACTCCCGAGGGAAAATGTATTCTTTTCGACGGATATAGTACTGAGTGTAAATCGATGAGGTGTACTTGATTGTATTTTTAAAAAAGAGAGTGTGGTATATATCTCGCTTCGAGTATTATGACCAAGATAGTTGCTGGTATAAAATTAAGTTGGAACTCTGGTTTTAATTTAAAGGAATTTAAAAATGAACTCAAGTTCAGGTTCAAGTTCGAATTTCAATTAACTCAAATATGAAATCAATGTCGAATGTACGCTTGGATTTGAGTGAATTTAGGAATGAATACAAGAGCAAATTTAAGTTCGAACTTAAGTAAACTTAAAAATAAAATTAATTTTGCTCTGAAGCTGACACTGGAATGGATTTGAGAATAACATCGAGGTAGAACTTAATTTCATAACCATACGGTTAAATTCGTAATTAAGTTTCAACTCGAGTGACACTTGCGAAATTAAATTGACTCTTACCATAGATATTGAGTACTTGATGGAATATCACGAATAATTTCGTTCTTATTTCGATCACATCGTCGCTCGTGTGGCTAATATTATAATCGAGTCAGCGAATAAACTCTCACTCCTCGAACGAAGCTCAAATCATAAATCGGCTGTAAATAATAGCATCTCTGGAGACTGATATACAGCCGATGGACCTCCGGAGAGTTTTCATTGCGACGTAACAGGAAATATCATGAATTACTTGTGTCTTTCAGGGTCGATATAGATTTTTTTTTCTTATTTGCCACATTTTTCCGCACGAGGAAAGTCGACGATCGTCAGATGTGATCGATACTGAGTTTGAAAATGGAACGTTCGGGGTGTCGGCGTTGTCGACGTCATAGGTTTGGAATCAATAAAAGAATGTTTTAAATGCTCGCCAGGACCGGAGGCAAAAGACATTTAGTTATCGAATACATCGTCGAGCCATGAATCACACCACGAAGGATATTTACGTTTTCGAATACAGCTGTACTTTACCAGTTCTCGGGGAAAAGCGTCCCAGATATCGATAGGTGATATCGGCAAGAAATTTAAGGCAACGTAGGCTCGTACCCAGCTGGGCAAAAGCTCTTTGGCCACGTTGCAAGATTGCATACCATTTCCAAATGTATATACGTCTCAATAGCAATGGTCAGTCGTTCGATTCACGTATAAGGTATCCCATAACCGGCGATAAAATCCTGCAATATCAGCCAGTCGGGAATAGACAAATGTTACTCGATATTTTATATTGCATTACATTGTCCAAGATCTGATAAGACTACCACCACCCTTCGTACGTAAGTATATATTTATATCTCTATATCATAAAATAATCTCACCGTCGTCACTACCGTGTACACGAATCGAGGTAGCGACGTATCGGGTGTCTTATATAAAAGAGATGAACCATATACCGGGTGCTCTAAGGTTTATAGTAAATTAGTCACCCAACTGGTTAGGTGGTCGGTAAATTAGTGACGTGATGGGTGGTTCGAGCGAGTTATTTTTCGAAATTCCTTATTATTCCTTCATCGGAAATTTCCCGCGAATCATGAAAATTATGGTCATTCCGTAGATAGTTTGAAATTAACACGAGGAAACCCGAAGAGACTGAGATATTTAAGATTTTTAGTCATTTCACCTATTAATATTTATGTGAGCGGAAAGCAACCGCGATATTCGTCATCAGTGGGAAATTTACGATGTTATAACATCGTAAGTATCTGACAAAATTGATATAAGTGGAAAACTAATTTAACCAAAATTTGAGGCGCTCAGAAAGTATGGAAAACGCGAATCCGAAAAGTTGTCCTTAGAGTCTAAAGTGTGATTCGATAGATAATTGCAAAAGGCCTTATTTCGATCCACAATTTCCCGCTGATGAAGAATATGACCTTGTTTTTGTTCCGATATCTCAAAATCTCTCAAAGAAGACGCAAAAAAACAAAATAACGATTTACCGACTCAAGGTCTATAAAAGCTGGAAAATCGAAAACGAAATCGTGATTATCTTATTGTACGTAAAATTTACGATCGATCTTTAGGTCTTTAGAGCTCGATAATCCATTAAAATTCACCGAAATGCAAGCTATCGCCAACTTCGTTTGGTATCGCGAACCCTCGAAAAATCGATCGAAGTATCTTTGCCATTGGCGGTTAAGGGGTTAATGAAGTTTTATCACCGGTAATAAGACCTTGTCGACTTATCGGTGCTATTCTTGCGCGCAGCAAATCCACAGGCACTTTGTAAGCGTCAAAAGAGCTCGTATTTCCTGTCAAGCACCTTTTTATATGAAATTTATTTTTTAATTACCCCCGATTATACTTAAGACGCGAGTGTCGAAACAGGAGCGAGCCGTCTAGTGCACGGGTTCGGTCCAACAACCCTACCTCGTTGTTGTCACGTTGCAGCCCCTCTCCTTCTCTCACTCTCACTCTTTATAGCAGTTTCAGGAGGCTAATGCTCTTGGAGCCGGTTTATAACGCGTGTTCTTGTTTCGAATCACACTTTCGCACGAAACCCCTAGGTAATGTTGCACACGGGCATGCGGGTACGAAAGTACCCTTTAATTGCGCGTATGCGCGATTCAACTATTAGCCGGTACATACACCATCGCTACTAATACCAGTATTGTAACACGGGTCGGTATTTTCATTCCTCCTGAGTCTCGTTTGAGTGACCCCTCCCTGCCTCGCCTCGCTGAGCAAGCGCTTGGCGTGTTAACAACCATCGACGCTTTTGTGTTACACGTCTATACATAGTATATGACGTGATACGTGAGCTTTAATGGGTTATTATTATCAGTGTATGCCCGCGGCGTCGAATGAAGTTGTTGCGGATTAATATCTACGACGTTAACCGGTAAGTTCAGCCTGCGTCGATGAATCAGGATAGTCGGGTCCTGAAAACTCGTAAAGCTATCGTTGGACCAGTTTGACGGATTTTCGGTAGAAAATTAACGAGCGCATCATACGCCAATCGCAAGTGTCATCATCATAGCAGAACCCTATTGATACCTTCGCCAAGGCATTCCCTCGTCGATGCCTCCACCAAATCATCTCCAAATGACGGCCTTCACCGGAGCATCTCCAATGGACGCCTCCAACTTGGACTCCTACCGTGGATCGATTATATCCAAGGCAGTGCGAGTCGAAACCCAATGGGTATTCCAGTCTCGATTCAGGAATTGCGAGACTCGAAAGTTCAAGACAATATCGAGAACATCCGGGGTCGTCGGGGCATATACAGACGACGATGGCAGGCGGAAAGGAGCCAGGAAAGAGGCCATCTTGATAAAAGACGACCGCACGAGCGTGTGAGCTTCGATATTCCAGGATCTACGGCACCCAGAGGGTAGGGGCTCTATAATATGGCCTCGAAGTATTCTAATATCAGCGTACCTCGGACGCGCCATAGAATGGTGAGCAGTGGGCGTTGAAAGGGACAAGAGGAATGTATATATACCTAGTTATCGGGATGGGGGAATGAAACTGCCCGTTCGCCTTGGAGATTCACCAAGGAGCTACGAGACCCGAATCGGCGGGTGACAACAGCCCTTAGTCTATCGAAACTAACCCCCTTTCCCCGTTCCCCTGTTCCTACGCCGATTAGTATTTTCAGACAATGGAATCCCAAGTCACCCGGATGTGCGAATGACCTCCCGCATCTTTGCGTTTACATCGTAGGAAGCTTCTCTTCCCGATGCAAAGCTCTTCCAGTTCCACTTCTCTTGGATCATCTCAAACTCGTTCGTTCCTTGTTAAACCAGATGGATTTATCTCTTCCCGATCCCATACCCACTTTCGCTGTCCTGTCTTGGATCACTGGTATTCGTTCGTTCCTCGTTAGCCCAGAAGGATTTACCTCTCCCTGATCCACACCCTCTTACGCATCCCTCACTTAGATCAGCTGGAACCTCTTTCATCCCTCATGGGAGATTGGGACGCGCGGTCGAGAGGAGAATAGGTTATAGTCCCTGGGAGTGTACGACCTATGGCTAGAAGAAGGGGAACCCTTGTTGGCCGATCACTGAACCCATTTGCCACGTATGAGCTACCCAAATACTGCGAACGAAGCAGACCCGTGGGCTTCCTTGCCTCTTTCGTCTTTACCGCGTTCGCCCTCCCCCCAAGTCCCGTCGTACTGTGGGAGTTTGTGCACGCGAGGACAAGTTAGAGTCAGAGCAAACCAACCCTCGTGTATATTTCTGTGCATGTGTCATGGCACGTCTGCTACGTAACGTATGACTCAAGTTTCCTTTGTCCCGCAAACTTTCGTAGTCACCGGTGTGTGCCCGCGACCCTGTGCAAAAGCCAACCCCTTTCTCTTCCTCTTGCTCATACACACACGCACACTCGCACACAGACACATCGGTAGCCGGTCTCTCTGTTTCCTTCACGCTTTATTCATCTCTCAAGAACATCTCCCCGTCGTCATTCTTCCCTTCTTCTCTGTCTCTCTTTATAGACAACTCCTGTGACAACTTAAAGTTAAATATCTGTGCCGGGCTGTGATTTTGTCTTGAACGAGAGACAGGGGCTCCTTTTACTCCCTTCTTGCTTTTACTCTCTTACGTCCTTAACGAGTCCGCGGGAACTCATACTCAAACGTCTTGGCCCAGCCGCACGGTCACGCGTTAAATCAGAAAACTTTCCTCGGTTTGGATTCTGAGCCCTCTGTGTGGCTTGCGCACATACCGAGAAACTACCTCCGTTATGTCCCCCTCATGTGCCTTAATTCCCGACGAATTCGAGCGTGCCATGATATCGGGTTGGTTTCACCTAACTGGCCTATCCTTCAGTGAACAACTTTACTATCTTGGGAACAGTGATTATCCGTATGCGAAGTTTATTTCGGTTCTCCATACTTTTGTGTGTATGGAGGCCGGAATAATTAGACGCGCAGTAACGATTTTTATCAATAAAGTTAGTCGGTTGAATCGGGCAATCAAATCGACCAATCAACTCGATCATCAGGTTGATCAATTGAGACGAGTAATCGAATCTAGCAATCAAATCGATCGATTAAGTCTAGGCAATTGAATCGATCGAAAGTGGACTTTTGTAGATTGGTAGTGTCGGTTGTTTTATAGATCAACAACAAATCCCTTCATTTATTTATTCACAATGGAGAAAGATTCTTTATATTCGATGACATTCTCCGTTGGTAATCCCTATTTGATCTCCCTCTTTTATTGATCTCCCCATCTCTAGAGTCACATGACAATTCCACTGTAGGACATTCATGGAGATTCTCCAAGATTATCATGCTATCATTTTACATATTATTCCACGGCCCTACTAGAAAACGTCGTAAAGCTTTGATGATGGGAATACTAGGGTATCGATCCCCGCGAGACTTTTATCCGCGTACCACCAGAGAGCTTGATCTTTTTTTTATTTCCTATCTTCTACATCGAGAGGACGCTTTTCCTATTCCAAGTTCATTAAGACCATGGGGAATATGTGCAAAAAAGATACCACGCAAAAGCGAGTGCGGGTTGAACCAGGATGGTTTTTTCGTCGGTATTTTAGAGTTTCTTTTTTGAAGGATGTAGGGCCGTAAAACTAATTCGACAATGTAGCGGCATATGTTACCTTCGTTCTGTGCAAATTTCGACGTTCTAGCTTGTCTGGCCTTCTTGTGGCTAACAGCGCTTTAGTCTTACTTTGGGGTAAGTCGGGTCGGGGGAACAACCTCGAGGATTTCTGCATTTGTGATAAATTCGTAACGACCCTCGCTTTGGTAAACAAATACTGAAAGTTTCTTTTTTCACAATTTTTTAAGGCTATTTTAATAAGGAGATAATTTTCATAAATTTACCACAACTTAATAAAGCAAAAGTATCAGATTTCTATCGAACGAACAGCCTAAAGCTAACGAAATCGCAAGAATTGAATTTTCTCGATCGATCGTTGCAATTCTTTGTTCATTATCGACTACGAACGTTGCACAAAAATAGTCTCAAGTTAAAATGTATGACAGTTTTTTACACGCCATTCTGGATTTGACATCATGACCGACCTGCGATACTCGACGACCTTCCTTTACCCATCTCGGGCGAAAATTATATTTTTATTTTTTAATACAGAAAATCTTGACATCGCGCGGGCACAAATTTCCCACGCGGCCTCTCCCAGTTTTCCGACCGTTTCTTTTTCATTTCCCCGGTTGCATTACTTTACATTTTTTCCCCGTTAGATCAACTCTGGTACGAACGCGACCCATAATAATATTCTCCAGTAGCATTTATGTTACGGACTTTTGCACTTTTCCGCATTTTTATGATTTTCGAATCGACCGGAAGTACATACGCGCGTGTACGCCCGAGCTATAATGAACCTTTTCACATTACGAGAGAAAGCCAGTAAAGCTATAAAAAAGTACTAAATGTCGATACACGCTTGGAAAACGATATCGGATTCGCACGGTCGACTTTAGCTTCGCTCTTTCCTACTCTCTCGCTCGATTCGAACTTCGTTGCTTTTTTTTCATATACCAACGCGACGTTCCATTACAGCTTCTCTCCTGGATCTGTTCATTCGCTTCAGTCTCCCTGTAACTTTAATTCTACGTTCTCTACCTGTCTATATCCTTTTTCCTCTCTCCCTCTCTCACTTATTTTTACATTCGTTCGTTCTCCACGTCACGCCGTACATTGTACAAGACAAAAGTGACACACGTATTTAACATTCTAACCAGTCGACATATCGAATTCCATCAAAAAAATTGCAAGTAGAATTTAGGATATGATTTCACTTTTATGTTTTATGACAGTTTTTGCGATTATTCTTGTCTTGATGCCTCTTTTCACGTATCGTAGGAACTGAACTTCGGTCGAGATTACTCGTAGCGAAGAGAATGGAGTAGGAGGAAAACAAGAAGAAGAAGAAGAAGAAGAAGAAGAAGAAAAGAAATGGAGCTCCTCGAGGTTCGGTGGTGGTCTCTTTCGCTCGAGTTTACCGCACTCAACCTTGTCGTGTCCCACTCCTCACCCTTTCATCATCACCTCCGCTCCATCTCGTGCCTTACGTCTAATTTTCAGAGGTTGCTCGAGCACCGCAAAACGCGACCAGATCTTTTTTACTTTGATGTATAAAGAAATATGCTTTCTCATCGTCGTCGACGACGACGACGACGACGACGACGACGACGTATCCCCCATACTCGGGATGCGCCATCGGGGGTTTTTCCGTTATACACGTTATGCCACAGAGCAGAGCCAACGAGTTGAAGCGGGGCAAACTAAGCAGCAAAGACGCTCTCTTGTTGCTTATTTTTTTACTGCCTTTTTCTTCTTCATCTTCTTCTTCCTCCTCCTCTTTTTCTCTTTGCCTTCTATATGAATCTCTCGTCTGTGTTCTACGTGGTCCAAGTTCCGTGGGTCTCGCGATATTACACCGAGAAAATTATGAAGCCAACGTTTTCCCTCGCCGGAAAAGATATATCGAAGGTATGGAAGAGAAGAGACGCAGGGACGACAAGGTACGGAGGAGGAAAGAGGCGCGATAGAGGCGAAGAAACGAAGACAACGAGAGAGTACGAGCGGCAAGCTTGCCATTCCTTCTCGCTCTCTTCCGCTTCGCCTTCCGTTATTCGAAGCGAGCTCCGACTACAAAGTTACGCTCTCTCTATGGCATTATAACGCAATTAATTCCCAACGACGTGATCTATTTGCCAAAGCGCGTCTACTCGGTTGTTACCTTTTCGTTACGATGTAAAGCAATTCTTGATACATTATTCGCGATTGTTAGCGCATTCTTAACACGTTTATATTCGATGGAAACCAATCCGTCGTCGTTATTCGAAAAGCTGTCGATATCGGTAATAACGATGTTAGTCGGATCGATTTCTCGATTGCTTTCTGGACCTGTGTACACGAACCGTCGATACATAGTCGTAGTTTAAGGCTATTTTATCCCATTGACGAGCGCATAACCAGTCCCTCGATGGGATGTGATGCGAGGAGACACGGTAGGATGAAGCACAGGGCTGACAGCAAAGGGGGTTTTGTGCACCCGATGGCGCTACTATGAAAGTGGATGGTTGTATATAGAGGGCGGCATCGGCTGATGGTTCAATGCAAACAACAATACGCAATCAAGTAGTAGACGGTTGACGTTCGCATTACCTTGCCATTGTTGGCCTGTTTCAACGGTATTCTGGAATAACCGAAGCATCGGGCAGACTCGTCGAGCGAGAGACCGAGAGGGATGCCACGAGCTTGGAAACAAGAGGCAGCGACTGCACTTCGTTGCATCAATGTGAGAACGTCAGTGTCGGATGGTAACGTAGACCGAGTTAGAGCGAGAGTAAGTGCAAGAGAGAGGAAAGGGAAATATGAGGTTTGCTCGGGATAACTCTGTAGGATCCGGAGCTTCTATTACTATCGCGATTATGGGTTAAAATAGGATATTTCGAAAGTGGCCGATACGCAAATGCGTTGGTTAGATCGATATTAATGTTACCGTGTTTCCCACATCGGACCCCAACGTTTGCGTTATTGTCAGTGAGGAGCACAATTTGTCTTTGTCCGTTTCTCGTTGCCCGAAATACGCTCGTAGAATCGTGAAATTGAATGCGCTTTGAAGTTTGCCGAAATAAGTGACATGCGCTGCCCTCTGGCGGAGGAGCGTTTCAACTCAGGTGGAGCGCTGATATAATGCAAATGGCGTAGATGCGACTGAAATATTTTGAACGCATCGTCTTATCGAGGTCGTGAAAAAAGTGGTGGGTTTCGATCGATCTTATCGTAATGCCGATCTTGCGCATAACTCTATTAATTTTTAACCGTAGCGATTAAACGATGTTTCGCGAAAAATCTATTAAGCGCCCACTTCGACTCTCAAACGCTTTCCACTACGCTCTTCTTGATCACCACGGTCACCGTCAGCGTGATGTCCATCATTTATTTTTCTTCTTTCGTTTTTATTTAATTATCGAACATCTTCACGCTTACCCCGTGTCTCAACATTCGCGAATCCACTTTCGTTGACCCATAAAACTAACGTTCGAGAATCGTATCTGAGAGGTTCGCAGGTGTTACCGGCAGTCCCAAATTGGCACATACACAAGGATAACCAAGCGTCGGTTCTCCGATGGTGACCGTCCCCGTCGTAGATATTCCGCGAGAGAGGCATTTGCCATTTCGAGCTTGAAATATATCGCCGAAACTCTCCCAAGTGTGTCCTCTACGTACGTGTGGTCCTCGAAAAGTGAGCCGAAGGAGCGGGCAAGGGTGGTGGAGTTTCGCCAGAATAGCGGAAACTCTATCCGCGCGATGCGGAGAAATTCGGAAAGCCAAAGTACATCGAACGCGAGAGAGAGAGAGCGAGAGAGAGACACACACACACACACACACACAGAGAGAGAGAGAGAGAGGGAGAGAGATTGAAGAAGAGGAGGAGAAACGGCAGAGAAACACGATTTCAAGTGGTCGAATGGACAATAGGCGCTGTTTGGAGTGGCGATGCGCGCGGATGGCGTCGGTGGTATAAACCTTCGCGGCTTTCTCGTTCAGGCTTCGTGAACGGGTCAGCAAGAACGAGCCAGGCTAGGCTATTGATTTTCACAATTTATAGCGGCCATAATGCAACAAATATTTGCAATCTTCGAAGGATATAAGGGGGCTGGGGAGAATTGGAAAGAGGGAGATGGAGGCAAGCGAAAGGGTTGGTAGGTTGTAGCAGGCTCACGACAGCCAGTAATACTTTGATCGGTATAGGGCGAGAGAACGGGCCACCGAGGCTTGCTCGGTGTGCAGTCGGGTCTCTATGTAGACATTTGCATATCTATGAGCACGTAGTGCCGAACCTATCGGTGCCTCGGCTCTTTCCGTGCATCGACGTTACGTACGTATACGACTCGCCTCGTAGCGCATGCAACCCCTTCGTAACTATCCGGCTCCCACGCCACCACCGATATCTACGCGGATACGTTTGTGTTGCCGTAGCCGGGACGCTTACGCCACCGCGTTTCGACTGTCCATGTGTATTTTATATTGTACAGGTACTTTATCGACTTTCGAGACTCTCGTACGGATACGTGAGATACGTACGGTGTACCGTTGGATGGCCGCCTATTTGTTCGAAGCACCATATCGACATATATATTTATATAGGTATATATTTATATTGCTTTAGGGGTTGCATTCGGGCGGCTTCATCCCATACTTCGGGATAACCACTTTTCCCCCTGTAGATATCGAAGCCCTGCGTCTCATCCCACTTGTGCATGCCTCCCCCCGCCCCTGTCTCGTTCAGATATTCCAGGGTATCGATACAGACCCGCCAGTCTCCTTCGTTCCGCGTGTGTTATAACCAGACTATACTCTCTCCTATTAGTGTAACTTTCCGCGTGCTATGAACCTTAACGATTTCCGAACCTCGTAACGCTTCTCGTAATTCGTTCCATACAACCGCGGAGAGCCCGTTCGGGCTTTCATGGACAACGAGCGAAAAAGCAGGTGAACAAAATGAAAAAGTAACTCTCTCGCGAATCAAACAGCGCGTCGATACTCGCCTCGATTAATTTTCAATTTAATCTCATACGAATTTTGATTTATCGCCCCGTGTGCGATATCGATTCAGAGCGATCCGATGGAGTTTGCTCGACGGATTGGCTTAGAGCGAGGAGATATTTTATCCGGATTGTTGGTTCGAGCCTTCATGGACGAAGCTTTTTTTTCTTCTTTTTTTTATGTGTGTGTGTGTTTTTTGTTCATTGTGGATATGAACGCTCTTTCGAACGAGAAAGTATTTTTCCGTGCTATTGTGCACGAGATCTGTTAGCACTGTGTTTATACATCGATATGTTTTATCGATTATATATAAATGTATCGAAGTCGATATTTATTTTTGAGAATCGATGTATTCGGTGGTTACTTTTATTATCGCCCGGCATTGGTTGTCTGCGCGAACCGCGGACAATTATGTGCGCGACTGATTTTTACCTTTCTCGGTTCGATGCCTCGCGTAAAAAGGAGAGAAGGAAATAAGAAGAAGAAGAAGAAGAAGACGAAGAAGAAGATGAAGAAGAAGAAAAAGATATCCGAAGGGGTATCATCCGGTAGCACCGGCTTTATAACGTCTCGGTGCTATACTTTGAGAAAGCGAGAAGTCGAGGTACGCCCACACTCCTATTTCTTTAATATACTTGGGGAGGCAGCGGTATGGGAATCGTATAGCAGCGGGACTGGGCGATACAGAGCCAGTAGTAGCAACAGCAGTGAAACGAGAGTGCGAAAGCGGAAACTTTTAACGACAGCAAGGGAAAAGGATGGAACTACGACTGTGGGGGGTGAGAGTATATGTGTGTGTGTGTGTGTGTGTCTCTGAGAGTGAGAGAGGCGGCGAAAGGAAGAGGGGTTGAAGATGAGAATGCCACGAAGCTAGAGAGACGAGGAAAAATGTGAAGGAGTTTGCCGGAGCGAAAGGAGGGTTGAAGAGAAGTATGGGGAGACGAGAGCTGAAAAATGTAGCGAGGAGTGCGAACGAGCGAGATGGCCGGAGAAATAAGAGTCGAGAAAAAGTATATTTGTGTAGTAAACGGGAAACGGAGAGGTACGGGCTGGCAGGGATGAGAGAGAAAGTGAGAGGGTGAGTATGAGACCCCTTACACACAGACTTAACAGTGTATATAGAAGAAGAAAAAAAATGAAGATAAGGACACCCTTGGAGAGAAACCCGGTAGGGCGAAAAGCGACGGCATTTGAGTTGGTACCTGATACAAATTAAAAGCTGGATTTACTTCGATTAAGAGCAAGGAAACGCTTCACCCTATTATTCTTACACCCTCTGTTCTGTATCGTACAAGGTCTCGATGACTCTCCCTTGAAGGCCTCCCTAAGGATTTACACCCTTTCCCGCGGCATCGATCTATCTTTAATTATTTTCTCGTTGTACTCGTTGGAAAGATTTCATCGTTTAAGACTTGTAAGCTTAATTGGAGCGTTAAAGATTCTTTTTTTTTATCTTTATTCTTCGTGGAAAAATCATAAATGAAAAATCCGCAGGACAGGAAAGATTTACGTTCTTTTTTTTTTTTTTTTTTTTAACGGTTACTGGAAAAATTGAATTGGAATTAAAATATTAAGTATACTCGTTTCTTGGAGCAATTTGTCATTTTGTAAAAGCCTTATGAAGCTCGTTTCGTTAAAAAATTTTTTTTATCCTGTTAAGGTGCGTTCAGCCCTTCGGACTTCCGGCATTTCGGACCCTTCCCAGGGGTCGGTTTTTTTTTTATCGGAAAGAGGCTTATAGGGTGCTCACGGAATCGTAAATTTTCCATGGAACGCGAATATCATATCCTTATTTCCGGTTCTCGGTAGTTCGTCGGTCAAAAGATGAAAAACCTAAAAATTAGTTGTTTTTTCAATTTTTGGTCGATAAATTGTTATAATTCAGTAACGAGAGTGTCGTATTCGTCTTTCAGGGAAAGTTGCCGATCATATAAAAACCCTGTGAAACTATTGCTGACCTTTGGAAAGTGTCAATTTAAAAAAAAGTCAATTTTTCTATCAAAAGTTGCCAAAAATGTTAATATTTTGCCGTTTTTTTCAGTTACCGAACGGCAAACTGCTAAAATCTACCAACTATGACATTCAAAATATGTACAAAATGTCCGATCGAACGGACACCATGGAATGCATAAAGTGATGACAAACAAATGTTTTCACTTTAGCGCAATTTTTTGAAAAATTACTCAACATCGAAATATAAAACAACCGCATTTCACCTCCAGTTTTACTAAAATCCATTCCGATATCTCGACTAACCACACTAAGACGATTTCAAAGATCACCAAAAATTAAATCGAAAAAAATAATTTTCAAAATTTTAAAACATTTTCTCGTTCCACTCGTAACGAGACACACCGTAATATTCTACGCAATAGCGGGCGACGTCGGTGACCTTTCCGGCTTTTCATTAGTATCGCGTGGAATTGAGCGTGAAATTTTCGTCAAAGTTTTGCGACAGGAATAAATAATTAATTACGAGAGAACGCAACATAAAATCTCTTCGTTCCTCTGCAAAGTGAAAATGCTTCTAGATATACGACGTCATTTCGCAGAGTCGACGTTTCAGTCTCATATTACTAGCTCTTTCCGTTTTGCCTTGCCCTTCCTTCCACTTACTCCCCTTCTCGCTTCAACCCCCGTGTCTCACGGGGTTGGTATTCATGAGTTCGTCGTCGCGAGTTTTCAACGACGATGACGAGAGATGCTGCACCTATTAACGTGCAAAGTCTAGGTTGGTGCGATACGTGCCAAGGGAGAGAAGAGGGAGAGTCCTCTTCCGAGTTGTTAATCATGGATATTCCGCGGTATCCGGCTGCCGTGGCGAGTCTACGAACGAATGAATGAATGAACGAACGAACGAATGAACGAAGGTTCGCTGTGGTTGGTATCAGGTACCATAGTGAAGTATTACACGCAGCTAATATCCTGTAACGATGCAACCACGAAAAGACCGATTTATAAATTTATTTTATCCGCTCGAGCTTTTTCGAATAGAAATCCCATTATTGTTATTTTTTTTATTGAATGCGCTGTTGTGATAATAATAACGATCATGGCGTTGATAATAAATATATTTAATATAAAATATATAACTGTAATGCTAAAAATAAGTGATAATAATAATAATTGGTTATTGTTTATTCATTTCATCAGGAACATAATTTATAACAGCGATAAAAATAAAAATACAATTACAGTTTCGTGTTCGTGATTAATTGAGAGTCGGAAATCGTATCGGAAAATTTTATATTCTTATAAAAGACGTCATCTCATAGAGAAACCGAAATATCGCACAATTCGATCCAACGATGAAATATGTAATGATAGTCGTCCGACATTATTAATTTATTAATATGTCGTCGATAAGATGAGAAAAGATACCTACGCTTAACCGATGCGATACGATTTCCGGTTCGAGGGTAAAATTTCACAGCCGGATGCCACGATGAGTTTCACCGATACGAGGCCGCAATAGTCGAACTCAATTATTCAAAGCGACTGAAATGTTTATACTGGCATCGAGCAAGTGGCAAATCCTGTTCGAGACTTTCCGTGTCAGCTTTTTAAGTACTCGATGCGTTCATACCCCTTTCCGTTGCTCGATTTCTTCGTGGTTACGTAAGAGCAAGCCACGTGTCACCAACTATCGGGAAATCGACTTTCGCGTTACATAGTGCGAGAGGGAGAGAATGGATTTTCCTCAATTATGCACAATAAATATCGCGAGACAGTGTCGCGGTTTCAACGAGAAGATTTCCAAAGCTACCTTCGGAAAACGTATTTTATAACCATCCCTTGATGGAAGGGTTGTTGTTGTTGTTCGTTTCTTTTTTTCGTTCAATTTTTTTCTTTTCCAAGAGATTTTTCAAGGGCTTTGAAAAATACTCGATCTTATCCCGTATCATATTTTTTCTCTCGACTTTAATTCGCCTTTTCTTTCCAGCCCGTCAATTTTCCGATCATTTCTTGTGCGTCTTATACTCCGCTCTTTCTTTTTTCGCGATCCCATTCGCGACTTTTACGGTGTTTTTCTTTTCGGTTCTCGACGTTTTCGTTGACATTTTTGTTTCCTCTCGCGTTTCGCCTCTCTCTCTCTCTCTCTCTCTCTCTCTCTCACGCCCTCTCTTCCTTTTCCTGTATATTTTTCGATAGGAAAAAGCATCACCGCCGGGATAGATATAAAGGCAGAGAGCTCTGGCATCTCATGACTTATCGTTACCAGCCGCAATCTCCGGTTCGGCAGTCCTACCACGTCGAGCTGGGATATAAAATCGAAACTCGGTGCTGTTTCTGGTCCTGTCTCGTATATATATATATATATATATATATATGAAGTATATATATATACTTCATCGCAGTCGTTTCTTACCAAAAAGGCAACCCGGGTTTGCTCACCAGTACGTCATGCCGAAAGACTTTCTGTATATACATAAATATATGTATGGGGCATTTCATGACAATTCGATCAAAATCTTACAACGACGTTTCAAATCTACTCCACGATTTTCCGTACTAAGGTACTACTAGAAAACAATATTGTCAATTGTTTTCGATTTTTTTTGTAAAACTGCAGCGACAACTTTTACAAATTGTGATGCGGAACGTAGTGTCTAAAATACAAAACAGATTCAGGAAATACGTATTATTTTTCGAATTTAACGAAAATCTGCCTCGTTCTATTTATCTTTGTCATATTCGACTTCAAATCGTTTTTTGTTCAATACTAAAAAATCGATATCTCATATAGATGCAACGATGGAAATTTCTTGAAAAAAATCGTTAACTCATTTTTTGTTCTACATTAGGAGAAAGGAAAATGACGATGTCGATTTGTAAGATCGCAGGAAAATTTTGGTCGTACTGTCGTGAAACGCCCCATAGCCGCAGGTGTAGGCAAGAGACCACTGGCGATATAAAATATCGACGAGTAACAAAATAATGCTGGTACGCTTCCCGGGAAGCACCGCTGGTTTGATAAACTATCACGGGACTCGTCGACTTCCGGTTGCCCAGAGTTCCTCACACTATTGGCGGTTGCAGAAGTAGCTAGGGCCAACTTGTTGAGTGCCAACTTCTGATTCTCTCTCTTCCTCTCTCTCTCTCTCCCTCTCTCTCCCTCTCTCTGTATCACCCATGTGTTCCTCTCGCTTTCAAATAAATACCATTATCGTTTCTCGTGAGAAAACCTAGAGAAAGCATTTTCCCTTGTCGAGGTAACGCGAGTTTCCGTCCGACAGCGACGATAAAGCTTCGCTCTCTTTCGTTTCCCTTCGACCCCTTCCACAGGAACGAGGGAGTGTTATGTACGTAGCGTGAAATGCGGAAACGTCGTAGATCGCATTTATAATGAATAAAGTACGAGGGCAAGAAGAAATTCCCATTGAACGAAAATTGACGTTTTGATTCGGCACCAGCCAATGCGATAACGCTGAGGAACGTCGATGGACTCTCCTCGTGTCAATAACTTGCATAACTCTCGCAATGTCGATAAAATTGCATTTCCCCCTTTTTCCGTTTCAATCGGACGAATGAAAGTAAAAAAAAGGAAATAAAAAAGAAAACAAAAACATTTCGTCGCTTCGAATATAACGGAATTTTCGCCATTATTATAATTGACGTAACACAAACATCGAGCGAATTATTATTTCCATTTTCGATATTGGTTCGAATTCGTTTTCGAGCAAACGAACAAAGAAATTGGATTTTCCGAGATAAATACATGTTTGTATTATTTTTTAGCAATTTTATTAATTAAACGACAATGCGTATATTTGTAAATTACAAAAAACAAAAATCATATGTTTTCATAAAATTATTGAAAAAATGTGGGAAACGTAGGAAAAAATTATTAAAATATAAACGTATTTATCGATTGTTTTATAGATATCAGGGGTATGAAGGGCATGAGGGGTATATTGTTCACCCTTGCATTATATTATTATGTTTGTAGGCGACGCGAAACATATTTGTTAAATTTTTTAACCAAAGCAGAAATATCACAAATATTATTTTTGACCGAACTACGAGTTAACTCGGAAAATTTGACGATCTAAGAATTCCTCTTTCCTATTTTATTATCTTTTTACAGTATGGTTTCCTCTCTCAAGTTTTATTCTTCACACCCTGGCTGTCTTCTACTTGGAAATTTTCAGTGAGAGAAAATCAAACTAGGTATATAACAAAATTTTCTCTCTCTCTCTCTCTCTCTCTCTTTTTCTCTTTTCTCTCTTTTTCTCTCTCTTGTTATAATACAAGACTAAGGGAGAATGAAATAACCAAGTGTTTTGCGAAAAGGGGTAACGATGCTTTTACGTTTTCGTCGAGTCAATCTGGTTTTCTCAACGGTGCACCATGCTGTACAAGATAAATGAAAATAATTACTATTTCATGAAACATACGCCCACTCGTAAAAGCTGTTAAGTGCGGGGGCGGTATGGGAGGGCCCGGTTTTCGGTACTCTCTCGGCAGCGGTTTCCTACGCGTCGAATCTCTGACTTCTGCACGGACTCGTGCATCCAGCGAGAAACTTTCCTCGCATTTCCATTTGTAAATCCTAAGTTTTTGAACGTGGTATCAGCCCTTCGTGTACAAAGCTTTTGCCCGTTAAACGTACACGTAGGGGTTGAAACGGGAGTGGGAGTTGGGTTACACATATGAAACTCGTACCGTCTCACCGTACGTACTCGAGTGTACGGGCAACAGTACGAGCCGAGAAGCTCAACGGTAAACGTTGGCTTTAGACAACTTTTACTACACACCACTTTTGCCCCCCTTTATCACGCGTCCGGGCCGTACACTTATGGACTATGATCTAAGAAATTATGCAAAATAGACACGAAACATCGAACAAGAACTTTTGAGTTTCGATCGCCATAATAATTTTCTTGTATCAGGATTTTAGCTCGCTGATATCGGTCTGATCTATCTCTCACTTTTTCTACTCGCAGGCCGTGCCAACTTTTCTACTTAGAGGAAAAACAAAACGTGGGTAGAATCAATTTTTTCGTTTTTTTTTCACGAAAAACTTATCTTCGTTATTTTTCAATGCTCGAAGATATTTTATCATGAGTGATTGGCTGTTTTTTTTTATTCGAAATAAGAATAAATTGAAGATCGAGGGAAATTTACAAAAATATATTCTCGGCTGTTCCACTTTTTTTTGGTATAGTTTTTCTACTTCTCATTTAACGTTGAGACAATAAATATCGAAAGGTTAATAATAATACATTTAACTATAAATTTACAAACTGATTCGTGTAAGATTTGACGTCATATTTACAAAAGTACAAAAATGGAAAAGAAACAGAAACTCAATGAAAAGCTCGACGCGTATGACGAAAAGGCAGAGTCGTCTTCATCGACCAAGATTCTATAAGACGTGATAACAGAACGACATCGTTCGAACAAGTGAAAAAACAGATAAAGATCGAAGTTAAAGCTCGACCGTTGTTTCCTCGCAATATTGCCCATCTACGAGACTTCCTCGTTTGGCGAAAGCCAACGTTTCGAAAACTTTTTGTTCCTAGAGGTAGCTTTGCCGATGGTGAAAGTTACGAGAATTTCACTGTTGAAACTTGTTCCCGTATCAACGTCCATTCTTTTTTTTATAACTTATATTTTACCCAAGTAATATCCAACTTGCTGAATATTTTATACGAGTTATATATAACTTCAAAAAACATCGCCATTAAGCGTTTCCGACGTAATAAAAATAAAAATACAAGAATTAAAACAAAAAAATTCCCCCTAAATATTATTCTCGCTAAAAAGCAAACATCTTAAACCATCGTCGTTCTCGTCCGCGAAAACGTTAAAGACGATCCTAGTACTTTTAATTCCCGAAACGTCCTTGAAGCAATCCTGGTTGTATGCGTAATCCTCATGTCGAAGCTTATATTTTTAAGGTTTGAAATTTCCAGTGATAAATTCGGGCAGGTCAAACGGCGTAAGAGGGATGAACGGAAGAGTTTAGTCGTCTCGCTGTGAGGTAGGATAGTGGTTTGAGAGAAAACCCTCTTAGGCTAACAGTTTATACCGAGAGAAAACGAGAGGGGATGAGGTTTAAGGGAGGGGATTCAAGTTCTTATTTTTCCACATCCTGTCAGGCAGTTCTCTCTCGTGTGCTCTGCAGGTATACCCGGTTTACTCGGCTTGGCCTGTTAACCCTTCGACCCTCGATACTCCCTCGCAGTATTCCACCCTGAAGCTGGGCTGTAGGGAGAGAATGTGAGAGCGAGAGAGAGAGAGAGAGAGAGACGAAGCGGTCGCGCTAAAACGGTCCTTAACAATGAGGTCGTGAGTTCAAACGAGTAACCATTTCGGCAGAATGAGAACGTAAAGAGTGAACGTTAAGCCTTCCATCCCCTACCGACCGGCCCCCTCGGGGCCAAGACCGGAGGTTCGATACGCGCCAGGGTGGCACACGTTTTAGAGTATAGTCGTTGCTATAGCTGTATATTATATTCTATATAGGATACAATAAACTTATACTTGGTCTATAACTATATCGTATCGTTCCGTCTGGCCCACCCTCCTGTGCGCTCGGCAGGGGAGGTTGCATGTACCTTCGGGCTTCGAAAAACCCGTCCCGGAACGGTTTACGGTTTTCAGAAACACCCGGAAGCTTATGCGTCCTCACCCCCCCCCCCCCCCCCTGTCTCTAGAGATCGTATACTTCAAAGACTTTTCCTCGCCTTCCACCAGCCGCTAAACCCCTTCCTTCAATCTTCTCGTATTTTTTCTCATTAGATTTATTCCTGGAGGATAAACGACAAACATTTCTGGGACAACGAAAATAATCGAGCGGGCTTGTTTGGAAATATTAATTAAAAGGACAAATTTTTAATTGAATTTTGGGCCCAAATTTATTATGGGCCTTGATGGTGGGAAAATTGGGCCCGGACACAATGCGAGGCTTAATAGGGCAACGATTATGATCAAATCGAAGAAGGGGTAACAACCAGGCCCACATTCAGTTTGGGACTTAGTTAGGGCAATATACAGGTCTACTTAAAATATGATCATTAATCGAGCTATTACACGAGGCCCAAGTTGGATTCGACTCAAATGGGCCCCATTCTCGTCGATGCTTCGATATATTTTCGAGACTCGTTCACGGTTCGTAGAACATATAGAGATTATGTGAATTCGGTGAGGTAGAGAGGGGCGGGAGAGGGGGGGGGGGAGTACGTGAAATGGCACATCTCGAAACAGCACTCGGAAACTGTCAATGAAAGTAAAGCTTTTCCGGAGTCTTCGAGCGATTGGTATTCTCTAGCTGATCGTATGACAGCGAACGAGACGCGAGAGTAGGTACGAGAATACCGGCTGCGTATGTGTATGTATGAATGTATCAGGGAGACAGAGAGAGAAAGAGAGAGAGAGAGAGAGAGAGAGCGAGAGAGAGAGAGAGAGAGAGAGAGAGAGAGAGAGAGAGAGAGAGAGAGAGCGACTGAGAGTGGGAGATTAAAACGTATTTCGAAGATTTCCCCGGATGTCTCTAACATCCATTTCTCTCGTCCAGGTATTAAATGTCTCTTTGTGTTGTTTTTGTCGTTTGCTCTTCCGCCGATTCACCGTGGAAGCACCGTCGCCGTTTATATCGCCCAGGATATGTCGTTCAGCCATTTTTGACAACCGGTAATGTCCGGGAAAAAATCATGGCTCTTTGTCATCCAACACGATGTAGGTACGTTATCCACGCGAGGATTAAAAATTCTCTATGTAATAAAATGATTTTAACCTCCGTCGCACACTGGACTTGTACAACGATCGAGAGTTGCCACGAATGAATGAACGAACGAACACACCCGACGCCGGGTGTTTCCTCCGAATGAGTTAAACGATATACCGGGTGTCTCTTGTGAAAAAGAATTAAACATGGAGACGAGGAATATATCGGGCGTTCGATTACAAAATTAATCAATAAATATACCGCGGATGTTTTTTTTCCGGAATAATAATGAAAAATATACCGGGTGTCTCATTAAAAGGGGGATAAATAATATAACGGGTGTCGAATCGCTAAAAGATCGTGAAAACAACGGGATGGCTCTTTTGAAAATCGATAAAAAACCATATACCGGGTGACTCGCTTGAAATAAATAATATACCGGGTGTCCTGTAAAATGTTACGTTCAAAGTTATTTCACGTCGATATGAATTTATGTACAATTTTTATTCGAAAAAAAGAGAGCGAAAAAAAATTGGTCAGTACACGAAGAAACATGAATTGAAAGTGCGACGTACTCTCTATCTCTCTCCCTCTCGCAACCTTCGTTGTCGAGGGTCGAGTTCGTGAGTTGTCTGCAACGGAGCAAAATAATAGCAGCCCATTCGCCTCTCCGCCGTGCCTCGTATTCATCTTCGCCCTCTCATCCCCCCCCCCCCCGTCCACCCTCCCCGGGGGATTGAAATATAGACGAATATTTTTTCCGCAACGGGAATCTATTTGTTCTACCGGGTGTATAAGTATAGTCCCGTCGACCGCGCGTGCCGCGACGTGCACGACGTATTCTTTTTTCTTTCGTCTTTCTCCCTCTTCTTCCATCTGTATTTTTTTTATTCTTCTGCGTCAAGAGAAAAATCCTTTCGGTTCTCTACCACCGCACGGTATTTTCCGTGGTAGAACAAGGATGCTGCTCAGCGGTAAGCGAAGAAGGAAAACTCTGTACAACGCGCGGATAAAAAGTTTCTCACGATTGCTCGAAGGAGACGAGACGAAGAAAAGAGACGTCGAGGATGGTGGTGGTGGTGTACGGCAAGGGTAGAATTCTCGTTGCGCGAGTCTCGAGGGCGATAAACCTTGTCAGCCTTGCATTCTTCAACCCTCCGTCTTCCTTTTCGAACCTTACGTGGCACACCCGGATCCCGACTCTAACGCTTCAAAACTCGCCCGACGCTTTTTTCCCCTCGTTTTCGCCGCATCGGCTCGACTCCGAAAATTTCAAATCGTTCTTACGCAAAGAAAAAAAAGAGAAAGAAAAAAGAAACGCAAACCACGCTACGCCGGAGAGGAAAATCACGGGCGCGTACAGAGTCGAGAATATCTACGCGTCGTTCCTCGTTCTTTTTCCGATTTTGACATTTTCACAAGGGGCTAACGCTTTATAAGGATTTAAAAGTTAAATCGCCTATACGGGTTATAAAATCCGTGAGTTTTCGGTGGCATCGGGAATTCCGGGAATCGACGCGTTCCGATATACTTTTTTTTTTTTTTTATCGCTTACGACTTTATACGAGGGATAGGAGAGGTGATAGAGTGACGCTAGGGGTGGCAGGGATGAAAAATTCCGATTTAACGCCGCGGCACGTAATGTTCCGTAGAGAGGGGGATATGGGAAAATGGTTTTGTGGTCCGACCTACACCAATGTCACCGATTTCTATAAAGCGATCGCGGTATTGAATACGACGTTGTTGGCGATTACGATGAGAAGTGGATTGTGAAGATGATGGTATTGGAATGGGGGATAACATTGGCGAATGGGCAAGGGGTATGGCGACGTTCGCTTGGAGTGGGGATAACCCTGTACCAAGTCAGGGATCGTCGTGAATTCAACGCGCCGAATCCTGGTCTACGACAAGCGGAGTGGTTATTGCTGGGGTTAATGCCGGCCCGCAATCCTCTTAGTGGTTCCCAAAACCACGCTCACCACCAAATGTCACCATTCGATGACCCCTGCCATGGGCCTGAAACAGCAACCAGCCTTTCCCAGTTTATAGTTTATGGTTTACAACGATGTCGATAATTATCGCGCGTGCATACCCCCAAATCTCGATCGGGTATCGCGCGAACGAGTACACACGGACGGAGTCTGCGCTGGGACGGGCGTCAAATTTTGTGGAAAGATTGGCGTGTGAACTTTTGAATTTACACTTGAGTTCATATTGCTGTTAAATATATCGTGTTCAAGCTTTGGCTCGAAGTTGAGCATGAACTTCGGTCAAATTTTGAGTCAAAACTTGTGGTAAAAGCCAAGGGGAAACTTGACTCAAAAACTGATTCGAAACTTGACTGAAAAGTTGACCCAAAACTTAACTTAAACATTGGAGTCAATATTTTTATTAATACTTGAGTCAAAAATTGAGTCCATATTTGTATTAATATTTGAGTCAAAACTTGAGTCAATATTTTTATTAATACTTGAGTCAATATTTTTTATTAATACTTGAGTCAAAACTTGAGTCAATATTTTTATTAATACTTGAGTCAAAACTTGAGTCAATATGTTTATTAATACTTGAGTCAAATTTTTTTTTCGTACTCGAGTCAATGTTTTTGTTAATACTTGATTCAATATGTTTATTAATACTTGAGTCAATATTTGTATTAATACACGAGTCAAAATTTGAAATTGAATTTGAGTCAAATCTCAAACGTGACAAAATTCGTGCATTGACCATCGGCCCAGACTTTGAGTCAAACTCGAGCATAGACTTCAAGCTCATACTTGAATTCAAACTTGAACCAAGTACGGAGTAAAAATTTGATTATCAATGGAACTACGACGCAAAGTACGCGCGCCTGTAACGATCGATTCATATGTCGAAAACTCTCGAGATGTCTCTAATCATCGTGGATCGATCGTCGAGTGTCAACGTCCTATGTTAAATTTCATGTATCACGCCCATCCCATCCCCCATGGTTGACTCGGTTCAACGATATTGCTAATGTATCGCCAATGCACGCAAGCAATAGGCCCTCTGTACATTACGTCGGCTATACCGAAATCCGTTCTCAGAGGATATTCGAGGTGCCCCCAAGACAAATGCTAGTAACGACAAAGCAATAGGACAGGCGACTGCAAATTGCAGCGCAATTAGGACGCTACCTGTCGCGTCAGTGCCAAGGTACCCAGGGATATTCCTGATGGTGACGCAATATATATATATACATATATATATAGAGAGAGATAGATGTATATGCGTGTACGTATCATAGAGAGAGAGAGAGAGAGAGAGAGAGAGAGACAGAGAGGGTCCGATCGTGGACTACAGGCATCGATAGTACCTGAACGTATAGTATCCATCTTTGTAAATGTATGTGTGTGTGTGTGTGTACCAGCCGCAAGGGACGCATGGATTGTATCGAGAGAGAAGCAGGCACGCCAGTGGTAATTTCGAATCGGTCAAAGGTTAAGCCGGTACTGACGTCGAGCTCTCGTACATACGCTGCACACGGAATCTAGCTGTTTGTCCACATTCGTTAACACTGTGGTTTCCTCCCGCTCAACCATGCTTTATCTCTCTCTCTCTCTCTCTCTCTTTCTCTCTGTCTATCTCTCTACCACTACCTCTGATTCTATGTATATATATATATCATTCACGTGCGCTTCGATCTCGTTTCAATGAGTTATCGAAGATGGATAAAATTAATCTAGCCTCGATATACCTCCCCGACAAATATACGGCCATGGGAACTTTGGCTAATTGAAAATTCTCAAACTGTCGATATTATGACGATATTACAACGTAACGAGTGAACTATGCCCTATGTTAGAACTTTGGTGGTATTGTTCACGTTGAATAAAACACACAAAGGGAGAGAGACGAAGAAGAGGGATAGAATGGAACGAGAAAGAGAGAGCGTAAAAAGATAGAGAGGTGAGAGGAGATATCGTGGTCGGTGGGACATAGCGAACCGCAAATGCACACGACCGTTTATTAAATTTATAACGCGCGGTTTTCGTCGCGAGATCGGCTAGAGAGAGACCGAGCGAAACTCAGCGAAACAGAGAGAGAGAGAGAGAGAGAGAAAGATAGAGAGAGAGAGCGAGGAGAGGAGGAGATACCCTCTTTTGCACATTCCCGCGCGAAGTCGAGGCGTCGACGTCGGTCGGGCGTGCCCGAGCCGATCGATCGATCTACCGCAAAATTGTCGCGCTGTGCCTGGTGAAAATTCAACTATACTCAAACGCGCGTGCATTTTGGGCAATCGAGCAACATGCAAGGGTGTGAGTCCGAGAGGGATGAGAGAGAGAGAGAGAGGAGAGAGATTGTGCAGTGCAATAAGGGATGGAGAGAAACGAGAGAGGGCGGGGATAGTCGGACTATAAACCACAGAAGACAATGGCTGCTTCGGTAATAGAATAACGCGGCACCACGGCACGTCCGATAGCGATTCAATTAATGCCGTTATCCCGCACAGAGATCCTCCGTTGGTGCATGCGCTATTCTCGTATACACACACACAAACACACACACACACACACACACACAGATACATATACTCTTATACACGAATACACACAACGCGCAGGGTCTATCGCTTTTGATCGCACGTGCGCGCAGGAGAGAAGAGAAACTTGCCCGCGCGCATAGGGCATGCCTATTGAGCTTATCACAAGAGGTGTAGTCGTCGGCGATATTCGATTCGATAGATTGCTCGCGTGCTCCTCCCGCTGTTGTCCAATAACGTACATACATGGCTTTGAATTCGACGAGGGAGTTTATAATGTCGTCCGAATATCCGCGAGCTATCTCATTATCCTGCCCGTTTCGTATTCTCGTTTAACCGCTATATTTTTTTGGGTCAAAAGCCGACGTAACGAGTCGAGTGGTCCTAAATGTGAATTAGTGGCGAAAATTCACTTTCAGGGGTAGTTTGGTCTCTAAATTGGGTGATCGATGAAAATTACAAAAAAATTAATTTATTTACTAATTATAATTTTTCATATTTATTGTTTTGCATACAAAATATTGCTCGATAGTTTTTCGAACGCTGTTACGTTGTTTTTCTTTTTTTTTTTATAAGTTAAATATTATATTTGTCTCTTTTTTGAAATATTTAGCATATTACGGTCGCGCGAATTTTCCGAGACTCGTGCAAGAGCGTGAAATGTTTGAAGCGCGACGATAACGATACGTGCGCGAACCTCGAAATTGCCGGGATTAATTCGTTTTTTTTTCAACTGTTTTTGAAATTTTATATCCCGTAATGCGCGTGGCCTAATTCCTCTATGACAAATTAATATCGACGAACCACAGAGCGACGGTGTACGCCGGTATAATTATTCTCGTTAAAGCAAATTTGATTGCTTGCTGACACAATCGCGCGGACGCACCCTGTAAACACCTTGTCGCCAGCGCGTGCGCACTAACGAGCGCATGCGCGCACGTACGGGCACGCATGCGTCGGCGCTGGCACTCGGACGCGCGTGCGCTCTGCTGTGCTCCGACAGGCGCGCATGCGTCTACGCCCGCGCGTATACACAGTCATGCACATGCGCGCGCAGTCTCGTCATCATCGTTTCCAAATATCGTACGTTTCCAAATATCCAAGATTCTCGATGCTACGATTATTGGAAAAAATAAGCCCGACACTGAATATTCGAGGAACGTGAATTATCGAGAAGGAAAAACGGTGTGTTATACGACAAGAGCGAGAGAGACTGAGAAAAAGAGGAAAAGGATGAGGATTATATCGTCAAAGAGAGAAAGAGGGAGAGAGAGTGTGTGCGATGGAGAAAGAGAGAGAGAGAGAGGGAAGAGATGAAACTGGGGTTGAGGCGACAACGTTCGATCACCCGTTACGGTTCATTTGGCTGGTTTCCAATTACAAGCGTGCTGATTACGACAGGGCGCGACGTACTAACAAAAAGCGGGCATCCTCGCGGTATCGCGCCCAATGCGTGTTGTCACAGCCGAACAGGCGAAGCACAGGCGCAGCCCAGTGAGATTGCGTACCGAACCTACGCGTCCCCCTATCTCGCGAACACTCTTCCACAGTACAATGCAGGTACATCCAATGTGTAATGGACTTTATTATTGGTAACAGCGAGGATGGAAAAAGAGAGAGAGACGGAGAGAGAGAGAGAGAGAGAGAGAGAGAGAGAGAGAGAGAGAGAGAGAGAGAGAGAGAGAGAGAGAGAGAGAGAGAGAGAGAGAGAGAGAGAGAGAGAGAGAGAGAGAGAGAGAGAGAGAGAGAGAGTGGGAGAGAGAGAGAGAGAGAGAGAGAGAGAGAGAGAGAGAGAGAGAGAGAGAGAGAGAGAGAGAGAGAGGAGAGAGAGTGGAGTGGGACGATAATAGATAGAGCATTAACAATGTGCGATGAATTTGAAATTTCCACAATTTTCACCAATATCGCAACCACCTATTGTGTCATAAGGTTTATACGACGAGGCCATGCTCACTGTCGATGTTACATTTTACATTAATATATATGTATATCGGGTTCATCAATGTTTTCTGGTACGAACAGAGGTTTGGCGGTTCCCTGCACATTCCCAATTGTTTGTGTTAATTATCGGAAATATTGCCGCGTCTCATTCCCGGATTGGTCTTCACTCGTTGCATCGACAGTTTAAATTTGTGCATTGTACCGGCTCTGATGAATTTATCGAATGGCTAATAAAGTATTTTGTTGTTGATTTTTCGTTTGTTTTTTGTTTATAAATTCACAGTTCATACGGCTAATGATAATTTGAAATCTATTGGTCGTTATATTTTTCATAATCAAGGAAGCATAATGGTCGAGGCTTGCGAATAATGTTGCGCGGTAAGCACGAGCGAGCGAATTATGAAAATACGAGCGAACGGATTTTCGATTTGTTGAAAATTCGTGGTAAAACAATATTCTCGATGTTACGGGAATTATTTCATCGGCGAAGATTGCTTCTCGGGAACGTAAATTTTTATTTGCTCGAAATGTTTATTGTTATTTTTATTTTTGTTATCTTCGATATCCATCGATCCGTCGAAATTGTTTTATCTCTAATAATAACTGTAATATATTGTGTGTGTTTGTGTTTTTTATTTATATACCGATACATTTCTCGCGACTATATTATCCGTCATAATTTTTGACCAGGCATTTCCAAGCTTTTCACATCGGTAGAAATTAATTTTCGAACGAATATTTCCCATCAAATATCTGCAATGAAAATCATTATTCGTCCTTAACCCGGGATCGTGTATTCATTTTTATACGAATATTTTACGACCAACGTTCGTTCATTCATATAACGTTCGAATAACGATGCCCGCTGCATATTACCCCGCGCACAGCTATTATCAACGATTCGTTGCCCTGTACGTATAGGGGATGACCAACATCACCGATACGATATGAAAATTCTAGACTCGTCGTGCTTGACACCGAAAAATTGATTTCAAAAAATGAAAAAAAAAAAACATATTAAAAAACAAAAAATCAAAGAACTCACACACGCAAAGAAAAATAAATAAATAAATTGAAAACAAACCAGACTCATGAAATCGTATGAAATAATCGGGTTCGAGCCGAGGAGAGCGACGAGGAAGTTGGTAGGGATGGTGTACAGATTGAGAGCGCAAACGAGATGAAAGCAGCGGGGTGTTAGGGGATGATAGCTCGATGGCCTATACCACCCTGGAGAGACAGAGCGCGTTGTCTGGCTGGTATTATTGCCACCGCTGTTGCTTTCGCTACTGGCTCGCGAGTAAACGAACCTCACAGAGTATTATAGCTTTATCGGTGGCAGTTCAGCTTTCCAAACGTTTGTGCAGTCGGGCAAAAACAGGTTTTCCCCAAAAACCCATGGGCGTTATAGGTACACAATATGAATCCCATTCGGATCTCTGCTGACGTTTCCGCCCTCTTCGTGCTACGGCTCTGTGCTCTCCCATCTGGATGACGGTGAACGGGGGTGGGGGAGTGGAGAAATACGAAACCAGAACGCTGCGTTCGTTTATAGAGAAAAGTTGATGTTTTTTCTTTTTGTTTTGTTTTTTCGTTTTTTTTCCCCTCTACCAACGATGATCAAGTCACGCGACTATTAATTCTCGTCAAAAGTGTAACTGATTTCGCAATGAAGTGGCTCGCGGCGTTTAATGAACGAAAGAAAAGAAGGAAAAAAACGTTCGCTTAAGAATTTCACTCGAAAGTTCTCTGGACGAATAGCGTGTACGGTAGGGTGAAAAGCACGGAGCTTTGTTCTATTTTATTCGCGCATACTCGTGGTCGTCGAGACCAGAAGTTAGTGAGGAAAGAAAAAGAAAATAAAGAGGGGCGGTGTATGGAGAACGACGCGAAGAAAAGATTGGGCGGAGAACGGGCTTTAGGGTGCACCGTTTAAGGACGAAAAGGGGTGGTAGGCGTTCGCGCCACGGGCTACCCGCTCGTATATCCTTCGAGACGGTAGCTAATTTCGAGTTCGTAAATCTTTTTTCGCGCCTCTATACTCGAGGCCAAGATGAAGTAAAACGCTAGTGGTAGACGCGAGAGACGCGGCTTTTCGCGTGAGGTATGCGATCTTCGAGGAGTAGAATTCTCTCTCTCTCTCTCTCTCTCTCTCTCTCTCTCTTTCTCTCTCTCTCTCTTTTTCTCTCACTCTGTCTCGCCGAGACTATCAAATCCACTTCGACAAATAACAAAATTTTCGTTGATAACGTTTTTACCACCCTCTCGTGACAAACAAAAAAACCGCTCGTACGTCTCAGAATTTATGGTGAAAATGCAACTCGAGTTAATAAAATTAGGCTTGGTTTTTTTTATTCATCCATGGGCGAAGTGAAAAATCGAGTCAATTGGCTGAGAGTAATTTTTTTTCTTGCCGAGGTAGAGATTGTGTAAAGGCAATTGTCGTGATGCATTTCGTGACGAGCGAGTGGCTAAGTAAGTGATATTCGCACGTCGTTTGTCTACTATACCGGGTGTCCTATAGACAGAAAACTCGTTGAAAAGAAAATTCTCAGGATTCACGTTGTGAAAAATGGCGCTGGTAGAAATTCTCATCGCTTCTCCAATATCGAGAAATTAATCCAAATTCTGCAGAAAAACAGTTGAAAAAGTGACGTACCGAGTTAACGAAAAAAATTCTACGCATCTCGTTCGCTACAGAACGCTTTCACTCCCGCGATAATTCGTTCACAAATATAACACGCGATATACAGAGAGAAAAAAAGGCTATAAAATTCCCGAGGTCCATTAAAAGAAATCGTACACCCGATATACGAGAATAAATTTCTGATATCTCGCGTGACTCACGGCACGAGAAAGAGAGAGAGAGAGAGAGAGAGAGAGAGAGAATTCCAGAAAATGTTATTCCTTCTGGCATCGAGGAATTTGTACGTCTCGCAACGGTATTTTACGATTGCGCGAAACACAAACGCCGGAACATTAAAAAGACTCGTCATGAACCGGGCACGATTCGATATCAATCGCGTACCTCCTAGTTTTATCGCCCTCTGCCCGGTGTGAATAAGTGAATAATTGATAACGGGCTTTGTTTTTTTTAATTGTTTGAAGAAAAAAAAAATTACGAAATAAAAAAAAACTAACGAACGTACAAAACGGAAGAATCACACACGCGAACGTTACGTATCGAGTTAAAGTGATTCAAAGTGCCGGAGACTTTGGTCTACGCCGTTAGGGGCGTTTACACCATGCCGTTAGGGTTGAAATCTCGGGTTAGGCCTGATAGTTGCGTACAGCTGTGTTTAGGAAAAGTGATGAATATTCATCATCGAACACGGTAAATCAAGTACCCGGGGGTGATCGCGAAGCCAGAACACGGGTGTTTCCCGGGGTTGGACAAGGACGCCGTGACTCTCCGCCGCACGTGAGCCTATATTCCACCGTTCCGCACATTCGCTTGATAAACCGATGTCAGTGAAATTCATTCGTTTTATTAATCGCAGGAAGCGAAGTGTTGAAAACGATGTAGACCCGGTCGGTACGATGAAGAGTATGGGTCGGAGTGAGAATTTACGATGCGAGGAGTCTTCCACGTTTCGAGTCAGAAGCAAATATTTCCTCGTAAACAAACGTTTTAACTTTAATAATTTCTCGTCGTTGAAAAATTGCGAGTCTTTCGATTCTCTACGGATTGGAAGTTCGCTCAGGGATTGTCTTTTTGGAAGGAGAAGGTCACCGGGACAAGAGATGTTCCCATGGGGATATGAAGGGTTTCCAAGGGCTGCGGGCTATCATCGAGGGTCGTCGTTTGGAAACGTCGTTGCCTTAAGGATTCGAAGAATTTCACGAAAAGAAAGGAAGCGTTTCGAGCAAACGAGATTTTGAGGGAACAGATTTTCTGAAAGCTGGGGGTACAGATTAGGGAAGTATCTTGAAGGAAATGGACCTATCCGAGGGCTTCTAATGATTAGGGGTTGCTACGACCAAGGGCAGCGTTTGGATATCGAAGCTTCTGTAAGTACTTGGGATGGATAGCGCTCCAGAAATTAGAAAGTCATTGACAGCGATGATCATCTAGGAAACCAAGAAGTTCCTGATGTCGGTAGATGGGGAAATCTCAAGGAAATCAAGTCTGTCTAAGTTCGACGATGCTCTAATTGTAAGTAATAATCACGTTCCTAGACTAAACCAGAGATACAGGAAATAAACGACCCTTAGAATTGGGTGGTGCTATACGAAATGAAAAGATCTTGGTTTGATTCTTCGGTTAATCAAAAGTCCCTAGGGCCAGTAAGTAGTTGGGCCAATAAGTCCCAGTCTGAGTGAGTACTTGGGATGGATAGCGTTCCAGGAATCAGGAAGTCATTGATAGCGATGATCATCTAGGAAACCAAGAAGTTCCTGATGTAGGTAGATGGGGAAATCTCAAGGAAATCAAGTCTGTCTAGGTTCGACGATGCTCTAATTGTAAGTAATAATCATGTTCCAAGAATAAACTAGAGATACAGGAAATAAACGACCCTTAGAATTGGGTGGTGCTATACGAAATGAAAAGATCTTGGTTTGATTCTTCGGTTAATCAAAAGTCCCTAGGGCCAGTAAGTAGTTGGGCCAATAAGTCCCAGTCTGAGTGAGTACTTGGGATGGATAGCGTTCCAGGAATCAGGAAGTCATTGATAGCGATGATCATCTAGGAAACCAAGAAGTTTCTGATGTAGGTAGATGGGGAAATCTCAAGGAAATCAAGTCTGTCTAGGTTCGACGATGCTCTAATTGTAAGTAATAATCATGTTCCTAGAATAAAGCAGAGATACAGGAAATAAACGACCCTTAGAATTGGGTGGTGCTATACGAAATGAAAAGATCTTGGTTTGGTTCTCCGATTAATGAAAAGTCCCTAGGGCCAATGGTGCAGCCTGCAATACAAAACTCTCTAAAGAATGGAGAAAGTCCTTAACTCAAAAACGCGAGCGATCTTCGAGAACAGTGGCTTCCATCATTGAGAAGTTATTTAGCTCGTCACGAAAAGAGATCTCATGCCGGAAGTTCGAATCACACAAATCGCTTTCATATAGAAAACTTTACCTACATCGGAAAGTCGGAACTCGAAAAACGCTAAAAGGGCTAAAGATTTCTATCGTATTCCGTTCCACCCCTACCCCACGTCGGTGATAAAATAAAATAAGTGAAGCAGCCTGGAGAAATTCTTGCGTGTGTTTTCCGAAGACAAGGACAGTTCAACTTGGAATTCAATTAGAACCGATTCGATCTGACGTGCATAGCTAACGTCCAACAGGCAGTTCGTATCGGCAGTCAATGAAGCGAAGAGATCCCTCGGCTATTTTTCTCCTTTAAAAACTTTCATCCCCCTCTCACCTTCTCTCGACTCGCCAACCCCATCACTCTCCTTCTCATCGTTTTCTTGCTCTCTCTCTCTCTCTCTCTCTCTCTCTCTCTCTCTCTTTCTTTCTTTGTCTAGCCCTACGAGGCAATCTAACTTTGCCAAAAATATTCCGTAGTGCACGGTCCGTATATTATTGAAGTCGGGAGCTATTGCGTCGAGGCATTCGAGCGTGTTCACCCTCGTTTAACTTTTACACAGACACCCAGACACACAGCCACATATATAAATGCACCACCCCCGTGAGTCTCACACATATAAAACCACCCTGTCACTTTTTTCCATCCCGTCTGGATTTCGCCCTCGCGTACTTTTTTTTGCGTTTTTTTTTATTCCGCGAACTATTATTGATTCGCTATCTATATGCCGTGCTTCTCCTTCCAAAAACCAAGAACCGTGTCTCATTTGCTCTCTTTCTCTCTCTCTCTCTCTCTCTCTCTCTCTCTCTCTCTCTCTCTCTCTCTCTCTCTCTCTCTCTCTCTCTCTCTCATTTAATTTATTTTCTCTTGTTCACTCTAATGCGCCCGAACGAATCCGAGCGAGGAATTACTCCTCGCTCTTTACTTTTACGTCTCCGCACGGAATTAACGTTGCCTCGTAACTTCCTACCGTTTTATTTTTATTCCCTTCTTTACTTTTGTTTATTTATTTATTTATTTTCGTAATATCGTTTTACATTCACGAATCTCTCGTAAGTTCTCGGACAGTTCTATTCAACGACGCTTTTTCGAGGGCTGGTCCATAATACGAGAGCAACGCGAAACGGTTAATCAACGAACTAATTGGTCAGCACCGTTACGATTAATTAACGGGTGGGCCAAAACGTCACAATGAGGATTTGATAATCCCTTCGTTCGATCGGATCGACGCATTTCGAACTAACAGTAGGTATTTTGTCACACTCCGTCACGCTTCAACCCCTCCCCCTTTTCTCGTCCTCTCTCTCTCTCTCTCTCTCTCTCACACACACACACACACATGCACATAGGTCGTTTTGTTACTCTCGTCTTTCCAAATTATTATTATTATACCACATATATATATTTTTTCGGTTGAAACCCAATTATTGTGTCCTCGAAGCTATTAATCTCACTCTTGGCGAAGTAGAGCTATCACTCACAATGTCTTGTCAGCGGGAAAACTGGCAAAGGGGATGCTCGGGACGAGGGGAGAAGAGGAGAAGGGGGTGAGTATGGCTCATGACACGCAACTATTTAGGTTTGTTGCTGCGAGCCACCCCTTTATTACTTAGCCTATATATATTCATCATTCGCGAATAAGGGTAATTAATCGTTCGTTATCGTCGAGTATTACGTTGAAGCGAACGTGCAATATCATCTACCAGTCTTCTCAGCATACAAACAAAAGAACGAAAATCGTCACGAGAATGAGACAAATTGTGGCCTTATTGGCACGTCAAGTTTTTCTATTCGTTAAAGAATCAGATATGGAAAAAGGGTTGAAAATCGCGAGTGGTCCTTTGACACGAATGTCGAGAGGAAAGAATTGTTTTAACCAGCCAGTCGTATCGATATTTTTTCGTTCTTTCGTTTCAAGCTCGAATGTATTATTTAACGACGATATTAACAATTAAGGGTAAGAAACGTTGACTAACTAATTGTAAGTGACTCATTGAATATGTAACGTCATATCGTGATTGTGTATCGTTGAAAACGGAAGTAAAATCTATGAACACGGTGTAATTAAAACGAGAACGAGAGTCACGGGGTTGTTGGAAGTTGAGTGGTAGGGAAGAGGGCGGGGAGGGAAGGCTAAGAGGGCAAGATTCACTCTCATACGAGCATCGAGTCCAATTTGCATTCTCCGCACGAACCCAAGGGCATAGGATATCGCTCGAAACAAATTTACATTCCTAATTTCGGGCACACGACGTCTCTCACCACCGACGCCACCCCACTATCCCCGCCCCCCACGTCGCTTCTCATTCACCCGACCCGTTCCTCATCCGTCACAGACCCTCGTTCCTCTTTCATTTTCTTATTTAAAAGTATAATGTTACGCGAAAAATATTAAATTCTTAAGGTAGAAAATATTTTTGTTCCGTAACGCCGACTTTTCTGTCTCTCCTCGGGTTCACCGCCATTCTGGATTAAAGAATAAAAATACTGAAACAAAAAGGAAAGAAAGTAAACAAAAAAAATGGAGTAAAACGAGGGACTACCCGACAGGAAGAGAACGTTACAATTATATGGTAATTTTTTGTCGACTCGGGCAAAGCTCGACTGTCCTCCCTCCTTCCTCCCCCGACCCACCCTTCCCACGGTTGTCTAATCGTTGTTTTTTTTCTTACTTTTCTCGTGTCTCGTATTTCCAAGCTTGCTCCCCTGTACTCTTTTTCCAACCCTCTTTCGCTAACCCCTGACGTTTTCCACTTTGTTTGTTTTTGTTTTTCTCTTTTTTTCTTTCTTTTAGTTATTTTCGGCATGAAAGCACTATGGAACACAAGCTCACCGTCTGAGTCTGACGTACGTTCCAAGTTCTCGGGGGCTTGGTCGAAGCGAAGAGCTTCCACTATCGCCAACCTCCTCTTCACCCCCGGCCCAACCTCATCCACGGCCGCCCCCCCCTCCCATCTACCGTTTCACATAATTGATAACACATTGGATGTCCTCGTGCGGCTAAGTGAAATTCTTGTGAAGTTTAATTTAATTATATGGGGGCCCCGGTGTCGGGAGCGATTAATCGCCGGCCGCTTCTCCGGGCCACATTCGACCTTAGCTTTCTTCCTACCTTCCTGCCGATCTCTATATACATAATATATATATATATATACATAGCTCGATCGTATACCAAAGAGAAGCCAGAGCGGAAGCTCCGTTTGTCTTACGTATAACAGGAGTCATATATCGATTCTTAGTTCAGTGAGAGAGAGAGAGAGAGAGAGAGAGAGAGAGGAAGGGGGAATATCCGAGGTCGATGGGTACTCCTTCAGAGAAACTTGGTGTTCAACCGGTGGAGGAGAAGGAAACAGCCGCCTTTGGGCGCACACCCCCGTGTCGCCTTAAACCAGCGACGGTGGTTCTTACGACAAGTTTCGCTCCGGCGTGTCTCCTATTCCTCGTCTTTCCTCCACGCTAAAGGTACTCCAGCTAGTTTTCTTCGTCGTCGTTCCAATGTCCTCAATTCCAATCGCGCGGCCTCGAGAAGTACCCAAAGTTTTGGTTCCTATTCCTCGTACGGTTCGCTCGTCCGATGCGAATTGTCGAGGGAAAGCAGTGGGTGGTCCTAACGGAAAGCTCGAAGCTTGACTTACCTTTATCCCTATCCCGGTATTAGGAACGTCGCACAATACGTCGTGTATATACCAAGTATATATCACCCTTGGGAGAGGGTGAGAAAGAGCGAGAGAAGAGAGAGAGAGAGAGAGGGAGAGAAAGAGAGGAAAATCACGAAATCGCAATTTCACCAGCGATTAAAATCGCTAAGTCTCGATTATTATTCCGTTCTTGGGACGTTTCTGGTAATGATAGTTGTGCCTACAGAGAGTTAAATAGACTATGGCGTGTTGAATACAATTTGGAACACCGCATGGGGAAGATATTAGTTGGTCGATTGTGCTTGTTCGAGCTTCGAATCAAAGTGGAAAGGTTGAAAGGGTCGAGTCAGGGCAGAAAGCTCGAGCGGTCGACGATGCAAAGAAGTATGGATTTTTTCTTCTTCCTCTTCTTCTTCTAAGCGTCGTCGTTTTCTATAGCCGAGTGGTAGCAATATTCTGGATTAGGTACTTGTTTCTTTTCAACCTCGAGAGGTCGAGGGAAGTTGTAATGGGACGAGATTCCATCTCGATGGTTTCGTGTTGAAGCGAACGATGGTCGAGGTTTCTAGTTGAAAAGCAAGACGCTTTAGACCGCGGTTGACAATGATGTTTTCTTTTTTTCAGATCCGCAGGGTCGAAAATCTCGATGCGAAGCGAGTCAGGTGGTTGATCCTAATTGGATCGAAAAATACTTGGAGGAAGAAATCGATATTCTTCAAGGAGAAAAACAAAATATCGAGGATCGTCGTCTTCGGTTGCTTGGAAAAAGCTCGACGGTTAATGCAAACCCCCGCGGCAATCTCCAATCAACTACCCCTTAAAATCCTCTGGCTATCTCCTCGCTTTGGTTATGATAGCGACGGGAAAAAAAGCGAAGAATACATAATTTTTATTCTATAGCGAGGATGACACGCTAAAGAATTATGAGCTGGCAATTTGTCACGAAAAAAAAACCCAAGATCTTCCTTACTACGTTTCTTCTTGATGCTCCTCGCCGACTTTTACGGTTACGAGCATTTGGCCCAAAGAGGAAATATTCGCGAGCGAGAGAAATACTGGATACTCGACTCTTGTTACAATTTAAAAAATATTTGCTTCCCATTATTTATTTCATTTTTATTTTTTATTTTTCATTCGTTATACGAAAAATATCTGTCGGATGAAAATTGTTATTTCATCCTTGTGATTTTTCGACATTTTCACAGGCTCCTCTATGGTTTATTTTTCTAGTATTTCATTTGTAACAATGATACACATTTTTCAGGAATTGAAATTTTGGAAAGAGAAAAATTCGTTGTTTGATAAAATCTGAATTCCTCGAAAGCGTATTTATTCTACGATGTAGAACGAACGAAAACTATTTCGTTCGTTGTAACATTCGTTATTTTTTAGTCTCAATTATAATTTAACTACAGTATCGAAAAACAAGCTCTCAAGATTCATTCACCCTCTTTTTCGTACCGCCGCCCATCCGTCTCGTTATATTCATAGCAAACAAATATATATTTATCAAGTACTTGCAGTGGAAGAGAAACAAGGGGCGGCAACTCTCCTGAACAAATCTTTCCAACAATACACACACAAAGTTCGACTGGATATCGTTCGTCCTCTCTCCCATCATATCTATATATATATATGTATTTATATGCTCCCTTCCTAACGTTATAGAAGTTCCTGAGGGTCTGTATACTCTTGCCCTTCTCCTATTTCCGCTGGATTTTCCTTGTTTTCGGATTAGATCTAACGTAGTCATTTGTTCAAAAATAATTCGATGACATTATATAAATTTCAAAATGACGTGCTCCAATTATACTCAAGGTATTAAAACTTCTCGTTTAGTTAAGCTCGCTGTGGTCTATGAATCGATGTCTAAAAAATTGCAACTCCGCACTCGACTTCATTTACGTCGTCGGTTGAATCATACACGAGCATAAATTATTCAAAACAGCATGCTTACTGGTCTGGAGAACGGCACGTGGGATTAAATACTTAAGCTGGACGCGTGGAAAATGGAGCTTATGACAAAATTTATTTATAATGTGAAGTTTCGGGTAGTGGGGTAATTAAGCTTGGTGTACAGATCAAGTAAACTAGTGTATCTGTATAGCATCAGGGTAACGAGTACGTATGAAGTAAGTAGGGAAATATTGTACAACAAAGGGACAAGCTTGTTGCAACGAGAGAGAGAGAGAGAGAGAGAGAGAGAGAGAGAGAGAGAGAGAGAGAGAGAGAGAGAGAGAGAGAGAGAGAGAGAGAGAAGTGAGCGAGGGAGCGTCCACCACGGTTAAGCTCTTTGGGCAGGATAAACTTTCCAGACGCTGCATCCCCATCGATCGTGGACCTTCGCCAAGACCTTCTCTTATCCAACATAATATTTTACGTGAAAAAGAGCAAGAGCGAAAGATCTTCGTACTTTATCAGAGCTGGCCGTTTTATTTTCAACTGCTTACGTCAATTTAACCCGAAGTCGCTGACCCTAGATTGCCCATCGGCTCGAGGTATACACAAAACGACACGAGACAATGGATGATAAATTTGAATCGAAGCGTAGATCGAAATAGATAATAACGACGAGGAATGATGAGATGGAGTAGGTCGACAACGGCGATAGGTAATTGTCTCGATTGGACGTATCCGCACCATACGCGATACCTTCACGTTTATACACTGACACGTCCCAAGCGTAGTTTACGTATCGAGCACGGAACATCCATTTGGCCAAGTTTCCACCGGCATTTAGGGTATCGGCCCAGAGAGAAGCGTCGGAAGGAAGGTATGGAAGCGACGAAGGGAGCGAACGAGGAAGAGGGATGAGACGACCGACAATTTGGCGGCGTGGTGCTCTCAAATTGAGATGTGCAGGCACCAGCAACATGGGGATAGAGAGAGAGAAGTAGGATGAGGTTTTGGGTATACATATCGTACATCCACAGTAATAGCTCAGTGAATTCTGTGGAGGAAAGTCCGTGCGTTCGTGACGAAACTTTGAGGGGCTTACATCAACATGCATCAATTCACGTCGAGGCGTTCGTCAGGCGTCACGACATCGTTTCCTTCGTATATCCTCCGCAACAACGGCATGGGTAGAATGATCGCTCGAGGCTCGCGTACGCATTGAACTCTCACGATTATCTAATGGTATAACTTACCGCGAGTTCAAGCACAACTCTCGACTCTGAATATACAGTGTCAACTTGGTTAGAATTCGCTCCATCGTAGCCCGATTCGTCTCGCGGCCAATCAGCGCTAGCGTCTACCCCCACTATCCACGCGGCGTGACCACTCGCGTCGCGCTTACTCCCACTCTCGCCGCGCTTACCCCCACTCTCGCGCGTTGCCGCGCTGTGCGGTTGGCACGAGAGCCTAGTAGAGGGGATCTTCGATTCTCGACCCCTTCCATCGGCCACTCGGTACAAAATGCACGACGCAACGGAGCTTTTACTGTACCTTCGTCCCAGAACCATCGCTGAAAGATCTAATCATCCCGAACACCTAAATCACCGTTTCGTTCGAAGATAACGCAGCTTTGACGTTTAGGATGTGCCGGGACAAGAATGCGCTATGTGAAATGGGAAAATAGAGAGGTGATTCCGATGGATGTGGGGAAAATACCGAGGGAAGAGTCGTTCTTCTTCGAACGGTAGATTGTTAGGAGACCAGCGTGGAGCATTGGGTAATAACTTAGGGGGCAGATTTTAAGGGTCGTAACGACCCTAGTACGAGCACATCCCTTCGTTCTTTCAATATGGGATGATGGTTATTAACGTTTTCAAACTTATGCTTGTGTCATACGACCGCAGCGACATCTTTTGGTCAACCATAACGATTCATTTCATTGTAATACCGTCAATTTATTCGATCCAATATCAATGTTGATACGTTCAAGCGGCAAAAGGAAAGAAGATGTGGTTGTGGCGAGGACGGGGTGAACCGCGCACCGGGAACGATGGGAAGGGTGAGAGAGAGAGGGCCTCTTTTGAAATAACGATGTCGTACCGGAACAATTCCAGGGACTGGCCGGCGGCGCACATAATGCACGAGGAACAATGCGGAAGCATAAATTTCTCGCTACTCTCGTACCTCGTCGCGTTATCTCTCATGGTTCTCTATCCTCCATCCAGCTATTTTCTCTCTCTCTCTCTCTTTCTCCCTTCGTCTCCCTCCCTCTCTAGCAAGCCTTAAGAATTTTCAGAGATGAGAGGAGAGCCAAATTCCACTGGGAATATGGGTGGAAGAAGCACAGAGGGAAGAGAGGGAGGGAGGAGCCTTCGCGACCAAGAGAGATTGAGAAAATCGTTTCTACGCTCTTCTTGGTGGATTGTGGCGAGAGGTGAGCGTGATATGCTCGGAGGGTGAGGGAAAAACCGCGAGAAAAGCGAGAGCCAGGCTTGGGACGAGGAGACCGTACCCGGTTAATGTTGGGATATATCGTTGTAGCGGTTTTTTCCCCGGAAACGTTATGCGACTGTGATATATTTAAGATTTAATCGAGAACGAAGGAAACCGACGACGATGCCCAAAGAGGAAAAAAAAAGGAAAAAAAGGTTTATAACCTTCATTCTAATGTTCCTCCATTCCATCGATAAATTCAAAAGGAGATAAAAGTATCGCATTTCTTAAAAATTGCTATTTCTTAAATTCACCAAGTTGACAAAAAATGTGTATAAACGTTCGAAAATATTCTTATTCGCGAAAATACTTGTAATAAACCATTCTCATATTTACTTCGTACATAATTGAAAAATGAAGAATTATCAAATTTTCATATCGTTCATACGTTAACACAAGCAATTATTTGATAAAAATTCATACTTTTTTTAATAAAAAACTATCGTTCCTTCAAAATTGTTCGTTTTTTTTTCAAACTACTTTTTCAATCGAATAAAAAGAAATAAAAGCTCTCAGCTGTGTCATCGGCGATATTTGTTTCACAATTCGTTTCTGCATCACATGGCTGCTTTCGTCCTCAATATAATAGCAAACAGAAAATAAGACACGTAGGAGATCGGACAAAACATCGATAACTTTTGCAACGTGGATAGTACGTGGTAATAAAATCAACGCTGGTACACAGAGCTCGAGTAGAGACAAAGAAAAGAGAATGCGGGGAGAGAAAACACAGAGCGCTCCTATGATAAACCGCATCAGTCTCTGCGATCGGAGAAAATAAGAGAAACGAGCGAGAGCGAGAGAGAGCGAGAGAGAGAGAGAGAGAGAGAGAGGGAGAGAGAGAGAAAGACAGGAAGAAGAAGATCCTTAAAAAAAAGAGGGGAAAAAAAAGAAATTGCACATTGTGGTACGTGCCTCGGGAAAGTGCACGTCCGCGACTGAGATAATAAAAAGCTTGGGCTGTTGGTGCACAGTGTGCGTGTGTATGACAGTATGTGTGTGTTTGTGTGCTCGCGGTCTCTCAGCGTGCACGAAGCTCCGACGGTGGCTGGGAAATGAGGGCAATCGATGTGCAGTCATTCGGTGGTCTTCGAGGCAGATCTCTCGCATTGCGTTTGAATTCGAACGGAATTTTTCGACGCTCGACGATGGGACTTCGATCTTCGATGGATGATAACAATTTTTTTTCTATTTTTTTTTGTAATTTTTTTTTTCTTCCCTTCTTCAAAACAATCCCTTTCCAGGATAATTCGAATCGAGTTATTATCGTACCTCGGGGAAACGATTCGTCGAATAAACATCTCGTTGATATCGACGAGAGCGATATTTCGTTTATTTGGATTATTAATGTTAGCCAGACACAAACTCGTGTCTCTCGTCTCGACGTACTCAGTCGAGAGGTATATAGGGGGATGATGAGCATGCACGCGAGTGAAAACAACCAGGGTCGTAAATTGTCTCGTTCGTATTATTCATGAACGGTAAGTTTATCGAGTACAACCGGAATACGCAAAGAGGCATCTGCATCGTATTCTTCGGGTGTTCCCGAACGTAGTTTCGTGAGTAACGGAACACGAAACACCCACCCTCACCGAGAGATGAGAAATCACTCTCTTGGACCCTTGTATTTTATTCGGAAGGGGCTGAGGGGCCTGTGGCACGAGTGAGTTGTATCGAAATGAAACGAGATACGCTGGTTGCTGTTGTTTTTTTTTTTGTTTTTTTTTTGTTTTTTTTCGAACGGAGATATTTTCTACGATAAATTCATGCGACCGGGGCCCCGACGAAAAAAATCTAACGCCTCTTCTCGTTAGCGAAGTTTTGAATTGAATTTCGTTCGTTAATAAATATAACGTTGCATATATGCGGAAAAAGTCCGCCCTTTTTGCGTTCGGCACCGAGGCGTCACGGTGACCTGTCGACGGGACGAATATACGCGACTGCGAGCCGAACAACGCTAGAGGAAGAATTAAAGATAAACCGGCGATGCGATATAACCCGCGTATATTACGTCGTAGGGTGCACTTGGGACGTGTCAATTTTATAACTCCCGCGGGGAACAAAAATAAAAGTGTTCGAGAGTAATAAATCAGTGGCAAAGATAATTTTTGTATTTTGCATGATATTTTTAAAAATTTTTGTAAATATTCTAAATTTTCTAAATTTCATAAACTTTATAAATTTTTATAATTATTTCGTGTGTGAAAAAAGAGAATTAGTGTGCTTAACAAGTACACTATTGGTTAGATCGTACAATACTTATCAACGGCTTGAAAAAACAAATATTAATCGGTACATAAATTTACTAATAGATATTTTTTTATTGCGAGAAACCATACTATGTAGTCAACAAATCGTAGCACAATCGGCACGCATATATGTGGATAAGGGGGTGTGCCATCGTAAAATACCATAAAATCGTTATCTCGATTACGTATCTACGATTTAATCAAATTGGTAGCGGTGAGTTTTGCTCCGACGTCTCTCTCTCTCTCTCTCTCTCTCTCCCCCACGCTCTCTCTTTCTGGTGTTCACAGTCGTGCCAAAGACTCTCGTGAGAATACTGTAGAACGTGGCTCGACTGCTACGCGATTTTGCACATTTTGCCGGCTCTGTGGACCCTCGCGAGTCCACCCGAGTCTATCCGCGTGAATCTCCAGCATTTCACAATTTACCTAATGGAACGTTCCCAGAATTCTGATAACCATTTTGATAATTCACAAGCCTGCCGAAGTATAAATGATGAATTGCAACGCACCATCTAACTGGCATATTTAACACAATTTCCGTGCATTTCTAATTTTTTGTTCGCTTACCGACCGAGTCAAATCCATCGCACGATCGTCAATGAACGCTGGGATGACCCATCGACTAACTCGATCTTGACCTATGCCCTTTTCAAGATCTCGTCACGAGTTATAAAAAGTATTCCTAACGATTGTTCCGTAATGATCCCGTGTACTTTCAATTGGCAACCGTTTATCGATCGTGCCCAATCCATCGAAAGATCGCTGATAAATGCTAGTGATCGAGCGACTTAACCGGTTCAACAGCGATGATTCTACCTCTTGATAAAAAGAGTCTCGTATCAAGTCGTAAAAATGTTCCAAGTGGTGTTGATATCGTTATGGATGCCCGTGATGGGCTTTTGGTGGTCTCTTACACGACGCCTATAGATCCCGATGCTTCGTGTCTGGGGCTGTTTATACGTTGTTCGAGAGATCTATGGTCGAATTTTCAAGGGTTTCAAGCCAGAGATAGGATAGGATAGCGGCGTTAACTGTGCGCCGCTTGAGGATAGCTCTTGGTAGCCATGGGGCCATCCTCTTTCTGCTTTAACCCACTCCCTTTCCCCGTCCATACCTCCTGTGCTCACCTACGTTCCAAACTCATATATTTCACGCCGGTAGGCAGTAACTAACAATTCCTAGTTTGCGGCCCGCCGCTATATTTTCGTCAGTTCATTCCCCGGGGCACTCTGCGAACCGCCAATTTATCGTTGGCCCTACGCTTCACTGGTGCTTCTCTCTATATCCCAGGTTGGCTGGTGCTGCTTTTCGTGAGAGCACCGTGTGGTGGCACACGGTGTTAGTGGAAGATATTCGATGAGGTGGCGCTCGTGTTCACTTCGCTTCCATTTTCCGGCTAAACTATATCCCTTCGTGCTTTCTCGACACCTCGCTCGAGAAATCATCTTTAGTTGATATGGAACGATCCTTTACCGCGATCACGAAACGTTTCAGCCTGACAACTGGCTCGTTTCTGTCATTTCGCCTCGGTTCTGTCAGCCATTTTGGCGAAATCGGCCAAGTTAAGACAAGATGGAGGATGCAACGCTGGACAACGTGTCAAAATTAATTATACACGAGTTAATACAGTTTGTCATGAATGTTGACAATCTTCGAGAAATCCTTGACAGAAAACTTGTGTTTATTATAACCTCGATTTTTCGTCTCGTGTAACAAAATGGCGTAAGCTCGCCATTTTGAGTTTCGTACTTATCGAGAAAGGGACTAAAATCGGAATTTCAATGGAATCAGGGATAAGAATAAAAGAAGATCACAACGTGGCTGGCCATGTATCTAATTGCTGATAACGTTCAGGAATTAAATAGCTATAAAGCTCGCAGATATTATTTTATCCTGGCAGCAAGGGTGAGAATTTATGGTGTCATTACCGGAGAACGAGAACATCGTGTAGATGAGAGAAAGAGAGAAAGAGAGGATAGACAGAGTGGAAGAGAGAGAGGAAGAGGGAGGAAGAGGGAGAAAGACGAGGTAAGCGCTCTATCCATGAACGAAATTATTGCATTTCACGTCCGACCACACTTCCGACGACCCCATGCAATTTTCACGGTTCTTCCGGTAATGAGCTTATGGCATAGGTACTTATAGCCTTCATCTCCTTTAAATATCTCACATTCCTCATTATTATTTGAATTTCTATCTATTTTTTAAATCGTCATATTCTCGATTCTCGTCGATTACAACGTGTCTCCCAACGTTCGTACATCGCACAGTTGGATTCTGGCGTCGTTTCCGGTTAAGCGAGACAAGCTGGTCGAGCAATGAGAAAGGTCGCCGTTCGCAGAGCCAGCACACGTCCAGCTGCAACGTTACTTCGCGTGATAGTCCGCAGTCCGCAGCGGCAACAAAACCACCCCTACCACCGCCACCAGTAGCGAGCATAGGAGACTAGTTAACCACCTAGGAAACCACCACCGCTCGACTATGGTAACGTGGAAAGAGAGTCGCAGAGGGAGAAAGAGAGAGAGAGAGAGAGAGAGAGAGAGAGAGAGAGAGAGAGTGAAATAGCTTTTGCAACTATCACGAGACTCGTCTTGCTCGACCGTTTGCGTACTTACAGAAACGATCGTAGAATCGAGAATAGACTAGAATTCGTGGCAAATGTCGACCGGTGGCTAACAACCGACAATATCACGCCTCTCAGGTTAGTACGTCGCGAATTCTGACCGTTCGCTCTCCTATTTGCACCCTTATTCGCGAATCATACAGCAATATCGCATCCACACTCGGAATTATACACCGCGGATCGAGTTGCGGATATAAACGAGGAAATAAATTGAGTCATTTTATGCTAATTGACGGCAGTTCATTTTATTTTACGTGGTGTATATGCTGCGAGCAATTTCTCTCTCTCTCTCTCTCTCTCTCTCTCTCTCTCTCTCTCTCTCTCTCTCTCTCTCTCTCTCTTATTGCATTTTGTATTACTCTTTATCTTTAATGCGGCGGCCAACCTTGCGCAAGCCAAACCAGGCCAGACTCGAGAGCACGATATTTGAGAAACGAGTAGTACGATTTGCCAGGCTCACCCTACACGTCTGGAATAAATTTTCTTCCTTCGTTCCTTATAGTTCTCTCTTTATCTTTCCTCACACACTTTCTCTCTCTCTCTCTCTCTCTCTCGCTCCTCGTAGACTTATTCTTCTCGGCTTTCTCGTATTTCTTCGCTTCTTCCAGCACTTTCGAACTGTCTTCATGGTTAACATCTCTTTCGCACTTCCGGCTGCTCGGTGGCCCTTCATTTTTTGCCCTTCGCATTGTCATAATTTTCATTTTTTTGTATCTCGAAGTCGAGAGGTAAGAGTGCGTTTTTTCACACTTCCGTAATTTTTGTTAAATTGCTTCGTGTTGTCGTTTTAGCTTGGTTTTCGAGGTGAAGAATCGAATTTTATGGATCAACTGTTTTTTTTTTAGCAGTCGATCCGGTTATTTTTATTATTACAACGGAAATAAGGGATGAAGTAAGGGATGAAATTCACTACATATTCTTTCAATTATAACATTCATTACTCTATAATATAATAATGTGAAAATGAAAAATTTAGACATTGCCATATAAAAAATCGATACTGACCTTCCCGCGACCTCATGCACGAAACACAAATCGTTAATTTCATTGTTTCAATATTCACGAGAAGTTTTTCCTCATGTACCGTAATTTTGTCGATTTAAAAACGTGCGTTGCGTCGATTTTCTCGAAAAATAAAAAATGGACACCCGGTATATAGCCCCCTCTCCAACGTGTCAAATATTTTGTCTTCGAAGGAACGAAACGATGCTAATCGTCTCGTAAAAAGATGAAGGACGCTATACTAAAGGAAATAACAACGAAATTATCATAATTTATAAATATCTCTCGTCTCGTTGTAATTTGTATAAAACAAACTATTAAATTATATACAGGGTGTTGTAACAAAAAAAAAGCAATAATTACGTTCGCGTTTCAAAGCACTTTATCGTAAACTCTATTAAATTTCATACGTCGTTGATTTCCTTCCATTGAAAAAATGTCTCTCGCCATAAATAACGACGAGTCACGAGTGAATTGTAAACGCACCAGGAGTTTATATGGTCGTGGCACACTCGTCTCGCGATTCTCGGTAGCAACACTCAAAGTGAGAAAAATCGAAGTGGATTTGGCAAACGACACAAGCTTCAATACACCTACGTACGTATCGTGTAGACGCGTGTGTAGCCACGACGTGATGCTGTCTTTTTTTTGTTTTTGTTTTCTTTCTTTTTTTTTCTCTTTCTTTCTTTTTCTCAACTTTCCCCCTTATATTTCTGACTCCTTCTATACCTTTGCTTTTTCTCGTAAAAAACTTACTTCGTTGCCGAATGCTGCCACGCGCGTTATTGCAAGCCATGCACTTACGGCGATACACTACCGAATCTATAGGTCTCTCCCCGCATCCCTTCTCGCCTCTTTCTGTCCGTTTGGGCCCGCCCCTATTCACTCTTTTCCCCCCTCTCTCGCTCTCTCTCTCTCAGTCTATGTCTTCTTTACCTCTTTTTCACGGTATCTACCGTCTTACGAACTGCCCTTGTAATATCTACTCACTTTCCACTGGCCCTCTTCGACCTTCTCTCGAACCACCCCTTTGAGTTTCCCCTTCTTCTTTTTTTTCTTTTTTTTTTCTTCTTTTTATTATTTTCTATTTTCTCGTTTCCTTTGCCTACTCTTTTCTCTATCGGTCCTTATATCTCGCTTCTTATACCTCTCTCCTTTTTCGTGCTTCTTCCTAAGATAAGGAAGTCCCGTATCTCGGACTGTCCTCGTAATTTCCTGGTATAACGCGACGAAGCTACCCTTTCTCATGTTACGAAACAATCCTAGCCTTAAATATTTCAACCTCGTTACTATCCTTCCCTCGAGTCTCTCCTCGAATTTCGATAAATTAATATTCTAAAATAAATTATTACACTCGTAAAATTTTAGTTTCATCGCCACTCGAGTTTTAAAGGACGAACAATCATTTCTCAACTTTATTCCTCCCGTCGACGCTTATAGGTTACCCTCATTACCGACGAGATTTCGTGCATTTAAACGCTCGAACGCATACCAATCGTCGTCGTTCATATAATAATCGCGCACGATCCCTCGCTTGGTTAATTACATATTATTGGAATTGCGAACGCGCGTAATACATATATGCCGTTTATTATTTAATACTATTGGAAGCTCATCGTTGAATCGTGACTTGAAACACCGCGAGACTTTACCGATGCGACATGACGCGTTCCACTTCCATCAAAATCCTCACACCCCCATCACCATCACCTTAAAAATCTTCTCTATAATAGATCGTAACATACACATACACACATACATATATACATATATACGTATATAAACCAAAGCACCCTCTCGTACGATTCAAACTCGGCTCGAAACGCAATCAAAAACTTTTCAACCAGTATGGCCGTACTTCCGGCTAATATCCGAGCGGGCAATGGAGCAGAGATAGTTCTGCGGTGTGACAATTTCCAATCAGAACGCGGAAATGGCACGGTGCTATAATATTTCGCGAAACCGTATAACCCTGGGCAGGAGAGAGGCAGATCCAGTGAATATATATCGCGTATATATATATATATATATATATATATATATATATGTGGGGCAGGAGGATAACATTGCGCACAGTCCCGAGACAGGGGGTAGGACGGTAGTGCAGCTGCTCGGCACCCTGTCAGCCGTTATCGCGAAGCCGCCTCAGACGGATATGAGATTCCTCGAGGGGAGAACGAGAGAGAGAGAGAGAGAAACAGAGAACGAGAGACAGAGAGAGAGAGAGACCGATGCCCACAAAATGGCATCCTCTCCACTAAATTATTCTCCTTCGCGGATATTGTAATCTTAATCGTATGTCTCTCGGTTTCTCGCGCACCTCGCGAGTGCGTAGCCAGCTATGTCGAAGATGTCGCAAACGTTAAGTACGAGGTGGTCCTTCTTCTTCAGGTAGGATTCACCGGATTCCCGGACGTATAACCGCGAAAAGCCCATTACCGAGATATCCTCCGGTTTATACGACTTGACTGTACGTTGTTCGAAGAGAGAGGAAGACGGTTAGGAGAAGCATTTGCGAAGCACTATTATTCAATGAGGGTTGGAACATAGCGATGGGGAATTTTCAGGTAGAGAGGTCGAAGACGTCATTGGGGTAGTTTCGACGTACGCGAAGAGGATGCGTTCCTGATAGGACTCGGCTACGAATAAAGAGACTTCGTCACTCGGGTTTATTTCCAGGAGGAAAATTAGTAAAGTTTGATGTATGGAATGCGAATTGTTCGAAATCGAGGAAGGGTTTTAGAAAAAAAAAGAAAAAAAAGGGAATGAAGACGAACGATTTCGAGGGGATTTAAAGATGGTGGGGGTTGAAATAAGTACTGGACTACTAAACGTTTGAAGCTCGGTTGGTGGTCGTTCGACCATGAAGCACGTAACGTATCCGTCGAGTTCGACGTTGAGAGTTATGCGGGGAGGAGGTTGCAAGGGTACCGACGAGGGTAAATGTCGAAAGGGTTAAAGAGACGAAATGAGAGGTGGAATAATTAAACTCGGTAATGCTTGAGAATTAGTGCGGATGATGACGTCATCAAAAAAGCCTCTTGCCGAAATTTCAGCCCTTGGTCGAAGGGTGAGCGTTCAACCCCTGAATCTTTGGCCTCGTCTCTCCCTCGTCTCTCTCTCTCTCTTTCTCGCCCTTCGTAACGAAACTCGGTGTTCTTTCTACCAGCCGATAGCGCTACCCCTGTAACTGCACGGCTCGTTGACGATATTTTGCCACCTCGATCCTCCCTCTCTAGTTCACTCGTCCGATAAGGGTCAACTATTTCTCGACGTTTATCCGTCGTTTCTATCCAAAATAGTTTTTCAGCTTGAAAAAAAATACTCGTGGTTCCCGAAAGGAATAAATTCATACGCTTTTGAAAACTACCCCTAAGAAACTCGAGATTTTCGAGAAATGGAAACTGTCGCACGACAGTCGTCGCTTTCACCGTTATTTCTTCGCGAGACGATATTTCCTCCGATATATTATGTTTCTTGCTTGCAGGCGGACGGCAATTTAATTTCGTCCTGGTATGGCACCTTGTACGTATCAGAACGCTCGTATCTACGGGCCGACGCGATTACCACGAATTCACTTCTATACTGTACGCGAGAAAGAGAGAGAGAAAGAGAAGAGAGAGAGAGAGAGAGAGAGAGAGAGAGAGAGAGAGAGAGAGAGAGAGAGAGAGAGGCCGACGATCATTAACGACGACTCATTTCTTAATAACGACGAGGAAGACCCGTCTCGCACGTACGGAATTTCATTAGAGAGCCTTCTCATCCGAGTGACAAGCATCCCAACACCCAAAACGTACACGCGTGTTCCTTGTCCCCCGAACATTTTCCTGAAACCTCGTTTCGACTCACGTATGGAGAATCAAGTAGAATTTCTCGAATTTCTGGTCTTACGCATCTCGGGCGAAAGCGACAATTTCCTCGTGATATCACAGTTTTTTGCATTTGCGAAACTTCGAAAAAAATAAACTACAAACTTTATTCTCGATTAATTCCTGTAATAATCGAGATCGAATTATAAAACCGTTAGAAAACAGATTTAACTTTAAATTTCATTCGGCAAGATTCATTTTTCATTTTGTCCTCGTGTGCTCGACGTCCACTGGAAGTTTGACCTTGGTGTCGTTCTCGAGTTCGTGCCCTAAGATTGAAATTAAATTGCGCCTTAATTACGCTAATGAATTTATTGCTCGGGTTCGAATACAAATTTTATGCCATTGTCGATCGGAAAAGGAGCGATGAGAAAATATTTAAAAAAAAATTAAGGTAATAACCCAGTAGTGGTTCGAGTTTGTAGAAAAATGTTCGCTGCTGCGAAATGTTGCTCCCCACGAGAGAGTATTTTGCTTTATCGTGGAAACCAGGGAATCATTAGAACTGATCGTTGTTTTTTTGTACTCAACCGATATAGAAAATCGTCTGAATCGAAAGCTTCGAGGATCCGACTTGGACGGTTTGCAATCGCTAATTAACGCGAGGCCGATAGTCCGAAGGGCCATCGAACTATGTACTACGTCTGCAATCTCGCCTCTTCGACAAGTGATGCCCGGTTGAACTGGATCGCTTGGGGGGAAGGCCCAGTGTGGGATCGTGTTCGACAGGCAATTTCGATGCTCTTTGTTAAAGCGAGTTCGAATTTAAATGGTACGCTTCGTTACACCTCCGGTAAAGGTACATAGAATGTGTGTGTGTGTGGCCATATATATGTGTCTATGAAAGAATTACAGAGGTTGAAGGAGGCGCGGGGGAAAAAATCAAAGCCTGAAGCCCACGTCGAATGAAATTTCGCGAATGATTTTGCGACGGCCACTCTCCACTTTGAACCGGTTCTAAAACCATTTCGGAGCTTTCGTTTCAAGATCGAACCTCTCATTTTTTATAAAGTTTAATATAGAGAAACAATTTGTTGAATTTGTCTCCTATATCTTAGTTAATTGTAAATCGAGGCTAAATAACACATGCAGTGTCGCTGCGAAAAAAAATGTATCTGGGCATAATCGCCTGTTACGTAACTTAGACACCAAACCCTCCTTTTTGAAATCTTTTGAGCAAAATAACCTTTGATTATTGTCAATATGACAATTTTAAAGAAGGACTATCAATTTTGTGACGAAATAATCGCGTAACGATTACGAACGAACAATTACGAAGTGATTAGAGTTTATTGTCTTCTAGTGGGTCAAATTTAATTGTCAAATTGTCACAATTAAAGAACGTAACAATCTTAACCACGGCCTCGACCTTTACCGAAAGGGTTGAGAATTAATACCGTTGTCTCACCAACATTTTTTTTCATCTTTCGAAGTCAGCTGCCTAATTGAGGGATATATAAGAAAATTCTATGAAAAGGAAAGTTAATTCAATGGATAAAAGTGCCGTGTACTTTGTTCGATAATTTCTCTCGACAACAAAGTAGAAGCTTAAGATCTTTCGCATCCTTTTTCCCTCCGGCCGTTACTTTCACCGCGCTACCCTCTCGCCCACTTCGCTCATTTATTCGCTCGACAAAATTTTACTTCTTTCCACCGAACTTATTATAGGACTTCATCATCGTACCCCGGCGTCCAACTCTCGCCTCGTTCTCCTCATAGTCGTCGTTCGTCGCTCGTAGTCGAGAGGTTATATTATTATCCAGGTTGTTTACCTCGAGGAATGTCGACGACCAATTTTTGGAAGTCACCGCGAGGCCGCGTCGCCGACGTCTTAATTAGCCACTTCTTTAAAGTTTCGTTAAGTGAGTTCGCGCGTCGCGTCTCGTCGAGTCGCGAGGACAGAGAGAGAGAGAGAGAGAGAGAGGGAGAGAGAAAGAGAGAAAAAAGAAAACAGAAAGTAAAAAGTGATAAGAAGAGAAAAAAAAAGAAAGAAGAAGAACCGGTAGAAGAGAAAGAAGAAGAAAAAGAAGAGTGGACTGAAAAAGGGGTGAAGGGATGACGAGAGAGAAAAGCCGGTCAACAGTGGCTCGTGGTGGCGCGACGAGAACGAGGATGGTACGAACCTCGACGGGACGACCGCAGCGACCCCTGTCGAGAGTACGGGCGAGTTGCGAGCCCGCGACCCTATTTAATACGACGGCGTATACATAGAGACATTCGCTTCATCGTTCGAGGACGAAAACTCCGGAGCTTATGAATATCTAAACGAAACTTGGAACAGTCTTCGGTCCTTCCTTACACACCACTGTATCCATTATATTTTACTTCCTTCGTAGTTTCTTGCGCACAGTTTCGACCTTACCTCGGCGAGCGAAAAAAAAATGCAAAATAAAATAAAAACATCAATCGTGAGAATAGAAAAAAAAAATAAATAAAAATCAACAGGGATATATAATATTGCGAAAGGAAAGAAGCGCGAGACGACTCGCGTGGGAAAGCTCGAGCGTATATATCATCCCCAATCGTCTTCGATCGAATATATTTACGTTATTTTTCCTAGCTGAATTTTCGACGATGCTCCGCGAATATAAGGCAGTTTCGGGTGTATCTCTCGCGTTGAGAATCCCATCGCGGAACGTGAATTTATACGAAGCGAATAAGAGAGAAAGAGAGAGAGAGAGAGAGAGAGAGAGAGAGAGAGTAGGAAGGGGTTGGTGGGGGTGAGAAAGAGATAGAGAGAGAGAGGCTTTCTTGAAGCGCGACGTTGGTTGTGGGTGGCGAGGCCACGTTGCGACCGCCAACACCGACCTACTTTCATCCCGAAAGCTCGAACACCCCGTTTTCACTGCTTGCTGCCGGTACTCACGACTCGCCTCGATTCCTTCTGCTACTCAGGGTGTACTATCCACCAGCGAAACGATCGTAATCCCCCCGAAAGCGCACCCACGACCTCTCTCTCCCTCTCTCCCTCTCTCTCCCTCTCTCTCTCTCTCTCTTTTTCTCGAAGTAGCGAGAGTTTTGCGGAGGAGGCAATTCGGCGAGAGAAAAATGTCGGAGCGAAGCGGATGAAAAAGAAGCGCAGGAAGAGAGAATGAACAAGAAAAAAAACAAACGAAAAATTTAAGAAATAAATAAAAAAAAAAAATGGGTGTAAGAAATTCGATAGTGGAGGCCGATCGGGCAAATCGCCGACGTCTTCGGGCAACTTTTCTATCCCGAGCCTCGTTACCGTGATAAATTGTGCCGGATCCATGTTTTCAAATGTCGAATGAATTTAAAAACCATCGTTTCGCTCGATCGTTCCTTTTTTTTATTTTCTCTAAATTCAATTTTATTTCGGAATTTTATCGTTGTTGCGTTCATCGACGTTGAGGCAAGCGTTCATTCGTGGTTATCCTCTTTTTGGAAAAATTCTCGAGTCGAGCACTCGCCCACTCATGGCGTTCTTTATTTTTCGACCACTTTATTAAAATCCGACCTACCCTTTCACCATTGACGTTCGTTTTTTATGAAAACCATTCTAACAATTCTCTACCCTCTATCTCCAATTCATCGATTTACATCGAGATCGTTCCCGAATCACCGGAAGGATGTAATCGCGTATGTCGTTTACTACTTTAATTCAAGTTTATTACGACCAAGCGTCGTTGCAATCGCGTCGAATAATGTCCCCTTTGTTTACACGTAATATCAGTACGTTGTCCATATTCCATTGTATCCCATTCTTCTACCAGTTGCGATCGGTACGAGGGACGAACTCGATGGAGTAAGCGTGGAGATGATGTTTCTCGGAAGGCTCTCGACTGTCAACCTCTTTAGACGATTCCATCGTGCTCGATGTCTTTCATTGTCCGATGAAGACATCGATGTCATAGAGATGATGACAAAGCCAAAGATACGTACGAAATTTTGAATCGCCTCGAGGTGTTATCAAACGATACGAAGTTTACCGCAGGGACGACTCTCGATGCTTACCGCCAACAGTCGTCGGATAAAATTGATCGATCCGTCAAATACACGAGTATAGAACTAAATGTATGCGAAGGTCGCTACCCTCGTCTTTCGTCAATGGAACCGTCGGACTCGTTTCGTTGTTCGCGAGATCAAAAGGAGAGAGACAGAGAGAGGAGAGAGAGAGAGAGAGGGATCGGTATTATCCAGGTCTTCTTCGTCTTACGGAGTTTTGGACCGTAAACGTAGAGCGTAGTTCGCACTCGAGAAATTTCGGGGCATGTGGTCTAGATATGATGCCACGATCTTGGTAAAGCTCATTCGAGGACCGTGAAGAACGTAGCCGGGTCACTCAAGGCGACAGCTGGCAAGCACGAAGGTCCTCTTGCTCGCGATTTCCCTTGTCTACGATGTCACTCCTTCTCTGTCACTCCCTCTTTCTCTCTCTCTCTATCTTGCTCTAGCAGTAATTTTAGTTCTGTACCCATGTATCCCGAGCCACTGGTCCACCTTTCTACCCTTCGGTTACGTATAAATTCCTACGTCGACAAGGATTATCCTGGCGCAGTCTCGACTCAATCGCCCGCCCATTTACGTAGCGATTCGTATTCACTGTCTTCCCTTCATCTTCCCTTATTCCGTCGAATCCTTCCGAGGATCTCGTGGAGTTGGGGTCGGGTATGCTTGTTCCATCACCGTTTTCTTAAATCAAATCAACGAGAGAAATTCTGTGACCCGAGCGTACGAGCATACACGCGGCAAGGTGCACACTCGGCTGACCCACGCATGCGCATGCTCTAGAGTCTAGACGATTTTCCCTATATAGGCGCATGCGTCACCGCACGCGTACGCTCTCGCGCCACTCACGCGCACGCGGCTGCGCCGATGTGCATGCGCGCGCATCCACGCAGCCGCGCGTGCGTACGCTCACGGCCGGTCGCGCATGCGTACACTCACCGATGCCTGCGCATGCGCATATGCTCAATCGCACACACCGCGCATCGCACGAATGGACACAAGCGGCGGAAGACGCGCGGAGATAAATGCACACGCGGGAATGATAATCGGCCGTTCGTCATCCCTCTCTGTGGCAAAGTTCGAAACTTACCCGGTCCGCGATATACATATAACCTCGAACATGCCGAAGAGATGGATCCGGTGCACCGTGAGGGAACCGAGAAGCCAAGGGAATGCACACCAAAGGACACGGAGAACACCCACTCCAGACCCTGGAGTGTACCCATCACTTGTATAGCCCTCATCTTCCGGCGAAGGTTATATCTCTGGTCTCTCCCAGCGACATGGATGGTTTCTCTCTCATTCCCTCTTCCCCATCACGGAACTTCTCTCTATTCCCGCATTCGGAATTCTACGCGAACCAATGCGCACATGTCGGCGTCTTCCGCAGACGGTGAAACGGGCCATTAAAGACGATGGGTTACTCCGCCTTACTCGATTATGACGAAGTTTCAGAAAGTTGAATCGAGGTAAAGGCGAATCACTTGGTTACAGGTTGAATTTTGTACAACGTCGTTAATTGATCGGAAAATCGATCTTGATATTTTGTCGACCGACTAGATGACTGAAGTTCGAACGAGCCACTCACTTTTGACGTTACGGGCAGAACATTTCTTGGCACATCTTTCTAGATCGTCGCGAATCAATGTCGATTCTCCCCGTTTACGTTATCAAATAAAACGAAGATGTCGCGGGTGTCAACAGACAGCATCGTCCATGTCAATGAAGCTATATCGAGCTTCGTCCTTTGTTGCGTGTACATCACACAAAGTTGGATCGATGTAATAATTAATATCAATCTAAACTAATATCAAACATTTTGTAAAATATTTACACTTCATTATGAAAGGATACAATCGTATGACCCTACGACGGCTCGGCAGGTCGAAGAATCTTACTTCGCTCGGCCAGTCATAAAAAGGGGACAAAGGCCGATGTACAAGTTCGCGACGTACCGCATGTACGCCGGACCACGTGCAAGGTTTTTCCACATTTGGCGGCCAGACATCACTTTCTTTATTTTCTTCTATAATTCTTTCTATAGATTTTGTAGACAATAGGACTACGCTCGCCAGAAAAAACCCTTACGACGCAAGTAACAGTACACTAGCGCCCGGCATATGCCATAAAGACATAAACCAGGCGCTCGATAAATTCTAGAGTCATTTACAATATTCTTTTTATGACAGTAACGAGCGCGTCAGGCATTATGTCCCGGTGGTTAGAACTAGCGTTCGTCAAGGGGTTTTTCCACCAATATTCACCCTTACCCACATCTTTCGTGATTGGTGGCAACAAAAATCCGCCCACTCTTTCTTTTAAGATTTTCTGCCAATAACATTTGTCGTTATATCCGAATGAAAGACGGCGTCGCGATCCCCTATTTTTTGGGGAAGACGTTCTTGTACCCGATCACGAAAGTCAGTCAAAAACTTAACGCCAACATCGACAGATCGGCAGCAACTGACTCTTCAAGCTCAGATTGCAAAAACGTTAGCTTCACTTCACGATACACGCGCTATCGTTGGTTCCGAACATAATTTCATCTCATCATAAGTACCAACAAATTGTATGTTCTTGTTATTGTTTTCATAGTTAAATATATATTTTTTTATACAAAAATAAAATCAGTGTCGAACTATTCATTTCAAATCAGCTGCACAATATTAAGTTGGCGTGCAGCGTACTAACGGCGTCATCTCTAAGCTACGAGTGTCGGGACTTACAACCCCGTAGATTTAAACGCGAATCGTGGCACCGACAGTACAAAACATTTTGGTCCTTCGAGCCGGATATATACCGGTTGAATAAATCCACGGGCAAAAAGTGAAAGTGAACATTAACAAAATAAATATTAGACTCCGGTAAATTACCGTCCTATCCATTTTTTATAATTCATAACACGAGTTTCTAATACTTCGCGAAGTGAACAATACATAAGTGCCAGTGAAAACAATTCAACGCGATCACGCACATCGCTACAGTACACTGCACAACACGTTTAAGGACGTCAACGTCGAAACTCCAATACGGTAACCACCTGGGAAGAAGACGCAACAGCTTCCGCAAGCCAGGATCCTGCAACGTCGGGACACCTCGCAACGGAGCATCACACCCAGCCAACGCGGCTGGAATCTCGCAGTACATCACGAGGGCATCGAGACTCGGATCAGCGAAAGGTAAGCTCGTTTTTGACTAGCCAATTTCCTTGATCCTAACACAAAAATTATATCACGCGACACAATGCCGGGAGACAATTCGGGCACGTCCAATGTACAAACCGCGCAAAAAGATGTCGAGATAAGACACTGTCTCCGAAGACGACGCACGGTTAAGGGACAGATCACGGGCTTTCATACATTCCTCGACGCGCAACAAGATCATCCAGACTACGAGCACGTACAAGCTCGCATGGAGGGTCTCAATAATTATTTTGACGAATTTAAAGGCGTTCAAATACAATTAGAAGATCATGAGCCAGATAATGAGGAGCACGATCAAATACGACAAGAGATGGAAGCGAATTATTATCGGGCAATAGCGCGCGCACGCAACTTGTTGAAAAAATCGACAGTGACGGTAGAAGCACAGTCCGAAAATAATAGCAGTACCGTCCCCGGCAACTTCAGCACACAAGTGGTAAATACGTCGATTTACAAAAAACTCCCAGAGTTAAACCCACCAAAATTTGACGGGCAATTGGAAAATTGGGCAACCTTCAAGTCACGATTCACTTCAATGATTAGCAACAATCGATTCTTGCAAAATTCTGACAAACTGCAATACCTTCAGTCATCTCTGACCGGCCGAGCAGCAAAGGCGATCGAATCATTAGAAATAACCGATGCCAACTATGAGGACGCCTGGCAATTATTAACGGAAAAATATGACAATGAGCGAAAGGCGATAATTCGCCATGGCAACATATTGGAAGATATCGAGCCATTAAAAAATGATAGCGCAGAGGCAATAGAAGAGCTAGTAGATACCGTGCAACAGCATCTCCGATCGCTGAAAAATCTGGGGCAATCGATAGAACACGCAGATTGGTTCATCATAGTTCTTCTCACGCGAAAAATCGGTAATAAGCTCACTCGCCAATGGGAATTGACACTGCCCGACAACAAACTGCCAAAATACACCTCGTTGATAGACTTCTTAGCAAAACGTGCTAGTTGCTCCGACACAAAACCCACAGGCTCGACGCGACTCGCGGCGGCGAGAGGCCACCCCGGCAATAAGAATAATAGCACAAACCGAAAGGGCAACGCGCACCAAACGTTCGCCACACACATAAAACCATGGGAATGTGATCTGTGTAAGGAAAAGCACACAATACACCAATGTCCCAAATTCATTGAACTAAGCATCGACGGTAGAATTAAGGCAGCGCAACAGGCAGGATTGTGCCTCAACTGCCTCCGAGGCCAACACAAAACAAAAACTTGTAAATCGAAGGGAAGATGTCGGACGTGCGAGAAACAACATCACACGATGTTACATCTACCTCGAGAGGAAAGCAACGCAGAGACCAGCGCGTGACTAGAAGAGGCAAATTATAAAAACAAAGAGCTTACCAGCTTTGTCATTGACACATCGCTGAATATGCTCATGGTAACGGCCATAGTCCACGCTATGGACCGTAAAAAACGCCTGATCCCGTGTCGCATACTCATCGACACGTGTTCCACCGCCAATTTTATCACCGAGGACTTTGCGAATGTTTTGCGTCTAGAAAAAAGAAAATGCAACATGTCCGTCGGCACTCTTAATGGATTAGCCACACGGTCCAATTATCGGGTCAGGACAACAATCAAATCACGCTATAACGGGTACAGCAGGACGTTAGAGTTCCTCACCGTTCCACGCATCTCTTCAGAAGTACCGGATATACAGATAGATCGCGCAGCGATAGCCATTCCCGCGAACATTCGACTTGCAGATCCGGACTTCCACAAACCAGCACTAGTGCAAATGCTCATTAGTGCTGGAACTGCTCTCTCACTGCTATCAGTGGGGCAGATAAATCTATCATCGCCCGGAAGACCGGATCTATTTCTGCAAAAAACGCAGCTCGGATGGGTCATCGGCGGCAGCGTGGCCTCAAGCCACCAATCAAACAATCACGTGGAGTGTCATGTCACCGAACCAGCAATAGACCTTTCCAGATTCTGGGAGATTGACGAAGGCGCCGCAACCAAATATTTCTCCAAGGAGGAACAGGCCTGTGAGGATCACTTCAGAGAACATACAACGCGCACACCAGAAGGACGATACGTCGTCGCCTTACCATTCAAGGACAATCGAGGTGCGCTCGGGAACTCTTATTCCATGGCTTTAAAACGTCTATATGGACTAGAAAGAAAGCTCAAGAGTGACCCGAATCTACAACGGCAATATTCGGCAGTGCTCACCGAATATGTAAAGCTGGGATACCTGACCAAGGTCAGCAATCTAAAGGAAGTTGGTTTCTATCTACCTCATCATGCCGTCGTCAAGGCTACCAGCCTCACCACAAAGACACGAGTAGTCTTCGATGGATCCGCAGCCTCCAGCACGGGAATATCGGTCAACCAAACTCTAATGGTCGGGCCAACAATACAAGATGATATAATTTCAATCATCCTGCGCTTTCGCATGCACAATTACGTACTTACTGGTGACGTGGAGAAAATGTACCTCCAAGTACTCATCCGTCCCGAAGATCGTGAGTACCAGCGAATTCTCTGGCGAGATGAGAGCAACACCGTAAAAACGTACGAGCTGAATACCGTTACGTTCGGGCTATCGGCATCACCGTTTTTAGCCATTCGCAGCCTTCACCAACTCGCCGAGGACGAAGCACAGCGCTATCCTGTAGCATCGCCGATCTTAAAAAAGGATTTATATGTCGACGATATGCTTACTGGGGCTTCAACTCTTCAAGAAGCTCTTCGACTACGGGACGAGATGTTCGCCCTCCTGAGCAGCGGCGGATTCAATCTTCGTCAATGCGCATCGAACACGCCGGAATTGCTACACGGACTCGCCGATCAATCCATTAACGTGCAACTGCAATCTTCAGACGATCAGACGTTAAAAACATTAGGCATCTACTGGAACTCACAGCAAGATGTCATTATTTACACGGTGAAGGAAATAGAAATTCCACAGAAGGTCACGAAGAGAACAGTTTTATCCAAAATCGCAAAAATATTCGATCCTCTCGGACTCCTGCAACCGATAATCGTAAATGCACGATTGATCATGCAGGAACTGTGGAAACTAAGAATCGATTGGGATGAATCTGTGCCACACAGCATCCACACGCTCTGGACCAATTTCTGCTCACAACTTCCGCAATTGCACAATTTATCGTTTCCGCGAAAAATGACTCTCTTCGATACAGCAGGGATACAACTTCACGGATTCTGTGATGCCAGCGAAAAAGCATACGGAGCCTGCATCTATTTACGGTCCACTAATTCATCGGGGAGCATTAAGGCTCAACTTCTTTGTGCGAAGTCAAGAGTAGCACCCATAAAAAAGGTACAATCAATACCACGCCTCGAACTCTGCGCCGCTCTTCTCCTAACGCAACTTTATCAATCAGTAAAGGCAGCCATTGACGTAAGAATCGATCGTTCGGTATTCTGGAGCGATTCCACCGTGACGTTGCACTGGATTAACACAGAACCTCACACACTAAAGACATTCGTGGCGAATCGCGTATCTGAAATACGAGAAATTAGCAATCCAGAAGATTGGCGACACGTAAGGACGCACGACAATCCCGCCGACGGAATTTCGAGAGGACAAAAGCCAAGTGAATTTCTACACAATGGCCTCTGGAAAACTGGTCCAGCGTGGTTAAGTCAAGGAGAAGAAACGTGGCCGCACTTAAAAATTCAACATCCCGAAGAGGATAACGAAAAGCGACAGAATATCTCCTGTTTAATCACAGAGGTCCACAACGAAGAATTCATCGAGGACTATTCATCGATCTGGAAATTGCGACGAATCGTCGCATACTGTCTGAGATTCAAGATGAACAACCACTTCAAGGGGATTCCGGGAGTGATCGAGATGAGGCAAGCGGACACGTGCCTCATAAAAAGGGCCCAAGCCTCCGTCTTCACTCAGGAAATCCTCGACTTAAAAAACAAAAGATCTCTGAACGCGAAAAATCGACTTTTGCCACTGAATCCTTTCCTCGATGAAACCGGGATACTGCGTGTGGGAGGCAGGCTGCGACAAGGCAATTTTTCCTACGATCGGAAGCACCCAATTTTGTTGCCAAAATCGCATCACTTGACGAGACTCCTCATCGAAAATGAGCATAAAAGTCACGGACACGCAGGAATACAGACGACATTGTACTGTCTCAGGCGACGTTATTGGATAATCGATGGACGCAACCAGGTGCGAAAAATCGTGTTTCAATGTGTAAAATGCGCGAGAGCCAAACCGCCGACGCCGGACTACCTGATGGGCCAACTTCCGAAGGAACGAGTAACCCCCGCCCGACCTTTCAGCAACGTGGGAGTGGATTATTGTGGACCATTCTACATAAAGGAACGTCGTTTTCGCAATCGAGCGAAAATAAAGGTGTACGTCGCGGTCTTCGTGTGCTTAGTAGTAAAGGCCGTACACTTAGAGGTCGTCAGCAATATGACTACCGAAGCCTTCATCGCAGCACTTCGAAGGTTTATCGCGAGACGCGGACGGCCGCGTACAATCAGCAGCGATAACGGTACGAATTTCGTGGGGGCACGGAACGAGATAAAAGAAATCCAAACGCTATTAAGCTCAACTAAACATAACAACAAGATTCAGGAATTCCTTTCGAAAAAGGAAATCGTCTGGAAATTCATCCCGCCATTATCGCCTCACTTCGGTGGCGTGTGGGAAGCAGCGGTGAAATCCTTTAAGCATCACTTGCGACGAGTCATCGGCAACGAACTACTGTGTTTTGAAGACATGAACACGTTCGTAATAGAAATTGAGAGCATTCTCAATTCGCGCCCGATCTCTCCCATGTCATCCGATCCTAACGACCCACTCGCTCTCACTCCTGGTCATTTCCTAATTGGCGAATCTTTAACGAGTGCACCTGAGCATGATTTCACAGACACACCATCGAATAGACTCTCGACCTGGCAACATATTCAGAAGCTGAAGCAGGATTTTTGGTCCAGGTGGCATAAAGAATATATTAATGAACTCAACATTCGACGCAAATGGACCAAAGGAGCTCACAACATCGACGTCGGTTCCATTGTCGTAATCCAGGACGACAATCTACCTCCACTGCGCTGGCTTCTGGGAAGAGTCGTGGAGAAACATCCTGGACCTGATGGCATCATCCGAACGGTTCGGGTCAAGACCGCCACGGGACATCTTGACAGGAATGTCAAAAAGCTGGCCCCACTGCCAATTGAGGTCACAAAGGGAGTCCAGCCCACCAGCGATAATGCATATGCGAACTAACACACAATTTACGCACAATAAAGATCGCACATCGTAGCATAGATTACAGTTGATCCGACATCCTCTCAACGGGGGGAGTATGTTGCGTGTACATCACACAAAGTTGGATCGATGTAATAATTAATATCAATCTAAACTAATATCAAACATTTTGTAAAATATTTACACTTCATTATGAAAGGATACAATCGTATGACCCTACGACGGCTCGGCAGGTCGAAGAATCTTACTTCGCTCGGCCAGTCATAAAAAGGGGACAAAGGCCGATGTACAAGTTCGCGACGTACCGCATGTACGCCGGACCACGTGCAAGGTTTTTCCACATTTGGCGGCCAGACATCACTTTCTTTATTTTCTTCTATAATTCTTTCTATAGATTTTGTAGACAATAGGACTACGCTCGCCAGAAAAAACCCTTACGACGCAAGTAACAGTACACTAGCGCCCGGCATATGCCATAAAGACATAAACCAGGCGCTCGATAAATTCTAGAGTCATTTACAATATTCTTTTTATGACAGTAACGAGCGCGTCAGGCATTATGTCCCGGTGGTTAGAACTAGCGTTCGTCAAGGGGTTTTTCCACCAATATTCACCCTTACCCACATCTTTCGTGATTGGTGGCAACAAAAATCCGCCCACTCTTTCTTTTAAGATTTTCTGCCAATAACATTTGTCGTTATATCCGAATGAAAGACGGCGTCGCGATCCCCTATTTTTTGGGGAAGACGTTCTTGTACCCGATCACGAAAGTCAGTCAAAAACTTAACGCCAACATCGACAGATCGGCAGCAACTGACTCTTCAAGCTCAGATTGCAAAAACGTTAGCTTCACTTCACGATACACGCGCTATCGTTGGTTCCGAACATAATTTCATCTCATCATAAGTACCAACAAATTGTATGTTCTTGTTATTGTTTTCATAGTTAAATATATATTTTTTTATACAAAAATAAAATCAGTGTCGAACTATTCATTTCAAATCAGCTGCACAATATTAAGTTGGCGTGCAGCGTACTAACGGCGTCATCTCTAAGCTACGAGTGTCGGGACTTACAACCCCGTAGATTTAAACGCGAATCGTGGCACCGACAGTACAAAACATCCTTCGAGTTATCCATTGTCCCGGGAAGGTCGCTTTCTGCGAATCTTCTGCATAAGGAATTTTAGCATGGCCAAAGAACTTTTCTTACTCGGGTATTGACATAACCTGGTGCACAGTCGACCCAACTCTCTCTCTCTCTTTCTGTATTTCTCTCTCTCTCTCTCTCTCTCTCTCTCTCCCATCGTTATCCCCTGGATAAAGTTCGAGCGACTGACGAAGGAACATATACAAGTTGGCGTACTTTGGTACTGTACACTCAGTGGGAAGGATGAAACGAAGGCTGTGGGGGTGAGATGTCGCGAATAGGGAATGCACGAGACAAACATCAAAGTCAGGTAACTATGCAAAAAGCTCGACGGCGTCGCCTCATAGTGGCGATGCAACCGTGCGCATGACAGAACATTCAAAACAATGTAGTATACTGGTTATCGGCGTACTTCGGCCATTTCGGTCTGTTTCAACGACAGTCTCGGTGTTATAAATTTAGTTTGAATATTAATAAACGTCCCGAGCTTCGTTTGTTTACAACAACGAGAACCTTCACACGTCGTAATTTCATTAACATTGTCCTTCGCGCAGTCTCTCGCATTCTCTAAATGAAAATTTGTATACGTTCATTCGGTAACGAAACGACCCTCGTTAATGAGGCGTCCGACATCAAAATTGGAAAGAAAAAAAGCACGAAGTTAGGAGGGAAAAGTGCTTTGTACTCCGACATAGATAGATAGAACGTCAGCGATAGAGAGAGAGGGAGGGAGAGAGAGAGAGAGAGAGAGAGAGAGAGAGAGAGAGAGAAGAAAAAGGAAGAGTAAGCTCGTTGGTCGATCGTTCAACGGGGATGTCCAGCGTTATATTTCTGCTCTAAATGTCATCGGGAAGGTAATGAAAGAACGACGGGGGGAGGGAGGACGCCCGATGAGAAAGGTTGACCGTTGTGAAGCGCCCTAATTGTCATTGGCACGACAACCGATGGGAAACTAAGGGAGGAATGGCGGAGGGAGGGTTTGTTCGCTGCTTCGAAGGACAAAAAGAAAAATCCGAGGAATAATAACGGCGATGTAGCGACGCGGTCGATGCAGAAAAGGAAACGAACTGTACGCGAGGCGAACCGAGATATTGAAAGCTCCATTCGTATTGATTTCGCATCGTTCCATTGTTTTTGTTTTGTCCCCGTATCCACCAACGTTACAGCGGTTAACGAAGCAAAAGCAAAAAACAGCTTCATTAATGTCCGTACCGTTAAATTCGTTGTTTCTTTTTTCCCGATCGAGAAGCAATAAGCGAGGAGAAGCGAGGAGGGGGTGGTTGGAATAAAAACAAATTATCCACAGCCGTAAGAAAAAAGCTCCTTTCATCGGGTTGGAACGTTTGCTCACAGATGGCGTTGCTCCCTTTTTTCCACCGATTTTTCACCGAGCTACGATCCTGACGAGTCGAGACGATTTTTCTTCTCTCGAGAAATTGTATTAAGGAAGATCTTTTCCCTTTTCTCGAGGGTCGCAACGACCTGAATCGGAGTGTCTTTTGAAGGAATCGAGTTCGTACGAAGCATCGACGAGACGACGCGAATGCAATTAGAGACACGCTGGCGCCAGACGGCGAGATACGCAACTAACGGGCCGCGAAGTCGTTTATTTCATGAACGCGAATGTTTCGAGATCACTGTTGGGAAAATAAACGTATGCGGGTGCATTGTGAAAAAGGGAAAAAATCGTAGCAGGTCCGAGAACCAAGAGAGAGAGAGAGAGAGAGAGAAAGACTTTTTTCTCTTCGTTTAATTTGAGAACGAAGTACGTCGCGGAGATGACTGCTGGTCGTGCAGATATATTCCGGTACAATGCGCGTATGAAACGAGCTCGTGCAGTGAGTGAAATAATAGAGCGTGAGCTTTGTAAAAGAAACGAATATAATGGAAGAGGAGTAACGTGCGAGAGACAGAGAGAAAGAGAAAAAGGGAGCGAGTGAGAGAGAGAGAAAGCAAGACGTGCCAGTACGTGGCAAAAGAAATAAAAGACTCGCTTCCGGAAGATAGAAAAGAAAAAGAGGTCGGTGTGTTCACGACGTACGCGAAAGAGGAAGAGAGAGAGAGAGAGAGTGAGCTTTTGGTACGCGCTCACGGTTATTGTATCCGGCTATGATTTACGAGAATTTGTTTTCCGTTTTCTTCTATACAAATTGCAATATACGTACGACCTTTCTATGGTACGTGCTACCCTCGCCTTTTCCCTTATTCTGTCGCATTCCCTTTTCTTAGACAGGAATTATTAGTTCGAGCAATGTGCATGAGGATTCTATAACAGCGAGAGAGAGAGAGAGAGAGAGAGAACCATCTGGTTATTATCGCGAGTGTTTGTACTCGGTGGTACGTGCTGTGCATCGTTATCATTACGGTCTTATCTTGTTCTATGTTGTGTTTTTTTTTTTCGTCGGTAATAAAATGGTCTTTGTTATTTTATCTTTTTTTTCGGTCGTAGTTTTCGTCGAAACGGAAATGTTTCGACGAAATTATCGTGAAAGTCGTTATCGAGGTTATCATTTTTGTTTTCATTCGCGAATAAAAGCTCGCGATCGTTGAAATCGTTGAAATTTGCGGTTGGATTTGAGAAATCGGATATTGAAAAAGTTTCGAAAAATATTGAAAAATATCGAATATTTTATACGTTTTATTAAATGAATCATCATGTTGTAGAACGCGTTTGTCGAATTTCACGAAAATGGAAATCGAGTATCGTTCGATCCACTTCGATTAAGCTGATAAATTCTAGCCCGATACCTCGACGTACATTTCTCTCGATCGTTTTCAAGTAATCCTTCATAAATTATTGCGAAATCCAACAACGAACGCACTCGAGCATTGCACATTTCGCACTCGAGATTTTACATTTCGATCCATCGAAATTGACACGAGACACTGTCTGTGCATATATCTTTTTTAATAAATCTGAAATTTTATCAAACTTAACTACAGGAATAAACTTTACTTCCACGTAATTACATTAAATACTTGAATAAATATATATCTACTGTTTTCAATCTTATTATAATTATTCAATTTTATACGCTAACTAGTAATTTATTTAATAAATATTCCATTATTAATCAATGAATATCGAGTCTTCGTTATTCATGAAATTAATGTCGCGGTAAAAAAAAAGTTTGTTTTTTTTTGCAAAGAAACAGTAAGCGACGTATGGCCAGTATTAAAACAGGAGTCAGGATTTTCTTCGCACGAATAATTTTCACGAAGAGATCTACGAGACAGGACCATGGGGAAATCAGTCTATCGTTGGGGGGTTGTGTCGTCTACCGCTGCTGGTCTGTCGTCAGTTAGAGATTTAACGTCGGGTCCTGAAACGTTTGATCGCAGTCATATAGGCTCGTAACTTTCAGCACGGCGCAGGGTTGATCGGAGTGTGGGTGTGTTGGAGAGGGAGAGAGAGAGAGAGTTACAGAGAGAGACATAGAGAGGGAGAGAGAGAGTTACAGAGAGAGCCATAGAGAGGGAGAGAGAGAGAGAGAGCACTTGTACCAGAGTGCAGCGCGACAGCCGGTTCCAATTTGTCGAATGCCAGTGGGTTTTCGCGGCTGTATATATAGCTACGAGCATTTGGTTTCTGCTCGGCCCGTGACATGCACCCCCGTTGGTCCATATAACAAAAGCCAGAACACGTGCGATATCGGGGTACAGGGACATTCCCTGCCTTTTCCAGTCGAAGTGAGGGACTCTATCTCTCTCTCTCTCTTTTTCTCTCTCTCTCTCTCTCGCGCTCTCTCTCTCTCTCTCTCTTTCGCTCTCTGTCTCTCTTATTTCATATTTCAGAGCATGCACTTTCGCTCGTGTTGATGTTCGCAGATTTTCGTTGATTATTAGTTTCAGAGAATTTAAAGGGGATGAATCAAATAAAAAAGCCATGAAAAATAATATTACTTAATATAATAAATTTGTTATTTTAATAATATCGAATAATATTATTATAGATCAATATTGTTATTATAGATCAATTATTATATGATCAATATTGTTATTTATAGTATAAATACCAATATTGCTCATACGACATAATGAATGGTATAATAAATAGTAAAAACATTAATTTTGAATAATAATAATAATAATAATAATAAGTTATTGCGAGGAAGAAACATTTAATTTATAATTACGTAGTATAAATGTAATTGACCTCGGAAAATCATACGTTACTTATTAGTAAAGGATAAAAATATGAAGAGAAAAACAAAGAAATTGATGAAAATTGTGAAAATTTCAATTTCCCATAAAAATTACTCAAATCGATCGTATACGATAAATCGATCAATTTTTGTCAAGGGACCGATAACCCGATATCGAGTCGAGTATTCCGGTTGTTAGAATCGCGACGACTTTCATCAACTCCGTTTCAATCCCCTCGAAGAAATTTATCGAGCGACGAAATAATTCCCAACGCGGTACGTTTGCCATCGTTTCGCGTATAATCGTTTGATTGTAACATAAATCTAAACCACCGAGTTCTGTATGAATTCGCTATAGCGAGAAAGTATAACGACGACGGTGTTGGCTGGAGAGCGACAGGTTTATCGATACAAACTTCTCCACGGATAATCGAGACTGTCAATTAGAATGATTTATGATTCGCGTTGCGATTCGTGCTTGCAACAATTATGGGTCGGGTACGGGTCGGGATAAAGTGGTTTTAATTATCGCTTCACAGTGGGAGGTATGCGCTCTTCCTTGACTGTCCCACCGAACGGGGATAGAATCGCGGGGTTTTCCGTTCGGGCTAAGGGCGCAAGCAAATGGGATCTTAACGACTGTAGAGTCGTGGTTACGTGCCATCACCCCCTGTACTCCATGTGGCCGCACACTCGTTCATATATATTTCATTGTACATTAATCTTACTCATTTATCGTCGAGAAATTTCTTCATTCCCACGAAAATTTTACCGTCCCTGTTGTTTCTACATTCTCATTTAATTTCACAACTTTTCAGCCCTCTCGGCGGTGGCTGTTTCGAACTTTTTCCACAAATCTGACTCTTTTCGTTTAATTAATTACAAAGTGCTTCTTTTTTTTTGTTACATTAGTGATAATTGAATCGTTACAACGTACGAAATTTCAGTTAGAAATTTCTTAATTGCTATTTCATTTTTAAAGGGATTTTCGTTAGGAAATGTTAAATGTATATCGTTTCTTTTTTTAATTTATCATTACTAATTATTGTTATTTGTTGAGAGATTCGTGCACAACGCAACCCTTAAGAATCAATTATGTTTTACGACGTTTTAAGACTAATAGATTCGAATTATTTAAATCCTTTCCTTACACTGGAGTTAGGTACACATGAGAAATCTCATGGCATACAGGACTTTCGTCCTTTGTAAATACAGGATGAATATCTGTTATTTTACGCTGTAATAACATTAGTATCATGAAGAGATTCTCGACCCTGTGAAAGCAGGGCGTATTACTAAAGTCGCTTGTACGACCGACGCTTACCACTACATCAACTGCCGATTCAGTTACGTGCCACGTGCCACACGTCTCTCTAAACCCGAGACGCACTACTTATTGACCGTCTGACAGGAGGGATTTGTACTACTGGCGCATAGTGGACGACGTTACCGCCAGTCTGTCGGACTAACGTTGACCCGTACTACTGAATTTCTTCCCGTTTTAGACTCCAAACGGAAGTTCTTAGTACCAACTTAAGGTTGTTGCTAAATAATTCCTGAAGGATGGGTAAAGGTACGAAATTCGGATATTAATACATTGTATGACTTGTCACCAATACCAACTCATCGTAGCAAAATATTGATGATTTGTTGGAACGTATATCGCGAAAATCTTTCAAGTGTACGGTAGATTATCGTAATTATTATTGACATATATGTTTATTTGAAGGAGTTAGGATTAGAAGAAAATTAATTTTCGATGATTAAAAATCCTATTGAAATTGACACGAGCTTTGGTAACGCAGTGTATGATGTCGGTCGGTGTCTTCAGCGTTAGGTATTCGCTTGTTTATGCTATCCTATAGTTCCAACGTTGCCTACCTTTCAATACATACACGTTAATAAACCTGACTTTTTCGTAAACGGGTCGCATATTTTTCATACTTTCTCATTAATTAGATCGGTAAGCTGGCGTTTTTCTTTACAAGCACGGAAGTTATAAGCGAAAAACTGAAATGGGAACGACGTCGCCCCGTATAACCAATGCGATTGAGCCAACGTTGACATAAACTTTGAAAATTAATATTTAATAAACGAGTTCGGTAACCTCTCCGTTTTCCTTTTGCCAGTATATTTAGGAAATATACCGTAACCACTAATAAAATTTTCATTAATATCTATTTATCTCGATATTTTTAAGCAACAATCTTAAGCCTCAATTATGAGCTCAATTCTTAATTAAAATTCATTATCGTTTCTGAAATTTAGCGCGAGATTAAGTTCGTAATAAGTGCTAATCACTTTCGTTTTCTGCTACAGCGAGTATGTTACACCCATCATTATGTTCGACGATAGCGAAACAAGCGCTTTATGAAAAAATATATAAAATTGCGTATAAATAAAAAATACAAAAATAGGATCTTTAACTCGTTTGAGCTTTCACCGTGTTTAATGGAAGCGATGCACCTAATGAATATAAATTATAGGTGAACATATATTCGCCCAGAATTTCTCGAATACTTCGGATCTCACTTGACGAGGAAACTCTCAAGACCCGTTTAAGAACGTTACCGTGTGAACTTTGTTTCTTTGCTCTATCACTTGACGGAAAATTTTCGGTGGTGGTTAGGAGTAAGAGTAAAACGACGTGGGATTGGGGGCGAAGGAGAGAAGACCGAGATACTTCGGGTTTCTTGAGAAAACCGTTGGAATTTCTAATATTAACGGTGAAATTTTGAAATTATTCACATGACGAGGAGGACGACCAGACGAAACGTTCTACCGGAGATATATTTAAATGCTATATATAAGTCGAGCATACAACAAGAATTAATATGAGAGTTGAGGAAGCTCCGTGAGAGAGAGAGGTGAAGAAACCGGAATTAAATTCCAAATGTCGCCAGGCGGTTCTTCCTCAACCCCCTGCCAACCCTCGTGACGCAACCCTCTCACCTTCTCTCTCTCTCTCTCTCTCTCTCCCTCTCTCGCCTTCTCTCTCTCTCTCCATTAACTGAATTTCTTAGTCGAACTCGAGAGCCGAGCAGACATCGATACCCTCGATTGCTGCAGAATTCGAATACGAACGATAAAAATGAAGGAAGCCGAGAGAAAGAGAAGCCGGAGAAAGGAAGAGTAAAAACTCAGGGGGGGGTCGTTATCAGGCACGAGAGGAGTGGGAAAAACGAAAAAAAAAACAACAGAATAAGAAAAAGAACCATTTTGTTAACACGCCAAGGAAAAAGTTCGCCTTTGTCGTCGCGGTTTCATGAGGAAATTCTTAATTAGCCGACAAACAAAAAAAGAAACGAGAGCTTCCCTCTCGTCTTTCAACGAGGATGAGAGATAGCAAGATTGAAAATACAGGGGAAACGAAAAGGTGGTACAGGCTGAAGGGAGGAGAAGTAGGGTGCTCGTCGGATGGAACGAAGAGGGTTTCGCTGAGATCGGGGTTCGTGGTGGAAAATAGGGTTGCGAGGTGGGTGGTAAGAAAATAAGGGTAGGGGATGAGTTTCGTAGAAAGGAGAGATATGGACAGCGAGTGAAGCCACGAAACGAAGGGTGAGGTACGTAATTTGTTCTTTGTGGCATTACGTTAGTTTTAATTCATGCTAATGCGAAAATTTCATTTCTAGAGAAGGTGCATAAAGGAGACTCGCGGAAAGAGTGAGAGAATGTGGGAGAGGTAGGACCATTTCTCTCTCTCTCTCTCTCTCTCTCTCTCTCTCTCTCTCTCTCTCTCTCTCTCTCTCTTTCTCTCAGACAGACACACAGAGTGCCGGAACTACCGCGAGCTCTTTACGGCAACCTTTACCTCATTCTCGTTCTCATTCCACCTCGTAGACAAGTCGGGCACAGCGGTGCACCCGAACACATAGGCACATTACTCAGGATGTGTATACGACGCTTTTCACATCCTGAAACCCTTTTCGGTGAGATCCTTTTGTTCATTCACCTGCTTGTTGTCTGCCGGGTACAGTAGGACCTTTAACAAATCATACCTCTCATACCCTTCTCGTTGACCCGGTGGCATGAAAAAGATTGAACACCGGAAGGACGTGAATTTGTCGAGGGAATTCAAAATGACTGGGTCCCGCGACCCCGGACGATGATTTAAACACATGTTTGGTCCTTTGACTTCTTTGGTAAGGTGGCTGTGGCGTTTGACTCTAGTTTTCATGGAAAATAAGCTCGTAACGTGGTACGCTGATTTATATCGTAGATATTTGGTGTTTGTAACGTGGACCAAGGATTCTGGTTTCTTACCCTCGAATGAATTTAATAAATTCGAAAAAGTTAGAATTATTGGAATAATGTCGATGTAACGAAATTTTACGAGTGAAATACAAGTAACTTTGATCTTTATTTCGACAGAGTTTTTTTTTAAGGATTCGAAAGAGGATTCGTGATTTATTGCATTTTTTATCGATTGGATTACTAATGGGCTAAGAATATTGGAGAGATGAATTTAAATTACTTATACCATCTTGCCTTGGATAAATCTATGAATTATGAAGATCGTTAGATCATTATTCATTCAATGCACGAATGAAATGTAGGTCTAATAATTTACTAATAAATATCCCGGCATGATATCCATGAATGAATGTCTACAAGAATTGAAATTATAATCATTATTTGAATCTAAAAGAATTTAAAATCGTAAAAATCATATCTATTCTTCCACATAAAAATAATTCGTATAATTCAAATTCTCTTAGATAATTATTCATCCGCGAACATTATTCCCTCACATCCTTTATATAATTATGAATCCAAAGAAATTACGCAAATAAAACAACGAAATTAGATTTTTACATCAATACACGTTTTTTGTCCAATCGTTAACAATATTAACAACCAATAAAATATACATTTTCTCACATAATTATCGACGCGAATAATCTAAATGCATCAAATAGTCCCCAATTAATTCCCTTTTCTTTACAAAACAAATATCAGTCAACGACATTTGCATTTGAATAAAAATCTAAGAATAATCTGGACGAAGATCACGAAACGTCACAATTTTTATTATATCACAAAGTTCCTAATTAATTTGTTTCTGTGTCGAAAGATTTTACTCGTAGCACTCGTCGACGAAGTCGCGGTCTGGAACTTACGTTGCTAAGAACCGGGCAGCGGGATAACCGCATTAGCGATACACACACACACAAACACACGTGCATTTGTATATATATGTGTATAGAGAGAGTGCAAGAGAGAGAGAGAGAGAGAGAGAGAGAGATAGAGAGAGAGAGAAAGAGAGAGAGAACATATGGACTATACAGCCACATGTTGATAGCGCTATACTTTAATGAACAGACGCCACTCAACGAAAGTGCCGTGGCTATGGGTGATGGTGCACGTACGTATAGTGTAGAGCGCGGATCAGGAAACTGGGTTAAGTTTTACGAGAAACCCCGTCGCTTTATAGTCTTGGACCGGACTGCGGGCTCTGGCCGAGAGAGCGCGCAGTGATTCTTCAGGGATAGAACTTTGACGACCGTTGAAGTACGCGACGGTATACTGAAAAACGTTGAGGGACCTGCGGCCGAACATCGAAACTTTAGTACGACTACCTTGGATACTTTACTCTCAGGCTGTAGCAAAACTCTCGTACTCGAGAACATTGTATGTTGTAGAAATCTTCGCGAAGGATTGAAACCCGACACCCTACGTGGCCCAGTTTCTGGTATTGAGTTTCACAGAAAAAGAAATTAAAGAAGAAAAAAATGAAAATGAAAATTTTCGTATATTCTTGTTTACGTGTGAAAATGTCATTTTTTCCTGTCACACTGTACCGAAGGATTTTCATTGTGTTTTGTATCAGATGTTTTTGAGAAATTTAATTGAAATTAAATATGAATTAAATCAAATTACTACAATTAATTAATTTAAATACTTTATTTTTTATAGTTTTTAAAGACTCTGTTTGATTAAAATTAATTATATTAATTAAATTTGTTGAATAATTTTTAATTTTTTTTTGTTTATTGTTTACGACGTACTTTTCGGATTTTTGCGAGCCGTTGCTTCGTTCCTTTCTTGCTCGCACTTCCCACGTCCGAAATAACTTTTCGGTTGCGTCTGCAGATGACTTTCTACACTGTAACGCATTCGACCCGAATACGGGGGAAAGTTTAGAAAACTCTCGTTGAGTACAAGTCGGCACTTCTCAAAGTCTAACGTTCCTACAGGAAATCATCGGACTATGGATAAATGACCTCGCGCTCGGCGTTTCGTTTCACCGGAGGCGAACGCTGATCGCGCTACCCCTCGCACTGGGCTTTAATTTATCAAATATTTATCATTAATTAAATTATTTGAATTGTTTAAATTATTTAAATTTATTAAATTAAATTAATTATTTAAACTAATTGAATTATTTGTATTGTTTCAGTTTATTCAATTATAATTGGTTTCATTGGTTTAATTAATTATAAGTTTCGATTTGAAAATAACGAATCACCAATGCCGACATAGCGATCGACGAATGGAAATTCGAAACTTTGTGTAAATTAATTATTACTTCAAACAACCGGGTGCCCTTATTTCAAAACCAGAATATGTTTATTATGAAATGATATAGAAAGATAACTTTTTGTGGTGTTCGTTGCTTATTCGTATCCGGTATTTCCAAATTGAAGCAATTACGAATTTATATAATTGGAACAATTAAAATAGATATATCCGAGAAGATATATCTATAGAGATATCATATTTTAATGTATCATTTTTTTATATTTAGAACTCGCGATATTGTAAATCCGTCACTCTTACGTCTACTTTTTTCAGTGTATGAAAAACAAAAAAATGATGAAAATACGATAAAGTTATTTTTTCTTCCTTATAACGATACCAGGAATATCGTCAGGGCGGAAGTTATAATTACGTCCTCTATTTCAGGTGGACTAATAATTAACGATTATAACGGTTAATCGATTATATCGGTTGTCGTCTAGTTAAATTCGAAGTAATAAATATTGGGACGAACTGTTGGTCGCACATGCAAAAATAAGCCAACAATTACGATAATAGCTTTGTCGACTCTTGCATTCTTACAAATATTCGAATATAAGCGATCTTTAGGGACTTTACCCCTCTTAAATTATAGCCACAGGGTAAGACTTAATATCACCCCCGTGTGTCCTCGAGAAAAAAAGATTACTCGAAGTCACACAGATGGTACGGATTAGTACCGTGAACGTGTTACCTTTCTAAAATAATGAAAATGGGGTGAATGATCCTTTACATCCCCATTCGACCTTCGCCAAACCATTTTTTATTTTTCACAGAGAAAAATTTAACGCGTTCGTCAAACACCTTATTTATTCAACAATCCTCTTTACAATCCCGTCTATAAAAATCGTCGATACATTTTTTTTTCATAACCTTGAAAACGTCCTTCAGCATTGTTTTTACATTAAAAATAAAATATATCAAAAATTGATCCGAGCGTCGGACAATACGGGGTCGTTGTTGCTGTCTCGTTATGCCGCACGGTGCAGAATCTCGGCCGAAACCTCAGGGTGGAGGATCGATAGACCCGTAAACCTCCGGCGCAACCCCGTGCGTTGCGACGGCTTTCAACCCCCGGCTCGCTAGTCGTTCAACCTCGACTGTGGTGGATTTTCATTTTCACGATATCAGCAGAAAATTTTCGAAGCGGATTCGAAACTCGATCGGTGTTCCCTTCTCTTGCTCTCAGTATTCTCGGATTTTCGCGACCGGTGCGAAGAGGTGATGAGGGGAGGGGGAGGTACTGTGCCAAGCCCATTGCGTGTTGTTTTCGAACAAACCTATCGCTCTTGGACAAAGCAAATCCTCCTTTGTTGCGGGCTATGGGTAGAGAGAGAGAGAGAGAGAGACAGAGGGAGAGACAGAGGGAGAGACAGAGGGAGAGAGAGCGAGAGAGAGAGAGAGAGAGAGAGAGAGAGAGAGAGAGAGAGAGGGAGAGGGTGTATACGCGAATTGTTGGAACCGACGGCACGGCCGAGAGAAATCGTCAGTGTAATTCCATGATTTGCCTCGACGCCGGGGTAAAACGAGGGACGAGGATCCAGAGAGCATCGGTGAACGCGCGAGGGGATTTACCCCCGTGGTATTCGTAGTGATCAAACTGCATCGTACTGAATATCGCGTTCATCCTTTCAATTGTGTGTGCTGACTGTGATCGGGGCTTTATTTAGGAATGCACCGTTGAAGGTCGTTATGTCGAATTTTCGGATTGAAAATATTGTTTAAAATAATAAATTAGTAGGTACGAGGATCGATCGATACGATGATTTCAAAGTCCAGTCGGATCTTGCCTATCGCGTCGCGATTGATCGCGGTATCGACTTTTAAGAACGTTGGGTCGAACGATTTTCTAAACGATTTTCCGATATTTCGGGAGTTATAAAGGTGAAACGTTCGATCGAGCGAGGAAAAATGAAATAAAGTAACGGGCTAATTAGATATTTTTAATTACTGATTTTCAGCATTTTGTATAATATAGATGTAAAAATATCAAATTATATGGAAAACGATTAAATTAAGTAGGGCGTAAATTAAATTTTACAAAACAAAAATTGTTATTGGTAAGGATTAATAAAAGACATTTTCTGAAATTTCTGTATTTTGTTAATTCGATATTCTAACGTTTTCTAACAAACAGTGGAACGAAATTCAATATACTTAGACCCAATTTGTTCCAATCTCTAAGTAGAGACGTAAGTCTTATGTTAATTCAAGTCCAAGCTTAAAACACGAGTTACAAAAATAAAATTCAATTATTGAGATTTCGTCTCGACGTAAGTTTAAAAAAAAAGTTTATCCTCTTGTGAAATTTAATTTAGCCATGGTAATACTAGATTTTGTACTACCCTGATGTTTCTTGGATTACTTCTGGAGAGAACGAGTAGAGCATGGAGAGTGGTAATATATAGCGAGACTCGGACCATTTGACAAGTTCCCTCGGAGTATGTGAAAGGATTCGCAATGGCGGTATGATGGTTCTCTCTCTCTCTCTCTAAACTCCCTACGGTCCTGTATCAACGCATTCTCCTCGGTCACGCCCTGACGTCCGTGTTTTAGGGTCTGCTCCAATGGTCTTGAGAGGGTTTAAAGTCTGCTCTGAAACTCTCGTGGTACAAGTTTCTGCATAAAATTGAGATTCACAGGGCGTGAAGTTACGGCTTTCTCGCACGCGCTTTGGGGTTTTCCAAGGGAGGTGAGATAGGATGAAAGAGTGGTCGAGAAAATGTGTGTATGTGTATGTACCTATGTGTGTGTGTGTGTGTGTTCGTGTGTGTGCGAAGAGCGCAGGGCAATTCAGTGCAAACTGCATCGGCCAAGGTTTTCGACTAAAAGTTTCCGTACACGGACGAAATTACGTGCATACGTAACTCCACGAGGCTTCTCTATCTATAGTCACGCTAGTGTTCAGTGAAAATTAAGAACGAAATGAATTACGAAAGATCTCCCTCGTTCGTCCGATCCGTTTATCGGTTTTCATCGGATACCATGAAAGCCTGTTAAATTACCTCTTTACACCCCATGCGACTGGATCGAATTTAATTCGAAATTGAAATTTCGTGTTTGTTAAACTTGAGTTTAATTTAGCTTTTAGGCTCTAACGCGATTTAAAGTTAAATTTGATGTTAATTTTCATCGAATTCATATTGAAACTTAGCTTATAATTTAATTTTCATTTAATTAAAAATCGAGCTTTCGTTTCGGTTGTTATTTAAATCGAACTCAAATTTCAACTCAATTTCTATTGAATTTAAGTAGACACTCGAGTTTAAACTTAAGTCAAATCAAGTCCAAGTTCAAACTTAAATCTCATCGCAATTATCATTGAATTTGGGTTCGAGCTTCGCCTCGAACTTAATTACGTTCTTATTTAAGTGTTTTCTTTTCGACGTGATTCCTGAATTCATACTTAAGTTCGAAACTTAAGTTCTTTCATTTAAAAATATTCACGTCAAATCACATCGTTTCAAGTACCTGACGGACAAGATTTCGACGATCGATCGAGCCGAGAGTCCTGCAAATCGTAGGCTCAAAATGTACGATGGTAAAAAAAATAAAAAACAACAACAAGAACAACAAAACAGCTATCGTATGTCGCGAAACGTCTGCATCTCTCCCAGTTTCGGTAACACGGACCAGGTAAAGTGTATGAAACGATTTCCGTCGGGCCGAGGTCCATTTGCCGATTTTCACGTCTCCTTCGCAACGACGATACGCAATACGACGCGAAGGAGCGCGGCAGTTTCCCGATTCTTCAAACGATTTCGGTTCGATAAACCGTCGAGGCGAAAAAAAACATGGAGGATCGAACGAAGAACTACGGTGAAGAAGAGACGAATGAAAAACAAACAAAACAAAAAAACGACCTCGTCTCTGCGAGAGCGTGAACGAGAGGAGTCGGAGAAACGAGAGTTTTTTTTTTTATCTTTTTCCCCTTCCCCGAATCGATATAGCCGAGTATACGAGCCAAAGGATTCTTTATCGAGTGTGTGACAAGAGCCTTGGTACTCTCTCTTCTTGTCCCGTCCCACCGGATAGAGAGAGAGAGAGAGAGAGAGAGAGAAAGAGAGAGTGGCAGACAGACAGACAGACAGAGACAAAAATAGAGAGAAAGAAAGAGACCGATGTCGTACCCGGACGCCCTTGGTACAGAGAATCGGCAGAGGAAACCGAACCGAACCCCCTTGATTGTCGTGTACTCATCTGAAACAGTAGAATCCTCGAACGCACGACGGAGGGTTTCTTTGCCTCGAGCAAACTCGATTCTCCAATTTCATTGAATCTCTCTTTCGCTTCGAAGCTTCATATGCATCGTTCCGACGTTCACCCCATGTACCAGGTAAGGGGTTGTACACTTCGTACATGAAGGTGGCTCGATGTTGGTTTGGGGTTTATATGTGCGAAGTGGGAGGGGGTGGGGGGGGGCAGGGGGAGGTTTGGCACTCCAGTATTTTCTCAGAGATGTCAGCTTGCATTTCATTCCGATATGTATCGATCATCCATGTGAAATGCAAATTTGGCTCTTCAACTCCCTCTCTCACTCTTTTCACCCTTGTGATTTCAATAAATATATTTCCAATAAGTTATGCACGAGAATAGGCCGATAGGAGTGTCATAACGATAGGGTGAATTTCGGCCTGGTTTTCTTCCTGGTAACGTAGGCAAACGAGCCGGTGAATAAATATGGTTCGAGGTTGAGGGAGAATAACTGTAGTTACGAGTAAACGTCACGTAGAAGGAGAAATCCTGTCAACTGATATAACGTGAGGGACTCGCAATTTTCCAAGATTATGCTTGGTCGCGCGTAGAGGGTTTCGCAAAAGCCGTCACGTCGAGAAAGCATTTGGTGATATGTCGCGCTGAGAAATGATGGCAGCATGGTTGCCGAGTGATCGTCGACCTCTCGAGCGGCAAATACCCCGATGACGTATGCTCGAATAAACAGATGGCGTTATTTTTTCCGCATGGAACGTTTCGACGATCGGTCGATGGGTCCAAGTTTAAGGGTGGAATTCATAATTGTAGATTTTTTTTCTTGCTATATCGAATAACGTTCGACAGTGAATTCTGGTAGATACGTCGAGTTTCGTGCGAGATTTAATTTTTATTTATAAGGGTTGACAATATTTTTGTCGGGGGCTGAATCGATATTTGTTCACACTTAAGTTTAAAATTGAGCGCGAATCGGTAGTTTTTGTTTTTTAGTAGTTTGATTTTTAATTACAAAGAATGTTCGAGATCGGATTTTTCATCGAGGGTTGGATTTTGATTCGGTTCTTAGATTCGCATTAAAACTGTGCTCACTAAGTTCAAATTTCTAGATTTTTTTTTTAGTTCACGTTCGAATTACGTAACTGGTATCAATTTTTATCACCGCACTAGCCGACCCGGCGAGCTTCGTACCATCGCAGAATAAAAAAAATCGTTGCATACAAAATGTATGAGAAAATGAATTGGCTTGACCGATTTGATTTTTTTTTTATTTGTAACTTTTGATTAGCCATAATCCTAATCAACCTTCCAACTTCAATTCATTGCGATCAATAATAGTGGATTCATCTTATACGGTTTGAATTTCGTTTGGTTATTAAATGAAATTTGCTTGGAATCCAAATGAATTCAATGTATTTTATGTACATGAAATATAAATACAGTTAATCAATGTAAAGTACGTGAAAATGCTAGCACGTGAGGTAGCTCGTCGCACATTTGATTGACTTCGACGACCTATGTCAGCTCATCTTCTCCTCGGCATTGTAATTAACAAAATAAAAGGACCCGGAAAACCTCAAACTAAACCTATAAAGTCAATATAGGTCAATACAATAACAGATTGAAATAAATGATCGTAAAATGTAACTAAATTCACTTTAAACAACTCTTTTCTTTTAAATCCACGTTTTTTTTACGAAAAAACGAAAAACGATTCGAAATGTAATAAATTTTACACAACTGCATGGAAGAAATAACAGTCTTGTTAAGCACGTCAGTTAAAAGATAGGTCCGCCACGAACGTCATGTATATAAAATAATAAGAAGTGGAGATTTCAATACAAAATAACCAATTTTTTATTTTTCGATTTTTCAGCTGTTCTTTAGGATTAACCCTATTATTTTTCATTTGCAAACCACCTCTGTATTAGAGCGAACAAAACAAACAAAAATTAATCAAATCAGTCGCGCCGTTTTTGAATTTTAGCAAAACTAACGAACAGCAATTGATTTATATATATATACATAATTAGGTTCGTAATAAAGTTCGAACTCATGTAACTCAATTTACGTTCGAAACTCAAAGGTCACATTTTCTTCGTCTCAAGGTCAAACCGACCTCCAATCTTAATTTGTCAATTAAGCTCGAAAACTTAGGGTTGATATTGATTTCATTATTGACTCAATATCGAAGTCCAATATCCCCCCCTCTTTAACGTCGGAGAAAAATAATCCCTCGAGTTATCGAGAATGAACGGTTCGTAAAAGCCGGATCAAAATTTTATTTACGCACTCTCGATAGTCCACGTAACGACAAAGAGTCAATCTCGTGTGTTTCTCTTATCCTCAGAAGCACGACTCATCGTTAGCTCGTTACGTCATAACCTCGATACCGATAAAAGGTAACGACACGAGTCGCGTTTAGTAGTTATTCGACGAGTTATAATTGCGATTCGAGTCACGAACGTTTTTCGCGGTGGCGAATTGCTGCTGGACTCGCTCGTACAAGTCCTGCAACCCTCGTATAGGAAGGAGGGGGAAAGCCTTCGCGACTCTACGTATAAGCCGGACTCGTGAATGGCGAGGTCGTCGATTCTTCGTCTCGTTCCTGGCATAGCGGCCGCGACTTTGGGCAAGCGGCAGGGGAAATAGGATGGGACGGGGGAAAAAAACGTCGAGTGGAGTTTTCATCCCCAAAGCATCGAGTCACGTCTCCCCGGGTCGACGCCTTGTGAGTTCGAACGTGCCATTCTCTCTCGATCCTTTTCCTCAATACTGACAGCATTTTTTCTACTTCACTCTCTCTCTCAGTCTCTCTTTCACAGCGTTCTTCTGTTTTCGAGAGACTCGAGAGGGAGGAAGAAAAATCGTAAACTTTTGTTACACAACCCCTGAAAGCTGAAACGTAAAACGAAATTGATCTCTGGATCGAGTGTTTTTTCATTGTCAGACTCATTTTCACTCGTTATCTTTCCTCGTCGAAGGATTTTGGCCGTGTTTCAAATTGCTATTTTATTCGTAAAATTGATTATTACGCTCGAGCTTCGATCATGACGAAATACGAAAAATATTATCGTTCAATATTTTATGAGACGAAAATTTTTGAAAATTTCTATTGTCATAACATTTTCAAAAATTATCCTGCCATGTTCTGAAATTTACTCGTTACTCGACCCAAACGACGCGCGGAAATTCGCTTCGAACGAATGAAATCCAGCAAACTCGATGGAATGTTCAATTTTTGTGTTCGAACATTTTTTTTGTTTTCAAATTAAAAGAAAAATCTTTCGAATTCGAAATTTACGAAATAAATTCTCGTTTATCGTTCGCCGAATTTCCTCCGGACTATCGACATATCGAGAGGGACCGATTGCCCTTGAGAAATACGATTGTATACGAATAAAACAAAATAAACAACGCGGTGAAGATTGAAAGCTGAAAAAACTTGACGATCTCTGTTTTTATTGTTCTCTTTTTGTTATCGTCCACCTAAACGCATTCGCGCAATATCGAGCAATATAAGGAGGACCGTATCGTACTTCCGGCATACAAAAAAAAGAAATAAAAACGAATTCCTATTTGTTTTTTCATTCCGTATATTTGTTTTTCGATAGAATGCAATTTGTCGAAGTGAAAGGTTTCGACAAACAGCGTGGAGTGTGTGTTACACGCGCCGTGGCTCGAAAGCTCGAGCACGTTTTCTGTGTACACACGCTCAAAGGAAAAATACACGGATGGTACGGTCACGTATGCAATCTACGATACAGTCGCCAAAGTGCGTGATTATCGTGTGTATCGGTATGTCGAAGGAAAGAAAACAATGAAAATAAAAAAGAGAAAACGAAAAGATTAAAACAAAAAATCGAAAAAAGTAACTCGATATACAGACAAATACAAAACGAATTGAATCCTTGTTCGTTGCCTCGAGGTTTTTATAATGGAGTTTCTCATATTCCATAAAATCGAGATTAAATCGTTCCCCATCGGAGTGCAAACCCTGCGATCTTTGTACAATATCGGAAATTTTCGCGATTGTGAAAGTCACGAAGGGGGGGGGGGGGGGGGGGGGGGGGGGGGGGGGGGGGGGGGGGGGGGGGGGGGGGGGGGGGGGAATTTTGTCTCGTTTCGTATTATCGCTGAGCTTTTTTGGTTCCGACAGTTCGATTAACAACGATGATTGTTAAACGCAATAAATATTTGCCCGGTGGATAAATAAATTTTGTCGCGAAATGAAAATATTTCCGGAGGGATGGATGGTGAGGGGTGGGGAGTTGGGAAACGGGTCGAGAACGAGAAGATGAAAGAGCACGAGGGAGCTGATATTGGAGAAGAATCAGCGAAGTTAAATAAACGAGAGGAAAATGAGAGAGCAAAAGAGACGAGAGAGATTCGACATCGTGCGTTCGTAGTTCGTTGTCTGGCGCATTTTTAAAGCACTCGAAAACACGACGACGGTATAATATCTCGTGTCTGATAAAAAAATTGTTGACGACTTGACCGTTTTTGAATGTATCGACGTTGTATGAATAACGGAAATGTTGATAATTTGTTTATTACGATCGGAAAAAGAAAGTATCGGCGGACGAGAAATGATATCGACGGTTGAGATTAAGCGTGGAATTTCATTCGTTTTCATTGGAATATTTTGGGCGTTCCGATCGAGATGAAAGTCAATAAATCCATCAAGTCTCTTTGTCGATAAAAAATTGTGTAATTTGACATTTGATGAGACGAGAATTTCCAAAAATTTATGTCTTCGTCGTTTTATTTGTATCCTGTAATTTTTTTCAAATTCTCGCATCACTCGATCGAAACAGAATTCAGAAATTAAGTCACACTCCTGTCGAATAAAATCGTGTAAATTTGATTATTCGTAAATGTGACGTTATGACTTCTTGAAATGACAAACTATTTTCAGCTGGAGATACGATCGTCGATCCACGAATAATTGACACTCGACTGAAATCGATATTCTTAGATTCGCGAACCACCTCGACAAATTTCCCAAACTATCTCGAAATCCTCTGATTGTAAGCTACCACAAAATCCTGCGAACCATCCATTATGTCGATTTCGGTCGAAACTCGAGAGTTTAATATTCTGACGTTGATAATTCAAGAGGAAAGTTTGCTCTGTAAGTATAATGCATGCATGACAAATTCTAAATCGAGTATTGGCTTCTAATAGGCATAAATAGATTAAAAGGAAACTTCAGCCATCTTGCTTGAATTCCTCGTTTCTGCAAGACTAAATTTCACCATTCTAAATACGTAATAATAGCTGGAAAAGCTCAAAGAGGACAGAAAGAGAAATAATGATTGTGGGATAGACCAGGAATAGACCAGAGAAAGAGCGAGTGTAGGGGAGTGAGAAATGGAGAGATAGAGAGGGGGAGAGTCGTACCATAAAGCTTTAGTATCCATACACCGAAGTAATAATTTAGTTCATTTCATGTAGAATAAAATGATGTATGCAGGAGATATGAGGATGGTACGACGAGATGGATGGAGGGTGGGTGTAGGTAGCGACGAAAGTTTCTCGAGTAGCAATAGCGGCCACGGCACGTACCCCCATATGTACTCATTGTATATATTGTAGTTACATCGTCAAGAGCTGTAGAGAGGCCCAGAGCAGTTTAATCTTGCGTGCAGCATCATAGTCCCCCACCTCCACGTCGTCCTCGCTCTCTCCTCGTTCCACCGTATACCTCGCTCTTTCTGCTCGTCCTTCGTCGCCCGGGGGGTATGACGAATTATTATTAAACGACCTACGGAAATGTCGGGGATAAGCATCTCGCGATTCACGCTCGAATATGTGCGTACACTATGGAGTTTAACGCGCGTACCAACCAGCGGTCTACGTTGTTTCCTCCTCGTCCCTCGTTTACCAGACGAATAATAGGACCGTAACGAGATTTTGATATATTTTTGAAACTACCCCTATGTTCTCTATCCCACTACCCTCTATTATAAGCGAATGATAACATTTTCATGGTTATCAAACGATAAATCGCACGTGTTTTATTTTATCGGGGTTGAGGGATCTGCTAATTATTATACGCGAGATTTTATTACGACCTTTAACGAAATAGGTCCCTAATTGGCACTAAAAAATGGTCATTCGATCGTGTGAATTTTTAACGACGTTGAGATATTCGTCGACAGTGGGGCCTTGTTTTAATCGCGACTGATTCTACGTAAGTTCGATAGGTTTCACGAGTTTCAATGTTTTATTAACTTTAACGAGAATATGTTTACATGAATTGGCGCGATTTCATGCGTATGCATGAGTGATAAATCTTGGTCGTACACCGGGATTTAGTAATATCGTAATGTATCGTGAAACTGTTAGGCAAACGAATGTTCACGTGCTCTCGATGAAACCTGCTCAATCGGTAAGGCAAGAAGCGTAATTAATTTTTTATTGTTCTCGGTATTATTTGTAAAAAGATTTCGACGAAGAGAAGGATAGGAAGTACATATGACATATGTAATAACGTTTTTATACGCGGATAATAAAAAGAATCTTGTCGCTGCCGTGTGCGAGAGACGAGAGGTCGATATACCGGGTGTCTAAGTAAAAAGTATACGAAGCATGTACCGGGTATCTCGTTCGAAAAGAACGCAGCACATATTGATTCGAACAAGAGGGAGCTTGTAGCGAGTGGCTCGTTTGAAAAGGATGAACCGTGTAACGGGTGTCTCAGTTGAAAAGGATAAGAAATATACAAGGTGTCTTGTGTAAAAGGAGCGAATAATATACCGGGTGTCTCGTTAACAAGAGATGAAATATGTGTCGGATGACTCGTTTTAAAGACACCAATCATAAACCAAATGTCATATTTGACAGGGATAAATAATATAGCGGGTGTCTCATACGACAGGAATGAGAAATATACAAGGTGTCTTATATGAATGGGGTGAATAATATACCGGGTGTTTCGTTAAAAAGAGATGAAATATGTGACAGGTATCTCGTTTTAAAGAGAACAAGCATATACCGGGTGTCGCATTTACAGGGAAAAATAATAAATCAAGTGTTTTGCGTGAAAAGGACGAAGAATATACCGGGTGTCTCGTACGAAAGGGCTAAAAAAGAATGTCCTATTCGAAAGGGATGAAACGTATACTTGGTGAATTACAGGCTTATAGATCGAAGGGACGAAGTACCATCAGTCATTTTTCCAGTTTATAAATTTTGTTATTACCGTTTCCACACGCTTCACAAAGTGACGAGGATTTTTTCTTTTTTTCCAAGCGCCAGTTTCACCGAACACTAAATCAGTATTTTTACACTGGCTTTGAAGATAACGCTCAAGCGGGCCACGTCCCTACACCGGGATATTCCGAGGTCGGCACGCCTTGCGAGCAACGCGTAGATAACAAAGTTTGTCACCGAAGCCACGTAGCAAGAACACGCGCGTGCCTTGATCAGTCAGTATTCGCTTAACATTCAGCGAATGGCGGTTGACATCGTATACACGAGGCATTGTTCGCTCAACCTGCCTGGTTTTTCGCGATCTTCGTAACATTTGTGTTGAAATATTTCCCCTAACACTTTTTTATTTTTATCCGGATCAATAAAAGTTGCTTTTTCAAACCTCTTTAATCGTTTCTAAATATCGCTGGATTCTATTTACTCAGAACGACGCGTCTCGTTTTCGAAACTTGTACGAAATAACTAACTGGTAATAAAAAAAAAAACAAAAAAAATGCCGCACGAATTTTCATCCCCATATTGGCACTTATATTTCGATCTTCGAGTCATTGTTCGAGGGACCGTTTAATTTTTTAACAAAATTATAATCGCAACTGGGAACTTTGATCATATATATAATTTTTCTCGGCAGCGACGTGCCCTGGCAACGGCCCATTTTTTGTAACCGGTCAGAAACGAGTCCGGACGGCTGATAAAGTATTTTTAATCAACCCAACAAAACCAATAATAACCATCGCCCAGATTGGCTTGTTGCCGAGTCCATGACTATTGAGACATCGGTAATGACACGGCAAAAATAATTTCCATTACGCTCACTCGTGCGAGTTATTAAATATTATCCACTCATTCTCTCTCGTTCACTCATGAGCTTTTTTTTCTACCCCTCACGTATACAAACGCCCCGCGAAATGCCTCACGATCGATACAAAAAACTCTTACTTCTGTTATTCCCAATTCGTTCATCGTGATATGCATTTTTTCTTCTTCGAAACGCGAAAAGTTCGGTCGGAAATAAAAATAAAAGAGACGAAAAAAAAACAACAAAAAAAACAAGAATTAACCTAGGCTCTATCGTTACGGCAAATGGGCTTTCTTGAGATCGATATATTCAATAGCACTTTCTGTTTATGGCTGCATGAACAGTGGAAACCAAGGAACAATATTTTCGAGCGTTCGAATGGGAAAAACGTGCATCTCTCCATTGTGATCATAATAGTTACGGTCGACCGAAGAATTATATTACCGGATTATGCAGGAAACATGTAGAACGCTTACGATCGGCTTCATACGGTATAGTTGTAAGATCGTGACTCCGCGCACACGTGCGCGTGCGTCTACGCATGCGCGTGAGTGCATTTGCACATATTTATATATATTTATATAATATTATATATATTATATTATATATAATATATATATATAGCCGATTAATAATATATATGCGCGTGAGTGCATTTGCACATATTTAAATATATATGCATATATATATATATAAGTCGGTTAATAGCACAACGATATCAAGAGAGTTTTTAAATACGAGTGCTTTATAAAGTGGAAAATTGCGGATGTAACTACGTTCGTGGTTTGAATGCGAATGCTAAACTACGTGCTTCGGCCTTGCATTGCGAGCGGCATAGGCCATATGGAAACTCTTCCATAATAACAGGGTATTAGGTTAGCACCGAGTGTACGCGAATATATCGTATGAAAAAAAAGAAGAAACGAGAGAGAGAATCAAAGAATTTAAGTCAGCCGTATGGTGTTATACGTGTGTGAAAGAGAGGGTCGGCATTGCAATAACAAACAGCAGACATTTTAAATAACAACGTTCCACGCAACGCGGAAACGTTTTGATCCAATGACGAGAGTTTTTGAATTTTAACGATCTCGCGGAATGGAAATGACCGAGCTGTAGAATATCGGTAATTGGCACGTTCATGGGACTTGGACGATGTTTAGTGAAAAAGGTACAACGACACCTTGACTGCTTCGAAATATTAAAATTATCCTTTTTTTTCTTTTTTTTTTTTTCATTGTACGACGAACGTTGAGTTCTTCGGGTAATCGTGGGGACGATATACGAGACTTGGTACCCACGAACACGAGAGCCACGAATTTTGCAAGGCGAAATTGGTAGTTTCACCGCGATGATTCTTCTGTACTCGTCGTATTCGTTATCGACCGTCTTATCGGCAAAGTGGCAAATTAGAACGGTTGGAAAAAATACCGTAGGCTTGTATAGTTAAAAAAAGAAATAAAATAAAAAGAAACTAGCGAACCGCGTACTATCGTATAAAACCATTAATTATCTCACTAAAACCCGTACAGTTACCGACGATCGGTAATGAATAATAAATCCTCGAATGTCACTTTAGCTCGCAACCTTCGCCAACGTTCCTCCGAAAATAAAGTTATAATTCGCGAAATAATGAATCGGTACGAAAAACGCGATCGTCGATCAAGCCTCGTGCGAATCTCAGAAGGCAATCTGGCTAATGCGAATTAAAACTCGTTCGTGTGCCACCTCGTAATTTTTCTCCAACTAGGAAACCCTTTTTTCCACCGGAAAGTCGCATCTTTTACCAACCACGTTCGTGGCACCGGTGTGACAATTACGAGCGGTATGCGAGCTTAATTAAAAACAAAAAAAAACCGGAAAAACCAAAAAAAAAAAAAATATATCATAAAAAATTGTATTATATTCTCGTTTCCTGTTTTTCTCGCGATGCAACGAACGTTAAGCGATACGTTGGCGGTCGCGTGGCGCGTGTGGGGTACTCGAGCTGGCGGGTACACCGAGGAGTCGACGTGCGACGTTCCGCACATCGCGAACCACCACCACGACCAGAAACGAGAATAGTAGAGAGAGAGAGCTCGACCTGCGCGCTTTCACGTTCGAGAATCAGTCGAAAGCGGCCCGCACACTCACGTACCGACCAACGAGGTTCGTCGCTTTTGCGTCGTTGTGGTTGCCGGCAAATTGTGTATAAACCACTTTCAATCTGATTATATTATTACTCGTGAATCTCTCGTGGCAGCCAACAAGCCCGAGACCAACCAACCGAGCCCTTCTACCGTTACTATCCCTCCCCCTCCTTTCTCTATCCCACCCATGAGAGCCACTTATCTCGGTGAGAGTCGTTTTCAGTCGTTGGTGAATTACGAAAAGCGGAATAAGAAACCGATATCCGTTTCCGTTTCTATGGCGTCGAGTGGATGAAAAATTAAATGGCCACATATACAAACAAATTTATCATAATTGGAACGTATCCTTTTGACGGATAAATCGGCAACTTTGGACTCGGCTCGGAGTTTAATTCGCGTCGTACCGTCTCGTCTCGGTGAATTTTGCCGAGGGATTCGTCGTTCAAAATCTCGCGGTGTAGTGACCTCGTTGTGAATACGAAATTTAATGTGATTTCAGTGCACGTAGGAAAGTACGAGATAATCGAGATTTTGATAAATTGTGGTGAACGGTTCGTCGAGTGACCAATTTGTTTCCTTTTTTTACTCCGCTCGTCGAAAATGGTGTCAACGCGATTACACGTGTCGAGATGGAAATTTCAGTAGTCGGAGTAAACGGTGAGTCAGACGTAAAATCGAGTTATATGCGAATTAAGATTAATTGGGTTTAAAATATATCGATTTAGTCTTTTCAATCGTATAATCGAAAATACGGTTGTCGCTATTACACGTGTTGAAAGAAAGATTTCAGTAGTCGGAATAAACGATTAGTCAGGCGGAGAATTGAGTCATAAGGGAATTAAGGTTAATCGGTTAAAAAATAGTTCACTTTTTTTTGTTTTATAGCCGAGAATAGTATCGATTCGATGATACGTGCCGAGATGGAAATTTCGTTAGTCGGGGTAATCGGCGAGTCAGACGGAGAATCGAGTTATACGCAAATTAAGATAAATCGGGTTGAAAATATAGCGCTTAATTCTTATTAATCGTATAATCGGTTAAAAAATAGTGCACTTTTTTTATTTTCTTTTATACACGAGAATAGCATCGATTCGATTACACGTGTCGACATGTGCAAAATTTCAGTAGTCGGAGTCAGCGGCGAGTCGGACGGTGAATTGATTCAGAAAAAGAGGTAAAATTAATTGACTCAAAAAACGTCAAGTTTTTTTTTAAGTTCACTGTGGTAATTACGACGAGAGCGCAAAAAAGCGAGGGGTTGAGATTACACATTCGATGCTTTTTCGTTCTGTCCGAAGCGAAGAGCAAAAATTCCCGGACCGGTAGTTGCTTTTACAGCGAGTCGTTGATTGTAAAAATTCTTTATTGGAGGAACTTTGCCGTGTACGAAGCACGACAGTCCGAAATAGAGTGTGAGAGGAGGAAGGATGCTTCGCGTTGTTCTCCCTATTTCAGGACGAACTAATTTCGGCCTCTATTATCCGAGCAAATACGTGCTTGAATGAGCACACAGCCCCCGGACCGCGTACGTTTCTCGATCCGCAAACTACTGGATTTCTATAATATGGCCGCTCTCGTACGTCGTTATTATAGAGCAAACGCACTATTCCGGCAATGAATAATCCTGCTCGTGAACGTTATCGGATAATACGACAATTTCTTGTAATCAGACCGTATCGGTCGGATAGCAACATATAGTTATAGGTATTATCAAGATAACCCGACGTATAGTTCTCGTTAACGCTTTCATGCCGTCCCTTCTTTCGCATTTACCAATATTATTTTTATCGTCACAGCTCGAATACATTTAATCGAAAAAAAACAAAACAATATGAAAGAATATATTTCGAAAAACTTGTTTGTCCTACTAATGGCAAAATAATGTTCGAATGAATTATTTCCTAAGACATTCTCACCGACACAAAATTCACCGTTGAAGGGTCAATTCTTTTTAAATCCCCTAAACTTAAAGCTAGACTGTCATTTATACATCAACGTACTCCGATTATAACGTTAGTCTTTAAAAAATCGACGTTAACCGTATTTGCAAATAATGATCCTCGCCAGCGTGGCGATTTTAAAAATTAAAACGTTTTTTTAACTCCCTTTGACATAAAAAGAAATAAGAGCCAATACGGACGTAAAAGAGTGAGAGTGAAGGGTAGGAAAAAGGTTTTTTTTCACGATTCCAGAAGTCCTGGGTCGGATGTATAAAAATTCCCGTAAAAAGTAAAAATAATGACGAGATTCCAACCCCGCCTCGCTCCGTCCCGTAAAAATAATGACTCCGTTGAAATGACACAGCTCGCGCGGACTTTACATACATGCATATATATATATGTGTGTGTATATACACACAACCCTATATATTCACACATATATATCGACGTCTCAGCGTAGCGGCCGTTACCTTTTACATAATAATTATGGAAATGGAGTTTCCGCGAACGTGTTTCCGCATACGTATATGGAAGTAACTGCCGGATAAGAGGGTGCTACTCGGTGCGAGGATCCAGTAGGAGGAGGCCCGGCGATCATTTCTTGCCCAAGCTTCTCTCTCTCTTTCCTCAACCCTCTTCTCTTACCCCACCACCTCACTCACTCACTCTCTCTCTCTCTCTCGTTGTATGAGTCCAACCAACGTAAGCGATTCTGGTACTACAAGGCACGTCTGCGATGAGAAAAGGAGAGTGCGAACTTATCATCGACGAGTTTGTATGTAAATTTTGGGACTCCTGGGGATGAGAGGACCAGGAGGCAATGGGAAATACGCATGCAGGATTGGAGAGGATCAAAGTAAGAGAGGGAGAGTAAGAGAGAGAGAGAGAGAGAGAGGAGAGAACCGATGCAAGTAGGAAATCCTGTGATGGTTCATACGTGCGCGAAATCGATTCTCCCCATGTCTCGTAATAATCCTTGTCCGAGGAAAACCCAAAATGTTCGAGGTAACCCTAGAGAGAAGCGATTCTCAGTCACCTCATCTCCCTACTGATTGGGAATGGCTTTGCTTATATCGATTAACCTACGAGTATAACGCGACGCAAGAGAATTTGAAATTATGATCAAGGCTCCTAGGGAAGAGATGAAGCGTTGACCGTACGAAGGAGCCACCTTCTCAAGAGGGATGATCGATCGGTTATACAGTCATAAAGGGTAGGGAAGAAAATTAAGGAGTACCAAATATATGGCGAGCAACGTCGTCCTCGTAAAAAGGAATTTTTTATTTGATCTATATTTTTTATCGCTTTGATCAAATATCTAAGATTAATAGAAATTGAAAATAAACGCGATTTTTAAACGGGAGATAAAGTCAAGTTCGGTGAAAAGGCTTTTCGAAATAGCTTTTCGGGTTCGACCTTCTAAAACTAGCTTAGTTGGAAAGACAGAGGACGTATAACTCCCCGTGTCCCGTTGAATCATTGTTAACTTCTAAGGGTTGCATCCAGTCGCGAAAGAGAAAAAGTCGAGTAACGGTTCCCTTCGGAGATTGGAAGATGCGCGACCGCCGTCGCTCTTCTCGTATCCGCAATTCTCCCTTTCAGTTCCACCTCGAGACTCTCGCACAATTATCGAACGGCTAAGAGTTCTTAAGGGTTTTTTTCCTCTTTCGATACTAACGCCCAGCACGGCAGACCCGCCGTAACGATTAACGACTACTCAAAGGCTGAAATCGTTCGTTTGCCAATTTCACTTCATCCTCTTTCGGTTTTTATCGTTTCTCAGTAAACCCGACGGAGAAGCCTTCCCACGACCTGCCTCGTACGAACTGTAATCGTAACTGTGTCTACGAGCATGAGAAAGAGAAATAATGTGTGTGAGAGACAGAGACAGACAGTGGGAGAGAGAGAGAGAGAGAGAGAGAGAGAGAGAGAGAGAGAGAGAGAGAGAAAGTTTACGGGTTTTGGCGCGCGACTTTGATGGTAGACCACCACCATCTTCTCTCTTTCACTACCGAAAGAATTTACCGCACAGGCTGGTCTTCACCGGGTGATGTGTGCCTCGAGCTTCAACCATTTTCTACCGTGTCACGTATACCCACGACCCTCGTAAACCTATTATTTCCAATTCACCCCTCTTTTGCTAAAGGCAAAACTAACGTATCTACCGACGGTAATAGCGTTCACCTACTTGCCGACCGTGTCGTCGCGTCGGAAAATGGCCGTTCGAACGCGACATGGCGGATTCGAATCGACCGAAACGATCGGCACGTTGGTACGGATACGTAGTAATTGGCAACCTCCAAAAGTTTATCCGTTCGCTTCCTCTCTCGGACTCGTTCGATCCAGCCGATTTTTAAGGGGTTTTCGAAACAGTTTTCTCGAGTGCTTTATAACAGTGGTTGAGAAAATACCGCGATGCCGAGTCGAAAGTTAGTACGAGTGGAATTGGCGCGAGAGGTCGGGAAGTTGGTGGGACAGGTCCTGAGGGTTAACCCACGTCGGCAAAGTCCGTGGATTTGGAGCCACGTGGAGAGCTTACGGCAAGGCTAGCCAACAGGGGTCACTAACGGTCGAGTAGTGAATTCGATATGTACCTGCAAATTGGCCGAGGGAATCGTAATCGGACGGGTACAAGAGTCGGGACTCGGGGGGATCCAGTGCTGTTCCAGTTCGAACCCGACGCTTCGTGGATTAAGCCCCACGTTCCAAACTCGTCGTATCGCTCTATACCACGTAGGCTAGCACCATCTGCTCGTTGTAAAAAAGCTTTCTTCTTTCGACGGAATGACCTCGGTTTGACCGATGGATGGAACGGTCTATCCTCGATTGGATGGAATGGTTTAACCCTAATCGAGGCTTATGACAGAAGACTGCAAATATTTTTGTCCCTCGCTTTCCAACTTCAACTTTTCAATGGCGAGCGTGATTCACTACCCTTGGATGTCACCAGAAAAGTGGTAGAGGGCCCCATAGCGAATAACGACGGCAGGAAGGAAAACGAAAGATACAGAGGCTTTCCTGTCCGCAATGTCCCAGCTACATCGAGGTGTCCTTCAATGCAGCGAAGCATGTAGAGTCGAGGAGTGGAGCTGTTCGTGAATTGTTTATGTGACAACGGTAGTCTCTTCTCTTTCTCTTTCTCATTTTGATCCTGACGACGATGGTGTTGGCGGGGGTGAGAAAGAGGGTTCGTGATTCGGTATTGGGGGAGATGCTTGTTCGGAGGTGTTCGCAATATCTCGTCTACCAGTTATAGACGCTAGTTATGTTCTGGGGTGAGAAGAAAGGGACAATAGCCAAGGACAATGCATCATTCCGGGCCACTACCCCATCTTCCCTCGCTTTCCTCTCGAAACGGCGTTGCCAGTTCCTCGTTCCTCGCTTCGTCGTTCGGTAAAGCGAAACAAAAACATTCAATGTAACCCCTTCCGCTTACACCCTTTTCAACAGAAACAGTCTCAAAAGGATCCCATCTCTCGCTCTCTCACTCCCTATTTCACTTTCTTTCTCTCCCTCTCTCTCTCTCTCTCTCTCTCGCTCCCAATGCTTGACTCTGTTTATCAATGTCTCCGTAGTTTCTCATTTGGCTTTCTCTCTTCCCGCCTTCAATCATTCCCGTGCCTTTCCAATTCCTTATAATGAATTTATGAATCAATAAATCAATGAATCGATAAATCAACGATTCAAAGAATTAATGAATCAAGGAATCAATTAATCAACGAATCAATTATTAGAAAAAGTTTTTAATGCCCAGGTGAATAGAGGAAGAGATTGTGGAATGCACTCCTGAGCTTATACCGAGGCTCTTCAACTATTCTGGCTTTATAATACAAGTGGAATTTCGTCGCCATGCTTCTTGAGTGATAATGCGTTAAAGCGAAAGTTCTTGTATCAACAAGAACAGCATTAACAACGATTTGAGGTATCCTCGTTGTTGGAGAGTGGTGTTTTAAGCTCTCATCTTGAGGGATTCCGGGAAAGTCATTCTCTCTCCCAAAGTAGAACAGCGATTTGATTTTATCAACAGTTTTCACGTGCTCGAGCAACAGCTCTAGCGGATTTAACGTTAATTCCACCCTCCCAGTCGCCCACCGATCCCATCATCCTACCAATCATTTCGTCCATCTCACTTTCGCATGTTCCTCGTGCCAGCTTCGAGGCCACGTCGGGGGATAATTAATGCACCCGATGTGAGCTCTTCAAACTGACCGACAACTTTTCTAATGGTCTTGAATCCAAGCCAAAGGCTCCTTTCTAAAAGCCAAGTTACAGAGGCGACTCCTGGATGGTTCGTGTCGAGGGGAGGTACCGAAGTGTCGTTTGTGTGTTCCCCAATTACCATTCACGTTGTTCCAAGGAGAATTATTTTATTGATCGAACGAGGGCTTTCGGATCTTTGTCCTGGACTCATCCACCGGGAATCTCTAGTCTCTGTTCGATGAAATGATTTCGTTCACTGCGACTAGGGAAGAGAAACATTGAACTTAGAGAATTACGCATGGAACTTTAACGATGGAGGGGTTTTTTCAAAAATTAATCTTTCAGGTGAAAATATTATTTGGGAGTGAATAAATTGACCTTGAGTAAGAACTAATTATAACTAAGTATCCCGATTTATTATTTACTTCAGCGTTACAAATTGTAGTTCATTTTTCTTTATTTTCATGATTCGAGGAAAACCTGGAATACAAGGCATTCTATGATTTGATTCTTTCACGATAAATCTTATTATTAGATAAACTCGAAATTGAGGAAAAAGAACAATACAGTCGATAATACTCACGACTTTGGAACAGTCGTATAAATGATTACGTACAATTAAGGCAAGTTCTTTTGAAAAATGTCAAGTCTTAAGATTAAATTTTGCTTTGACAGTCATCTTTTTTTAGCCCATTCTCGACATTTTTGAGATTGTTCGTTAGCTATGAAAGCCCTTTATCGTTTATATACGTAGTTCTCGTAATGCATAAGCTGCTTCTACGTTGTTTTTTGTATCCTTCTTTTCTTTCTCTTAAGAATGGCCGCGGCAATTATACCTTTGGTGGGTCGAGTTCAAAAGAGTCGAGTTTTTGCATTGCCATAAAAGGGAAAATATGACTAGTTTCCTCGTTACAGAGACGCAGCTGCAGTCTACTTACCGCTTTCAAGGCAGCTTCTGTTGTTCTGAAATTCTCAATTTAGAATGCAAATCTTCAAAGGCACGGCTTCTCATACTCCAGATTATTATTGGTTGCCTGCCAACCGAGAATACATTTATCTACGTGAGCGATCATTCGAGACTTATACTTGCTTGTGATCGAGCCGAAAGAGAGGTTGAATTTTTTTTTCTTTGCTTTTTCATTTTCGTCTGATCAATTTTTCGATTCTCTCGTGACTCTCGGCCGTCTCGTGTAGTACGAGATAAAGTAACAGCGATATCTTTGCGTTTTGACGAAACGCGCCTAATTGCTGGAAACCGCGTTGTTCTGTATAAAAAAAAGGGGGAAAAAAGAAAACAGTAGTGGTCGGAGCTTTTTACCCTCACGCACGAAACCTAGAAATACTGGTCTCCGCCATCGTCACGCATGACATTTTTTTGATTCTTTGGTAGCTTTCGTGTCGCCGCGTAACATTCGTGCGCCTCCATTCACAAAGATACACGCACCCCCTAATAGGCGCCACAGTCATTAGGTACTCGTTGCTCTTCGCTCGTTCGCCCCCTTTCTTCTTTCCTTCGACAATGAATTCTACGGATTTTTATTCACGTAGCGTGCCACGTAAGTCACACGCAATCGATGTTCTCCCACCTGGTGAATGTTCACCCTGTCAATTTTTTGTTTCTAGTACCTTTTTTTGTTGTTGCCGAACGATGGATCGTACAAATGTACCTGATAGTTGATAAACACACCCGTAAAATTGGCGACTATACTGCATCGCCGACAGGTAACTACGAGAGCGATTTAAACAATTTTAGATCTTGATTGTCGAAGTCGATAGTGATCAGCTCGAGTAAATCTCGTATGGTACAGGAGAGTGCATAATCCACTTGCTAATATCGGCCATTCACAGGGTGTAACGATGTAATAATGTAACGCATATGTTGTATATGCTCGCGGGCTTGCTGGATTACCAGCACGACACGCTATTGTTCGCTTTTCGTATGCGAGCGAAGCGAAGAGGAGTTTAACGGACACGAGGAAGAGAAAGTGCCCGCTCGGCTTTATAATTATTCGCAATTATTTTGCTATACAATCACTTGAAATTGTTTTTTCCGTTAGAACGATGCCCATAAGTGCCATTGTACGAGAAGCTCGAGATAAGTTCTGTGAACAGGAAATACATATTTCCTTCCGAGAATTTTAACGCGGAATATTTTTAGTACCATGGTACGCGTGGTGATAGAGCAGGTACTCGCGTGCAATGCTCGTGTGCGTGGCCAGAGTGGGGGGCGGCAGACTGGTGGGGAGGCGCGACGCCAGACGCTCCACCTCGAAAACGGAATTCGCCATTTCTTCGGTTGGCCGTAACCGATCGAGTTCAAATTTGGTTCGACAATCCAGAATTGTGGCAAGAATTGAATGAACTAAGTTTTATTTTGATCGACCGATCGGTGCCGGAGAAATCACGAATTACGTTTTACGATTATCCGTCCCTCTCGTGGACAAGGGGCATAACCTACAAAATTCTATTCTAAAAGGTGCGAACTCGTAAGCACGGCAGCGAATCTAAACGAGTGAACGGTTAATAATAACTCAAAGCGTACGATCAATGGAAAAGGGATTATGAGGTCTATCGTATACCGTGCTTTAACGAAGCGACTTGAATTCATAGATTTAACCTCGTCACGAGTCGCTAATCAGGATTCTCGTCTTACGCAAGCATTTCAATTCTCCATTATGATCTCACGGTTACAATGGCACACGTTGGTACTTCCATTCATACATGTACGAGCGTTAGGAACTTCGTGTACGAGTAATGCACGGACGTGCATAATATTCCGCTCCGTAGGCGTGGCATCCGACTGGATAATCTACGTCGTGTGTACAGGAATACGTAGTCGAGCCTGCACAGTCCCTTCCGTAATTCTAGGCTGCTGGCAGGCTTCCGACGTCCGACCAAGCGTACACCACTACTACTAGAGTTGCCCAGGGCATAAAGTCAGGCTAACCCCGGAACGATGAGAGCCGAAAGAGTAATCGTTAGGAAATTTTTGTTCCAGAGAAAGAAGACAAAAAACAACTTTCTATCGAGTACGAAGGATCGATTCGTCGATAATTTTTTACTATAACGTCGGTTGGTAAACGTATGCACGATTTTCGAAAATGTAATATTCCGCGCTTGAGTACACATACGTTCCGGGTGTTACGCTCGCACAGCGATCGTGGAATATTCCATTCGGGGAATGCGAAAACATTGGAGAAAGACCGGTGAGCCAACGAAAGCTTCGCCCGGACGATAAATTTTCATGAGAAACATGCACCACGTCGAACGTAACGAAAGGATGTTCTTCGAAGCCCTTCTCGATATGCACCCGCGTTATTGCTACCTCCATTTTCCCAGTAATACGCGCTGCCGTAATACCAGGAACAACTTTTCTATCAGGCTTGTCTTGGCCACGAGCGCTTCCTCTTTGTTTCTTTTTTTATACCTGTTGTTGCCCTTTTATCTTGGAACCAGACCGGTGAAATGAATATTCCACGAGCGAATTGATCCATGAACCGTTGGATGACAAACCGTATATACGATCTGTAACTTAATTGATGAACACGGCTGATGCAATGACGTAATTGATGAAGGACCGAGGAACAATTATACGAGAAATGTCGTCCTAGGTTTATTTGTTTTTAAGATTTAAGAGTTTAAAGTTACATTAACAATGGGAAATACAAAATGTGAAATCGTGTGATATATTTTCCACCAGGGTGTAGCTCAATCCGAAAATTGATTCTTGCATCAATCTCGAACTGATTTTCAAATTACAGATTCGATATTCGATTTTGCCTTCGAAACAATTGTCAAACTCGCTCTCGCATGAATCTTCAATCTCGTGTTACGAATCTTTAATTGAACTTTCACACTAGCCTTGTAACTATACTTTTTATATTGACCTTGAAATTATACTTCAAACTGTGACCTTCAACTTTTATTTCGTAACGGAACTCGATATGTTTAAAAAATTGGGACGCGATTTATATTTCGAGCAAAATAAGAAGAAATAAAAAATAAAAAAAATTGTGTATATATAGTTTACCCGGAGATATTTTCCAGTAATTAGGCAACTCCATTCTCGTCTCTATTTCACGAGAGAGAGTCTCGTGTGTGGCTGAGGTACTCGAGCCGATCTACGAAATTTCCCCGGAGAACGAGTTGTACAAAAGCGATAACTTTCGAACACGTGAGCGTGAAAGCACGACTCGGGAGCTTTCGCCCTGCGGCTTCGCGTTCGGTTCGAGTTTAAGGTTTATCGCATTGCGGAATATTAGAAAGCCCTTAATAAGGTATACGTATTTTTGTCTTTCTCTCTCGCACGAACGAGTCATCGAGTCTTTTTCACGTTGTGATTTTAGTTTTATTTTGTTTCAGTCCCTAAAACTTTGTACAATCTTGTAATGTCACACTCTCGTGGGAATGAGCTATCGATAAATTTCATTTTTTGTTTCTACCCCTCGCACTCGCTCGTTCTCTCTCACCCCCTGTTTATTTTCCGAATCGCGTGTATTGTACACGTAGCTTATATTGGCTGATGCATTAATCTATATGTACCCTGACTATAATCGCACACAGTACGCGAGTATCATTAATATACCAAGCAATACGGATTATATCGATATTGTGCAGACATACATATATCATGCTGTGTAAGCAGCCGCATGATAGGTAGTTCCATTATAATGCGTGCGTAAACGCCCGTAAGTCTTCGAATTATTGGCGACCCCGGGAGAGGTGAGGGGCTCACTCTCTCTCTCTCTCTCTCTCTCTCTCTCTCTCTCTCTCTCTTTCTCTTGTTGCGTATAGAAAGGATTTGCTCATTAATATTATAGTATGTATAGCATGTATTATTGACATTTAAATACCAACGATAATTATGTTTATTATATATAGTATCAGTTCCTACAATTCAACTCTTAACTTGTTAATCGTTCGCATAACGTTTGTCCGATTACGTGTAAAATTTGAATTTTTCTTACAATCTTGCTTTTTTAGTCTGGGTTGATTAGGCACTATGAAGACAGAAAACAGGGGGAAAAAGACGATATTCCAGTGCGCTGGATACGATGGATTTAAAGACGTTTTTTTTGGTCCCAACTTGTTTGCAAAATCAAAGTTCTACTGTATTGTCGGACTATTCACTTAATTATTGTTATTTATTCAGGGTCTGGTTTGTCCGGAAAGTGAAGTTCTATTATTTATTTGTATATTGTTTATTCAGAACTTGATTCGACTGCGTAATCGAAGGTGTACTGCATTATGCGATTATAAATGATTTAAGATTATTTTGTCAACGATTTCAATTAAATGTCTGTTTATATTCAGTTTTGATACGCTCGGACAGTGTGACGTGACTCAAGAGACAATCACCGGAAGAAGTAATTTGTTATCCGACAGGTCATGACGAAAATAAATTCTTTTCGGTGATAGCGCGAAACCTCGGTCACACGGAATCTCGGAATACGATGTACTATTCTTCTTTTATAGACGGAATTGCGATTCGCACTTCGTCCAGTTTGACGACACACGAACTATTTGTTCACGGGTCACCTCGATCCGGTCGTAAATTCGTCGTTTTACTTCTCGGAATACGAGCACGGTGAAAATTTAAACAATTGTGATTTTACTGTCGCGTTGCACATTGTTAGATAGTGGTTCGAAAGATACAGTTTTACCAAGTTACCGATGACGTATCATAAAAAGTCTCGAAGAAAAACGGAAAAATCGAAATAGCGGTTAGTTAAATGTCGATAAAATCTAAAAAATCGAAGAAATTTCCACCCCCAAAGACTCGCAAAAAATGGGACGTGTGAGTGGAAAAGAGGAAGAGGAATGTTTTAAGAGGAATGTTGTTCATGGAAATTTCACACGCATCACGAAAATCATGGACATTCCTTCGATAATTCGAAATTAATCCCGAAAAAACTGAAAAATTGCCGGTTATATCGATTTTTCACCTATTAATTTTCATGCGACCCACGAAGGATCCATTTATTCGTGATCAACAAGAAATTTCCGATCGACATAGGATCTCAAAAAGTGCCGAAAAAGCGAATCCGAAGAGTTGTCCTTGAAGCCTAATTTCCCAAAAATTCGACGGGGGATGGTAAAAACCTGAAATCACAGTTTAACCCATTTAAATTCGATAAATTCCGAAAAACTCGAAAACCATGATTTTTCTCTTGCGCGAAATTATTAGCGGGATTTTTTTCATTAACACAAGTATCACAATTTTGGAAAGAATGAAATCCGTTCCCGTTGGTAATAATAACGTAATTTGCAAATTGGTAATTTTCACTTCCGCCGTTAAAAAAGAAATGATTCCCATCTGGGCGTAAGTTACGGCGACCTCGATTGTACCATCTCTCGAATTAGAGCCCTGTTTCAAGAATTGCTCCGACCCAAATTTAATTTCTCCTCATAACAGAAACTCCCGGAGTTTTCAACTTTCTAAATAAATTCAATTCGAAAACTTATATTATTTCCTCGACGATTATAATTTACGTCCTTTCTGACGTTTCACATTATTTTTAAACATTTACCGTTTGTCAACCTCTTTTCCTTTTCGATACGAGATATCAGTAACGACGAAGATTGGAATGATAATCGGTTGTCCCGAACCCAATATTTCTTAAACAAAGAACCCTCACTTCAACCCTTCAACTCCATATTTCTACCCATCTCGTTCTCTTTCTCCCTTTCTGTCTCCCATTGTCCCTTTCTTCCTTTCTCGCTCTCTTTGTACACGTATCTCGTACTTTAGTTCTCATAGATGAGGCAGTTTGCAGGATTGCCGGAGTTCCGAGAGTCCGACAGATGCAACGAGAGAAGAGAGAGTGAGAGAGGGAGAGAGTGAGAGAGGGAGAGAGCGAGAGAGAGAGAGAGAGAGCGAGAGAGGCAGAGAGAGTGAATCTCGAGCTTGCTAGAGAGCTCGCGCGATTGTTCCACCGCTAAGATTTAAGAGTCTTCCTTTCATGAGAATATTAATCCCCAGTTGGGATTGTCTCTCGTGCAATACCGTACTATCGTGGCAGTTCGCTCTGAGCGAATACGTGGTCTACAAAAACGGAAATACAAAGCACAAGAGAAAGAGAGAGAGAGAGAGAGAGAGAGAGAGAGAAGGATTAAATCTCGAGTCAACGTCCCCAGATGAAATAAGCTTTACCCTTCCATCCCGAAAAACCATTCTCCCAAACGTCTTTAAAAAAAACATCATATAAATCAAATTTACCTGACGAGCAAATAATAATTAAAAAAAAAAAAGAAAAAGCACGATCAAAACCAAAAATCCCGAATTCTTTCTCGATTCGCAGATCTGATTTATACGATCGTTCGAAGGACGATCGGTCCTTCGAACGGTCAGCCTTCTGTTGTCCCGATACGGGACAATAGAATCAAATATTTTTTAATTCGCGTCGATAGCCGCGTTACGAATCCCTCCCATAACCATTTCGATCCACTTATTGCTCGACAAATTGATTGTAAAACGAGAATGAAAAAAAAATGATCGTACATAGGATGGTAAGAGAGGCAATGGCGGTGTTGGCGGCGAGGTGGGGTGGAGGGCGGGGCATTCACAAAACGAGAGATGGGAAAATTGAATGTTGGCAAAAGTTTGGCGAGGGTAGATTTAGCGTCGTAACGTGGTATGCGAGAGGATGTAGGGGGTTGACGAGGAGAGATGAAGCGGAAGGGGGGTTAAGGGTTGCAGGAGGGGGTGGTTCAGGATGGTTAGCCTTCTCTTATGCGGGTATATAGGCGACTGTGCCATGCATTCGGTGGAAGTGCACTCGAATCCGGACACGCCGGAGGGATAGCGCCGAGAAATAGCTCGGGTGAGATAGAAAAAGCACGAAGGACGAGAGAGAGAGGGTTTGGCGGTGGGGGGTGGGGGGGAGGCGAAAAAATGAGGATGGTTGGATGGAACGGGGTCGTAATAGCTTTCGCGAAGTAATAAGGAAAACGATGGAGGGTCCATTGGTATAGGTGGGGTTGGGGGGAAAGGGGGGAGGGGGGAGTAGCTCGTTCGCGTTTTTCTCCAACCCCACGTCCTTCGTCCTTTTCTCTTCTTCCTCTTTCTCGTTTCATCTCCGGCTCCATTCCGTTTCACAGAAAACCCTGTACTCTCTCCTTTCTCTCTCTCTCTTGACATCAACTCGAATCGTTTGTCTCTCTTGCTCGTGCATCCCCTTCATGGTGCCCGTTGAGCAACAGCAGAGTGAGCGAGCGAGCGTTTCCTGTTATCTGGTCGCGATAACCCGAATATCGGACGGAAGCCCCTGGTAACGGCGGGCCAATAAAACAAGCGGGCGATAAATCGCATCGCCAGAGAGAGAGAGAGAGACAGAGAGAGAGAGAGAGAGGGGCGAGAGAGAGAGAGAGAGGGGCGAGAGAGAGAGAGAGAGGGTGAGTGAGTGAGAGGGGTGGAGGGAGAGAGCGTCGCCGAACGGGCTATAATGGGCGCCCCGGGGCTGGGGTTGCCAACCCCCAGGATTCCTCTCGCCGCAGTTCTGTACGTTGTCGTCTCTCTCTCTCTCTTTCTCTGTCTCTCATTCTCTCTCTCTCTCTCTCTCTCTCTCTCTCCCTCTCTGTCCTTGTCGTTTTCGAACGATCCCTATGTCTTTCTGTCCTCGCTCCGACCTGGTCGCGACTAGAAACTTGTATTAGTTGAGGAATAGGAAGGGTTGCTTTAACCCCTAACCCCTTCTCTCTCTGTCGAGAGAAAGAGAGAGAGAGAGAGGGAGTGAAGCTTCCCATACGGATCTCTGTTCGGGCGGGTTGCTCTGCCGAAAGGCCGTACTAGTTTCGCGAACAACAACAGGAGTGGACCAGCTGATCTATCGTCCCTCGTACTCGCCGAAACATGTCGTCCTAGGGGTTGAACCTCGTGGACGAGAATTGTCGAAACTGTCGGATACACCGAAACGTAATTATCGAAATTAAAGAGCCGAATTAGAAAAGTGGGTTTATTTTGATATGTGGCAATTTGTTTGTTCGAAAAATGTGTCGTTGAGAGGGTTGCCCGAACTAAACCACCACTTTAAGTGCCCGATGGCAATCGACGAAAATTATTCGGATAGCATAGGGCTGAAAAGTTAAGGGTCGAATTAAAGAAGAAGCTACGTTTTGAAAGTTTCCAATTTGTTGGTCATAAAATTTGTCGTTAAGAGGGTTGCTCGAACCAAACCATCCCTTTAAGTGTCCAATGATGGTCGATTAAAATTATACGATTGGCACAGGGTTGTAAAGCTTACAATTAGAAACGAATAGAAAAAAAGAGGACGTAGCTTCACAAATTCGTCAATTTTTTGTTCGATAAATTTGTCATTAAGGTAATTGCTCGAAGCGAACTACCCCTTTAAAGAGAACAATGGTATTCGATAAAAATTGTGCGATTAGCTCAGGATTGTAACGTCGAGAAGTCAATGGAAAACGTCGAATGAAAATGCGGAGAGCGGAAATAAAGCTCCAAGGGAGTTACCGACGACTCTTTTTTCACAGAGGTCAGAGTCGAATGGAACTCGTGAGAGAAAAAAATTCCCATCGCACTTAACGACTAGCGGCCGATGCGATTCGCTACGAATTTCCATGGAAATTGGTCAAAGGTAGAAGAGAGGTAAGGCAATATATTTTAAGGTATTAATTATCGTTCGTATTTTAATAGGGCGTTATAAATTCTCGTAAAATCTATATTTCCCTTGAGAAGATATTTCGTCATGGTTACAATTTTCATTAGGGACTTTATATTGCGACGAATGAATTATTGTTTTTGTTTCAACGATACGATTACCAATGAGAATTGAACGAACGACGATGAGATTGTACATTTTTAAATGAAAATACGTTATTTTATATTTTTGGCGGATCGAGCGACGAATCATGCAACGAAGGGACGGAAGAACACGAAACACGATATTATCATTCATTGGACCCGATGTGCGAGCAACCATAACGAGTGTAGAAGCTTTAATGGAATTTTTATTCGCGTCAAAAATTGCATCATCGTGAATTCAATGGAATTTTTAAACAGCAACGAATATCAAATTATATCTCCTAATAATTTCCTCCCAGTCGGACGAGCCAATCGTCAATGGGAATTCTAGTGTCTTTCGCAGAACGCTGGATAAGCGATACGGTGAAGCTTTCGCGAATGAGGGAAAGTGCGAGAAAGTTTCGTTGACTGGTGAAGATGCATAAAGCCGCAGTCAAAGCACGCCGAATAGTTTCCACCTTCCGACTGTTGTCCTTTTGAGAATAGACTCGGGTCGAAACTTTCGTCGAAACTAGTTCTACGTGGAACCTTGCTTTCCGCGAAAGTTTCAATATTCCCATCACGCGGGGAGAAAACTTCGCAACCGAACAGCCACGAGAATCGAAAAGCCTCGAAAGCAACCTAAAGCACGATATCCAAATCCCAATATGTTGTCCCATCGAACGTTCTCAGGCTCTCTCGAACATAAAGACGTTAGCGCGAATTTAATTTTCAACTTTATTTATTTATTTACGCGAATGTGAAAAGCTTACGTTCGAGCTTAAATTCAAATTGAGACGAATCTTTAACTCGTTCTCCATTTTTTCTTCTTAGAGACACTGTAAGTTCGAACTCAAAGTCGATGTAAGATTAAAGCTTAAGTTTAAATTCGAGCTCGAATTTAAGTTCGAAATAAAGTTAAATATAAGTTCAAGCTCTCCCACGTATCCGAGAATTAAACAATTTTTAAACTTAAGGTCAAACTTAAAACCATGATTAAGTTCTTACTCAAGTTTTCAACTTAAGCTCAACCTAAAATACAATCTCAATTTCAAATTAACATTAAAAGTAAAGCACGAATTCAAGAAAGAAATCAATTCAAAATTCAATTTAAATTTCAACTTAAGGTTTGAATTCAAACGTTAACGTTAACTTCAAATTTAGGTATGAGCTTAAGTTCGAATTTTAATTCGAACCAAAGTCTATCCTCGAGTTTGACTCGAGGTTCGAATTTAGCTACGAATCGATTATAACCAGCCAGATGCACCGTAATCCGCAATAATTTAAAATCCATAAATGACCGCATCGAAGAGTACCGAGGGAGCATAAACGATGGCTTTTTCATCATTACGCAGGATGTAAAAAAATTAAAATTAAAAAAAAAGCTACAACTAGGAGCAATAATGTATGCGAGCGTGGTTCTCGTTGTCCCGTTTCGCACCACGCGTGAACACGGTCCGCGTGAATACGAGTGTATCGCGGTATGCTCGTCGACGGCAATGCAAATATACGCACGAAAACGCAGGATGTATCGACGTATAACAATCGGAAATAACAATCACGTCGTAACGAATCGAACGTTATTTTGGGCAGTAACACACCGGGACCCGACTTCGCTCATCTACCGTCGGTAGTAAAAATCACACACTACCGCATAATTCATCCCCCACCCCTCTTTTAATACCTCGGCGTGAATACTATCCCTCGGCAAAAGCCCCGTCGCGACACACGACCGTAAATGCCGTAAAAGCGACGCTTAAATGTATGCGATATTTACCCAATGACAAATATCGATAAATTGAAATTAAATTGGAATATTTACGAAACTCTCGTAAACGTTGAACCGAGAATGGTTATATATGCGTAAGCGTGTTCGAACGTACGTTTTCCTACACATATATATATATATATATATTGTCATCAACCATTGGAAAATTCGTGTCCTCTGTCCAGTACGAATTTTGCAAAACCTCCAACCCCCTCCTGTCACCTCCATCCCTCCGAATCCCACTTTCGTCCTGATGTCTGCCCTGGCTCGACCCCTATTTCCCCACCCTTCGCTGGCAACCCCTTCGTCTCATCCCCCTAAACTGCTTTTACCTCGTGCGAACTCTAGTGAATTTTCGATACTCGCACGTCGCCACGAATCTCGAATACGAACGCTCGATAGCCTACACAACGTATTACTCGCTGATGGGCGCGAATCGAGGAAAAAACGACCCGTTAGGGGTGCTTCGCGATACTGTAAACGGCCGTATGCCTTCGCGTATAGAATATTCGTTTCGAGGTGGGAATGACGATTTTCGATAAAATCGGGCAGAGCTTAATGCTCGACACTAATGAATCAATGATTTTTTAATTACGCTCGAGAGTGTGACCCAACAGCTCGCTCGCTTCTATGACACGTAAATTTTCCGGCCTACTGAAAGCTCCCAGTTCTACGATACTATTATTATCATTGGTGCATTACGATTCGGCTCGCGAAACTCCACGTTCATAGATTGTATTTAAATATTCAGAATGATCGTGGGATATGAACATTTTCCCTCGTTTATACGGCCTTTGCCACTATCCCTCAATTTTCCTATTTTTATTATCGTTAAAATTTTCACGCGAAACTCATTAAAGCAATCAAATATTTTACGAAGTGGGCGATTGCTCGTAATGTATAAATGCGATATCTAACGGACGATTTTGCGAGAGTGTTATTTCGGGTTATCGTCTCGTACTTTCTTTAATCAAGAATAAAATTCTGGGAATTTGAAATTTGAACGAAATATGGATATTTACTTTTCTCTTTCGTCGATAGTTTCTGCGAACATGGGTAAATTATGCCGGGTGGATGGAAATATTGTTTTTGATTTTCTTTTTTAATCGTTATCGACGGTTATAGAACTTTTTCTTTGAACTTTTTTATTTACGTTACATAAATAAAAGATAAAAGAGATTGACTTTATTTATTTATTTATGAAAATCAACGTTGAGTTTTTCTCGAATAGTCGCGATTAAATTCATACCTATTTTCGTATGTTAAAAAATGTTTAACACATTTCTCATGAAAATGTTAACTCTATGAAGCTCAAAGCGTACAAACGTTTCCGACCGGACTCGATTCCAAGTATCCTCGATTGAAATACTACTCGTGCAGTGATAACATTTTAAATATTTTCCCAAATATTAAAAAAGCTTTCTCTGTGATGTAACAAATTTTCGATTACTTATGCCGGGGTGCTTGTATACGTCGTTCGTCGACATTCAAATATTACTGTCTGGAACATTTAATAAAAGTTACTCACTCGCTGATTCGTAAGTAGGCCAAACGTTATTGGAAAACAAAAACAACAAAAACCAAAAAAGTAAAATAATACCACGAAAAAAATAAAATGCACGTGTTGTTAATTGGTTTCGGTAGATGGCAGCATTGGTATTAGGGCTGTATTTTATTTCGAGCGTAATAATCAGAATATAATACGTAAACCGCTGAAATTTAGAGCATAGGAGTCACAACGGCGTGAACATTTTTATAATCTTGCGTCAGCAGCAGCAGCGACTCCCTTTACCTATATATCGAGACTTGCATGAAAGCTCGCGCACATACACAGCCACGTACGTATATGTGGGCATAGCCGTTGGTAACAACGTACACCGAACTTTCTGTCGAGAAATTAAGTACACTCGTTAGTGCGCGCGAGAAATTTTCTCGCTAATGCGCAAAGGATTTGAGGTGAAGCCTCTCCAGTGTGTTCTACCGCACCGAGGCTTCGCCGACATTTTTGTTCTATTTTGCCTACTCTCTCTATCCTCTCCGTTTTATCATTTTTTTCTTCTTCTCTTTTCTTTACATTACGTACCTACTTTTACCTCTTGGATGATTCATGCAATCGCCGCAAAATCTCTGCGATATTTCGGTGAGATTGATACCGTCTTGCGAAGTGACGTTCGAGATTTCAATTACAAAATTCATATTGGGAAAATCGGCAGAGGTGGCTCTGGCAGCTAATGGCTGATTTAACGTCCTCGAACCGTACCGTTGGGACGAATCCTTATTTATATTTTCATTGCGAATTTATTCGCGCAAGCGCAGTTTCTCGAGGTCGATCTTTGTATTACCTACGGTAAATCTTCTCCAAGATTACAATCGTTACATGTACATCACGGAAAATTAGTATCGTGTTTTTTCGTTTTATTTTTTAGGTTTGTGCGAAATGTCAACCTAACCTCTAAAAATCTAACGATTTTGTCCCTCGCGATATCAACGAGGATATTTACCGAAATAATAATCAAAGCCCTCTTCGTCGATGTAAATTTCGAACGAAACCTAACCTCAAACTATCCGATACGGGAGCCACGATCGCGATTAAATTCCCGCACGAGTCGAAGGCTAATAGTTTCGATCGAGGATCGATCCACAATTCTATTCGTATTTCGTTAGAACGAATTCTTCCGTCGTAACCTACAAATCATAATGGAACATGCCGCGCGTCTACGCCCACCATTTTGTCACTACGAGCATTGAACTTTTCAATTAAGAACGATATGTACACCGCGCGGGGGCGCGTATTGAAACAACCAGAATACACACGAGCCGACGGTATGTGCGAAATGACGAAGAAACGCGCGATAGCACGGTGTAGTTAACACCGGAAATATTGGTCCTCGCAAACGAAGAGAGAGAGAATCGCAACCCAGTTGCGATGACGTACGGCGTACAGGTTGATTATGATCGTAAATAACAATCGCGCTCTATCGACGTTTACCCGATGTTGCGTGTGATGAATGCGAAGTGAGTGAGAACGCTTGGACTATACGCTCCGTTGGTTCCTATCGTGGAGAATAGCAGTATGTGTATGCGCGCGGCAATATGAATACCGGCGGTCCAGTAGTTCAAGTAGATATAGAGTCGGACCAACAGGCTCGATCGTTCTCCCCGCTTATTCGCGGCATATCGAATGCCGATGCTGCACCGATTCTCTTCCATTTTGCTATTGTATCGTCCAGAAGCTTCGTCGTGATAATATGGGCCAAGGGACGAACCTATGTATTAATCACAGAAACGAGGGCCGGGCAAATGTACACACGAGGCTTTCAGCCCCTCTAATTCATATTTCGGTCATGCGTTGTACCCCTCGAAACGGTATTTCAACGCTCCGAACGGCGTTCTCCCGTATAATTTGACTTATTATTTTTACATCGATACAGTTTTGTTCTCAAATCACCATTCTCGTTTTTCTGTAATCAAATCTACCGTGCTGTCAAGTTAATCGGCCGATTAATTCAAGTATTATTTCCAGATCGGATTAAATTTGAACTCTTTCTATAATAATAATAATAATAATAATGATAATAATAATAATAAATGACAATGCTAATAATAAATAGTAATAATCATTATTATTTTATTATTAATCTATATTATTATTATACGTTATTTGTTATTAATTTATCGCGAAAAGAATTAAGAATGCTTTTTTAGCTAGCCTTTGGCTGGCATCTCCCGTTCGCGGGTCAAAGAATACTGGAAACGTGGAGTGATACGAGTATCGTCTATCGCGCAGGACTCCGATGTCTACGTACAGTCGAGCGTCTCGCTACTCGACGATAACGTTATATCACCGATCCAAGATTAGACCGCTTTCTCTCAATTATTTCGCCATAAATAAGTGGATAAATGATTCTTCATTGACCCGGTCGACTCGATTTTCTGCCCGGTAATTGGATTTCCCAACGTTTCGGGCTCGTTTTTTCGGGGTCGATCAGCGTCAGGTCGCGAGAAACGTTCACTGTACATGCGCGAGGAGGACCGTGTGGAACGGGGAAGTGCACGCGGTTTACGCCAGAACTCCTGGATTTCGAGGGAAGCAAGCAAACGACAAAAAAAAGAGGGGGAAAAAAGCTTCTCGTTGTGGGTCGAAAGAGCACCCGGGCAAGTAGAAGCGAAAGAGAGAGAGAGAGAGAGAGAGAGAGAGAGAGAGAGAGAGAGAGAGAGAGAGGGATGAAGAAGAGAACAAGAAGTGGTACGGAGGTGAAAGTAGGACCCCTCACGAGGTACTTAGCGAAGTTCCGAAAGTTTCGACGAGCGAGGGGGCTTCATGAATCTCTCCGTCCCGTGGACGCCGGAACGAAGCAGGCGGTTAAACTCCTATTATGTTACTCGTACAGTTGTATACGTAGGAGGAGAAGAAGAAGCGTAGGTGGTGCTTGGTGCTCGGCGCGAAAGAGAATAAGAAAGGAATAAAAAAAACGAAAAAAAAAACGAAAAAAACGATACAAGGAAACGAAGGTGCAAAGACGTGGGATCGTCTCCCTGGCACAGGCCACTTTCGGCTAGCTCTCGCCATCGCGCGAAGTTCGCACGATGACCATGCTGGTAACCGGTCCTGTCGTAAAAAGATATTAGACGACTTTTTGAGGCGCTTTTGTATCTTGACGACGACACACACAATCGAGATCTCGCCGAGACGCCATTGGGCTGCGCGTTACGTTGCACCATGAACGAGATGGAAACTTTGCCGCTCGACGATGCAATGCTGCGAACGCGACCGAACATCCTGGCGAGGGAATGAATTTCCGATTAAACAGGATCTCGAGTATTCAATTTCCCGTAGGATAGGATCGTGATATTATTGTTTCTTGTTTGTTTTCTTCGCGATTCTCTGGTTGGAGCATGGAAAACCCATGAGAATTTCCAGGGTTTTGTGTTTATATTTTTCGACCGGAAAAATAACTAAAATTCCGAATCAAAGATATTGTATTTGCGTTGTACGGATAATTTCCGAGTGTACGATCGTCGATTAATGTCTTTTGCGGTAAATACAAAATTTGATCCTCTCGATCTATTCTTACTCCCAGGAAGTGGATGATGCCTTTGAACCTTCGACCCTTTACAGCAGGTCGATCTTTATTTTCCTGTCCTAAAAGACTTTAACGGGAGCTTGCGGAATTGGTACTTTCCTGTACAGGTATCAACATCGTACTCTTATTCCCGATCCGTCACGATTCGTCGATCAAAGTTTTAAACAAATGTCGAATTTGTCGGTTGTTTTCATCATTGATCGAAAAATCTACTAAAAATCCGATCTATCGTATTTACATTTCGTAGTAAATTCCCACTATCGTAAGCTTACTCTTCAGAGTCGTCACGGATAAAAAAAAAAGAGAAATCGACAACTCGAGTCGAGCGACCAAAGTACCGAAAGTCTCAAGAGCCACGTGCCCTTCGACAGGATGAAATATCACGCTAGAGCGTCTTTCGATGAAACAGCCCGAAGTTCAAAGTAACCGGGAAAGAACAAAACACGTTCGAGACTTCGATAATACAAAATTTTCTAGAAACGTCGATCGAAGATCGTTATCGTTTTCGGTACGCGACCGGAAGAAAATATATCAGAGTCCGATAACGCCGAAACGCAGTATGGTTACCGTAACCGGTAGAGGCATTCGTCGGTCGGACAATTTGCGGGGATATAAACGTTGCGTTGTTGCGTAACCGTTGACGACGCTCTCACCGTCGATACGACACGCGTTTACGCCTGAAACGTCGCACGATATCCACGAGCAAATTACGGAAATCTCATAATTTTCCGTCGCACCGGCGAGATAGATATCCCACCGGAGATTTTGCGGGTATATAACAATGAAAACGATGATAGTAGGATCGTGAGAGAGGATGAAGGGAGGTGGGACGGAATCGGGCAAGAGAAATTGGAGAAGCCAATAGCGAGTGAGGGACAGAGTACACGATCGGTGATGGCGATGCTCCCGTCGGTTGGGTTACGGGACGTTCGAAATTCTCCCGGGGTCAAAACCGCTTTATCTTGATTAACGGCCGTTCGACGGAAATGTATTTGCCAGAGTGCCCTCTCTCTCTCTCTTTCTCTGTCTCTATCATAGATACACACAGACACAAACACCCATAGTGTCGCTTGGTGGTATCATTTCCTACGTCACCAGGACTGTTTGCAGCCAGCCGGAGTGGTCGTCGGTCGTCAACTTCCTCGTTTGGCACGTGAGCGAAGAGAAAGAGATATGCGCCAGACGAATAGTCCTGGAACATCCCAGAGGACCGACGTGTCCAGGGAGAATCACTTGGTACGAACATTAACTCGGGGACAGGACAAGGCACGTGGATAGGACTCGTAGCGGTGGACGCCATCGCGACTCTCGTTACTCCGAGCCTGCGGCGGTTTCCTGTCATCGTAACAATCTGCATGAGGGAACAGGATTCTAAAAAGAGCAACAACAAAGACGTAACGATAAAAACAAGAATAGGAATTAAAATAACAGAAAACGAAACTAGGGGAAATCACTGGTCACTTTCTTGTCCTGTGCCTTTCGACCTGTCCGCGATCATCTTCCTGCCAGGGACGGTATCCAGGAGGATAATCAAAAGCTGGAAACATCCATCTGGGAGTACTTTCGATGATCCAAAAGTGGAACGGGTGGGAAGATCGAAGTGGGAATGCTTTTAGTCCATTCACTAACTCTGTGACTCTTTTGGCCACTTTCTTGTCTTCTGTTTTCCGACCTCTGCGCGATCATTTTTGCGCCAAGGGAGATCCCCATGGGGATCATTAAAAGCTGGAGACATCCATCTGGGAGTACTTTCGCTGTTCTAAAAGTGGAACGGGACTGTGAAGCCCTCAATGACAATTATTTTGGACAAAGTTGGGAGCGACGACAGGTGCCATGGAACGATACAATGAACATAAGGGTTCCAAAACGCTGCAACTCCATGTCTCGACTCTCCCTTTACAGGATCGATGTTCGAGCTCGCTCGAGAGGAAGGAACGCCGGTATTGCCGCAGGATTAGGTACGAGTTTTGAGGGAAATTCTGTTAGCAATTGTGGCGTGTGTTTTAGTAGACGAGTGTAAAATGGAGGAGGGCGCTGAGGGTCGAGAGAACCAGGAGGTATGATCATCCCCCTGTCGAGGTAGGGTGAACCACGATATTCTTCTCCGGTTGTTCCGACGTAATCCGTACGGGCACGCCACGGCTCCTGTAAGACGAGGATTATTGCCGCTTGTAGAACTATCCGACTGTTTGTTCATTACTAAGAGTACTCGCCGAATTCCACCGACTCTCACTCCGTTTCTGTCTCCTTGTTCTGTCGTTTCCTATACACCACGACTCCCAAAGCCTCCTGATATAATACCCATCGATATTATACATCACCCTGTGGGCCGACGGCGAAGCTCGGCGTCAGATACGCTCGTGAGACTAACTTCGATAATTCTGATCATCCAATAAGCCTATCAATATCAGATCCGATCTTCACCGAAATGCAATTACCGTTACGCTATTACTACGCATATTATGGCGATTTTCGTCTTTCACCATCGTCTAAAAAATATATCGATACTCCAATATTCCATTTGTATTATCGAAGCTAAACTCGACTGATATTACCGACGGTGGTAAATTTAAGATTTTTTTCATATCTCGTCGTTATCAAGCGACAGAATTAATTATCCTTCCGAGGAATTGTAAGAATTGGATCAGCGAATCGAATCCTGCTCATCGTTTCGCTAGAGTTCTTCTAGCAATCGTAATAAAATAACTTTCGCTTAATAAAGCTAATGTTCTCAATATCATAAAACGTAGATATTACCAAAAAAAAAGAACACAACTTTCATCTCTCGCTCATGGCACTTTTTATTCCGGGAATTTGTACAACCCTCGTTTCAACGGGTGATTCGTATCTCTCAATATCTTCGCGTATGAAACTTGCACGAGAAGGCTGTACGAATGCTCGGCCGGAAAAGAGAATGTTATATGGCGGTATTATATCTTCGCATGTCGCGGCTCTTCGGGGGCTTATAATAATCTAGAGCGGAGATTCATTATGGAGACGTGAGTTCTAGTAAGCCGCAGCACGATATATATTCGCATATATATATAGATATATATATATATATAGCTCGCGTTTCGCGTCCCTAATGAATCCGCACCAATTTAAATCCTTCTGCCGCTTCGCATTACCGCTCTTCTCTCTCTCTCTCTCGCTCTCTCCCAATTACCTTGACTACTTCAATCCCGAATGCTCAAACTCCTCGTCACTGCTTAGACAGCGTGAAAATATTTGTGCTCGTATCGCCGGAAACGTCCAAATCGCCGTTTCTCATTACCGGCAATTGTAATATTGTGCAAACGAGAAATTCGTCGGTCTTCCTCGCTCCGATGTATACGAGACCGAAGTTACCATAGAAGAAGGAGAAGAAGAAGAAGAAGAAGAAGAGAAAAAACGCGAGTCTTTGCGAGCAGGTAGAAGGAACATAAACCTAAAAGCTTTAACAAACTTTTCGTTCGGCCTACAGTCAATGAAGCGTGCAAACTTTCGCGTTCCATTAACGAGAACGTGTTTTTTTTCCATGCTGAATGTAGAAACGTGCGCGTCTCATCGGGTGAGAGGCGAAAATAAAAATGTATTAAAAAAAAGAGAAAAACGAAAAAATACAGAGAGAAAGAGAAGAGAACGCTTGGTTCTTGAGTTACGACGAATTAAGGGTTTTTAAGAGCGGCGCCTCCGCGCGTCATGCGAGGAAACTTTTGGATGACAAGCTTTTTTTTCTTGTCTTTTATTTTTGTTAAAATTTTTATTCTTTTTTACCCTCCCTCAAGGGCGGTTCGTCAAGCCCCCGTCTAAATGGCGATAAGTATCGATTCGACCTGAGGGAAACTTCGGTGGAATGAGCATTTCGATCGTTAAAACGATCTCCCGTGTAATAATACCTTTTATAAAAATTTCTCGATAAAAGAAAGGCCGAGAGTGTATAAATTGTTCTTGGGTGTTAAAGATCCTCGTGAAAAGATCGTAGCTAAAGAACGTGGCGAGGGTTGCACGGGTTAGGCACGGTGGAGTAAAGGAGTTTTCTTTACGACGTTTTCTATAACAACATTCGGCCCGATAGAATTAGGGGCTGGGGGGATAGGGGGTTGCGAGGATCGAGGGTGGGATAATAGGTATCTCGATTTCAGAGAGTTCGAAAGAGATCTTGTACTCTTCGTGGGTTGAAACAGCAAGAGCGAGAGAGAGAGAGAAAGGGGAAAAAATCGAGACAAGGAGAAACGGAGCATTGGATCGAGGGAAGAAAGAGACCCAAGTATCAAGCGGTAAGAACAAAGTAACCTTATTCGACTCTTCGACCCTAATGTGAAAAGTTTGAAAGGTGGAGAAACGGTTGAGCAAACGGGGCTCTAATCGATGGCCACTGCCTTTTTTTTCTTCGACAGCCATCGTTGCCCTTTTATAAGGGCTGGGGTAGCATTCTCGTAATCGTGACTGTGGCATTAGTGCAATCTCTTCTATACGGCTGCTGCGTTGTTTCGAGGAGAAGAAAAGAAAGTCGAGACACGAACGTTACGACGATATAAATTGTACGCCATCGAGAGACTCGATGCTCGTTCATTTGGTTCGACGTGAACTTTATCCCCTTTGAAACGATCGTCAGTCATTTTTTTTCTCTCCAACGAGTACTTCTTCGGATACTTTATTCAGTCACGACGATGAAAATATATGTGCAGTAGCTTGTACGAAGATTTTCACGATAAGCACAACGATGTAGTAGCGGAGTGTTGAGCCACGGAGTCGTAGTTCCTTGTTTCTTCTTCAGGTACTTCTCAAGGTACAAAATTACCTCGTATGGGTATAAAAATGAAAATATATGGGTAACAGCTTGCTAGAGGATTTTTATGATCAGTCGAACGATATAAAGCCAGCGTTCCTTTTTTTCATTCTCGTGTACTTCTTCAGGAACAAAACTGAGAATCTATGCACAGGATATTGTTTGAGGATGTTTATAAGTCGAGCGACGTAGTATCTAGGCCTAGAATGGTTTCTTTTTCTTCTTCAAGTACTACTTCGAGTATTTCTTCAGGAACTTCTTGAGGTACTCCTTCATTTGATTCTTCAGGTATATCTCCAGATACTTTTTCGGATACTTCTTCAGGTACTTATTCGCGTAATTATTCACGTAATTATTCACGTTCTTCTTCAAGTACTTCTTCAAGTACTCTTTAAATACTTCTTTAAGTACTTCGTCGGGAACTTTTTCAGTGACAAAAATGTCTTCTTCAGGTCTAAAGATGAGAATATACGAGTATGACCTTGTTTGAGGATTTTTACGAAAAGTCAGCCAGGTGTAGAGCCAAGAGCTCTATATCGTGGCTATATACTTTACGCAGTGTGAAAGTCAAAGGGTCGGCGACATGAGAATGAGGGAATATAGCTATAACGCTCGTAGGGCTCGGTAAAATCGATTTATCGACGCTTTGCCTTTGGCTTGTGGTGGCTTCAGCCCGGGATTTTAGCTTTAGCAGAATCGAACGTACAGAGCCATAAGAAGTGTCTGGCGTCGCTCTGATGCTACCTCCTTGCGGCTTCTCCATTCTCTCGCCATGCGGCGGTGGTCGCTCTTCCCTCAGGTGACTACGTAAAATATACTTGATCTTTGGTACCACATATCACCTTTGCTCTTGGAAAATCACTGATAGTACACTCTTCGACTCTCTTCTGTCTCCTTCTATCCCAAAGTCCACATCGTGCCATCAAGACGATTCCTTTTTATCGGCGCTCCGCCCTCGTAACTTCAAGAATATACTTAGCAATTTAAAACGCGAACTATCTTTCTTTCATCAGTCTTTCATCCGGTAAGGTATGAAAAACCCCGACGACTCCGATGTATGTCAAAGAACAAGGACATGATATCACACCTAGCTTTATGAGCTTCGCTCACCCCCGCTCGTCGCTACCCTCGGATTCTTTCTCGTTTCTTTACTCATCCTCTTTACACGGCAAATACTCGCTCGAAGAGCCTTTTAACTTCATTGAATCGTACGTTTTACCCACTAATGGGATGCCTGAAGTTTTACACTCGCTGTGACTCGCACAATAAAAATTAATTGCAAAAAGGTGATTCGGTTCTTTTTGTTTTTGCTTTTTATTTCGCTCGTTTTCCTTTCGTGGTAAATGACACGTCTTCGATACAACAGGGATGTGCAACATTCGTCATAGTTCACGCAAGACGCGCGGTGAAAATAAATATCGAATGTCCTTGTCACCGTTGTTACGACTAATAAGATCCTTCGGGAAAAAGGACGTCGCGATTTCCGACGTGCCAAATCACCGGGTGGCCATTTGTCAGAACTCTTGTCAGCAGTGCCGAGTTGATTGCTTAAGCTTTTCTTCGTGATGAAAAAGAATATGTATGAAAAAAGAAACTAATAAATGAATATATAAAATACAATAGGAGATATTTAAATATTTTTTTAATGGAACGCTTAAATGGCTATTTTTTAAACTGTAAATACGAAATCCGAGCGAACTCTGCTATAAAAAGTTCATGGGAAACATCGAATCGCTATAAAATTAATGAGAAAGCTGAATCGCTAAAATTGTCCAATAAAGACAAAGGAGAATTTCTCAGTGAATCGCGAGGACAAGACTTTCATGAAATTTACGCTGTCGCTGCTCGATGGTTACTTTTCCGTGTCAATTTAAATGGAAAGTAGGAAATGAAAGACACTTTATCCAGGGCGAGAAAAATTTTCTTTTAAATTACCTTTGAATTTCCATCTCCCTAGGGTCGATGGAAACGAAGATATTTTTCTCAAGAACGGTACGAAGGGCTTTCAGCGACTCTGACGTAAAAATGGACGCTAATCCACGAGTACTTTGACAAGGTTAATTTTCATCCCCGATGAAACGATCATTTTTTGTCATCACCGAAAATGAAAAGCGACCTTAAAACCGACCTCGTCTCGAGGGTTAAAAGTCGAACGCAATTTTCCGACAGCCAGGACCAAGCTCCTATTTACCAAAGATGACAATCACCTCGACCTCCTCCAGCTGCGTGAGAATCGCGTCGAATCCATTCGCAAATTAATACGTAGCTGGATTATGGTTGTCGGATTAATCGAGAAACGTCGAAATTCCTTCGAGGTTGCACGCTTCACGAAATCACCCTAGTACCCTCAACCATTATTGGATCTCTCCGTTTAATACCTCCAACGAAATTACACGATTCGGGAATATCATGTTATGGCGCACCCCCGCCTCTTCCCCCATTCCCCTCCTTAACAATAAACCCTTGCGAGACTAGCCGTGGTTGTCGTAATGCACGATGCGCAGCTTGCATGTCTAGTGCCTCCAGCTCGTCCCGCGATACGAAACTTTCTCGTTTCCATGACGGATCGGTGCGCGCCAACCCATATCCACCCTGTCGTATCCCACACTTGGGAATGGAAAATTCTGGTAGAAGCATCGTCGCGGCACACGGTCGCACGATCCATCCTCTCTTATCACTCGCGTAACGAAAATTTTGTCACCCCGTACCATCGAGGATTGTCCGAAGGGTGTGTTCCATCCTTTCCATCGAAAGATTGATTCCACCATGAACAATCCGAAAGTACGACGGGAGTTTTATCAACTATCGGGAGAAGTAAGCGTGTGTGAAAGTCGATTAAAAATTTGATCGATCGATCCCCTTATCGGCCGTTCTCCTTCCCTTATTTCACAGGATACGATACGTTTCTCTCGTAAACGTAGCGGTCCACGGTGCGCCATACTTTTCGTGGATTAAGCCCCACTTTGGATTACTGCCAGAACATGCGAGTTGTGCGGTGTATACATTTTGGGGATGAAGGGAGTTGGGGGTTAAACATGTGCGCGTGTCTTCTGGCGGTGGTGGGAAACGCGCGGCGAACGGAGCAAGCCAAGAGGGTGCTTTCTCGTCCTCGTCCACATCTCTTTGGGATTGCCCATTGTGGTCATGGAGTGGCGTCAGTGTGGTGTACAGAGTACGTATGGCTTGCTGCAAACGTGAATTCACATTATCATTAACCCGTGTTCGACTCAGTGTGCAGAGCCCTCTGCAACAACCCCTCATCTCGTCAGTCTCGTCCTGTTTGTTCACCAAAGCCCGGCTTGCTTTCCGACTCTAGCTCGCGTTCTCTCTACCTCCCTCTCTATTCCTACCCTCCTCTCTCTCACACACAGTTTCACCCTCTAGGATTTACCCCTCTGGCCCCCATCCCCTCTTCTCGCTCCTCTCCCGCTGGTCTAATCCATCGGCTCATCAAGAGTGTAGGGCTGGTCATTAAGCTTTTCGGTCGAAAACTTTCATTATTTATATTTCATTTCGTAATAATTATGATAACTCGAATTACTGGGAACAATTTAGCAATCATATCGTCGTTTGTTTTTTTGCCCTTATTTATTAATTGGCCATGTTTTAATATTTTCTATAATTCTATAATTACTTGACTTTTAGTTTTTAACTTAGTGATATATTCTTAGAGAAGAACGTGTTTCGAGAATGTGGACAGAGAATAATGTTTGTTGTTGCTATTTTATAATACTACAAGCAACCCTCATTTCGTTGTACGAATTTTGGAATTATTTGAGTTTCGATGAATATTTTCCATGTATTTTACGAAAATGTACTTTGGAGAAAATGGAGAAATATGATTTTAGAAAGTTTATGGTCGTATTAACAATTCCTATTGGATCTCACCCTCGATCCTTCATCCGAAAAGGCACGCCGTTCGTTCAATGTTTGCGCGGACTCGATCATACCCCATCGCGCACGATATTATTCGCGAGCCGTTGATCCTCGTATAATTCAAGCAAGAATCAAATCGCTATCGTGATATTCTCTCGAGCGTCGATTCACGCTCGTATTCGCCCTATGAATTTGTAACAACCCCGCCAAAATACCCATATCCGTTAGTTTTCACTTTGTAGCGTGTCGATAATGATTTCTAAAACCCGTAATCACGATGAAAATTCACGTCTCGCCGTGAAGAGGTCTCTACGAGTCGCGAGAGTCCTCATCGAGTTTTCGCCGGGAGAGGTCGCCACCGTGATAATTCCCATTCTTCGTCGCGCGTGCTGAACACAGTCGACGTTACGGGTGGGGTAAAAAAATGTTACAATTTTTTGAGCGTTGTGAGGGTCGGGAGAGGCACTGTACCGTAACAACCTACCATCAACGCGCCGATGCAACCACCATACCGATATCAGATCGGACGAGAAACGCGATCGACCGATTTTTCGAGAGGGAAAACGACGCGAGACCGAGGCTCTAAAATTACAATTTCAAATCAATCTCTCTCTTTCTCGTCGTTAGCGCGAAGAGGCCGAAGTCTGGCCGAGAGTTTATGCGAGGGAGAGGAGGGTGGTGAGTGGAAAAGGGAAAGAGAGAGAGAGGGAGAGAACGCGAGAGAGAGGAGAAACTCGATTCTGGAGGATGGAGAATGTTCGATAACGAGATATGCAGGTCGTGGACGCCAATGGGTGTACCCATTGGCGTCTCTCTCTCTCTCTCTCTCTCCCTCTCTCTCCCACCCTCTGTCTCTCTTTCTGTCTCTTCGTACGGTAGCACAGTCTGTAGTTACGTGAACGAGCAAATAGCGATGCGAAAAATAAAAGAGGAATCGGCGCGGGCCTAGAGACGCTCCGGGTGAAAAAATATCGTGAGATTGAACCTTCCTATACAAAAGCATGTACCTACAGTCGGTACATACACGCTCTTGACTCTCACGCGTCGCTCCTGCCTCGCTCGCATTTCCGCCAGTGAATAAACTACAATACGTCCCACGCCCGTACACGCATACACCCAACCTCGGCCATTCATCTATAGCGTTCGAACCGAAGCGCGTACAATTTTTTTTTTTTTTTTTTTTTGTATTTTCGTGCCTTCTTTTTTCCTTTTTCAAAAATGCATAATTCATCGACGCATCCATGGTCGTCGAGTGGAATGGCCGAATCTAGCACAAACCTTACCCCGCCACTCCAACGTCACTCTTGTTTTTTTGTTTTTTTGTTTTTTTTTTCGTACTCCGAAGCGACCGGCAACGAAACAAAATCCGTTTTCATCCCACTGTCCTATACCGAGTTTATCACAACAGGAAGAAGGAATTTTTTGTTGGTTCGAGGCCGCGGACTATTATGCGCAATTCACAAGTATCCCTCATTAGTAATATCCCAAAGCTCTTTCGGACTTTTATGACGACCGGTGAATCTAGTACATTCGTATTCGAATGTGTTTTGGTAAATTTTTCCTACTTCTTCTTTTTCCCCCTTTTTGCACGGTAAAGCTCTTCCCCAGACGCATTAAATTAGCGCGCGCGACTCGTCGGATAAATCCCATATGATCTTACTGCCGTATTATACAGATCTTTTAGAGCCCGTTCCAACTATTATAACGGAGATAGCAATTTAGCGTTTTTTGGGGGTGGAGGGAGAACAAAAAGTAAGAGTATGAAAAAATTTAATGGTATTTTGGTAAAAGTGCATCGTTGTAAGGTCGATCATATTGCTGGAAAAGTATTAGTATTACTTAGTACAGAGGGATTCCCGCTAATGGTGCCTGGCTTTACAGGCATCGAGACATTTATGTACTCTGTAAGATCGATGCTCCTGGAAAATGAGAGGAACCGAAGAGAGAGAGAGAGAGAGAGAGATGGGGAAAAAAGAAAGAAAATATTACAAGCCGAAGTATAGCGAGCTTTTAAATGCGGGGATTCCCTCCACGAGGATTCCGAAACAATCGAGGCGGTCGGAAGAATGGAAAGGGCGGAGTCCATTAAGAGAGAAAACTTTTATCAACTCGTTATTTATCAAGCCTGAGACCGTGCTCCAGCGTCTCGGCGAATCAGTCTGGAAAAATGCCAGAACAATTAGCCGTTTCGTTCGTTTGTACGAAACGCGAAAGAGAGGGTAAAGTAAAACGAGACAAGCAGAAATATAATTTACGCCGAAAGAGTGTGATGTTTTTTTTTGTCAACCCTTTTGGATACGAAGAACGAAGTTTTCTTTCATTCGTTCTTTCATCGTCGGCTTTCTTTTTCAAAAGTGTGAAAAACTTCGAGTGACTTGATTTTTCGATAATATTCATGGCGAACGACAATCGCCCTTTCGTCTCTCGAGGCACGAACGTCGATTGCCATCCTGGTGTTATCTAAATCGTCGATTTTGTTTGCAAATCCTTCCAACTTTCTATTACTTGTCGCACTAATCGCCAACGAGTAATCGAGTATCGTTGTGTACGTACGTACGAGGTCTGAAGCGAATCCCTGTAGAGAATGGACGTCGTGACAAGGTGGGATAGACAAATTCCCGTAACTACAAACGTGAGACGCAACGAGAAACCAAGAAGGCCTCGAACAAGACAGAGTTGGCAATTTCGCGCTTCTACGAAGTCGGAGATATTCTCGTTCTCATTATCGGAGTCCGTCTACGTTGTATTCAATTATCGTTGTCGGAATCACGCGCTTGTCGCAGGATACGCAAGAAGCCGAGGGATGAAAGCACCAGAGGGAGACTGGTGTTTGCTTGTTTTCTGGCGAGAGAGAGAGAGAAGGAGCCACCCCGAGGGTCCGACATCACGAGACATCGTCGTCGTCGCAGTCGTAACCCGAGTGGGGTAACGATTACAGTGGACGATCCACACCCATGGAGACCGGGGGTAGAGAACGAGACGAGAGGCTAACGCAACCAGAGTGGAAAAAGGGCGAGAGAAAATTCTATGCAAGACAGAGTGCGAGGGAAAGAGTCCTATTGTCTGCTTTTCACGACGCTTTCGCATTTCGACGTGATCTCTTCCCATTATATCATTCCACTGTGTGACTTGTCGGGGGCCTCTCTTCGTATCCCAAGGTACCCGGAGAGGAAGTATCCTCTCGTTTCAGCCACGTACAACGTTTGTTTGTTTCCTTCGTTTCATTTTATTTCTCTCGCAAAGGTTATGCGGGAGTTAGTGCCACGACGCGATAATCCTTGGCCTCCTTTCCATTTCTTTTTCTTTTATTTTCTTTCCTTTGCCTATGGCGTCGTGGGAGATCGGATAAATTCAATGCGCGAAGATACCAGTGACGTTCGACACGTTGAGAGATCGCGAGAGAAAATATTTCTGACGAATGACGAATGGTAAAGGGAATGACGAAGGGGAAGGTTTTTTTTACCGATTTCACACAAAGTCATCACACACGGTTACACTCGGATAAATTTCTAGGGCACTTTTTTCATCGTTTTCCCGGGTGGATTATGAATCCGTGGAATAAAAGGGTGGAAACGAAAGGGTAAAGGGAGTGGTACGGCTCCTGGTCACCCGGACACTGAATCAACTGGCGTCGAGCATTTCTATTCCCCGGTGTTCTCGTGTGAAAAAACATACTACAAAGAAAAACCAGAAAAAGTGGGTAAAAAAATGAAAAAAAAAAAAAAATGAAAAAATAAAACAGAACAAAAATTGTACATTTGGATTTACGCCGTAAAGTCGTAAATTAGGTCACGCCGTGAAAGGATTTCTGAGAGCTGGCGTCAGCTACGGGGCTTTGCGAACGTGTCGTAGTTGACGCGGGAATCCCGAAAAGTGGGAAGCGCAGCGGTAGCGCCACCCGCGGTTACTCTTTGTACGACTCGCGCGCGGTCGGTAGGTCGAAGTAGAGTTTCTTTTTTTGTTAACCAATTCTCCGTGCCGGGCCTCTGTTCGCCGTCGGATAAAAGATGTCCCCGTCTCGCTGTATATATTACACGGCGAATATAATAACCGGAGGATAAAGAATGAAGGAAAAATAGGGAGGAGGGAGGGCGAGAAAAATCTCAATGTCTGGCACGAAGAGAAAAAAAATGAGCTTTTCTTCGCGACAGTTATATATTTGTTTAGCTCGGTCGAGCCAAGACTTCGCGTATGGATACGTAAATATATATATATATGCATGTAATATCTATATATATATATATGTGTACGTATGTACTAAGGGAGCATTGAGAGATAAAGAGGAAAAAGGGGGATGAAGAAAAAAAAGAGCAAGAAGAAAGAGTGAGTGAACGTGGACCGGACCGGAGCAATAAAAGGAGAGCTGGCGCGCCTCCTAGCCATGAAATATTCATCCGGAATCGAGAAGCGGGCCACCAGCGTCGTGGGCGTCCAGCAGGAACACCGGCGCACGCTTCCACCCCTTCTATATACGGTCTTACCCTACCCGGGGTACGAGCGGACAAAAAAAGCGAGCAGAGCATCACTTTCACTCCCGGGGCATTTGTAAGCTCAACCTTTCCAACTTCCAACCCTCGCCCTACTCCTCCTACCCCTTCCGACAACCACCATCCACCCTTACCGTACACTCGTTTCATCTCGCTTCGTCTCCTCGGGTCATCGCCTTCGCGAAATGTTTTTTGCGCACTACTTTTATCTTCTCGTGAACACGTGCGATCTTCCGCACAGAGGTTCGTATGATCTCGGAGATAAATGGATTTATTTGATTTAAGCATGATTGATTTATCCCAAAACAGGATTTATTCGACTGTAGGGATGTTCATATCGGCGACTTGGGGGGGATTCCCGAACGCGTGCGGAATTTTGCAGAATTGGTAAATTAAAAAAAGTTTCTTATCGGATTTTTGTTCTTTCGGGTATTTTATTTGTTGCTTGGCTTTTGAATATAATTTTAGTTGATGATAAAATTACACAGAAGATCGAAAAAAACATTTATAGCTCGGTCTAGAATACAATTGGATTCGGTTGATTAAAATTATGTGTAAAAAATTATAGAGTTAATTTTTTTCGTTCAGTATTACACCTTCATTTATGGTTTAAATATTACAATATTTTCGATGATGTATGATACTTGAAAACAAACATTTTAGGACAACCATCATCGAAAACTAATTTTGTGTTGAATCGCTTTTCCATCGAATATCATTGTATTTACCATTAAGCACGAGGCAATATTTTTCGACGCTATTTTCCAGGTAGTAAACATAACAAAAATTATGTTAAGTTACAGAATAATAAATCGTATCGTATTACAAACAAAACGACGAGTGTTCGCCCCCCCCCCAAATTGCGGCTAACAGTGAAAAACTACTATTAAAGTTTTAAGTCGTGACGACCGAAACTCAACTTTCATGCCTCAAAACATCTTTTTTCGCAACTGTTTTCTTTTCGAAAAAATGAAAAAATCTACAAACAGTTTTAAGCAACGCTGTCAACTGTCAAATAAAGTTTAATATTTCACAATTTCGAGAAATATTTGATCGATTTCGGGGAAAATGTTTCACTCCAATACAATTTGTCTGCCTTTAGGGCGAGATTGAAAATAAATATTACGAGCAATGTTGTAAAAGAAAAGGAAAAAAAAATGAAAATTACACTTGAGCACTGTAAATAACATAGCGGCGTATGATTGGGCAATCGGACATTTTCCATGCTCGATTATTTCACGCGGTGTAAGAAGGGCGTTTGCGACAGCCGAGCTTTACGAGTACGAGTCTCACTCTCGCGCTTCGGCCAGCGCCGTGAGGCGACAAAATGACGACGATAAGTCTGGCTCGGCGTGCAACGATCGCATCGCTGGTATACCACGAGACAGGAAGATCATTATCACGGTTTTATTATCGTGTCACGCGATGCTTTTCACTGCGTGTTTCTTCGATATGCCACGGCACACCAACGGACTCGAAACCGAGAGTTTAAGGTCCCGTGGCGAGTATTCGCCCACAAATCGTTTCGATTGCAAATTTGATATGCATGAACGAAAAAAAGAAAACACATATCCAACTCGTAAGAAACACTGTAAATCGAGACCGAAATTCGAGCGAAGGAAATTAAAATAAGCCATTAAAAGAATATCAAAATGTGAATGAAATTCAATTTCTGCTCACTAAATGTCGATCATTTTTTTGAAAATTAATACGTCACGAAAAATGTCTAATAAATCGTTTGAAATATCTTTTATTTTATTTTTGTAAATTCTTCAAAATTTTTCAAAAAAATAGTTTGAAATTTTTATTTAAATTCACACCTTCTCGAACGAGCGATTCGCCACAAGCGGCGTTTCATGGGAACAACGTTGCTGTTCGTTATTGAATGCGCGCCCACTTACCGTTCAGCCGTTATACGCGTTTATACTAATTATTGCCAGAAATCGTGTTCCTTATCAGATGATACCGATAATTGTGGGTATAATCCTCAGCGACGAGCCATTCGAGGCTCGGAACGAAGGTGAGCGCGCAGTCGCGGACCGATCGATGTCTGATTATACACGGGGCATTTCCACTTGCCCCAGTAACAACGGAGAGGCTCGCAAGCACGTGTACAGTACGCAGATACGTTTCAATGGCGCTAATTAGTCCGCGCTGTTCGAGACCGAAGGAATTCTCAACAAGTGACGATAATCTGAGATTTCTACGTTCAATTTCTTCAAAGCGATTCCGCAACGATTTCATTACCCCCCTGCTCGGACAAGACAACGAGAGAAAGCCGAAAGATGAGGTTCGAGCGAGATTTTGTGTGTTCCAGAACGGCTTTTCTCGGTCAATAGCGAGGTCGAAATGGGTTTTAGAGAGGAAGCGACGCAAAAGTTCGATAAAAAAGAAGACCCGGGTTAAGCAAATCCTCCAGGGCTCGTACTCACCGGACTCTTCGTCCGTTTCCACTTCTTTCCTTTTTCACCACTTCTTACTCCAACTCGCTACTTCGACCCCCTGCATTCCCCGTACTCAAAGACAAATTACAATCTCGTACGAAATCCCCCTTGAATAAAAATCGTCGAAAGAGTCAACCGTGAACTCGTTTCGCCTCGAAAAATGTTCGCATTTCCTGTTTTACCGACCGAGTTGCTACGATTGTTTATACGAGACACAAAAGTGAAACCGCACTTCCGGTTGTCACGAGGGGCGATCGTGTCGCCGGGACAAAAATTGCGTTCCGATCTTCGTTACGGAAGGTGCTACGGTTAATTCGTGACAATTTTTGAAAGTTGAGTCATTGTCATAGCGCGTACGAACATAAATCGTCGGAATACGGGTCAGGCAGGAGAGAGCGTTGGTATCGTATTGGAAAGTGCGTCGGACCCAACCGTGCCACTCCGCCCTTTCGGTACATCGTAAATTTTTCGAAGCTATACCACGTTCGACCATTCCCATTTCTCGTTTTCTCGAAACTCGAGCAGCGGCGTGCCCGTACCGAACGTACAGACATACTGGGGAGCACACGAGCGAGCTGTCAACGCGCTGGAATGCTCTCTCGGGCCCGGGTGTTATAACGAAATTGAATATTCACATGGTACGAAACCGCACGCCCGGTTGCTCGATGGGTACATATAGCGTCGAAGGGGTAAATGTAGTTGGGGAAAACACACGGGCGATGGGAAATACAGACGAGCAATCCCTCCTGAGGGGTGATGGTACGAGCCCCCGTGTGCAAAATTGACGCTGGGATGGGGAATGAAGTCCGATTGGACTTTCTGCCACTAATACGCGATACGAATAGATAATTAACAGAGAAGGCGGATAAATAGATATTCGCCTGATCAATTTAAATTAGATTGCGGCATTGCGTTACGACGGGCACGTGCCTCGTTCCGTACTAACACCATCTCCTCGATACAACACGTACGAGACTACCCTTTCAACGTCATGTTTCAACTATCCCACTCGAGTCTCGTTGAATAATTAAAGCTAATGTCCTTCGTTTCTATATTCGCTCGTTCAAAAGGGTAATCGTTGCCTCGAAACGGATCCATCAAAATGTTGGGAGAATATCAAATTACGTCCGGTTTTTTTTCTATCCTGCATGCCAATACGTTCAGGCTCGAAATTGGGAGTCGATGGTGTTTTTAGCGTCGCTGAAAGCCCGATGCGTTTCATCAATTTCTCATTTACCGCGAAAGGTTCACCCTTCCCTCCAGCCACCCTTACCACGCAATGCACGGAGAAAACCTCGTATCCTCGTTCCAACCCGGTTAAATTCGGGGCAACTGGCTGCAGGAGGTAAACAGATTTAGTATATTTTCGATTAAGGCTCGAGAGACTGCAATAATACGCTGGTTTTTCCTCGGGCATTCCCTGCTTTTATGCATTTTCCCAAGTATAACGCTTTTGCAGCGCTTCCATCACTTCGGTATTCCTGCCGAGTAGGAAGCCTGGCGTTTCTTGGGTGAAACCCCTCGTAATGAAGCGGATCGTAAATTGTCCGTTCCACCCAGCGTTCGCGCCCGCGACTCGCCATAATATTGCGATACAGAAGGAAGAGGGAAGAAAAGAGGGGATTGGGACAAAAAATATATAAACGGAAAACTGACGGCAGATACAGTCAGGAAGGAAGCTAGAGGATGCGGGAGAAGCCGCTTCGATAATACAACAGCTCGAGAAGACGGAGGGGTGGATGTAGGTAATCCCGAGGTAGAACGGATGTTTGAGGCAACCGGTTGCGATCGTGAGAATTTCACGGTTGGTGACGAGAGGTAAGTGCGAGAGTGAAAACGAAGAAGAGAGGGAAACAATGTGCATTTCGGCGTCGGAGTTTGGTGGAAGCGAGTCGGATAGTTTTCACAGGGAAGGTAGAGGGTTAGGAGTTTCGAGAGTAAGAGGGATGAACGGGGTTGAGGAAGTGGGCGCGGGGTTGGCGAAAGAATGAAAACGAGGGAAAGAATGAGAGAGGAGGATTCGGGTGGCCAAGGAGGATAAGGAGGGCGTCGGGCCCCTAGGAAACGAGGAGAGAGGTCGCTGGCGGAGAAAACGACACGCTATCAAGCTGGAACACTCTGGTGTGTTTCCTGGACGGTCAGGAGAGGGGAGTAAGAGGGTCGGATGGCGGAAGACTCCTGGAGTATCAGCGGAAAATACAGTGCATCATCAACAGATAAGCTGCTTAGGGCGGTCTTATACGAATGTTCGCCACGGCAATCTCGCGGGCAGCGCCCAAGCGTTTTTCCTTCTCAGGATCATCGCTTTAACGCTCGTTCTATACGTAACATCTTCCTTTTCTCTACCATTTTTCCCCTTCAACGAGGACACCATGGAAGTTATCAGTCCTCTAGCCTCGTCCCTTTCTATCCCCGACCGCCAAGGTGTCCTGTCTTCCAACGGTTCCTAAAGTGATGTAACGCTCGCTACCGCCTTGTTACTACTGTCTTTTTTCCCTAGCATGACGATCTGGAACATCCGTGCTGATCCGAGGGAGACATCTAGAAACTGGCGAGACTCTGGTGACTTACTGTCACCAGGGCCCACGCTGATCGTAGTAGGGTTAAGGGCGGGGGATAAGTGCTGCACACCCTTGGAAACTTATTCCAGGTGGTGGCTTACCTCTTGATATTACCCAAAGGTTTTCCATCCCTCCAACGTCCTTAATCGGGTGAAGTTCTACGGTGTGTGCGCACTTACTCACTTCGTGTTTGAACGTACGAGTTGGAGGTCGATGAGCCGGAGGTTTGCTCGGGAATAAAGCAAGTTAGGAGAGAGCGAGAGAGAGTGGGAAGAAGAGGGAAATAGAGATAGACAGTGGAGAACCGGTATTGGGTGTTCCCAGAGGAGGTGTGTGACAGTCGGGGAAAGGACCGTGGGAGAGATAAAGCGAGAAAGTAGGGGGATGGAACGTAGATGGGGTCGCGGGCATTGCGAGGCTGGGAAACCAGCCGAGGTGGAGACTTAGTAGAGAAGTTGGTACGGAGACAGGGTGAAACGGCCAGGAGAGCGTCGGTGGGAGAGACGAGGGGGGGGGGGGGGCAAGAGACAGGTGGCATCAAATTATTGCAAACAATTACGTTTAATGAGAAGGTTAACGCCTGCACCAGTCGCCCGGGGACTTCTGGTCGGGCTCTGGGTTAACGCTAGGAACGAGGAAACTACCGCCGCACCAACGCTGATGCAAATGTGCCGACGCCGAGTAATTAGCAAACAGAGTAGTCCTCCTCAACGCCTCCCTCGCAACACCTTCCTTCTATCTCTTCCCCTCTCTCCATCCCCTCCTTCTTCACCCTTACTCCCCCGTCGTTGCGTGCGCGCGTATTTTATCGCTTTTCTTGCATCCTTGCGCCTTTTTCGAATTAGCCACGATCCACAAATTTTCCGACTCTACTCGCTGGGACTTGCGACTCGAAGATCGATCCTAGAAGCTTCGACTACATAGAGACACGTGGACTTTGACGAGAACTCGCTATCGACCCCCGGCACTACTCGAGACGATCCTCTCGTAATACCGCAAAAGCGAAAAAACGGGATACTGGATGGAAAAAATAAAATAAAAAATAAATAAAAGGAGGAATATAAGGGTGGTACGTAGAACTCGAGGTCGTTAGTTGTCAATGACCCGAGGAAAAGGGACACTGCCAACTTTTCTCCTATCTCGTTGGTTAGAGAGAAGGCCGAGATCTACCGCTGGAAGAAGATAATACGAAACGCTTTTACGTCGTCGACGTGATTACGAGAGGGCTATCGGCGTCGTATCTTAATTTCCCGTAGCGAAAGAAAGAAAGAGAGAGATAAAGAGTGAGAGCCAGGGAGTGAGAGAGCGGTTGTGAGAAAATCTTGTGAAGATTGCCAGGTTTATTTTAAGACTCGCCTCTCACTTTGCCGCTGGTTATAACGGGGCCCGGCGGTCGCCTGGAATGACGCGATACGCGTGGCTGCACCCTCTACACCTAAAGTCGACCGAGGGGTGTGAAACTAGGGGTTGTCTTGATGATCATTACTTTTTTTCTTCTTCTTCATCGTATCAAAATCATTTTGCATTATTTTTCGTTACGTACGTCTGAATCGTTCCTTAATTATCACTCGCTGTAAAATACGCACTTGTTATTCTTTGATTTAGAAATGATTTCCACCCCATCGACGAACACGATTAATCGTTACACTGGATCCATGTCCGAAGTTTTTCCTCGTCGCGCGGGAATACACGCGGATTTTGAAAAAGTCGAGCGTAGTCCGAACGACTCGCTGGGGGAAAAAAGGGCTGGAACGTTAACAAAATGCAAGATTGAATCTTCGCAAATTGAACAAGAGAGCCGAGTAAAAATAGCGAAGCGCGCGAGAAGTTCGTGTCTCGTCGACACCCGACGAGAGAGCGTTGTCGGATATGTATTTCTCGTGTAGGATATTGCATACCGCGAGGCTATCCACGACAGATCCAATTTCCGTCATATCACGTTGACCAGAACGTTCTTTTTTGAAAACTCCACAACCCCGTTCGTACCTATGTGCGTTGTGACGCGAGACAACCGGGCGACTAGTCGAGAAACAAACAGAGGAAAAGAGACAAAGGCGAAAAAGAATGGCAGAACGGAAAAGAGAAAACAAAGAAAATAAAAGAGAGGGTGAGAGTGAGTGAGTGAGGGAAGGAGGAGGGGGGTGGGATAGGGATAGGTAGAGGATGAGCTCGGTTACATACTAAAAAGCTGCGCGACAGTGGGCAACGTCCATTACGAAACGATTTGACATGGTTGGAGGGTTGATTTTGCGAGAGAGACGATGAAAACGTAAAGAAGGTTAGCCGAGCGAACCGGAGCCGGAGTTCTGGACGCGATTTTACTCGTGTGTCCTCCGCCTTTCGCCCGTCACTAACCGGGGTTTTACCACGTTACACGGCCAACTGGTGCGTGGCCCGGTGCGCTTTTGTAATAATGGCTCAAAATTTATAATACGGTACGCGAGCACGATGCATCATTTTTGTTACATATTCGGGTCGCGCCGAAACGGCAACCTTTTTCACCCTTTTATTTTGTTTTTTATGTTTTATTTTATTTGCTTTTTTTGTTATACAACCAGCTACCAGATCTACCATGGGCAATGGCTCTGACAGTTTCGACTCTCGACCCGTCGCGCTCGTCGCAAAACGATTATCGCTAAGCTACCTGGGTATTCGCGAGGATTTTTAGGGGATGAATTTATCGTGATAAACGTCACAGATTGATAAATTGCATTAATCGCTCGATTTCGAAAAGGAATATCTCAAAATTAACGTACGTGCGAATTTTCGTAAAGTCTCGACGCGGATTCGACTCGTGCCGCACCCTGCATGTGCGACGAACAATGGAGGGAAAATTTTGCGAAGTGCATCCCCCGACCGACGCTCGCGTGGCTCAAAAGAGTAATACGGATAAAAGCAGGCTTCTCTCTACCGGACGCTGCTCGCTCGGTGTAAGGGGGAGGGGCGAAATGTACAAAATTCTGTGTAGAGGGATTTACGTGTCGTACACGTGTGATATATAGATTCGTATCGAGGGGTGGAAAGGGAACTTTGCAGAATTTTGTCATCAACGTTACTTGCTCCGTATACGACAATCTCCCGAGAGGCTGAACACTTTTTTTCACGTCTCACGTAGTTCTTGTATTTTGCCAGTTTTCCGCGCCATCTAAAATCTAAAAATTGTTTATTATAAAAAATATATGACGTGCGGAAACTTTTAACTTGGAGTTCTTAATTTTTCTAGATTTTTGTGTAATTTCTGGATCGATGTCGAAGAGATTGAGTATTTTTTATCGTCGAATGTCAACATAAACAATTGTTATCGTTTTTTTAAGCGTCATCCCAGGTTATATTGATAAATTGTACAAGGTTTTGGGGGACGTGTGGGGGACTTGTAAGAAATCATATCGAAATATAAAACGATAAAGCGAGATCGATAATCGAGAATTATCGATACAATATTTTGTTCCAAGGCAATCTCCCGTCAGAATTCATTCGCGATAAAATGCAGGGTGTACGCGTGTAATTTGAAGTGTTATGAATTTTCACGAGGACAGAATATTCCATCGGGGTTTTTATAAAAATTCTCCAACGTTCTATAAAAATTGTAGCACGAGCGAAATCAGCACATCGGACTGAAAACAAAACAAAAAAAACGCAAACAGCGAATATATTTTATTTAACCGACAACGACGTTCAATTTGAAAGCTCGACGCGAAAAACAGCTTTTTCGCCTCGACACTTTTCCCCGTTTGCTTACCATTCGCCGAGATAAATGACGATGAATAACGAACGGGGACCGAAAGTGGCCGGATAAGAAAAGTATAAAAATGAAAAATAAAAAGATTCGAGGTAAAAGCGACGTCGTGTACCCGCGAGTTCCGGCGACTAACGGAAACCATTTGAGAAGCACGGATGGAAAGACCGACTTCCCGGGATAATGCTCTCGTATATCCGCGTGTAGCGAACGTTACATATTTCCATGAACCTTTTTCGTGCCTCGTCCTCGAATAAAAATATTTCCAAACCTAGGAAAAAAAAGAAGAAAAAAAAATCCTCGCAACTCGTTCCTCGAGGTTCGAAGGGTGCGAGGTGGGCGACAGCCCCCTTAGCGAATTGAAAATTGGCTCGCGGGTACCTCCGAACGTCCGACAAAACGTCCAATTTATCGCACGGAACGAGACAAATCAGGCAGGAAGAAGGATGAAATGGAAAATTTTGCGATCGTTTCGTACGACAACGAAAAATACGAGCGAGAAGATTTTCATCCATTGTTTAACGTCTTTTTTTGTGTTCTTCTCCGTTCGTAATTTTCGACGCTTTTCTCGTTGTATCGCCGTCAGCGTCGACCCAAATTTTCATTATAATCTCCGGATTGAAACGTCAAGCATGAATATTTGAGGCTTCGAAACGTTCGACGAGGCGCACGGTTTTCGGATTGACTCATGATAAATCAATATTCCAGCCTTCGAGCGAGACATTAATGAATTATTGGCTCGATCGTCGTTGAATACGAAACAATATTGGATGATAACGATACTAATTCATTATCGCGAAATAGATACAATCGTGGTAACAACGCGCACGAAATCCGTCTCTTGCCCCTTCGTCGAAAAGCCTCGCGACAAAGGTTAATTCGATCGGCATCAGTCGCGCGGAAACTCGTCGCGTTTTCAGTGTCTACAGTCGGTACGGAGACCCGGCCAGATGTGCTGTTCGAACAAACGTGACCTGAGCATATATTTCAGGTATGACATTTGACCTCTCGCTTTTCGATGATTTTAAAATCTCGTTTAACTTTCGAAACGCGTGTTCGTAACGCGAGAGATGGTACGAAGGTAGTAAGGGAGTGAGCGAGGGTAGAGACGCGACGGATGTTGTATAAATCGAAAAATAAAAGTCAACAGGTTTGCCTTTCCATCCTGGTGCGAGCCTCGATCCCTTTTACCTGATGTTAATGTTTTTTCTTTCTTTCATTTTTCCGCTCGAGTTTTGTCTCGTTCGTTTTTGTTTTGTTTTATTTCGCGTAAGATCGATAAAGTCCTCGTATAGTCGAGGTCTGACGACGAGCCACGCATCGTTTGAGCCCTTCGGCGTAAACTTCAAAGCGAAAGGGTCTCGGCACCTCCCTCGCGTCACTGCGCGTTTCGCAACTACCCGCGTACTTTAAAGGGAACGTAGCACTTTCAGCGGTGAGCTCGTTAGCTAGTCGATGAATCAAAAGGAACGAATCGTCGGTCTTTTGATAGAAACTATTGTTTCTTTATATAATAAAATGATTTCGATGTCGCCGGCGCCGATGCCTGTAAATATCGCGAGGCGGAACAAATCCGAAGTCCAATTTTTGTGTGACGAAACGTATACCGGGTGTCTTATTTTCAAGAGGTGAACGACAAACTGGGTGTCCAACTTGAAAGAGGTAGAAATATGCACCGAGTGTCTTATCTCAAAACGGATGGAACATATACTCGGTGGCGAGCTAGAGAGGGATGAACCATATACCGGGTGTCCCAATTTAAAGAGGACAATAATATACCGGGTGTCCATAAATTTAAAGAAAACTATAATATACCGGGTGGCTTATATAAAAAGAGGTGGAACATATACCGGGTGTCCCAATTTAAAGATAATCATAATATACCGGGTTTCATCCCTCTATATCTTAAAAGGGATGAAATTAGGACACCCGGTATATGTTTCACTCGGTGACCAACTAGAGAGGGATGAACCATATACCGGGTGTCCTTATTTAAAGAGGATTCTAATATACCGGGTGTCCTATTTCAACAGAGATGCAACATATACTCGGTGGCCCATTGGAAAAGGATGAAACATATACCGTGTGTACTTAAATTTAAAGAAAATTATAATATACCGGGTGTTCTCTATCAAAAGGGGCGGAACATATACCGGGTGTCCAATTTATAAAGAATGAAACATATTCCGAGTGACTAACAAGCCTAGGAAACTAAGACGATCGAAGAACCCCTATTATTTATTACCTTATCGTTTATTCTCATTCGCACTTGTTACCTATATTTTTCTCTCGTTTATCTTTCTTTCGACTTGCGAATCTGTCGAATGTGCATTTTTACCGATATCGCCATATTTACAAATTTTTCTCACGATCGCGTATAATCGATGTTAAAATAATTGGAAAACTCCCGCCATTATAAAACAAAAAACCTTTGCTTTTCAGTTTTTCACGTCGAATGATTAATTAATGTAGAGTATATATATCGTGTAAGCGTATCCCTTTGCTGAATAGGAAGGGTGATATTGGTCATGGGTGGGACTGTCCCTTACTCCACAAGCCCCCTTGATACCACCGCAGTGGAACATGCACGGAGATTAATTTGCTGGCACTGACGGCCCCCGACTAATTGATCTATACCCAATGGAAAATGCGTTATCGACCCTCCCATCTCGTCCCGCATGCCTGCTTTTACAGCCCTACGCCGATCACGCCGTACTGGTACGAAACAAGGTGTCAATGTCCAAACAACTTCGTTTCATACGTTTCATTCGATATTCATACTCATTTTTTATCCCTCAAAACGTACGTGACAGGATTCGCGAAATCACGACTGATAAATAATCCCAACGAGCCATATACCTTTCGCATATTTGTCGAAAAATTATTATCTGTTTTATCGATCGTTAAGGGCAGAAAAACAAAAAATAAAAACAAATTCCAAATAATATTTTTTTTATAATCTCGTTATATTCCATATATTATTTTGATTTTTCCATCGAATAGCGAAGCACGTGCTAGCGGAGGAATTTCGGAAAAATCGTAACGCGTAATAAAAACGCGACGACGACGCGTCGAGAATTCGTGTCGGCTGTTACGAAAAAATGAAACATTTTTCTGAAGGGAATATTCGTTTCGACACTTTGTTCGAAAGTTGTTCGTTGCTTTTATTTGTTGTATTCATGGAGGAATTTTTGGCCGCGATCGAGACAATCGAAGCTTCATAAATTCGATGCTACCGTTGTGCCAACACGAGGATCCTATTCCCCGGATGATTTTTACTTCAGTGCACTACGGTTATACCTTCACCGGTTGTGTTCGAACACCAATTTTCGATGGTTCCTCGTACGCACAAACAGGTACGGTGTAACTTGCATCGTACAATCCGTATTGACATTGTTGCGATGCGTTGTATATGATATGTAGCACAGAGCTGAAATGTCGATTTAGGGGTGAGGTAGGGGAATAGGGAGTGAGATAGAAGGATCGATGTATCGAGGTAAAATTCGCCGGAAGACTCTTTTACGAGTTGGCACGATGGGGTGCGTCCATTTATCATACGCCACCGGTGCACTAGGGTGTTTCGTGTGTACGAAAGAGACACAGCGCGCGAGAGAGAGAGAGAGAGAGAGAGAGAGAGACAGAGAGAAAGAACCGTGCAGTTCGTGTACGCAATGGCATTTGTTTTTCAATATTTCCCGTACATATACGTTCGTTTTCATTTGCCAGTGCTCTCTCGACCCCGACGTGAGTATCTACTCCGTATTTGACGATCGAGAACCATCCCTCCTACCCTCCTCTTGGTCGTTCGCCATTTCTCATTGTTTCCCTTCTCTCTTGCTCTCGCATTTGTTCCTCAGCCCCTCTGGCCATCATCCCTTCTCTCTCTCTCTCTCTCGCTCTCAACCCTGCACATCAACCCTTCTCTCTCAGTCTCACTCTAGAACAGCCCTCTGTCTGTCTCTCTCTCTCTCTCTCTCTCGCTGACACGTCGAAATGCGTCACATGCGTCGATGGCACACGCAAAAGCTCTTCGTCCGGATTCGATCGCGCAAGCTTTGGAAAATCGTTATCAAAGAACACTCGTATCGAAGTACTTACATCGCCTTTAACTTTCGAAGTGCGATCGAGTTATCGCGAGCGATTAATCGTGACACAAAACAAAGAAAAAAAAACAATAATGAATATGGGAAAAGAAACGTAAATAGAGTCGAGCGATATGGCGGATTGATCGGTAACGATTGGTCGACGAAATCGAAACTAGTGTCACCGAGAGATGGTGAAGAAACGGTGGAAAGAATTAAAAAAAATTGGCGGTCGATGCTAAGGGTAGGTAGAGGGGGGATGGCGAAGAGAGAAACGACGGACCAAAGGAGAAATTGAGAAAGGGCAAGTAAGAAGCGAGAGACGTCAGGGATATTGCTTGGCACACACCGCAGATTGCTTCAATCTATCCGAGTAGAAATTTTTATCGGGAATGGGAATGGGACGTTACTACCCATCGGTGGTCTCTCCTTAAAGCCACTGGGTACCGTTCTTTACTGCCACTTTTTTCGTATACGATTTTTTTCCCTTCTATCGGCGTGTTTCAAATTTCTTCATCATTGGACTCGTCGTGTTCTGAGAAATTGCAAGAATTTTTGTATAAAAACAATATCGATACAGGGATGGGAGCAGACGCGAGTGAAAAGGGTCCCGAAGGACGAAGAGAATGTCATTATGCATCGTGGTAACTTTGTCCTATGAAACGCCCTTTGAATTATTCTTCTTCTTATTATTATTATTGTAATAATAAAAAATTCATAAATATTAATAATAAAAAATAAAAATCAATAATTATAATAAGAAAATTGATTAAATAATTAATATTATGAAGAAAAATTTTGGAAGCCAGATAAAATAATAAAAAAAACGCCAAAAACATAAAAATAATAATTATTGTTGTCGTTATTAGTTTAGCATTATTATTTTTTTTATTTTTGTCCATTTTAATAAGTATTTATTTTATCGTTGTTTCACTCTTTCCCGCGAAGTGTCAGATACATTTAAAAATAATCGTCATGTTCGTGATCACCATTATTATTATTATTATTATTATTATTATTATTAATATTATAAAAAAATTATATATCTCGCCAAATGCGTAATCTCGTCCTCGATTTTCGCAACATAAATTTATTATTCGTGCATCGAACCCGAGAGCCTGCTGTCCTCGGGCATAAAGCCGAAAGCTCGACGAGTCCTCGCGCTCGCTAATGACTTTTATACGTCGCCACTTTTCAAGCTCGCAACCGTTCGTTGATGGGCCATTGAAACGAAACAGCGCGCCATTGGCCATAGCGTGTTTTACACTTCTCGCGCTACTTTCAGCCACGATTCGGGCTTATTTTCCGGTTTTAGAGATCGGTAATAAAGATAAAGGGGACGAGATACGAAAGAGGAACTTGAACGAAGGAGGATCTCGCGAGGCCATTATTTTCGAGGAAAATGCGAAGACGCGAAATTCGAGACGAGAGCGAACACGAACACCACACTTCGATAATTCTCGACGATATTAGAAAGTCATTCGGGTATCGTGTGTCACGCCTCGAGAAAGTCGGATCTGAGCTCTCAGGCACGAGAGACAAAGTAATGGGGTGAGTTGTTGTAGTAGACGAGGGAGAGGGGTGAAGGCTTGCAACGATGTAACGGTAGAAGTGAAATGGTGGCGGTGGTAGTGGTGGTCAGGGGGGGGGGGAGAGGAGTAAGGGATGTTGTCCGACACGATGGTACTCCACGCCACGAGTTTCACTTCAAAGCCCGAGACTAATACCACGTAAGAGCCATTCACTTTGTCAGTGTTCTTTATGCCTTTTGAAAAGAGGGATGATACACCATTGACGAAGCTTTCCATTGTGCTAGGCCACCGAGATCCTTTCTTGAATATTTGAGAAACAACGTAAACAAAAAATTGTGCCGATAGCGTTTTCGTACCTTAGGACTTTTTCTTATCAGACCCTCGTGGTGTGACGTAAAGGGTCGCGAAGGTTTACAAAATTGTGACTACAGAGTGAAAATAGTCTGGGATGTGTTATTAATAATCGGGAGTACTTGCGACAACGTCATTTATATTGTTTGAGAAAAGTCTCTCTGGACACAACCAGTCACAATTCGGTGTATTCGTGGTGGACGTCGAATCGTGAATTTTTGCACGAACGTCGTTTCCAATGGATTACAGTGCGGCGAGTTGAAAAAAGAAAACAAAAAACGAAGACAAAAAAGTGCGTTTGTACGACGAAATTTTTTTCAAAAATTTCAATCCCGACGTACATTTGCACGTGGAATGCGCGTGGAATTTGGAACGTGGAATTTTTCAATTAAATTCTTATGAGTGAATGAAATAAAATGTGAATTAATTAGTTAAGTGACCTTTTTAACTAAAAGATACATTTTCATTAAATATTTGAAATTAAATTTCAATCTTTTTTCGACGAAAATTAAAAAAAAGAAACGAGTTCATATATTGGTTTGTCATGTCGAACGAATGCGTCAATTTGTTTAACGAACTTCCATCGTACGTAAAATCAATTGATAATACAACTCGCAATATTCGTTCATTTTTTCTATAAAATTTAATTCTTTTGTTTCATTCTAGTGCAGGAGAATTGCTGCGTCTCGATGAAATATTCTATTGCACTTCGACACCAACAAAAAAAAACAGTAATTTTTCCACAGCAGTTACCAATTCTCAAACACCCGAAAATCCGAAGAAAAAATATATTTTCCCCAAAAACTGAATGTCGTCCTTGCCCACGTGTACCAAATCCGCTCACTTCCCGTGAGTTTTCTCGAAATTTATACACCTTTCCCCAGCCCAGCATTTCGCTCCTTACTCGACTTTCCAAAAATTCACCGATTCTCAAAAATTTATGTTTTTTCTTCGAAATTTCAACAAAACGCCATACACTAACTTCAAGATAAAAAAAAAACAAAAAAAAATCGACAGACGACAATTCCGTACCGCATTGAACGATCGAACATAAAATTTCGCTGACCGAGTAACGTCCCAGCGAGAGACGGTGACGCGCGGTTCGTTGCAAGAGAAGTGAAAAATGCGACGCGTTTTATCGGCGAGAGAGAGAGAGAGAGCGAGAGAGAGTGAGGGGGTGGGGGTAGGAGGCGATGCCTTTTCGGCATAAAGCGGGTGCAATATATCTCACGGTACTCGAAAGATTGTAAGGTAGGATACGATGCTGGGCAACCCTGTGTGGGTACACGAGATTGGCAAAGGGAAAACGCGAGAGGAAGGATAGGCGCGCGATGGAAAACGAACGAATAGCGACGTCGGTGGCAGAGCCGTGATGATGCTCTTGCGGTATGGTGAAAGTAGAAAAAAAAAGTATATCCTCGAAAAAAAGAAAAAACCGGTTCTTTGCCGGCTGAAGTGAGAAAAGGAAAGAGTCTCGCTATATTTAACGTATCCCCGCTTTGAGACGACAGGATTATCCCTGGCCGCACATTTTCTCTCTCTACTTCACGGTTTCGCCTCGAGCGTCTGCAGTTCGGAAAATCCTCCGGACTCACCTCCCTCCTACTCTCTCCTTGTCTTTCTCACAATTCTCTCCGCTTTTCGTCATTTCCTTTTCTGTATTCTCTTCCTGCGAGTCAGCTTTTGCCCGGCGGTACTGGAGCTTTTTCCGCTCTCTCCCTCTCTCTCTCTTTCTCCCTCTCTCTCCCTCTCTCTCTCTCTCTCTCTCTCTCTCTCTCTCTCTCTCTCTCTCTCTCTGGCGTTCTCTCTTCATGACAAGATCGTGTAAGATCCTTTGCCCCGTAGGAATGTCCTTGAAAGGACTCCCTTTGGTACCCGGAAGTTTCCAAGGGGATTAGAGGGGATGTTAATTGTGCGTCCGGACTTTTTAACGGTACGCTTGGACGAAAACCGCGGTAACGCCTTCACGAAAATTTCACTAGATCGCGGTATTATCGGACTCTGTCGCTTACTACTAGGTATCGTGAATGCAAGGATTATCATTAACCGGGTATACACCGAGAATGTTAAAGGGAATTTCAACGGAGCTCGGTCTAGTTAAGCCGATATCGACTCGTTTTCAAAAACGAATATCTACTGTATGAAACGTCGCGTCATCGCTGTCAATTTGTCTAACATAAGTAAGAGATATCCCCACGAGTATCTAGAGAATGCTACAAAATTACTCTCTTTATTTAACGTACAGAGCTTTTATGCAACAGATTAGTGTTATAATAGTTATTGCTAATTTTGTTGTTTTTCTGTTCTTGCGGTTTTTGTTATTGTTGTTGTTGCTGCTGTTGTTTCAGGTTTTGTTGTTATTTTTTGTTTTGTTGTACATTTCCCTGTTGTTTTTGTTTTTGATTTGGTTTTGCTGTTGTGGTTTTTGTTTTTGTCTATGTTATTGCTTTTGTACTTTGTTATTTTTATACTTCATAGTCTTTTTGGTTTTGTTGTTACTGTGATTGTTGTTATTGTTGGTGTTGTTGTTATCATCGTTATCGCTGTTGGTGTTGTTTTTGTTGTTCTCATTAGCATCGTTGGCGTCCCTATCGTCGTCGTCATCGTCGTTATCGTTGTTGTTGTTGTTGTTATCGAATAACATTACTGGTAATTTATATCAGAAAACACTGTTAAAGATACCCAGTCAAGGGTTGTTGAAATAAAACTTAACAATTTCGTTATTGGACGATGAAAGTCGATAGAAATTGTAATGTATTTATTCTTATATACGGGCCCTGCTACAAGGTCATTCTTGAAAAACAAACTTTTCACTAAAATTGAAACGGAAGTCCTCTCGGCGGTTCTTTAAAAAAAAAAAAGTTCAACCTAAAAAATCCAACAAATATTCCGTTCGAGGGATCGGTCCTTTTTTTATAGGACAACAGGGTTCCTCATTGAAAAACTTTTTCTCGAATCACCCAAGGGGCAGGTATCCCGTTGCTCGGAAGAGCGAGAATTGCGACGTGCGAACGAGAATCGAGACTGAGAGGACGAGAGAAAAAAGGGAGAGCGTTTCGTTTTTTGGACGATATGGGGTTTGAAGGATTCTCAATTTTATTGTTATACATCTCCTCTACTGTACAAATTCTCTTTCAAGGACAAACTTTTCCCCAACGTTTCACCCTATATCCTCTCGAAGTTTTCCGAAAAATAATACCACATAAAAGATGAAAAAAAATCCAAAAATATTCCATCCTTCGAATCGTCCTTTTCACAGAACAACAGGATTCCGATGACAACAAATATTTCCTCGATCTCTCAGGGACGAATATCATTGATTGAAAGAGTGAGAATTTTTATGTTCAAGAGAGAATTGGGACAGCGAGAATGAAAAAAAAACACACACACACATACAGACAAAAGGGATCGACAGAGAGAGAGAAAAGATGATCGATGGTCCTGGATTACGCTAGGTAAACATCCCTGTGAGCTGGATTGTGACGTTTTCAACCCAGTTCAGTGATCGCCCGTGCTGAATGTGTGCTTCTCTACCCTGGGTAGCAAACAGAGAGTTTTCGTCCTTCGTCGCGGCCCTCTTTGTCACGAGAAAATACAGCTTTTAATTTGGCCGGGATATTTATATTCGCGTACCAGGCAGTAAAAGCGTCTAGTGTTGCTTTATCGGGTAGCGAGCGAGTGGTGGTGGCAAGAGAGCGAGTGAGAGAGAGAGAGAGAGAGAGAAAGACAGAGAGAGAGAGAGACAAAGACAGAGAGAGAGACAAAGAGAGAGAGAGAGAGAGAGAAGCTAGATCTATGGAATATTATTCCGGGCATGCGTTCCTTCGTAAACAGGAGGGTAGTAGGGCGGAAACGGTTGAACGAAGGAGAAGAGTAGGTAGGGGGTTGTTGTTAGTGGATGAGGGGTTGGGGGAGGGTCGAGGGGTGGAGAGAGAACAATTTCCATTTGGTTTAATGTCCCTCGTGTAAGCTGCACCGTAGAGAACGTGTACTATCCTCGCATCGTTCGTACTCGTACACAGTTGAATACAGTTATATCCCCTTTAATGTTGTAGAATCGCACGAAGTTCCTACGTCTGTACGTATCGCAGGCTTTCGGATATACCACTTCGCTATCCGAATGAAGATCTCGCGAGAGCTAATATAAAAATCCGAATATCCGTGACACATTACATCCCCCCATCCCCATATCCCCACCCATCTACCCTCCACGAGTTCCCGCATCCTACGTACGTGCGACTCGTATCATCTGAATTTGGTCCATGGATAGGCATGGTTTATTATCCCGACCATCGGATCAGCCGAAAGATCGGGGTAAGAGATTACGAGCGAAATTTCCTTCCGCAAAATTTCCTCTCCGGCGTTTCGGGAAATTTCCATTGCCAGGGTTTATAATGAAATCGAAGATATCATTGGCGAGGATAATGATTTCTCTCGATATTCTATTGGGATGGTACGAATAGTTTTCAAATATCGCGTTCTATCGAAAAGAGACTTAGTTATTTATAAATATTTTGTAAAAAATATTCGATTTTTGTTCGTATCGTCGATGGTTTTATCGAGTATTGGGCTTGAAGTTATCGATCCACGAAGATGTTTCTTGAGAAAGAGCGAATAAAAGATTTCGTCCGATCCAGCTTTAATTTTGAGTTTATTTAATTGTTTTTATGGGGTGTGTAAAGAGAGGAAAATTCTATAATGGCAACGTACTTATAAATTAACAAATAAATATGTATTTTGTTACACGTGTACGTAGCATTCAATTTTATTAACTAATAAATCGAATATTATTATTTAATAAGCGTCGAGTAAATATAATATTAATTCATAATTGATGAATATTCAATGTTAATGTACAGAATTAAATCTACAATGTGAGCTGCTCGTTTAAACCTTCGTTGCAAATTTCATATGACTGAACAAATGATAATACGAAGCATAACTATGAGAGCCCTCGTGGAAATTGTTGGTCCAGCTTGAATTTCACATGACAAATACACGAGGTAAATGTTAATGAACGAATACAATTGATAGTGCGTTGCATCTATCGATCCTCGTGTTAAAATTCTAAACAATGGTCCTGCGGTTAGTAATTTCGTGGCTAGAAGAATTCGCGGTTAATAACGAGCGACAATGACACGTCGCAGCTGTACGGTGGATCGCGATGGTAAAATAAAAATTCTCACAATTTCGACTATTTTTATTATTTGATACGATTTGACTGCTTAAAATATTTCTAAATTTCTTTCTATTTTGACTATTTTATCAATTTTTCACTATTTTTATATCTACTATTTTTTCATAAATTAGACTATTTTGACGATTTTAATTATTTCGAGTGATCTTAAAATTCAGTCTTTCATAGTCGAGTTCGAACGTATGTTCGATGAACGTTACGAGACTATTGAATGGAGTTATTATTATTATTATTGTTTTGTATTTGTATTCGTGGGGTTGTTGAGAACGACGTTATTAAGAATTCGAGATTATTCGAGATACCTCGTTGGAGCTTGCATCCGCTTATTACCCGTGAATGAATTTCTCTTCCTCAATTAAGATGTCACCCGCACTGACCAACTTTGTCGTATCTATTTTAGCCGCCAGCCGTTTCATTCAGGTTTGACTATGAGCAAAGGAGTCTGATTAAATTTTGATTGATTTACGAGACGGCCCTCGAGAGCCATCGATCGCTCATCAATAACTCACTTAGAGTTCGCTTCGTTCGCCTCGTCCCACGTGAAAAACTAACGTCAAATTCCGAAAGAAATGTCATTTCAACCCAAAACGTTTCACGTTGAATTTCAACCCTTGATCCTGTCCAAATATAAATTTCCACCATTCCAACGTTAAACTCGTGTTCATCGTCACAATTTCCATCTGTCCGAGCAACGCGAAACTTTATCATATCGACTTTTCTTAAAACAAAAATTCACCGCCTCCTGCCTCGAAATACCAACGAACCCGGTTTTAGCCGAAGGGCGAAAAGCTCTGGGTTTTCGCTCGATCGCCCGTGTGACTTTTCGTGGTCCAAAGAAGAAGAAAAAAGATCTTTAAGATGAAGATGTATACGAGGAAGAAGGAAGTTCCCGACCTCCGCAAATGTCACATTCCAGTCTCGCGCTCTCGTCGCACGGCGAAGCTTTGTACGCTCTGGCACTTTGCCCACGTGCTTTATACGTTTCCGTCACGCTCTATTCCTACGCCCAAGGCTTTCTCCTTTTGCTTGTGGTGAGCGGTCCCTCTTTCTCCCTTCACCATTTTCGTACCTCGGCACATAAACAGTCTACTCTCCCCATACGAGAATAATAGCGCCTTGCTCTCGAAGTGAACCAGCGAAAGCTCTGTACGAAGCAAATAATGCCTGCCAAGGTCAAGTAAGGTCATCGTGTGAAAACATTATAGCGATTGACTCGTTACGAAGTCTCAATCGAGAGTTGTTCTTTCGTTCGATCTTCGTGCGAAGCTTCCTTCTTTAGCTTCGGAGTGGGGAGACGCTCATGCGCAGCATCGAGTCCTCGCGAAACGGGGACCGCGTGCGCGCGCAGTCTCGAGAAGTGGGGATGCGTACGAAGCGCTTCTCTCTCTCTCTCTCTCTCTCTCTCAATTTTCGTACCTCGGCACAAAACGGAGACCCGTAGGGCGATAATAGTGTCGCATCGACGAAATAAAGCACAGAGGTCGCGCATAATACGCGTCAAGGTCAAATATAGTCATCATACAAAAATCGTGTTATCGTCGATCTATTAGATAGTCCCTATTATCGTTTTAATATTTGTCCTTCGCCATTGAAAGATTCGACGATTATTTATAAGATCATTCTCATTCGTCTCACAAAAACTGTTTCCTTCGATGGTTTTTTGATATTTCTCATCGTGAGAAGAGTTCGCCGTAGGAATATTTCACGAAACGAGGCAATAACGTGGAACGAAATCTCCCATCGCCTTTCACAATGTCAGAGACTCTTCGCATAAATTGTCTTGGCTTTTGCCATTTGTGGACCATCTCAATGCTATTTCACCGGATGACTGTAGCTCCTCGTCTCGTTGCACCGATGTTCGCTGATATCGCGGGTAATAAACTCGCCACATCGAGAACCCCGGAAATACAAGGGCCAGAAAGACTTCTAGAATATATACATAATCAAAATACAGACGAGACAGTTATTTCGCATACGTATGTGTCATGGAGAGAACGAGAGACAACGAGAGAGAGAATGAGAGAGAGAGCGACTAGGAGGAATCGCATCCTGTCGGTTAGGGGGTGACAATAACGTGGAAACGCAACGTGTCCCATCCGTCGGTCCCATAACGCCTTCCATTATTCGCCTGGTTCGCCATACGACGTTATATCGCTCTTACCTCTCTCGAGATCGTTTATAGTCCAATATTTGGCATCTTCGCAGCAATACACGGCCAACACTCGAACGGCACGACGTTATGGAAGCTCGTTTTAATATACGTGTTAATGAATATTAATGATTCATCGGCAATCACAAAATGTTACTGACCGTAGCCTTAGAATGTTCGACACACGTTTCTGGCGAACGATCCTTTTCACGGTCGATGACGAAATTCATCAGTTTTTTTAGCTCACGATTATTTTGTCTCCTCTCTTTTTCTTTATTTTAATTTAATTTAAGGTTTTTTTTCTTAACATTGATTATTTTTTTAATCTTAATATAATTTAATTTCGTATTATCTCGTTGTAAAATTTGTACGCAATGTCTAGATTTCTTTTTATTTCCTTATTTAATTTCGTTTGACGAATTTGTTTAAATTCGTATTTAATTGATTTTCGTTTGATTTTATTTCGTTTGAGAAGAGCCGATCGGAGTTTATTCGACGATTTGATACGATTGTTTTTATTTTATTGTATTTAATGAAATTATCGGAGGATCGATTAAAAGAATGTTATTATAATTGACGTTACTTTCTCCATTTCGCAAAAATCTCATTGTCTCGGCACGTCCGACACACTTTTGACAACAATTCGTCCAATCGTTAGTCCGGTGTTCGATTAGTTCCATTGTCTGTTTTTTTTTCGTATTCGTGAAAACATGAATTCATGGAAATATCGTGAATGAAAAAAAAATTCAATTTACGGATTTTACAATCCTGCCAATTACGAATGCACTTCGGCTTAGTTCAAAATGGCATTTGATAGATAACTGGCGTTGATTTGAGAGATACTTCATGTACAATTCTGTGAGTTTCATCAATGGAGTTCCGGTTCTACGAAATGTTAGGATTTTTCACGCTAAAATGGCCGTCGAGCAAACGAAAAACAAAAAAAAACAAGCAAAAAAAGAAGAATCATACGCTTCACTGGGCTCGACTAATTGGAATTATTTTCGAGCTCGCTGATATTCACGAAAACGACAGAAATATTGTTTGACCAAATGCTGCTTATTAATTCCGCGTATGAACACACGGTGGTTATCGATAATATTTCGATCGAGATTAATTGTGAAAAAGCTGACGGAAAAACGTTTCGACGGGTCCATTATGGGTCCGCGTGCGCGTGGTATCGAAATCACGGAAATAACTGAGCTCTCTTTGAATTTATACGAATCGCGGCGAGCAGTATTTACGAGAATATTGTTTTTTGTTTTTTTTTTTCTTTTTTCTTTTTTCTTTTTCTCTTACCTGGCTCGTCGATGATGTTATTGGATAATTCGTCGAGCGAGTATTAGGTTGTATCATCGAAACTCGTACCCACGGATTTTTATTTTCACGACTGAATCTGTCGTAACCGAATTGTTATTATATTTAGGATAAAAAACTCTAATTCGGTTAATAACGGTCCAATTTTTAAATCAGCCAAAAAAACAAAAAATAAGAATTGCCCTTATTTTTCAAACTTCAAAAGAATTTTTCGACTTCCGGTCTATTATCCGATTTTTTAATCTCGATAAAGGCTTGAATATTTATGTTTACTCGGAATTTGACGAAGCGACAAAGCACAAAGTGCGTTTGTCGCCGACAATAAAGACGAGAAAGGCGGAGGGTGAAAAGGGGTGGCGGAATGAACGAGGGATTCGCGAAAATTGGAATTCCTTGAGTGGATTTCGCGCGTCGTCTCTCTCGTTGTTGCGACTTTATTCATCGATGTTTTCCAATCTACTCGACGATGGTGTATCGAGGCGCTTGGCGCGAACGCAATCGCACGTACTCAGGTGAGCTCGAGTCGGCGACCAATATTTTTCGGCTCAGGTAAATTTGCGAATGGGGATACGGTTGACCGAAGAAAAACAAAAATTGGTCGTAGGTCGAGACTATTTCGCAGGGTCTACGCAATATTGGGACGAAAGTACAGCAAGAAAAAGAACCGATCGAAACTATTTTATGCAGCTGGGTGAATAGATGGGGTTGAAATAAATGTTAAGTGATGGAATAAATAAAATCGAGTTAAAAAACTATGACGTAACGGGATAAAAAAAATTGTGCTGAAAAAAATGTCGCACAGCAGGGTGGAAAAATGGGGTTGGAAAAATGTGACATACCAGGGTAAAAAAAAACTCAGATGAAAAGAAATGTGACAGAGAGATAAACAAAATGGTATTGAAAAAATGTGGCATGGTAGGATAGAAAACTGTGGTTGAGAAAAATGTGACATACCGAGGTAAGAAAAATTGAGTTAAAAAGAAACGTGACGTAACGGGATAAAGAAATTTGTGTTGAAAAAAATGTTGCATAACAGGGTAAAAAAAATCAGGTTGAACGAAAAATGTGACGTACCAGGTGGAAGAAAAACGGCCGACACTCACGCAAGATTAGAGCTGTCTACGACGTCAACGCGTCAGAGTGTTATACAATTCCTATTGACCACGTGTCTCGTAGCTGCCTTCGTTCTCCAACATTATTTGCATATCCTCGCACACTTTGGCACGTCCATTGTATTGTGTTGGACATCACGCTGTGCAAAAAAAAACATTGAAAAGTTGGTATAAAAGTAGCAACGGAGTTAACGACGGCGCAAAAAGTTTAATCAACAACCCTCCGTAAAAGCAAACTTCATTGAGAGGAACAAGTTTCTAGTACCCTAGGCTTTTGTACATAAAGATTAACTAGTTTTTATCCGTGGAGGGTTTTAATCAACCTTTTGTTTATGATATAATGCTCGTAGTACTCGACGTGTTTTTTTTTTTCGTTTCGTTTCCATTTTTATTCCATTTATTTTATACTATTCAATTCTGTGAGATATTTTTGTGGGACGGAATTATTTTATGAAATCCTGCGAAAGCCTTGTGTTCCTGAAAATGACGCATGGTTCAGCACGGAATTGATAAATCAATCAATTTTCAATGATGAGGTGGGAGTGGAAAAAACGATTGCATACTTTCGGGAATGGGAACGTTATTTTTTACGATATGTGAAAAAAAAATTGTATCATCGAAACATTCATAAGCGAAGAGGTTATTATTTTTTTATAAGAATTTTGCAAAAACGTTGATGTCGTTGGGAAAAAAATGAAACTGTCACGAAGCCTTTCACTTACAATTAGAGAATTGCGCTGCTTAAATAAAAGCTGAAGTTTTTTTGGCGGAAATTGCGTTACGTGTACCAAATGGAAAAAGAAAATTCCGTTAATTATATAACTAGTCCCGAAATGTGGTAGAATTTTTAATTATGACGTCGTATGAAACGAAAGGTGAAGCTTTTAAAAAAAAGTGCAACGGGTGCGAAAACAATTTTGTACAAATTTCATAGCGAGTCGCATAATGTGGTAGAATTTATAATTATGAAGACATAAAACATGATAATGGAACATCTAAAAAATGCAACAAGTGGAAACAAATTTTTTTTTTTAATTTTACAACGAGCTCTTAAATTTACCAGGCGTTTATAATTATTAAGCTGTTACCTGACAAATTATGTAAATGTCCATTTCACTTTATATTTATTAAAATATTATACGGAACCCTAACAAACCATAACGATATGAATTTTTTCATCAGGCTAGAAATTAGCCCGTGCAACAATTTTTGTTTTTTTGTGTATTCGCAAAAAAAAATATTTTCCGATGAAGAGCAAATTTATTTATTATTTTTCAGTCAATTACTCGACGTCTTCGTACCGTAGCATCTCACGCAATTCAGTTCCATCGTAGCTTGCACCTCGTCTTCATTGTAATATTTTTCGTGATATCGCCATTATAGTCTGTTGTTCGCTATCGCGAAAAATAAAGTAACGAACAATTCCAATGTTCTCTCTGTATTTCATACACGATACTGGAATTTTAATTAAAACATTAGTAAGTCACCCGTACACCGGGAGTTCGTAGTAAAACGGTTCACTTATCCTGGTTAAGCGATATTTCATTGGTACGGATTGCGCATGCGCAGAGTTCCTCGTACGTACAACGAGATATGTAAACTTAAAGTAGGACCCACTGATGCATTCTAGTTATATGAATTAAAGCCTCGAATCATATTTTCATGTATCGTGTAACGTATAATTGTATACGCTTCGGGTATAAACAAAAATAAAATAAAAATAAAGAATTAATTCTGATCCTACCTATAAAAAGAGGGACAAACGTCGAATAAGGGTAGGGGGCGAAAAAGTGGGCCAACAGAAAGTTGATCGTGCGAGGGTGAAAATTGTTGGACGGAATGAAAATATTATTTTCATATCGCGAATCCAACAGTTTGTTGAAATTACAGCGGATAAATATAAAGATAGTTATTTGTTAGAAAAAAAAGTAAACTCGTTCATATAGGGATGGAACAATTTTTTAATTGCACTTTTTATCCAATACTTTTTAAATTGCGCCCTAAATCAGTCGACCGGGTAGCCGCGACGACGTCATTATAAAATATCGACAGCTCGATTGTCACTGATACTTCGAGCGAGAATGGCGTTGATACGATTTATAAAATAGAATTACGACCAATCATCGATGATTCAAACTCATTTGAAAGTTTAATCTTTGTCGCCGAAAATCCTATTGATAATTGAGAATACGAATGAACTTTCTATGCTTTTATAAATTTTTCTAAATAATATACGAATAATCGATTTGATTATTTACATCATTTTATAAATTTCTGTTAATAAATTTTGTGCGAATCATTACTTTTTATATTTGTAGCAATTTGATTAATTAACTTCGCCCGACGTGAAATTCTCTATATTTTGGATAGATAAAGTGTCTACCGTGTCTCTTTTTCATTCAAAAATAACAGAAAAGGAAAAATACTTAAAATAAAATAAATATAACTCTATTATCCGAACGTTTTCTCGAATTAACAAATTTTAGCGTATGATCAACAAAGTTCGAGTATTTTTGTTCCATGTCACAATGCCGTCGTTCTATGTAAGCAACGATATTAATTGGGTTGCACGACGACTACGAGGCGTTTCGCAGGGAACCAGCCTTACATGCGGATGTCTCCCGTATCACACCGAAGCCTTTGCTCTCAAGCATTTGACCCAGTCCACGTAACGTGGTATATACACTTGTTTTTCTTTTCGTAAGAAAAAAGAAAAAGCTGACTACGTCTCTCGCGTGACGCTCTCACATGTATCCCCGCGACTCGATCTCACTCGCTTATGGCCTCGTGGCTCGCCGGGTTACAAGGGTGGATTTCGAGGGTCGTAAAAGAGACGAGAGAATCAAGTCCATCTAAGCCACTTGTTTTTATTGTATATGGGTGTAATACACTGAGACAGAGAGTAAGAGGGACAAACATAAAAATAGGAGGAACTAAAAATCGGTAAGGAAACAATTGTCTCGTCGAGACAGTGCTGGGCAGTATTTGACGTATAAAGTACTAAGCATGAATATGGAGTACTCGGTGCATTTATTTAGTACTCTTAATGCTTTTGGAACTTGTATTATTATGTATTCTGTACTTTGAGCTAATTAGTCAATACTTGAAATTTAGGACTCGTATTTAGTATTTTCGTACTCCGTAGTCTCGTACTTATTGTTAGTACTGCAGTACCTACTAGCTTTCGTATTTCGTACTTACTTACTTATATACTGTTAGTACTCTCGTATTTAGTACTCTCACAATTATTACTTTCAAACTTAGAATCGTGCATTAAGTACCATACATTTAGCAATCTCGTAGGTATATAACATCTTGCACTAAGTACTGCGTATTAAGCAGTCTTGATCTTAGTACTCTCGTACTCAGTGTTGAGACACTCAGTTCTTTCATACTTAGTACTTTCGTACTTAGTTCTTTCATATTTAGTATTTTCGCACTGAGTACTCTCGTACTCAGTATTTTCGCACTCAGTACTTTCGTTTTCAGTACTTTCATACTTAGCAACGTATACTTAGCGCTCTCGTACTCAGTACTTTCGTGGTTAGCAACGTATACTTAGCGCTCTCGTATTCAGTACTTTTGTATTTAGCAACGTATACCTACTTAGCGCTCTCGTACTCAATACCGTATTGTACTCGTGTACTCGGTCCAACCGTACGTTTTCCTTAGTCCTGCAGTACTTAGTACTTTATACATAAAATACAAGATATTTATCGAGCTTTATCACTTCCTATACTCCACCAACCTCAAAATAAAGATAAAAGCGTTACCACGATTCACATATTTTTATCACGCTCCTTTCAAAGATAAGGACTGATTCAGACAAAGTGCGACCGAACAATGGCGTAGTTCGGACGGTCCTCGTAACAATAATCTCGAATCGAACGTAAATCAGAAGGGCGGCTACGCGATACACGTTTTTCCACCAGATTATCCAACACGAAGGGTCCAGGTATACAATATTCAAAAAGAAAAAAAGAAAGAACAAAAAAAAACATCCAATAGATATAAATAAAGGAAAAAAGGATGAAGCGAGAGCGAGACAAAGGGAGGTGGAATCATTGCCCCGAGTGCGGACGTCGTTGAGGAAGCGGTGGATCACCGGTAACGGCCGTCTGAGCTATATTATGCATGCCGTTTCCTTCTTTCTTACAATCCTCGAGTTTCCTCTTCCTCCTTCCCACCGATCACCATGTTTCTTTTCTCCTTTGGATATTATTCCGGCTCGTTTTTCTTTTTATTTCTTACTTTACCCACTATCGGTTTCTCCATTCTCCGTATCGCCTTAGCCGGCCCATACGCCATTTTGTGCGTAACTACACCGTCGTCTAATGGAAGATCTTGGTCTGCTCTCTCTCTCTCTCTCTCTCTCTCTAGTTCTCTCCCTTTTAACGCCTCTCTCGCTTCTCGTTCTCGCAGACCCTGAGGGATTTCGATCGTTCGAACAGGTGCAGTCTCGTACGCTTACTACTGTCCAACGTCCCACCTCCGAAATGGATTATTATTGCTTCGTGGATAACGACGCGGTAGCCAGGACGAAGATGACTCGCTCGACGTATCGTCCGTGGCGTCGTCGAATAGGAAACTCGAGCGAAATGGTCAGCTTAACTACGCGAGTGACCATTACTCGCGAATCGTATAGGATAACATTTCGACTCGCAGCTGGTTCGTACATTATTTACAAAGTGTATACGGAAGCAAAGCGTTGTACCGACATTAACGCCGATAGGAAACAAATTGTAACAAGAACTCTATAGTTAGACCTCGTTCGATCGTTATTATTATCTAAAATTAGAAATGAAGTTAAAAATTCGAATGTTTGGCGGTGGAAACTTCGGTCTCTAAGCCATCGACCCGTTGATCCGGACAACTTTGAGGACAACTTCGAATAGAAGTCGGTAAGCCTAACGTCGTTACAAATTCTCTATTATCAAGCTTTACGTGGATCGACCTTTTGACCTTGAGTTACAGCGCTCTCGAAGCCAATTTACGAGTTCGTATTAGTCGAAAGAAGAACGAATGTTAGATGAGACGAGAAACATAACAATCGTACCGAAAAGCCCGACCTGGCGGACCATATTTATTATCGTCCTCTTGACCTTCGAAACAATACTTTGCCTAAGGACGTGTAAAGTCGACGCAATTATTATTTTATTTTTTGTAATAGAGATAAAAAAATTGTTTTTCTTTTTGACCTTCGAGGATCGTTATAGTTTCCTTGTAATTGATGTTTCTTTTATTAATATTTTCTACGATACTAAAGTAAAGAATGTCATTTAAAAAAAGGCCACTCGTGTATTTAATATTCTCTATGTATGTAATATCGAGGTCTCCTCGCAAAAACAACTTTATAAACGTCTCTATACACCACTGAACTTCCTACATTCGAAAATACATGATACGAGACTCGCGTTTTACCGCGGTTGCCTAAGCGACAAATCGTTCAACTTCGTTATACTTTATACTCGTACGTAATTAAATACGAGCGATACCGTCGATTATCGAAATTCCTTAAACGATGTTAAATAAAACAAAACACTGGAAAACGACAAACGTTTCCAGCTCAATATGGCATGTAAACAGAGTATCGAAATAGGTGTCGATAAACATAAAAATTTCACCCGCCTCTTGTGTCCACCCGTCGTCTCTGAGCTTTTCTATTTACAGTTGGCAAAAGCTATTCAACTTTTATTTTTATTTCACGAATAACATTGTCTGTTCCTCTCACCCCCCTTCAACATCAAGAAAAGTCAAGCGGTCCGAGCGATACGACGATAGTAAACATTGCTGTCGGATTTTCCAACACGACGGAAAATCGATGGAAGATGAGGTCGTTCGTCAATTTTGTCGTTCAGTATCGAATATCCAATTTGTCTACTTTTCCACCGTAAGCTCGAGCTTTATGGCACCACGATCGCATCGAGAACGAGTAACGGATATAAATAACCCATGTGTCCGTCCGGTACGTAAATGGCTCGAAAAGTGACTCGAATCCAATTGGCGTTCGTTATTAACTCTGCCCTTGTGCAATCTACACATCCCGAGGTAATTCGCCTCATAAAGAACCTGTTTTCCGAATCGCCAGATTAAGTTTTTTGATGAAGCCTTTCCAGGGTTGTATTACGTGTCAAAATAGTAATACGCGTAACAATAGGTCTGTTGCCCAACCATGTCTTTATTAACTGGGCAGTCTTCCTTCGTAGTCAATATCAGGACCGATATGAGGAGTGAGTCGAATATTCTGTGTATGAAAGATACTTATGGAAATATAGATCACTAGTAGATAAGGAGCGCCCCTCTTCTTCGGACTTCCGTCGCAGCAACCCTCGATGTCTTTGAAGAACGAGGGCGAACCTTGATGAATACGATGTGAACAGGCGAAGAATCAGAGCTTGCCTCGATGCAACGAGGTGTCTTCGGGTTAACACAAAGGAGATGATCGCGAATGTTAGCACGTGATGATTTATTTATAATTCAATTACAACAATTGTCGCTTCAAGCGGAGATGCGAATAATAGTTCTTCGGTTTATAATTTTATTGTACCGAGTCTTTAATAAGGCTTGAAACTATTATCCAGTTAGTAACGCGCGGAGTATAGCTAGCGTAGCAACTAATTACACCGAGCTCCAGAGAGATGACCTCTCTGCACGCTTTACAGTTAACGAATCTGACTTGGAAGTCGCGCTACGATTCGTCGATGCCCAATTATTTTATTGGAAATCGATGGTAGGGTAGCGGTTGACGTAACTCGTATCTGAATTCGTGAAACGTTGCTATGTTTAATTCTCACGGGTATCCAGTGTAACCGACTCACGTCATGGGCGACGTAAGATTGGACGATGCAGACTAAACATTCGGTGTTTACAATATATATAGACTATGCGTCCGTTGTTCTATCAAAGCATATGGCGTTTCTTATGTATATTATTATTCTACGGATATGAAAATAAAGTATTTACTTTAATTAAGGTAATTTTAAGCGATTGACTTAACACGTCGATCTCGAGCTCGACCATTGGCCTCGAGCTTCGCGCGAAACTCGACGAACGTTCTTTCTTTCCAGTGACGACGAATTGAAATTTACATCCTGTTCCATACGATATCGCATCATTAGAAATTCACGTAGACCGAGAAGCAGCGAGAAGTGTTTAGACTTCGATAGCGAGGGAGAATGGAAGCTCGAACTGACAGAGGGTTGTTCGAACTTGCGGTGACAAAATTGGCTGCATCCTGGGACTCGAGCGCTCACTCCCATATCCAATCCAAAATAGAACCGAGACGCACCGTTGTACACAGGTTGTATCGCGTTATTACCACATACGTGCAATTCCCTACGTGGAACAAGCCGAAACCTCTGATAAACTTCCGACAGCACATTGTCGATAGTTTGCGTCTATCAAATTTCATGTATCGGTATAACTTCTTGCCCTCTCTCGATGCTCTCGGATTTCATCCCACGGGGATGATATCCATTCGGGCCACGAAGCTTTCCCAGATTCTCCACTTTGCCTCGATAGAGTACCATATCCACGGTAGTGTATCAACCACTTGCCACGGTAGCCACGGCAATATACAAGTTTCACCAGGAATCAGGATGGATTTCGTTGGACCAGCTCGCTTCGTCCCAATTTCCTCGGCCGATCGCCAACAGCTGCCGGTCAGCCTATCGTCCGCAGCCTCGCGACGCTCGTTTCGTCCTCGAAGCCCTTGGAAGAAATCGAGTGGTCAAAGATGGCGGACGGACCCCTAGTGGTCTCGCTCGTACGATGCACTTCGCGAGATTCGAGCTTTCTTCACGTTCGCTTCTCGATTTCCTCGATCGACAAACTATCCACGATCGTAAAAACTCTGGATGAAGAAAATACAGGTCGCGAAAATCATGATGTTTGTTGTTTTTATGGTAGCTCGAGAGGCTCGTCCCCTTGGAAATCGGTTGGTTTCTCTCCATGGTAAACCACTCGGTCGGTAAGTTATCGAAACGGGTTTATCAACTCACGAGAAATTCGAGGTTCGCGTAAATCGAGGAACCGAATATATATACTAGGGTGAGTCTTGGTCAACGAAGGTAGGATCGATCGCGCTACCGCTTCTATTTTATCCCGCGTGTAATCGTATTAGCGTGGCCGATCGTTTAGATACCGGCGCGAGTCTCTCCCTCTCCCTCTCTCTCTCTCTCTCTCTCTCTCTCTCTTGTCAAGCTCGCCCTCTAGGCTTCTCGCTTTTCCCAGCTGCTAGCCTCGTCACTCCTGCGTTACTTTCCACATCCCTACACTTTTCTCTTCCTCCTTCGCTCTCGATAATCATCGTGATTCATACATTTCTAGCGTGCCCGAACACCGTAACGCGGCTCTTCGGTATCGTGCCCTCTCCCGGTTTCGGTGCCGGACTCTTCCTTCTCTATCCTTTGCCCCATACCCCCCAGCCTTCCCCCGTGCTTCCCTTTCACCGAATTGAAATTTATTGAAACCATCCCCGCTTCATTGTCCCGACCACACAGTGGCTACGGATTCTATACGCGAATGCTCTAGAAGAGCCCTACCCGCAACGCTATTTATAGTCCTATATGGCCTGGAACAACCGGCGCCGGGCTATTTTGCCTATTTATTCCCTGCTCGGCCCGGTTTTGTTTACAGCTTCCGCAACATAAATTCACTTTTCCGTCACATCGACGCCGTTTATTCCCACACCCGCGTTATGCGAGAACCTTCCGCTTCACGATTCATCACGCCGTGAACTACCCCCTTCTCTCTCTCCCTTTCTCTCTCTCTCTCTCTTTCTCTCTTTCGGGAACTCACTTCCTTATACCGCCGTGTCGTATTAATTCTGCTCGAAATGATTCGAAGCTTGCACCGGTGCGTGCCGAGACGCGTTCACTCGTAACCCACCCCCGATCGCGATCAACATCTGTACGGAAGATTTTCAAATCCTACTCAGCGTCTAAATCCCGATACCGAGATGCTCTTTTCCATACCACGCGAAGATTTCACCATCGCGTTCCTCGAATTACCCGTTGTAACTTACGAGACTGGACTTCGTTCGGCACATTTCCGGACTCGTGAGAACATCCGGAATCGAATAAGTCCGTCGGTTCGTTTTAAATTATAGAATCGCATCGGACTGATCTCATTTTCCATTAAAACGCATTTCATAAAGTTTTATCGATAATAATAATAATAATAATACTTATTTAATAATAATAGTAATAATAATAATAACAACAACAACAACGACAATAATCAAAATGCACGACGGTAAAGACGTCGACCGATATACCGTTGAATGGAACAAACGTAGAGCGAGACAGGTGGAAACGTGGCAAGTTTTATTAAGAAGGAAAAAAAAGAAAACAGTAAAACTGTCAACCACTTCGAAAAATCTCGAAAAGACGAAGTCGTTTCGTGGAATCTTCATCATCATCCCGAAGTACCAACAAAATACTCTCGGGTATCGGTCACACGCCGAGCCCCTAGCCCGTGACTCGAAACGACGAGTACTTATATCGCTTTAATAAAGTGTCGAGGAGTCTCTCGGTAGACCAATTTACAGACTTATAACGCGAGGTCTGAAACATTCGCGGTGATGTAGCGCCAAGAGGTAGATAGTAAATGGACGCGAGGAACGGCGGGAAGGGACGAGGGCTGCGAGGTTTAAGAAAAGAAAAAAAGTGGGCGTGTGAACAGCAGCCAAGCGGGGAAACGGCTCTCGCAGAGTCGCGCTATGGCGAATAGAAACATCGAGGCTCCTGGCTCGTCGAGGCTCGTGTCCCAAAGCTCTAGTTTCCCAGGCGATGGCTTGCATCGTGTGTATCGTTTCTACCACGTTTCTACTACCACGTAGCTGTACCAGCTGGGTTTCGTGAAAGGGAGAAGAGAGAGGCTTCTTTGTGTAGTTTTCACCAAGGAAACACTCCGGCGCTAGTCTCGCACCGTAAATGCTCGTCGTCGTCGTCCTCGTTGGTAGTAGCTATACCGGCAGTTCCATGTATAGTGCTACGAGAGAAGAAGGAGAAGGAGGAGGGAGCTGGAAAAAAGAAACCCTTTTACGAAAAGCATCGAAAAAAAGTACGCGAATGAAAAAAAGGGAGGAAAAGAAGAGGAGAGAAAAAAGAGGGGAATAAAGGAACTGTAGCACATCAACGGGTAAAGGTACAACCCATGGAGAAGGAAAGGGTGAGGACGGTGTGTCGGTGATACGCGCCTACGTATCGTCCTTGTTATACGTCCTTTCCTCTCTCCCTCTCTCTCTCTCTCTCTTTCCCTCTTTCTCTGGCTCTCTCTCTCTCTCTCTCTCTCGATGCTCGAACGGCCGCATCGCGTATCCTTACCCACTTACATGTGCCTGCGTATCTAACTACGCGGCACAAAAAGCTACCCTTGCTACGAGTCTTTTTGTACGTGCTTGCTACCACTGAAAATTACTCTTTAATGGTGATGCAACCAAGCCTCGTGCAAGCCGGTACACTTCTACTCTACGCCTTAGTTCGCGCAGTTCCCATCGTTGCTCTTGCCGTTGAAGCTCGCAATTATCCGCGCGGGACTATCGTCGCGCGGGTTTTTATCTCACGTTACGCTATCATTTTTTTCCCTCCTCGTTTCGATATTTCTCGTCGCGAGACATAAGTACCTACTATTAACTCGGCTCTACCACTCTCGATAAATGGAAATGTAATGAAAATTGTGAAAACGCGGAAATACGCAACGCACAATCGTATATCGTATTTCTCCGTTGAAAGTTTTGCGCGAATACGAGGAAGTTTGCGTAACGAGACGCTGCCTTCCTCCTATCGTTTCTCTCTCACGTCGCTTCGTTCGATAATTCCAGGAACGAGATGTCCGAGAGAATCGTTGATATTCGACCTGAGATAAGAAAACGGGAACTATAGGACGTTACTCAGGATAATTCAAAGTCGAAGAACGCTCTGTCATATTTTTCTTGTTACTGTTTTTTTTTTTTTTTCCGAAATTAAATTTTCTCGTAAGATTGTCGTAGATAGGAGTTTCGAAAATAATCGTCGTTGGACGATTCCGAAAGGAAAAATTTCGGACTCTCGTCGATCAAGGTCAACGTTCTGGTTCAAATCTCCCCCGCCCTTATACGACCTCGATCGAGTCGATCATAGCGATCGGAGAAAAGTAACGCGTCGATCCTGACACGAATATTGACGAATTGCGGGTAGCGCGACGTACGATTCTCCACCCTCGCACAGTCTTCGACCCCTCGATAGCGATTTTGTAACGAAAGCACGCAAAACGTTTATATCCCTAGCTAAGGGTTGAGGGTTGAGAGGAGAGAGGTGGGGGATCGGTTAACTGGCGATTTCACACTGTATAATTCGACAACGAGCTTCGCTGTTTGAGCTGCAAGCTCGCGAGTACCGAGCGACCAATCGCGTGAACGAGTCCGACAACCTCCCTCCTCGGACCATTAGAGGGTTCGCGGTAGCGGATCGAAGCGCGTCGAATCGATGCTTTATCGTTTGAATTATGAAGCGTACAAAGAGTGAGAAAGTAGGGCCGTAGATTCACGATTCGAGCGAAGGATATAAGAGAAACAACGAGAGAGAGAGAGAGAGAGAGAGAGAGAGAGAACTGGGGTAGTGGGATAGAGGAATAAAGTAAAAGGTTTGATTCGTTGCCAAGTATATAACGCCGGTAGAGCAAAACCATCGTAGTCCAGTTCTCCCTTTTTCCTCCTTTTCATCCTTCGGAGCCACGAGTCTAACTTTATTTTTCTCACGATGCGTTTCATCCCGGCGTCACAAGAGTTTGACCTTACGACTTTCGTTTGTTTTTGGATTTTCGAACGCTCGATCACCTCCGTCCTATAAAATTAGTTTCGATCGTCGATCTTCTATCTTCTCTTTCGAGTCGCGTCGCACGTGGTCGCGCGTCGTGCTGCGGATTAAAGTCCATCCCGGGCTAACATCGCGCGTAATGCGATTCGCATAGTGACGCGACCGCGCGTGCGCGCTATGTCCATTAGGGAAATATTTCGGTTTAATAGAATGCAATGATGAATAGTGATGGCTATTAGGCGAAGTATGCGTATGTGTGGAACAGAGAGAGAGAGAGAGAGAGAGATAGAAAGAGAGAGAGAGAGAGAGGCAGTTTCGGCAATGAGGAAGAGAGTCGGAAGGCTGGAAACTGCAGGGAGATAGAAGAAGAGAGAGAGAGACAGAGAGAGAGAGAGAGAGAGTGAGAGAGAACCGCGGCCCTGGACGATGAAGGGGCTGAGAATTTGCCCCACGGACCGACGCTGCTCTGGAATGGTAGGAAGCAATTAATAACTTTGTCGTGGCAGGTAGGCAGGCAAGCCAGACCGGGGCTATACGGCAGGCTCTTCTGTATACATCTACGTGTACGTACCGTACGATGGCTCGCGATAGGAAAGGGAAGCATGGCACAGAACGGCGAGCGAGCAAGCCGGCATGACTTGCCGTCTATACATAGATATATATATATATATATATATATATATATATAATGTATTCGTTGAAGAAGTATGTATATATATATATATATATATATGTCGGTAGCCTGTACCGTGTGCGCTACGTTGCAATAATTACGACGTCACGCCTCCTGCCCAACCTAATTAACTAATGCTACGGCACTCTCTCCCTCGCGCATTCCTTGTTTTATCTCTCTCTCTCTCTCTCTCTCTCTCTCTCTCTCTCTCTCTCATTTTGATACCTGGTTCAACTCACTTTTTCCTCTCGTTATGCTCATCCCTCTCACACAGAGCCTCCTATACTATCCCACTATCGTCCCTTTATTATTGCTAATTCGCAAATTTTCTTGGACGATATTACGGGTCGCTCGCACCTTCGCGAAAGCTTTCAAGCTCGACGCGAAACGTGCCCTTTCGGGTCACGAGGCCTTCACGGCGTATCTGCTTGATACACGATTGTATGCGCCGTGGTTGTTGTTGTTGTATTTTTTTTTTTGGTTTTTTTTTTATCAACGCCACGACTCGCTCGAAAACTTCTCCGCGGGAGCTTTGTTTGCGATAACGAAAAAATATTACCGACGTAATTGGAGGGACAGCGACACCGAGATTTTATTTCACACTTTGCGAACTTTCGTGAATTAATAGGTACAAGCATTTTTCCTGCGCGTATGGGAGGTACGCTCGAGCGATTGTGCATTGTTCGTTACGTACAGTACATAGCTGAATTAAGTCGAGGAACAATTTTTTTATTGTTTTTTTGTTTTTTTTTTTCGAGAACGAAACCGCGAAACGTCGCTCCTACGATCGTGTATTTTTTGTATTTACTTACGGTAGACTCTTTCGAGGTCTTTCGAGGTTAATAATTAAATCACAAAATGAGATTTTTCAAAGTACGGTAAAAAATATAAATTGATCGATCGATTAATAATTGATTGAGCGTAATTAAATGACTAGATGATTAGATAATTAATTAAACGCGTAATTAAATGACTAGATGATTAGATAATTAATTAAACGCGTAATTAAATGACTAGATGATTAGATAATTAATTAAACGCGTAATTAAATGACTAGATGATTAGATAATTAATTAAACGCGTAATTAAATAATTAATTCGATTTCGAAATCGTTATGATTATTTATATATTTTTGATTTTCAGCCCAATTTTTCCAATCGTCCTTGTACTCTCGGACCTCACTCGTCCTGTATAATCGAGGCTCTACTCTATACATAAACAACAACGTGCGTTACGAAACGCGCGAGTATAATATTTCTTTCTCGCCCACTCTCGACTACGGAGTTAATTTTCTCGTCGTTGCGTCTGACCCGTTCCGCGAATCGATAGTCACAATCTAATGAGAAAAATAACTGCACATAGCCCAATAACAATTCACTCGTTCCGAGAAAAAGAATTTCAGACGAATCCCGATATCACGAGAGACGGAGGAAAAATCTCTCGAGTGGCCGAAATGTGTGTCGTGACGGGGATGAAATTCTTCCGTCGGGAGATACTTTTAGCCGCAGGGAGGCGTTATGTACCGACTTGACCACGTTCGCAGAAAATGGAACATTTCGCGAGCCTCACTTTCTCTTTCTCTATCTCTCTCGTTCTCCATCCTGATATCCCGTAGTGTGCACTATCGTAGTGTGCCAGGAACGTGGATCGATCCATCGGGAGGTTTTTATACCGAGAACGTGACCTACGACGGTACAGCGAGAGAAACCTCGGCGACAAGAGAGATCCTTCTAGACATCTTGTCAAAAACAACCTCTTGTGTTCTCTCTTTCTTTTTTTTTTTGGTTTTTTTTTTCGAGTCGTCGACACAGAGGGTAGTAGAGGGATGTAAATTGGATCAGTGACGAAGCGTCACGAGCGTAAGGACGAGTGATTCAATATTTGTTTTACAGCAATCTTCGCACGAAATACGAACGTTTTTTTATCGTTTCTATTTTTAAACAAGGGTTGAAAAAATGTCATCCCCTCGTTTGATGTTTATTTATTTCGTTAAACGATCGATCGTTTCGAAATTTGTAACGAGGAAATGTAAAAATGCGTCGAATCGTAAATGAACGCAGGGGCAAAGTGTCGTTCGTATACGAACGAGCTAGATTTTTTGCTTATTTGCCATTCGATCCAGGTGATAAAAGCGAATGAATACCTATCGTTGGGTGATTGAAAGCGATGTATTCGTAATGATGTAACCGGCGAAAGTCCAATAAATGATCGGCGTATTACCAAAAATTCGTTTTACAGGCATAAATATGCGTCAGCAAATACGTTCGTTGAGTGTAAGCGCAAATAACACGAGCTTGGCAATTTATAAACGCAAGCCACGATTCAAAGGATGGTCCGATCCACCGAAATGTGCGAAATTGGTCAAGTACGAAAATGGAGGGTGCGTTGTGCATTTTCGCAGCTGCGTCGTTTCGCGCAAGCCTGGATTATGCATGGATTTTCGATATTTTTATATTTATGGCTGAGTCGTGCCCTGGGTGGTCTGAAAAACTACCCTTAGCCCGATCAGAATAAAACCTCTGAGTGACCTAAACGACGTCTTTAAGTTGTAAAAAAAATCAGCCCAAAGTCATCTGAAAACTAGCTTTAAGTCATTTAAGAAAATATTGTTAAGTGGCTTTAAAAACTACCCTTAAGTAGTTCGAGAGCCTAGTTTGAAATTGTCTGGAAACTATTTTTCAGATGTCGGAAAAACCATATTCTTCAATTATTCGAAAAACTATAATAAAACTGTCGGCGAAACTACCCCTAAGTTACCTGAAGAACTACCCTTAAGTTGTCTGAGAAAAACTGATCCAAAGTAATCAGAAATTATTATTACTTGTAATTCAGATGTAAATTAGAGCGATTAACGACACAATTGGGGGGGAAAAAATCTAGACTATTTCGACATTTCGACAAAAGCCCGAGCTTAACCCAACTCAAAATGTTCCCACGCGTCGAGACGTATTTCGTAACAAACACATGTAAATTATTATACGATCTCGGCAATAAGACTAAATCATTTATTTCCATATATAATTTTGAAAAGCCCTAGGTCTTAAAGTTGTATTTCATGAAATGCCCATACTTCCTCGAAATACGGCCGATTTATGCCACGAGGCGTTCCCTCGAGACTGCCGCGTAATTAATTTCATTATAAGTTGGCGTAGAACCGCTCTGATATTTCCCAATAACGAATTCCACCTCCGTCCTATAGCTCGTATAATTTTATACGCACGGTATAAACTCGTACTTCGTTACTTTTTTTATTTTTTCCTTTTGCAATTCGATACTTTTGGAATGTTTCTAGTTTCTCGCCTCGTCGCTCTTGCGTTGAAAACGGTATATCAAAACCAACGAGGCCGTTAAATCAGGCGTACCTCTTTAAGGGTGGTACGACAGTTTTTTTTCCTCCTTAGCGCTTTAAAATTTTCCTCCGTACGAGGGATGAAATGAAAAAAAGGGGAATGGGGGTTGGAAAAAAGGTTCGAACCACAGCTTTCTTATACTTACCGTGGCACTGCCACTTTTCTCCAACTCACACGAATCGGATCGAAAATTCGAGAAAGTTCCTCACCACGATGTAATCCAATTCGATTCGTTTCATGTGCTTTCGGTTCCGAGCTTTCGTTGACCATTTCTCGATGAACCCCGAGAAATCTAGAGTGACGGAGATAGACAGTAAAATTAAGAATCCTGAGACGAGTCAGCGATCCCGTTTTCGTAGGGATTGCGCCATCCCTCGTTCGACGCTTTCATCCCTTGTTCCAACGTGATTTCCGTCGCGAACGGAATTACGACGGAACTTTAACGGAATCCCCTCATTGCTGGTCCGATAAGACAGAATTGTCTATTTTTTTACGCGATACTCTCAAAAACCTCGAGTCTTGAACATTTCGATGTTATGAGAAAAACAAGAAATAAAAATAATAAAATTAATCTGGGGGTAGTTGAGCATTTTTATTTGTTTGCAGAAATAGATTAAGGGCTGATAATATATCAGGGGTTTGCTGCACAAGCGTAGTTTCAAGCGAGATGTTGTCCCACATTTCGATTAAACAAGGGTAGCTTGGACAATTTTCATTTATTCATTTGACCTTGACCGTCCTAAGGACACCATTAAAAACATTGACTTATCGAATTGATCGTAGCCAGCAGTTTCGCGAAAAGGAATGTTTGAGCTCGTTTCTCACTCTGCCAGAGAAAGCTTGAGGTGTCTTTATTCTCATCCACGACCCACCCCTTACGAAACGTCGCTTCAAGCTCAGGGCTGTCTATTCCCTCCATGAAGCAGTGAGACGATCTTAACGATACGGTGGTGCCACGAGCAAAAGGGAATAGTCAAAACTTTTTTATTTTTACTTCTCTCTCTCTCTCTCTCTCTCTCTCTCTCTCTCTCTCTCTCCCTCTCAACTGAAGTAGCGAACTCGTTCGTGGAGAGACTTTTCCTCTGGTAGACTATACATGTATATATAGGGATGGCATGAAAGCTTTCAGCCATCTCTGACTGGTGCTAGTGTGGATTTTCTTTCTTCTCACTCCCGATGACCCTATTTTCAATAAGCTATATCATCGAGCTCTCGATATGGGCCCTTTTAGACTTTTACTCGGGCTCGAGCCATAGCCAAGCTTCGAGTAGATAGCCAATGGAAATAAGGAAGGAAAGGAATAAAAAGCGATGGAGGCGCGATTTTCATTTCGACGCACCGTTGCAACGTATTATGGACATCGATGACACCGGAGTGTAAGGGTTGTAAGTGAGAGGTGAATTTCGTTGCTGTTTAAAATTGCTCGTGGATCGTAAGTTTCGAAAGTTTGCAAGGTTCGAGGGAGGACCGTGAGGGACAATCATGGGACGGAGAGAGGAAACGAGAAATAAAGGGAGAGCACTGAAAATGTGCAATTCCATCGAGGAAATTTTAGAGAATTCAAGCGTCATCCCCTTCAAGCGAAAAGGTCTGCTCGAATATCTGCACCTCGAGTTCTTCGAGATTTTTGCAAAAACTGCAAGTTTATTTCTTTCATCTTTTAGTCTCTTCTTCTTGGAACATTAACCCTGTTTACTTTCTCTTTCGAGTTTGATTCGAACAGCGATTTACTTAGTTTTGAATTTTTTTATCGGGGAACTTACTTACTTTCGAATAATTTAACAGGGAAATTGCAAAATTTGAGTACCTATCGAGAATGTCGTGTTCATGATCTACAGAAATTGTTTGATAGTATTAGATGTCTATAGAGTTACTTTCAAAAGTGACAAAATTTTACTCTTGAGATTTTCGGTACTTCGGATCTTCCGAGGGTGGTTATTTTCGTTTTATGAAAATCAGCTTTTTATGGTACTCGTGAAATCGGAATTTTGTCCGTAAAGTACGAATATCATGAGTTTATTCCTGGTTTTCAAAAGTGTTCACGCCAAAAGTTGAAAAATCTCAAAATTTGCTCATTTTTTCAATTTTTAACCGACAAATTCCTGAAAACCAAAAAAAAACTTATTGCAACGGGCTAAAAACATTCAGTGTAAAATCGATGCCGTGAACAGATTTTCAAAGCAATGGAAAAGAAACGTCGAAAATCGATAAAATCAATTTGGCAATGATTTAAAAGTATGAATACAAATGTTTATTAAGTTTGGCTCGCACCATCGCCGCTTACAACGGTCTGCTAATCATGTAGGTACGTCAATTAAGACTCCCTCTGTACATTCGCTGATAAAGTTTTATCCATAGCCGATGAAAATTAATGAACGAACTTGTGAGTTTATTATAGTCTAGCATTGACAGCAGCGTTGCATAAATATAATTTTCGCTTTAAACGAAGGCAGCTGAGTGAGCGCGGGAGTCGGAGGGAGGTATAGGGGTTCTAACAGAACTCGTGATTGTCCTCAATTTTCTCGACAGCTTAATTAAGGCAGTGTCGCATGGGACGTTCCTTTTTCCGAGTGTATATAAATATATTCCTTTGAATATCGTGCGGAGATGGCTCGTTAATCATTCGGACTAAATAACGGCGTTATAACGTCGGTGGAGTATTCCCTCATCGCCTCTGCGCTGAAGCGCTCTGTAGACTCCGCGTAAAAATATGCAAATTGAAAGGAGAATAAGAAGGATCGTAGAGACCGGAGTCTTAAGGACGGGACGTTGACTTGTGATCGCGTGGCATTGAATTTTTCTGTAAGAATCCGGTTTTTTTTTTCTTAATCAACAGCGAATCCATTTCTGAGCTCGAAATTTTCTCAATAAAAATCTCAACATAATTGAATGTTTTGGAAGGGTAAATTTTGATTTGTTTTCTCGTTCTTATGACTCACTAAAGGCTCAGAAGTGTGAAAGGGATGTTTGCCAAAGGGGTGAATTGTTTTTCTTTCACAATGAGTTTGTTGATACTTATTTTAGATTCGAAATTTCTCGTTTAACATGGGTGTAATATCCTCGCTTTTGTTTATAGCATTTGGTCCATTAAAAAATAGAAAAGGAAATTTCTATTCACTAGATCGATCCTAAGTCCAGGAAGTGGATCATCATCTGGATTCATCGACTCCTGGAAAGAGCGAAATTTTCTTGTTCTCATAAATATCGTCATAATTCTGTGTCTGAAAATTCAATCTATTTTTTCGAAGGACTTATTGTAGAGCTAATTTACATCAAATTTGAGCCTATGGGCCGGGGGTTGGAAATCAATAGTTTTCGAATTATTACAGTTTTTAGATTTTTTAGAAATTTCACGACTCTCGACCAAAAACTGCTAATAATGAAAAAGCTAGTTCGCTCTGGACCCTTAATTGACACTTTTCAAATAGCTGATGAGAAAATTGCCACTGAAAAAGATGCATTCTCAAAATTCGCATAACTTCAGAAATAAAAGTCTTAAATTCCAAGGTATGATTTTTTTGTTCAATATCGTTTAAATCGAAGATGATTTTTCAACAAGATTACATCGCACTTGGCGTGTAAATTGCGGCAACAACCTCCTCGTTTCATAACTTCTCGAAAAAGGTTATCATAATCAGCAATTCGTTATCAAACATCGAAAAATTTCAAAAAAATCGAAAAACTCCAATAACTTGAAAACCACTGAATCCTGACCGCCCCTTCATAATATAAAATTTGTCATAAATTACCTCTAGAATAACTCCTTTCAAGAAAAAATACAAAAATCTTAACCTAAAAAATCCTAGTTTTCCCTCAACGAACACCGAGTCGAACTCGTGACCTCTAAATTTTACTATACAAAAACTAAATTGCGATCGTTCCTTTCGAGAAACGATCACCCACGATCGATCAGTGGCAATAAAATTATTCGTCGTCGTCCATGCGAACGAGGCGTGCTACAAAATATCCGAGAACCATTGCCATCCATCCTCGTGAGTTATGAAACAACGATTGAGGTCAATGACCTCGATGTCGTTTCTGCCTGTACAGCTGCAACCATCGACACACGGCAGCAGCAATTGTCCGGCTCGGTAGGGATTTCTATATCTTATATGCAGATATTGTGCACATGCACATGGTGTGCTTCCACGTCATACTACCCCTCATCCTCTCAACCCCCTACTCCAACCCTGCATCATACTAACCACATCCCTACTCTGCCAGGGATGCAATTTGAAATCGTATGTGTAGTCGTCGTCACCATATATTTTGCGGACACATACAGGGATTTACCTATCGCGCGCTATGTATGAACCATCACGACCATAACCCAGGGGTTCCCACTTCGATCCTCGGTTCTCGCTAATACGGGCGAACGTTTTGAATAATGGAGCAGTTCAGGCCCAAGCGTGTTTGTCAATTGCATTATCCATCAGGATCGCGATAGTTCCAGCATGTTGTACTCACATACGTATATATACATTCACTTCTGGGAAATCCCTTCACTCGTCCGACCATCAGGACTGTTACAGCCGCGATTGAAATCTCCGGAGAGTCGATGAGCCTGCTAATACCGTATACGTTGGAAAACAAATTTTCCAAACATTTCACTTTCGACCCCTCGGAATATTCTGCAAACAAATTTGATGCTCGATTTGTGAATTTGTCTTGGCGATTATTGGCATTTCTCGAGTATTATTAGAATACATTTAAAGAGTATTGGACACAGGCGGGTAACAATTAATTTTTACCGAGGGTAGTTTTCGTCATCGATAATCGTGTGGCGAGAAATGAAATATATTTCGTAGCACGAGTTACGGTTAATTAAGGGATGAAGTAATCGTTATCGAATGTTACTCGATTAATAAATTAATAAATTAATAAATACGAATTTATTAATTTATTAATCGATAAATTATGATGCATTAATTATTTATTAATTAATTGATACTTATTGTTTGAAATAGGTGCGTTTTAGAGGCCAGAAGGGTAGTTCGACCCCTCGATGTCAGTAGATTTCGGTGTCACTGCGATATCTCTGAAATATCGACAGTCCTGTGAAAGTAACGGGAAATCGGTGAGACGTTTCCAGGAATGTCAGTTTCTAGGTAGAAAGTACGCTACGCCCCGAAGACGACTCGATACATCAGTTCATGAAGGATTTACGTGCGACCCGTCTAGCCAACGAGACTACCCCACGTAACGTTCGATATTCTCATACTTGGTGTACAGTACCATTGTTGCACGTGAGAATTCTCAGGCTTCTCCACGGTCACTCAACTTTTTTTTCTCAGCTTGATTCTCACCAACTCGAAAATACGCTTATCGATAACCAACCCTTACAAAAAAATTGAACTATTCCTCATTGTCGAGCCCATGGTATCAAGGGGTAAGGCTGTGAATGACGAAACGACTCGATCAAAGTCCAATAATTTTCCAACTGAAATCAAATCATTGCTGAAAAGATTTTGAACCATCCCTTAGTGTCAATCTGATGAGATCAGCGTTAAGGGATGAAGCATAGTCGAGGTCCAATAATTCCAGGAATAAAATTAATCGAGTGTCGCTAAATGTCGTGACAAATCTCCAAAAGTCCCAAAAGCATGTCCAGAATAACTACAACGAGGTTAAACAAAAAAATATCGTAAAACCACCCCTAGTCTTTCGATTCCGCGAACAAAAACAACGGGGGAATGATCAACGAGATCGTGCATAGCATCCATTTGTAGATTGGTCACGTTTACCTGAGCATTGGAAGAAGTCCGAAGGTCGAAGCTTTCTTCAATCCCTACGGGGCCACCCTCGGTCCCAATCAGAACATGTAGAAAAACGTAAATTGGAAAATCCCAATCTACGAAATTACAGGATCTTCCATTACTGTCCACAAAGCTCGACTTTACCACGTTTCGCGCAAGCTCCTACACAATTTTCATGATCATCCCCCGGAAGAAAGTCAAACCGTGTCCGTCATGGAAATTACAAGCTCCATTCCATCTTTATCAAACCCAATCCTTCATTTCACTCCGGTTATCGCGCATTGTTCATCGTCTTATAAAACAAACAAAAAGAAACGATACGAACGTAGAAAAGAAAAATGGGTTATAAAAAAGCGTCGACGATGGAGTGACCGCGGTTGCGACCGAAGGTCGTGGTGATCGTTGTAGTGAATCAAGGATATGCCGAGAGGACAAGCAATTCACTGTGTAATCCCTGTTCCCGTAGTGGAGCGTACTCCGACATTGTACGTCCCATCTTCCGGTATACGGAGACAGAGGAGCTATCGCGGTTTCCTCTTCACAACACACTCGGCGTTTGTCCCCTCCCCCCCAGCGGTTGCCTAGCATCTACTTCGTCCCACACCGTATAACGCTTTGCCACGAAAGCATTTGTCTTCATTTCTTGCGCTACTCCAACCGGATACGTACTTATGATTTAGCGTTGAAGTTCCTCAGCGTTGCTCTCGAGAGCGACGGCCCAAGAGGGAGAGAAGGAGAGAGCGAAAGAGAGGGCGAGTGAGTTGGTTGAGGGGGTGAGAAGATGAGAGGGAGAGAGAGAGAGAGAGAGAGAGAGAGAGAGAGAGAGAGGTGGGATCTTGCTTGCTTGGTCGTTGCTTACTTGTTTGGTGAGTTGCACGGCTTCTGAACGGGCCCAGAGTCCCTGCATCTCATATATATTTCTCTATACATATATATATTTCTTCTATGTAAACATAGATATATGTACAGAGAAACCAGGAACCCAAATATAGCATGCAAAACATGAAGGACCGTGAACACGACAAGGGCTCGAAAGTTCCCAAGGAAATGGGAAAAGAAACGAGGCGAGAGATGACGGCCACGGTCTGAAGGGGTTGATGCCTGAAGGGGTGGTTAACGAAGAAGGTGATGGTAAGAGTGAAAAACATAATGTTGAATGTAATTTAACGTGATTCAGAATCAAATAAAGGGAGGGAGATGACAAAGGCCAGCGTAATTTTTGTTTGGTTCTTCGTTCTTTGTCGTCTCGGTGATTTAATAGATTGACCGAACGATATACGAATATAAAAACTAGGAACTCAAATGTTGCATGCGAAACACGAAGCAACGTGAACACGATGACGAGGGCTTGAAAGTTTCCGACGAAATAGAAAAAATAGAAAAAAAAAAATGAGAGAAAACAACGAGGCGAGAGACGACGGCCACAGTGTGAAGGGATTAATGCTTCAAGGGGTGGTTAACGAAGAAACTATGGCAAGGGTGAAAAAAAATGTTGAAAATAATTTTACGAGATTAAGAAGTAAATAATAGAGGGGGACGAAAAAGGCAAGGGTGATATTTTTCTTCTTTGTCGTTTCGGTGATTGAGTGTTAAAAATCCAAGCGTTCGAGCTGTATCGCCTTTTCGCTAAGGGAAAAAGAAAAAAGTTTTGGTATTTAACAGTGGCGTGGCTCTTGGCTGGTTGATTGGATCGCATAAAGCTTTCCGCTTCTACTTTTCTCTCGCTTTCTCTCCCTAGCGTTTTCCTTCGCTCGTACACATTCTACATCGTTTCGCATTTACCTTTTCTGCGCTCTCTCTCTCTCTCTCTCTCTCTCTCTCTTTCTCTCTTCTTGTACGTGGTGAACTCTCAGGGGAAAAATGACCAGTGGCACGCGATACTTGTGGCCTGCAGTAGGTTGTGTCGTCGCTTCGGACCCTCCCTACGTCTCTGTAATCAACTCCTGTGCACCAACTTGTACTTGCTATATTCCTATAACTATTCGTCGACGATTATCGCAATTAGAAATAATACAAATTCTCGTTTGCACATGCTCAATATTCACGGGGCTTAATTTTCATCCATTTTGCAAGCTTATCGTAAACGCGGTTACCTGGTATGATTGATCCGGATAATGATGAAGTACTAGCAAAAATTGAACGTTCCCAACGATGCTTACGGATTATCGTGGATAATTATACAGATACTCGTAGATATTTATACAGATAATTGTAGATAATCATGCAGATACTTACATATAATTTCAGACCATAATGAATTTGCGGATAGTTCTGGATAGGCATTTAGATAACTACGAGTTGGCTCATGATACTTTCAGATGATTTCAAATATATATGTAGATAATCATCCATCTACATACTTGGAATAATACTGATACTTCGAGATAATATATCACATACTTGGAAATACTTACAGCTAGTTTAGTATAAGTACACCTACTTATAGATAATTCCACAGATACTTGCAGATATTTTCGAAAATACTAGAACGATAACCACGGAAAGTTATATATAATCATAGATACTCACAAATATTCATAGATAGTCGCAGACACGCGAAGATTCCAGATAACCCTTAGCACATAGTCGGAAATACTCGCAAATATTTATTATTAGAGCTCCTGCACTCCCAGCTCCACTCTCAAATGTAGACAAAAAATCGATCCCAGTCCTTTACAAGCCCTTAATTCGATTTCACGAAAGCAAGATATAAATTATCAAGTCGCGACATAAAATTCCCTATAAATATTACATTAATCCAACAATCTCCGTATGATTAACGCAAAAGAAATGTTGGATCAAGACAAATTTTCGGATCCTCTTGTCATTTATTCCATCGTCTACGTCGTAGATATAGCTTATGCGCCGAACCTCCCTCGTGCGCATGATGACCTATGCTCCGGTTTCTCTTTTGTGGCGTTTCAGACCGTTGGTGTACTACTATCGCGTTATACAATCGAGGATCGTATTTCACGGCAGACGTTTGCCAGTCAAAGCCAGACGTTGCAAAACATGTGTATGTGTATGAGCCAACAGGGAGGGTGGGAGGGATGGAGACAGAGAGAGAGAGAGAGAGAGAGAGAGAGAGAGAGAGAGAGAGAGAGAGAGAGAGAGAGAGAGAGAGAGAGAGAGAAGGAGGGAGTTGATTCAAGGTGAGCGGCGTGATTGCTACAGTCATAGAGACAGAGGGAGAGAGAGAGAGAGAGAGAGAGATAGAGAGAGTGAGACAAAGGGGTTGATGGGTTATATATATATATCATATGAGAATATGTACACGTTCTGAGTTCGGCGCAGTTAAGTATTCCAGAGGCTACAAAGCCACATATTTACGACTGTCAGCTGTACATATATCGTTGAAGCGGACGAGCCCTGTCCCCTTCCCTCCCCTAACCCGCGTTACCCAACAGGGCGCGAGCGGTATCAACGTATTATCAGCGATCGTGTATTTCATGGTACGTAGTTATATCGCGTCGGGTACCTATGGATCGTGCCGGCGCGCACCAGAATCAGTCAGCACCAGACATTTGGCGACGATACGCAACTCGAACCACTCGCAATTGCAACGTTTTCCGACTTCAAGCTCCCGATGGAATAATTACTGCCACCGAAGTATACCGGCCTATCAACCCCCCACCCCTCGATCCCGTCACTCCAAGTCCAACACCCTTCGCCCCTAAACCCCCTGTCACCAATCCCTTCACCCCATAATAACCCCCCCAACCCCGTAAGCTTCGAACCTCCTGCCCCAACAGCCTCACCCCCGATATCCACACCCCTTAATACCTACTCTCACCCTCTATCTTTCCATCCCCCCAATACTTTCACCCTGCCTGTATTCCCCCCTTATTTCACCTTCGGCTCACCTCCTCGTTTGAAACCCTCTTGCCCACCTCGAATTCAACCCCCCCTTCTTCGTCGAGGCCCTCGCCAATCCTCGCACCACGAAATTCCGATTTACCAACCCCTTCATCCCTAGGCATCCCTTGCTCTCGTTCTCGTATCCCTCTCTCGCATCCGACGTATTTATTAGTTGTTCCAGTGGCGTTACCGCACCTCCGCAACCGCGGTCACGATACCTCTCGCGTAAATAAACTCTTTGACCTCGACTTTTCCCTCGGCTGTCGCCCTACGCTCCCACGAGACACGCCCGCACCGATAATACAGCTTTGGATCTCTCTCTCTCTCTCTCTCTTTCTCTCTCTCGTTCTCTCTCTCTCTCTCGACGCTGTATAGCTATGCATATGTGTGGGTGTGTGTAGGTATCCGTGTATTCGCTTAAACCTCTATGTCAGCATGGAAGCTGTAAACAGTCATTAGCATGATAAAAGCGAACGTTCTGTGTGCGCGCCTCGACTACGTTGAGAGAACAGTGGGAGAACATTTTAACGACGGGACGTTGGTACGGTTTAACGTATACGACCATTTTGTCGTGGCTCAGAAATGGTAAAGAAGATGTATGATTTATGTTATGGCCGTGGGCGATGCAAACGTGAAATATAGATTGAGCTAGGGATCGTAAAAAAAAGAAACCAAAAAAAAGAAGAAAACAAACGCGAACGTCGCGGGAATAAGTAACTGTGAAGGTTTTGAGAATATTGTGGCATAACGGGGCTTGTCCGTTCACTTTCGAGGAATAGTGAGAATTTCGTTCAAACGAGGGTGGATAAATGGTTTAGATTTGATCCGTGAGAAAAATCAAAATATTGGTAGAGTTCTTGATTCGAGGGGTTTTTTTTGTTTATTATGTCAGAATATTCACTCGATGTATCATTGTCTTTAACATTGACCTTCGATGTGTCGACCAAGGTCACCATCTAGTAAAAGTCACCATTGACTCTTGCTGACCTTGATCGACTTTGACCTTGACAACACACTGGCTAACCTTAAAAGCATTTAGGAATACAAATGAAACAGATGACTTCTGACGCGTCCCAGTCCCATTTTTCGTTAGACCATCGACCGTTATAATTTTATCAAACACGCTTCTCGTAAAATATTTCAATTTTCATTTAAAACGTATACGAATCATCGTTACGTACATTTTGTTCGTTCCTCTCAATTTACCAAATTGGCAGAATTCATTTCGAAGATATGCCTCATAGCGAACGATCAAAATTTCATTAAAAACAAAAAAAAACAAGAAAAAACTAAAAGATAAATAAAATGACGGTTGAGATGGAAAGTAAACGAATATCGACGAACACTCCTTCATTAGAAAAACTGAACAATATTTCACGTTGCAGGCACGATCCTACCGAAAAAGCAATGAATAATGTACAATGTATCAAAATTATATTTGTTGACGGACGTCGTTACTCTGAAAAGCGTATAGAGCCACTTTACGTGGCGGCGCATAAGAAAACGTATATACAAATGCGTAATATAGAAGAGAGTGTGTGTATAAGAGAGAGAGAGAGAGAGAGAGAGAGAGAGAGAGAGAGAGAGAGAGAGAGAGAGAGAGAGAGGGTTGTTTTTTCTTCCCGTTGGATAGGAGGGTAGCCAGGAAGGGGAGTGGATTCGACTTGGGTTGCGATAACGCTCTAGCGGCGGAGCTTGGAAACTCAGCGGGGTTGGTACGTCGAGCGCTCAGTCGCGGACAAACCGTCACGCGGGACCAGGCTACACGTTATATCCTCGGTCGTACCATCCGCGATCAGTTCGCCTCGCTCGGTGTGTTTTAAATCCAACGTTCTCGACGCGCATCGTGATTTTGCGTGAAGTGGACGTACCCATAAAAAAAAAGAAAAAAATTAAAAAAAAAAAACCCCCAAAAAATAAAAATTGAAAAACTTTCCATCCCTAAAAAGTGCATCGAAGTTGCCAAATTGCGGATGTTCGACATTTCACAACGATATTCTCCGATAAATGGTAATCAACGGAAACGATTGTCCTGGGGATTAAGGGTTGTACAAAACGGAATAAGAAAAAAAAACGCAAAAAAACAAAAAATTTCTTTCGTGAAAATGTAAATTTTTTTCTATTTTTATCTATTTTTCTCGACCAGAAAAGAACGTTTTGTTCATCAAGTAGACCTCGTTTACATCTCACGCATCGACCGTCGCTGCAAAATTAATTCGCGTTCGCGCGAAACTGGCACGAGCCTAGTTTTCATCCCCCTCGTTTCGTATTTTCCGGGAATCTTCCAATCGACATTTCGTCGCGACGATCGGTGTCACTCGAGCGACGCGATAACTTCTGAATTAACAATAATGGCACCCGGCTAGACTAGAAAGTTCATTGTTTCGCGCCGGGTTTTGTCGCGCGGTGGGGGGAGGAGGGGGGGGGGGGGGGGGGGGTGATGATCGTCGAGGCATTCACATGTGCTATTTATTCACCAACGTTGTGTAAAGGCGTTCACCGAGGGACGTTCGGTGAATCGGATAAAACTCTTCTAGGAGCTCGTGTCACGTTCCGATTTGCTTCATCGGTGATTCGTGCGAGTGCGATCTAGGACATTTGACAAAATTGAGAAAAATGTCTCTCTTTGTTCAATCTCGCTGTTTTTTTTTAATTTTCGATAGAAAATTTTTTTTTTTTTCAAATCGCGAGTCGACGCAACGCTGCTAAGGGTTGAAATCGTCGCAAGGGATTCGCTCGATAATTTCTGAAAAGTTTCGAACTGTAAATTTTCCAAACGATACAATAACGACAGTCGATCGACAGCGCGTACGAGGGATAACAAAATCGAGCTTTTCGTTTTTTCAACCCCCGGAACGATCATTCGCCCTTGCGATTAATTTATTCGCATCCCTCTCGTTCCATCTCCCCTCGAACTTCATCGACGATAGCTTCGTAATAAATTTTTTTTCTCGAGGGTAACCTCGCGAGGATAGGAAGTATGGACGAGGGTGTCTGAAGAGGGGGATGATAAAATATGAGAGAGAGAGAGAGAAAAAAAGAATATTGCCGGTGATCTCGCGCGAAATACATCGCCCCGTTCTCTTTATACGTCAGCGTGGCCGGTGTTCGAATTGTTCGTTCAGCCGCGGAACGCCCAGAGGCGTCTGGTAGCCCGTGAGAATCGTGTTACACAGGTGGATGAGCGGTTCGCTCTCGTTCCCAATACAACAACACCCTCCTCGCCGTTCTATACATAGTAGATGTTTCGATGCATGGGAAAATGTTGTTTTGATTATACTACCGGCCACGAAAGAAAACTAGCCATTCTCGTTGGCCACAAATTTTTTTTTTTTCATCGTCGGTTTTTTTCTTTTTTTTTCGTCGTGATGTAAATATTTTCGCGTTCGCGCGTACACCGTCCGATTTTTCGATCAACAACGCGTTAAAACAATATCGATTTCTCGGGAAAAAATTGATCCATCGATTTCTTGTCAATTTGTTTTAAACACGCAAGAAAATAATTTTAACGATTTAAAAGAAAAGAAAACACACAATATTGACGACTTTTCGCAACCCTCTTAGACCCGTTTGAATTTCACCATTCTCTTCGTTTTCTTTGTTACTCGGCGAAGGGCATTAAAATAAATTTTATCGCGTTCATTGGTTTCTCACGTAAACGCCATAAAGCATAAAGCTCTACCTCCTGCGACCTGAAACGAGAATTAAGTAATTGAAAAAAATAAAAAACGTTGTACGCTTTCGCGCCCTTAGTCACGAGCTCCAAATTTAGTCTTACGCGAAAAGTTACAAGCTGCAACTACGCTGCTTCGCTTTGTCTTCGTCGGAGAAAGACGAGAATAAATTCTCCCCACGTTTATTGGTTTCACACGAAATCGCCATAAAGCATAACCTACCCCTTTTGCAAAACTCCCCCAAAAAAAAACAACGAGGGGAAAAAAATGTTTTATTCTTTCCGGTCACTCGAGGTTTCGCTCCTTGGATCGGCGCACTTGGCTCGTGGGTTTTCCTCTCTCTCTCTCTATCTCTCTCTCCGTTTTCCGTCCTTCTCATCGGCTCAACAGCATGTATACAAAGTTTTCGATCTGCTGGGTGGAAAACTTCGGCCTTAAACTTTGGCAATAAACCCCTTTTACGGTTATCGATGCTCTCTCCAACGTACGTATTCCTGGTGCCGCGTCCCTCGTGGCCTCTCTCTCTCTCTCTCTCTCTCTCTCTCTTTCTCTTTCTCTCTCACTCTCTCGCTCTTTCTTATTCCCCGGAAGTCGTTAGGGGTCGTTCGAGGTAAATTCGAGGCTTACCACGGAGTGCGAGTTGGCACAGAGAAATGGAGAAAGAGACTGCGCGAATGAAAGAGAGACAGAGAGATTCGCAAAATGCCTGAGCTTCTTAGCTTTTCTTCGAGGTGCAACTCCATATTTCTGTCTGTAGTACTTGGAGCCAGCGGGGTGCGAAGTTACATCCGGTGACAATTCAGCACTCTGTCTTGAAGTCACCCTGTTTCTCAGCCCCTGATCTCATCCCCCACAACCCCTAAACCTCCATCCTCGTGTCCTGTCTTCCTCTCTCTCTCTCTCTCTCTATCTCTCTTTCTCTGCCTTTTACATTCTGTTTGGGTCTGATACTTGAACTTCACCCCCAACCACAAACTCCTACCCCCTCCATCAACCCCTTCTGTCTCTCGGTTTCTCTCTCTCTCTCTCTCTACTTCTGCCCCTTTGTGGATGTGTCTGGTTCGTGAAACACACCCCCAACCCCTCCCTCTTCCTCTCACATTCTCTCTCTCTCTCTCTCTTTCCATGTCCCCGTGCTATTACTTGGACCTGGAGGTGCATGAATCTGATTTCTCTTCTGGCAAAGCTTCTGAAGACTCATCACTAAATCCGACCCAAGTGCTGGCACACCGGAATACAGGCTCCAAGTTTCTCTGTCCATCCCCCCGTCCTCCGAATCCAGTTGCATCCCTTACGGAAAGTTCCACCGAGAGCCTAAGCTCTGATTACCTGTACGGTCGGATAGGATTGTCGAACAACGTCACCAAGGGTAGTAAGGAAAATACGATGAAGTTTTATAAAAATATTTGGAAAACGAAAACATAGATATTTTAGCTTCGACATTAGGGGTGAAAAAAAGAAATATATATTTTTCTTTATCGACGCTCGATAACGATCTTGATCAAATATCTGCGTTTCCTTCGTTCAATTCTCAGCGTGTAGAAATCATTCTACGTTTCACCGCCCCCCCCCCCCGGCAACCCTCAACGGCGTTGATTTGAAATCGTCGATATTTTCTTCGAGCTCTCGTTAGAACCATCGCGGATCGAACGTAACGACAACTTCGAGGGTATTGGCTCTTCGAGAGAACTGAGTGATTGGTCTTCCATTTGCTACCCCTCGCGGCCTAACTAGCCCCCTTATCAGGGTCGTGACTTACACGTATCTCCTGCAGCCAATTCACATCTCTCTCTCTCTTTCTCTCTCTCTCTCTCTCTCACTCTGTGTGTGTGTGTGTGTGTGTGTGTATGTGTGCGTGTGTGTGCTTGTGCATGTTCGATGATCGTGGCTACTCTACAAGCTTGCGAATATTCTGTCGCAGGATCGAGATTCGTTCGAGGTGAGGGGTTAATCTATGAAAGACGATATATCGATCGTCAACCCCCCGCGGGCATATTCGACGATACATCACATATACCTCTAGTCTGTTGTGGGACGCATAACACGAGCATGGACGAGAATATACGTACCGAGACAGCATACACACATATATAACACACACACATATATATATATATATATATATAAGGCTTTCGGTCTGATACCCGTTAACATCGACCAAGGGGTTAATGGAGTAAACACCCCTCCGTGGCTGGCTCTCTTGTTCCAGGTCTCTCACCTCCCTCGATTTCGCTCGATCAAATATGATTCATTGATTAATTAACACCAAACTAGATTCCAACCCCCCACCTCCTACGAAGCCCTTATTTTTCTTCTATCGTCGCATATATATTCTTATCTTCGTTAAATCGTCCGTTACCCACATACGTTAAGATAACAAAACAAAAACAAAAAAATAATCCTATCGTCACATTCTCACATTTATACATTTATTTTTCATTAATCTGTTACAGACGTGTCGAGAAGATGAAAATGGGAAAGTACGCGAGTCTCGTCCGACCATAGAACGGTGACGCTCGAGCCGTTGATCGGTTTTTTGGCGAGAAACGGAAGAAAACAATAATAATAACGCACACGCACACACACATACACACCGAAAGAAAAACAAATACAAAACACACAAGAACGAAACGTGGAAATAAAAAAGAAATAGCGCGCAATAAAAAAAAAAAAGAAAAAAAAAAGAAGGAATTCGCGCGAACACGAAAAACATTTTATGGTCGGCGATGCGTCGACGACGTCAACGCGCAAACGGACGTGGACTCCGACCGAGGGATTTCCAATGAACGAGAGACGTAAACGGTGATATATACATATACATAGATATATGTATATATATATATATATATACACAGATAGACATACGAGAAACGTGAATCGGTGAGAGGGTGTAAGAGCTTTGAGTACGTGACGTCGAAGCAAATTACAGTGATTCGACTGTCGTTCGCAGAGAATTTCAATGCCGGCGTGTTGAAAATGGTATTTCGTAGGTGTGCGCGCCGTCGCGGCTACCTTTCGCGTACGTCGATGTTTGCGCCACGTATCGAGAATGACGGATGCTTATTATAACGCGTCGTGACAATTCGCCCGAATTTTCGTGAAAACGTGAATTTTATCAACGGCACAAAATTAATTAACATCCGTGCCTCGTCCGCGAACCGGATTTCTCTCCTATTCCTCATTCTCCATCCCTCTCGGTCCACCAGAACACGCGTTAATCGGAGAAATATTTCTCTCTCCCCTGCTTCCACTCCCCTAACGATGAATTTTCGTTATAATCGAACGAGGTGAAGTATCGTCCCTGCTATTGGACAACGATCGAACGGCATAAAATAAAAAATAGAGAAAAGAGAAAATATATAAAAGCCGGAATTGTCACTCGACGAATAAACGGCGACGTAAGTGAACGTTTTTGTTTTCTTCCTGTTTTTTATCGTCGCTCGAGGCGTCGTTGGACAACTTTGCGCACGCTGACAACGAGGACAAGAAATTGAGATCAAAGGATTCGGTGTACCGGGGAAAGTGTGTGTGTGTGTGTGGGGGTGGGGGAAGTGGTGAAGGAGGTCGTGAACAACCAGAACGAGGGTCGATCGCGGCGAGAAAAAAAACGAAAGAGCGACGTGTACAAAAAGAAAAGGAAAAAAAACAACAAAAAAAAACAAATAAAAATTGAAAAACACTACGCCCTGTGAAAAGTACAAAGCCGATGCGGCTTCTGCGTACGTCACAAGAAATTCTCGTGCTTTCTCTCTCTATCCTGCGTACGTCTAACCGGAGGGTTCGTATCGTTGCGAGACCCATTAGAGGAGGAGAAGGGAAGGTAGTGCTTCGCAAATTCTAAAGAGAAAGTAAACACGCCACGAGCGCGAAAGGGAAGAAAATTGCGCGAACGAAAAGCTCGAGATTAAAACGCTCTTTTATTTTTCGTATTATTATTTCACTTTGGGGGAGGAAAAGGTAAATTTATATCGCGGCCCGGCAAGTCACGGCTCACGACGTTGAAAGAAGAGGAGGGTGCGTCGATAGAGTGGTGGGTCAACGAGGAAGAAGGTGGGGGGGGGGAGGTGGGGTCAGAGGCGACAATGTCGTCGTTAAAAAAAACTCGTACCTCGCTCACGGTGGTGTTCAAAAGTGATTAACGTGTTCGACGACGTGGTGAATTAACGGTTGTGCGCGTGTGTGCGTGGGTGTTTTTTTCTTTCTTTCATTCTTTCATTAATTTTTGTTCTTCTTGTTTCGTCGAGAATCAAGACTTCCGGGCTTCGTTCGAACGGATTTAGAGTGTGATTTTTATTTTGGGGTAGGTGTCGTGCCGGGGAGGCGCGAGTGGGGGTGGGACAGTGAGTGAGGGGGCGAGGGGGTTGATTTTTACGAAGTGCGCGTCAGTGGTGCGCGCTGGTCTTTTTGTTGTTGTTTTTTTTGGGGGTTTTTTATCCTCGTTGACTTCGATAGCGCGCGAGTCGCGCGTTCGAGGACAAAGAATTATAACAGGATGAAGGAGAATCGAAGGAAATGGCTGCGGGCCATTTGGCCACTGATAGCCATCCTCAGTCATCAATCGGGTGAGTCCACGACACTTTTTTCTCTTCCCGCATTAAGTAAAACGTACGAGACGAATATTATTATTTTCCCGTTGAATTTAGCCGTCTCGTTCTTACACGACGAAGAAGACAAAAAGTTCCTTTAGTTCTAGTAAACTCGGTCGATAATTTATCGACGGTGGGAAATCGCTAAAGCGCGACTTCGATCGGTCTTGCATCGTGAGAAAGCGACGGGTGGACAGTCGTGAGACTTTTTCACGGGGTAATCTCTACAGGAGGAGGGAAAAGCGTTCGTTTACTCGCTCGAAACATCGATTAATTTTTTTTTGTTATGGTTAGTCGAGAGAAATAGGAATTTTTGTTTTTTTTTGTCGAAAATCGATGATCGAACGATTTTTCTCGTTAATCTCGTAAAATTCAATACTCGAAGATTGTTGCAGAGAGTTTCTCGCGGTATCGAACGATTTGACACCCTGCTGTAGTTGCAACCCCTGGAGAAACGACGAGGCTCGCGCCGAATTGGGATGGAAGCCACCCCTCGATCAAAAATTTAACTCGAACTTAGCTCTCTTGTCTCTCTTTTAAAGTCCGATACCTCCTCGTTACGTCGACACTGGCTCAAGATATGTGAAGCATTTGTCTGGCAAATTGAGACAGGAGATATTCGAGGAATTCGTAGCGATGGATTAATGCCGAGCGTGCTTGGGTTGGCCGAGTGCTGGAGGATGGGAGATAACCTCGGGGGTTGTAAGACAGTAACCTCGATGTTCTTCGAACTTCGATGTTCGAAGTGTTATTTAAGGGGAAACAAACACGTCGATCGTTGCAACGAAAATTGACAAATTTTAATTTTTAGACGTCAGGTTTTTATGTTTTTTATTTAGAAACAAAAAAAGAACATTTATCGGTAAGGGGTTATTTTTTTTGTGGCAGAGGGGGAATTTTTATTGCAGCTACTTTTTTTTCTTACTAGGAAACGTATATTTTTCTCTTCGAGCTATTGACATCGGTGAAATAAGTCCCCAACAATGGAATTAATGTCATGGGGATGGGGGTAGTTTTTGCGATAAGGAGGGTACTTATTCGAATGTAATTTATATTAAAATTGCACAGTGTGACTAGGTGCATTATTATTCAAAACAGGAAAATGTAAAGGTTTATATCGTTATCGCAATAAATAACAATCGTGAGAATATTATCTTTCGAGTATTGTCCTTTGACAAAAAGGCAGGATCGCTTTTGCTTTTTTCGTATTTCGTAACCAGATTCTTATCGATCCGTGGGTTTTCGCGAGATATCTGATTGTAATGCAACGGTTCATGCAATTGTTCCGACCGAAATCGTCAGAAATTCTCGTCGTGAAAATCGAGAAAGAGGCTTAATTGATAGTGCGATAATTAATTTTCAAATTAATTTCGTGAATTTTAATGAAATTTCGTAAACAGAATTTAACACGGGCTATAAGTTTCGAGAAACCGAATTATATTTAATACGAAATGCGAATTTTAAAGTACGTATTGAAAGCAAAATATATATTTATTTAAATTTTTTATTTTTCATGTTTTCTATTTTTTGAATCCTCGGATTCTACGATACAGACTCGAGAAGAATAGTTTTTTAATTATTTCTGATGGAATATAAATCAAATTTTAAAAGGCAGAAAAGAGTCGTGACCTCTCAATTTGTAACGAATTAACGGCATTCCACCCTCTAATGAAATGATTTCAGTCAAAATGTCATCGAATTAAAAAACTTGCATAATTGTGATATTTTCAAAGCAGTGCCGTTACTTGCCAATTACCCGAGTTGACTCTCGTGTTCTACCACGACGAGTCGAGATCGAAGATCTTAAAATAGTTAGGATCGTATTAAAATCAAATTCGCGAAGCCGAAGAATATTATCTCTCGATCTTGAACGATATATCCTCGTTCCACATTTAAGCCGAATAATTTCATTCGAGACGTAAGATTTCCGGATCAAAATTACAATAAATATAATAATAATAATGTTTATTAATTAATCTCTGATTTGTATTCGTCATTTGATTAATTACCCAAATTTCAATGATTTATAAAACGAGGATTTCATTACTCCAATTATCTCTCACATTTCGCAATGTGTAAATCGAGAATGGAAAAATTGAGACGCGTAATCCGAAATTAGAATATAATTCGAGAAGGTGGGAAATTATCGCAAGCTTCCGGCTTAACAATGAAATAGCGTCGTACCGGCGTTCACAATTTCATTACGTTTAAGAATAATTTTTTTTCTTTTCTTTTTCTTTCTTAATGCGCAACCTTCCGACTATTACTACATCGCGCGATATTATATTACATTGCATCAATAAGCCATAGAGATCGCGTCGCAAAAAAAAAACAAAAAAGAAAGAAAAAAAGCGAAAAAACGTCGTTTCTCGGTTCCACATCGCGAGCCGGTCTCGGATTACGTCGCCAGTCCGGAGAACGCTCTTTCTCGTAACTTATTTATTTCCGGACGAATGAAAATGTCGCTTGAAAAGCGAGGCCGAGCTTCGCTCTCGTGAACGGATGAATCACCACTGATTTCCACCCTGTTCCCCAAGGGGAAGGAAGAAAGGCATTCATTCGTAATAGCCGGCCTTGTTGGCTTCAATACTAAATAGCCCGGTATAGGAAGGTACGCGAGTCCGTGAACAGTCCTAAAAAAAAGCGAAAAATCTAAATTCATAAAACAAGCTCAGAGTGGCAAAAAAAAATTGGCAATCGAGGTCAACGACCTCCAAGGTCGTTCACCTCGCCGAACGACGCGGGGATGATCTCGATTGGGCGAAAAATCGCAAATTAATTCGATCCGCGAACGTCGATAAATCTAGGATGGAAACATCCTAGAAGCCACCCCTTCGATAATATTGCACCCCTGCCTCTCTTTACATCCCCAAATAAACCCGAGACAACATCCTGCTTCGTCGTTTCCGCGCTCGGTACGTTCAAAAACTGCAAACTCAATTAAGCGAGCCGTCTAATTAACACCCTATCTCCTTGACTACCCTCTCTTCCCACCCTTTTCCCCGTTTCTTAAGTCACCCTTACCTATCTCTTCCTCACCCCGTCGTAACATCAACGCGACGCTCTTTCAATGTTGGTACAACGCGAACAAACATCCCCCGGAATTAGTCGAACAAATTTTATTTACCTCCGGGCGTCTTTCGGAACGTTCATCTTCATCCCCTAAAACGCCACGACTCGTTCCGGACACAATCTCGAGATTAAAAAATGTACAAAAAAAATTGAAAAAAAAAATGATTTAATAAGAAAACAAAAACAAATACGAACGAAATATACTTCAAAACTTTAATGAACGATATTTACATTCGTCTCAAAAATTTCGTTCCTTACGGATCTCGACAATGACTCTCATCGCTTTTACATAATTGATCTTTGATTATATTCGACGTGAGTAACGTAGCAATATCGAAAAGTTCGTCGAAGCTCACGAGTACGCGATGTCAGATGGAAAATGAACAATCAAAATATTTCACCCCTAACACATCGTTCGCGATTCTTAATTGCCGATACGGTTGAAGATGCGGTAAACATGGAAAATGGTAGAGCGGCGTCGAGTCGTCGATAGCGAAAGACGGGTAAAAGTTTCGTGAGTGGCGAGCGAGAGAAAACGAGAGACGGAAAAATGGTAAGATCGAGGGAGAAGGGGACGATCGAGAGTGAGCAACGCGAATGCTCGACGAGCTTCCGTTGTCGCGGATGAGACAAACTGCGGCCCCTCGTTTGAGACACTTCGGCACGAGGACGGACGTTTTCGAGGGCACTCGCCATTTCGTTCGTAACGACGTTGAATATTGAGAAAAAAATATAACACGTAACAAACGAGTGAACGAAAAAGAAATTGAACAAAAAAAAATATATATATCAACAAAAAAAAAAGATCGCTTCGAAACACAAGGGTGAAACGTGGATGAAAATATTAAGGGCGGGAATGTGGAGTAAGGTTTCGACGAAAATGCGTGAAACTCGTGAAAATAATTGGACGATCAGAAATTCGGTCGGTATATTTGTGTACGTTGGAGAGGGATGAAGGTAGAAAGGGGTTGGAGCATACCTAAAATTTCCATTATCCCAATTAATCCAACTAACGCGAAGCCCATCTCGCTCATCGAGAGGGAGAATGGCGGAGCGAGATACTCGTCGTCGTTCCATCATCTCCGGGATAGCTTGTAACCTGGGCATGTTGTTGCGAAGTGACACGAAGAGAGAGAGAGAGAGAGAGAGAGAGAGAGAGACAAGTGTTGAGAGTGCACGAGCGATCGAACGAGTACCAAACCCTTCTCGAGAAACTACCCAGTCAAATTGCCATGATCAGGCTGAGTCGCGATTCATCCCGAATTGACGTATTCGATTTGTCCGTCCGACGAGACCCTGGAAACTATATTCGCCCTCGCCGGCTGCCTCGCACGTGAAGTTTCTTCGAGACTCGCTCGATTTTATCGGTCGAGCAATTTGACAAAATATTTCATCATTTTCCGATCAAATATTTATCTTCGTTCTCGAAATTAATTAAATTAGGGTATCGAAGGTATCGAAAGAGGCGAAGGTATGGTTTGTTAAAGACAGCGAAGAAAAATCGTTTTTTAAGTTAGGACCGACGAGAGTTATCGACCGGTGGCAAATTTGGCCGATTAACAAAATTATGTCGTCATCACCTCGTAGAATTCATTGTTCTATTTCAGCATCGTCATGCTTTCGTTAATTAATGTTGTATCTGGAATTTTTACGTTCGAATGCTTGTAGAAAACGTAAAAAATAATGATTTAGTTTTTAAAGGTGAGTTTCGCGTTGTTTCCTAACCTTGAAATTTTAAACAAAAAAAGAGTAGAATTTCTGTTGTCGCGAATTTTTGAATTATCTCAGTTAAATAATGAACGAGGTATCTCTTAATTGATTATATTAATTATGCTAATTAATATTTATTTTGCAATCTATTGGAATTCGTATCAATTCCAATTAATTGGTCGTAATTGAAGACATTTTCCCCTCGCAATTTTCATCCACCAAAACATAAAAACATTTATTTCAAAATTATCCAAAAGTTCTATTTAAAAAACATTTATCGCCTCAACCTCAGCAAAAATTCGAACGATGTAAATATGCGATATTTTAATGTGAATCGAGTTTCATAAATCAAAAATGATCAGATACGATAACGATAATGAAAATGGCATTGCGAGTAAATATTTCACGACGATCCAAGAGTAGCTGATATTAAATTACATTTGCGTTCAATCCCGCGATTGCCATTGATAAATAATCAACGTGGACGAAAAACAACAAAATTACAACAACAACAAAATTACGCGCGATGACGCACAAGGCCAAATTTTTGCAATTTTGAATAACGAACCACCCCGTTTCACCCCAATTACCATCATCGAAGCGTGCGAAGAATCAAAACGGCTTACGGCGTCAAATATCACTTTTTATTTTGTCGTGGCAACTGTCAATCATCCACCCTACCTCGACGAATAGTTTTCGTTCACTTTCGAGGAACGTTTTTTTTTTCTGTTTTGTTTTTCTTTACCTACCGTCCATAACAAGTCAACGTGTATCGTGCCACGACGCTCGTTCCACGATCATTTTGTAAAATGGAACGTCTATTAATGCAATTACATAAAACGTCGTGTTTGCGAAGGGAATGATCGATTGGACGAATCACTCGAAGCGACAAAGTGCTCGCGGAGGACTTGTGAACTAGATAGAAAATTGGCTCGATCGGTGCACCCGGCTCGTCACAGTTGCCCTCCCGATCGCTCTTGGGTTTATCCTTGCAGCAATACGATACAGTAATGACATTAGTACCAAGTGATCTCGTCGACGTTGATAAATCGCTTCGAGTCATCCTTTTATCAATCACCCGACGATTTTGAATTATCTAGCATCTCGTTTCAAACTAATTATTGTTTTCTCGACACGGCGTTACTTACGAATGGTACCTGGAAAAGTCGATCGTGTAAAGCGAATCTCATTCGACAGTGGCGTTTTAAATCGCCACCGAGAGCTTTCGCTACATTTCCAAGGTGGACCAAGAGGAAGGTGCAAGAGGGGGTGGAAGAAAAGTCGAAAAAAACGATTTAACCACTTTCGAGAAAAACATCTTTAATGATGCCCCCCCCCCCCCTAGCATAGAAATTTAGGACAGATGTCTTTCGACTTCTTCTAAAAGTACATGTTGCCTGTGACGTCGATTTTTCATCCCTTGTGGAAATGCCAAGGTCGTCCTTAATAAACTTTGCGATAATCTGGAAAATCGAACTTATCGAGTAACGTCGAAGGGTGCTCAATCGCTTCTAGGCCGATTCCCTGATACTTCATTTATCTCTTGACATCACCGGACCGATGTTCTCCGATCTGAAAAATCGTTCTGACGCTCGTTACAAGTTGGAAGAGTGCGCGAGGGTCGCAACAATGGAAAATGGTGCATCGTTGCATCAAGCTGTTTTCGCGGTTGTCCCTTATCTTTCGACGAGGGTGAAGAATCGTCCCAATCCCGAAATGCGCTCTGGGGCTCTTCCTCCCTCCAGCTTTTTTCCTTCCCCGCGACCCCTGACCTCCTTGTCGACGGAAACTGGGGTGACCTCGCAATGTGTCTCGGTGGGTCAGGACCTCTGCTTCTCCTGCTTCGGTTCCGGTGCCTAAATTTTCCGGGTACCTTCGTACGAGCCTCGTTGACCCATTCTCGTGTTAAACGGTGTTATAGAGTCTACTTTAAATCGTTCCAAAAAAAAGGTGAGAGGGAGGTTGTTTTTTTTGCAATTTTTGGAACAGAATTTTTTTTTAAACGTCTCGATATCGCTTAAACTTTGTGAATTATTCGACGAGCAATTATATAAAAATGAAATGTCATTAATAATAAATTCGATTCCGAGATAAAATAATTGATTTTTATCATATTAATTGAAATTCAGTCGCATGAATTGCATTTCAATCATGTTAATTGAATTTCAATCAAGTGGATTGAAATAATAATAAAAAGTTGGTTTCATTTTGAAATAATCGATTGAATTAGCAATGATCGATAGGCTTCCCTGATATACTCAATTTTCCTCGAATTATAATTATACCATTGATTATGATAGAAATAAAAAGAAATTGGTTCGATCCTACGGAGTAGAAAAAAATATCAATATACTAATAAGGGAATGAGCTCATTGCCGTACGAGATGCATCTCATTTTACACATTTTCAACAATAATACAAAAATGATTTTCGTCTAAAAATAACATTTTTTCAACGTATTTATTTATACATACCCCTGGTAAATTGAATTTCCGGTTTTTTATTAGTACACGAACAAAAAATAAATAAAATTACATACGCAATCTTTTTTAATTCCGTAAAATAAGAAAAATAGCAATTTATTAACTCGAGGAAATTGTACAATATCCGTTGCATATAAAAAAGAAGATGTAAGAATTAAAACGAAAATCTCATTAAAACCTAACGTTTTCAACGAACAATTATTCACAGAAACCCGCGTCCAACAATTGCTCCAATTTTAATTTTTATTCTACATTTTGGAACGAAACGAAATCGGTTCATTTCGTTCCATCCCGTAAATAACTGTAATACAAAAATCGATGCATTAAGCAAAATGATGAGCTCCAGGGAACTATACGATATGCATGTTATTTTTTTGGAATCCCACCATATATCTCAGCCGTTTCTTGCAATACATATATAGAGGATATGTAAGAGCACCTTTCGGATTCCCGAAGTACATAGATTTTCGTTTCGGTTTGCACTTTTACCGCGGTGGACCAGAAAGTGATAAATTTCCTCGATGAATTTTCGAGCAATAACGCTGCGCTACGTTATCTGCATGCATACTCCTCCTCTGGCTTTCGTTCAAAACTTTCCATATATATATATATATATACACCTACGTACACACACACTACGCCGGATAATGTAGCGTGCTGTATGGTCGTTGTACGAATGGATGACCCGAGTTTTCTCTCGCACGATTCGGCGAACGTCGTCCTCGTCGTCTTTCCGTGCTTGTTCTTTCCATCGACGACGTAATTTTTTTTTTCGTTGCCGAAATGTGCCGTTTAAAAATATAATTTCAGCCGATATCGCCGAGACCGAAAAATATATATCCGGGATAATTATAGGCCGTACAAACGTAATCCTCTTTTTTTTGGTCGAATGTCTTGAACTTACCGACGGTCGATAACCTCGTTTACCTCGTGCCTCGTTATTATCATTTTACGTCGACCTTTATGCAAATGTTTGAATAACGCGAAGGCTAGACACTTCGATCGGCGACGAGTCGCGAAATGTTCGCGTTTCGATATTTATAGATCGTTACGCACCTTGGTCCGAATTTAATTTAATTAAAGTCGAGTCGACCCTTGACCGGAATTTTCATCCGATCGACTACTTTCTCGAATGTTATGTATAGTACGATACAAGTATTCGTATCTCGGAGGTCTTCGCGCGAGATCCATATATATATATATTTGTATATATATATATATATATGTAATGAAATGAAAAAGGTACGATTTAGCCTTGATCGGGGTAGTTTCGCGAGCTCGTCAGTTTTTATCAAATCGCTAATGACCTTCGCGTGACCTTAATAGCTTGACGAAAAAAAATATGTCGATACGACCATCGTACCTACCACTCGGAATCACACAACTTTCGTGAGAGACTTTCTTTTCCCACGAGCTCATTCGCACGACATATTCTCGACGATGAATTAAAATGGTTCATTCACCCTGTATATTTCCTTTTATTTCGCTAATTCGCTATGATTTTACGTAAAAATATAATCGAATCGATCAAATTACGATTTATTGAAAAACTCGAGTACTTTAGAACACGAAAAAACGTAAAATCGACTGGGAAGATGATCGAGCGCAATCTTTAAATTCCACTGATAAAACCGATTGCTCGAATCGTTAATTATAATTCGAATTATCAATCGAGACGTCTCTCGATATATATATCCTCGTATATTTCTCCCTAAAACCGCAAACAGTTCGCAAGGTACACATGGGGTAATACGGGTCACTGAAGAAAGGGTTGAAATTGGGTCTGTAATTAATCGACGTTTCTATCAATTTGTTTTTCTCTCAATCCACACGAACAACGTTCTATCAAAACTGTACTTAGACTGTGCCACATCGATGCAATCCGTAAGAAAAACAAAACCAAAAAACCAACAGATATGAAAACAACCCTCGTCATCGATCCGAGCTTTCTTCATCGGCATCCGAACTTTCCCAACAACATTTCCCATGATCTTAAAAACGACGATGCCAAGCTACATATCGAATACGAAAAAATCAAACGGACCGAACATAAAAATAATCGGACAAATAAAAAAAATAAAAAAAAAACACATAGCCAATTTTACAGCGAACACCCTATATATGACTACCAGCTCACGGTACACGTAGTTTTTTCGCGATATATCATAACAGCACAAGGCAATCATTTTCCTCGACGATTCGTCATACTGCAAACCCCTTCTCCTCCTCCCCTTCCCCCCCCCCTACTTCGTTTCTCCAACGCGGTAGATTACAGTCGTGTTCGCAAAATGCATTGTTGAGCACCGTCGGTCTCGTAATCAGCGCGTTTTCGCGTACGTTCGCACAATAACGAAATATTCTATCATCGCACGTACGCTAGCCGAGCTCGTAATAAACGTATGTATAATTTCGTTGCTCGGCATCAAGAGAGAAACCCCGGGCATGCACCCGGATTTCCGTATTTCGTTTCGCTCGAGGGAAGGTGGGGGATGGAGGAAGGGGCGAGGGGGTGGGCCGAGGGAAAGAGGGAGACGACCCTCGCGTACGGAATTCACGAACTTTTCCACGTATGCGCGTAAACGCGCGGTTTTCATCCCTTGCGCGTGAACGCGTCGAAGGGGTGGGGGTGGGGGGGATAAACAAATAATTCCGTTATTTTGGTGAAAACGTCGAAAATTGTGGCACGAGATAATAACGCGGTGAGACAGTGCATCGTTACGAGTACAAGTTTATAAATGCGTGAAGCGCGTTTAATAAAATTCATCGTGACAAACAACGAAACCCCAACGACGATTCACCCTCCGGATTCGGTTAAATAACATCGAAGCTGCGAGCGAGGGTAGGGAATAAAAAAATATATATTCTCATCATCGTTTCCGATTATCGCGAGACACAACGACCGTCGATAATTGGAAGTTAATAACATCGCGATTCGATGAGCCAGCGTTACTCGCCCATTGTATTAACAGGAATAACCTCCCACCTTGAGCCTTGCCTTTTATACGATGCCATATTTTTCGCGCTATACTCGTTATCGTCGCAGTTCACGAAAGTCAACAAAAATTAAATCATCCCCCGGCCGGATTTGCTTTTATTTCTTTCATGGATTTTTTTTTTCTTTCCTCGGTCAATCTTATCGTCTTTCGATGCTCGAAGGTTATTTACCCGAGGGATGAAACATCCCCGGGATAAAGGGTTGCGAAACGAGTTGAACGACCCGAAGCTGTCTTTTCGTATTCGACCCAGTGGCCTTTCGCGGGCAAAACAATATGCGAATGCGTACGGGAGAGGAGAGACGACAGTCCGCATGATCGAATGATATTCTGGCGAGGTGACCGAGAAGGCCAGAGAACGAAGAGCGAAGCGTCGCGCTAAAGGGAGAGAGAGAGAGAGAGACAGAGAGATCAGCCATCTGGTGTCCTCCTGGCACGGCTATACGTTGTCTGCATTCGAAATGGCGTTATGCTGTCGCTGCAAGTTCGCCAGAAAGCGGAACGTAGCTATCGCGGCAGGGGGAGTTGAGCGAACGGTAGTTTGAGGGTTCGGGGCTTGTGGGCTGGTCCATGGGAGGATACGATCTGGGTTGGAAAAGGGACTTTGGTATTTTCATGTGACAACGAGACTGTCTGTGTCTGTGTGTGTGTGTGTGTGTGTGTGTGTGGGAGAGAGAGAGAGAGAGGGAGGCAGAGAGAAAGAGAGAGGGTAAGAGAGAGAGAGAGAGGGGGTGAGAGACAGAGGGTGAGAGAGAGAGAGAGAGGACATTTGGTCAGGAGGAGAAAGGAGAATGTGCGATAAAGCACACAACTTGTATGCATCACCGCGTTTCGCGCAGCTAGTTCAAGCTTCGAAGCCAGTTTCGCGTCGACAGAATTGCACGGTTGAAAACACAACCGGCGTCACGGCCATTCGAGTACGTGTCAACAAGTTACACCGAAGAATAAATGGACAATCGAGTTCCCGAAACATACGTTACCCGATACGATAAAAAAAAACGAGGAAAATACACAAAGACAGAGAGACACGAACACACAAACGTATCGTTAACGGTGGTTTTGTTGCAATTAGGAGGACAAATGCGGAGAAAGGGAATGAGCGAGAGAATTATCGTTTTATTAATCGCGAAACGATTCGATCGTATTTGAAAATTGTAAACTTCCGACACGAGGAACTCCGACGCGTATCGAAGTTTCGACGCGAACGAGATTTATAATACCGGATATTTTCTGGTTTTATGTAACAGTTGTTAATTCATCGGGAAACTGAGCTCGTACATGAATGCAGTTTCGCACGATGCTCGGTTTATCTCAGGATAGGAGGGAGCGAACGAGATCTAACAAGGCTCGAATCGTAGCTGATAAAAGACGCTTATCGATGATAAAATATTCGAGAACGTATCTACAATATTTTTCTCGCGAGATAATTTTTTAAATCGTTCGAAAAATATTCAATTCTCGTAACGGTAAACGCGCTTTTCCATCGTTATTATTCGTTTCACTCCTGAGCGATTACGAGTCGATAAAAATGACTCGTATAAATAGCGAGACAAACGACGAATAAAATTTTCAAAGCGTTCAAACCCGCGATTTAATTCAACGATCCGAAATACCCCATGACCCGGCTTACCCCCGTCTCTCTCAGACACGAGCTCATATATGTTCACCTAGTTTCGGCGGATCTATATACCTAATATTCACGTATATGTTGCGTCATGAAAACGCAGAACGGTGTTTTATCGTGTGCGCTTGGCATGCTGCCAGGTGGATGCACCAGGGGGTGAGTTTTGGTGGGGTGGAACACAGTGTGTGTGTATACCTATGTGTGTGAGAGAAACAGAGAGAAAGGAGGAGGACTCGCGCACGCACGACCTCACATTGTCATTTGTTGGTTTCCGCCTCGTCTGTTGGAAAATCTATTTCTTTTTTGTCGACACAGTGTGTAAACACTAGTCGTTACTGTATGGTATATTGCACTAGACACATACACCGTTCCCAGCCGGCATTCATCGATGCGCAAACCCCCTGCGCGAACACACACAGACACACGAATCTTTTTGTATCTCACTTCGGTCGGAATGTAAATACTCGAATGACGCGTCGAGTTTCGACCCCCCCTCCCCTTTCTAATAGTTTCAACGAACCGTGAATGACCGCATATTCACGCACAAATCCATGTCCATGCAAACGTCACGACCCGCCAAAAATTGTCTCGTTAGACCTTCGTGGAAAACGTTTTTTTCTGTTTTTATTATTTTTGTTTTTTTCCAAAGCGTTCTTTGGCTTTTATTGCGCGAAATTTAATACGTTTTGTTTGTTTGTTTGATTGTTTTTTTTCTCTCTTTTTCGACGAGCTCCAAGTCCGATTGTGGCTGATGGTCGATCAATTCGATCAGACCTCCAATTTTCCTGATAAAATGTACGTCTTTCAAGTGTACCGATAATGGGAACCGACGGTTGAAGTAGAGGGAGGGAAAGAAGAAAAATGAACGAGCTAAGAATAGTGGAAAGGAGCTTATCTATCTATAGATGTGTATATATATATATGTATACAGCTTGATTACCAATTAGAGACGCTAATCGAATAATCGACAAGCCTCGAAAGTCCAGCCAGGTCGTTTAGTTTGTCTCGAACATGGTATATTTCTGTCTCGGTCCAAGATCGCATTTGTCGATCTTGATTGAATTTTCTCGGTACTCGGGTAGAAACGATGAATTATCAATACTTGTAATCGACAGTCACGGAGACCTAGGTACGTAACGATTTTATCGCTTACACCGAAGATAATTTCTGCTGCAAATGTCAATGGGTCGTCGTTCTTGCGATTGAAGTCATTTTTTACCGGCTGTCGGTAAAAGGGTTTGTAAAAATACGACAAAATTGATTATTTCGAAAAAATTGTACTTCTGAAACAAAAGAATTTCGACCCCTAATCGATATAATCATTTTTGTCGTACTGCGAGGGAAATTTCCGATTCCATAACTTCAATTCGAAGCTTTTTTGGAGGGAAACAAATTTTGACCCCCCGACGGGTGCCGATGGTCGATATTCGTAAATTACTTTCTAGACTTTAGGAGGTCGGAGTTCGTTTCATTTTGGAGGGTTTTTGGAGGAAAACAAAATTCGGCCGCATCCCCTAGGCTATTTTTTGCAGGTCGTGGCATGTACTGGCCGCCAGATTATATATACAATATGTCCCCTTCGCCATATAGTATATGACTGCGATAGCTTGCGGTCAACTTAACATGGGTACAAAAAGGTTCACCCTGTGGTCGCTCAGATTTGATTTGATTTTATTTATGTTTATGCCCTAGAATTTCTTTGGGGCAAATTATAACTTCACAATGCTTTTCAATTTTCCACATTTTCACAATTTCAGAAAATATAACGCAGAATAAAAATAAAAAATAAAAATAATACGATATCTCAGATGTCGCAGCACCAACTCTCGAGGTTTCAACTTTTATCGAGCGTTGCTGATCTCCCCTCTAATATCTAGTGGTAGGCTAATCAGTTTTGTCACAGTCATAGATCGATAAATGGGTAAGAGATATTTTGATAATTGACAGACCAGGAAAGCTAACGTCTGTAAGAACGTTACCTTTTATATCAACCTTCACGTACGAGTTCCACACTAACGATCATTTACACTGCGAATACCACTAAGAATAACGATCTCGGCGTCTTTCTTATCAGGTGTCGGTAAAACAGATCGGCACTCGACAAAAAATCGATAAACGATCGAAGCTGCTCTCTCGACTCGGAACATACCGTGTGTTTTTTTCACCGTTAAACTGATCGACGCCAGCCTACTAGTGCAGGATAAGAAAGGGTGAAAGAAAAAAACGGGGATCCGGACGAGTTCCTTTGTTAGCTCGAAAATAAATGGCCATCCGCGTTGATGCACGAGCCTCGAGCGAACTTTCTCGCGACATTGTCCTCCACGGATTCGATTGTGAAGACGAGGAAAATGAGGAGGCAACGGAAGAAAGAGGAGAGGACGAAATCTACGAGGCGAAGTCAAAGGTGCTTGGTCGACCATTGTTCTCACGCCCTGGCACGATCCAATTGCTCCCCGCGAATTCGACCGAGCTTTTGTCCGTAATTAGCGATAGCCGGGGTGAGATGATAGCGCGAAAGGTTGGTGTCGGAGGTCACAGACCGGCATGCTTTTCCCTCCATTTTCAACCTCGAACACGGAGTCCGTAGGATTCGAATGATTGCTAAGCTCGTGGTAGTCTCTCTCTCTCTCTCGTCTCGTTTCCAACGGCTTGTCTCCCTTTCTCTCGGTTAGTGAGATCAGGACCAGGCTGGTCTCTTCCTCTTGGTACCCATCGTGATGCGACTCTCCTCTGCTAACATTGGACAGGCGTGCGCCCGTTTCTCCACTCGTATTCCCGTCACGTACGTAGCGACTGAACGAGCGTAGCCCCGTTTCATCCCTTCGTCTTCCTTTTCCACCCCTTACTCACGATTTACCCTCCTTTCTGGCCTCCCTCCCTTTCTGCAAACCTCGCTGTTTCTGTGCCATTCCCCACTTCGTCTTCTTCTTCTACTTCTTCGTCTTCTTCTTCGCCGTCTTCTTCATTTTCCTTTCGCTTTTCTTCGTCTTCCTTTATCACGTGGTAAAGCTGCTTATACTCGGTGGGTTGGAACACGGAAACGGCAGGATTCCAGGACACGTGCACTTCTAAATGAAGATCCCCTCCTAGATCGTGATGTGCTTTCTGGTACTCGGTTGCTTTCCTGGGAAACTGGCATGATGGTGTCGCGTGTCTTGTCACAGCCCTCTCACTAAGACTATATCCTGTTGGACCATTTTCCACCCTGTATTCTCCGTGTGTGTGTGTTTGCCCAATTGATGTTTTCGTATTTTATCTGGACACCGTTGCACGTTCCTGACTTCGTTTTACGATGCGTTCTCCCCAACTTAACCTCGTTTTTGCAATTTACAGCCTGAATCGACGCACCAAGAATTACGGTCCATTATTTTTGTTGATTGTTTTGTTGATTGTTCTCACAAATCAACCCCCTTTTTCGTTGAGAACGCATTTACATTTTTCATGGTCTTTAGGACACGTTCGCCGATTTATCACTTTAACCGATGTCAGGAAGGGGAACTTGTCGGAATCGTTACGAAGTAGCGAATTACGGGGATGCTCACCCCTAGAACGAGAACAAAAAGGCTGAATTTTGACCATTTTTTGAGGCACGTTTATTCCTGAAAAAATATACTGTGTATATGTTAAACTCCTCAGCTTCGTCTGATAATTCTTCAAGTTTCATTTCAAAAGAAATTGAATCGAGAATATAGCGGGTACTTTAGTGGGGTGGTTTTCCTTAAAATAGCTCAAATAAACAGTGTCTTCACGTGACCGTTTTTAATAACAGCAATTGTTCGTACAATCACGATCATTTGTAAATAGAAGCGAAATTTGTTCGAGGGTGGCTGCCCCATCCTCCACCTTCTTCAATTTTGAAAAAGACCAAATTTAAGAATTTCCCAGATTATAATGAAGAGACAATGCCGCGGAGTAAACGTATTTAAAAAAAAAAACAAAAATTCGTTTTTCGACCTTCCTAAGGGTCGGTATTTGCGGAATTCGAGGGTTGCACGTAGCGCTTTAAATAGAGAGAGAGAGAGGTCTTTGTCGATATACCGAGAGATTGTGTAAAGTAGGTGGCTCATCTTCACAGCGCGCTCGATACCAACGAACAGATACGCGAGAGTATGTGCATTCCTCGACTACGAACACCCGGGCTTTCAGCCCCCGTACACAGATATCACCGGAATGGAGCACGTCGTCCCTCGTACACAGTATTCTTTGTCCCGTTGGTGGATTTCCCGGATTCCCTGGCAAAGCCATCGAGAGCAAACTGCGATCTGTTTATACGAAAATGGGAAATTCGACTTTTTCACCCTCCAACGAAAACAACCCCGTGAACACCCGAAGCTTATTTTCAACCCCCGTCGCATCTTCCATTTTCCAACGCGAAAAAAAAAAAAAAAGCACGAAATTCTAATCAGTCCAATAAAAACAACCCCTTATCGCGAGGTAAAAAAGAAAACCTGCCAACTTTCGATAAAAATTTCCCGATCTTATCGTTTATGATACGCCGGAAATGCGAGGAGCGAGGGTGACGGAGAGAGGGGGATGCTTTTGGCAACCTCGCGAAAGCTCTTATTTCCGGGAGGCGTGAAAGTGTGAGTCGGTAGGGAAGCTAGATTATACCGAGAGAAGTACGAATGGATCGGGCACCATGGACCGAGGAGAAGTTCTCGCTCTCTCTCTCTCGTTCTCTCTTTACGAGAGATATCTCTGTCCACCCCGATGTCGAAAGCGCGCGAGCGAGCTCTCGTTCACCCGATCGGTTATTGGAAAAACGATTCCTCGCAAGCGTAGACGACGTAGAGTATGAAATAGGCGGAGAAGTAGGAAGAGCGTTGAATTTTTCCAGCGACCATTAATCACTTCTCTCCCAACCCTCGGCCCCTCAAACTCACCCCCTGCCCCTCAGGCGCCATCCCTGCCCCTCGACACTCAACTTCACCCGCACCACACTTCTCCTCCTCCTCCTTCATCCCTCAATCCTCAAATTCCCCTCCACTCCCATTTCTCACCCCCTTCATCCGAACCCCTATACTAAAATACATACAGAGCTACTCCTTCCCAGAAACGTTGGGCGTTTGCCACTCTCTTTTTTCACCTCCCCGCCTCTCGCGTCCCAGGATATATTCCCGATGCTTCCTATTCACGTTTGTTGTTGTTTTTTTTCCTTTTTTTTTGTTTTCGTTTTATATATTTTTTTCCCTCCTTCGCCATTTTCTCCTCTCCAATCCCCGGGTACACCGTTCGGAGATTTTATTTGCCGGGTCGGGCCCGTCCTACGAAGGTGAATACTGCTCGCAGCAGCGTATTCCTCTGTACACCTATCTCCTCGCGTTCCTGAGCAATTTTGTTTTTCTTTTCTTTTGTTTTCTTTTTCTTTTTTTTCGTCTTTTTCTTTATTTAACCGTTCACCTTTTTTTTCTTTCTTTCTTTCCACCCCATACTCGCGTAACATACAGAAAGCTCGAGCCGCATGACGTCTATCTATTTTGTATAGGATATTTCACGTTTTTATTTATACGGTCGAGAATGAATGCTGCGTGTTGTGTGTAAGTTCGTGCGAGCACTCGCCCGCGGGCTACCCTCCAATGTGGACGCGTGCTATCAGCAGTCTTTCTATATACGTACATTCGACAAACTGCAACCGCGAGGCAACTTTATCTGTTATACATATATATATATAAATGTGTGTGTGTGTGTGTGTGTCGTAAAGTCGAATTTTTCCAGGAAAACGTCTCGTGGATGGTTTTTGGTGTATACGTGTGTAGTACATTAGTACTTTTGCTGGGAATACTGAAAGCAGTTCTTAAACGGTGGAGATAAGGGAGGATGGATCGTGCTTACCGTTTTTCCTCGTACGTGCGATCTTTTCAGCCCTAGGGCTTCTCCAGTTTCTCTATCTTTTTCTTTCTCTCTTTCCATTTCTCTTTAACATTTTTTTTCTTTCTTTCCTTCGTGTATATCTCGACGCAGCTCGTGTCCCAGGTCGCGTGCATACTGCAACAGACATACCCAAAGTGCTCGACTACGGGGTGGTATATTTCCGCCCCTTCTGAATTTCAACAATGTGTATATACTACGTGGAAAAAAATGTGTGTGTGTGTGTGTGTGTGTGAGAGAGAGAGAGAGAGGAGAATTGAAAAAAAAAGTATAAGGAACTGGGTATTACTTTTCCACCTTAAATTTATCCGAGCTGTACACGAAGGATGGCGTAGCAGGACGACGACACGAGAATTCGAAGCGAACCACCCCTGGTGCTTTCACTCTTTTCCGTTTTCTCTTGCTCTCTCTCTCCCTCTGCCCTTTCTTCACTCGTGAGGTGCACGCGAATGCGGTTCACCCACTCGAGACTTTACATTTCGGATGGTGGAAGTGAGTGTTCGTAAGACTGTGGGGCAATGCGGGTCACTTAAAGGACGATATTTTTATCGGGGTATCGATTAGAGGGTTTTTGTTTTTTGTTTTGTTTTTGTTCACGACCTACGAGAAACTAGTTTTGAGAGATTCTTATGAAAACAAATATATACATACATATATATATATATAATAGAACGAATGCGAGAAAACTATCGGAGTGGGGGGAAATGTCGGTATGTTTTTCTTTCTTTTTTCCTAGCCGAGCTTTTCGCTGACTTAGAAAGTAGTTTTTTTTCTCGGATTTAACCGCTGCTCTCGCTCGTTTCGTTTCTTTCCCTTGGACTTTTTACACTCTCGAGGCGCATGAGAACGGGGCTCTCTGCCAGCGATTTCAGCCACATCGGGATTTTTATTTTGGCCGGTGGAGAGAGCGCGACTCGATAACGTTATGGGGATAATCCGGGTCACTCGAGAAATTTCGTTTCGAACTTTCTACCCAAAACGCCGGGTGACTCATTATCCCCGGTTGTTCGAAAAAAAAACAACATTTTTAGACTCACGTACGATAAATGTGCTGTGCTACTTTTTCCAATTTTATTCCAATCGAGCGCAGAGTCGTTTCTATTTAAATTTCGTTCCTAAATAGAATCGGCCAATCGCGAGCATCGCTACTCATCATCCGTCGTTCGAAATCTCCGATCGTCGTGCCTTATACGTTCTTAAAACTGATCAACGAATCCTCCGTGTGCTCGAACGTACCGATAATCGGATCAATCGTGCCACGAGCCAAAATCCATACGATGCCGGATCAACGAACGCGAGGAAGGGAGATCGGTCCGATGTTCGGGTCCAGACCGGCGATAGAACTTGATAAACCGAACGTGTTAGTGATGCATGTTCCGGTTTCTAGGAAGTGAGAGCTTTCTCTCTCTCTCTCTTTGTTTCTCTCTCTTCGTCTCTTCGTGATTATCGCCATCGTCATGGAAGATTCGAGTGTCAACCGTTAAATTTCAAACGCACATACACGTATATAGATTTCAGGTCGGGAATCGCACGAGTATTGTCTTTCGATCCGTTCAACTCGGCGTCGCGTTACCTACGAGCTCGTCGAACCGTTCGAACATTCCCGGAGAATTGACGCGAGTGACGATCGTCGCGACAACATCAACACAGATATGCCTGCTATCCGGATAGATGTTTTCCGACGTGTTTTTTTAAATGATTTTTTTTGTTTTTTTTTTCTCTAAATCGCAGGAAAAAAAGCACTCACGGTGCTTCGACTTTGCAATTTTGTTAGCCGGATAGTTCGTAGATTTTATTTTTCATCTACGTTTATCAGTCATAATCCAGAGTGATTTTCACGAAGGATTTCCGTTTCGTCGAATTCAGAGCGAGGATTTTGGCTTTGATTACATTCAAAATCCTCTTTCGCGCTCTCTCTCTCTTACACACACACACACTTGCACGATCCTTCCGTGGGATGTATTTTCTTGCGGTGTGCGCGAGCTACATCGCAGGTGCCTCGTGAAACCGCTGCAGGATTTGGCAAGCTCGATTCTTAACCGGAAGCAGAAAATGTATATGTTGGCAGCCTCGTCCACTCCAGTAGGTAGAACAGCCATCCCGAGAGCCGAAGAGTCCGAAATATTCGCGAAGCAAACCGGGCCACGGGACGTTCAATTTGCAGTAAAACTTCACGCCCCACACGAATATGCGTCGTACATGTCTCTAGATACCTATGCACTACGATGCCTAGGGTAAAAGGATCGCGCAAACGCATCTGGAATAGACGTCTCGGCTAGGTACGTTGCGAGCAAGTTATATAACCTAACGTTATCCTTGTTAAAAAGTCAAACGTAACATAAACATGAAAATGCAGAGACTGCGTCAAGGGTTAGATGGGAACAGATGTGGGAAAGAATGAGGGGCAGGAAAGGTGACAAGAATGACTCGTGACCTCGTTTTCCAGCTAAGAAAGTATTCGTAGTACCCTGAAATTCCAACGTGTCCATTATACTCGTACTTGTACATAGAGCTTGGACCGTGATTGAGATATATAGCCTTGGTTCGAGACTCTCTTTGTGCTTTATACGGGTCGTAAGCCCGCCCGAGAGATGAAAAATGTGTGCAGTCGCGACGTGAAATTTTTAAAGTGCACTCGCGTACGTTTGATTGATATATTTGATTTTACGTTTTTACGATACAATGGTACATGGTACGGTTGTGTCTCGAGTGCGAGAAATATAGCGACGGTACGCGATTCTTAAATTTTCGTTTATGGCTTATATATTAAACGTTCGGGGCGTATTTTAGGTTGGACGATTCTTGCCACGATTCTAGGTTGGCCGAGCCAACTTTCGGCTCGATCGGTTGCCATGTTCCTGACATTTTACGAAATGCGTTTTCGAGGTGGTGGAACCGCGCGACTTAGCGTCTCCTGGGAAAGAGGGAATCGACGATGTTATCGACGGGGATAATTTTGCGAGTTTTCGATTTAGATCGCTTTTGGAGTATAAGATCGTTTATATTTCTCGATAATTGTGATAGTCGAGACGATGATGGATATTCTGGTCATTGTCACATTGACATCTTTGTGTAAATCCTCAAAAACTGCTCTAGCTTTTTTGAGGTTAGGGTCGCGATATACCCAAAGCTCGAAATCTTGAAGAAAAAAAACCATGTTAAGTCCTTGAGTGTTTTACAATAATGGTGGAAGAAGGTTTATTAATCACTTGGACATATAATAACCAAGTCTATGAATGCCGCAATTTGGAAATTTGAAATTTCCAGCTCTATCCGTAAAAAAGGAAAACGTATTCTATTCGTGCTAATGAACGTTTGACTATGCACTCCTGAATTACCACGTGAAAATAAAGAATTACAATGAATCCATCCTCCTGATGAAGACTCGATAAAAAATATAGGACTGATGCCATACCGGCAGCATTTTTCAACGACCGGAGATTCGTTTGGGTCACATACGATGTTATGAATTATTCAAGAAACTTTGTCGAAAGAGTCGAAGAAGGGAAGTGAGCTTATCCAAATGGCGAATAGCATGGCACGAAGAGTCTGACAGTTACCGAATTCGGCGTTGGCACGACGGGAGAAAGGGAAGTGGTTACCGATAGATACAGAAAGAGAGGCAAAGGGCTAGAAGGTAGCGCACCCGTGGTGGTAGACCAGCCGTTTGATATGAGTGGAAAAACTGCACCATTTATTTCTTTGACGTTTGCTCAGTCGCTTTGACTAACGAACCGCGGCTGGAACGAACCAGAGAGGCGTATGCGTTCAAGCTACCATCCCTTTCTCTCCAGTTCATCGTACAGGTATGCACCACCAACGACGTATCCAACGTTACATTTTTTCCCTACTCCTCCCTCAGATGTGACCAAAGAAGGGAAACGGGTATTTGGGTGTTCCTATTTCGACAACTCCAAAACTATTGCCGACTGCGAGTGACCTGGAAGACTTTACTTAACCACCCCCGAGAAACATATTTTAGGGTAGACACCCAATTCTTTGTCATCATTCGTTATTGTCTCATGAAAATCTTTTACATAAGATTAAAGCTTGAAACGATTCTTTGCAAAAAAAATATTAATATCTCACATTTTTTATACTTCCTGCATTATCGACGCGGATAACAGGATATTAGATGTTTATGAAAATACGTAAACTTTGCTCTGTTTCCGATATTTCTCGTAGCGATAAACGTACACGAGTTAGCCAGATTCAAAAATTTTATCGTGCCATCTATGCAAGCCCATAAAATACGATGAACCAGCTCGTGCGGGGAACCACAAGTGTTCCCACAATTTTATCGTCCCCTCTATTGGCAAGAACGTCCAAGAGAGCTTTGCACCGGAGTACTTTAGGTCCTGCTGCAGTCCATGCTGTGGTGCGCTAACAGCTGCGCGCTCTGCCCTCCGCTTCTGGACAAAATTAGTTTTGGACTCGCAACTGGTATATGAGAATCGCGGCACATTAAAAATTCCTGATAAATGCTACGTCAGGCTGGTAAATTAACCACGAAGTTACAAAATATATCAAACGCTGTACTATAAATATCGTCACGGATAACTTTGCCATATATGTAGGACGTTCGACTAGCCCCATTTTCCTAACTTCTTTTATCTTTCATATTTTCCTTACCATTTATCCTGCCAAATTTTTCGACGTTTCACCTGTCAATTCATACGTGAGAAGAAAACGACCATGATATTCGCGATCAGCGTAAAATTTCAGATTTTTTGACAAACCGAGGAAATTGGTTTAAGAGAACAAAAAAATTGACAAAATTTTGGATTCAACAAAAAAAAGTTCTCAAAAACTATTTGAAAAGAATATATTTTCATCAGAAATTTCCCGTACAAAGAGAAAATCATAGTCATTCGTACGATCGCACGAAATTAATATCCGAAAATCCGAGAAAACGCCGAAATTTAAAGTGTTTTTGACTTTTCACCTGTCAATTGCCATGCAAGAGAAAAGCACCATCAAAATCATTTATTCGCTATCAGTATGAAATTTACGATCGACATGGGCTCGTGGAACTCGTGAAACGATTAAAATTCGCCGTAACCTCGCAAAAATCGAAAATCACGAATTTTCGATCCGAAAGGGATCCTCAAAAAAGGGCCTCGGGGAAAAGAAGTTCTTTATTCACAAAAATAACATAACAAACAAAATAATGCCAGATCACTCGTCATTAACACAAAAATTACAGTCCTGAAGAAAAATTATTAATTCTCTTATCTAATAAAGACGTCATTTGGGAACTTCGATATTTTCCCTCAATGCGTAGAAAGGACCATTCTCCACTCATTTCACTCTAATCGTAAAAATATGTGGCTTTTAAAAAAAATGTCTGCCTTTACGGTCTCATACACATTAATGACCTACGCGACAGTAGAAATTTCGTTATACGAGGATTCTAAATCAAGCATGGTCAGAGATGTAATTATCCACTAGAGTGCTATTTAAACCAGGCCACTTTAAGCTCCACCACCATCAGGGACCCGATATAACCGAGCCAAAGACCTACGGCTATTTATATAACGGTAAAGCCGAAATATAATACCGTTTCGCCATAGATATATATATATATATTTTAACACCTCTCGACTCGCAAAGTGATAAAGGGCGGACGGTGATACCGGATCGTAGATGCATGGAATTCTTACGATCTACGAAGTCCCTCGAACTACTTCGGGAAAGTGTACTGCGCTCATCGGCTGTTTGCAGATGCATGAATATACGTTAAACTCGAGTAAGAAATCAAAACTCTCTTTAACTCGTTCATGGAGGAATATAATTTCATTCGTGGCTTGGGGTGTGGGGGTTTCGGGGTTCGAATTTATTTACTGGCTAAAGCCCAGCGTAAACTCTTTTTCTCTCGGTTGGCTCGAGCCAAACTCTCTATCGGCATTTACTACGAGAAATATCTTTCGCGAATGGTGCATGAAAATCTCAATATTTCTCTCGACCCTCTTTCTCTATCTTTCCGTAAAAGGGGAGTTGTTTTTTTTCCACGAGGGTTGCAAAACCACCTCCCTCGAATAAACTCGTATGAAACTCGACGTCGATGGAATTTAAGAGTGTATCGTAAAAGTCACGGATCGATGTTTTTTTTTAAGTTTTCTTTTTCTTTTTTATTCGCCCCCTCATCGCGATACTACCCTTAATCGATGCTCGACGAAAGCGAGTTTCACGCATGGGACTTTTTGTTAGCCGCGAGTCCGACGAGAAATATCGTTGGTACGAGGTCGAAATGGTTTAAAAGCTTTTTAAAGTACAGGTCTAATAACAGAGAAATAAGATTTTTACGATTGCGTCGTTGCAGGCTTGTATTATCAAGCTTTCCTTCGTATCAAAAGTGTACAACTCTTACGATTAGTTTATAAACGCAATCTCGTTGCATCATTTTGTATTTATTCGACCACTCAAATTGCAACAACGAAACCGACGTTACAAAATACCTCGATCATAAAACGAATCCCAACTGTTTTTCATCCCCTGCCCATCCCTACCGACCATCCCTTTCCTTAAATCCGCAACAGGCTGGTCTAAATAATTCCTTACTACTAGCTGAGAGCCATCCAATAGCATTTCTTCTCCAACCTTTTCCTCCTCGCTTTTATTTTACCTTCGCTCCTTCGAAGACCATGCTTTATCGAGCTATTTGGTAAATTTCATCCCTCAACATTCCTCCGTGGCTCTCGTTTTCTCTCTCTCGTATTTCCTCTTTCTCTCTCCTCCCTTTATATTCTCTTCTTTTTCCTCGCGTCTTTCGCCCTCTCGTTTTTCCTTCTCGACGGAACACTCGAGTCGTACGTACGAGTAGCGCTTCCCGTTCTTATCTCCGGAATCGCGATAATATTTCTTCGCGTCACGAGCTTTACATCCTAGCAAAATTTTCTCTATTTTTCGCGATTTCTTTTTACTCTTTATCTCGATGATATTTTTTTGTTTTTTTGTTTGGCTTCGAACGAGAAGGTTCTTTTTTCCCACCAACCCATTGCGCGAACCGTGAGTATTTCATATTTATTCTATGACAACAAGATTGATAAAATCTATATTGAATTACAGACGTGTAGTTTGCGCGATTGTGGCGAAAATAGTGAACTCTCGGTGCGTACGAGATACTCCCATTATTTCGAAAAACCCTGGCACACTATTTTCAACGAGACTCGTGTGTGATCCAGTGGTGCTAATTCTCCCCCCTCCGCCCCTCTTCCATCGCTCTCGCTACGTCGCCCCTCCCGCCCTCCCGCCCTCCCCTCTACTTCTATGTAGTACTCGTACTTCACGCCAGGGGAATACCTGCGCGGCGTCTATTGTTAATTTCAAACCCGGAAAGCACCCTGGTGTTATACCTATATATATGGATAGATGCATACATGGGGCGTTCCTTGTCGACTCGTAAATTCTTTTTTTTTTATTTTCTCTAGCGTTTTATTTATTTTCTCAATTATTTTCTTATCTGTAAAATTGCTCGTTATATTAATATTAATACTGGTGGACGTATGGAGCATTCTCTGTTGACTAGGCATTTTTTTCTCGAATTTCCCAAACCTCTTTCCTATTGGCCAATTTCGTTCAACACTCTTGTCTCGACTGCTTCATTCTTCGTAGCATTATTTATGATATATATATATATGTATATATATATATATGTATAGAGAGAGAAACATAGATAAATATTCGCATGTATGGGGTATTCTTCGTCGACTCGACAAATTTCGGTCACGACTTTTTTTCAAACATTGTTTCTTTCCTCTGCCAATTTATTCGTAACACTCGCTCTACTCTGACTCTACGATATTTCGATTCGTAAGTGAAAAAGAAAAAAAGAACAAAAAAAAGTATCAAACATGTACGAAAGAAGAAAACAAAAAATATTTCGCAACGGGCCAACATTATTTTTGTAGCGAATTAAAAAATTGTCAATATCCGACGGTTTGAAAGTATTTCATCGCGTAAAAATTCGTCGTACCGACGTGAAATGGAGCGTGCATGTTCTCTATGCGATGTATAACCGCGGGACATCCCCGAATGCGCGCACCTACCGGCCGGCTCTCCCACGGTCAGCGAGCGTAATCCCTATATCACCGCTTTGTGACACGAAAATTCGCGAGGATTAAGCCTCGAGCTATACGCGTCCCATTCACGCTTTTCCTTTTCCCATTCCCGAGATACGTCATATATATACGTCTTTGTCTCCTCCTCTCTCATCCCTCCCCCCTCAAAGCCCCTCTCGCCCTATTTTACCCCCTACCTTTCCTCGTATTATCACCTCGTGTTCGCACACTTCGCCCATGGAGTTCTTATAAATCCGCAACTGGGGCTTGCATTTTCCTCGTTTGATGTCGCATTTCCAAGTTGTATTTTCCTCTCTCGAATAATTTCCTCTAACGGCGAATATTTAACGGGAACATACGTGACGACGACCACGACGACGACGTTGACGACGAACGCAACGGCGACGTTTTACGCGTTTCGTATTCCCCCGTGGCACAAAATGGAAAGTTGGGCTTTCTATGTCGAGTCGTTCCTTTCACCGACTCGTATATTCGTAGATTAACGGTTTTTTGCTTTTGTTTCCCATCGCTACGTCAAAAGGTTTATTATCACGATGCAAAAAACGCGAGTGTCGCGCACGAAGAGATTTTTGGAGAGGGATTTTATTTTGAAAATCGTGTTCCTGGATTTATCGTTTTTGCGGCATGAATATTGGGGAAAAGAGAACCGTGAAAGTTGACTCGATCGTGTATACGGATTTTTGTTCGTTCGGACACGGTTCGAGGACTTTTATCATTTTTGCGAGGAATAAAAAGATACGAAATTGCGAAAGGACGCGAACAAACCGAAGTGGAAAAATGAAATATTATGTGATAAATTATCGTGAGATACAAAATTATGTGGAAAGTGAAATACTGTGAAAATAAGAAACGATACGAGAAGAATTTTTCTAATAATACGAAATGACACGAAAATATGAAACATAATGAGAATAAATTTTATTAAAATAAAAACTATTCGAGAGCGCGAAAAGACGTGAAAAAAAATAGGGCGAAAACCAATTCCGGCGTCCTATGAAAATTATTTCTATTCGACAGTTATCAGTGAAAATTTTGAAATTGAACCTTTCAAAATTTCTTCATTCGAAACAAAAAAAAACCCTCGACGATATTACACGCTAAATATTACCAATTCTCCCCAGATTGATGCGATACAAAAACAAAATAAAAATCGCGCTTCGCGTAATATCGAAACGGTTTAATCATCGTCGCGAATTACATTCTCACCCTCCACGCGGTATACTTTAATTCGTCTGACGTACACGAAGCTACAGGACACTCGTTCTGCACAGGACGCGAACGACGACGGGAAAAGGTGTACGCGCGATGCGCAAAAGACGAGAACGAAAATAAAACGAAAAGGAAGAGCGACTCTGACGATGGGAATGAAGATATCCAGAGGGGTAGTAAAATGGTAATTTCCGCGAAGCATATTCGTTCCCGAAAAAAAGAAACACGAGCGAGCGAAAGAAAATTCGTCTTTCTATTACTCTCGACAATTTCCAGCCCACTCTTCGCCGTTTCCATCGTTCGTGAGATTTCCTCTCTCTCTCTTTCTCTCCTCTCTCTCTCTCTCTCTCACCCCTATTCACAATGTTTTATTATTTTTCACGACGGCCATCTCTGTTTATGCTTATGCCTCGCTTGTCAACAGTACACCCGCCGAGTATACTCATAATTATTCCAGTTCTTAGAACTCGCCTGCGTTTTCCTACGGTTTTATTTATTTTTGTATTTCTCTTAACATTCTCTCTCTCTCTCTCTCTCTCTCTCTCTCTCTCTCTCTCTCTCTGCCTCTCTCGTCCTTCTCTCAGTCTCACTTCGTGCGTAAATTTCTCGCATAAAAATCAGCGGAAATAAAATGAACGAAGGCTCGCCGTACAATTTTTAATTTGGCACCACTTGGCACGCACGTACGAAACGGATGAAAAACGCTCGGGAAATTGCGAGAGTGAGGAAATACTCGGCAAATGCTAAACCTATTTACATATATATATATATATATATATATATATGTGTGTATCGTATATCCGAGATTACAAAGTTCTTTGTTTGCTACGAACAATCGAGACGCGCTACTGGCCCTACCGTGGCTGTTTGCCGTTGCTGCCGCTGTTACTGGCATCCCGAGAAGTCGAGAGAGAAGTTTGCTCCCGCAGAGCGGAGAATAAACGGAATTCCATCACGCGGTATACACATAACACGAGATGTGCGATATAGAGACGTCCACGCGCGTCCCATATCACGAAACATATTCCACCAGCCTCGAGCATTGCCGTGCCGTGAGAGGCTGGCAGCATCGACGAAAATATTCTTTTCATATTGATATACATATATATGAAAATATGCGGTGATATATATACGTATATTTATGTAAAAAAAAATAAGCAAAGAGATTCAAGTATCGTGTGTCTCGTGTGTGACGACCGGAAATTTGGAAGATAATATGGAAACACACACAGAGAGAGAGAGAGAGAGAGAGACGAAAGGAAAAATATATTTATTACGGAGATTCTAGAACAATGACGTTGTACCCTGGCGAGTGTGACAGTTTGAGTCTTTTGTCTTGGTGAAACGCGTCGGTTATCGGCGAGCACCTTCGCGACAGGGACTTGCCAGTGAAACGTTTATTTTATTCGTACTCGTTGGATGGCATTGTGAACGTTTGAATTTCTTTCGTAAAAATAAAAGAAGTGAGGTGAAAAACGAAAAGGAAAATAAACGAAAAAAAAAAAAAAAAAACGATATACGGAGATAAACAAACCGGAAACGCAAAACGTCCGCATTATCTAAAGTTTCGGTGGTGGAAAGAGTTCGTGAAACGTTCGAATTTTCATGGTCTACGGAGAGACAATCGCAGGGGGGGGGGGGGGGGGGCCAAAAACATCGTCCTCGTTGACGTAGAACAAAACTCGTTTCGCGCGGAGTTTTCCTTGCGGGCGGATATTTCTTTTTGTTTTTTTGTTTTTGTTTTATTTTCATCCTTGTTCTATAGCATCCCACTGTACTCCGTGCGCCGCTTCGTAATCACGCATTTTTCCACGCGGCGATCACAAAGACGCGCGCTAATAGACGCCCACATATTAAAACTTGTACTGTGGCAATAATGCAGATTTTTGTTTTGTTTTATGGAGCACAGCTGTCCCAAATCGAGCAAAGTATTTGAAGCACGATGTTACCGAGCGAGAAAAACTAAGTAACGAGGTATAACGTACTAAGTACTGAGCGTTAAAGTGGTAAATACTGAATATTAAATACTAAGTACTGAATACGAACTTCTAAGTATCGAGTATACAGTACGAACTTCTAAGTATTAAGTACACAGTACCAAATTCTAAGCACCAAGTGCTAAGTACTAAGTGTTAAATTAAAAATACTAAGTACCAAGTACCAATTACTAAGGATTACAGTCGCAAGGTCTCAAGTACCCATTACAACGCACTCAATATTAAAGTATAAAGCATTCAGTATTAAATTTCTGAACCCTAAGTACCGAGTACTAGGTGTTGGTCACTAAAGTACTAATTACAAAAAACTATAGAACTAAGTACTAAAAATGGAAGTACGAAGTACGAAATACTAAATACCGAGTCCCAAGTACCAAACGTTAAGTACTCAGTTCAAACAATAAGTCCCAAATTCTAAGTACTAAGTGCTTAGCACTAAAGTACTGATTACTACGTACTCAAAGTATTGAAGTATTAAAGTATTCAGTATTAAAGCATTAAATACTAAATACTGTATTCCGAATATTAACGGTTAAACACGAAAGTACTAAGAACTAAAAATTAAAGTACTAACTACTAATTACCGAATGTCAGCATGGGCACAGCTGAACGAGGGAAGATCTGACAGGGTATGAACCAGCTTTGCTAATTAACTCCTAACGTGCCATCTCTGTGGATTTCGTCCGCTGTGACATTATCGAAGCGACATCTCTACGGTTTTCGAACGAAGCGATCATTATATCGACGATATGACGATAATGTGAATACATATATATATATATACCTACACATATATGTATTTGTAGATATAAATAAAGGGGGTTTGTGAGTAGTGGGCGACGACAAAGGGAGTTTGTCGCATCCAAGTATGGGAAGCCACGCGATCTAGTCTACCTTGGAAACTCATCTATAACGTTTTCCTTTGCTTCTCGCGTTTCGGTCCTTGTACCGTCACCCGGAGTAAAACCTTGGGGGTTAGCGAGAGAAGGGAAGGAGGAGGAGGGGGGCTACTAGTAAATTGTTCGAAATTGGTAGTGTAACCCCGTTGCGCTGGCACAGTAGGGATGTGCGAGCTTCCAGAAATCCCGTAGACTCCGCTCACACGTCCGGAGTTTCCAGGACGAGACTCCTACGTCGTCCTGAAAACTCTCTACGCGCGAGAACAACTTCCTGTCGGTTGCGGTCGAACTTTGCGGGGAATCTCGTAAGGGTGCGACGGGAATGTAATTTATCAATATTTTTCGTTTTTTAATTCGTCACTTATTAAATCTTGTGCTACTTTTTTTACGAATGATTTTCATACGTTTCAATAATGAGATTGAAAATTTTAAGCTCCGTGGGTATCGATCGTGTCCAACGTTAATTTCATAACGATTTTCATCGCTATGGAACTCACGTAATAATTTACGGTTTGATAATTTTTTCACGAGCGTACTGGTGGCTTTTTCCTCGTCGATTTACTTCGCGATGTACCTAATTTTATAATTTATTGTCCGTTTGTAACGAAAGTAGCCGAGGGAAGAATTTATCAATTTCGAAAGGGAGAATATTACTGTCGCCACGCGGGCGTTCAGTCTCGTCTCGTGTGTACCTAGCAAGGAGGAGTGACAAGACCTCCGATGAGAAGACGAAGTAACCAACGAAGAGTAGAGAGAGAGAGAGAGAGAGAGAGAGAGAGAGAGAGAGAGAGAGAGAGAGAGAGAGAGAGAGAGAGAGAGAGAGAGAAAGGAATGGTGAGAGCGATGAGATAGGCAAGATGGGACGGGCAACGGCCGATTAGATTTGGGACGAAGACGAACGAGAAAAAGCTCCGAGCATCGGGCGAGCTGCGATATACATAGAAGGCAAGGTAGCAGACGGTACACGTCTAGGTTAGAGCTTGGCCTGCACTGCGGATCTCTTGGCCGAAATCCATGCTGTGAAATTGCCACAACTACGAGGAGATATACGGGTCGGTATAATCGACATCGGGGAATTATGCGGGTCAGCGGGCTATTAGGATGAACGAAAAAATTGCATCGAAGTAGGACATCGGCATTAATTTGCTTTTTTCTTTTTCTTTTTTGTTTTACGCTTGGTAATTATTCGAGCCTGAAAATTGTTGTGATTAGCGATTTACGGGACAGTCATAGAATCCGTTTGTGAATCGTTACTGGGGATATTTGAACGCGAAATTTCGTTCAAGTGCGAACGTTAATCGAAATTATAATTAAAACTCGTAATTACAGTTTAGTATTGCGATTTTGAAGTTATAGTTGCAAATTACAATTAAAAATAGGAATGTACGATGCAGAATGCAAATTTGAATCTGGAATTGTAATTAGAATTAGAATTAAGAATTTAGATTTAGCATTATTTACAATCAGTATTTAGAATAACGATTGATAATCGGAATTTGCAATTGCAATAGAATAGAGAATTACATTTGAAACTCGAAATGGTCGCTTTATCATCGAACCATCGGACAATGCAAGACACCCTACGTTGCCATGATTAGAGTACTGTCAAGCTTAGCCTCACAGAAATCAGCATTACTCGAGACAGATTAATTTATTATGAACCTCACGAGTACTCAATCGATTTTATGAAGCTTTACAAATGTTCCTTAGATATTGTTTGATTAATTCCCATGTTAGTGGGAATTAATTAGGCCCATGTTAATTTAGGAAATATGTTTTTATTTATTTCTCACGAACAAGGTATCCTCGGGTCTTGAAATTTTTAGAGACGACTTTTTAGATACTGATAACTATATTCTGATTTTTTCATCAATATCCCTTTGTTAATTCGTTGACCAGATAAACCTCCTTAATCTAGGGTGAAAACTCGCGTGTCAATATTCATCTCGACGTTAACTCTTCGATGTAGAGTTCGATTCAACGTTCAGACTCCGGCAAATCATTCAATTCTCGTTAAACTCAAATGGAACAGGATGAAAGCGTTGGTAAAACATTTCAGACATGACGCAAGACGCGTTTGAATTTACATCCTCATTAAACCGCAGATTCCTCTTTGCTCGTGCGACTCTTGGTACACCTGCAAGGGACATACTAAGAGAGAAAGAGAGAGAGAGAGAGAGAGAGCGTCTCACGTCTGCCCTCATTGTTTCGTTGAGTTCGTCCCTGCTCGCGTTAATTTCCATTTATTTCAAGGCGGCACATGAAGGCTGCCAACCCGCCAGAAACACTCTCGTCGTTTCACAGTGTAATTCGGTATATCTCGGCAATACAATTCTCGATTACATTCCCGCCTAATCAAGAATCCGTATCATCCATGAGCGAAATAGGGCAGAGAGAACGATGTTCCATCCGTCCGTGAATGTTGCGGGCGTGTATACGTAGGTGCTAAACGAATCCTAGAGGTATTCTCGCGATCCTGTAAAGGAGCTTTGGACATGCACAGGAGAGATCCGTTGCCCCCGAGCCGGTCACTCCTCTCTCTCTCTCTCTCTCTCTCTCCCTCTCTCTCTCTCTCTCCTCCTGCACACAGAGGTTGAAACTGTAATCGCAATTTTTCTTTTCCCCAACACATTCCAACGAAAAGCGACAGCATCAACCATGAGCTACAAAGGGATAGACTTATGTTCCTGACTCACGCACTGACATTACGAACCTTTACCGTTCAACAGAACCGTGTATTCTCTTTCGAGCCTCTTTCGTTCATTCGTGTACACGCGTCGTATACGCCGGTGTGTTTGAGTGTGCGCGCGCAGCTCTCGTGTGTCGCGCACCCGCGTACGTATGCGCGCGCAGCCCGTGTGTGCGCGACCGTGCTCGTGGGCGTGTCCGGGAGTGTTCGCACATGCGCGCGCATTGGTGCGTGTGTATGCGGACGAGTGCGTGTATGCGCGCGTGTACTATATACGCGCATACGTTATTTAAGTTTATACCGTAGCCTCTCCTCGTTCCAAGAATTACAACCATCTAAATTCGCACAGCCATCTGATTGCAGTTAATTACAGAACTAATTAATTGTACGATTTATCGTGTTTCGTGCACGTGAGAGCAGCCCAGATAAACCGGTTGATTTAATTCTGTGCCATTTGGAGTTCGAAATCGTGGCGCTCGGGACGTCGTTAGGTACCTTCGCCACCCTACTCGCGTTCCCAAAGACTCGACACCTTCGTATCCCGGCAAAACCGACGTAGCGCACCGAGGGGTTATATATTCAACAAGGCGTCGTGGAAGGCGAAACGAGATTACAGCTAGGTTACGAATCGATGAAGCAGCAATCTGTGATAAAGGATGGCATCGCCGTGCTGAAGGCTGTATCGAGTTTCGAGACAGAGAGTGATTTGTTTCGTCGTTGGGCGATGGGGTGTTACGGAGAGTCCGGAGAGAAATATAGCGCCGCTATCGATTGTACTCCGATTATACACCAATTTTCGTTTCTCTGTTTTTCTTCTTTTCGATGTTTTCCTTTTTTACTTTTATTTTTACTTTTTTAATTAAACAGAGTGCCGCGAAACTCAATTACACTTGGTCAGGCTCCGACCGTTAATGTTCATACATACCTTAATCAGTTCATTGTATGACCATGCGCGACGGATAATCACCCCACTAACGACAATTAAACATTAAACACTTGCGACCAGCCTCGAACGTTACCAAACTTTGACAATTATTTATTATCAACCTCTCGTATAATCTCGCGACTGTGTATATTTGAGAACGAATCAATCACGCGCGATCGTACATGCTCGTCACCGTGGTCAGGTCGGCAAACGTTTGTAACAAGCGACAAAGTCTGGACGCTATTATACACCGTGGATAATTACATAATATATCGATGGGGAAAAACGCTCGTTGCATTACAACTCTGGTTGACTCGAGGGAGAATCGTCGGTGCCACCTGCTAACAAATGTAAATTAGTGTGCGCGATACAATCAACGTACGATATCCATTATTAGATAATCAATCGAGGCTGCGATACACGGAAAAAGCCCTTTCCATCTACCGTAATTAGAACTTTGTTGTCATGAGAAAATGTTATTCAATTACTGTTAAACGTGGGGCAATATGGATCGGTAGATTGCTATTTTTGTTTGTACAAAAACGCTATAATTAATATCGCGATTGAAAAAATATAGCTTTTAGTAGAAAAATCGATGGGCAAAGTGGTGATTTCCCTTATTTCGTAATAACGAAGTTTTGCTAGTTTGTCGTAAAACTACATTAAAATCTACCACGAATCGGCGATCACTCGACAAACCACAAAACCTAATGTAAACTTCACAGTGTTCAATAACTGCGAGACCGAATCGTTGAATTTCAGTTCGATCGGTAATCGAAACTGTAATACGTATTTTGTTATCGAGCGAGCATTCTAGCCCGGAGCAACATCGAATAAACGAACCATTTCGATCGATGAACCATTTCTATTCCTCTAAAATGGAAAATTCTCGAGGAATACAATAAAAAATAAAATAAAAATGCAATTTAAAATTAATACCGCAAAATGCTTAACCATTAACGTATCATTTTTATTAACGGAAAACCGCCAAAAAAAATCGCTCCAAGCGCCGTACGCGACGTAAAAAATGCCGTACGAATTTATTCCCTCGGTGCCCCCATTGGAATTTTTCCACTCGAGCCTCCGCGAACAAAAAGAAACGAAATCTGCGAGCGTAAATTTGACGATCCATTTCCATTGATTTTTTCCGCACAATTCGAGCTGCGACTGCGACGCTGCAACGACGGGGAGTGGGGGTGGTTTTCCATTGACCGCCATCGAGCACTTAATGGACCATTTTGCCGAGGCTTTCTTTCGCCGCCTCGACGCGTAAAATATGCTACGCGGCGTTATAGCCAAAAGTATCGAGCTCTACGCCATAAAGATATCCCTAGCGACGTTTCGTCGAGCTTTTCGTCCTAAACTGTAAAAAAAAATAATAACAATAATAATAAAAAAATAACAAAAATCTTTTCTTTGTCCCCGTGGGATCGTCGCGAGAGGCAGACATGGAAAGACGAGGAGGAGGAGGAGGAGGAGGAGGGCGAACGAACGAGAGAGAAGGCAGAGAGATCGAGGGGTGGTTGAAATTACGGGGTTGTGTAACTCCGTGTGTCTGTGTGTGTTTGTTGCGGCGTTGGATAGTAAAAAAAACTTGAGCTGATAAAGTAATAAAGATCGATTTTCACTTAACCGGCTATGAAAGAAAGAAAATGATGCTCGAAACGTTCTCTGGTTTTCGACGTTCGAGTTTTCTGGAGATTGTTCTATACATGTGGGAACACGCCCTCCTCTCTGTTACGACGATGTACGTACGTACGTAATACGACGATTAGGAAACTGGGCTGCCGACACAGGCGGGACGTGTATTATACTGCCTTTCCTCGTACTCGGCGAAGCTCGAAAGTGAGCAAAAGAAAAAAAAAAGAAGAAAAAAGAAAACGAGAGAAAAAAATCCAGGCAGCATATTCTCAGGAGAGAACAAGTGTGAGAACACCCGGGGTGCAACGAAAAACACACAATCTATGGGTAGAAATTGTGCCCGATGCTTCCTCCTCGACTGCCTTTTTTTATCCCTTTTTTTGCTTCTCCCCCTCCGACCTCCCATTTGCCTTATTCCATTTTCTTTCGCGCGATTCGTGTTCCCGTGTCTCGTTCCTGGTCTTTCTCTTGTATTTTCTTTTTTTACGATCGTCCATCAGATCCACGCAAAAAAGGCGAAATAATTCGTATCGTGGAAAATAGACTTTTAACGGTGCACGTCCGTGCGTGAGGAAAATAGCTCGTCGCTCGTTTTTTTGTGTGTATTTTGTTTTTCTTTCTTTCCCTCGTTTTCAATCCCCCTCCGAGCTCTCGTACGTACGAACCTCGTCGTTATGTCTCACAGACATCATTATCTACGAAAAAAATCTTGTCCTTAATCGCGATCTCTCGTCGATGCGTCCAGAACGCTCGTACGATTGATCATTAAATTTGTATTCCATCTTTTTTTTGTTTTAGTTCGACTATTTTCAATTTTCGCTCGCACCCTCCCAATTATCGTACCACCCTGTTCTGTATTATTTGTTAAAGCTCGTTCTCTACGACGTTACGTTATAGCGCGTCCCTGTTCGTTTCAACTTTTTCGATAAATTTCTCTCGCCCAAATATATACGATCCCTTATTTCGTACTACGGATCTCAGATTTTGAGCCCCGCGAGCCTCCCCTCTCCTCCTCTTAGCATCTATCAGCCTCTCTCTACAACCTCGCGGAACCCGGCACCGTCGTTCCCATTCGATGAATCTATTCAACGAGATAGAAGGGAGAGGAGAAAGAAAAGTTTTCAACGAGATTGAGAGCTCGCCGAAGGGAAAGCTCGAAAGAAAGACATACGGACGAATACACGTGAGCGTTGCCTCGCATTCGCCCACGTAAGAGAAAGAAAGAGAGAAAAGAGAAAAAAAGGGGAGGGAAAAAAAGTGAGCTTTGCCAATATATGTCGTATTCACGGATAGGCCTGTGAATATATTTTCGAGACCGCTAAAGTCCTCTCCGACAGTTTTTCGCAGTCCTTATAGGCGACGATGGGGGTTGGCAGAACGTTCTATGACTTCATTGGTGAGTTCTCGGCATAAGATTTATTTAAATATATATATATATAGATAGATGGATAGTTAGTTTTCAAGCCAGAAAAGCAACCGAAATATATAACGGAGAAAAACGAAAAGAGACGTTGTGTGAATGTTCCCCGTCAGGGAAAGAAGAAAAAAAAGCTCTTGTGCGTATGTGTGTGTGTGTATGTGTGCGTTTGCGAAAAGTGGAAAACTCGTCGTATGCTGGGGGAGAATAAGGGAGGCTTAACTCCGCATCGTGAGTTTTCAACGCAGTCGCGACGTTTTCTCGCACATCCAAACCATTTCTCTTTCTCTCTCTCTCTCCCTCTCTCTCTCTCTCTCTCACGCACACACTCTTTTTCTCTCGAGCTTTTTCGTTCTCTCGTTCTCTTCTTCGTAGTACGTAGCGTGCACTCTCTTCTGATCCGCGGGTATATAACTCTCGGTGAAACTCTTGAAGAGTGGGTCCAGAAGCGGGAAAGAGGAAAAAGCGCGCGAACCTCGCGCCACGACTAACGCTGTGCCATTTTTCTCAGATCGACGAGTACAGGTATAGACAGGGTTGGTGTATACGGTATGTCGCGCGAGTCATAAAACTTTATGCATGCGCCATTCGGTACGAAGAATTTGTGGAATATGGCCCGTGCCCGCTATGATAGACCAGGGAATTTTGTTCGCGAAAATGCGCAGTCGGATAAATGTATGGGTATAAATTTATGGTTACGGTGAACGCGCGATATGTTAACCGGAAAACAAAAGTTTATACATTTTACGATTTGTGAAAAAGTCGGGAGATCACCATGGACTATTGCGATGGCCGCTATATTTTCTCTGGGACATGGAAATAATAATGTTCTTTTGTTCTCGTGCGAATGAATGAATTCGAAGGCTAATCTTTCATACCTCAGGAATCTTATACAAACTGTAAGATTCCGAATGATGTAAATTTTAATGATTTACCTCGAACCCCCTTCGAGCTATTAATATTATATCGTTCCCAGTAATAAATTCATATGCAACGGTGATTAATCATAAACGTTCATTGATCATTTCCCGGTGTCAGGGGCTGGGAAAGTTGAAGGTACTTCCATCATTAAGCAACGAGAAGAGAAGTAATTAGAGTTTGAAAAAATATTTAAATATCCAGAATCTGTTTAAAGCCGCTCCAATCTTTCTTGCATTAAATCTGCATCGATTTTTCACTGTTTCCAGTGTATTTGTCGGAGCGATCCTGCTCGACGTTGAATTAATATAGAGTAATATAAATTGGCGTGCGCATAGTCGCCAGCCAGATTCGTGGAAGAAAAGGTCCTTGACATTTTCCGCTCTATTCGCTATCCCAAAAACTCAAGTGGACACAAAAATATTGACGATGGAAGTCTCCTCGGTCGGTGGATTTCTGTACTTCCTGGTCCCTGAACTCTCGCGACTTGCCGCGAGACCCTCTCACGTTGATTCTTCGCATTTATCCCCACACTACAAGAAAGAGCTCTATATTCCCGCGTAACATTTTACTATTTCGCTTCTCGTTCTCCGGCTTTTTCCCTCGCACAAAAGAAACCCGTACTGTCCTGAATTTCGAGGCGAGGAGATTTTTCTCAATTCCCATCGTGCTATACACGTATATAACCTGACACACGGACACTCGTACGCGTATTTCGCTTACACGGTGTTCAACCAACGGGAGCAAATAAGAAAAATCTAACCGAATCTCCTAGTCGAGAGCTACGCGTATATATGCAGAAAAGAAAAAAAGAAAAAAATGGAGAAAGAGAGAAGGGAGTGGGGGGGGGGATGAGAAAAAAAGAGAAACAGAGAAGTAGAGAAAGTGAGAAATAGAGAATGAGAGAGTCGAAGAGAAGAGAGGAAACGAGAGAGAGAGAGAGAGAAGTGAGTAAGAGGGAACGAGGAAAAGAGGAAGAAAGAGAGGAGAATGAGAGAAACGTAAAACTGGCGAAAGAGTGGGAACAGAGACAGAGGAAAAGAGAAAGAGGAACGTTAGTGGAGACCTTAAATGTTCGTGAATACTAGAGGATTTAAACGCTGGAGAGGCTGAACCAGAAAAGAATTGTAGAGCCTGTACGCCGCTGAGATGCGCCAAAGGCTGCATTGGAAATTATACCAGAATAAAGCTACGGTGGCTCTGGCGTGTAACCCCCCTCTCGTTAAACACGAACTCACTTCGGCGTCTGGTGGCCGAAACGTTCTCTTTTCTCGAACGAAGAGAAGAGAGAGCTCTCTTCTTTTTTCCCCTCTTTGTATTATCGCGTCGTACTATACGTCGTTCCTCGTTCAGCGTTGAGTTTTTTTATTTTTTATTTTTTTTTCCGCTCGCTCTTTACTTGTTCCGTTACATTGCAAACGGGTATTTCTCTCCCGAACCTGCGCTTATAAGCGATGGTAACAGCAACGATGAAATAAAATATAGCGATGAAAGGAGGAAGAGAGGTGTTCCTGATGATATTACAGGCGAATGAATCTTTTGTTGAAATTCATATTGGACGACGGCCAGACTGTGGCAATCCTCGATGTTCATGCCAATTGCCATTCTGGAGAGAAAAAGAGAGAGGGGGGGGGGCGATAATAATGCTGTACCGTCTCGGTCTTTACCGGTTACTTTCGTTGCTTCGAAGCGATAAATGTAGTCCGAGGAACTATGATCTAGGGATGATAAGGGTGATTAACAGATGTTTCATCGTGATAATTACCATTGTTCAACAGTTTCGAGGCTGGTTGTAAGATGTGGCATTTTTGATCCTTTACTACAAATCATTGAGTCATTTTGGCATTTGTTTGGCTTACCGATGGGGCTAATTCATATCGACTCTCGTGCCTGATGTTAATCAGACTCGATCATGAACAATAAGGTGACATATACGATAACCTTTGAAATGAAGATTTCGTGAAATAACTTTTCCGGATACCCGAGGGGTTGGTATTGCTTTTTGCATATCACAAGTAGCCAAGGAAAATATAAAATTTGATTATTCGATCGAAAGCCTTTGCTCTCAATAGAACATGACTGTCGACTGAATTTTTTCCCTCGGACGCTTCCTGCTCAACCCTCGATTATTCCACCCTTACTTTACATACTCCTTCCAGTCTTGTCACATACGACATTTTTAACTCCCCAGATATCTGGAGAATTTCGAAGGAGGTATCGAGCTCGTCTCCATTTGTATTCAACAAAAGTGAGGGAAAAAATCTGTCCCCAATTTCGCTATCACCATTTTTCTCGATTCTTACGTGGATCCCAAGTCGAAGATTCGAAATGACCACTGGCGAGAGAATTTATAGTCCCGGGTCTTGATAATGGTACCGCACCCTTTATTCACATTTCTCCTTTATATTCCATTCACGCAGCTCTTTTGGGTGCTGATGTGGATAGCCAGACCAGGAAGTTCCCCGATACGATCTAGAACACGCACGTGAGAGCGACACATGCGAGACCGTCCAATCGATCACCTCGGAACGAGTCGAGTGAATGACGAAGAAATCTGTATCGAATACAGTCACCAAGACAACATTCTTCGGTAAATTTGACGATGCGTATAAAGGTGAAGAGCTGTGCAACGAAGTAAAAAAAAAGGAGGGAAAGAGGGCCGATAGGGTCAGGGATAACTGGGAGCCAAGAAGTGAATGGAATGAAGGGGCTATAAAAGAGATGATGGACACATCCAGTAGTGTTGGGTAGGTGGTATCAGGCTACAAGACCTTATCCCTCTGGGTCTCTCGTCCATGTGAACGAAACCGGAGGATAAACCCAGTTCTGTGTTACACGATACTGTACCCATCGGATTGTTGTCAGAAGAGAAACTCGAGTAGCTGAGAGGCAGACGTAGGATTGGCCCCCACGTTGAGATAAAATCGTGGCTTAAGCCAACCGCGTCGTCGATGGTGCAATCGTTCCCTCCATCGAGACCACCGAGATGGCAATATGGAAATAGGAGTGTTTCCTTTCCAAGGGTATGCAGTGCGAGAGAGAAAATGTGGTCGGGTATTCAGTTTTATAGGCCGAAGTTATTTATCCCATTTTCCCCAAAGCTGCTGGGATGTCTGACTAGCACATAGTTGATTTTGGTTACACATCCCTACTGACATCTCGGCGAGTCAACATGCGTGTGCAAGCATTCGATTTCCAGTGTGTACCAGCGTTTATCGCCAATCCTCGGGGAAATAAGGGATGCAATTCGAGATCGTACTACATGTTTACCAGGATATTTCCTGAGTTGTGATTATCGAGCCTGGAGATTTCCAAGCAATGGTTATCCAGCTTCAACCCAGCATACTTCGGATCAATCGTTCGAACTGCTCCAGACACGTTCCTTACAATCACTGGTATCAACCCTGGCAGTGAAAACCCGGCACTGTTCGATTTTTGTACAAATTCAAGTCAATTCGAGCACGTTTTGCCACGACTACATCACCCATTGATCTTAGATACTTTGGGGCTTGGTCAGGGTTGATTGAAATTGTTCGGAATCAACCGGCGGTTTTTGGGCTTGAAGTTAGTTGATAGTGTAAACCAGTTCCAAGACTAATCCCTGGTAAAAGTCTTCATAACCGGTTGCAATCCTTGATGACACGTGACCCTTCTATCGAGCAGACCCAAATGGTATCAACAAGCTTGGATTCCAGATGGAAAATTTGCTTCAGACGAGAACGAAAATGAGATCGTTAATTAAGGAACATTTTTATCCCTACAGTTCGATGAGTTTACATCTAATTCAGAGCTGTGAATACCGCTTCAATTTTCTCTAGCTCCGGTACACGGTGCACGTACCGAAATAACTTATAATTGACCGAACGTTTGCCCATGACAGTTCTTGTTCCGGAGCGTGCGGGTAAACAAACTTACACATACACACCTACACATACAGATCTAGTTTCCGTGCCTCGAATCGACGAAATTTCCACGGCCTAGGTACGCGTCGTAGTCTACAACACCGCGTTTGCATCGTCCTGCTTTTCCTCGTTGCCATCAACCCCAACCTTCGTTTCGGCCCCGCGCTCGCTGTAATTTCTCGCTGCTGGCGTAATGCCGCCGTTTAGAGAAAGTTCTCCTACTCGTACAACTTCTACTCATTCTCCCGCGGGGTGACAAGACTTCGAAGCGATGGCACTCACACCCGTCTCTGTCTGTCCTTTGCACCCTCTCCGCTCGTTTACCACGCTCCTTTCCTCGATTTTCTCTCGGCATCTCCTCATTCAATATGTCTCCGCGCCACTCTAATCTTCTCCCCAACCCTCTTCGTCTTTCTTCCCATTCGCGTTACAGTCTTGCCACAAGCTTTTGAATGTCGTCCCTCGTTTCTCTCGTTAGCTTCGATGAACTTGATGCAATTGTCGCACTACTCTCTACCTAGAGACTGCGCTTCGCACCCTTACACATGCATACATTTACCAAACACACACACACACAGCACACACCAGTGCCCAAACGCACAATCACACGCGCGCACCCTAACAAACAGTCACACATGCAAAAACGAAGACACACATACACGCTCGTCCGTGCGAAGTACCAGTACGAAACAATGCTGTGTGTGTAATCAACGATAAACTGATCAACTCGATGCTTCGTCCAATATAGAAACCGAGATTGACAGCAGTCTAATTCGATCCTTGGGCGGAAAAAGTATCGTACCAATTCCCAGAGTACTTTTCGCTGAGACCGATCGCCTTGATCCAAATTGAAAACTAGCATGGCTTAACGGAGCTACAAGTAAAATTGGTTCTTCGCGCGAAAGGGTTGTTGAACGAGCGTCAAACGCAGGAATCTCCATTGCAAGATCTTGCTTTACTTTATTTTTTGTTGACGCAAGAACGCCCGAGAAGTCGCGTGACATGTTTTTTTTTCTACTTTTGCCTTGCGCAACCACCGAGCAAGTGGCTTCGTCGATCTATCGCTGCTCTATGCGGGACGAATCGATACATGGTAACGAGAAATAGACGTGGTTGCTGTATCAAGAGTGGCGGGCGGATGTCGAGAAGAGAAATCGTGTTGTGATTGTCGCACGGAGAAGAGGTTTTTCCTTCCGTAACACGCGCCCAACCTCCACTACCCGTTTCACGGGTCTATCCCCGGGGGCCATGGGCACGAGGGGAAGGATATGGGGAAGAAGAAAAAAAAACTCTCGGGTCCCAATGCGGGAGTGATAGGAGAAGCGAAAGCAAGCAGAGGCGACGAGCCGGAGTGAGGAGGAGCGAGAAGGGGGTGTTGGATCTCACAAAGCGTTGCATGTCTCACACCATTAGTCCCAACTGGAACACGAAACACTCTCGTTACGACGATCGAGCGCGAGGGGACGAGAGACCAGATCTCGCGCGGAATCGCCGACGACCTAATCTCTCCCTCGTGTCCACTGGGGAAAACGGAGGGAAAGGTTCGAATCATTTTGAGGAGAGCATTGATTTTCTTCCTCTTCCTCCCCTCTTTTCGCTTTATTCTCTTTATTGTCTGTCTTCAACATTTTCACAAGTGAGGAACGATATCATTGCGAGATACGGAAATGAAGCTCGACGATCGTTTCGGGGTGAACATGTCCTTATTTTGAATCGCAGCTGACAGTAACGAGGATTGATGGTGCAGTAAAAAATTTATACGTACCACTTTATCTCTGGAGGAAGAAAAACATTATTCTACGTATTTTTTTTTTTTTTTTTGAACGAGGCTTTTTTCTTCTTCTTTCCTTCGGATAAACAAGTATTTCGCGGGAGGCATTAGGCTGCTCCTTAAAGTAAGACGAAACAAGCATTCGCTTTTATTTATACGACGAGATCGGTGAAAGTCATTGCGCTCTCTCTCTCTCTCCCTCTCTCTCTCTCTCTCTCTCTCTCTCTCTCTCTCTCTCTCTCTCTCTCTCTCTCTCTCTGTCTCTCTCTCTCTGTCGACGTTAGTGGATGGTTAAATCTCGGAGGGGTTGTAAAAAGTTTTATAGCCGAATCTTGGGGAGTTTTCCGTGTCGGGGTCATGAGGCTTGACAGCATTAGAGATCTGTTTGAGGATTGAAGGGAACAGGAGCCAGCTCGGCTGACGAGCTTTGTCAGGCAAGTAACCTTGGTACCAAATCGACCAAGTGAAAATAAGCCACAAGAGGACAGAAGGCAATACGTTGATTTGTCTAAAAGGTCCTAGAAAGAGGGCGAAGTCTGAGAAAAATACTGGAGAATATCGAGGAAGTCGTAGCGACTGGAGAAATCGAAAAGATCTGACGATTGCACCCTCTGAGTACCACCCTCGACTAACGAGACAGTGAACAGCCAGGAGAATACCTCCGTGAGTCACAGTTCAGCACTTTCTCGAGAACTTGGAAATGTAACTTGAAGGTGTTGGAAAGACTTCGATGTGCATCGTCGCTCTGGAGAATCTCGAAGCAGACAGCTCGCTAACCGTTTCACCCACCATGAATGATTGCAAACCTCCCGGCATGGAGCGCGAACGCTCTGTTGCATAGCCGGGTAAAAGTTGTAATGGTATACCGTAAAGTACGTACATAGAGAAGGTCGTTGGTACGACCCAGATAAAATTTTCACTTTATCTGAAAACTTGTTATTTCCCGGGTTTATCAGGTTTTCGAACAAGGCGAGGGTTGGAAAACGGCCACCTGGATCGAAATAAATAAAAGCAAAAAATCAGTTTTTCATGAAATACAAAATCTGTTGAAACGTCAATAATTTGAATTATTTGTCGCGACGTGAATAATGTGAAAACTGAAAATCCATTGTACGTTTATGAAGGGATGATTTTATCGAGAAACATTTTCTCGTGCGTTGTTGTCAATTTGTATTGAGCATCAAAAATATACAAAAAAAATGGAAACAAACATCCATCGGTCGAAAAACTAAATGGAGGATCAAAGCCATGACGCACCCCTGCAAAGTGGAAGGTGAACTCGAGGCAATAGGACAGTTAATATATTTCCCAGTTTATTTTCTATCTCAGCATGTACTTTATATATTTTCATCCGAACTATCCAATCCAGTTATCGATATGGAAATGTTCACGTCGGTCTCCGTTCACGTTGACGAAGCGATAGGGATAGAGAGAACGGAAGGAAAAATTCTGCGTTATTGGAAGTCATATTTTGACTTTATATCCATTGTCGTAGCTCAGAGGACACGAAATATGCAGGAAAACCATTTTATATATCGCGTCATAACACGTCCTATCGATATGCTCAATGCGATTTCCGCTCCGAATATACACGAACAAGATCTTCCTGCAGCGCGTAGAATCGTGGTCATAATATAGGGTGGTATACATTCATTACGCTGTCCCACATTCACCGATACTCCCTCCGTCCCCTGCATGGTTCCATGGATACGGATCATCCCTCATATCTCATTCCCTCGTTCCGCTTTATCCCCATTTTACGATAAAGCTTTCGGTGTCACCGCACATGACGTCCCCAATGAGGAATATACCTTACAAGCCAATATCGCATCAGCCAACTTATCCCGGTTATTCCATTCTTCATCCGTCTACCATCCTCGTTACAATGTTTTCGAGGACCAAACCCTTCCATGGTTGGTTAGTTAAGTGAAACGCGTCAGTCCTCAGAGACATCTCCCCCTATATACACTAGGGGACCTGTAGTTTCTCCCTTCGTCTTGAAATCGTCGGTTTCCGTTGATTTCATTCCTACTTCCATATATATACTGGAGATTGAGCCTGCGAACAATATTGTACAATTTGGTAAATCTCAAATAACCGGGCTCGCAGAAAAATAATCCGAAAAAAAACCAACGTCATGAATGGGATTCGAACGGTGGACGCCCGCGTGGCAGTACAGCACCTTACGACCTGAGCCATCGACCGCTTACAAAACACTCCTATAATTCATTGAGTGCATCTGAAAATCAATAAGTCAATTTCCTTACAAGTTTTCCATCCGTTGTACCCAAGCCTCCATCGATTTATAGTTTCTGTCAACATTGGAATATCTGATGCACTTTATTCTAGTTCATTGCTTTCCTCGAATATCGAGAATTTACCCAGGCGTGAATTACTCGAGTATAACGACGTCCACCGATCCCGGAATTGCTATCCTCCTCCTCTTCGCTTACTGACAATCTCCCTGTAGCTTCTACTTCAACTCGAGGATGACCAAGTGAGAGAGGGGTGGAGAGAGAAAGAGAGAGGGTGATTGAGCTAAGCCAACGCTTTCCTCGGATCGATCGGCTGCCTCGGGTTTCATAAAGCAGAATGTAGTGCACGAACTGTCGATGCAAGTTCATGAAGCTCGCAGTTGTCTGTAGCACGAACCCACATGTTCCGGGATCAGAGGTGCGAGTTCGTGCAATCTTACTCACGATGAAAATACACTTTTCATCCTACGAAATAATATTTCCAAAGAAAATATAATGGCAAATGGACGAACATAACTCGTACGTCTTTCATCCTCGATTTTGTTCCTTCCAGTGGACACACACAGGGGCCGCGGTTAATCATCCGGAGAGTACACTTACTTTTCTTCACAGAATCGCGAACAATAGAATCGTTGATTCAGACCATCGATGTATAAATCTGCACGAGTAAAGCTACATTTATCTACGTGGTCCAGCTTTGTCGAGTTAATTATCTCACTGTTATTACGATGCCAATGAAGATTGGAACGTCGTCGATTCATAGCTGATCATTCCTGATAATACGAATATTAATCGTCAGAAACTAAATTTGCTTTCGCAAATTTGTTCCATCTTGGAAAATATACATTCATATTTTAAACCCTGTCTATAGATCCACGTTTCACAGACGCAATTAAGATTGAGTACGGGAATAAGTGCAGGAATCCAGAAAAGGGTATATAAATCCACGAGGAACGTAACAGTACTACAAATGAATACAGATGATATACGTATATATTGTTGGTGTCGATGAAAAGTAAATCGAGCGAGCGTCGAAGGGAGAGGCGCCGCTGTAATTTAATTGGCCTGAAACGTTTCGCATTCGCCGGATATCCGGCTCCGTCGTTGAGAAATTGGAAAAGTTTTGGGAAAAACTTTTCATTCAGAACGACTGCTTATCCACCACTGTCGGTGTTGCCTTCGCCGTTGGGGCGGATATAGAAGGGAATTGCGATGGATGACGGCAAAGCTAGAAACGACTACCTTGTATATATATATATATATGTATATGTATCTATACATCAACGATTGCTTGCTTTTTTTCTGTATGGCGAAAGAAATACGAGAATAGAACGGATGGGTAAGCTCGTGACTTAAAAATTTTACTTCTCTTCCTTTTATACTTCCTTACTCCGTCTCATCGTCCATTTCCCTCTCTATCTCTCTTTGCGTCCAATATTTATTTGCCGGATAACATTGTGGCCACCGCAAACGAAGGACTCTGGCCCGGATCGAGGACGTTTTTTTATTCCCCCGAGGCTCGCTATTTTTTTTCATCCCGGTTTTCTCTCTCTCTCTCTCTCTCTCTCTCTCTCTCTCTCTCTCTCTCTCTCTCTCTCTCTCTCTCTCTCTCTCTCTCTCTCTCTCGTTTTCTCTTTTCCAGACGACTTTGCCAATTTAAAAAAGTAAATGAAAAAGGCGAGTCACTCGCGATGGAAAACTTGTGTTGTATTATGTCGAAGAGAAATATGGTGCTCATACTCGTTGGCGACGACTAAGTAGCTTCGAAACTTTGTACCGTCGCGTCGAGGACAAAGAAAAAAAAGGTTCGATAACTTCTTGAAAAAAATAAATAAATAAAAATGAAACAAGGTAAATGAAAAAAAATGAAATAACGAAGCCTGCCATTACCAGATAAAACCACTGCGTTTTTACATGACTGGCCTATATCCTTGATAATTTAACGGGACTTTGTAGGCAAAGCGAAATTGAGACATCTCCCGTGCATTATTTCGTTACAACCCTCTCGTGGCACGTACACCCTAGTTCTCTCATTCTCACTCGTGCACGCGAACGATATTAATGGATATTCGCGTCACGAGCAAAAACTCATCATATTCCATGCGTCCTTTGAGCACTGCAATAAATCCTTTTTTCTCCTCTTTTATTAACAATTTTTCGTTTTACCTTCAACTTTTGTCTACAACAAAAATCTCTCTATATACATACATATATATATATATATATATATATATATATATATATATATATATATATATATAGTTTTTCGATCATCCAAATCATTCCAGCGATATTACACGGTATTATCACAAAAAATAAAAGCGAGAGACAGTCGGTACAACTTTTATGAAAAAAAACGAACAAAAAATTCACTCGAAAATGAAAATAAAAATCCGTCCCGAGCACGGGAATAACATAAAATCCTTTCGCGATGGAACTTTTTCTCAGCCCCGGTATGATAGTTTGGTTCGGTTCGGCGAACCCGTAAAAAAAATTAAATCCGGTTGAACCGAGGAAGATTCTTGTGTGGCTTCGTCGAGCAAAGCACGGTTGGAAAAAAATTTGATTATATTTCATTGAGCTAGATTGCTGGGAAAATTTGCGTTTCTTTTTTAGCAATAAAAAAAAGGAAAAAAGATCGTTAACACTCGGAGGATAAAAAAACAATATGGAGTGAAATCTAAGTTCCACGTTTTTATGGGTTTTTTTTCGGCCGTTAAATCCGGAGGGATAAAAGCCCGACGAGAGTCGAAAAGAGTGTTCTGTCGAAGAGAGATGAAAAAAAATAATAAAAAAAGAAGGAAAAATTAAAAAGGGTGGGAGGAGGGTTGGAGACGTGGAGAAAGGGGCGAGGGTGACGAGACAGAGCGAAAAGAAAAGTGTAGTGCGGCATAGACCTCAACGAAAGAAAGGGAAAAGGGCCCGAGGCGAGTCTCGAAAAATCCCGGTGAATATCCATCTACCGATGGTGCTGAGATGACCCAATAGCCTGCGGGCTCACGTTGGCAAACACCTGACGCTTTTCTCTCACCCTTGAAAACAAAAAAACAAAAAAAAACGCGGTCCGTCTCGCGCTATGACGTAACCCCGGAAAAACCGGAGAAGAGGTTGATGAGGTTGAGGGGAAAAAGAAAGAAAAAAGGTCGACGAACTTCTGTACCTTTTGCCTTGAGCGTTCTCAACGCACAGGACTCTATCTCATCCCTTCCCTCGTCCTCTCTTTCTCTCTTTTTTTCACTCGTCTCGTACTTCACCGCTGCGCTCGTTGCAGCTACGTTTTTTTTAATACGTTTTCGACGACCTCTCCGGGACCTGCAGTAATTTTGCGGCATGGCCGACGGTTTATACGGCGAAACGTGAACGCGAGAGTGAGGGAGAACAGAAATAGAGGAAAATGCGGGAAAAGGACAAGGGTCGGAATGCCAGCTAGGCAAATACTCGTACCACAGCTGACGCGCGTGTAAGTGTGTGTGTGTGTGTTTTTTTCTTCGCACTGTCACATCTCGATGGATCGTCGTGTTTATCAAGAGCAAGCGTAATAAACCCCTTTTTCTGAGTGTAACGGATCGATCTCATTACACAAATTTATTATAGCAATTAAAGTGTTTACCCCGCAATGTGTGTACGCAGTGTGCCACGATGTAGCGTCACCGAGGATATAGATAATAATTATTATGATTTTTCTACCGTGCGTGTACGGGCAGTATAATAAAATCACCCGGGGTGTTGTACGAATGTAATTATACGTTTAGAGATTTCTTCTTTTTTTTTTATTCTGTATTCACGAACGAAATTTTTCAATGATTTTATATTTTTAGTTAGATTTTCACGAAAATCTGTTACAGATTCGGGAGTGATGGAGAATTTTTTATTTAGAGAGTTGATTAATGCGAAGGGTAGAAGGAAGGGCTAAACAAATTTATACAAGATTTCTAAATACGAAAGATTTTTCAAAATATTGGAATTATAAGATTAACAAATTTTGTGTTTTATTTTTATCATTTATTTTCAGGTACTAATGTACTTCTTTTCGTTACTTTTGTTATGTAAAAAGGTGCTTTTTTTAAAGAATTTATTTGGATGTTGTCATCCTTGAAAAACAGATGTTTTCAAATAATTTTCTTTTTATTCGTTCAAATTTAAACGATAACTCGACGAAATTTGTAATTGGGCGGAGAGCTTTTATTCAAAGAGATTGTTAACGGAAGCAAAAAAATGGAGGTGCCCGAATTCACACAAACTTGATAAATCTGAATTCATTTTTAACAAAACTTCGATCATAAAAATGTTCGTTTTCGTTAGGATTGGCTTATTATAAAATACGCGCTATTCTTAGAATATTCAGATAATAATCCACCGGCATAGAAAGTTGTAAGCCCGATCGATCGATATTTTTCAGAGTTAAAGCGTTCCGCTCGTTAGTTGAAAACTTTAAAATTCCATAAAGTTTATACGGTTCTGTCGATCCCGACCGAACTCGATACCAAACATCGCGAACTGAAAGCTCCACTTGCGTACAAAGTTTTCACTCGATAGTTCGCAAAATTGCACGAATTAAAGCGTAACAAATATTTTTACAAAAAAAAAAAAAAATTAACCAATTATAAAAGCCGAATTATTTCATCGATTTCATCCAAAAGTATTTTCAACGAAACCGTTGAATATATTTTTGAAATACCAACAAACTTTCACGTAGCAAAATCTTTGAAATCGGATAAAAAATGTCAAACATCCAAATATTTCTCAGTCAAAAGACCAAAGGAATACTTTTAATTGAAAAATAATATCTAGCACAGCCCATCGGGTTAATCAATCATTCTTCATCACGTTCTGAGTTCGCATTCCCAATCAAACGAAAAAATAAAGAAAAACATTTGCAAAAATGCGTTTCGTGAAACACAAAAATAAAATTCAAATTCCACGTTCCTGCATCGGTATTGGCCCAAAAAGAGATCACTTTGAAATCCTCTCGTTACGAGACTCCCTCGAATTACTCGCAGCCTCGGAATAACCCCGTATCCGCTCTGTGATAGAAAAAAGAAACGAAAAAAAAAAAGATTATACAAAAACCGGTATAAAATTTGTCCCCGGGCGATGGATAAAACGTATTATTTTGTATTCAGCCCAGTGGGACGAATAGAACATAGACGACTACGCACGCACACACGTGCCGGGTTACGGCCGATAACGTTTTTTCCCGCACATCGTGATTATTTATCATTTTAATACATCTCATATACTTCCGTATAAATTTTAACCCACACAAAAGCGTCGACACGAGATTTTGTCCGTCCATGCCTCTTGCACAAGTATGTATACATATATATATATATATATACACACACATATACATATATATGTATCGTTACACATGAAATTTTATTTATATATATGTATAAATATATCAATAGTGGATAGATAGCTATCATGTGGGCGGAACGAATCGAATCGAAAAGTCATCTATGCGAACCAGCGACCATATCGCTACTGGGGTGTGTTAGTGATGGTTCGTGTATAAGGGTTAGTTTATGTGTATATGTGTGTTTGAGTTTTCTCCTCAACGTCGAGCAAGCGTGAAATGACCAGCAGAGCACCGTCGTTTCTACTTCGAGTAGACTCTGTACGTACTCTCTTCCTGTCTCTCTCTCTCTCTCTTGCACTCTTTCCTCGACACTCCCTGCGTTCTCTTCTCCAGAAGAGCTTTCAACCCAAGTCATGTTAAGTTTTTTCTCTTCTATATTCCGGGCATCGATCAAAATGAGAGCATTTGTCAATGTCAGACGAACGTGACTCAACGTTTGCTCGAGGAGTATGAGCGTTATAGTACAGAGCAGTCGTTTCTCTCTCTCTCTCTTTCTCTCTTTCTCTCTCGCTCGTTTCGATCGTTCTCTGCCGTCCTTCCCTGCCGATCGATCTGATTCGCGTGAACCACCGGGTTTGTACTAATGATATACATTTGTATCGCATATAATAATAATGCGTAGGTTTTTTTTCTTCAATTTTTTGTTTGCTCTGTGTACTCGAAATCCATATAATCAGAGTGCCCGTGTCCAATTGCGACTAGGTGGTGCACCTCGTCGTTTCTTTCGTCGATTTCTCCAGCCGATACACGAAAATACTAATGTTCTATATTTTTTGCGTTTACTCGTTCAACGACGTTCGATCTTTGTACGTTTAATGATCGTGCGAAGAAAGGGTCGCTATATTATCGATGATTTTGCTACGAGGCGTAATTTTTAAGCGGGATTCCAGCTTTATCGTTGCACTCAGTTTTTGTTTGTCTGTTGAATTATAACATATATTTATCCGAGTAGATATATATATATATATATATTCTCATGTATACGTGTTTCAACTTTTCCCACCTCCCCACCTTTGTTTCTGTATCTGCGCGTCATCGAGAGATCGGGTCGATCTTGATAATGGAGAGTGAGGATCCACCCTTCCCGCGCGCTCCAATGCCATTCCCCAAAATAGCATAAAAGCTCTTCTCCCTCGTGCCATTTTCCACCATCACGCTGTGATGGTGGAAATATATATATATATATATGCCTATAGAAACCATCGTCGACATAGTCGAACAGTTAAGATGATACCGTCTTCGACGAAGGGCGAGTAGGGGGTTTGAGGGGGATGAAGAAGCATCAAACGATGTAATCCCAAACGAATGTGTGCTCCGAACTTTTGTGCGCAATCGAACGTTTCACAAAAGCTCCGAGAATATACTTCGACCTTTATTTCGTAGGGTGAAAAAGAAATGAAAAAAAAGGAAGGAGATACATATTGTCTATTATCCCTCGGCCCTAACGTGTGTGGGTTCGCCATTCAAACGCGAGAAACTCTTGAATTTCAATCAAGAGCTCCCAGCGGGATGATTCTTAGAAGATCCGATGGAGTTCCAGACAAAGACACTGATGCTATTCGGTTTTATATTATAGGATTGGCAGTCCTAGGCCTGTGTTTTCACGGTCTTCTTGACCTTTCGAATAAACTGCTAGATAGCTTTTTCGTTCCGGCAACGTTGTTTTGCATGAGGAATCCGACAGCCATGAAGTAGGGATGATTCAGAGGTATGAACTGCTACACATTCATGCGCATGCGCAGGTCCATATAACCGCGTACGCTTACGCGCATGCGTAGGCGTATAAAACCGCGCACTCGTACGCGCAGGCGTACAAACACAGTCATGCGCAAGCGTGCGCGCACACGCACACGACGAGCATTGAAAATTACTTTGAAAACCGACACGAAACTTTAGAAGACCAGTTTTCAAATTGACCTTAAATCTAGTTTTAAAATTGGATTACGTATACGATGACTGCGTACTTTCATCAAAGTCGTCAGATTTTCTTTTTACCATTGCCCACTCACCGATCGATCTCCTTATTATTCATTGTCGTTCGGAAATTTTTTGAATCGAGCAGAGATAATCGTAGTACCATTTTTTTTTAAAATAGTACATTATCGAACGTTGCGTGAGAAATATTCTATAAAACATCGTCTGTTTGCATCTGTTTCTACAGAATGCGCAGCCAAGAGCGGTGGTGGCGGTTCGGTGGTGGAGCATCATCAATCTCCGTACTGGGAACAACCGTTCAGCCAGCCTTACTTCGACAACACGACGAAGCGAGAAACCACGACGACAGTCGGACAATCTGCCTATCTTCATTGTAGAGTACGAAATCTTGGCGATCGTGCCGTAAGTTATTTCCTCATAAATTTAAACACGTGTGTATGTGTAAGCTCTTATTATAATTTACGTCTTATTTTTATCACCGCACGTGATCTCTCACAGTACGTAATAACTTGCCCGATCATTTTTCTTCCGAAACTCGTTTCTTTTCCACATTAATATTAGCCTCGTTGTGTATGCATTAGTTATTTGAAAAACTACCACCTTACCCTCATCACTCTCTATCTGTCCTCATATTTATTTTAGACACCACGTAACACCCATGACTGCACATTAGAGCGTTTTTCTCTGTACGCGCACGCGCATGACCGCGGCTGCGCGCGCAAGTGCGTGATCGCGCATGCGCGTAAAGGCGTCTCCGAGTTCGCAGATGCGCTGTGCGTGTATGCGCATATGAAAAACGTTTTCAGCCAGGCGGTCCTGAAATTGACGATTCCAACGACACTTTCGCGTCACACTTATTTAGATATTCACGTCTAAATATATACTTATAGGAAAAAATCCGTCGACAAAGATTCTAAAACGTTCATAAGACACGAGAGAGAGTTCTGTTCAAGAGAATATGAACCATCGTGTGACATTTCGTTGGCCAAGAATCCAAGCGGCCTGTTTAATATTTCAATTCTACCCTGGAAGGGAGTCGAGCAAACATATCATAAATTCAACAGACAAGATTCATTCTTAGATAACACGGAACAAGCGAATTCTCAGCGAGAACTTAAATACGTAACGTCAATTGTATTCCTATTTGAAATTAAAGGGTTTCCCGGTAATAGATTGTCACTTTGTAAATGTCGAAATTGAAAAATAATCGACGTCCTGAAAGTTTTTATACGTTTCGTATAAATATTTTATAAAAGCCATCTTAACCAAAATTTTCAACGTTATTTCGAGGAAAAATCGAATCCATCGAGAACGTGTCCATCGAGATTTTCACTAGTCGATACTTACCACTCGGATATGACGGAAAATTCGCTCGAGCGAAAATAACAATTCTAATATATCACAATTTGGTAAACTTCAACGAGATTGACTAAAACTCGAGTAACGGATACGACTTAGACGTGAGTGACGTTTGATATTCAACTTTAGAGTACGATTCATTGTTTACCCCCACAGACAGACGGACAGACAACAGATGGGAAATCCAAGCAAAAATATAATTCTATCCCCGGGGCAAACGAAAAAGTAACGAAAACAAAATAGAAGAAAAAATTTTCCTCAACTTGGAAAACGAACAAAGGAATATGCCGATACGAATCGAATGGTTAATCCAGGACACGTAGGTCGATGCCAATTCATCAATCATCCCTCGCTCAAGTGTATTCCCGACAGACCTCGATGGGTACCGCTGGCAGCGCACGAGATGCAAATAAATTGTGTCGTACCACGGAGACGAGAGAAAAATATCATCCACCTACTATATATACAGATATAACAAATATAATAATAAATATCGGGGCGTGATAATTCGTAAAAAAAAAAAAAAAAAAAAAAAAAAAAAAATTCGTCGCAATCAGAAATAAATTAGCGTCCTTTAGAAATCCATTCATTATGCGTATTGTAGACGGATAATTATATAAGATAAGGCTTTATCTCGCCTCTGACGCTTGATAGCAAATTTTTTCTTTCTTTTTTTTTCATCGACCTCGCGTTTTTTTTCGTGTCACCGCGTCGCGTCTGTCGGAAATTCGATAATGCACACGTGTCATTATCTGTTTCGTGAAAATCAACTGAAATAAACTAGACCGAAAAATACGAAAAAGCAGACAGACTGTGCCAGTCTCTAGAGGGGTGGCGATACTATTTCTATTCGATTAGCCCTGCTCGCTCGGTCATACCGGCACTAGTCTCATTTTTATTTTAACCACGACGCTCGATTCGCTGTACCCGTCTGCCAATTAAGATAATGCATTTATACACATATGCTTCGATCAACATTTTAATTCCGAATATTTCTTATCCGATATTACGATAAAACGAATACACGAGTACAGCATGAAAAATCTTAATGCGCTATATTCTCCAAAATAGTTTTTAACTCGATTTAACGCGAACGGTTGATTTTATTATTCGTTAATTACCAGAAAGATGACGATCTTGATTTGACGACGATTCTCATCGTATCGAGACAAAAAAAATGTCGTGAATATATACATTTCATAAGAACGTTGATATATTTATGTATTTAAGATGAACTTTTGATCGCGGCTTCGCTCACCTCGGTCGCTCAATTTGTACAATTAATTAAAAAATTAAACATTAATTCAATAGATATTTATAATTCGTCGTTATTTTGAAAACATTCGAATAACAATGTTCAAACCAAATTGAATACAAAAATTAGATTACTCACCTCATGATTGACACTGCGTCGTAACATATACCCCAGTATGTCAATATAACAATAAAAGTCCAATGAAAATCCACTTTTAAGTAATTCTGTCGCATACAAACGGACGGACAGACAATAATTGTAAAAACTGTGCATTGTAATTTTCAGTAATTTTTTAATTAAGTAACATAAATCACATTTTGAAAATTTCCCTCCATGTACACACTTTCCACATCGACCAATTTTATTATTAATATTCCTATCTTAGACTTCACGTTCTTCGATATATTTCCTATATATTTCTTATCACGGATATCCATATAGGTTAGTACATATAATCCGTCGCACGTACATACCTATATATATATATGCATGTGTATATAAGGATATAGACGTGCGTGGCCTCGCACTGAATAATAACATTATACGCGTTATCTGGCACGCTCATGCATCAAACAGCCGGTGTGCCTCCTCCGCTAGCCTCCCTCGCCGATCAGCTCCGATCACCCGTCCGCTATTTCCCCCATACACCCTAGGCTGAATGTCGCGGTGAGGCCTATCCGTCGTCCAGTTTGTTCTGTGTGACACAACCAGCACGCCAGGAGAAACCTCCCGTACCATTCTAATCACCGATCGTAATCGCACGATAAATCAAACTTCCGCGTTTCGTCTATAGATATATATATATATATATATATATATATATCTATATATCTATCGTCTATATATATATATATATAGATATCGTCTATATATATTTGTCTCTATATATATATAGACGAAACGTATATATATATATATCTGTATACACGCATATATATACACGATGACCTATCAGCGATATATCCGCATCGTCGCACGCGTTTATGTTTCCGCGTAAAATCAATGTCCCGGACCTGGCATTTGGCGTTTCGGTACACTCCATTTGTTCATTTATATGCCAGTCGACGTTCTCGTTGGCCAATGTATAACGATACGCAGGCACACGCGCGGACGCACGCCCGCGGTCATGCGCACATGCATCAAGGCGCACGCGCGCACGCGCACTGACGTACGCAGTCTCGCGCGCATGCGCGCATAAACGTATTTATATATTTATATAGACGTACGTATATTTATATATATATATATTTATATAGATAGATAGCGAGAGAAAAATGTACGAGCGGAAGCCAACAGTTTTATTGTGACCGCATGCGTTCGGGCTCGTGCGATATTCGTTTGTCATAAAAAATACGATTTTAAAAACTGGGACGCGTATTGATGATACTATCGCCGTCCTCTCTTGCTCTCTTTCTCTTTCTCTTTCTCACACACACATACATACGAACACCGCGTGCGTTCGCATTTTTTTATTTTACCAAAGCTATTCTGGCTTACCGGCGGTTTCACGCTGGCCGCATTCTACCAGGCTGTGGCGTTATAGTGTACACGGGACTCGCTCACTGTTTTTACAATGTATTATCCGCCTATGGACGCGGAAACAAACGTGCTCTTGGTACAGGCTCTCCCTCACTGGCTCACCGCGAAATTGCCCGGCGGCTGTTTTTATATTTTTCAGCAAATTTTTGGTTTTTTTTTTTGCTTTTGTCATCGGATTTTTAAACCTCCCGCCCACTCGGCTAGATACATTGGTGAACTCTCGTCGATCGATGCGATATCTGTCGACGTTTTTTACGAGGAAATAACATTGTTTTTCTCATGCGAAAATTTTCACCAACTGTACGAACAAAAATTCGAAACTTCGTCGAATATTTTTCGAATTTTTGTATTTTGGTTTGTTTCTTTTTGTTTTGTTTTTTGTTTTTTGACAAATTAATTTTTCTCTCTTTTTTGTTGCTGTTTACTCTAAAGGTATCGTGGATAAGAAAGAGAGATTTGCACATTCTCACCGTTGGAATTCTGACGTATACGAACGATCAGAGATTTCAGTCGCTTCATAGCGACGGGAGCGACGAATGGACATTGAAAATAAGCTCGCCGCAGGTTCGCGACAGCGGCACGTACGAGTGTCAAGTCTCGACGGAACCAAAAATCAGCCAGGCCTACAATCTCAGCGTCGTAGGTACGATTTTCAACGGTTGATTACATTGTCAGACTTTTTTTTAAATCCTACTTATTTTGTTTATTTCGCATTACTGTACGAAGTATTAGGCATTTCAGCATTACGGCTGCAAAAATTGCCGCGGTCTTTCTTTCAAGACGTGTTTTATATAATTTTTCGTTTTTTAATACACGGTGTTTTATTTTTATAGTCGTACGAGGAAATAAATAATGAAATGAAATTTCCGTCTAGTTTCGAAAGCAAAGATTGTCGGGAATATGGAGCTTCACATCAAGAGCGGAAGTGACATAAACCTGACGTGCATCGTACTGCAGACTCCCGAGCCACCGTCCTTTATCTACTGGTGAGTTTTTTTTATGCATATTTGATTTATTGCAACTCACTGGTAAAACCTTCGTCACTTCTTTACACGCGGTTCTACGAATCCAGACTTTTTTATATGAACCCAAATTTCAGACGAATCTTTTAGTTTGTCCATTAATCTAAAGCTAGAGTCAAGTTCAAAATCCACCTCAAACTTAAATTTCAACTTCAGCTCGCACTTAATCTTAAATGTATATTTCCGTTTAACTCCAAATTGCCGGTCAAACTCAATCTTAAACTTAAGTTTTCATTTCAGGTCAAACGTAACCTTAGACTTAAGATAGAACTTAAAATGAATCCTAAATTCAGTTATAAACTGGAACTTGACCCTAAACTTTGTTTCAAACTACAACTCAATCGCAAGTTCGAACTCAACTTCTAAATTACTTTCGAACTTAACCTCAAACTTAAATTTGAACATAATCGTCAATTTAAGTTCAAACTTAACCTTACACTTGATCTTAGAATCACATTCTTATCTTAAATTGAACCGATGTTCGGGATAAAAACCAAATAACGTTTGATTCGAGTCAAGACGCAGAAATTTGGTGGCTTACTCGAGTTTTTCTAATTGTTAAAGGTACAGGGGTGAGCACGTGATAAACTACAGTCAACGAGGGGGTATTAGCGTTGTCACGGAGAAGCAGACGAGGACATCGCGCTTGTTGATTTCACGAGCATTGCCAGCTGATTCTGGCAATTACACTTGCGCCCCTTCGACTGCAGAATCCGCCAGTGTTCTAGTCCACGTACTTAACGGTGAGTCGACTCCACGAAGTGGATGTTTTGTGTGTTTTTTTTCTCTTTTTCTTTTTCGTTCATTCTCTCAATTTTGTCTTATACCTGAATCTCTGGCACCTAACTCTCCGTCCGATCTCTCGTCCTCGATCTCTCTGTCTTTCTGGCTTTGGGTTCCCTTCGATCTCGATTGCCGAGCGATTACTGGTGCAGTATCCTCCAGTTCTCTCTTTGGGCTCTTTGCCCTTCCGGGGGACCACCGAGAAAACGTCTTTGTAATTCGACGTGAAAAGTTCGCCTCTCCAATTTTCGTCCAATCGTTCCGCCATGAAAGAAATTGACCTCTCGTATCTCCAGGCTGTTGATTGAACAATCTCACTCCTCTCCTTCAGCGTGTCTATATATACATGATTGGTGATGGCTGCGAGTCTCATCTCATCTGGAAACTCGGGGTTGTAGAACTTACCCTCTATCATCCACTCTCTGTCTCTCTCTATCTCTCTTTCTCTCTCTCTCCCCCCCCCCCTCTCTCTCTCTCTCTCTTTCTCTCTTCCTCTCTTTCTCTTTCCCCCGTTCCGATAATGTGCCTGCACAAATAATTGCAGACACTCAAAGAAGAAGAGCAATCGCGATGGAGACGTACCAACTCAAACCATTACGTCGAACAATTCACGGACCGTGTAGGTTGTATGTATCCAAGAAATGATTGTTGATATTTTGCAGCAGTGTAGAATGAAAAAAAAACCTGGAAAGTGGGTCTAGGCAGGAAGCTGAAACGACGATGTTGAAGAGAGAGAGAATATATTTCAAGTAAGTTGATACGCAGCTGAGCGAAGAGAGCGGAACTCCATTTCTAGAAATGGTCACGTTCAATTTGAGCCGGATGGAAGGGTGGTTCAAGTGCTCCGGGTGATATGACACCCCAAGGATCCTTCCATCACTCTCGCCGGGCCTAGGGGCGTCTCGCAATCGGATTAACTCCGCGTAGACTTCCCACAAGATTTGATACCCATTGTGACCCGAAAATTCTCTCGACACACCCAAGATGCTTGCAAACCATTCTCGTCCCGAAGCTTATTTTTCTCTGATGGTCACCGGACCCATTGAGAAGGGCTCGAAGCGAGGCTCTAAGACCTAGGGGTGCCCCTAGTTCGAGTAAGATACTCGATGTTCATATGACAGTCCAAACCTAACTAAATCCAAAGCCAACACGAGAATAGAGGTAAATTAAGATTGGTGAACAAATCAGAAGTAATCTTAGTGAGTCAAGGCCGTGGATGAAAAGCCAATACTATACAAGGAAGAATTAATTCGTGATGTTTTGTCACTGACACGGGAACCTAGAGGCTTCAGTTGATTTTAAGACAGGATTTTTTAGATACTGATAACTATATTCTGATTTTTTCATCAATATCTGTTTGTTAATTCGTTGACCAGTTAAACCTCCTAAAAGTACCTAAGTTTAGAGTCGCATTTTTACCGACGCACGGTAAGATCGCAAAATCACAATTTAGTTTATTATTAGTGAATGGAACTGGGTATCTATGCCCAAGAATCTAATATTTCGGTTGATAAAGAGTTCCTGCTCATCGTAACATTCAGTCTCAGTTGACCACGTTACGTTTCGCTGAAAGAACTCCTATCTACGCACATAAATTGGAGACATCTCTTGTTCGAAGGGACTCGCACGAAACCATCATTATCCATTCCACTTCCCAATCTGTGCAGTCAAAATAATGTTCGCCCCAGGTGGTACGAGCTGTCTTCCTGCAAGAAATCGTGACGACGCCTGCAGCAGATTTCAACCACGATAAACAATAAACATTAGATAAGATACCCTCGCTACAGACAGAGCCCAAACCCCTCGTCTCATTCCTGAAACACCCTCCAGAAACAAGCTCAAGCTGTGGTAGTTGTTGTCCCGGGGCCATCAGCCAGCTCTTATATCCTTCTTACTTCCTTCGAGCAAGGAGCTGGTCGTATTCCATGGCGACGGCGCAAAATGCCGAACGAATAAATCCTTCAGATATGTCTGCCATCTTCTCTTTTCTGCGTTACTGCGAGAGAAGCGAAAAGAAGAATGGAGAGGGAGGGTAGGAGCTTGAAGCGGCAGAGCAGAGCTCTCTATCCTCGGTTGAACCAGCATGCGCGTCTGTACTCGGTGTGGCTAGGTCGAGCCGGAGGGATAAATCAGACGAGATATTGTCCCATGCAAATCCCTACCAGGTGCTCTTCGTGGATGCCCGGACGTCCTACACTGCAATCCGTCTCTCGCTACGTAAACATGGACTCGCTTTACGTATACACACACGTGTTCACCGCGACCACCATCAGCTCGACCACCATTTCCGTATCACGCGTGTGTGCACACGGATATGCGGCGCCTTATATTATGCACACTCGTCTACATTCACATAAATACATATACCGCGTGTATGCGTTACTATCGCATTTTCTCCGCGATCGCACGAAGCTCGCTCAAGGCGTACACAAGCGCTCAACGTAAATATACAACGGGCCAACCTTGGTCGAGCATGGAATACTACACGTCCTATCTCTTGAAACATTACTGTTTCCACTAAGGACTCGAAAGATTGCGTCGACCTCCAAGGCGGACCTCCTACTTCTTCGATATATCATAACAACGACAACACTTCTCATCCTTCTTCTGTGTTTGGATCATTGACCTTTGCATATGGATAAAAAGTTTCGCGAGCTATAGAAATAGGTGGCGAGTGACTTTTAAGACGATGTACGATATGTCTTTCGATCGAGTCTGTCTGCTCGAAACTCGGTGGGTCGGGGAAACCGATATTCCAGATGGAACAGAAGGGCCCACCATCTTGGGTAGAACGAAGACAGCCGCCATTTTCCTCAGAAACTGTGCATGCGGGTGGATGATGAAGGACGTGTGCGGTATTCCTACCAAGGAAAACACCTCTTCGGAGTCTACCCGGAAATTGATGGCCTACGATCTTTCCAGACACGTCGCAGTTTCAACGATTTTATTCCCCCTTACGTTACTACGTGGTAGACATTTCGACGATCGGTGGTTTGGAAACTCCTCGTTCCCACTGACACCAGTAATTTCACCATATCCGTTTCTTCTTTGACGTTGGTGTCTGAACTTCCACGTAGTAAATAAACGTTCCATGATTTACGTCGTGACACGACATGCGTATGTGCAAACGTTTGGAATAGCAAGATAAGATAGGATTTCGAGAAAGTTGATGGAGAGACCGTGGAGTGATTCGTCGCGTTGCTTCGCAATTACCCGAACGAGACACGCGAACTTGAAGAGATGCGCCAACGAGTGGGTTGAGGATTGAAGGTTGAAGAGCTGAGGGCACTTTCCGCGTGCTGATTTGTGACTAATTGCCGCATTCGCTACCGCTGCGCATGGCCGTTTAACTTTCTTCTCATGGCGCTTCGTTCTGGATGAGTCTGTTGAAGAACTACTTTGCCCTAAAGTTTCTCATCTTCGAGCAGGAAATCTAGGCAAAAGGGAGAGGGGGGGGGGCCTTCGCGACGCGAGACACCGCGTAGCAACGGTGAAAGGGATTGACGCCTCCCGTTTCTCTTCGCGTTACACGTAAAGTCTCGTCTCGGAATTTCCCGTGTTACAACGAATTCTCCTCGTTCAACGAAAATAGCCTAATTAAAAGTCGAAGAAACTCTCGCGATCGATATTTTCGCTTAATGAGAGGCTAAACGACGATAGATAATTCGTGTATAAAGAACGTATCGCCAACTCAGCGAACGGACAATTGAAGATTTTCCAAAATCTAAAAATCTTCCGTGTAACGAGAATTACTTCCGCGCTTTAATTCCCATTTAATCTCCTTTAGCGGTGCTAACCTAATCAGAAACACGAGTTTTTTTTATATACACCAACGGTTGATAAAATTCATGCGGTGCATACACTGTTCTCCGTCTCTCACACCTTCCAACGCAATCACGTACGTACGGATTATCCAACGTTCAACTCGGGGGCTATGCGTGTCCAGTGAAGAACGTAAACGCTTCACCGACACCGTCGACTCGATTCCTCTCTGCGATAACGCCCTTCAACCCCCAGCTCCCAACCCTCAATCCTCAACCCTCAACTTCCAAGCCCTGGCCCCTCTCCCCCGACCCTTTCTCCAACCCCTAGCCCCATATGATCCGCGAAGGGGAGCAAGGGCCACGAAAGGTTTAGTTTGAGGGATTAAACTTTTAGCCGGAGGGCAGAAAACCGGCGTGAGCTTCTGTGGCGTTGATGTTGTTAGGTATTCGCGTGTAACACGGTTATCGAAGCCCTCCGATGTTACGAGACATGAAGGATGTGCTTCCAGGGGTTATAGCATCTTTATACGCCACCTACCCCTGTATATATATATATAATATGATAGGAAGGAATGGAGGAGGCAGTCAGAAAGCAAACCAGCCAACTGCAATAGCCTGCCGAGAGTCCAGGAGGGCTAAAAGTCACGACCTGCTTCCCGGGGGCGACACGTTGGACGCAATAAACGCTAAGGTTGCTTGACTTACAGCGTATATAGTTATATATTTATAAGGAACTCCGTTGTACCAAGCAGGGTCGATGGGATTAAAATGCGCGGAAGGTGCTGCTTGCTGTGTTGAAGGGAATACAGGAGAGCGAGCGCAGGTATTCGCCCTTTGTAACAGAGGACAGAGGAAGAGAGCGGAGAGGACGAATAATTAAACACGAGGGCGAGGAGTGACGGCGACACAGCGCGATAATGTGAAATCAGTGCTCGTATTTTGCCAACGAGAAATGGCTCGCGTCAAGGCATCGTCGCTTGCCTCACGATTTTAATGTTGACACGAGCCTAGAGATGGGAACGTGTACGAGGGTTGTTGCATGTGTGAGAAAATGGGGTATTGCGAAATGGGGCGGAAAAGAGTTTGTGGAGCAAGTGCCGCTGTCGTGTAAATTATTTTATGCTTGGTATGTTATTTTTTATTATTTCTATTGTTTCAGTAACGTTCCATATGCTACGTTCAAGTTTATTAAGGCAATTTTGTTTTTTTCTTTCTAACAAAAAGCCCATTTTCATGACAAGTTAAGTACCAAACGGCGGTTATCGACGGAAGTAAATTTACCAGTTTATTAATCCAGACGTTATTAATTCACACAATTGATTATCCTTCCGTGGGATAATAAAATTTATATTAACCGAGGACACTGCTCATTGTTTTAGTAAAATCCTTGTAACGAACGAAAAACAAGGTCTTCGGCTATTTTGAGGTTAGATCCGGAATATACGCTACCCTAGAAATTACAGTAATCAACTCCAGCTTTGTTGTACCTTGTACAACGAATCTAATAAAATAACAAACCAGAAATCCGCCACTCACGTATCACAATTCTGAAAAAGAATAATATCTGTCGGTAAAAACGATAAGCTTAAAGAGCCTAAACCATTATTAATCTAAAATGAGTCGACCAAAATGGCGACAAATCACAAAATGGCCGTATCTTCAAGCTCAACATTGCAATTTACCACCAGTGCGACCCGAATATCCACTCTCGATGGTCATTCTTTTTCTCTCTTGAATATTTTCAATTATTCAATGTATGTAAAATAGTGCAGTTATGTATTTTTTTCTTCCCTCGCGATAATAAAAATAAAGTGACTGGAGGCTGTTTCGCGAAGGTTCCATTTCGGGCATCCTTATTCCCGCCAACGTTGTATATACGATATGATATCGGACTCGGAGCTTCCGCTATGAGAATATAAAGTGGTGTATTCAACCGGGTGCCTTCCGATATGTGCTCTTACTTCCAGTATGCGATATTACTTACCAGCACGCTTCGTTCCTTCCTATGCTCTTCCTATACACATCCCCTCTTAACCCTCCATCCATCTCTCGCCATCGTCGATCCTTTCGTCACGCGTGTGAATATATCCTGCGTTATATACATACGTATGGGCGAACATAGATTCCACTCGTGGATTATACGGCCAATGTAAAAGGATCGATGTCGACGTTCCTCGGTCTCTCCGCTGCACTTGTCACCCTTTCAAGCTCCCGCAAGGCCATCCGTAATTCACACATCTCATTCACAGCATGGCTTCAACATTTCTTCTCACTTCCACCTGCGAGAATTTTAGCTCGATTTCTGAATCTGACATAATGCCATTCGCGCGTGCCATAAGCCCAAGGTGCGAAATCCATGTTCCATATAATTTTTCTTCGTTATATCAACGCATTTCTCTACCGGAAATCAAAGATGATTTTTTTTCATGGATTTTCGTTTTTCATCAGTGCTACGCCATTTGCCGCGTCGAGATACCGAAGAAGCTTAAACTCGAGTCGAATTTAAGTCAAAATGGAAATTGATTGTAGCGTTCGTACTTGAGTACGATCTTGACTTCGTTACCGACGGTGGTAAATCTCGTAGTTTTGGAATCATATCGTTGTTAACTCACAGTACTGATTATGCTCTTTCAGTATAACAAAACTTGCATCGATAAACGTTACTCCGCTCACTCATTCGGTAAATTCTTTCTAAAGACTCTTTCATTTTTTGATAGGTTAGATTCGTAACCCTCTCTAGCCTACAAATCACGAAAAATCAATTCTTGTTTTTCGTTATTTGTAAATGGAATTCAATGAAAAAGAAAATCAACTAAACAACCTTTAATCAAGTAGATGATTATTACAATACTAAATAATGCTATTCTCTCAATTAATAACGACGTACTTTACTATCTCGCGATTTTACCCTCCGTCGGTAAGAAACGTGACTCCCGCCTGCCGCGAAAATCAAACAGATAGCGCGCGTTGGTCGATTAAATTTTAAAAAAACTAACGCAATCTGCTTACATTCGGACTCGTGCGGCGCGATGCTGATTTAATGATGTTTGGACAAGGAATAGTACCTTACTTCGATGCAACGAAAATGGGAATTAGCAGAGGGAACGAATGCTCCAGGCGCGCGCACTGCGTTATATAGCAAAGTGTATTATTTGTTCCGGCAACGACAAACGCTTTTGCCGTCTACATTGCTCATCGGTACGATACACCTATATATATATATATGCCTAACTCGATATATTTCTATATCTATATATATCGCGTGTTAGTCCGATACCGTGTGTTGTACAGTCACGGATATTAATATGCAAACATCTATTGTTTGAGCAACCTACATTCAGCTTCCTGGAAGGGGTGCATCCTACAAACACAGACTGGAAGTACAAACAAGCGATAATTTCGATGCGGACACGAACGAGTTTGCGAAAAAACAACAAAACACACAAAAAAAATCCTGGGAATTGAGACATTTCGGCATTGAATTTTTATTTTTATATTTATTAATTTTTGTGTTATTTTGTTTTCATTTATTTCTCGCTCCACTTCGCACGTATAACCCCCTAATGAATACATGCAAAATTCAACGACTGGCTCTCCATTTACGTTTCGATGAAATACAATCGAGAAAATTCTCGCATCGCTTTGTGTTATGTGCGAAGTGTAATTACATTCTCCTCGATCCCCTCCTCGTGGCACGACCCGGGGGTCCGAGAAAAATCGTCATCAAAGTTGTGTTAAGCGTGGAATTTGACTGTTCAATTATCAAAACTATTGACAAGAGAAGGAGAGAGAGAGAGAGAGAGAGAGAGGGAGCGGGGACAGATGGGGAACAACAACGAAAAAAATACACACAAACACATATCGTCAGCCATGACGGATTGTAATTCGAACCCAATGATTGATTCAGTGGAAATTCGACATACAAATTCTCGGTTATCCACGACCTTTCTCTCTCTCTCTCTCTCTCTCTGTTGTTCATTGTGCGTATGTAGAATATTGAGAAACTGCGATTTCGTAATTGTGACCAAACGATGTTATTATTAAATCCCTAATTGTAATCGACGATATTTCGTTCGTACGCTCGTTCGAAATTCAATACGTTCGTCGATCGTTCCAACAAAGCGAGCGCGTTATTACACTTCCTCGAATCGATTGAAGTTACCGAGGTTCGAGGGGTTTGTCCATCGACTTCCCCTTAACAAAACGCATGGTGAATTCGTTCGAGCCGATGACATTAAATCGAGATGACACGGTCTTAAGGAGAAAGAATGAAAACCGGAAGTGAGTGAAGAATAAGGGTGAGAGATGAGAACGGAGATATATATATAGAGAGAGACAGAGAGGAGTATGAGAGTGAAAAGCTATGCGATATACATAGTCTCGCGCTGAGTTTGCATTTCAGTTCGAGAATTCAATAACTAAACCAATTATCCCGCGTGTGGCGCGATGAGAAAGTTTTAATCCAGTGCCCGCGTTCTCTATCGCATCCTTCCCCCACTCTCAGCCACTCCCTACCTTCCCTATCAGCCACCCCATACACCCACGCCAACGCCAATCTCACTAGTCTGCGAGGAAATTAAATTTATTCCCTCGCATTCGAGGCTAAAGCATTCGGAGCGACAGTCTTTCTCAATTTTTGTCGCGAGATGTGTGCGTGTAATTTTATTTCGTTTTTTTTAACCAATTTTTTTCGTTCTCTCTCTCTCTCTCCATCTCTCTTTCTCTTTCGCTCTCGTTCTGGACGTGATTAAATTTCTCCATCTCTCATTCGCACGCGTCACTGCGACTTGGAGAAATGGGGGATCTGCTCGATCATGCACTTTCGTATATACTAGCGAGCTTTCGAAAAACTTTGAATCGGGAGTCAAGAGCAAAAGAGACAGAGACAGAGAGATAGAGAGAGGGAGAGAGAGAGAGAGAGAGAGAGAGAGAGAGAGAGAGAGAGAGAGAGAGAGCGCAGGGGCTCGCGGAGTACAGGGGGATGAAAAAAATGCACAAACGAATTTTCCCGTATGAAATCGATATCGAACCATTTTTCACGAATCCAGGGTAATCTCATCGGGCTTCGGTGGAAAGCGGATACGCGTGTGTTTGAAATAACGAGAAGAAAATATAAAAAACAGAAAGAAAAAAAATGCTTCGCGGTCGACTTGGGTATCATAAAAAGATCGGGTGTCCTCGTCTTTCCCGTCGTAAAATAAACTGAAGAGGCTGCACTATGTGGGGCACTTCCGCACTATATTTATAAATATAACAATAATAATAATAATAATAGTATATATATACTGTGACTATTGTGAAAATGGGAAGAATCTTCGTTCCAGGATTAATATTTATTGCTCGAGACAAGAACCCTTGACCGAATCTTGATAACCCTTCCCCAGAAGTCCCTCACGACCGTCCTACGTTCAGTCTGTTCTTAACTCTCTACCCCCGACCCTTTCTTCGCCGCCGCGTAACAAAAAAACACGAAAAAAGTACAACGAACCAGACGGAACAGGAATTTCGTATTTAAGTTCGAACTCGAGCACGAATTTAGCAACGAAAATGAATTCGTACTTAAAGCTCAAGGACGAATCTGAGGACAAGTCTTTAATTTCAACTTAAACAAGAATTTATTAACGAACGAAAATTCGATTGTTAGAAACGCATGAAAGAAAACAAATTCAATTTCAAACTTAGACATGTATATGTGAATAACGTATTTAAATTCAAACTTAAGCACGAGCTTGGTAACTAAAAATCAAACTTTCAACACGAATCATAAAATCAACTGGGAACTCGAACTTAAACCCGAATCTAAGAACGAACGAAAATCTAAACCTAAGTTCGAACTTAAATACGAATTTAAGAACCCGATCCAGTCTCCGGACTCGAGCTTGACCTGCGATAACTTTCCTACGATCCTTAAATTCATTAGAATTCAACAACTCGAATTTCATAAATAAGTAAACAATAAAAGAACAATGGTTAGGCGCCATGTACGAGTCGGTCATGGCGACGCCCGACGAGATTCTCCAATGTCTCAAGAATCACTCGTACACAAAAAGCTCCCCCCCCCCCCCCCTCCATCCCCATCCCTCGTGTCAGTTCATCCTGCCAGACGTGGCACGACGTTACGACGGATCGTTATGATCGTTATGTTCTTGAGACCAGACGAGGATTTTGTGAAATCCAGTCGTTTTGCATATCCCATCATCCCCAAAAAGGACACTTGTACATATATATATATTAAGGGAAGAGTTTCGGCGAACACATGGAAATAAATGGAAAACTATATCCATGCATGTTGTTATAACATTCCGCAAGACAGGGGTATGAGACGTATATGAGAACCGAATTACTCCTCGAATATAGAGAAATAGCGTGTGTGTATTTAGTTCGCGGAGTACCATGTGCGGGCACGATACCTAGGTATATGCGAAGTTGCATACGTTATTCCCCCATTCTCAGGGATGAACTTAACTGCGTACTGCGGCTAGAGGCTTTTCTCTTTTCCTCTCATGCGCTTCCACCCCACTACCTCCCCCTTCTTTCGTTCCTACTATTTCTCTGTCCTTCTCTACCCCGTTCTCGTTTCGCCCAGTGACGATGGTATTCTCTTTTCACCACCCTCTCCACCTCCACCCCCGCCATTTTTCAACCCTCGTCCTTCCTCTTTCGAGATGAATACCTCGCCATTCAACACGTTCGCCTCGCTACTATTGTGTCGTTGCACGCATCCGCTGTAGAAAATCCTCCGCCCCTCGTTTTTCATCCCCCTCTAGTCCCCCAATCGCACAGCCCTCCCGACCGCACCACCTCGGGCTTTTCTATACCCGTTCGCCTCTACCTTTTTCCCCACTAACCCCCCCGCCCCCCTCCATCCTCCTCGATGTCTCATAAGAAGATACGACAATGCTCCGTTATGTTCCTCCGCGCTGTAGAGCTTTCAATGATACACAGATATATCTAAATATATATATATATATTTTTATGTGTGTGTGTATAAACATATAAATATATCTGTAATATATTCATTTCAGGCTGAAACCTCGGGACATTCAATGCGGCGTATTCTCGTGTTGACAATGAAATTATTTATACGCTTAAGCTGTTCGACCTGAGTTCGAGCTTAAATTCAAATGTTAGCTTAGAGAACGATTGAATGTGAAAGCGGAGGGTGGATGTGAGCCACGCGTGAATTTTACTCGCGTTTAGAATCTTTACACTTAAGTTCGACTTGAGTAATAATGTCGAACTTGAGTTCGACATTATTTTGACTCGAGTTCAGACTTGAGTTTAAACTCAAGCTTCAAACGTCACTATCTGTTCGACTCTTGAATTTTCGTTTACGTTTGACTTTATTTTGACTCAAGTTCAAACTCCCAGAGCTTGACTCAGGATTAATTACTAAAGTTCAACGTAAGTTTCACTTAATATACTTAATATCGATAATAATATATCTTAATATCGAATCCGAAAAGTAAAATCAGGCTCGATATTAACTTCGTGACTAATTACGAATGTTTTTACCTCGGACCTCTTTACATCGATAATAACCGACCCAATGATGAAACTTACACGACTGATAAATTAGTCTTCCCTCGTTTATATCGTACGACCCCATTACTTTATGCACGACTGTGTCCACGAGAGGAAATTATGCTCGACTTGACGAGCATACGTTACGACAAAGTTCCGGAGAAGTAGGGACGCGGAATAGTGAGAAACGATTTTAGGAAGCCGAGGCTATATTCGTGAGTTCATAATAGAGCCTTCTCTCTTATCCGTTTCTGCGGTTCATTATTTCGCTCCGGCTGATGGCCCAGTCACATGTTGCACTTCCGTCAGTGAGAGCCAGAGAGCACGAAAACCACACGCGTTTCAGGTCAGAGTCGTGCACACGTAAATAGGGGCGAATATATATATATATATATATATTCACACGTAGATAGGCTCAAACAGTTTGAAGAGCAGTCACGCGGATTTCTGCCACCAGGCTTGGTTATTATTCACGAAGTATTGGGCTTTCGCACGGTACTATGACGATATAGCTAAGCGTGGGAGGCGGTGCGAGGTCGAGTCGCTAGGCTGGTGGAAGAACGTCGAAACTCGGTTGCCTTCATCAGTCATCCCATACCAATTCTCCGATGTGTCCCGGGCCTATATAACAAGCTAGAGACAGCTGATTTGCTAATAGCTCACGTGCATCGCGAGATTCGAAAATCTCATTAAACTCTCGGACGAAGGGACGGTGTACAGAAGTGGAATACGAACGACGAGCGAAAGAGACGGAAATCAAAATGGACATTGCGAAATTTATTCGTTTCCGTGTTGGACCGGTAGCAATGACATTCGTTAGTCTCCATGACGATTGTCAGTTTAATTCTATTTTTGTTTTGCATAAAATCGTCATTTTCCTCGATTTTATTTGTTGACGATCTTTACCGGAAGTCGACTGGTCGTAATGGACGATTTCGAACTTGATTCAAAATGAAAGTTAATAGTTAGTTAATTAGTAACGATGAGAATCGTAATTTTATTCGGTACATACTCGGATTAATTGGTCGAGTCGTTGGATAAGATCGTTATTTTGGTGATTTGGTTCCTCGGCATACTTTTCCAAAAGTCGACTTAGTTTATTGGAAATTTGTTCGTCGATGACACTTTTTAGCTTTCTCATCGTGACGAATCAAACTTGAGTCAAAATCAAAATTGATAAGTATCGACGAGAATTGTAATTTAATTGAATTTCGTTGATCGATCGACAATGTCATTGGATATAATCACCATTTTCGGTTGATTTTTATTTGATATCGGGGTTGGTAAGAATCCATAGAACAGGGATGACTCGAGTATCGAACTGCTCAATTGCACCAGAGGGTATGATCGAAAAATACGTAGGAAATGGAATAAAGTGTATCGAGGAGGGTTATATGAGTGCATTGACCCGTCGAGTTGGCCTCGCTGGAAGCATCTCCAGCTGATCGAATTGCCACCGGAAGTCGCAGTGCCGAAGGGCATCGACGCTCCACGACCGACTTCCTTCGTTCTCATTCTTCCATACACACACACACACACATATCTATACATTCGACCGCCTTGGAGCGTTCCGTTCGAATTCTCGTCTCGGTTCACGACGAGAATGAGCACGAGGAGAGTCGGAACCCCTTCTATAGTCGTGGCATTAACTCAGCTCAGGGCGAAGAATCCTCGTGCTCGTCTGCTAGACACCGCAAAATCTTGCCCCGAGGGGACTAAGCTATACACATTTTCGAAGCGAACGCTTTTAAGCAGGACCTTTCCTTTTATTTCATACTTTCTTTTTTTTCCAGTCACATCCCCTTCTCCCAAAGAAAGTTACCGGCTACCAAGATGGCGCGCCCGGTGCTCGAAAGACGAGTTTTCTTTTTTTCCTTGTTTCTGTCCGAGATGCTCTAATTTTTATTTCCTTTTATTTCGTTTCTATTTTCTCTTCTTCTTTTTTTCTCTAGAAAAATAAGTATTTCCGTCGTCAGGCAGAAATTGGAACGAGGACTCTGGTCTTGATTTCGCATCGGACAATAATTTCACAATCGTCTTCAATTGCCTATTTTATCGTTACAACAATATATTATCCAACTTTATAATCGAACTAACCTAAATACGTATTAACGATGATGATGATTCGATGATATTTCCAGGGGAACATCCAGCTGCGATGCAGCATGGAAATTCGAGCAAGAGCGGCGCCGCGACGAGAACACTCGCGCTTCTTCTGCTCCTGATACACGCCGGCTCGTTTGCGAGATGACTGATCGACGTCGGGCAGTAACCACTTTAACGAACGTATAGGCCGACTGCCGACCAGCCGTAGCAGCGGTGTGATTGTGTGCTAACCCCGAAAGATCTAGCAACGACTAATCGTACTCTCTCACTCTCGCTCAATACTTCCTCATCGTCCTCGTGTTAACGCACACTGCGCATACACCACAAGCACACGTCATGCACACAGCACACACACAAACACATCGCATCACCTGTATGCACACAGACAGACAGACAGACACACACGTTGACAAATACGCGTATGCACAAACAAGGAATAGACGCCAACGACCAAAGCCTCTGTCCGATGACGTTCGCAGTGGGCACGGATGCCAATTTGTGGCTAGACACCTATTCTAATCGGTGGGACCTATTGACGTTTTCGGCCCGTAAGGCTAAATAGGCATGTGCTTCGACTAATCGGTGGCGATACAAACCGTGTACTCGAACGGTGTTTGAACAGTACTCCGACAATGGATTGATGTTGATCGAGCGATCCGGCTAGGCCTTCTGTCATCACCCAACCGCACCGAAGCCAAGAAACTGGAGCCGATTCTGATGCGATACTGCGCTCGAGTCTCGTCTTCATCGACGTCTCTCTTTAGCAACGTTTAACGTTCTATTCAACATAGGAATCCTCCTACCAAAGGAAGATTCTCGGTCGATCCTCGGCAGAAACAGGACCGGATCCATCGCTGATGACGACAATCACAATCCGGCGATTGGAACGAGGCCACGATCGGCGATCATCCAACTTTCGACAATGCGACAACCTAGATCGCTCGAAAACTGGACGAACAGGCATCGATGACGATGCGTTCCAAGATTTTCTCGTTAACGTTACGATCGATTAACGGATTCGTGATTTTAACCGTTGACAGTGAAACGATGGCTGACGAACTTTCCAATGGGCAAAATTGACGTTTTCCTATCGACGATTTTTCCGCCCATCGGAAATACAACGAAATTACGTCGTCGTTTTCACATCGACTATATCGAGTCGCGACAATTTTTTTTCTTGTTTTTATTTATTTTTTTGTTTCGATACAACTGCAAGGACGCCGAACGAATCGTGTCGTCGATACGAAATATGAATGCGTTTTCATGTCGCGCGCGTGTCCGTTTATCGACTGGCCCGGACGTGTTTGTGTGATCAACGTGTGTCCTTGTGTGTGTCCGTGTGTCCGTGTGTGTGTGTGTGTGTGCGTGCGTGTTTTCGCGATGTAATAATTTATCCGCGTGATCGCAACGTGTCCTGCGAGCGACGCTTAATTGTACGTACCCCCATCCTCTAACCCTCAAATCCATCCCCCCAACCCTCGAAACTCGAGAGACGTTAACAAACGACATTCGGTACTGGAAACCTCCCCCCCCCCCCCCCTCGCTCTCCTTCCACCCTCTAGTACAGGGAATTAATGGTTTCCGATTGCCCTCTGCGCGATTCGAACTGATGTCCCCCGCTCGTTGCTTTACGAATTTTTATTCGGATTTGAAAATCCGGACGTACGTGTACTTAGGCGAATATCATACGGGCAAATGAGAAACAAGGACGAGATATGGTCGAAAGAAAAAAATAAACTCGACGAAATCACGAATTGATTCGAATCGTCGTACGTACGTCGTTTCTCGCGAGGTTAATGATATTACCCGTAACGATATGTAACTCGAGATAACGGAAATGACTTTTTATTTTTATTTATTGACTTTTTTTTTGTTTTTTTTTTCTTTTTCGTAAAGTTTAATAACGGAGCTTCGTGCACCAACGTGCGAATCCTCGTTCCAGCGATGAAAATACAATTGGAGGTACGAATTTCTAATGGAAACGCTACCCAACGATAGAAGCACAAACGCTGGTCGTGAATATTCATTCGCGACGAAGTGCACGAGGAGAGAGAGACAAGGGAACGGGGCAGAGGGGGGAAAGAGTCCGGCGATCGTTGCGGAGAAACTCTCTCGGGCACCACCGGCTAAATATGAACCAGCTTACCCATGATAATTCTTATAAATATATGTATATATAGGCTGATTAAATATTAGTATGTATATATATATATATATATATATTTGGGTTTGTACGAAAAATGAAAAAATCGTTCCGCAAACTTCGCGTATCGACGATTCGCACACGAGACGTTTTGCGTAGAAGAAAATTTGTAAACACACATTATCCTCGTTGCAACGGACAAATTTTCAGAAAGAAATCCGTTTAACGACAAATTATAACGGCATTCGAGGGATTCGGCGTGAAATTAATGAGTTTTACAAAAAAAATTGTCGCGATGAAAAAAATTGAAATATTTGTTTTTTTTTTGTTAGTATTTTTCAATATTAGCAGAAATTACATTGGGAAGATTTTGAAATATTTTTGTAGACATCAATTTGTCTAGATTCATTTAATTCTTCGCGTTCGTGATTGAAACGACGAAAAAATCAAGATTCTTTCGTCTCGAGGACTTTTTCCGCAAGCCTTTCCGGAATAAACGATGAAAAAGAAGATTTGACGAGAAAAAAAATTGTAACTACAAAATGAACGAACGACGAATTCGCAGATAATTCGCGATTAAGATTTTCGTGTGGTAAAAAATGGTAAAAAATGCGCAAAACATTCGACAAATTACAAAAACAAATTAAAAACAATAAAAAAACGATAAAAACGTAGCTGATTTCACGAGGAGTGTCCCATTTACGATCGTCGTCGATACAAATTTACACGTACGCATATGTAAATTTTCTTTCAAATGGGCGATAATAAATGGGTGTATATTTCTTTGACGACTCATACCTGCCGAAACAATGATATTGACATGAATTGAAATTACAAATTCCGAGCCCCGGGAGAAACGGAGTCGATTCTTTCGAGATATTATACGAATCATAATATCAATGTGAATTCGCGATTTAATCTCCCTGGAGTATATCGATGGTAAATTCGTTTCTTTCTCTCTTTTTCCGATTTTCGTTCTCTCTCTCTCTCTCTCTCTCTCTCTCCATAAAAAACGATATATACGATATCTCGAGAGATTTCTTTCTAATCACAGTAATGGACTACGGGGTTTTCGCCGTTGGTTAGCGCGTTGAATGACGTACAGAACGGTGCACGAGATTCCTTCGAGTGCAAAGGAACGTGGAAAAAGAAAGCGAAAGAAAAAAGTGTGTATGTGTGTGAGAAAGAGAGAGAGAGAGAGAGAGAGAGATAAAGAGAAATAAAGTGGAAGAAAAAAGAACGAGAAACGTGAAAGAAGGAAAGACGCGAGGGTAATGAAACACTCACGTAATTCGTGTCGCGGCGGTATTTCTCGAGGATCGATACGATTCTGACGGTAGTCGAGAATGATCGATCGTTTCCCGAGGGATAAACGACGAGAGGTACGCAACAACTTTATCGAACTTCGAATAGCGTTTCTCTGTCATTTTTCACGTATAAAAGAAAAACGGGAAACAAGACGAGAAAGAGAAGAGGAAGAAAAAATGAAAAGAAAAGAAAAAAAAAGAAAATAAACAGCAATAACAACAATAACAAATCGTAAATGGTTAACTTTTCAGTTGCGTTGATGAGTGGCCATTCACGAACTCGTTTCTCATCTCTCTCCAGCTCTTTCGCTCGATTTCTCTCCCCCCCCCCCCCCATTCTCTCTCTCTCTCTTTCTCTGTCTCTCTCGCTACATATATATCGTTGGCACAACTTGCGAAAAGTTTTCCCGAAAATGTTGGATCAAACTGGAATGATAGACCGAGAAATGGTTCTCGGGTCGGGAATAGAGGTAAGGAGAGGTAAAAACGCGTTTTCTCATTGCGATCGAGGGTTCTCGTTAACGCGACGACGTATTAATCACGTAATAAATAATCATCGACCGAGCGCTCCCTTCATTTTTTGTACTCGTACTGACGCTGCGATATCGGTGAAGAAAGTGACGAAAAATAAAAAAAAGAAATTAAAGACACGAACGAAACGAAGCAAGAAAGAAATGAAAACGATATCTTTGTCGACTCTACGACCCAACAAATTTCTGTAATTAATCCGATACCAAAAAAATGAAAAAAAAAACACACACACACACAATGGCAAGAAAATAATTAAAAAACATAATGAAATATACACGATAATAATATTTAGCGTTTAGAAAATGAATGTGAGATTGAGAGTCACGAGTGACGATAGCGTTAAAAGGCGAATAATTAATAAAACGATCGAGCGTAATTGTAAATAAATTTTAAATTATAAAATTCGTAGCTGTGAAAAGATCTCTCGTGACCGATCGACAATGATCACCTTGTTCTCATCGATGAGAATAATCGAGAAATCGTGAACGGCAATTTGCATCGAAAAGTGGTGTTTTTTTTCGATTTTATTTTTTGTTTTTGTTATCATTGTTTATCTTCGATTTCTTTCCACGAGTGAAAAATCGCGAAGTATCCGAAAGCTTTTTGATGTTCAAGGCCGTTCCTCCTCGTTGTGAATAAAAAGTAAGATTTAAGGAAAAACAAGAAAAACAAAAAAAAAGCCCCCCCCTCCGAAAAAAAAACTTTTGTGTAACACAGTAATAAGGTCCACGAATAATCCGATGACACAGAATAACATAAGCAAGCAGACAAAGAAAAATAACGATAATAAGGGATAATGATGAAAAAAAAACCTAATAAACTTCATCGTCATCGATATTCAGTTCCTATTTTTGATCGTATAATTTTCTTTTTGCAACTGATCGACAATTCGTCGATTAAGCGCAAGCGCTTAAACGACACGCTTAACGTTAAATATGACCCTTGAACGATACACGTGAGACGATAAAACAATACCTTGGCATCGATCGCGACACGTGTGAAAGCTTTTTTCTGTTTTTTTTTTTTTTTTACGATGAGAAAGCCCGCAAGAGGTATTTAAACGATGACGAAGAGAGAATATTACGAACGCCCTCCCCTACTATCATTAATATTCGCTTCAACCAAGCATATACCTAACTCTAGTCTCGATACATACACAGACATACACACGCGCGCGCACACACACACATACACACAAACACAGACCTGTACATTTCGAAAAGAAAGGTAACGAGAATTATCGTTTCGCTCGCGTGTACATGCGAGTTCATGTATATTATAAATAAATAGATAAACAAGACAAAAACAAAAAATATATATAATAATAACGATTAAAGATAAAGAATGACTGGTAGTACGTAAGTATCTGAAATAAATGTATGGTGATCAATTGTTAGTGGACGATAATGATGAAATACTTAGAAGGAGGAATGAAGAAAACGAATTCAGAGTAAACACGTACACGTACAAGAAACAAATAAATGAATAATTAAAAAACACACATACACACACACACACAAACAGACAAAAAGCACTATTCAAGAGAATGTTGGAACGTGAAATAACTATTAATGTATATAACAACGTACTGATTTATCGATTATGTTGAATCCAATTGTACCAGAATTCGTAAACCAAGTAAAGAATATTCATTATTTGTGGGAAAACCTCAAACGTGTATTGTTTCATTAATAATGGATAAAATAGAAAACAATATTTTTCGTATTGTAAGCACGAAGAATACCTTCGTAACTCACGTATTATCGTTTTCGATGTACGAGGGAGTAAGCGCATCAATTTCACGTTCAAAACTTTGTAACAGCTTCGTCTCTCATTATATTATCGTGCAACCAAAGTATCAAGTGCCCGTATTTTGCTCAGCTGTGTTAATTACAACGGATTACCGGCGTTATTTTGTTTTATTTAACGATTAAATTTTTGGCCAGTGCCGATGAGAAAGCCAGAACCTTCGGGGGATTAGGAAATCCGCCATAATGCTTTCACTCGATATATAAGCAATGCACTATCGAGCTCCAACTCCCGTCCACCCTCTCGGTATGTGCACATACTTATTCGCGTTCAGATTCTGACGAGCATTTGCAATTTGCATCCCTATGGGAACACGAAACTCCGATGCGAACGAGACGAAAGCCCAAAACACACGATCCATCGATAAACAATGGGCAGAGTTCTTCGCTAATGTAAGTATACCTGTATTTACCCTATTGTGTATACGGATCGTGAGCATCATAACTGCGTAAACTACAGCATCAGCTGCCACGAAGGTTTGCAGGTGTGGCAAGAGAAGTCAAGAAGTTTTCGACTAAAAGCTCGGACTAGGATCGTTGGTACAGGCAAGTTTGAACGAATATTCATATTGCACGTTAATTCACTAATGAATTCTGGCCATGGAATCAGCTTCCTTCCGTTAAAAAATTATTATTCTACAACATCCTATAGCACATGTTAGTTTCAGTGCAGAGATTTGTAGACTATCGTTCATACGGTATTATAGTGAAAACGATTGCAGATCGTGACCTTCCATAAATCAAATTTCCATGCAAGCAGAAGAAGTTCGGTACTAGTGACGTCTCGCACGCCTTCCCATCACTGACGTGGAACGCTGTGAATGGAGGGCTAGTCGCGCACGCGTGGCTAGGCGCGGTCCGCGTGAGAGCGTCGAGAGTGGGGGTAGCGGATCGTTCAGTCGCGCGTAGCGACTCGACGTGAGCGGTTGTCACTCGCGAGGGCCGGAATATATGTATTTCTTTCTTATTTTTTTGCTCTCGTCCTTGGAATCAGCCGGTAATAGGAATCAGTGTTAAAAGTTAGCACTTTCGACGTTTTGTTTTTTTTCCATCATAACGAGAATTACACGGACAGATAAGCCGGAAGATCCGCACTGTTTTTTTTACTGCTAACAATACGAGACCCCGATAAGAGCACGCATCGCTCTGAACAAGTCTCATGGAAATAAGGGTCACGTTCTACGAGGTTCGTCGCTGTCGCGGGCTATAAACTACCACCAGCAGTAAAGTGCTTAAAGTTTTTTTGTTTGTTCTCTGTCTCCGAGTGTATCACAATCGTAAATCTACTTTCTGGTCTGTATCGCAGCAAACCGGTATGCAGGGTATAAAGCTATATTTAGTAGAGTAACGTCGACGAGAGGGCAACTCTCCGGCAGTGAGTTCTGGTGCACTCGCATAATTTTAACGGTGCGCCCAGTAGCCGAGATTAAAGTCCTTTACCTACTCTCCTCTGTACGAGATCCAGGTCCGGAGTAAACTCTACATATATACATATATTGTAACTGTGCTTGGGGTCTGTTGCACAGCTCTAGGAGTGGCTCAAGCCTCGCGGCTTATCTTGTCGATGCTCGATCCACTCTTCCACCCCGATATACGTCTAGTTAAATCTCTAGCTTCTGTGGAATCCCATCTAGTTGCGAATAGAATAGAAACCATCGAACCATCAACCAATTGATCTACTAATCAAACCGATCGATCAATACCTCGCATTATGATAATTCTGTTTTAACTACAATCGGAACTCCTTAACGCGAACTTTGACCTCAAGTTAGATTCGAACTTCGGCTTTAATTTCAACATCGACCCGAGACTAAGAGAATATAAATTTCATCTCAAATAAAAATTGAAATTTGAATTCAAGTCACCATCTAATTGTAAGCTTAAACTTAAATTCGAATTTTCAATTTCTCAAGATCGTATTTAACCTTAAAAATAACTTTACACTTAAATTCAAGGTTCAAATGGAAATCAAGTTCAACTAATCAATGTTCGATATCAATGACTATCAATTCTGATCTTAATTAATATTCCATCGCTTCGAGATAAAACGTCGTGGTGAATTGCACGTTCGCTTGTTATTTTGTTCGCGAGGAGGGGATAGACGAACAAGAGCGGTAAATTTCGTCCATTGAAATCAGAGGAAAATGTTGAGAAGGAGGAGCCCACTTTTTCCTTCTTGAAGCCGTTTACAGAAGCATTATGTGCCTCTAACTTTCATCATGATCATTTCGCTTCCTCTACCCCCTCGATCCTCTCGACGTTAATTACATAAATATCTCCCTCTCTCTCTCTCTCTCTCTCTCTCTCTCTATATATATATATATATATATATATATATATATATATATATATATATATATATATTCAGGTCGTTGCGAATGAATGCTCTTGGTCGTTTCTCATTTGAGGATTTTCGCGCGACTATTATGTCGGCCTCTGGACGAGCGCGCAAAGGGAGACAACGAAGAAACTCCAGTTTTCAGTTCTCCATATCTCGTGCCTCGTTCCCCCTGTGTCTCGTTCACAGTCTCGTCTCTTACAAACCGGGAGCTTTGCACAAGACATAATCGCAAAGCTGTGTGTGTGTGTGTATATATATGAACGTGTCTGTATGTGCGTGTGTATATGTGCAGATTTTGCTCAAGAGAGGGAAAGAGAGAGAAAGAGAGAGAGGGGGGATGATGGAGAGCACCATCTTCCGTTGGAAATAAAAATTTTGTTGCCTGAAGAAAAGCGGTCGGATTTATGGATCGCTCTGACGACTGTACGTCCCTCTCATCCTCGTATAGAATCACACATAGACGTACGCACACATACACGCGCGTCCATATTGCTCGGACCGTGGGGTAAAGATATCTAGGGGTGAAAAACGGAACGAGGCGTTATACTGCAACGGATAAAAAGAGGACGAAACGATTCTGTCCCTTGGTTGAATTTTGCGGATCTCCGACTCCTCGTTTATCCCAGATCGTCGCAAGCAGACCACATTTCGCGAGGGGCTTACGGCTCGTCTCTGTACCAAGAATTCTGGAGATATCTCGAAAGTATCTTTCGATGACGACCGACGACCAACCGCGAAAAACGAAATACGGAAGAGAAAAAGCGGTTTCGAGGGAAATCGATAAAGTTGTACGATCAAAAAATATCGGTCGAACAGATTTATCTATTTTCTTTTTCTCAATATATTGTCCCTTTCCTACACTCATTTACTCATTAATTTAAAAAGAATAATTAAAGAAAAAAGAAATTATCGACAATTAATTAATAATTGCAGATTCATTTATTTATTTATTAACGAAGAAAAAAGGAGAAAAAGGATCACGCGATACGAGAAATATCGACTGGATCGAGCGCTCGTCGATTTTTCGAAGAATAAAAAGTATCGACCAAAACGCTGACTTGAGAAAAACAAAAATGTGTCGCGAACTGAATTACAACCTACGATTGAGAAAATTACAAAACCCTCGACGAACCACGCTTCTTTTTTTTACCCGAGAATCCTTATTAGTTTCCGCGATAAGAAAGAAAACAAAACATCCCTCGATCCCTCGTGTGTCTCGAACGTCGATGCGCCAGGCTCGATATCGTTCTCGAGCGTGCCAATCGCTACGAATCGATCGAAATTTTCGTTAACGAGGCTCGAGGTCGAAGGTACGAAGACCATTAATCGTACGACGAAACGTGTCTTTTGAAGGAAATAATCGTTTATTACAGGGAACAATCGAGAAGCATTAAAGCAGGCGGCTGCAGGAATGTCCTTGTTTTTCAGTGGGAAAGAGGAGAGCGAGCGAGAGAGGGGAAAGCACGATTGCTCTCTCAAAAGTCCAGGAGGTTCGTAGAACCCGGAACACGTTGCGCGAGATACCACCCTCGTATACGTTGAGTATAATGTACACGGGGTGAGTTAGCAGACCCGAACCGACGGTGGTAATTTTCTGCTCGCAGCATCCACCCTTTACCGCCCCTCTCCCTTCATTTTCTCCCACCACTACTATTCTGAACCAAACTCCTCCCCCTCTCTCGCTGGCTCTTTTCCTCTGTACCCTCCGCGACCCCTTTCCGTTTAAAATATGTGTGTATGTATTCGCAAGAGGAAGGGAGGGGGCAGCGAGAGAGAAAACTTCGGTATACGCAATAGTATATTATAGCCCGGTGAAACGGTGTTTTAAGCACTGAATCCAGTGCACTACCCACGTATTCTTGGTCACGACCCCTGAACGATGAAGGCCTTCTATTTTATCGGTCGTTTCTTTAATTCGTTTGAAATTTATATGTTTTTACGTTATGGGCACGAGTGACTCCTCGAGCAAATCGGTATTTTTACTTTCGTCTCGAGCTCCTCCCCACCGCCCCTTCATCTTCTCTTCGTCCTTCTTCTCGGTCTCTCTTCTTGGGTTCATTTACGTGTCGCGGTAAATTTTCTCTCCGTGCACTCTTAATCACGGTCGCGATTATCGTGGGACTTGAAACTTCGCAATTGCAGTGTGTTGCGGCGTAAAAAAATCCTAAATTCTCGATCCTTAACCAGAGCGGAAAAGAGAGAGAGGGAGAGAGAGAGAGAGAGAGAGGTACTACCCGTGAAAGAAATTAGTAGGGCAGCCATAACAAAAATCGGGGCCCATGAGGGTTTAAATATGGATTCCCTACTAGGGATTTCCACAACACAATCGGACTAGGCCCCGACAGGAAAATAACAGGGTTGGATTATTTATTCAAAAAAGGTCGTAGCGAGGTAAATGATAAGGGCCCAAAAGGGATTCATCAAGGCAGCAGTTATTGCAGAGCACACAATATTTGCAAAGTTATTTAAACAATTTTATAGTTCGGTAAAACACTAGGTTATACAAAAATTTTAAGTTAAGTTATATAATTAATTTTATTTACGGTATATAAAATTGTATATGACTGTATATGAGTACTTTTATTTTATGTTGAAATACATAATAATTGTACATATATATATGGCTTCATCTTTATATGGCTTCATATATCATTAGATATAGACATAGTTTTCTTTGGTTTTATTCGCGTATGGAAGCATGTAAATCAAAAGATTGTTTATTAAAAGTTAACAAATTATGTATTGATGAAATATATATATATATATATATATATATATATATATATATATTGCATCAATACATAATTTGTAAACTTCATACATATAGATATATAGAAAGAGACGACATAGATATAAGCCATAAGTACGACAGAAAAATGAGCGTGTAGCTTCGCTCACGGCCAGCAGGTGGCGCATGGCCGCGCGCTTTCTCGCAAGCGTACCCGTCGTCCACCGGTATTATAAAGACGTGAGCAGGATGAAGAAAATCGTTACTCGTCTCCCGATTGCGCTGGCAAGCACACTCTTATGTAACATGTTGAGTAGTGCTTATCTACCAACGTATATATACGTTGTAGATATTGTATATGTTTCTATACGTTTACATAGAAATATATACAATTCTATCGGGCCAATTTTTGTATACAATTGTATATGATCAATTCATATACAATTAAATATGTTTATATATATATATATATATATATATATATATATATATATATATATATATATATATTCATTTTTATTCGGAAAAATTGTGTTCATTATTGCAAAACATCTCGCTTGATACATAGCCACTAATAAAGCTGGCAATTATAGGGCAGTAATAGGGTTGCTTCGTGGCTTCGTTTCTATTCTGGCAGGGTTCTGTTGAGGCAACCAGCCGGGCCCTGATTAATAGCCCTGTTTAGGCCCTCATCGACAAAGTGTGACCGGCCCGCAAGGGACCTGATCGGGTGCCCTGTTAGGCCCCTTATAGAGTGAGGGAAAAATAATCGGGACCTAGTCTAAGCCCTGGCTGAATTCTTTCACGGGTAACAGTTGTTGTATAAGACACGCGTAAGGGTGTTTTTCATTCCCTCCCCTTGCCTCCCCGCGAAAGTGCTCTTTCATCGTCGAAAGTTATTGATCGTGCGGACTCCTGCATACATATACACTCTTTATCGTTTGTCAAATATAAAATTCTGACTCGACGCTTTTTTTTCGCTCCTCTTTTTTTTCGTACTTTCGAATTTTCGTTTTGCCAAAGAAAAGATTGTGAATTTTCGTTTTTTTTTTGTTAATAATCAGACGCGAACCCGAAAGTAATATAAACAAATGGAATAATAATTATAATAACAACAACAACAGTGACAATAATAAATAATAAACAATAATATTAACAATATTATTGATAATAATAATAATAATACCGATAGTAACAATAAGGATTCCACAACTCGTCTTTAAAAAAAAGGAACGTCTTTTTATTTTCATTTATTATTTTTGCCTACGATGAAAAGTAATGAGGAATTTTAAAAAAAAGTGAAAGAACGGAAGGAGAGCGAATGTTGAAAGCAAAACAACAAAAACGAAGTAGGGTCGAAGATGGCCGCGGGAGAAAAAAAAGTGCCCCTCGCTGGCCTCATAAAGATAAGTGGAGGGATGAAATCACAATTGCTTAATGAATTTTGGGGAGGGTGCAACGTGAATTAGGGAGCTGGGAATTACCATGCCGCATTACCGCGTTACACGCTCTTTCGACCTTTCTCTATCCCCGACATATACATATATACATACATATATATATATATATATATATATATATATATATATATATATATATATATATATATATACATACTATATATATATATATATGTGTATATATACATATAGAGCATGTATAGATCTTCCGTACCTCTCCTCTTGCACACAATCCTTCACCTTTCTCCGCCCCTCCTGAGCCCCCTACCCCTCCGACTCTCACAAAGACACCACCTTTCCTCGTGCTCTCTTCCATTCTCTTCAATCCTCGTACTCTTCATCGTGCACGTTTTACTCGGCAAGGCAAAACGGGAGGTTGAGAGAAGGAGGGAAGCGCGAAGGAGAAGGAAGAAGAGGTGGAGGGCGAGACCGTTCCAACAATTGCGACCCGAATTTGCATGTATAACGCCGTGAAAGTATGGCACGAGTGCTTGGCTGTCTTTAGTCGTTCTCGTGTGCTCCCACGATTTGGATTAATTCAATTAATATATTCATTGGACCGGGAAATTTGCTCTGTAAGATACGCGATTACACCCTGTAAGCTCCACACCCCCGTTTCCCCCGAAGTCCTTACCAGGGGGGTGGAACGTAATCGACGAAAGATGCAAAATTAAAAAACGAAAAAAGAAGAAAATAAACAAACAAAAATTATGTAACGAAAAAAAAAAATTATTTCGGAATTCAAAATGCACGTTCGTCGTTCTATTGAATTTTAATTTTCGTTTCTATTCTTAAATCGCCGATTTTTCCGTTTCGTTGTCAATTGACAATATGACAATATGAACATCAATAAATAAAATTGCCGTTCAATATTGCCCCCCCCCCCTTGGACTTTAACGACAATTTGTACGGTTTTTTGTATTTTCTTTTTTTAATAAAATTATTTTAGTTTGTATTTTTAATCCGCCATTTTTCGACCTGCCTCTCTCCTCACTTTCGCCTATTTCAGAATCGGGAGTCAATTTTTGCTGTGCTTTTTTCACCCCCAAGCTCTATTTGGGAATTTGACGAGTGGCCAAAAAGACGAGAGGGTGCGAAGGGGGTGGGGGCGTGATACTAGTTTTAACGAACGAACGTTCGTTCTTTTGTTTTTTTTTTTATGCGTTATATATCCCGATCCCACTCGCGCCCTCTTTTTTTTCACCTTCTGGTGATTTATTCGACGTTCGTATATGCATCAAGCCACGGGTGTGTGCGAGCTGTGGCCAGTCACGCGTTGGGCGTTTCACTGAAATTACCGCGATGAAATCCTGTTCGCTTTACTTCGGGGAAAATTGATTCGTGCTATGGGAGAATTTTTGCTTTTTTGTTGTTTTTTCGTTCAACCCTCCTAGCTTTTTGCCTTAATTTTTAGGTGAATAATGATGAACTGGAGAAATACGACGAGAGTATAGGCCGAGGGAAGTAATTAGCATTGAAAGTAAGGTGTTAGAAAAACCGAGAGTGGAACGAATGGGGTAGGTCAAAACGGACAATGCGTTATGGTTATTTTTCTGTCCTTTCTCTTTTTACAACTCCGGTTAAAAACAATGAAATTTATTATAACTGTATGAAACAAATATTTCTTAATTTAGGTCGAAATTTTTGTCTGAACTCGTCTATTTTTTACACGACTTTTTTCCCTCGATCGTTTCGAAAATTTAATCGAAATGAAGGCTTGATGCGAAACGTTGAAAAAAATGTTATCCGCGTTTTGCACACAGAAACCTCGATAATAATCGAATCGCACATTTTATTTTCTAATTACAATTACTAATCGGTAAACAAATTTAAAAATCATATAGAGGCGAAATTTTGTAAGGCTTTTTTAAAAATAAAAGTACGACAATATTTGAATTCCTAATGCTCGAAACGCAAGGTAAAAGCGTTTATTTCGTAGAAGACGAATAAAAGAATGGATATTCGTATTCGAGACGAGGATAGCGATAAAATTACCAATAATACTTTGTTTTTCATTGAAAAGAAAATATCTTGATATCAATTCTTTCCGAAGAAATGAGAATACGATCGAGTTCTCCGAATAACGGAGGAGATATTCCGTGGAAAATACGAATGAAATATTTCATATTATAGTAATTTCTATATTCACGCAGGGGGTCGGGTGAAGGAGGGACGATATATAGAAATTTAATTAATCATCGATGCGGTAACTGCGCGTCGAAGTTAGATGGGAAAAGTCAGAAAAAAGGGAGAAAAACAAGAATATCTCTCGGCGAGGTCGACGAGAAAATGTTAGGGGTTAAATGTTATATAGGATGCGCAATATCTCTGGGTGCATGGATCGCAGAAATGGCAACACAATGGGCTTCTGACCATACGTGTATGTATACCACTTCGAACTAATTGATTCTCATGGAACACCTATTCCGTGTCACGCTCGTAAAATTCTAATGGATTCTCTTGACTCCTGTGCCGTCACACTGTGTTAAGTATATATATATATACGTATACAGTTCGTCAATCTTCCTCTGCGAATTCTCACATTCTCTCTACACATTGTTGTAGCATACATACATTGTACCGCCCTCGCAATATGGGCATATGTCGTATACGATCGTTCGTCGAGTGGCGTAGGTATAAAAGTCGTTGGAGTTTCCAAAATACGTGGAAAATGGCGTATACTATTTGCCATGAAAATTCGAAGTTTTTCATTGTTGAAATACGAAAAATCGAGATACGCGTTAGATTTTTATTTTCGCATTCGTATGGAATGTATGTTGTTGGGACAAAAACTCAATGCCATTCGTAATAAAATTCGTAACAATTTTATATCTAAACGTTTATCATCGTTTTTTTAACTTATCCCAATCAATACTTTATTCTATTCTATTAAGAGGTAGAACTGGGTGAGATTTAAAAAATTGATGTTTCTTCAAAAGCCCTAAGTACATGAAATCTTTTACGTACGTAATATTTCATACACTCAGTACCAAGTACCAAGTAATTCAAGTACCAACAACTTCAAGTACCTACTCGAAGTACCAAGTACCAAATACTTCGAGTACCAAGTACCGAGGATTTCCAAGTACCAAGTAATTCAAGTACCAAGAACTTCGAGTATTAAGTATTCGAAGTACCAAGTACTAAAGACTTCAAGTACCAACTGTCAAGTTCTTCAAAATATCAAGTACTAAGTATTTTAAGTGCCAAATACTTCACGTACCGAGTAATGAGTACAATTTTATTTCCAGTCGAGCACATTCGATCAAGTATCATGTCCTTTAAGTACGACCCGGCATTGTTTTCCCTCGCATGCTTAATGACTCAGACACTACTCCAGTCCGGAAGGAATTCCCCACCGGATCTGATTTAATGTAATTGCATATACTCGTATCTGGCGCATAACCCTATATTCCGACGTTCTAAACCAAAAAAAAAACCCTCCAACGGAACATTTTAAGGGCTATTGAATTTTCGTTCTCTCATAAAAAACTCCTTGAACCGAGAGAACGACGGCAGTACATGCCACAATATCGTGTGTTCCCTCGCTTGTTTCGTTGGTTTATGCGGTGCTTTCCATCGTAGAATCGATGAAAGTTAACACAGACGCAAATAATATATAGCAGACAATGTGCGCTCCGGTAAACTTGTCCCGATGTGTACACACGTATACGGGGCATTCTGTGTGAAATCAACCACGTTTATTAAAAACTTTTCAGATATTTTTCTGACACCGCCGGCTCACAGCACCAAGTGATAATACTGTTTACAAAATATTTTCTTTCGTTCGAAAATTTGTAGAGGCGAGTTTTTGTCATTTTGATTTATATTCCGAAAAGTCAGTTGCCAAAAAAGTCGATATGGATAAAATTTGTTATCTTAGCTACGAAAACAATTAGAGTTTTATTCCGTTTCGTATCATCAAAATAAAAACGAACGAAGCCGTTTTCAAATCCATCAAAATACAAATAATCCCATAAAAAAGTGAAATTGTCCATTGGGAATGGATATAAAACGCGAAGTAAAGAGTAGCTGTATAGCATTGAATGTTTAAATCAAAAGAAGAACTCTCATTGATCATGAAACTTGTTTTCTGTGATTAACCCTCGCTGATGGATAAAGCTGAAAAATAAGACGTAACTCAGACGGTAGACAAAAAAATCCAGCAATTTATAAGTACTCTCAGGTAGAACGGCAAAAACTAGCGAATAATGGGAAAGCGTCTGAGAAGTTTAGGACAAAAAATGCTTGACTTTACGATGAATGTCTCATATATGCGCTCAGGTATGTATGCGGTAGTGTACACGCACATATAAAGTGTGAAAAACCGAGTATTTTCCACTCGTTCTCGTTCTCTTATCAGGGGCACGAGTTTCGATCTTCGAGCCTTGGCTCGGCTGTGATTGATCGTCGAACAGTAGTAACACCAAGTGTATCACGCGCATTTGAGACCTCTCCTCAGATATTCCCGTTCCATCGGCGTCCCTGCTACTTTTATGATAATATGCGTCTCGATGTTTTCCCTCAATTAATTGACCCGAGCGAATATCTAAAATCTAGCGTTGCGCTCATGCGCAGTGTGTTTGCGAGATGAGAAACCTGCGGCGATTTTTTCTTTCTACATTTTTTCCACCCTTTGACCGCCATCTTTTTTCGAGCCGGGAAGTTGGAAAATGGCACAGAATCTTATTCTGTCTTGACTTGTTTAAGGTTCGAGACGTCCTCAATACGCTGAAAACATGAGGTTTTCTGTTATCTCTGATAGCCCTTAAGACGATGGGAAAAGCGCGGAAGACCTCCTACGAGGTCGGGATAGTAGCGAATGGTGTGATGCTACCCCGTTAGATTGGCGGGGCGGGGGGGGGGGGGTGTACACTGAGGGCTCGAGCACCTGCGAAGCCAATACTACCCGAGAACGTGTAATCACAGAGCGAACAATTTCGACAAATACATGCGCCCAGTCTTTGAAGAGTAAGGAAGGTCTGTCACATCCCCCCTTAACGTTTTTGTTGATTCTGCACCCTTTTCATATTCGTCGATATATAAAGGAGGAGAGGAAGGGCCGCCTACCATAATTGTTAGGCATGTTTCCGAATCACCCAACACGCAGAAAAAACATTCGAAAAAAATCCATGTCCGGAAGGGGATTCGAACCCTGGTCGAACGCGTAGCAATCCAGCGCCTTACCGACTAGGCCACCGCTCGCTCCCAGATCTTCATCTATTTTATTCATTCATGTAAATTAATAACATATCAGGTTTTCGACCTTTCAAACTTCATGGTCATTTTCTTCGCTGTATTTTTCCATCGTGGTGAAAGAGAAGAGACGATTTTTCGCTACGCCGGAGAACGCAGGTCCGGAGACCAGGACGAAAGTGGGTTAGCGATGATATTTCCGGGCTCGAAGAGGCAGAAAATTGGATAACCCCGGCGAGGTCACGATTATGTTCCTAATTAAAAGAATGTTCATTAGAACGCACTGGTGTAGCGGGAAAAGGAAATCTCGCTCGAGTTACTATATACACTATTTGCATCATCCAAGCGCGCAGAGTCCATCCCCAACGCCAGAATTACGTACGGCCTAATTTGTTTTCGTTACTCTCTGTTGCCCTGCTGTACCTAGGTTGTACCTGGCTATGCTTGGTGAGGATGATCACCCTCGACGATGTTACCCGGCGAAACGTGTCCGGCCTTCTCGCATTATCGCATACACGCGCGAACCCTAATTACCTGGCTGCTATTCGCTGGACGCCATTATCAACCCCTTTATCGCCACCTATTTCTTCCTGTCCTTCCGTTGAATTTTTTTTTTACCTTCACAGCTGTATTTCTTCATTTGGAACGTTGTATTATCTTGTCCTCGTTTCTTAAAAAAATCTTCAATCGTTATTAACCCGGGACTGGGGTAGTTTTTCTTTGTTTTTTTGTTTAATAAGTCAAGATTTTCTAAATAGCTAATGAAATTTAGAAAAATTAAATATACATATAAAATATTCATTAGAATATCACGATTGCAATCGTTTAAGGGCAAAGTTCAGTGAGTTTCGTTAATAAATACATTTGTTGAAAGAAAATTCAATTAAAATCTCATAAATATGTGATTGTTATCTTTTAATTGTACTGATATCGATGTTTTTAAGCGTTCGGAAAACTGGTGAACGTTAATAAATAAAAATCCGCTTACTTTTATCACGAAAGTGTCAATTTTTCCTAAATGTATTATTATGTATCTTATTGTCATAACTGACCCATTTGTTTTTATTGATTCACAGTAAACCGTCAATCCTGTCCGAGATATGAATCCAATTTGAATTTTTATAGAAATCAGAGCTCACATTGGAAAACAAAGATCGATCCCTATACAAACGCATCGTTATTGAACGCATTCTATCAGAGTTTATTGATAATCAATGAGTATTCTCTTTATCCTTAACAAAACGAGCGCCAACATCGGTGTGACAGGCCCCTTTCTACAATCGATGTGCATTCGAATAAAAGGTGTCACGAAACACTACTCGAATTAATTTTTAAATACATTTTTTTAATACAAACAACGAAATACTTCGATGCAATGTCGACACGTAGACTGCCCTATTTTTCGCTAATCGTAATAAAAAAACACATAAATTCAAAATATCGAATTCAAGATGTCCGACGAAATCCAAAAAATTAACGAAATTCGAACCAAATCTCGACCTCCTAGAGTCCCCGAGTTCCCTAATTACGAATTACATCCCAAAATTAATAAATCCAAAATGGCGAATCCTCCATCGAAAAATTCCTCCATCTTGAATTTTCGAATTCCTCTCATTCGATAACTATGTCAATATTCCAACTCGCTCGCCTCGGTAATCTTTCATTTATTCTTCAAAAAACGATACAAAAATCGTCCACCGGAGGGCGACCGATGATCGATAAACGGAAAGTTCAAAAAAGAAATTGCCAGCTTCGTTCTATTTTTCATGAACTTGACATTTTTTCTTTCTTATCTTTCCACCCACGGCATTTCAAAGAAAATATCGAGCGAGTATATATTATATCACAACCCTTGCCGGTATCGTGCAACACAAAAGTGTACTTCATTAAAGATGTACGCTCGCGAGCTTCGAGCCGTTAACACGGCCACGACGGCTCCGTATATACGCGATCCGTTGTACCGTCACGTGTATACATGTATCGCGATGTATCCAAGGAGCGTCATTAGTAAGTCTTGCTCTCGTGCATCCTATGAAAACCATAATATACCTATATATATACGTAAAACTATATACACATATAGTTTCATAGTGCAAGTACACACTCGAGGTCGCTACCACCGTTCTACATACCGGACCGACTAGTACGGCCGTGTATGCACGAACTCGTTCACGAACGTGTGCACCGCCGCTACTTGGAAAGCTAAATCTGTAACGAGCTTTTAATTTAAAATAATAATTACGAAGGTATAGGCACTCCTCTGGATGCTGGCTGCTTTCCCAGGTTCTTCCCGTGCTCGACTTTGTTCTGTTATACCCCCCGACATCCCTCTCTCTCTCTCTCTCTTCTTGTCTCACCCTCACCTCGACCAGCTCATCCCTCAACCCGCTTGCTTTCGTTCATTCCGCTCTCCTCCCGTGGATGTTTAAACGTACGCAGTAGAATTTCCCTACAACGGCACGTCATTAGCACGAAAAGTTCAACGAGTACCGTTAATTGTTAACTCTCTTACTCGCATTCTCGCTCTTCAAGAATTCTCTCCGCTCATCACGGTCCGGATAATCGAAATCGGACAGCGTCGAGCTACGACTATGTAAATACGTACTTTTTCTTTTCATTCGTTAATTTTCTTTTTTTAGAGATTGAATCGTCAACGCTGATTCTCGAAGTTTTTTCCTCGATGACGATGAGGTAATAATTATCGATAATATCATTGTCCCTGTGAAAATATCGCGTCGAACGGAAGAAAGAGTTTCCGATCGTGAAATTTTCACTCTTTTGCCACGCGCGAGGTTATTGCATCGCCGGCTTGCTGCAATCGACGCGTATTTTTTCAAAGCCGGAGACACCGATGGTATTTTCTTTTTTTTTTTCATCGTCGAATTTTTACATCCCGTCGATTTTTCCTCTAGGTAGTGCGCCACGTGAAAGAGATTTTTTTTTAAAACTGTGACAAAACGAGCGAAGCTCCGAGTCTCGAAAACTCGTCGAGGCTGTCTAGACTCGAAAAAAAAGATAAAGACGAGTATTCGACGAACGAGAATTACGAAAAACACACACGCAAGCACATTGACGAGCTTTCAATGTTTTTTTATACTTTAATTTTCAAAAGTCATGCCGCATCGATATCGTGGGTTCGATACGAGGGAATGCTTCTTGTGCGAAGCGTAACACGCGATCCTCGTTCGGTTTTCATACCGGGATCTCGTTGATGCGAAGGTGAAATAACCCGACGGCCAAAGTACGACGATGAACGAGAGTTCTCTCTCGATGTCGATGCACAGTGAAAAGGCATCTCGTATTCATACGGAGTCTCAAATAGATATTACCCCGGCGTCGGTGTTTCACTCTATATTTGATGAAGCGTGTTGCGCGTTTATTAGCTGGATAGATCAGTTACTTTGCCCTTTTAGGATACCACGGAACGGCTCTTTTCACTGTGGTTAATGTTCCCGTTTCTCTCTTATTGGCATACACGCGTGTCCATATGAGAGCGTGTATGCGCGTGCTTCATCAGTAATACGGTGATGAAAAACTGGCCATTGAACCGAATAACGTGTGAGCATATCAAAAGCAGAAGTGCATAGAACCGTTAAGCTGGTAGAGGATTTTCGACATTTCAATGTAGGAAAGAGCTCCATTTATCGTATCGAGCCTTCTCATTTTTACTATCGATAATAAGTGTGATACCGAAACATTCTGCTCGAGAGCAGATATTTATTATATCGGAAGATTTCCATATTCGTACTTTTCGATATTTGCACGATATCACACGTTCCGCGGTGAAAACTAGAACGTGGATAAATATCTCACGTCCGCGTGACTGAATACTTGAAAAAGGTCTCGAGTCGAGCGAAACTTATTTTTCGAACGAGATCAATTCGTAAGGTGGCAAATAACGACGTTATCGACTCCAGAATGATTGATCAGTATCGAGGATTGTATATATGTCATTAATTAAGATTATCTCGGTCGTCGTTCGATTAAAAATGCTTTTGAAAACGCGAGGTGGGACTCGTCGCCGTTTTTTTGAGGTTAGGTCTTGTAATACGTCAGCTATATTACCCGTCGAGACAATATCGTGCTCGTTGCTTCGTTAAAATTACTGAATCCAGTCACGAACTGCGACTCGTTGAGACTTAGGAGGTTAGCTTTTGCGATATAACCAGTATTTTGCGAAAGCTAACCTTCCAACGAGTAGACTGCTTGAAATCCGTATTTTCTATAATGATTTTAATGACGTGACAAGAGGCACTATCCATTTATGTACACGACACGATCCTGAAAAACTTCGATCGATTACCAGAGCTAATAACGACGACGCTTAATAATTCGACACTGCTTACCACGGTCGGTAAATAAGAACTCTCACTCGTTCTCGTTAATGATAATCTGATCGGATAGCCTTTCTGAGGCGAGGGCAAATCCCTCACGATTATAATGGCGGGTCTCATTAGCTCAACCGATATTCCTGTTACGTCCGTTAAAACGCAGTGCCCATATATCATCGACGATGTTTGATTTTGATGTACGATTGCGTTAAATGTAGTAAACACGTAATATCCACGAAGCCGGATGAGACAGGAGTATACAGTGAGTATTGATCGAATAATACGAGGGTCCAATGACGAGGGACTATGCCGATTTACCCGGAGATCAATTAGTGCAGGGCGCTGACTTGACGAATGTGTGTCCCGGGTGCAACCTCTGCTCTCTGCTACTGGTGCTCTTGCTGATGCCACAGAGGCTTCTCTCCTACATCTGTCTACCTCCCTTCTCTCACTCTCCCTCCCTCCCCCGCCCTTCCTCTCTCGCTCTCTCGCTCTCTTCCTATCACCCTCTCTCTCCCTCTCTCGTCTATCTCTGGTTCCAATGAATAGCCGTAATTGCAGGAATCACTTAAAATTTACCGCTTTCCAACCCCTAATCAGTCTTAGGAGGTAAATTAATTCCCAATTCAGTAGTACTTGCGATCGTGAAAAATAAATATCACTCTGGAGGTTTATAATGATGAAAAATGTTATGGTGATCATATTTTTATATCCTCATTAACGTTTTTCCTTCTGTTTTCTATCGTTTTTTATTTTGTTTTGTCGTGGTTGTTGTTTTTGTTGGTTTTGTTCAATAATCGATCGAAATATGAAAAGATTTGTTACGCAGCGATGATGCGTCGGGACAAAGAGAAATGCGTCGCAGGAAATTGTGATGTTGGTGTGAAACTTGATGATCTCTGGGTGAGAAGAATGAGGTAGAGAGGGGAAGAGACACTGGCGACGCCGGAAGTGCCTCGATTTCGGCCCTCCATCCTCACCGCGAAACTATACAGACCCTACCGGATATTGACGATTTTGCAGCCGTTCGAACACTGATTACTGATTAATTTCGCTTCACAATCTCGATTCCTCGTCCTCCGTGCGACACCTCTTGATCCATTTTCCTCTCTTTCGCCATTCTCTCTTGGCTCGACGAAGCGTCCGACCGACCGAAGTATTTTTTTGTTTCATCTCGTTCCCTCGAACTAACTCCTTTTCGCATTCTGTCTTCATTCACCACCGATTTAGCGTCGATAAGTCGATAAGAATGACAAAAATCAATCGTTAAATGTTGCAAAAATAATGGAAAAATCTTAAAATCCATGAAAATCCTTTAAACTCCGATTTTTCGTCAACGATTCAGAAATTTACAAAAAAAGAAATCATAATAAATCAATTATTTTCAACAACGCATCGAGGATAATTTCGTTAAAACTCGCTGAACTCCGGATAAGTCGAGACGAATTAACGAAACATCGGTCTCGCGCTTGCTCGACTCACTCGTTATTTCGGTCACGACCTCGTGACATTATACGAGGTACCAATTTTTTCTTTTCTTTTTTATTCTGTACTCGTTCCGTTGACACGTAGACGCTTCGCGTGGCTTTGTGAATACGTTTCATTGACAGCGGACGGTTAAACTTTCCTTGCGCTTACCGGTAGAGACGCAATGGAATATTGATGAGGTTTTTTCGGGGTTGAGTACGTAGAACAGGAGTTTAAACGTCCGAGGGCGGAGATACCCGTCGGTGCTGCCACGTATATCGTACACAAGTCTCCCGTCCGAGGGCGTTCGCGGCGATACGAGCGACGTTTCTATCATTTTACGCTCGACAATGCGCGTCAAGACTCCATTCGTACGAAGACGTTGGAAGCTGCGACGCGTTAATCAGAAATATCTTTTGTCATTCGCGAATGGTTCGTAACGTTCGTAAACGAGGACGCGAGAAACGAGAAATGTACAAATGCACGAGAAAAGGCGCTAAATGACGTGCCAAGTTTTCGCGTTACGACACACACACACACACACACACATTCTCTCGCGCGTTGAATAAATTTAAATAAACGGGAGTAACGAGATTTTCTTACAAATCACTTCAAGCCAAAGAGTCGAGCAAACTTCATTACGTTTCCTTTTTGTTTCAGGGTTCATTTGTTTTCTTTTTTTTCTATTCTTTTCTTTTTACGTCACCCGGTATAATATATGTACCGACCGAGCAAGTGAACCGCGATATTCATGACGGCTGTAATCAAGCTATGCGGGAGTACGTGCGAATAATAAACTTCGAGGAGGAACGGGGCGAGAATTCATAAAAACGGATTGAATGTTGAAGGAAAAAAAAAATAGAAACGGAAAAGAACGAAAGATGGGGAAAGAATATGACGGCACGGTTGGGGAAAGAGCGAGTTTCGAAAGATTTTTCATCTCCGCAAAGTGATGAGGATATAGACTGCGTTCAAATGGATCTTGTTTTTTTTAATAACTTTGAAAGCATTTTATACTCATTGTCAGTCGGTACTGGCGTTCATTGTTATGGAGGACGAGGTAAGGCATGGGTCTCGGCCGTTGTTAAAGATTGCACGTTATTACGGAATGAACCGTTTCGTGTTGGGTAAATGCGTTTTTTGTGCTAAAGTTTCGGCAGTTTTTAAACGCTGAAATGGATTTCATCAATTTATTTATTTATTTATTTGTTCATTCATTCATTCATTTATTTATTCATTCATTCATTCATTTATTCATGCATTCATTCATTCATTCATTCATTCATCCATTCATTCATTCATTCATTCATTCATTCATTCATTCATTCATTCATTCATTCATTCATTCATTTATTGATTGATTGATTTATTTATTTATTTATTTATCTGTTTGTTTATTTATGTCTATAATTATATTGCATTATCGAAGGGAATTTGAAGGCAAATCGTGTTTGGTATCGCGTTGGACACAAGTCGATAAAGTACGTTAGGTGTGAGATTATATCGATTCTAAACTCCAGCTTGTCATTATACTTAATTTTCCTCTGTAACGAACTCTAAACTTACGACAGCAATATTCGCTCGTCAGTCCAACATAAAAAAACAAATTAAACCATAAATTACGCGGTTAATTTGAATCTCCCGCATTTTCATTATCGATAGTCGATAAGAACGAAAGACGATAAAATTCCCTGAGAGACCTTGTAAGATAGTTACTCAACAAAATGATTCACTCGGATATTTATTACCTGTATCCAAATTCCTGTCCATCAACGAGAAGAACCGGAGCATAGAAATTCGCATTCATTTCTCTACTTCGCGTATTTTTTAATCCCCAATTAATACTCGACCGTATCTTTTTTTTCAAATCCGCGAGAAGGAACTCGAAAATACCTACTTTCCATCGTTGGTAAAAAAAAAAGAAACAAAAAACAAGCTCGTGGAGAAAAAAGCAAACTGTTATGAAACTTTGAGAAAGCGCTTGGATGGAAAGTGCTATACGCGTTTATAGCTCGAGTGTAACGAGATAATACATGGAACAAGCGGGCAAGGGAGCGTCGCCTCGGGGGCAAAGTGTGTACCGGTTGACGACATACCTATTATAGTGGAGATGGTAGAGTAGGGCACCAGGCAACACGATGATCAAATGTTACGGTCGCTGGTTCGTTACCCACTTGGTTAGTCTAATTATCCCTTGGTCTATTATAAATATATATATAATATGTGCATATGTGTGGGTGTGTATGTGTGTGCGTATACATATATATATATCGTACGCCTTTCATCCGTCGGACTGGAAATTTCGCCTATAAGAGCGATATGTCGGTATAGCTGCTGTTTCATAAATGCGTTATTGCCACTTCATTCAAGAATTTCCAATATGCGTTGGACGCGCCAATTCCTCGCATTCTTTAAAAATTTAAATGAAGCCAGGTGCTTCGATTTTCATGGTATTGTGATACGGATATTTCAAAAGTAAAATATTGTATTACCGAGATCGTGGAAAGCGGGGTCATTTGCATCACTTTTAGCATTTTTGCTATTTGCGGTACGAGAATGCACGATCGATAATTAAAAAATAATTTATTGATGAACTACCATGTTGGAAAGTATATCATGAAAATGGCGCATTGTCGAACCACGTAGTCGGATAAATGTTGCCACGGTGACTTCAAGTCAGTAATGCAAATGACCCCCACCTTCCCTAGCGAATTAATTGAGAATTCATCAATTACGAAATTCAATATGAAAATTATAAAACCGGGATATGATTTCATACGTAATGAGGATTTAAACGATAAACTGTCATGCATATTGTCGAATGATGAAAATCGTTTTCGTAGAGTCAACGGAGAAGGTACACGCAATAAACTCATGCAACGAGATCAATTATTACAGAAGAATATTTTCTATTCATTCATACAGACGAGAGATATAAAATGTTTGATAGACAATAGACAGTGTTAACGTTTAGTATACAGATTTTTTTTTTTTTCGTTATTTTGTCTTTTCATTATTTTTGTTTTTTTTACGTCTTTCTTTTTCTTCGTTTCTTCAAAGGTACAGAATAATTCGCCACTTTCATTAGAGAGCCGCAACGACGAAGTTTCGAGAAGCCTCCATTTTCGCCAATCACGAATCAGTTATTCACATTCGATCGACATAGCCTGTATATATATATACGTATTTATATATAATGTATAATAATCTTACGTAACATTGGAATTTTCTAAAATCAATAGTAACATTCAATATAACATAGCCGAACCTCGACCATTTTCATTATATATCGTCAGACGATTGTTCTTTTTTTCAATTCCTCGAGCCATTTTTTTCTTAATCAGATTTTAGGTTTATTGTAATTCAGGATTTACACTTTTGCATAGAAATATATACACACACATGTATATATATGTTATTTTTGTACCGATACATATATATATATATGTATATATAGATCTTCTTTACTATTATAAGATTTGATCCGGACGAGGTCAGCGGCAATATATATATATATAATGACCCATAATTTAAAACACATATTGCATGCCCCAGGAAAAAAATATCGAGAACAGGACGAGAGTCTACGCTCCGATATTATAGTTAACATTTATTCACAACCAGCTGATGATTTGTGATCGATAATTATGATATATTTGTTTTTTTCTCTTTTTCTTGTCGCCTCTTGTTTTATCTCTTCCTTAAAATTTTGTTCTAAATAAAAGTTTATTTCGTAGTCAGTATAGGTGACGCTAACCGGAGGCGCTTTCGTCGTTATTCATATCAACGTTTGCAGGACGAGCGATCAGGGCACACCCGAATACACATTAGATCTTTTTTTCTTCTGTTTTTTTTTTGGTTTTTGTTTTTTTCATCCAACCAGGATTTTTTTCATCTGTGGTACACACGAAAATTGTTCCTTCTTACTTTTTCTGATTTATTGGTTTTGCTATCGGTTTTGTTCGTTCTTCGTTTTTCAATACGTTACGTACACTCGCACTCTTAAATTCGATTCGGTAAAGATATGACAATCAAAGTTCTAGAAATTCATCGTTACATTAACGTAGGTACATATGAGAATTATTTCAACGTGGGAAGTTCTTCGTACATCGGGCCTTAGCGTAACATTCAAAATGGCTCTTCTGATAATATACAGCTGAACATCTAATAACGAGAGTACGACTACGATCAGAGCAAAAGGGTACGTAGAACATCAATCTTTTTATTTAATTTTTTTATAGGTCTATCTAATGGAAATTTTACTATCCCATTGCTGAAAGATGTTTTGTTTTGTTTTTTCTTCCGAGGAAAAATGAAACGTTCGTATGTTTTATAGATTTTTTGTTTTCGATAAATAAATGAAATTTTTAATCCACTGAAAAATAAACCGCGCGGACGTTTGGCAAATATGGCTTGATCTTTCATGATATGTTTTCATTTTTAAGCCATGGAAGAATTATGATACCAAATTGCGTCACAAATAGACGAAAAAAATTGTCGTAATCGACGATTGAATTTTCAAAGTCTTGAAGAAAATATTATAAAAAACTCAACATTACGAACGAATCTCCGATCTGAAGCTTGAAGGAATGAAACAAAATTAGTCAAAAGTGAAAGTCCACTCGGAAGTAAAGTTAGAAAAAATGGGTTTCACGATTTAGAAAAAAAAAGTGGACAAAAAAATGATAAAAAATTCATGCAAGCGTCGAATTATCGGGACATGGGTGATCGACGAGTGGTAGAGTTGACAAATAACTTTTAATTTTTATAATAAGAGATATATATCAAGAATACCTGATGGAAACAGCTTTAGATATAAAGCCCCGGTAATTTTTGGGGTCAACTTCCAAATTTAACGTACAATCAACTTCATACACGACATTGGAACGACGATAAATGACAATAAAGGTTTCTCTGTACACGCTTTTAAATATGTACACTCTATACCCGTTCGTTTTCGTAACATATTTACAAGTATTTGGTCATTTTCTCAATTGCTGACCCGTTTCTCACATTCTTTCTAAATTCGTTCGAATCCATGATAAGCAAACATGTTTTATTTTTTTCATTTTTTTTTTCATTTTTCTTCTCATTCTTTTTTGAGTAACATTTTTCGTGAATTTAAGGGTTGGCACATGTTTATTGATATGTCTTTTCAATGGTTACGTTCACAGGTGAAATTATCTATAAAATTTCGGAACAAATGGAAATTTGAGAATTCTCGATAACAGGTATATATATCATCGCTGACATGGAATGTTGCACTGTTTAGCAAGTTTGATATGTCAACCAGAGGTAACTGTAACGTAGAAACTCGACCGACCATTTTTTTTAAATTTGTTTGCTAAATTTAATTTGTTCGTCTTGGGGTCAAACAGTCAGATCAAATGTCTCAACTGCGAATCCTGACCCTTAATTTTTCAACTTCTAACCACTAAAATTTAGGCTCACTAAAACACCCAAATATCGAATTAATACATACATCAATTCGATTTCCCGTACCTTTGATTCTGGGATTCTTAAAGTACGTACTCTTTGAGAGTGTGATTAAGGATAGATGTTAGCTATCGACGAGTCATTGCGTAACTTAACATGCTATTTTCGAAAATAGTACTAATAGACTCGTTGAAATGAGTATAGAGTCCAGTGCTACCACAAAATACTTTCTACGCTGTAGATTCAAAATTATACGAAGTAAAATAGATATTTGTTTTTTGTTTTTACAGAAGTATGAAAGGGCGAATTGAAAAATAGATACTGAGATTTTTTTCTAACCAACAAAATAATAAGTTCGGGATTAGTAAACGACCAACGGTTAAAATTGAAATAGTGTTTTTTTTTAATAAGGCCGTACGTTACCTTACGATATATAAATGGATTCAGTATACCGATCGTAACCTCAGACATATGGACGATTCAAGTCCTGGCAATACGGCGGTCCCACTACATCGAAACGTGATGCGCGCGCAGGTTTACGCCCTCTCCATAAGTCTATGGACCAATAGAATCGCGTATTGAGATCCTGCGACTGCGCAAAAACGTCTCCGCCAGATTGATCCTTCGACATCTCCGCCACTTTGATCCTTCGACATCATATTTGGATTCAGTGACCCCAAAAGCACAAGTCTATGAATTTATATAGGAATTTTTTTTTAATTTCAGCTGCCATACTGAATGTGTTTTTTTGACTTTCGAATTTGTTATGTTCTCGGGCTTATCGCACTCGAAAATTATGTAACGCCAATTTTTGGGATAATCTAACGCTTTTCATTAGTCAAACATGTTGGATCCGCCATATTTATTTTTCGAATTTGACGACATGTTTAGATTTAGGAATTTTATATATTTTATTTGTTTTTTTTAAATGAAGCCTCGTAATTTTTTTCGTAACGTCCATCATTTTCCGATTCAAAAGTAGAAAATGATCTAGCTAACATATATCCTTAAAAATTGATAAAATAACGAAACACGGACACAGGAAGGTTTCTTATCGGGTATTTTCTATCGTTTTTCTTATTTGGATTCTGTGAAATCGTCCCGAGCTTAACGGAGATTATCTTTGTTTTTTTGTCGTTCGACTCTGTCTACTTTTGTCTCATTGTGAGAATTGTCTTTTGCGCACAGGGAAATTATCTCGAGGATGTAGCTGAAGACTGTGTAACCATAATAGAATACGCACGATTTACGTACGATATTTTGATTGTCAATGTACAATAGCATCGCGAGTCTCACACGCAAAAAGATCGCCTTAATCTTAGAATTTTTAGTTTTCCGGCCAACTGACGTAACAAAATTAATACTTCACCGTATATCGTGTAATCTTTTTTTTGTTTGTTAATACTGTCGATAGTTGAGCCACGCTAACTGAAAACCAGTTTCTATTTTTATTTGTTTTCGTGCATCGTGTAGAAATCATTTTTTAGTCATAACTAACATTTTTATCAGCAAATCTGAGTATACGGACGTTGAACAATTTGCGTTGTTTCAATGCATTTCTTGTCCATGACAACGTTGATCAATGACCTCTGGCTACAGACAGGACCCTACGAAGGCAAATGTTGAAACTAGGACTTTATTTTTTAGCCTGTTCGTTTGACGAGGTAGAGCTACGATCGCTATGAACATATATTTCAATACCTAAAACCGAACACGGTGTTTTTTTTGTCATGGTCTCCAATGAGAATTAGGAAATATTTTCATTTTATCGGTTGACCCTGTGGACACGCCAAGTCAAGACCATCTAAAGAGGCCTGTACTCGACAAGTGTTATTTTATCAAATTCGAAAATGAACACATTTATGTAAAAAAAAAAAAACGATTAACCAAAAAGGCATCTGGATTTTTTGAATAAAATTACTAAAATACCATTATAACGTAAATGAAGACCATGATGTGCTTGACTCAGCTAAAACTTATTTTCATTGTGCTCTTTTTCATAGAGGTCACTGTCGACGACCATCTAATTTCTATTTTCAATAATAGTAACTATCGGTACAAATGGAATGCGACTGTGCGTGTACTTGAGGTAGTCCTACCTTTAACGTGATCAATATATGTAGATAAGAGTTAGAAAATAATTCAGGAAATATTATGTACAGATACCGGAATATGGAATATAAATTTCAGTACTATCAGTGTCTGAATTTTTGTCCTTCCAATGAATCTCCCTAAGCATCCATCGCTGATATCTGACACGTGAACGGAGAGCTGGGCAAGACACAGTCAAATACTTCAAGTACACCGTACAAAAGTATAAAGAATAAAATGCTTTGTATTAAATTATAAACTACTGAGTACTCTGTACTTAATGGATGAGTCAATAAGCACGGAAGTACTGAAGCATTAAGTCTTGAAGTACTAAGAATTGAAGTACTGAGTAACGAGGAATTAGTGAAAAAGTACGGGAGTACGAAATACCAAATACTGAAATATCAAATACGAAGTACTAACGATCAATTACTGAAGTATTAAGTATTAAATACTGAAGTATTCAATATTAATTGAAAGTACTAAGCATCAAGTACTTAACCCTAAATACTGAAGTATTCGGTACTGAATACTAAGAACCAAGTCCTGAAATGTCTAGTAGTAAATACTGAATGCCAAAAACATTACATACTTCATATTCGCGGAAAGTACTTCGTACTGAAAGTAGTGCCCAGCTCCACTGTATCGTATCAGTAGAATTTCCGCTTTTGTAAGCTTTTTCTTTACATTTTGTCACCGTTTAAAAAATATCTCACGAATACTTCTATCGCCTCTTTCGCCTTCTCTCCTTTTCTTTCTTTCTCCACATCGTAATTACTCGCGCTACTTCATCTTTCGTGCTGAAAGATTTAATCGGTCAACTCGTCCAGGCGTTATATGTAAATAATCCGGCCTTATTGATAATACAAATGTTTAGAATCACAGACAATAGTATCGAGACATAAAAGTGTTGCAATTTTTCTGTTGTCGTTTGTTTTTTTTTCGTTTTAATTTGTTTAGCTTTGAACAATCCGGATAGTTTTTATAACAGCGAACAGAAGTGGACGGGGCTTCAACGACAATTCTATCATACCTGTAACGATTACCATATACACCCAACCTTTCTCAAATCGTCGCTCTTTTGCCTCTTAACGTGGTCTCTTCTTTTTTTACCCAATGTGCACATTCAAAACTTTGTCCATTGTCGCAAGCTTTTACTCGCACGGGATAAATTATATATATATATCGCGTAATATCGTACACATTTAGATATGTATATATAAAAAATCGAAAAAAACACTGTTATATATATATTTATATACAATGATGTTTTTTTCTTTCGATTTTGGAATTAATAGTGTACGACACACCGGCTCCTCAAAACGATGAGAATATCTATTTTCTTTGTGTTTTTTTTTGTTTTGTCCTTTTTTTGTGATTCACTGTGAGTCTTTAAGGAAGTATAGCTTTTCTTCGAACGAGTCTAAAGAGTCGAAATGTTCGAAGTTCGGCGCGATTTTTTTGTTTTCTTGTTATATTTATACAACGGGCGTTGAGCCAGGCGTCTCGTTATTTAAAGTTATTTTATCTTTATATTTTCATATTTTTGCGCACGATATGCGAGAGTCAAGCGAAAAGCTCGATTTTTGCGAACAGGAACGTGACGAAAAACACCACGTATCGAATAAACATTGGACGACTCCGATGAAGAAAGAACAACCGAGAAAGCTGCGTTTCTTTCTTCCGAGCTCCGTGTTTTCTTTTTATTCTTTTCTTTTTTAAGTATTTAATTCGAAAATATATATATTATTTCGATAATCGTCGATCTATCTCGTCTTGGACCAGCAAAGACATTTTACATAATTCTAAACTCGCCATATTCTCGTTTTGTGTGGGTCTCTTCTCTTCGTATTTACTTCGCGATTGATAATCAACAAATCTCATTTTATGATCTACCGATTAACGAATTCGTGTGTATATGAGCCGGGGTTCTAATTAACCCGTTAAGACAAACAGATATATAGAAACATTCCAAGAGTTTTCTGTCTGAAATTTTGGCCAGATTTTTTGTTTTCCTTTTTTTTCTTGTTTTTTGTTTTTTGTTTTTTTGTTTTGTTTTCTTTTTTTAAACTACTCACGGGGTCACATATCGAACTCAATTGTCTCTCTTGAGCGAAGTCTGACCGATCGAAGGTGGAAGACCTATCAGAGCCAAGGTGCTCAGTTTCGATGTTCTCGGCTCGATCTCGAGCGACATACGATAAAGATCGTCCTCCTCCAGCAGCAACGTTGAATCTAGCAGATAGTTCGATACTTTTGGTATCAAATCGATCTTGTACGGGGTCTGTTGAAAGCGACGAATTTCCCGAATCACATGGGCAATCTGGAAAGTAATAAATTTTACGAATAGAAAATATGTTTTAAATGATGATCATAACGATTATATTAGTGACAGTGGCAGTGACAGTGACGTACCATCCGCATCTTCGAGAAATTGAGAAGACCATCGTCGGTAAAATTTGGAGTTCCTTCCTCGATGAACGACAAATCGGTCAAATAAAGTCCGAGATAAGGAATGCAAGGTGGATCGCAACGATGCAAAGCGTCTCGTAGATTACGAAATCGGCCGTCCGACGATACGACGTTCTGAAGTCTCTCGATCGTCTGTTTGTTCTGAGAAAGAGATATTGTTTTTTTTTTATGAAAAAATATTTTTATTACATTAAAAATCGATCGAAGAGTACTTGATTTTTGTTGTTGTTAAATTACCGTCTTAGAGACTCTTTCCCAAGTTTTCTTGAGTCTGTAGACACTGCTATTCGTGAATGCGGCACATATCTGCAGGACACCGTTGTAATTGTGAAGCACACGACAGATATCGGCAACGGCTGCCCATTTTTCTATCACAGCTACTCGCGAGGACATGTTTGACCTACGAACGATTTCGGAAACGACCAGTTGCGATACCTCGTTGAATCTCTTCGTCATGAGAATAATGTGAGGTGCACGCGTAGCTTTGTCGGTTTTCATCCAGCCTTGACCGAGAAATTCTCTGCACAAAGAACAAGTCCAATTGCGTTTTATAAATTGCGAAGATCGATGAGTATTTAAAAAATTTCAGAGTTTCGAATCTCTTGTCGATAAGAATGCATTCAAAAGTGGATTTACTCACTCGCTCGTTATAGTGACGAATATCTTGTGATCCAAATACGTCATCTGTTCGGCGATTTCAAGAGCCGACAGTGTCTCGATGCTTTCTTTACTCTGTGTCTGAAACGAGAAGTAGATAAGAGCAATTATTAGCGTGAACGCGCAACTCCACGTCGCATGCGCAGTTCGTGCTGCGCATGCCACTCTCGCAACATGGCCGCTCGCGCGTGTTTCCCACCTCGAATTTTTAATAACCGATTATCGCTCAGTTTTTTCACGAATCATGGCGCAATTTTTTTCAGAAGAAACATCAAAGTGGCAGGCATCTCTATACGGTACGATAAACAGTGAAAATAATCCGTGAGATTGGCAATAAAATAAATTAGGCGAAAAACGCAACATTCATCGTGACGAGGGCAACTCCAATTCGAATAATTGACAATTTTGTACACTGAGAGAATAATATTCTCGAGGGAAACGATAATTCTCACGGATATTCGTTAATGGAATAAATATATGAGGTATATTTCATCATGCATTGCTGTAACATTGTCCGAGTGGTATGTCAAGAAAAATTCTTAGTACGTTGAGTGGCCACTTGGCACGTCAGGCGCTGTTTCACTGCGGTTCTCAAAGTCGTCGGCTAACCGTAAGAGCACGAATTTTGATTTACAGTGTGCTCACCGTTGGCGGTGCAAGAAGTTTCTGCAAATCTACTTTGCTGCTCTCGGGTTCCTCCTTGCTGATCAATCTCAAAAGTTGACTGGCAGCTTTGTGCTCTGCCGGTACGAGATTCGGGCTGCCGACAATGTCGTCGAGAAATTCGACCGTTAAATTTCTCAATTGATGATTCAGTTCGAAATCTTGAGCGTGTTTAGAGACCCAGTGTCTCAAGACGTTTAGAACTCTCATCGTCGCCGCGGTCGACATAACGGATTCTTTACGTCTGTTACGATCGCGACAGGAGCCACTGCGATTGTTCCCATCACTCTGACGCCCGGGTGCTTTGTCCGGTGGATTGCTCGATCCTGAAGTAGCAATGGCAAATGCCGCAGCTGATGTCGAAGTACTGCTCCTGTTTAACGAGAGAAACACAAGAAACAATTTTTCAACCGCGTAAACAATTTTGAGTTTTTGATTTTTTGGTGACCTATTTTCAGTCTTACAGTGATTCGACAAATCATATATTGCCTTTCGCAATTAAATGTGATGGGGACCCACCATACAGTAGGAGTGCCTATTCTAATATCACACATTTTGGACGAGTGCATTTTGCATTCTGTATGTTTTTTTTGTTTCTCTTTCAAATCAATTAATCCAAGCACGATCATTCGTTAATTATTATTTCTTTGATTTTCATTATCAACGGGGTTGTCATTACCGTTCAATACTGACATATATCAAGTGCACAAGCTCGCTGGTTCGCCTTCGTCGAAATCTTATCCCTTCTTTTTTATAATCCGAGTCGCATTGTACGACCTTTATCATAAATCACGAGACGATGAAAGACAAAACGTTTTAACATATGATAGATGAATTTTCAAGCAACGTAGAATCGTGCGGTGAACAATCTAGATAATACGTGTGCAACGGACATGGTAGGTACTTATGGCATGGATTCGTGCTCGAGCTAAGGGAAAGCACAGGCGTTATCATTTGCGATTTATTTTCGAATGACAGCACCAACTTACCAAATTTGTTCGGATCCGATGCTATGTATGACGGTAAACAACACACAAAACACAATTGAATCGAGAGGAGACGATTGAAAGGCTTTGTCGTTTTGCCAGTCGATGCTTTTTGCCACGATACGAGAATAAGAGAGCAATCGGATTGCGATGGACGTGTATCACGTAATGGCAGATTGAGTGAACAAAATGGAGCGACTGAATAAGATAGATATAACGAGAAGTTTAACGTAGCGAAGAAAAAACAGACATTAACGACACTTTTGCAGGCGGAATGTATACAACAATTTTTTTTTGCTACGTCCGCCATGTCCAGAAATCTAAACAGGATGTCCCGTTCGAAATGGAGAGATTATATACCGGGTGTCCGATGTGAGAGAAATGACCATTTACCGAGTGTCCCCTTTAAAAGAGGCGAAATTTGAATCGATTGTTTTATTTCACCGGCTGTCCAATTTGATACAAATGAGACATATACCGGGTGTCCCGTTTTCAAAACACGAATCATATACCAAACGTCCCATTCGAAAGACACGAAGTCTTGTCTACTTCTTGTTTGAAAAGAATAGATAATGGCCAGCTTTGTCGTCTATCAAGCATATACCGGGTGTTTCTTTTTAAAAAGATAAAAAATGTAGTCGCTGTGCAATTTGATAGGTATGAAATATATACCGGGTGTCCTGCTTCAAAAGGTCGAGATAAATACCAGGCGTCCTTTTTCATAGAGATTACGCATATACCGGGTGTCTAGTTTGACAAGGATAAATAATAGACCGACAGGACAATTTCAAAGCAACATTTCGAAGCAAACACCGGATATATGGCAAACGAACTAGACGGAGCTTTGACATGGGGCGATGCATATATAAATCTGCGTCGTTAATATCTGTTTTTACATATAAATAGTACATGTAAATAGTTATTATTAATAGTAGGACTTGCAACGGTGCGATTGAAATTCAATTTAGTACAAACGCAACGACAGAAGTAAGGTGTAGTTCAATCGAGGCAGATGGTTAGCAGAGTAAAAATTAATAAAAAAAAAAATCGCAGGGGTATTCGGGAATTAAGATAAGCCCTTATATACATGAATAAAATGGTATTAGGGCAGAAGCGTTTAATGCTTCGTATCCGATGACATCCAGCATTTTTCTTTTCGAGAATGATAACAAAAAATTACTTCCAATCGTAGAAATTTAATTCCACGAGTACGAATGAGTGCGGGAATATAAAATACCTCGAGCATCGGATAAACAAATATCATTGTGTCGCTGTAGCACGTTATACCAATTTTACCAACGATGATAACTTTTTTTTACAAAATTTGATCTTAACGTACAATGAAAATAAAAATCGACTTTTTAAATTAATCTAATCTAAAAAAGAAAACGTTTTCTTCGACTCTTCCGACTCATGTCGGATTATCCTTATTTATTCAGATTGTTTCTTCGATAGAATTGTCAAAGCCATGCTTTTGTTTACGAGAGAGACTAACGCACTCCCTAACGACAGATTTTCAACCCTCTTGATCGCCATGACCCACCCGTGAAGCTCAAATATGATTTTACAATGAAACTCGTTAATCGTGACAATATTTTTGAGCGTTGGAAAAATTCTTTTTCGACAAACCTTCGACCGCTTTTTCGCGAGCTTGTTATCACGACCCCGGCTTTACTCGAGACCTGCGCCATGTCGTATTGATAACAGCAAGACTGCTTTCCCAAGCCAATATCACCCTCTTGGATCGATCTCCTGCTCGCCCAATAGCTCTGAAATTAACGATAAACATTTCAGATTTCAATCCATACAATATATTCCAAAGATATCTCGCTTTATGATTCGAATAAAAATTCGCTATCGTTTTAATTCTTGTTTTTTTCATTTATTTCATTTTTTCCCATATTTTTCAGTTTTCTGATATTTATACAAGCGCTAGAAAATTATAGTATTATAATTAGACAAATCGAGTAAAATTAAACACGCGTAAATCGATACTCGTAAAATAACGGTTTATCGAAAAAAATATCGCGAGAGGTTTAATTAAGAATTATCGAAGCCTTATTGGAATATCTATCGTAGAAACTATATCGGATTCCTCTCGGTCGACACAAGTGGTTCTATCTTTAAACTCGTACGTGTCACATATATAGAGCTTGTTTTATACTTACACCGGTCGTAGTAGTAATCGATCCACTTCTCATGGCCGTGGCAGGGGCGGAAGCTGTCGAAGCTCTGTGCTCCGAATGATGGTGCTCGTGTTGATGATTATGATGACACTGACCGAGATAAATTTCGCCCGAGGCGTTCTCATCGTCGGTCCAGGCTTGATCGTCGCGATCGGAATCGAGGCGTCTCGTACGAGGCGATCTTACGTTCGATTTCGATCGAGGACTGAATTTTGATGATTTCGGCGATGCCTGAACTGGATCGTCGTACGTGAACTGAACTTCTGTTTCGTACAAGGAAAATAATTTTATTGAATTTTCTTCGTTCTCTTTTTGTTCTCTTTGCCAAAGCTAAAATAGACTAAAATCCAACGTCATTGGCGTCAACTTATGAATCGATCTCCAAGTTGATTTTAGAAAGCTTCGATCGCTGATTCGTTTGTAGTAAAATTCGAAGTCTTAAAATTCGACGAGTTCTTGGAGTTCTGAGCGAATTAGTAAAAGAAGTTTTACGTTTGAATTAATCTACGTCGCAATAAAGATGTGAAATTAAACGAGAATCAATCTTTTTACCAACCGAAGGTAAAATTGCAACTTCCGAAATTACGTTTTGATTAGATAATAACGTTGATTACCATTCTCAAAGATTATAACACTTGCATCAATGAATGCCTTGCTGAACTACCTTGCTGATAGTTTCATTAACATCAACGACAAAAATGTGTTGCGAATAATTTGTTTTTTCAACATCTACCAAAATGATTATACTGGAATAATAAACGAATATTCGTTAAACCAAGTGTGTACAATCCTGAAAAAAAAAATAATCAATCCTCATTCATAATTTGAAAAATGTCAAATTTACCGTCGCCAAAGCACATCGATTCCGATTAAACCAGGTCGACGATTTTCTCAAATAAGTTTGAACTCGAGTGTCAACACGAGTCGAGTCCTTGAAACTTAAGTTTGATCTTGAACACGAATTCAAGGTCATGCCGATAATTGCAAAGAAATATTTACGAACCGTCCTTGGAATGACTTTCAGTCGCAAGAGGGGTATTCGTTTCCTCGGATACCGTTCGCGAATAACTTCCGGTGCCATCTTGCGGACTCGGATCCGAGCCTGATCCAGATCCGGATCCGGTCGATCCAACCAAGGTCACGGAGCTCAGATTGCTGGGCGAAGATGGCGCACTCGTCGGCGCCATGTCTATTCGACGATAAATAAACAATATTCGAGAAACAATTTGAAACACGAGCTAATTTATTAGTTCGATATATTTGGTGTCGAGAACGATATATTATTATCGACTCGTAATCCTCACCTGTGAGCGTTTCGGAACTTGAGGAACCAGTTATGACCTTGGGTATTGTCAGATGACATCCATCCTCCTCCGAGCTGTCACCCCTAATACTGACTTTGCGGGCAGTTTTTGGCGATTGTTTTCCCGACGTTGAGCCCGGAAGTTGTAACGTTGGACTACGCTTTATTATCGGTGGGACTTCCGATATCAATCCTAGCGGTTGTTCTTCTTCCACTGTTACAAAATAAAAATATATTATAATCATAATAAAATCAATTTTTAATAATCGTTATTCGCATTCTATTCGGAATTTAGAACAAAAATATTGACTACAGGAATACGTTGTGAAGAGAGTGAGGATTTTTTGATAACCGGAAAAGTTATCAATAATTGAAGGAAAATTGAAAATGCGTGAGTTGGAAAAAATTTCACATTTAAATACAATATTGTGTCTATTTCGTTCGTTGTTAATGGGAACTCACGTTTTCGGTAACCAGAACGCCGGTATACTTTCGAGTTTGCGGTTTGGCTCGTGATGTTGGACTCGAAGTGATTATGACCACGTGGCTCTCGCTCGCTCACTTCCGATCCGTATCCTGAATGTTTTTACAATTGTATATAACGTATAAAAAATACGACCAATGGCTGTTCATTTCGTAAATTATATTCGCTGTGTAATCGTCATTTAATCTGGGTACGAATAAAAATGATGAAATGTACTTAATTTAATTTTAGTTTAAGTTCAATTCGAAAATTATAACGAGTGCGGAAAAAAGAAAATCAGTCGTTTCAGGTGCGAATCCCTACTGACATCCCATTCCTCGAGGGAAATCGAATTTTGCATTTATCGAAACAAGCTTCGTTAATGTGTCTAAGAAATCGGAATTTTTCTATGAAATACGAATTTTACATCCTCCTTTCTAGTTTTCAATAGAATAATTTTTCGTTCGAAAGTTAAAAAAACAACAATAACTCAAATTCGATCTTATCCATCGATCGAATTCAAATATGAAATCCATGAAAACGTCGTATATTATCGTAACTTCAAACTTTGGGTCGAACCCGCTGTTTATCCTCGAACTCACAATGAAATTTAATTCTCGAATAACGAATTCCGATTCAATCTTAAAAATTGTGAAATTACATACCGGAAACGGAACTTGCACCGCTGGTTCTTCTCGGCGATGTACTGCTTCTTCTTCTCTCGTCGGTTTGATGATGACTCTCACCGCTAGCACCTCCAAGCACGTCCAGCGACCTGCAACGCGACGTATAAATATTTTTCTTCTTTATCCATTTACGAAAATATCGAAATTTCTTGAATTAAAACGAGCGACGAATTTTTTAAATAACTCACACGAGGGAGCCACTGGGCATCTGAGAATCCGGTGGTTCCGCGTCGTAAAATACTTTCTTGAGTGCTTTCAAAACCGTGACCCCATCGGTGAATACGCGATAGGTCAATAAAAATGTATTGAGAAAATCGATACTGAGGAAACGTAGATCAGTTAGCCTCTGTAGCAAACGTTCGGGCGTCGCGTATCGTATCTGTGGCAGTTTGCAGGAATTTAACGTACTACTGAATCTTATGTCGACGTCGTCATTATATAGCTTCGGATCGTTTCTTATCGATTCTGGCATTGTTACGGAACTCGCGTCCGACAACGAACCGTGCAAGAGATCGTTAAAATTAACATTGTCCATGCACTGGCTGATGTCACTTATCCAGGCAGCTTTCTCCTAATTGTCGAACAAAAATTCAACGTATGATTACGGCTTGATTTTCAATGTTGAAAAAATTATTATAATTATATTTCAAGATTTATATTTCAGTAAATAAAAATCATTTCTTAAAATGATTTTTATTTACTTGCGATCTAATTTTTCGTAAATATCATTGAGGAAAACAAAGTTTTAAAAGAACAACGACGAAAATTCTCAAGAATAAATTAATTTACGAACGCGTAGTTCGTTTTGAAAAATATCGTCTTGCCTGCATCGTAGGTGCAACGAGATGTACGGAAAATGGTGGTCCTCCGGATTTCATATCGAATGCGATCTTGAAGTCACGATTTTGCAAAGGTACAGTCCCGCTACCACTGCCACTTCCGCTGCTCTCGCTGATCCCACTGGACATCGAGCAGACTGACAATTCTACGAAAATCAACGATCATTGTTCGACACGAAAACATTCGTTAAATCGTCTTACTTCGAGCTTTCAGTAAATATAATTCTTGCTGTTTTCAAGCAGAACTTCTCTGCGTAATAAATTCATAAATGAACATTTTTTTTTAAGCATTTTTTAATACTTCCGAGAAATTACCCAACGACAGTTTTTCGTAAGAAATATTTGAGGGTTTAAAATAACGTATATATCAATGCGTAAGTAAGATCAATAAAATAAATTTAATTCAAATTACCATCATCGTCCGCGACACTCTGTTCGCTCGGATCTTCTATGAGGACAGCATCGGACAATGGAATCTTGCCGATATTGGGTACGAGATTGAGACGTCCGTCGTCGTCGGACTGTCGCGTGCTGAGTATCAAGTGATTCGAGAAAAGAAAGCACTGTCTCAGAGCTTCTTTGTCACCGCTGCCTTTCCCACCGAATGTCGCACTTAATCTGCTTCGTACTCCTCGCGGTTTATCCAGGACTTGTATGAGCGCGCCTGAAAACAAAAATGTCACGTATTAATCGTCTCGTTTCGTTATAAATATCGAAAGAAAAAGCATCGATCGACGAATCCGAGAGAAAATGTCCGAGGGGCAAAGTGAAAATAGCGTGTTCGAGAAAAATCAGTAGTACAAAAGATGTTTAGTCAGACAGGAGGGTCATAAAATTCGAAATACAACGCAACCTTAATGTCCTACGCATTAATCACCCACCTTTGACTCCCGACGTATCAAACGCGACTCCCTGAATACATTTCCACGTAAATTCGTAAATTTTGTCTTCGCCCCGAATTAACGAAACGCCGAAAACACTTTTGTTTAAATTTTCATTATTTTATTTTTCGTCGCTCGTTTCACGTCGAAAGACGACTTTTCACCAGTATATATTTTATCGTTCCCAACAACCTGTGGAACCAGCGAGTGATATGTCTTTTTTCCACGAAATAAACATACACCACGATAAATTAATTATTTCAGTATCGAAAGAAAATGAAAAAGGTGGTCGTACGTCAAAAACGTTCGAGACACGTGTCTTGAATTTTCTGCGTGGCTAGACTCGAGTCACTCGTGCCCCATGGACGAAATTTTTCTTTCTGTCGATAATTTTCTTGGTCCCTGACAAACACCACGATTTGGTCCCGTTTAGAAAGTTGAAGAAAAAAAAGCACAGTCGATTCGTCGAGTCACTCGCCACCTCGTCGTAATACCTATATCGTATTGCTCTCGATTTATTATTATTATATTTTTTTTTTTCGTAATTAAGGGGCGTCACTCATCACCCTCGCGTCACAAAAAGCACCGCGACTTAATATCAAAATGGCAACTGCGTTAAGCACCTCTCGAGAACTACCAACCTCCAAGATGCGAAATGCGATTGCGACGTGAAACAATTTTTTAACGTTTTCATTCATGTGGGTGTGTGTGTATGTGCGTTTTATTTGTATGAGTGTGCCTTCGTATACGTATTGTATGTACGTAAATGTCGTTTGACGCAAATTCGTTGATGAACTTGCGACGATCGATGCCGGAGATGAATCGACCTTTTTTTTATTCTTAAAATTTCGTTAAAAATAGGACGAATTAGGAAATAATTTTTAAAGGCAACGTGGGGTGGAGATACGAGTTTATTGGCAAAAGGCGTTGCTCGTGGACGCACGACTGATTGACGATAGAACAGGGGGGAAAAACTCCGGGCAACCCATGTGGTGAAACACGAAGCACGAGGGATCAGGAAAGTGACGAGGACGAGCTTCGTAAGGGTGCTTTTAGGGCCCCGACCGTAACACGAGAAACTCGACAATGTTTCGAATTTGGATTTCGAATCATTGTCGAAGATCGAATCTAAATTTAGATCCTACTTAAAGAAAACGGGCCTACTTGAGTCAAATTTAAATCGAATCATAAGTTAAACTTGAATGAAACTTGAGTCAATCGTTGAATCAAACGTAAGTACAACTTACAAACGTAAAATCAAACTTAAGTTAATCGTTAAATCAAGCTTGAGTCAAATTTTTATAGAACTTAAGTAAACTTTGAGTCAAACTTATAAATTTTTATACGAAAGAAAACAAATTTTGTTCGATCCAACATTGTTCGATAATTCTCTTTGAATATTTCATTGATCGATTATCGAAGAGCTTCAAGGTCTCGATGTGAAACACAATTTTAATCATTATTGTGGCGAGACATTTTCGGTACATTCGGCCCTGGTGACTTTCGCGCAGAAGCAGATTGACTTGATGAATTTCTCGTACGTTTGCGTTATAGCTGTATATGACGAGAACGCATCGATTGCCGCCGCGGTACGTAAGAGAGCGCGTGCGTTAGGCTAGAAGACGGCGAGAAAGCTGTTTTGTTCCACGGGGCTGGAGTCTGTTTGGGGATGAAGCTAATTCCCATGGTTCGTTCAAACCCTTATCGACTGCAAGTCTCCCCGCGCGTGTTATAGAATTTGTGACAATTGATAATATAGATACGCAACATTATCGACTGCCATCTACCGGAAAAAAAAACCTCTAGTGGATAATAGACTTAGCCCCAAGCCGAGAGTATAAGCTCGTTATCGGCTTAAGCTTAAGTTTAAACCTAAGATCAGGAGGAGGAAGTCAATCTCGCAGCTCAAATTGAACACCTAAATTTGAGCGACGTTGGAAAAGTTAAAATAAACCGAAAATTTAACTCTGTATTTAATTAATACTTAAGTCAAACTTGAATCAACCTTAAGTCTGAACAAAAGCCTTGGTTACGTCAGATTTAAGCCTGAAGTTAAATCGTAATTAAGTTCGTAGTCGATTTAATCGAGCAACTTAAGTTTGAATTAAGTTAAGCAATGCCATTAAAAGTTAAGTTTGAATCAAATTCTTGCGACGACGACTCTCGATCGGAGCTCAGGAGGAATGATTTTTCCGTAAACGAAAGTGGAAGTATGATTTTTCATATAAATACTTGTCTAACACGAATAAGTTAGTCGGAAAAAATTATTATTTTTGTTTTCATATAGCAATGCAATGATTTTTAGCTCACCCTGTCTTACGAAAACTTGATTGACGTCCAAAATTATGTCGCATCCTTCGACGATCATGCGTTCGACAGCCAAATTCTTCCTCAAGTTTTCCGTCTCGCTCACCTGAAATTCAATCGACGAACTATCGTGAAACGACGAACAATTTCATGAGTTATCCAAAGTACGCGGTTTAAGGGTAACCGCGAAGCCGGTATACCCTTAAGAAATAGTTTACCTCGTCGTGCATCTGTCGTGAAAGATCCTCCAACTGTTGTCTAGCATTTTGCAAGCTCTTGCGTTCAACGTGATCATGAGGCGTGTGGGCAAGCACTTCGTGCAATGTTATTATGTATCTCGGTACCTAAAAAAAAATCAATAAGTTGTTGAGTCGATAACGTATAATATATATTTTCTATAAATCAATTTACGCGTCGAAAAATAACATTAGATTTCTGATCGATGAAATTTTTGAAAAATCAAATTTATATTGAAAAAAGCTTTTTGATCGATTGAAATGAGATTGTTTTTTTTTTATTGGAATGGAGCGTATATCGAATCACCTGGTGCATGGGGTAAGTGAGAAAATCTTCGAGGGAACGACCGTGACACGCCGCCTTGTTCTCGAGTCTCGTTAGTAGAGCCGCGAACGATGGGGACGATTGCTTGCACTCGGTCAACACTTGGAGACTGTAATGGTGATTGCGCACGTACTCCTGGTAAATCGACAGCATCGGCAGTAACATATCGAAGAGATCACCTAATGAATGAGAGAGAGAGAGAGAGAGAGAGAGAGAGAAAGGATTGAAACAATATCGAATTTCCCAGCCGAGCTTGAGTGCTAATTTGAGCTGTGATTTAGCTTGATTCGAGTCTTGAGTCTGAACTCGATTTCGCTTCGGAATACAGAAATAATTTCGAGCTTACGTTTTAATTTCGCATTAATCTTTGAAATTAAGTTCCAGCAGAAAAATTGAATCGAGTTCAAAATTAAGTTCGAGGCAAAAAATGCAATTAAATCCGAACTTGAAAGTCTTACCTTCGGTTAAATCGTAAATGTTTTATCTTAATTACCTGAATAATTTAAGTTAATTCTGAGTTATTTAAAAATTTGAAAACAAACTTTTTAATCTAATTTCCTGCGTAAGTCAATCGATTCTTCAATTCCATCTCGATAACTAAATCAATTTCGAAGTTAAGTTTCGTTGAAAAAATTGTATCTTATTTAAATGTAAATCTTGATTAGACTTTAAAAAATCACGAGTTAAAAGTTATGATGCGTTCCAAGCAGGATAAAAAGCTCGAACGAACTCGCCCCATCGATTATCGAATCGACCCTGATTTTTATTCAACGTTAATAATTTCAAGGACATTCACAATTGCAAATATCTTTGGAACAGTCCAGACTACACTCGTGAGTAATACACCAGTTCTACACGTCACTCGACATCACCGACTCGATTCAAGGTAGCCGTCTGGTTCGTCTAGGTTGATAACGGAAATTTCTAACAACGTTCATACGCTCGTCTGTGTGCCTGTGTATATATATTTGCACAAATTTCTCCTCGCTCCGATTTGCATTGAAACGTGTTCAAAACTCACCCAATACCAGTGTCGGCCAACTTTCCATACGAGACGTCAGACCTTTCAGAAATATCTGATGAAGGAATAGAACGGTTTCACTATTCAGAAATATGCTATTGACATCCTCGTGGTTGCATGGTGGCTTCTTCGAACTGGCTGCCATTTTGAATGGCCTCAAGAAACAGCTCACAAGTACCCCCATCTGCTCGGTATATTCTTCCTCGGCCTCGACCATTTGAAATACCAAACTGCGAAGCACACATAAATAAAATATTTCGTAAATTTTGTTTTCCTTTTTATGAAAATAAGAAATTTTTGTTATTTCGATACGAAAGCTTTTCCCTCGTTTGAAATATCTAATTACAGTTTCGAAGATAAACGAGGAGGATTTATTATCCTAACGTTGCGTAATTGTTCGTTCGCCTCGGCGTATTTTCAAGCCTCGTCGATCAGCTGCGATTAGCGAACGCTTTGGATCTACTTACCGGTCTGGCAAAACTTTAATGCCTTTGGAACAATTTTGAAGTCATACCGCGAAACTCGTGTTTCCCGATTAACTTTGAACTTTCTCGTATACGAGCGGTTCCGACGGTAACCATCCGCGATAGTCCGATGCTATTTTTTTTTATTCTATTATTAATTATCCCACAACTTTGATACGTAATTTCATATCATTGAACAAATAGGGGGTTGAGAAAGTTGGAGCACTTATCCCTTCACTCATTTGCGAGAAACTTAAACCCTAACTGTTCTTTATTCGCAGCGAAATTGACGTTGCCACAGGAATGTTTAAGTTAGACATGTTTTTATCATAAAATAGTAATTTAGAGGATGAAAACCATCCAAAGTTTTCGAGGTAAAATTTTGTTTATTTATTTAAACGGCGGCAATCAAAGGCTGAAAACTACCCTCGTGACAAGAAAACATGATTTTGGTTTCGTAAAATTCCATTGTTTCCGAAATTCATATTTAATTTAATTTTTATTTTACATAAAAGTCAAAGAGTCGTAAGAGTAGAAATTTATAAATATTGTATTTTTATTGTGTCGAATAATATATCAGACTTATGAAGAAATTGAGAAATTGTTACCGGTGAGCTCGGTAGTTAATGGTAGATTTGCATGTGTATACAGACATCCATGCATAATAGAGAACCTCGACAGCGAAGTTGTGCCAGGCGATCGAGCGAACAAGTTGAAACTCTTGCGCGGACATGTACAATTTGCCGTAAGCCGCTTATTCGAGCGAAATAGTATCGTCGATGCTGACGTCAAATGACTGTACTCTACTTGCGCATTCCCGTATAATTCGGAGCGTACGAAATCTCTAATCAAAATTCTCCGTGATTTCGAGATAAACTCTGAATTCGCGATATGCTTCAAATTTAAATCCAACGATACGTCTCAAAACTCGAGTCGTCTGCTTTAATTTAAATTAACACTAAAATACAAATTTTAACTCTGACTCGAGTCAAGACTCGGGTCGAACAGGATTTGAATACGCGTCGACAATCAAGTTCAAACTCAAGTCTAAGCTTCGGTTTAAATAAAAATTTGAATTTGAATACGAGACTAATTGTATTCTCGAGTGAAAATTTGTTGAGTTAAGTTGAGTTAAGCTCGAGTGCAAGTATAACTTAAATTGAATTTAAATATTAACTCAAAAGAGCACGAGTCAAATTCGAACTTGAACAATCGCACGAATTTTTCATTCACCCACCTGTTTCTCTTACGCATACTCTCGGCGTGAGGGCTCTTTATGTACTGCTCGACGATCTGTTTCCATCTACGTCGACAGAGCCAGCCCCGAAAAAAGCTCTGTACTTTCTTAATTTTTTCCATATCGTTCGAGCCCTCGGCGATACCACGAAAGCCGCTCGCACTTCCCTGCCCATGAATATTTCCACCACCGCCAATTCCATATTGGCTCGATGTACCGACGACTCCTGGGACAATTTGCGACATTGTTCTCTGGAGCGAGCCTCTCTCGCCGGTGAACGCGGGAAATGCGACCGTGCTCGGACGCAGATCTCTCTTCATCGCGCACAGCTGGCGCAAAACATGTAATCATATTTCAAAATGCACAAAGTTGTAATAAATCGTCTATTCGCGCCTACCAATTATATATTCTCGTATCTATCCGTTAATAACGTTACACATCGAAATTTTCGTGACGATTGTTTCGTCGTGCTTCGAAATGCGAGACGAATACGAACGTATTTAATGAGAATTATATTCCAGCTCTGTATTACACGATCTTCGTTTTTAATATCTTTTTTAATCCGCGTGGTTTTCAATGGGTGAATATATTATTGATGTTTGTATATTCATTGCTTACTCGGTATTGATTCGAGATGATTGAAATGGTAAGGAAATTTTCATATAAATCCCGGGTATGGCGTAAATTCGCATGGTATAAATACTATCGAAATATATATATGTATATATGTGTCGGACAATATATAGTTTGTACTAGCAACAGGTCGTAGGAAATGGGAGTTCTCTCTTCCTCTATCTCTCCTCATCTCTCTCTCTCGCTCTCCCTCTCTCTCTCTCCCTTTCTATTTGCTTCTACTCCCACTATTCCCAGCATGACTAGCCGAGTTCGAGAGTTAAATCTCCTTTGCTTTCTATTTCACCTGCCTATATAAAAATAGATCCATCCATTATAATTGACACTAACGGCCGAAATTATTTTCCCACGGTGTAAAATCTTGACGTCAGCTTGAACAGGGTTTTATACATCTAAAGAAAGTAAATTGGCGCACTTGAAAACTGTTTGAAGTACGACGATGTTGCCTCGAGATAATAACCGTCCGATCGCGAGAAAAACGCATTTATCATGTGGCTATTACAAAAAAGCTTCGTATTATGAAAATTCAAGATGACGAATAGAAAGTAACTCGATTGTGATAAAAATCGGTACTTGGCAATTTTTAACGTTAGCGATTACGAACTTACCATTAAAATTCGAAAATTGAAAAATTGATGGCGAATGCGAGAGGCCGGAAGAAAATTGAAAAGTAAATTGATACGGATAAAACGCGACAGTCGGAAATTCTTACGATCATCGATTTCGAATCTGAACACGAAACTAAAAAATTCAAAAATAATCGAACCAAAATAACGAATTGAAATTAAAAAGTTATTTTATTTATATCGTCGATTAACAATTTCAATGACAAAATTCAAAGATTCAAAGTCGTCGATTAAAAATGCAAACCGACCTGTTTTTGTAAACAAAAAAAATCGTTGCGACTTCGGTCACACCGTTTTTCGAGTAATGGCGGTGTTGTTGAAATGTTTTTTGTACACAGTGGAAATACGTTAGTGTTCTTCTTTTTGGCTCGACAGTGTGAAAATACGGATTCGGTACAAACCTCGGCACGTAGCTTTTTGATCTCGGACGCAAGATCCTCGCACTGTTGCGTGTATTGCCACTTGGCAGTTTTCTCGCTCTCCACGATCTGCAACAGGTGAAGATGCTTCTGCTCGAGCTCCTCCTTCTGCAGTAACAGTTTGTTAAAGCTGCAGTACATAAACGTTAAGCCTTATAAGTTTCGTTTGTAAAATAATAGCTTTCTCATTTTATTATAAATATTAATTAACACCAAATGAAACATTTATTGTATTGTATTTACTGACGCGATAATAAATTCGACCGGTTGAATTCATCAATCCTGGGTACGAATCTATCGTTTCTGTCATTCTAGACTAATATCTAGTAATAATTAGTTTCATATTACTCGCGAATTCCATCGTCATACGCAGGTATTCGTAAGAACCTGTCAGTACCTATCAGTACCTGTAAGTATATTCGAATATTTTTCAGTACGTCGAAATATCTTGGAGTATCTGTAAGCATTCGTGAGGGCTTTCGAATATTTTGGATTATCTCAAAGTATTATCGAGTGTTTATCGATTATATCAAAGTCAGTATCTCAAAGTATTTTGATACTTTGAGATACTGATATATACTTGTGAGGATACGTGGATACTGAAACATACTTGTGAGTATGTTTCAGTATCCGCGAGTGGCTCATCGTGTCTCTGAGTATTTTGGAGTATTTCCGAGTAATTTTATGTAGCTATGAGTATTCATAGGTATCGAAGAAAGTACCAATTAGTTCGGTACTTCATTCATATCCAGATGTACCGAATCGATCTCCCACACTCGTATCTGTATTACTAAATCTGATATCCCTACAGATGGTTTCAATGGACTGTATTGTGGTACAACGTGGCGTAACGTCAAAGGGCTGTATTTGGTTGGCCATGAATGGAATGTACGGATCTCGCAATTAGCTTTACTATAAGCGAATGGTATACCATCGACAATGCGTACCACTAAAACCTCATGCGTACGAATATCATCCCTATACTTTAAATACCCGTTTATTGCGATGATGTATTTAATTAAACGTACGCATACATCAACAGTGACGTATTTGTTAATGGAAATCACATTAATGTTCACGAAAGCAAACATTTATATGTAATTAAGAAACCTCGTAATACAACGATGTATTGATCGAGGTCGAAGAAAATCTCAGGTATCCAGTCACTGCTTCTGATTCTGCGACTCGTTCTTTCTGAATAAAATAAGGCGGGAAAAAAGACAATCGAATAAAAAAATTATCGAGGAAAGTACTCGACATTAAATGCGCAAGATTGCGAAGCATGAAAACTGAGAATGTGTCTGACAATGAGAATAACGGCTGATTGTACGAAGAATGCCCCATACGGGGGTAGATATAACAAGGATGAAAGCAGAGAAGAGAACGGAAAGCAAGAAGTTCTGTATGAATGCATGTACAATGCAATACATATTTTGCTCTCATTATCCCTTGGCTCAAGGCCGAGAAAGGAAGCTCCTATGTGTCACGACAGGCATTATAGAATACTAGAGGGCTATTGTGGCTCGCTCGCTCGTGTCGCTTTCAACTCACAATCAGCAACTCGTACTGATTGTGAGAGTCGCGAAACTATTCATGCAGTCACTCTGACGTATATGTCGGTAAGTAAGTATTTATGGGTATATTCAGCTGTCTTCGAGTATGTTTGAATATCTTCGAGCATCCTTCACTATCTTTCAGTATCATTTAGTAGCTTTCTAAAGCTCTCAGTATCTTTCATTATTTTTCAGCACCTTTCAATACATTTCAGTATCTTTCAGTATCTTTCAGTATCTTTCAGCATCTTCAATATTGTTCAGTATCTGTCAGTATTTTTCAGTATCTTTTGATATTTTTCAGTATCTTTCAGTATCTTTCAGTATCTTTGAGTATCGTTATTATCTTTCCGCATTTTTCAGTATCTTCGAGTATTACTGAGTATCATTGAATATATTTGAATATTTATGAATATCATTGAGGATTTATAAGGATCTTCACGTCGAAACAACTCAGTAAAACTATCGGTCATCTTTTTTATATAGAGCAAATAACATAAATTCTGAGTTATAACTCGAACGACGTGATCGTAACTCATTGTGACTACCAGGGAAGCAATAACCGCTGCAGATAAGCATAGGAGTTACAGCTTCCCCGGTAGCCATTGTGAATTACGGCGCATTGTACAGCAACAGCGCGAGTGTTTACCCGGAGCTTATCGGAAAAATGATGAATTTATCTCACAAAAATTACAAACAAAAATAAACGTTTCGAAGCTGATCAGACTAGAAACGAGCGTTTGAAAACAAATTCACTGATAATAAATAACGATAGTCGATATCATTCGTTGATTTATTTCTACCGTCATTTCAAATTATCCATTGTATTCGTTTATTTGACAAAATTCTCCTGCAAAATTGTGTAATAAGAAAACGAGTGACGCGGAATGACAAAAAAAGATGTTTCTATAAATATAACATTAAGATTTTCTTTGCAATGATCGATGGCCTAAGGTCACAAGTTCAACACTGAAGAATTACGAATGAAATTAAAACACAAATTCTTTCAACAATTTTTATACGCCGTCATTTTTATTCGAAAAAAAGTCGATATTTATTCAAGCCCTTGTAAGAAGTCCCGTGAAAGTTTTACCCTGCAGTAATAAAGCCGAGGTCGGATTAGCCGGATCAAAAATTTCCAACGAACTGTTATATTAACAGAGAGACCGAAATCCGATTGTCCAACCATTTCGCGATATTAAACAGGCAAAGCGGGTCAGGGGTTGTACCTTTTTCGAACCACACGTTTCCGCCCGGGCTCTTACCGACCCTAGGCACACGTATGAGCCCATTATATATGTATAAGCTTACCCCCAACTATATAGGGGAAGGTTTCTATACATTTAGTACGAGAGACTACAAGGGTATCGTCGAGACAGAAAGAATGATAGAGCGAGCTAGTGAAAAAGAAAAAAAAAAAACTCGAACGAAAACATTACGGGTTGGACCCTGCTCCGAAATATTCCGGTAAGTAGGGCTCATTAAATATTTAGATAGAGACGCTTGAGAAGACTCGAACCTACCCACCGTTGAGAAAACATCGTCTCCCTCGATTAATGAAAGTTACGAGAAAGCAATGAAAAGAAATAAAAAGTATTCACCCCGACGCGCTATATTTCCAGAACTTTAATTTGTTCAACCGCCCGCCTTATTCTCATCCCCTACTATGAAATAAGGATCGTAGTCTCGTGAGCCGAGATGAAGTCGATCGGCAATTTTTTTTCGCATACCTAACCGGCATATCGTCGAACTCGCTACGATGCAAAATTATGAAAAAATTCTACGACGAAACGACTCAGGATTTAATGGTTGAAAATTGTAATTTTTCATTATCCGATTTTTTTAGAAAATCTCCACTTTTTTCTTTTACTTTCTCGTCGTATTTTGCAGAAGCAAATTATTTCTTTTTTTTTCCAAACGATTTTCCTTTGGCCTTGTTTCTATTTTCATCCCCTTTTCGTATCGGCGTGTACCTCTCTTAATTCTAGACCGTGTCTCGTTACACAAGAACGAAGAGTAGCGTGTCGAAGTGAAGCATGTTGAAATCTTCCGCCACTTCCGTTCTCGTATCCTCATCTTAGGCCGGTGGCTTCGTTATACTTGCTCCTGGGAATCCCTTACGACCTCGTCTATCTCTCGAGACCGATATATACGAGCCCAGAATTATGTACACCCTTATACACGAGCACGCAACTAACTCTCTCTTTCTCTCTCTCTCTCTCTCTCTCTCTCTCTCTCTCTCTCTCTCTCTCTCTCTTTTCTCTTTCTCTCTCTCTCTCTCTCACTCACTCTCTCTCGATCTCCCTCTCTTTATTCTCGTTCATCGTACCAAGCTCGTTTTAAGAGCTTTCACACACTCGCTTTACTCTCGTCTTCGCGAGCTCGGCGTAGCTTTACAGCTTTACGCGCAAAGCGTCGGGATATTCCGCAGCGCTGCCGCTGAGACCTTCGACGTCGTCGAGGACTCGATCTATTTTTCCCCGTTTTCTCTCCTCTTTTTTTACCACCCCCTACCCCCCACCCCGTACGGTTTTCTCTCGTTGCACACGACAGCGTGTGAAAAACGACGACGATCTTTGAGGACACCCTCGTCTATCGAATATTTTAATATCGACGATCATCCCCACCTCACCAAGAATTGTTCGACGCTTTGGTCCGCATACGGGTTTTCTTCTTTTTTTGTTTTTTGTTTTTTTTTTAATCTCCAAACTTCGGCAACTTTCGTCAATTTTATTTCCCCATGGATAACGTACATTTGCATAAAATTGTTTTATTTTAATCAGGTTGTTAGATTCGAGGTCGCGATCGTTACGGAATGTTGAACGGGGATGAGGCAAATATTAAATTTCACGATCAGACCGATTAATCATGGAACACGTTACATCGAGCTTAAACAAAATTTGGATTATTATTATTATTAATTTTCAAAATTAAGTTTTCATTGTTACGGCGAGACTATTTTTGCTCGAAGGTTTTGGGCAACAAAAGCCCGAATATTTTATCGAATAATAAATAAATATTGAAAATTGATAAATTTTTCAATTTAAAAAATGTATTTTATAATTTCATTTTTCCATATTTTATCCACGTATTATATTTATTACCATCGTTCGTTCGTACGATACGAAATTGAGAATTCGTCACTTTATGAAGAAAATATTTCTAATAACGCGAAGGAACGTAGATACTGTCGCGAATCACGATCCGAAGAAATTTAAAAGGAAAACATCGAAAAATCGTGGGCGGGCGAATAAAGCTTTCTGCGTTGATGGGTTTGAACTTTTCCAATATCCGATTTCCTCTCTACGTTTCTCTCCGACTCTTTTGACATTTGTAATCTCCGAGCTTATTTGTATCCGTACAAAAATGATACCTCGATATTCGCCATGCGGAACTCCCATCGACGATTTTCTATGTTATCCCACGCAAGACGCATACCCGTGATTTTTTTAAATATTTCAACCCTGACTATTTCGGATTCGAGCGAAATTTTGTTTTACGTACAAAATCGAACAAAATATTTAATTTGTTCACGATTCGTACTATTTAGATCTTAAAATCGCTTCATCGACAAGCGTAATATAACAGAATTTTTTTTGAAAAACATACCCCTAAAAACTACCCTTAACCCTAGAAGCCTAATCTATTTCGAAGATACATAAAGCGTGTACGATTTGCAAGCGTAGATTACTATTTTACGGTTAAAGAACAACCCCTAAAATCCGCCTTTAAATCATCCCTAAGACAGCCGTATCTACGAACCATCTCTAAAAACAGTCCTAAAACCCGACCTCAAAATCGAACCTAAAAACCAACCCTAAAAAGTCAGGCCCGTAAAACATAGTTGGAATTCAGCAATAATTTTCCCTTTTACCTGGCTTCTCGTATAGCCTCGATCCAAGTCTTGCAGTCCGATTCCGTGGCTGCCTTGAGATCGTATTGACGTTGATTTTCTCTTCTGTACGAGATCGCGAAGCAATGCTGCAACCGATCGAATTATTTATTTATTAAATAAACAAAATTCATCAAACATTTCATTACGTGCTACTTGTGTTTAAATTTATAAAAATTACTATTCGAATCTTATCAAATATTATTCATACTGTCGGGACAAGCCGTTCGATATTTTTTTTATGCGATGAGATTTTATTCTTGCGACAGGGAGAGATCGTTCGGCAAAAAGTAAAGAAAAATCGTACATTCTCGACATCCGAGGATAGAAATGTTTCTTTATTCGATATGCACAGAGGTCTCTATATCCTCGGAACATGTCGAGACATTGTACGATATGGATGCATGTATATATATATATATGAACGTCCTATGTATACATATTTTACAATCTCGGTAGTGAATGCAGTGTACCTACATTCCTTATATATAAATATAGCGCACATATATATCACACCTCGAGAATAGGACTGTGACATTCTGCCTTGTCTGACAGTGGGACTTGCCACAGTCCTATTCTTGTACATACTACATTTCCTTCATCACGTACCTAAGCCTTCTACAACCTTCTCGTCGGATTTCTGAGTAACATTAGACGAAGTTTATTTCTAAGTTCATGAAAAATTTTAACAATGAGAACAAGAACAACAACAACAACAATAATAACTATAATAATAATAATAATGATGTTTTGATATTATCCAAGGTCAGATGCAGAGACATATTTGTTCACGGAAATAGAACGCGTTAACGGAAATAATCGAAGGAATTTAGTTGAGAGGAAAATGGAGAACGCGAAACGATGTCCTTTAGGTGGTCTTGGGTTGCATTGATTACTTCCTCGACAATCGATACGATCTATTATTTCTTTAATCCAAATACACGATCGCTCCGTTCTATTAATAACCAGACGAGCAGTTTACCCGTACGGTATTGGGTCTCGTCTCTGGCTTATTAATTTGAATTCTGACGAGGAGTACGACGCTTCACAAAGACGCTCGTACTATATATATATATATATATATATATGTATATGTATATGTATACTATATAGATACACGAAAAGCTCACGCAGCATAGAACTTGAATGCGACGCCTAGGCATACACAACCTAACAAGATAACGGAGAATCTCGAGTGCTTCTCAAACAGAATATCTTCTGTACGTTGCTGATTAGCAAACTGGACAGATCTGACCTGACCGGAATGGAAGAATAATGGAATTTCATACGAATAATAATGCGACTAAATTATTTATAAGAATAATGTCAGCCAACAAAACTCATAATTTTGAGACCTATAATATTTGTTGGTCTATAAAACATTTAAAACGAATGTTTGAGAAAAAGAGATTTAGTATTTTCAAAATCATTATGATGACAATTTATTTTTTGTTTTCCAATTTTTAAATACTAATTTTTTAAACGAAAATATCTGATTTTACAATTATATTTATTAAAACTAAATGTTTTTCTTTGTATGTTCATGTATAAGATTGAAAAATTTCTATTGTCGAGATCATATTTATTTTCAAAATTCTAATTTTTATTTAAATATTGTATTTTTCGAAATCGAAAGAAATTGCACTCCCATATTCCACGAACGTGGAATATGGGAATTCTTTTGTACGTAAGTGACAGACTCGTCCAGTGGAGAATCGACAAACTTCAATTGTCATGATCAAAGGAAATTTATAAAAAGAATAACGTAAAATAACATAGTCGGAGGGAAATATATGACAAAAACATTTATGAATAATCGGATTAATAAAAGAGAAAATAACGATGGAACACTCTTTGTGGAGGAGAAAAATGCAAGGCCAGAGATAAGACCAGAGTGAGTTGCTCGCTTCCGGCATAATTTGACTCCGGTCGTACACGAGGATAAACGATAACTGGGAGGATGAGGAAGAAAAATAGCAAAGCATAATAAACCACCTGCGTAAAAGTTTGTTCGCAGAAATCTTAGAAGGTGCATAAGCCGAGGTAATATATACGGCTATTCTTCTTCCTTCAACTTTTCCGTTTCATTGTTATATCCCCGCTACACGTTCACGAACATAAGTTCTTCAGCTTGAAACGAAGACGAAACATTCTTGAAAACAAAAATAAAGTCCCTGATAAAGTCACGATTAACATTTGTGAGTCTAGAATTTGAAATTAAATATGTGACAAAACTGATGATATTCCACTATATTTTTGAACTGTTTGCGTGAAAAATACACCTTGACCGTATCAAAAATGGGCTATGAAGAAAACACGTCAAAAAAAAAACCAATCGTAAAAATAAAATACTAAATTCGAAAATATTAGCCGTAATAATTTTACGAATTTTTGGCGATGCGATTTTTCATAATTCGGAGTGACAATCGTTTAATCGGAGTTGAATTTATTCCAAGTTCTTCAACCGATGATGATATTTTGAATACCGCGTTATAAAACGGAATATTGATTTTTGTTTACCATATTTTCAAAAAAATACCTATAAATTTTTGAAAATTTTGAAAAAGCTGATATTCTTATACTCCAACAAAAGTTTAAAAGACAAATTGTTTCCTGCGATCTTGTTGATCGACGAAGTATTTCAAAAAGGCTAAGATTTTTATAATTTCTAATAAAATCGGAAAATCCCAGAGGCAGCTAAAATGAAATTTCTAAGAAAATAGGCTTACGGCAATATCGTATAACGAGCCGATAACTTTGTCGGCAGGATCTTTTGTAAAATGACGAAGTTCGAATCAACGTATTAGATACTTCAGGGGTTGAAGTTTGTTAATTATAACCATAAAGCCAGGCTGTAGTGCGCTTGCGCGTGCGCCTGATCTCTCGCCTTTCCTCTCGATCGTGTTAAGGCGTCTGCCTCTCTCTCTCTCTCTCTCTCTCTCTCTCTCTCTGTCTCTCTCTTATCTCCCTACTATATATTAATTAGTTTGTGGCGTGTCCTCTTGACCTCGCATCCCATCTCACAGCTCCCGCGCGCCTATACTGCGTGGACGCATTCGTTTCATTTTTCGTTTTCCTTTTTTTAAGGAAGATTTGTTCACATTCTACACGGATTGTGGCACATTAACTAATTAGAAAGCTTTACCCCGTAGTCATCGTACAACTGTGCTCGCGGGCTTTTTGTCGCGTGTGGTGATACTTCACGTGCGAGATAACCCGACATGTACGTCACGCGCACGCTAGATTTTATCTCGCGAGACTCGCGACGAACTAAAACGAAAAGATCATTCGTGTTTTTTAATGCTAGAACACAGTACAATAATAGTGTACTTCATACTGTACATAGTGTATTTAATATTGTACACTAGTACAATAATAAATAAATGGAAATTTATTTTCTACTGACGCGTAGACGAGGCGAGGTTGATTTCGTGAAAAAAAAAACAAAAATTAGAATTTTTATTGCACAAATAATTGGAATCTTGAAAAAAATATCGTATAAAGAACAAAATTTGTTACAAAGACTTGTCTAATCAGGTTAAAATTTTGCAGTCTAGTAGAACTATTGGATGTCTTACTAACGTATAATTTTCAAGAAGATTCGACGATTCGTTCGGATTTCGCGCGATTTTAAATTTTTTTCCAAAAACTACAATTTTAAGAGCGCAATGTGAAAAATTGTCAAAATTATTACGAAGTAATAATTGAGCAATTTACAGATACAAGAAAAATACTCAGCTTCGAATAATTTATGTTAAATTGTGTCAAATATTTAGCAAACTCAAATTTACATCCTTCCCTCCCGAAACGTTGGTCCACGAACAAAATCTACCCCTACAAAAAAAAAAAACAAATTTGAAAAAGTCACTTGCTCATAGAAAAAGCGACGAGACTGACCAAACGTCAACCAAAAAAAAAAAAACCTTACGCGAATATGAATTTTTCTTTATTTTTTCAACGATCAAAAATTATCACGAAGTCGAGAAATGACACAGCAAAATATATATTCTCGAGTGGCAAGGATGCGAGCCCGCGATACAGATATAAGAATCCGGAAACCGGGGGATGAGGAGAAACATCCCCTGTTCGGTCCTGGTGTTACAAATACAAGGCCTCGACAGAGAGAAAACGAGATGTAAGGGGGGGTTAAAGGGCCAAGGCCATTCTCGGATCGCTCTCTTTCCCCTGCCACTCCTGGTTCCTTATTGGCCGGATCCCACACGAAATATAAAGTAGATAGCTGCCATAGCAACCTGCTGCTTCTGCTTCTTATTCTTCTTTACACGAATTGCCGAAACGGAAACGCGATAACGAAATTCTCCGTTTGCGATTGCCTATTCGAATTTCGCGCTAATGCCAATTTCGAAAACTTTTTCACTGTTATTATCGTAATATGAATTATGATAATAATACTGAAAAAGTTTATGAAAACATATTTCATTATTATTATTATTATTATTATTATTTTACTATCAGCTTCAATTTTTATTTACGACGAAATTATTTTGGATCTTATTGTTAGCGGAATTTTATTCAACCGAAGAAGATAAAGACGATCGGTCTTACGCACGGGGAATCGCGAAATTCGAAACATCATTTACAAAAAAATATTATCGCGATAATAATCCTAGCGTGAATTCTCACAATTGGAATTCGTGATATTTAACTCGACTGAGCGTTACAGGCCACTGCTTTACACAATTCTACTTACTAATAAGAATTCTGGTGAACACGTCGACCAGAAGAACAAAGCTCGAGTAATTTTCAACACACAGCGTTTAAAAAAGCGAAAACTTTAATAAAATCTTAATATTCAATTTTCTTTTCTTTCGTATTTAATTAAATGTTAAAAAATGAGTAAAACACGAAATATCTTTTTTTATTTACATTGAAACAGTAGAAAAGAAATACAATTTTCAAAAAAGCCAAAACTTCACCATCTTTAAAAGTTCGACTTTGCAAATTTTCATCGCAATTAACCTAATTGAAACTAACGAGCCGTATGATTGAAAGAAATAAAAAAAATCACGTGATGAATAACGACGATTCATCACCATCGCGAACGTACACCACGAGCTACCGTACAAACAATTTCCTCGCAATCCATTTCGAGAGGCCAATATAACGCTCCCGTATTCTCGAGGACCGCGCGAAGATTCTCAGCCAAGTAACAGAGTTGGAAGGAAATTGCAATTGAAATCAGCCAATCGAAGTACCAAAGCAATTTGAAAACACGAAACGTAATACTCCTATCATCCGGAATGCAAAATCGATACTCTATAACGATAGCTATATTTACGAGCTGTCCCGTCTCACGAAAAAATAAACAGGTTAAATAAAAATATGATACAAAACACAAATAAAAAGAGATGCGAGATACGTATAAAATGTGAAATATAAATATGTACTTTTCTATCCACTGTCGGGTTCGTTGTAAATTTCGTTGTAAAAATTATAGTTCGATCGATCGATTTATTACACCACTGTTTGAAACTTGACGAGATCGATAGTGCAAACAATTCTTATGTTATATATATAATATATAATAACAACAGCAAAAACGTCTTTATAAAATATAAATAATAAAAAAAAGAATATAAAATTGTACAATAGTTATTTTTAAAACACATATTTTTGTTTCAACCTTATCGAACTTTTTTAAATAAATTATGAATAATATCTTCATTATAATTACTGTAAATTCTTAAAGCAGCGCAAAACTCACGCCTGTAAATTAATCAGCCGATGAATTCGTTAATTATACGTTGAATCCTACGTTAAAAATAAAAAAAATTCGTCGTCCCTATAAATCAAAATAACCAAAAATCGTTTATTTTTTGTACGAACAGAGAACCCCCGCAAAGTTCATACCGAGAGAGAGAGGGAGAGAGACAGAGGGGGAGTAAGGGAGAGAGCAAAGGCCACTCGAATATCAGAGAACCACTACGGTACGTCATGCGGATAACGAGATAGGTGAACGTTGTGCAGCGACGAAAACACGTTGAAGATTCACCCTCAAAGGGACAGAGCCCCTCGGAGGATATTTCGATTTTAAAAGGTAAGAGGACGCTTTCTTTCGAAGGGCAGAAACACATTTCCCGCACCAAAGAGAGAGAAGATTATTTTTAGCCAGGACGAAACTGGAATCGATTCATTCCTTCTGATAGCACGTTGGTTTGTTCCACTCCCTCCCTTTGTCCCTCCCTCTCACTCTCCGAACCAACCTCCCGCTGGCCCATCCACCCTTCTCACGATAGTGATGTTCAAAAGGAATAAAGAGGATCCCGAAAACGATGTACACGTACAGATGAGATACAAAGTGAGATATTATGTAAAAGACGAGTGTGTGTATGTGTGTATGTATAAGGGAGAGAGGAAGAGGGAGAAAGCAAGGGAGGGGGCCATGAGTTGGCACATGGGCGAACGAGAAATATAGTTATTGCGAAGTTAACGATCAGGCTGCACATGTTGCATAGAATCCACCCCCTGGCCATCCCCACCCCATCATTTCCCATCCCTATCTCTATCCCACTTGGATACAATGGTGAAAAGTGACAACGCCATCGGTACGTACCGTGAGAGCAGAAGCCCACAGTCACGAGGATAGTGGAGAATTAGCCTCGTGCGTAGTTCACCTACCACCCCGTGACCCACACTATATTGTATATATATATATTTGTGGTATATATATATAAGTACGTACGTATATATATGTGTGTACGTATATTTACACGTAGCCATCTTTATTGCATAAGGTCATTCCACGACAAGCACCGGAGAACATAAGGGACACGTGCTAAATTGTTCTCTGGGGGAGTGAGGGGATGACTACGCTACAATCCTAGGCCAGGCAAATTCCTAAATAACGAGTCAATATTACCGAGCACAAATTACTCAATACCTAAGTACCAACAACCGTGGAGTCGAATTAAATTTATCGTTTACAATTAGTATCCAGTTTAAATTGTCAACATGGATATAATACGAACGCTGATAAAGATTGTTTATTATCGTCGTTCGTTATTATATTTACGGCGAATAAACGTTATAACGTAATTTTAATTGTCGAAAAAATTGTTAACGCCGATTTAATGATTTTTGTATAATTGGAAAGACATAATGAAAATTGATATTTTATCGTGCTAATTGTATGAATGATTATTTATGTGGCATATGTTATATTTTTCATGAGCTTTTTTTCTATTTCGAAGATATTAGCAACGATAGAATGAAAATAGGATATAGCGCCGATTTAATGATTTTTGTATAATTGGAAAGACATAATGAAAATTGATATTTTATCGTGCTAATTGTATGAATGATTATTTATGTGGCATATGTTATATTTTTCATGAGCTTTTTTTTCTATTTCGAAGATATTAACAACGATAGAATGAAAATAGGATATAGCGCGTATTTCATTATTTGTCCGATCTTTCGGGGGGAAATACATCTTGCGAATAAGAAAAAACATTTCGCGCGTCAATGTAGTCCACAGGGCACCTCATTTCAATACCGAGGCTCCATCTCGGGTTAAGCCGTACGGGTCTTTTGTGGGATTCTCTCTCTCTCTATTTCGTGACGAAAAAACGACGAGGGAACGAACAAAAAGTACGAGCGTATTCGCGCGTCATTCACTCTTTTCCATCTCCGCTGTTGCGAATTTCAACGTTTATTCTTTTTATTCCGGGGGTAAAAGCATGCCATACGATCCAGGACGGTCCGGGTGGCCGGTGCCAGCGTAACTATGTAGTCCAGAATTTCAATTCGGCTCGATAGAGGCCCCTCCTCGCGTTTTGCATGCATGCGAATTTCATTCGGAAGGAAATCGTTCGGTCACGCTTCGTGGCTTCCCTGACGTCGGTCGTATATGATGTAAAAAAAAAGAAAAAACGGAGATAAAACGAGAACGAAACGAGGTATTGAAGCCAATGTGCAAAATGCGTATTGCCGTAAGATACAACCCCTATAATTCCCTATAAGTCCAATTGTCTTTTTTTTTTTCTTTTTTTTTCTATTCGGAACCGTTGAGTTTCTCGATGAATTTTCACGCAGACGCTCACACCAACGCACTCGTACACGCGCATGCGCTCAAGCACACGCGCATACGGTAAATTAGCGAAAATAAAATTGCTCGACGCTCGCCGTAAAATCGTTGAACCAAATGTGTTTTTTCGATCGACGAGCGAAGCTTACTTTACGAGAGAATCAATACGATACGCGAAGCTCGATCGCACGTTAAAAGTCGTTTGAATTTGCACGAGATTAAACGCACAGTTAATAAATACCACAGAACGACTCGATCCGTTGCGTTAAAAGGTGAAAAGTATACGAGCGACAATCAGCCAGTAGCGATGGTCAATACTTGTCAGACTCAACGACCTGCCAGCTGAACCTTGGCCTGGTCAGACACCATAGGGATAACGAACATGTCCTGTGACTGGTTTTCCATCCTATCCCAGATTTAATACCTCATCATCAATTTCAATCCTGCAACCTTTAACCTTCTCGCGCCGACCACCCCCTCCCCAGCCCTCCCGTACTCTTGTACCGATGACTTCGTCGTTTATCACAAAGCTCGACGATATCGTTTATACCTTAAAAATAAAAATAAAAATAAAAAACGGAACAAAACACGAACAAAAATCCTTTCGCATTTTTCTCGAGGTTTGCATGCAAACTTTCATTTTACAAAATAAAAATTTGAGACAAATCCGTGTACGGCTATTCGCGCGTGTGCTTTTAAAAATTCAAACTTTTTTTTACATAAAATTATGCTTCTAGGTATATTTTTTTCGTTTTTTTGTTCCTTCGTTCGGTTTGTTTTTCTTTTTTGTTGGAAATTTAACGCGACGTAAAGAATGGAAATGGTATAATCCTGTTGCACGAGGATAAATAACTGGAGTGTTATTGCGCTACGGACATACAGACATTTTTCTTCTTCTGGAAAAAAAACTATGTGAGTGACACGTGCTCGACACACAAGTTATCATGCATTTCGCTTTTTCTCTCTCTTTTTTTTTGCTCTCTCTCTCTCTCTGTTCCTTCGCCATACGTTTCGAGTTCGCACGAACAATTTCGTAAAAGCCTTTTTATAAGCCCTTTTCATAAAAGGGCATAACAAAAAGACGATGCGAGTCAATAAAAACTAGCTGTACTCGGCGTGTTTGGCGTAATTTACCGCATCGCTATCGGCCTCAAATTATTCGCACGGTTATTATGGACTTGTTGAACCTTGAACTCTCCGAATGCACGAACCAAAGTTCGCCCTATCGTGCGGTAACGATAAAAGCACGCTCGTTTTCGAAACAAGGACTTCGCGTTGCCCACGTTGAAGTGTCAATTTACATTTCGTGCACGTTATAAAACACGAAAGCCGAATTATTAACCGGGAATCCTATGTTATCAAAGAAATTAAAATTTAGCCAACAAAGAGAAATATTTTCAAAAGAATTATTTTCGTCCAACGTTTTACAAAAATTCCCAAACAATTATTTACGGCAATTAAAGATAATAATGTTTCTATGAATTAACGATAAATGTTCTCCATCCCCTAATCAATGAAACGGACAAATTTTTCGTAAATACAGTTACAGAAATTAATTTCGCGTCGTAGTGGCATATTTCCAAATGATGGAAGAAGATTTAATAAATTTGTGGGTTTTTTCTTTATTGAGAAAAGTGGTAAGCTTAGCGACAAAATAACTCGATTCCAATATCCGTGTAATACATTTCATCGATTGTGCGAAGCTTCGACAGCCCGAGATTTATATCTGTAATAAAATGTTCCGAAACGTTTTGTATTGGTATGTACATGCGGTAGTCCAAAAACACACTGGAATCAATATAAAAGAGCGGCGTTCGTGTGAGTTAAGCCTTCCGGGCTGTGTTGTTTCCGCGTTTTTTTCATCCAGGCCAAAACTCCGCTGACTGCCGGGCTTAGACACTTGATTTATTAGAAAAGCCAACATTTTTTCATCTATTGGTAATTCGGATTTGGTGCAAGAGAGAAAAGGGACCATGAACGAGAGAGAGAGAGAGAGACCGCGATCTGGCATAGGTCACGGAGGACAAGGAAACCAAGAGAGATGTCGGTGGAAGCCAATAGCACCTGAGAATGAATCGTCATGAACCAAAATCTACTAGAGAATGCTTTTTTTTAGTAATAAATAAAGAGACTGTTGCGAATATACGATGTTCGTTGATACACCACCGCAGTAACTATAGCACCGCCGTCACTATAGACCTTCCGTGACTGCAGCACGTCCGTGACCGTAGCACCTTCGTCACTATAGCATCCACGCGATCGCAACACCTCCGGGACCGGAGGACCTCCGTGAACATAGCACCGACGTGACTATAGCAGCTGCGTTGCTACAGCACCGACGTGACTATAGCAGCTCCGTTATTATAGCATCTCCATTCCTACATCTCCGTTACTCTAGCATCAACGTGACCTCAGGACTTTCTCAACCGTAGCACCCCCGTGACTATAAAATTTCCGTGACTTTAGCACCGCCCCGATAACAACACCTCCGGAACTGTCGCATCTTCGAAACTATACTTTCCTCGCAACTATCGCAGCTATAACACCTCGAGTATATCAAGCATTATAACGCTTTCGTCGCTATACCTGCTCCCGTGATATAACCCCTACGAAATTACAGTTAATTCGTGACTGTAGCATTTAGCTTGCGATCCCGTCGTGTAGACGGTGGTTGCGGTTGTGGCGACGAAATATTCGTATTATGTATAAATCCGTAAAGTGATAAGCCGGAAATGCTGCAAACGGCTCGGGATTCTGACGTTATATCCTTCAAAGAACGATTTAATTGGCGTTCTGAAACTGGTTGACTAACAACAAGTCAAATACCATTCTGGTTTGTCGATGGCCAGGGGTAGACTATGGACAACCCTCACCCCCTCAGGAACTAAGCGATAAACTATATACCGTTGGGACACAGCCACGACGCCCTGCGACGAGAAAGATCACCGTTAATCACTTCCGGGCTTTAACACTAATTCGAATAGATTTATGTGACCGGAATGTCGCGTTAACAAGCGTAAATCGAAAACGACGAGTTAGTATCACACTTTTTTTTAATCAAACGCGTTCGTGAAAACCTTTTTTTCCACGTCCGTATTTACAATTAAGAAAACTCAATAATCCGTGTTGTACGAAAAAAAAAACGACTGTTTTCAGGAAAGACGAATTATCAGAGAAAATATAAAATATCTCAGTAAATAAATTATTTGTAAAATCTTATACGTCGAAGCGAATCATTTCAAATTGAATAACAATCTTGCTCAACCGCTAACACATTCGTATACAAATTTATGGTTCGAAAGTTAATAGTTTACGAAGGTTATGACAATGTTTTTTGTTTCTTTTTAGATTCATAAAGATAAACAAGAGTTTGTATATTCTGAATTTTGTATCGATTATCACCCACCCTACTGCCATATGCATATGTAATAATGTTTTGTTTACAAGCTTTTGCTTTTAATTCGATGCGATATTTATATAAGGGAGCCCAGATGTTTTTTTTTTAAATTCATAAATATAAACAAGATTTTGTATATTCTGAATTGTGTATCGATTATCACCCACCCTACTGCCATATGCATACGTAGTAATGTTTTGTTTGCAAGCTTTTAACTCGATGCCATATTTATGTGAGCGAGCTCAGCTGTTTTTTTTTTTTTTTTTTTCAAAAAATTCACGAAGTACGCCACCCTCTGGCGATCGAGGCAAACATTCCAGGGAACCTCGAGCATGCCTTGAGCTTTCATCGAAATCGGGCCGTTCTCGAGATATGGTCACGTCAATGTCGCACGTGATTTTTCGATATTGTTAAATATTTTGAATCTTTACCGATATTAAAATTATTGGAAAAAATATATTTTTCGTATATCAAAGTTTCCTCTGTATGGAAGTTAAATCGTGAAAATATGTCGCCTAACCCCTAACCATTTCTTTCCCGCCCCTAAGGTTCTCGATAAAAAAAAACATTATAATTAAATAAGCCGCCCTCTCGTGGTTGTCACACTATCAACGTAATCGAAAAAAAAAAAAAATTACACCGAGTCCCGACTAACGTAAAAATGTACTCGTGGCATACGCACGACAGAACGAGACAGCCAGGACGATTAAAAAAATATATCGTACCATTTTTTATCAGTAAATTTTTTATCAACCCTACGTAATATGCAACGCTGTATATATTTACAGCCGTGCCCTAGAGCGATATGTCGCGAAGCGGCTAGGCTGGAAACTCGAGGCGCTTTTTTTTTAATTTTTTGTTTTTTATGTTTTTTTTTCTTCTTTTTTTAAAACAACGCTCGAGGGAATACCACGACCCTGTGGAAGGCTCTCTTCGCCTATCGTTTTTCACCACATAGCTGTTTTCTCGTTTTTCTCAAGAACGCAGGATATAAGCCGCGGGCCACACTCGCTCGACTTTCTCTCTTTCTCTCTTTCTCTCTTTCTCTATTTCTCTCTTTCTCTCTTTCTCTCTCTTTCTTTCTCTCTCTCTCTCTCTTACTCTGTCGCACTCTGTCTCTCGCAGTATAAAAGACGGAACAATGCCAGTACCAAACAATGCCCCAGTGTAGGTAACTGAACGAGTACTTTAAGAGGCAACAGGAACAGTCAATAACGATTCATGGCAGTCACTGTAACGTCGCGCACCCCTGGGTCCTTGTCAACGATCTTCCCCTCACGTTCTCATATTTCGTACAGGGTCGTGCCTCGTAAGAATTTTATTTTTTATTTTCTCGTTTTGTGTTTCTTTTTTGTTTGTTTCTTCTCAATTCAACGGGCCAAAAGTGTGAAAGACACGAATTTGCGAAAGAGTGGTGATTTTTATTTTCCACCCGCGTGCACGAAAGCTCCGGACTTCGTTGAAGTTAATTAAGTTTAGGGGGGACAGTCGATGGTCTTCCTGGCACGAATGGTTATCGACAAATTGAGACAAATCCCCGTAGGTATCGCAGGTGACTTTTATCTCGGTTTCTTTTCGAGGAGAGAATTTTCTTTTTTTTCCTTTTTGGTAGGGCGAGAAGGTTCAATCACTCCTTCTCTCGAAGCCGCGTTCTCGCGGCCATTTCGCTTATCATAGGCTATTGCAACGCCGCGAAATTCATCCCACGGGAGACACTAGCCAGTGATAACGCGATATTTCCGATTCTCGTCACGAACTCTCGCGACGATCGTGACGGAGCTTCCGAGCTGACCAAAGAAAAGCTCGGAAATTACCGCGGGGTTTCTTCTTTTTCTTCTACTTTGCTTTTTTTCTTTATCTACTTTTTTTCTCGTTTTGCGAAGTATCCTCGTCAGAGATCATCCAACTTTTGATCCGAGATTAATTTATCGGAGCTTATTGAAGAAGTTGATCAGCGCGAGTACGAAAGCACACACGAAGATCCTGAAAGGGCAGAAAATCAGAGAAGAAAATTCCCATTTCCGATGATATATTTTCTATGTCGAAAATCGAAGCCGGCTTTGCTCTCTCTCTCTCCCTCTCTCTCTCTCTCTCTTTCTCGTATTTATTCCGGCATTAAAAGTAAATTAGGTCTTTCGTACCGGCGACAATACGTTATGCGCCGTATAACGCTAGTTAAATCGGAGAAAAGCGAATCAGGGCAAGGTATAATGGGAGAATGGGAATATCGATTCTCTCTCTCTCTCTCTCTCTCCTGCTTTTGTTCGTCGAATGCTGGTCATGGTCCTGAACCGGTGGATGATTCTGGAAATCGTCACCGCCAGGAAACATTTACAATTTTATGGAAGAAAAAACGAATGGGATCCGTAGCTTTAGGCACTTTCTTTTTTTCACTCGTGTATCTTGAGGAAAATAGCTGTCACGGGAAAAACCAGGGACTGTTTTATAACTATGCAGTTTTCGATTACTTATCGTTGTATTTTTAACGAGCCGTTGCTGTTCGAATATTTTTCATTGTTTTTGTATAAGTTTGCTTGAGATTAACGTCCATTTTTAAAGATAAATCAATTATTTTTTTAAATAACAATAATATCTATATCTATAAAGAAAAAAAAAGATTATTGAAAAAATGATTATTTTTCGACCAATTGAAAATTTCGATTTACTTTATTATTTTTACGTTAAAAATTGTTTCTAATATTTGCTTATATTTGATAATTGTTTTATAATTTGGACCACCTCATGGTCTATGGATAAAGAGGTATGCACGATCGCAAAATTATTAAAAAATACAAATACAAACATTTTTTCAAAATTAGCGAATAAAAATCACTTTAAACATTCGAAAAATTTCCGGCTAGACACAATTGATTCGTCTTTATTTGTTGAAATTTAAAAAAAATACGATCGTATTATAATCAATTTGAAAATGTTCAAAAAGAGCCATTTGTATTTTATTTTTTATAAAAATAACTTTCCAATCGATATTTCATGAAATCCGCCATAATTCTTTACAATAATACACACTTACTGGAATGATCGTTACTAAAATTATTCTGTAAAACCCTGTAAACTTCTATTTTTCCTCAATACTTTCTCGATTTTTTTCTCTCTGACAGTCGAGGCCGCAACGACCTCAAATAAATAAATAAATCCCAAAGAATTAAACCCCGAACGTTTTTTTACTAAATAAATTTCACATTTGTTCTAAATAAACTAGAATTTTTTGAATTAATTAACCAGGTGTCTCGACATTTCAGTTTTAGAGACTGTTCAATTTTCGAACATTGGCATGACACAAATAACTCCATAACGACAATAATTCCGACCAGACCCGATATAAATAAATAAAGAGATTGCTCCGGGAATAAATGACGTCACGATGTCATTAATTAAAAGTCGTTTCCCGCAAGGAAAATGTAATATTTCCCAAGACACAAAGTAAAACCGTTTTTTTTCGAGTTCAACCCCACGCGTGTCCTCTATCGGACCGTGACCCAGCCACGTTATTACACCGAATCGAGGGATTATTTATGACCATAGTCTGTCTAAAATTATACCAGAGGGCTAGTCCCGAAGCCCTTATCGTCCTCGAGGAAACCTCGTCGTTAGTCAAGTTGTTGCATAACAATATCAAGTGCAACGGGGCTTAACATCGATATGCGTTGATTACAATACCTGTTTGTCAGGCTCCTTCCCCCGGGCTGTAATGAGACGGTCGCAATAACAGCCCTCGAGTAAAACAATCCCGCTGGGTCGAGTGTACGTCTCATTTTCATAGTAGAACAGTAAATTCTGCAACATACCACCGTAGTGTATTTATCGACGGCACGAATCATTAATTTCGGTAATTAATTGTAACGACGAACTCGAGTGTATCAATTTCAATCCTTAACGCCGTTTTATTTCACTTGTTTTTCATTGCCGATAATCGATTAACATTATTTGAGGATTGATCGAGATTAATTTCCCACGAAATAATTGAGAAATATAATTTTTGTTTGTCGAGCCAGTTTTTTATAAATAACGTGACAAATAATTTTCTCGGTGTGATTCGATTGATCACTTTACAGCCCTATTTAGGGTAGTTTTCATGTAGTTCAGCGTACCCGTTTAAACGTGATTTGAACGGCATTCTTGCAATGAAATATGGCTACTTATTATCATAGAATTATAATAATGTAAGAAGGTTATCACAAATTGGTCAACAATAAAACGTTCGATAAGTTTGCCGGTAATTGATATTTCATTCGTTCATTCAATATATTCCTTAATTATTTCTTAATAAGACAAGATGAATCTAATTAAGTAGCGAAACCCCGAACGAGTTATCGCGAATTGAAAAAAAGTTGCAAATATTTTCGACTTCGAACGAATACCAAAACAATTGTTGCTTCCGAAGAATCCAACAACAATTTGTGATTGAATTTTTTTTAAACTCCCTCCGAAACGAATAAATTTATCGTAAAAAGTACTTCGTTCAAGTCCATTTGCCAGTTTCGTATAATTCGCGAAAGAGGCAAGAGAGACGGAGAGATCTATATATATATACATATATATATATATATATATATAGAGAGAGAGAGAGAGAGAGAGAGAGAGAGAGAGAGAGAGAGAGAGAGAGAGAGAAAGAAAAAACTCAAACCAACTTTTTTTTCATCAACTCGCAACTCGATGGATCGTCGACGGTTTTTTTCCTCCCTCATTGAAAAAAGTTTTTTCATTCCCATACCTTACTTCCAACCCCCCTAGCCCTCCTTTCACTCCCCGAACACGGAATTAACATTTTCCCTGCAACGATGATCGATCTGTCATGATGTTTGCCTCACCTGGTAAAGAACGAACCAGCGAAGTTGCCACTTGGCCGAGTCGGCGGTCCGTTTGTGCAAATATCCGGCGAGCGAATGGTCGTAATGGGCTCTCTCCGAGAGCATGAGTATTTGCGAATCGTTGACCCGTACTGTTGGCAAAAAAAACATAAATAATAATCATGATAACGATAGTCACGCTTGATTGCTATCTCTCGGTGCACGTGCGTGCTTCAAACTTTCGTTTCTTCATATCGTTTCTATCATTAACGTTTCTTCATATCGTAAAATGGAATGTTTTTTGTTTTAAATAAATTTTTGTAAATCTCAATTTTATGTGTTACTCACCGGCTCTTTGCATCTTTGGACTGAGCATGATTGCAGATTTTGTCTTTCCCTTGTTATCGGCGATACTCGCGATTTGTTTCACGATTTTAGAAAGAGATGAGAACTTTGATTGTCGACGTTACCGTGTATAGTAGAGTACGTTTGTACTAGGTACGTAGTGCAATTTATGTATTTATTATTTATTTTTTTAATTACGATTTTACGTTAAATTTTAATGATTTTTTAAATGTTTTTATAATCTATATAGAGTTATTATCGAGCAAAAAGAGATCACAATCGTATAAATCGAATGTCGAACACTAAGACGCCGCTTTAATTCGAATCGTTGCAGTCATCGTCGACGAGTTTCCTTCTTTTTTCTCTGCCCCCTTTATCCTCGTAATTGAAAGTCGCAGACGGCGAAACTCGATGAAACTCGCAACAGGTATATCCGTGACGTCCATGTGACAGCTGATATTCATAGTTTTGTTATTGTTGTTGTTGTTGTTCATTTTAGTTCCAATCATAAAATAAAAAACATAACCAGCGATAACGAGAAAGCGAGGAATATGAGAAAAAAAAAGAATAAAAAACAAAAAACGTTAGACACGAATGTTTAATCTCTTGTTCTTCTTCCCGGGCAATTCACTTGAGTGGAACGTTTCAATCGCCTCGCTCGAGTATTTACACGGATAAAAGCTTTTGTTTCTTGATATACGTATATTTAAGGGAGGGGGGGTGCGGGAATACTTGGCGGCGTTCCAATTATTTACGATTCAACGAGAAAAAATAAAAAAAAAATAAATACAAAAGATGAAAAAATACGATGACGTAGAATTTAAAAAAAAAATGTTTTTATTTTTGTAAAGACATTTTTTTACTCGTAATTGTTTTCCCATTATAACATTGCGACTTTTTTGTACAAATTTATTGATCTCCAAAATGACTTTTGAAATCGAGCGAGTTAATTCCGCACTTTTTGGCAGCAATATCGTGTCCTCTTTGATACAACGATTTTTTATGGGCGACATTGTGTTTCGTCTATTGACGCACACGAGCGTTTTTAACGTATAGAAATTTTAACGAGAACTCAAAAGTTGCACGTGAAATGCGATATTTCTACGGTATTGTCATTTCGCAAACATACGAGGGATGCGAACATTATAGGAACACGTTTTTGTACAAGCCAGTGTCATAAAGTGAGCAACTTGTGTTTTTGAAAAATTTATATTTTTCAAAATTTCGTCCATTTTTAAAATTTGACTTTTTTGCCATCTTTCAAACTGAAAAAGCTACAGAATAATAGGGATAAAAACGTTGACACGGGAATCGACCTCGATAAGAAATTTAAACGTTACTCGAAAATCGATGAACGAAGCAATTTTTTTTGAAAATTCACTAAAAGTATTCTCAGGTGGAACGTATGAACGAAATAAAGAAAATAATTGAAAATATTGAGGAAGTTTGAGGAAAAAGTGGCTGGCTTAACCGAGAACGCCTCCATATCCAGCACAAGTGGAGTAATCGAGGAGACGATATGATGGAGGGGTGGAGAATGATATCGCGTTCCATCGAAGCGTGTGACAACCCAAATCGTGTTTCTCGTATCCCATATATGTGTATATATAGGTCATTCCACCATTAACGATGTGACCCCAATTTTTCCATTCCCCCGATATTTTGACATTTTATTTGATGGCATAAAAATACGTGATAGCCAAAATACGTTTTCAAAAACGATTCGAAATTGAACCGTTTTTGTTGACAGCGAAATTAACATCCTTCCATAAATCTTCAGGTTTATTAACTTCACCAATAACTCAAAAACAGACATCCCTCCATGCTTCTACGTATAAGAAGAAAAAAATCAAATTTTTCGAAAAAGATCGTTTTGCGCATCATGGTTCGTTTTTACCCCATAAACCTCGATCGCTTTTATACAATGTGAAATGCTTTAACTAACAATCGTTTTGTTTTATCGAAGTTCGTATTTTTTCTTATTAAAATTCAAATTTAAAGAGTGCGATGTCATAATTGAATTAATTAATTACATTTTGGATTCGTTTTCCCCAAATTTAATATTTTCTGTCAGAAAATTTCATTATGATTGTAGCTGCATCGTTGTCTGTGGTCGGTATTTTTATTAAATCGTTTTTTTCAATCAAATTCTATGGTAATTTACGACAAACACGCAGAACAAAAAGAAATTATAACGATGCAAAAGAAATGTAATTATAAAATTGTTTTGGGTCGCAAAAACAGTTTTTTTTCATCTCATGAATTTTGCTTTCCCAATCTCGAGCTTAATTTATGCAAAATAATCCTGTGATATAAGCAATCCCGGCCGATGATTTACGAGATAATGATTTTTCGAAATTGGAAAATCGCGTAATATGCAAATTTGCAAACACGATATAACTAGATAGAACTAGAAAAAATATTGTACGCAACTATTATCGCTGTACTTTTTGAAACGAAACAATTGGCGTTAAACAAAAGAGACACAAACAAATTCGTGAAATTCACTCCCAGCTCATTCCTTTAAATTCCATTCAATTTATCGACAAAAGATTTTAATTATTCGCAAAAAAATGAATCAAAAACCCCTCGTTGATTTACAAATAAGAGTTTCAGTGATCAAAAAAAAACATTAGCAACAAAAAAGAACGATTTTTTCGAAAAAATTACAACTTTTTCACGCTCAATAAGAATAAAATTATTGATTTCGAATCGCCGAGGAAAATAATAAAGGGTGAAAAATTATGAAATTATTTTCCTCGATAACACGTAAAGTTAAAGGATACAAACTTTTTAAATTATCGAATCTCGCGACAGGAAGACAAACCGTCAGAACGGTAGACAAATAAAGAATTTGATGTCGGATGGTTCGTCGATTGATGGCAGAATGGTCTCTGTACATACACATACATATACGGAATATTCTCGTTACTCACGGAAAATATCACCCCCAGGCTCTCGGAATTGGAGGGTGAAAGCTCTCTCCCCCCGCCCCCAGTCCTCACCCTCCGTTCCAAGTGCCGCAACCTCTTTCAAACTTGTTTGATAAAAGAACAAAAAAAAAGGAACGAATACATACCCCGAAAACAAAGAAAGAAAATAATCCCGGAAAAGTCACTAATTCGAAACAACCCATTTCGAAATAATTTCTTCATTCGTTTCTTATTTTTTTCGTCGTACGGTTTTACCTTGATCGAGGGTCGCCGCATTCCCGCAAAGATATTTAGTCCTCGCTCGGTGTTATCACTTTTCCTCGACATCCTCCGCTTTGGCCGCTTGTTCTTTCTTCACGATCTCTCGTCATACCGATTTTTCCTTTTCAACGACATACTTTTCCGATTTATATTGCGCGGATAATTTATAGATTTTTGTCTTCTTTTTTCTCATATATCGCAGTTCAAACCCTTTGTCCCGACCGGGTCGTTAATATCGGCTCGACGATCAACGAACGTGCAACGGTGCGTGAATTTTTTTATTGTTTATTTCTTGTAAACGAGTGCGTGAACGCGTATACGCGCAATTAAAATTTAGCGCAAGAGCGTCGATTGAGCGAAGGCAACTAACGAGAGTAAATATCGCGACTTGTGTGACCGTTTTCTCCCCTCGTTCTTCATTTTATTTTACCCTTTCTTGTGTTTATTTATTTAAACATTATTTCGCTATTTTTCCGTCGATAAGCGAAGACGGAGAGGTTCGTAGACGAGAAAAACCAAAAAAAAAACAAAACAAAAACTAAAAAAATGGTCTAATTAAATTAGAGAGGTTGCTGAGCGTGCCCGTGTTTTGAAAAATGATTTATCTCGTCGTCCACACGCCGTCGATGACGATACGCCGACGAGGCTCGTACTACCGGTGTCCGATCTCATCGTAAACGGACGGACTTGTTTCGACTTCGGGGGTCGCGAGACGAGCCTGCGAAACGAGTCGCGGCACCGAGGCCTCTGAAGCTTCATCTCCCTTCGCGTTGAAACCTTCCCTCGTATCCTCTCGCTATCAAGCCCCTCGGCCTCTTCGACTCCCCTCCTCCTTCCATCCCACCTATCCAGCACCTACCCCCTTTCTACCCTCACAAGGCTTTCATCGGCGAGCCCCTCTCGCTCGCGCGGCTTCCCAGTTTCGAATGCGCAGGTCTCTATACTCCAGTGGCCACCCCGACGCAACATCCTCTCTCCTACCCACAATCCTCTCTCCTTACTCTCTTCCTCCCCGCGCCACACCTCTCGCACTCTCTGTCTCTCTCAAGCCCTTGCACCGACGACGTATGAATCCCTGACATAGCTCTATCGTGTATAAATACCGGAGCAACCACGATAACCGTCGTCTATACATAGAAGCGTCATCGCGAAACGAGCACGGGATCGCGAAAAATTGACGATGTAAAGCACCCTTGGCACCTACGGATGACGCCGATAACTTTTTTCCACCCCGATGCGTGTCCAATGGCACGGACGATAAAATGTATCGGATATGCAGCAAATTTTCGCGAGGCGTTGATAGGCTGCGATGGAAACGAGATACGAATGAAAACGCGCGTTAAAACGCGGATCTTGCATCACGCGCGGTTATAAAGTGGACGCTCCGTAGATGTGCGCTTTTTATAGCTGCGGAGATCGGCGGACGCGGTGGTCGAAGGCCTCGCGCGATTGGCGCACGATACGCCAATAGCGACGCGCTGCTGTGCGAGAGGTGGGGGTTAAGCGACTCGGTAGATCGCTGCGCGCGACCATGCAGCAGTCGAGTGGGGGATGAGAAGGAACCGGCGATAATGAAGCGGACGAGAACTGGGTCGACAAAGAACGTCACTCTTTTTCATCGATTCGCTGTAGATTTTTAAATATTTATCGCTCAGTTTTTATCGCGTTAAGAGTGAGTGATGCAGGCGACGGGCACTTCGAAAATTTGATCAGCAATCGTACGAGTACTAAATAACCGATCAGGTTAAAAATTTGCAGGCACACAGAGAATGATGGCAAAAAGTAGCTCTTGGTATTTTTTTTGCCGACATTTTGAAAACAGTGTTGCAGGCGACGAGCGATTCGAAAACGCCAACTGTACTTTCTTCGGCACTGAGCGTTAAAGTTTTGAGAGTGTCTAGAGAATTATGGCAAACATTATGGAAGAAGAATACCAAGAGCCACTTTTTGCCATAATTCTCTGTGTACCCGCCAACTTTTAACCTGATCGGTTTTTTAATGCTCGTACGATTGCTGATCAACTTTTCGAAGTGCACGTCGCCTGTATCACTCCCTCTTAAGACGTCAACCGACCATAACCACATTTTTTGCAAATTTTGTTGTGAACAGTCAGAACGAGACTATATTTATAATCCACGGAAAAATATTTAGAAATATATCGTCCAAGTGCAAGGACACAATATTTCGCAGATTTCGTTGGAACTGAAAGTCGATCCACCGTTCGACCGGCTCAAGATATTTAATTGCTTCTGTCTGCTGACTGGCGTATAGATCTTCGGAGTGTTGTTTAATACAATTATCCAATCTTCGTAAGAGTGGATAATTATACTTCGTCAACTGCTTCATCAACCGTCACATCACTCGAATATTGACGCTAGAAGCGAACTTGCAGTTTACAAACTGTTTGCTCAGTAGCTTTCGTCGTAGAATTCAATTTCAGTCTTATCCACCATTCTATCGACTGTTATTGTACCGACTGTTGTTTTACCGACTGCCACTTTTCCAACGTGGATGACCGACCAACAGTAAGTGTTTCTCTCCGTTGTAACTTTGAGGTCTGCATATCTGCAATTGTATGCTTATCTTCGGTCGGAATTTACGACGTCGAGCGTATCGCCCGATCGAGAGAAATTCCTCTTATTACCAAAGTTGCCCGGCGACCCTAATTACCCCATCACGATGTCCTATGATCTTCGCGACGCTTGCGCAGTGAAGTTCTGCGCAGCCACTGCACTCCTCGCCACTTCTTACTCACGCGTAAAGCTACTGAGAAGCATGCTCGTTACTAGCACGAAAGCATGCCACTATTGAGTAATTGCTTTTTACCTTCAGCGAGCGTCGCGTGGGACGCCACGAAGATGTTAGTCCGACTCGCAGTCGAGAGTGAACCGTTGACCGATGTGTATCGTCACCGTGGCTAACAGTACGGTGTACTCACTTTATACTGAATTTTTTTTAGAGAGCTACATAATAGAAGTCGACCAAGGATTATCGTAGTTATCTCACAGTGGAGAAAGGTGACGTAAAAAATGACGAACGTAAGTATTTTCGCTTATTAATATAATTTAATGACATTGATTTTAATTTTTTTAATTTGTTTCACTGATTCTTAATCTTGTAATTCGATATTCGATACTTTTAACTATACGAACCTGTTAAATATTGAAAAAATCATTCTTGAAGAAAACTCGATGATCGATTTGATGTAAATATCTCATGTAATAATGTTATGCGATGATTAAGTACGATACAACCGTCGTTAGTTAACTATAGAAAGTAATACATGGCCTAGAGGGCAGAAGGTGAATGAAGAACTTTCGCAAAGTCTCATAAAAGAACCCTCCGTGAATACTAGCGACTTACCATGAGCTGGTTTCACCTGCACTCCTTGAAAATTTTCTCCTCAGTGGATTTACCGATCGTCGATACAAAGAGAAAGAAAAACAGGGGTTGCAGAAAAATACGAAAAATGATCCCCGCTCTTGTTATTGACTCAGTCGATAACAAAAGATTTTTGACATTATTTTGCTAGTTTGTGGGACGTTGCGATGAAACAAGAATAATCGAATTATTATATACAGTTTTACGAGAACTATATTAAGATATCGAGGCAACAAAGAAATCTTATCAAATGGGAGATTGATAGACAAAATTCATAAATTTGTGAAAGAAAAAAAGTGGATGGCAATATTTCTTATCGGCAATCGATATTTCACATCGTCTTAATATCACGCAAGGCTTTCTCCTAGCGAACATCATTGAAACGAGTTTCAAAATAATAATTTTATAAAATTCCGAAATTACGTCAAGAAATTTTCTAATTTGCGACACGTTTTTTTCGGATTTCCTCGCGTTTTTCATGCCGCTCACGTACAGAAGGATCGCATAAAAAGGCGATAAGTGTATACCGTCGCTATTCACGCCAGATGTTAGCTATTGAATTTTTAATTGCTTGTTTCGCCATAACGAGCATTTCATTTTTATCGCGAGAAGGGGAATAAAAAAAGAAGGGAAAACTAGGAAAAAGAAGCGAGAGCACACAAAGTCCTCGCGATATTTCGCTATGATTGAATAGAAGGCGCGTGTATACGTGTGAAAAGAAGCTTTTAGATAAGACGTCACTTGATGACCGCAAGGATTCTGAGAATCCTGTAGAGGATATGCACGCAGAAAAAAGTTAGGTTGACTCTGATAACAAGGCACGAGAAAAACTTCGAAAAAATCGTCAGCGTCGAGTTCCCGCGGCGTTTTCATCGTAGGTACTTAATGAGAACCATTTCGCAGACGTGGCTGTTATTTTTCGTTTATTAATATCCGCGTGGTAATGAGACTAAAAACTTTTTTATTTCAAAAATCAAAAAAAGAAATGACTGCTTTGAAATTTCGTCGCGCTTTTAGATTCTTTTTTTCCGGTCATAAAATATTTCCAGCCGTTGGTTATAAACGTAACAACGTGCATTTGCATAAATCACAAACATCTTGAGGCTTCTAACCTCGATGCAAATCGTATAAAATTTACGCACGAAAATTATCGCTGGATTATCGCGAATCTCGGTACTGGCGAGTGAAATATTAATTAGTCGGATCTATTTTATCTGATTCTTGAGAAAAAATGATTTTCGTGTTCTCCACCGGGGAATCTAGTACTCGCTAAATGGCTGCCTCGCAAAATGGAAGCGATGTGCGCGCGCACCCGCGTATCCCTTCCACGAGACGACGTACCAATAGAACCGCGCATCGTAATCCCGTGAAGTACTATAAATATTCACCACCAGATGTCATCCCGGCGCTCGTAAAATTCCAATATAAGAAAAATTGGTCAATCGCCACGAAAATAAAAAATAAAAAAATTAACCGAAATTCTTTCCAAGCAGAGAATGATCTAGAGTTCCAATTCGCCGATTCTCCTTGTTATCGGGGCGCGTATCTATAAAATCGATCACGTCGATTTGCAAAAGCTCGGGCGTGTGCAGCATCTCCGCGATGTGCGTTAGGGGATCACGGGAAGGGCACGAAACTCCCGGGATTTTGGGACAACCGAGAAAGATAGAGAGAGAAAGAGAGAGAAAGAGAGAACGCGCGCGAGAGCGAGAGAGAGAGAGAGAGAGAGAGAGAGCGCCAACTGTCGTTCGGTAACCGATTTCGGTAGAAAAAAAAACAATGCAATTGATATATCGATTAGATAGTCTACGTCATAGAGTGCAAGTGGAATAAAGTAGGTTGGGGGGAAAAAGTACGAGAGAGAGATTCGCTCTCTCACTGAGTGAGTGAGTGAGAAAGAGAGAAAGAGAGAGAGAGAGAGAGAGAGAGAGAGAGAGAGAGAGAGAGAGGCTGGTGAGAAAGGGTAGTGACGATGTAGCATCGATGATGATTCCGACATACCAAAACGTTGGTACACGACACGAGGACGGGAGAGCGTCTACTACGAACTGTACGACGACGACGATGAGAAGGGAAGCAGTCGCGCAGAGAGAGCGAGCGAGGCGTAAGGGCGATCGCGGGGGATTGTGGCGGATATCGTGGCGCGGGAGGCTCGAGATGGTGTGGAGGAAGGGTCGGCTGAGGTGATGAAGAGAGAGAGAGAGAGAGAGAGGAAGAGAGAGAGAACGAGAGAGAGAGAGAGAGGGGTTGTTGAGGTTCGAGAAGGGCGGGAAGAGAAGGGAAAACTAGTAGAAAGGACGAGAGGAAGAGACGACGTTGGTAAAATGTAGAGGGAGTGTGGCGAATGACGTCACGTTGCTAAAGCGACGCGGCAACGCTAAGCGTCTGCGTGGGACGGCCGGTCGGTTGTCTGGGCCGAGATCAATAGCGCACCAGCAACCAGGGCAGAGTGAGCGACGGCGCGCGCATGTGCGCGGGGAGTGGGAGCCAGAGCTATCGCGAGAGTGGGGGGCGTCGGGGCCGGCAGCGGGGAGGGGGAGCAAGCGCGAGGGAGAGGGGGGAGTCGGTGTGAGTGGCTGTAGGCCTCTCAGCGACGGCAGTCCAGGAGACGAAATCTTCGGGGTAGGACGTGAACGGCAGAGTATCCTCTGCGACCTAGCAGCTAGCAATATCGGAGGGCGCCATGTCAGCTTCGCCACGCCGTTGGGCCTCGATTGCCTAGGATTTTCATCCTCTCCAGGTAAGACGAGACTACAACGAACTATCGCCTTACGATAGAAAAACGAACGATCGCTACGTTTTTTTCGTCCGTAAAAAATTAATGAACAAACAAATCATTAACAAAATCGAGAATCGACGCAAGGTGGAACCGAAACTTATCTATCTAAAACCGCTCGGTGAACTTGTGTACACCGTTCGAGAAGTTCGACTATTGTTTTATCTACTTTTATTCCTCGTACTTTTTCACGTCGCGATTTCGTATCACCGGAATCCGGGAGATGGAAGGAGAGGCCACGTCCCAGTCGGGAGACTATTCGAAGATTTATATATATATATATATATACATATACATATATACATATATACATATATATATATATATATATATATACGAATTTGAACGCTAATGGCTTACGTGTATGGGAGATTTATATTGCCGGTGTGCCGTTGGATTGATAATCGCGAAATTTCGTGAGATCGTACGGTAGCCACGGGAATCCTGAACGAATGAGACTTTACGTTTTTACATTAATTTGAATTATTTCGTTCGATCTCTCTTATTTCATCGACGAGATTTCGAGACACTCGAGGGTGCAACAAAAGAGGCAATGTTTTCGGTGTGCTCGTTTTTCGTCTTGTTCCTTCAAGAGCTAAGTATACATGTAGTGCGTTATGAAAAAAAAAAGAAACAGGAAAAAAGAAAAAGAATGAACACGACGAATGGGATGTGAACGTCAAAGAGACAGCGAGGAGAGACTCGCGTCGAGAGAAAAGTGATGGAAACGTGTAGAGGGCCCCGCTGCTACTACTGCTATTGCCGCTGGGTGTTTTCCTGATGGACAAGGCATACTGCGGAACCGTTTCTGGGTGGGATTTAAATATATCGTCGTCGTTGTTTCGTGCAAGTAGATTCAGTGACTACGTGAACAGGCGCGAAATATGTTTTTTTGTTTTGTTTTTTCATCTCGTTCTTGCCGCACGAAAGAAAAGGACGAATGGTGTTAAAAAATATACAATACGATTTTTATAAAAATATCGTTCGTCCGTCGACCGTAAAAAATGTGATATCGAACGTAACGAGGGGTCGAATGCATCGACGAGTTCGTGTTTCAGTGGATTTGAGCTTTTTTTCTTCTTTTTTCGACATGTTTGTCTAACGAACAGTTTAGTGATTTCTAGATCGAGCTTTTATTTCCATTTCATTCGTGGTACGAGCTTTATCCCACTTTATAACGAAATCGAAACGAAATTTGAGAAAATTTGCGTTTTATCGTTTTGGTGAATACGCGGTGTTGATACGAAAAGCTTGTGAATTTCGTGGTAGTTTTTGGATTCGGGGAAAACCGAGTCGGAGAGCACAGCATCACTCATAGAGGCTACACCCGATCTGCTTGTCGACAGTTACCCTTAACACTTGTACATTCCCTGCTGCGCACGTCATTGCAGCCCCCGCCCCTCTTCCTCTCTCTCTCTCTCTCTCTCTCTCTCGCTCTCTTTCTCCCTCTCTCGGTGGTTTACGAACCCCCGGATGTACATAATGAATATATATATATGTGTGCGTGTGGGGGTGTGTGTGTGTGTGTATGTAGTACATTAGGACGGTTAAAAAAAACATATTTTTTATAACGACTTGATCATCTTGATTTTTATACTTCATCTTGAGAAAAAAAATAGAACAGAGGGCTGGCCCTAGGATACGTTTTTCGTTACTGTATTAGATGAAATTCAAATTTTGAAAACGAATTTAGCATTCGATGTTGACGTTGTATAACTTTGATTCGAAAATTTTTGAGAGTCCAGAAAATATTGATGTTTTACGTCCTTTCTGTCACAACATACGACCAATAAGTTGCCTTAAGTTTGAGATAAATGTGACAGTGTTTAGGATCACGAAAAGGAATGAAAAATTACTTTTTGCAAAGATTTTGATCATAAATATTGTCTTGAAAATGTCATATTTTGTATATATTGTTTATCAATGTTATGATAATATAGTATAATAAATAATAGAATATTTCAGTATTAAAGATCGAAGCTCTGAAACTATCGGTAAGACTCATTTCGATCATAAAATACAGTGAATGAGTCTTCGTTCTGACAATTTTTTTTTCTTTCGTCACAAACGACACAAAGCAGATACGATATGTGAATATCAATTTTGTTCTGGACTTTAGGGTTTTGTAGATAATTTAAAAAATACGGAAACAAAAGATATCCAGAAAAGCTCTTTTTTGAATTAGCAGGTACCTGTACATTACAATGCTACGTACGAGCTTCTCGTATCACGACTAGTTAACAAAGTGACACCCTTGATAGGGATTCCTCTATCTCGCTTTACCCTCTTTTCCTCCTTTTCCCTCACTTCATCCGGCATAACGTTGTACATTGCACTCTCATATCTATGTTTACCGCATAACAACGCGTGTGCGGGTGTGACAGAGAACACGACGACACGCCGTATTCGCAAACACGTTCATGAGTAGGAGGCACAGCGTTAAATTTGTCTCATTTTCCAACGTGATTCAAGAGGGCTGTTTATTTTATAACCCCGTTGGACTTGGCAGTCTCAAAGCAGATTCGCACGTTATTCGAGTAAATAAATGTAAATGTAAATCAACGTGAATATAATTTTATCATGTCGGTAGATTTTCTGATCAAATTTATCACGAATTTTATTATTAATACTTTATCAATAATTTCGTTATTAATTAATCATTTTTATTCGAATAATCGTTCGAATGAACATTGGCCATACTCGCGATTAATACCTTCGATACCTACAGAAGCGAGCCTAGCAAATACGATCTATACTCGGGATTATAATTACTTTTAGTTCGTCGTCTGACCAAAATAAGTTTATTCCACTTGGAAAAGATAATGACAATAGCGATACGAAATAACATTACCCTATATTAATTTTTGCTTCGACAGGAAGCTTTATGAATTATGCAATAGAAAAGCAACGAAAAATGGACAAGTTGAATGTTCAGGTTCGTTTCTTCTTTACTTTTCATTTGATACTTTTGGGGTTGCTTCGTCACAAAAAAAAGTCTAAAAATCAATTTTTCATTCGAGATTTTGTTTTATTAACCTCGGGTCCGTAATGTTTACATATATTTTAACATTTTGCCTCGTTAAACTCAAAGACAGCCCAGGATTATTAAAATACGAAAAACTCGGAATAAAAAACAAAAATTAAATCTACTCTTCCAAAATTCACTATGAGCTTGCAAGGAGGATTACACTCGTGAATTATAACGACAAAATCCGATCACAATTATTTTTCAATTACAAAGTAAAAAAGTTAAAATATAATTCGAAAAAATAATGTCGTGGAAATTTTAAAATCCGACGGATTTCAAATTTCTCCTATTTATAAAAACATAATTCACAAAATCAAATATCGATGATCTATAATAGTAACGTTTATTTACTATACCTATAAAACGATTGAATAGAATTTCATACGAGCCATAACTGACCTGACATAACCGAACGAAACGCTAAGCGCTCTCGTTCGTTGCCCGATTACCGCGTAATAGGTAAAAGCATATTTCGCATCAAAATTTCGGCCCGCGGCCAGGAAGTTTCAGTCACGATCGCCGTACGACATTAATCGCAACAATGATACTAAATTCAATGTCCGAGGTATAGAATTTCCCAGCGTCGAATCGTTAGAGGGGGATGTATTTTTTTGAGGTCCCGCAACACGCGCCAACCCGTGTCCGCGCGAGGTTGATTTCTAGTTAGGGGAAAGGATTTATAGCGTCAAAGTATTGCGTGTCATCGAGAACCGACCCCTCGCGTGACCGGATCGCTCCGCTTCGTACAAAAAATACCTACCCCTTGCTGTGAATACAAGTTTCATCCCCCCACCCTACCCTCGCGCACTCTTCCGTGCGATCAACACGAGTTACAATTTGATCACGCACAGCATGAAAATTAATTGATATTTTTACTTTCGCTTCTTTTATGTAAAAAACAACAAAACAAACAAACACACAAAGCAAACAAAAAAACAAGTCGTTACCAGATAGGAAATATATTTTTCGTTTCAGTCCCTTGAAATCGTTGAAAATTTTATTGAAAAACTATCCTTTTCACGGCACGAACGGTGAAAAATAATATAAACAAAATATCATCCCCCTACGAACTCAAGATTTCGAGGGGAAATGACGATTTCGTCGTGAGTACCGTGCAAAATTTCTTATCACGCGTGTTACCGTTCGCCGGAAATAATAATACACCTCTATTGCTCGATAACGTACCGGAAGTCAATAATGAATCGACGAACGAACGGAAGCTCTCCAGAAGGGGTTTATTACCGGGGTCGGCAGATACGCGTTATGGATAAAAAAAAAGAAAACAGAGAAAAAAAATTACGCACGTCGATATACGATACGTGGATATATAATTTCATGATAAGCAGTAGCCAATTTGTCTCGTGAAAGGAAGGACAATTTCGAAGATATCTCTCTCTCTCTCTCTCACTCTCTCTCTCTCTCTCTCTCTCTCTCTCCCTCTCTCGTCCGCCTTCTCTTCTCGCCATCTTCGATCCAATCACTCGGATATCCGCCAGCATTTGCTATGAGGGGTTGCGGTAGCGCTGCTCGTGATGCGCAGGGATGAAGATGTTTGGTGAGGGTGGCCGGATGTTTATACATATATACATATAAGTATGTGTGTATGTGCATGTGTCTATATATATATATATATATATATATATATATATACTATATATATACTCGTATACGTGTATATGTTCATACACATATATATATATGTGTGTGTGAGTATACGGGTGAACGTGGTAATTTTGACCACGTCACCAGAAGATTGTAATACACGGTATCGAGCGAAAGCCAGCAGGTCGTGTACTCGACTTGATAACCCACGGAACCATTACACACACCGTGCGAACGATAGAAAATTAAGAGTACTTTGTAAATTATCATCCGTGTACTCAATTTTCATTGACATGGCGAACTCTTGGCGAAACAATTTTTTTTGTTTTTTTTAATTAATCGGAACGTTCCGATGATCAAGTTTTCCGGCGTGGTACAAGTTTTATTCGAAGCTGAAAAAAATATTTAGAAAAGTACCTCGCTTATAATGTACTAAGTACTGATTGCGAATGAACGATACAAAGTACCGAATGGACTTTGGAAATAAAGTATCGAATACTGAAAGTATGATACACCGAGTGGTAAAGTCTACAGTACTGAGTGAAAAAAATACTTGGCAGAAAGTACTAAGTACTGAGTGTAAAGTACTGATTCCAGGATACGGAGTGAACAAAAAATATACTGTGCAAAAAGTACAGAGCGATAATACCAAAGTACTATGTACAAAAGTACTTAGCAAAGCGTACGAAATACCGAGACGAAAGTTCTAAGTAAAGCAGTAATTGTGGAAAATTACGAAGTACCGAGTGCAAGGTACTGGGTGGAAAGGTACTTAGGGAAATGTACACAGGACGAAGTACAAAGTACCGACCAAGGAGGTTTCTAACCACAAAGTACAAACTACAAAGAATGAAACACATATTTCTTAAAATCGTTTGTTTATCCTGGTTAAACATTGAGACACTCGAAATTATATACTCTGTTGAGTCCTTTGTTGCACTATTCAATTTGAGATAAACAGAGGACGCGAATTTCACCCGGAGCTGGACAAACGCATTTAAAACCTTCGTCAAGGCTACATCTCGCTTCTCGACATAGGATAATCCGATTCTTTACAAATTTCAGCTTCGAAAAATATTTCGATCACTATTCTAAAACCACTGAAATCCTAAAATAACAAACTTGCAAATTAAAATATTCGCATTGTTTTCTCGTCGATTTCTACGATAAATTTTGCTGTTCCTATTCTTTGGTTCTTTTAATACGAAATATTTGATTTTCGAATAGCTATTTTGTTGTTGTTGTTGTTGTTGTTGTTGTTGTTATGAAGACAAACGAAAGCTTCAAAAGAAAAATTTATTCGCGAAGACAACCCTTCCTCGATGAGGAAACAAGAACGAAATACATATATTATGCAAAGGGAGTTGCAAGAGGCAACCCGGCTACAACTCACCAGTTCACACATGTACATATGAGAAACGCAGCAAGCTCAGCAAAATTGTGGATATACGGGGTGTACGGGTACGAGAATGAGAAACGACGTGTGAGGGAGGCATAACGATCACGAGAAAGAAAAATCGCCCTTTCTCGGCAACAATCACCAACGAGCCAGGGTATATATAGCAATACATATATCTATATATATATATATATAGATATATAATAGACGGCATCGAACGTCTCTGCAGCATCTCGCTCGTTCGCCCTTATACCCCTTGGCTGGGTGTTGGGGCGCGTGCGGCGATCAACCGAGAAGGAGGAGCAATATTTCATTTTCTTTCGTGGTCTCCCACTCTCTCGTCTCTTGCAACCTCCGCAATAGCTGTAAGCCCCTCCGTTTCGTTACGTATAGCCCACTCGACGAGTCGAGGATTCTTTTTTTTTCGTCCTAGACGAGAAACCGTGCGAGAATGGATCCCTCCAAGGTTTAAGAAAAGTGTGATACACACATTTAATTTCTCTTATCTCCTTAATCACATACCACTAAATATCGTCACATTTTGTCACAGTTCGTGAAATATTGGGTGAAATAAGCTTCGAACGTGATACACGAGTGTCCTGGAAGCACGAACTAATCGCACGACCAAGTCATACCGAGTCTGAGCAATCCTGCAGTAGATAAGGCCGAGACCGATCAGACGTGCCTGACTTAACTCGACCCTTACTACTTAATTCGTATATTTCATCTTCGTATCGAAATTACTCTCGATTCCGGCTCCCAAGCGTGGCCACGAGCTCAACTACCTTAAACTGTAATCCCTCGGTTTCGAAACGAGGGATGCATCATCCCCTCATCCCCTAGAATTTCACAGATACAAACTCGATAAAACAAAAATGACGATCTTCACAAACAAAACAAAAATTTAATTTCTCACAAAGAAATTTGGCTCTTCAATACAGGGAAAAATTTGTCACGACCCAATTCAATGCTGCACACGCGTATTATGTGCACCAGCGGGAGCGGGAGGGTATGTGGTCGTGTGGGTGAGGGGGGTAAAGAAATTCCGTAGCAAGCAACGCCACGTCGCCTGTTTTCAAAGTGCTGAACGAATTCAGCAGCTTAAGCACGTTCAACGATATATAATGGAAGTTTGTACGTCGGGGGTCTAGGGGTTGGGGGGTTGGAGGGGATGAAATGAAAAAAAAAACAGAAAAACCACCACCAACACCCCTTCCAAGTGGTATTTTTATTCAGGAGTATTACGGGGTCTTGACGAAATGGGAAAAGAGAAATCGGGGGTGAGAGAAGGAGACAGAAAGAGAGAGAGAGAGAGAGAGAGAAAAGGAGAGAAAAGTGGGATTTTCATGCAATCACGTTTCCTGATAAAGGATCAGCCAACGCGTCTCCGCGAGAGGAGCGTGTGAGAGAGCCCTTTGAAAATATATTATTATACCTTCGTGAAAGATTTCAGATAGAGAGAGAAAGAGAGAGAGAGAAAGGAAGAACGTTTGAAAGATTTGGAACGTTAACCCTCCGAACGTTATTCCTCTTAGTAGAGGTGAAAACGTTTAACTGCCCTCTCCCGCACTCTTCCACTCACTCTCTCTCTCTCTCTCTCTTTCTGCGTGTATGTATGACTTAATGGTGTTCGCGTGGCCACATAAATGAGCACACAACTTTTCCTGGGCAGGGATTAATATGATAGGAAGAAATGGTAGCTGGGAGGGTGGGAGGATGAAGGGATAAACTCCACTTATTGAATGAAACTTTCTTTATGGACACGAAGAACTTTATTATTGTTCGAGATTATACGTCGGATAACCGATCCCATCGGAAAGATCGTGCCCCTCAACGCCTTTATCAGAGATCGCCGATTTTCTCTGTCTTTCTCTCTCTCTGTTTCTGCGGCAAGACCATTGTCGTTCGATAAAAAGACTGATGATATTAGCGATTTTTTCGTCGTACGATTATGGCGGGCATATTTTCCTTCCGGTCACGTACAGCGTTCATCGCTCTTCGTTACTTTAATCAGGGAAAATGGCGGACGGGTGGTAAGGGTTGTAGAAAATCTCAACTTTTTAAATCTACTTAACGATTTTGCATAAATTCGGTGCTAAAACTTTCAATCCGATTTATGGACGAATTTTTGCAAATTTTATTTAAAATACAATTCAAAGTTTAAGTAGACATTCGTCAAAGACCGATGGGTCTGTGTGCCCACGGGAAAGTTAAGCCGTGTAGCTCGCTGATTTCTCTACAACGCTGAAATATCTTGAAAATCGATTGTATTATTTAAAGCAAAATAAATTTGGAACTCTCGTCATATTTAGTCTTCCCTCGTTTTCACGAAATTAATTGGAATTGGCTCAAATCCGAAATAACAGTTCAATCCTGACAAGAATGTGTTTATACCGACGGAGATAAGAAATACGAGTTTTTAAATTACGTCGTTATCAGCGTACATAATTAATTGACCAGGAATAATATCTTCGTTTTCGTTACAAACATTGCAAAAATCTTTAAAAATCTAAAGGTGTTTTTGTGCCTTCTAAGTTAGGGCGTACCGCGATAATAATCTCCAAGAAACCTAAAAACTTTATTTCCTACCTCTATAAAATTTTTATGGAAATTGCGAGCGAAGTAGAAGGATAATCAATTCTGCGATGTCACAACGACGTAATACGAGCACTCGTAATGTCGGTAACACGACGTCGATTCCCGCCTTTTTTTCAAACAGCGACAGTCGTTACGTCCCGCGCTCGTAATTCTCTTTTCGTTTTTTTTCGTTACAAAAAACAAAGCTCTCTCCAGGAAGAAGGGTAAATGCAGGACGTCGAGTAAAAGTAGCGCAATATATTCCGGGAAGAGAAGGTCTCTGAATTTCAAACATTGCAAAAAAGATAGATTGGAACAGGCGTGACGATAAAACGTTCGTGTATGGTATAGTGGTCTCGTATAAGATGGAGCACGGTTACTATCCTGCTCGGTCTCCTGGGAGGTAAAGAGGGCCAGAGACGAGACGAGTGGGCAGACCAGACGCAGTCTCGATTACGTACCACTGGGGAGAAAAGGGTAAGAGAGAAAGAGAGAGAATGCGAGAGAGAATGAGAGAGAGAGAGAGAGAGAGAGAGAGAGAGAGAGAGAGAGAGAAAGAGAGAGAATGGGAGAGAATGAGAGAGAAAGAGAGAGAGACAAGCTCCGAGAAGAAGATGGACGCTCGAATTTATCTTCTAAACTAAAGTAGATCCCGCCTAGGAGTTTCGAATAAAAGTTCCATGGGTCTCGCAGCGAGCGAGTTAGTTCCACGGTCAGCCCACTGCACGAAAACCCCGTAACGATTCTCATACGTTATACACGTACCGCAGTCAGTATTGAAATTCGCTTTTTCGCGAAACGAAGCCACTCGAAAACCTTTCACAATTTTTCACTGTTGCAATATAAAGGAATTTAAAAAAAATACATGCTAAAAATATTTTATGATCGAAAATTGTGCTCTCACTCCAATTTTCGGACAATTTCGAATACCGAGCCGAAACTCCTTTCAAAAAAAGTTTTAAAGGATAATGATTTTAATATTGAATTCGATTAAAAGTTTTTTTATGATTTGCAAAAATTTGTATAACGTTATCGTTGAAAAATTGTATAATTTTGCTTTAATTCTTATTTACAAAAATTCTCATATTTTCAGCGATCAAGATAACCATTTTTAGCACAAGCGAGCTCCCTCCATGAGAAATTAAATATTGAATAGCTTCGCATTCTTGAACGAGATTCGACGAATATTTAAAAACATTCGAAAAATCTTCGTATTTTGAATAATGAATAAAACAAAAATTTTGTCAAAATGTAAAAAAACAAATTACAAAAAAATTTCTTCTAGGTAACACTAATTCTAAAACAAATACAATCAATATTTTCTCGAATACTTCAAAAGCTCAAATTAAACGTCAAAGGACGCGTCTTCTTATCAATGTTTTTATCTTCTATCGTGTCGAGGCGAATCTTAATTTTTGTACGAATTTCCTCGCCAATTTTATACTTTTCGAATGCCCCTTGCTCTTATCTCAGCCCGAACCGGGCTCGACTCTCTCGTCTCGTCTCATCCTACTTCTTTCATCGCTTGTTTCTGGGCTTCGGCAAGTGGCAGAACCTAAAGCAGCAGCATCCAGTTTACACAAAACTTTCGCGTGTTATTTTAACGAGTCGAGTAACAGATGGATGGTGAGAAGTAATAGTTGCAGAGGAGGGTTTACTCGACAAGTATATACTACATAGAACACATACACACACATATATATATATACATATATATATATATACATATACATCGTAAAAAGATCCAGATAGAAAGAGGGCAAGAGGGAGTGAAAGAGAAACAGAGAGCAAGAGAGAGAGAGAGAGAGAGAGAGAGAGAAGCTGTGAGAGAACGAGAGAGAGAGAGAGAGAGAGAGAGAGAGAGAGAGAGAGAGAGAGAGAGAGAGAGAGAGAGAGAGCCAACAGGCTCAGAGGCGACGTTGAAAAATGATTCCGTAAAAGTGTTTTGGTACACGAGACGAAACTCGAGTCTCGTTTCCCGAAGTTGGAAAAAGAAAAACAGTGAGTCCAAAGCTTCGAGAATGCGACACGGAAGAAGCGAAAGCGGAGGAAAACGCGATGGTAGTTAAGGGTGGATGGAGAAGTAAGAACGTGCGAAAACGCCGCAACAAGAAAATGGGGGAAAACAAAAACAACGAGAAGACATGGTTCTCTTTCAAATATATATATATATATAATGTGATGTTAACTGTTTGGTGTGTCTCCGTGTGGGTAGGTGTTTGTGTGTTTATGTCTATATTGAATAGTCAAGCTTTTTGTGTATATACCCGAAGAAGCATTATCGCGAATGTTTCAACCCCTATTTCTCGAAACGACAAAATCCCGGAGGTATCCAGAGAACGGATTCCAGGAAATCCGTTCAGGAACCGATTCACATTTTAGAATGTTGGAAGTTTGTGAGAGACAAAAAAGAATGTAAAATAAAACATTTTATCGGATCGATGTATTGACTGGAAAAATATTGAAGTGGTAATGGTAGTTTATAATTGCACGAGGAGAACGAGCTTAACTGGATTTAAACACAATTTTGAGTTTGAACGCAAATCCGAATTTGGACTAACTCGAGGGTGAACGTTAGAAGTTAAGTTCCTACTCAAGTCCGAATTTGTATTAACTAAAGAGCAAAGATTGACAGTTAAGTTCGAACTTAAGATCGAACTTTTATTCTAATTTAAACTTAAGTCGTAACTCAAATTCAAACGTGAACTCAATATTGAACTTAAATTCGATCTACGGCTTGAGATTGAATTTAAATTCGAATTTAAACTCAAAATTGAGCTTAAAGTGAATTAAGATTCGACTCAAGATCGAACGTTCGTACTCAAGCTCGTAGTTAAGTGCGAACTTTAAATCGAGCTTGAACTTCATATTCGAATTTGAGTCAACTTTGAACTTAAATTCAACCGAAAACTCGAGATGGAAATTTTTAGTTTAAATTCAAACCCAAACCCAAGATTGAACTTAAGCTAAACGAATTTTCGACTCAAGTTCAAACTTCAAATGGACTTTCTCTTTTTATTGGTTTTAATTGTTCGCACAAAATTATTCTCAAAATTTAAAAAAAAAAGGATTTTCGAATAAAAAATTGTATCGATTTATTAATATCGATGATTGCAAAGTCATTTCTAAATTTCGGCGAAACAAATCGAACTTTAAAGCAAGAAAAAAATATACGAACGATATAAAGCGCCAGCAATTTCCTGATGAAAATAGATAAGGGTCGTAGGAGGGTTGGTGGGTCGATGGTTCGAGGGAGGAGAACGGAGGAAAAGAGATGCGGAAATGCTCGGGAAAGGGGTGACGATCAATCTGTTGGCTTTTTCGTAGATTAAAGTCACGTCCACCGGTAACTCGATTTAATCACGATTTATTGACGTAAAGTTACTTATCTATGAATCTCTCTATCTCTCTCTCTTTTTCTCTCTCTTTTTTCTCTCTTCTTCTCCCGCCACCCCCTCTCCCTCTCCCTCTCTGGCTCTTTGGAATTGTATTGATTTTACGCAACCGCGCGCGCCCCCTCGCGCAGGTGGGATTGTCGTAGCTCTCGTGGCCCTTTTCTTTGCACTCTCACCCCTTGGTCTCTTAAACTCGCGCCATCCCGTCTATACCAAATAAATTCCCCATCAATCTTATTCAATTTTTATTTCTTCATTCCCGATGTTAAACAATCGAATTTCCGCTGAAAATAATTAATCAGAAATTAGTTTACTTTTTTATGCGCCAAACGCTATTTTTCATCCGTTCGCAAAATTTGAAAAATACAATTACTACTTTTTTTTAATCGATAATGTTTAATCGTTGGGATTCAACGAGAAAACACTCGAAGCGATCTGATAACAGTTTTGTTCTGAAGCAAAAATTATTTGAGGCAAATTACATGCAGAAAACTGGTGTTTATATGTGTGAATATGTCTGCTTGACTGTGAGTTTGTCGGAATATTTAGGAGTGTTATTTCACAAGAAAGAGAGATTTTCATAAATAATTAAAATTATTCTAAATTCACTCTGTACTAGATTTCAAAAGACGACAAATGAATTCTCGACCGTTTTTTATGTAACTAATTTTCTTCCAGGATTGATACCCACGTATTTCATATCGCACGTAAAATTGTTGAGATCGTTGGCTACGAATCCGCAGCGACAATGTCGAAATAAAAAATGGCGAATCCACGATGGTGAATGAAAAATTTCGTATTTCGATGCGCCATTTTGAAATCAACATGTGTCTATCTCGAAAACCAGTCGAGGAATAACTCGATGCTTCAATTTTTCATACAAATATTTTCAATTTTCAATTTTGCCCCATTTTACGAATTTTAAACGAGCCCTACAGATCAAAAAATAGAATTCGCAAGGTTCTTAATTTTTGTGTACATCGTATCATCCGCCATTTTGAAAATATGCCCAGAAATCAGTAACCATCTCATTCTTATGCCGGATATAAATTATTTACGAACTCCTCGTTGTCTCCTACAAGGCAAGAGAAGATTAACCCCTTGCTCTATGCGCTATCTGCCGATTGCTCAGGCCATAATAAGCAGGCTTGTCGGTCACGCGTCGAGCCATTTACCTGCTAGCATATATATTAACATAATATATGCGTCTAACCACGAGTGAGACTCGTGTTGTTTACATTTCGATCGAACCAAGTGGGATGAGTCAGGCTCGTGCTTATTGTTAATTGGCCTTATCACGAGTCTCACTCGTCGTTATAGGCCAAGGGGTTAAAGAAATACCGAAGTAGTAGTGGCAAGTACAAGTCAGACAATCGAAAAACAAAAATTAACAATAATGTATTCTTTGTTTTCAGGCCGCCGCAATGTGGCCTGGAGTACTACCGTTGGTAGCATTACTGGCAGTCCTGCTACAATCCTCGACGTAAGTAAACCTTTCGTACTGTTAAATTTCAATGACCTCGCCTCGAAAAACTTCGAGGAATAACAATTCGACTTCAAATACGAAAAGTACAATTTTCCAATACCGATCAATTTAAACAAGTGTCATTGCGTTATCACGGAATATTAATCTCCCCCTCGACTGGAACGAAGACTTAACGAATCTTTTAGTTACTCGTATGGAAATTGAGCGGTCCCAATTCATACGCGACACTTGTTGATCGAGCTTCGCCTATTCCGACCGGTGTGTTTGTTTACTCGCTTGTTTTCTCTCTCTCTCTCTCTATCTCTTTCCGTATGTGTTTCAAACTGCAGTCGTTAAGCCCTGTCAAGTGCTTCGAAGCCCTGACAAGCTTCTTCACGAGATTACAACACACCGCGGTACTCCCTCTCGGTATACGCCTTCGGTTTGTTCCGCGCGTTTCTCCGTCTCTCCATGCACGCTGCACAGCTTTTCCAAACTCGTCGCGCATTATTTCGAGTTCGTTTCATTGGCGAGAGCCGATCCGAGCGAGTCTCCGTCGCAAATAACATTATCTGGTGACGTTTCGACGACACTTTTAACGTTGGTCGGTAAGTCGTTGTTATTATTATTAAATGATAACAATCATGATAATAGCGATAGTAATACGTAATGATAATAACAACAGAATTCTATACAACCATTTAGGCCGGAGGGTTGAATTTACCGAGTGTGATGAGCGACGTTTTTTAAAATCCGAGAAAGTCGATGGAATTACCGACGGAGGTAATTTCGTGAATTTCCAAAATTACGTTGTTATTAAGTCACCGAGATTATTATGATTCGTGTAGGATTATAAAGCGTACACTAAAGAAGGGCACTAGACTAATTTTTTCAATAAAATCTTCGTTAAAATCACAAAAAACGGTCTTTATTTTTTTCGAGGTTAAAAATCAAAAAACGCAACTCGAGATCTTGTGACTTTCGGAATGTCTTCTGCGAAATGATGAGTAGGATGTCCTTGAGTGACGTAAGAATTACTATTCTGGAAAAGAATAATGAATTCCGTTGGGTAATAACGAACGTAATTGGAAAACTTATTTATCCAATTTTTGCTCCGTTGGTAGAGAATTATAATTATCAGTTAATTCTTGAATATTGTTTCTCGCTCAACGAGAGCATACCTAGTCATAAACTCGTTCGATCTGATCGCAATTTATATCGCCAAATCGTCAAATAATACCACTACAAAAAATATTCACCAAATTAACGATTTTTTATCATTTTTATTTCTCGACCTAAGCATTTATTATAAATTTCAAAAGTTTTCGTGATTCAAAAGTGCGTATGGTATCTTTCCAATATTTTTCTATACGTTAACCATAAACAAAAATTGAGGACAGTGCTTGAAATAAAAATAAAAAAAAAACAACAATCATATCGTCGCTATAACCCAATCGGTCACGCTCGTTAAATTTCCAACCAACGGGATTAAACTGCTCACCGCATATACAAATTCGTTTGCATAAAGCAGGAGAATGGTACCGTGAAGTTTCTTACATTGTGCGCGTCACGGGGGCAAGAACCGAAGTTGAAATTTATTCACGCTGTCGGTGACGTTCTGTGTGCATTTGTTTCGTGAATGAAAATGCGAGAAGCTTTGCGGTGTGTTGACGCGGTGTCAGGAGAAATATACCAGGGATGAGAAAGAGAAAGAGAGAGAGAGAGAGAGAGAGAGGGAGAGAAAGCTTTCTGAATAGCGAGAGGGCAACCACCCAGTTGAATCGCGAAGCAATACCGGTACGGCACCCTGGACCACCAACATGCAATGTCCGAGGGTCTCCTTCCCTCTATGCTTTCCTAACTTATGGCAGGCCGTCGAGACCAAACGAGAAAAGGAACTTTCTCATCAGAGATTAGCCCCAGGCTGCAGACGGGTTTAAATATTTCGACGGGATGTCAACCCCTACGGTGCGACGGTAATGGAAGAAAACAGAACAAAAAAAATCCTGTCCAAGAAACCAAAAAGAAATATTAAAAAAAAAAAAAATTCGATACGTCGCTAGGTATATTTTTGTATTAATCTCCATAAATAATAATGCTTTTAATATCTTCTCTTCTCGTAGTAATAAATTTATTTATGTTGTAAATTGAAGATACTTTTTCGATAATTACACAAAACTTATTGATTTTTTTCAAGAATTTTTTCAATTTTGAAACTTACGTAAAAACATGCGTGAGAAACGAAAAAGAAATGAAAGTGAACGAGTATGTCGAAAATACGAACGATGGAAACGACACGCGCGCTGTAGCTTTTTAACGTTTTCTGTAATTCCTTATTTTCAATGTTTTCGAAACGAGTTTCCAAGAATTTCGCACAAAATTATCCACGAATTCGACTCAATCACAATTATTTGATTATTTGAAAAATCTCTCTAAATTACCAACACGAATCATAAATTTACCGTAACAAAATATATGTTTACGTTTTAAATTTGAAATAACTCGATAATACGAAATAATTCAATAATCAATATGTTCGTTAATGATAACTTAAACATTTTTTTTTAATTTCAATCAATCGTCACTTTTCATTCGATCGTTTTACCAATTTTTTCACCGAAATTAAATTCGAAACTCTCGCCCCATTGCCCGAAAGCGAAAGCCTTCGTTCGTTTCCGTTGTCCTCACGCGTGTATATATAAGTTGTTACCCGACACTCGAGATGGCCGTACCTCGATGCTCGCTGGTCCAAAATCTGAAGCGCGAAGAGTAAACAAAATTTCGTTTAAATATTCGTTGGCTCATAAATATTGAAAGCCGGGCTCATGAAATCAACGTCGGTTTACGCTCTTGAACGACGTTCCATCTTCCGTGTCTGTTCATCCGTAGTGCCTATCGAAACATGAGAATACACGCACACACACACACAGACGCTCATACACAGACGTGCAGGAGAAGGAAGCTGGACGCGTTTTCCCTATAGCGACGTTTCATTTTCGGAACGGGGCGCTCGTTGAGTAATTTGTTTCGTAAATCGTAGTGACGTTTACGCTCCCAAGCCCTCTTTCTCACTCTCTCTCTCTCTCTCTCTCTCTCTCTCTCTCTCTCTCTCTCTCTCTCTTCCTGCTCTCGTCCGTCCGTTTTCTTGCCCCGTTTGCAAATCGAAATTTCGAACGTGACGCTTTTATATAAAAAATAATAAAATTCATGGTGAAAAGCGCCGCTGTCCCTTCTCGGCATCGACATTGAAATATCTTGTATCGAAAAAATTCGAATGATTCGATTGTCGTTCGACAATTAAATATGAAACAAATTTCATAGCAAGAAAATGAATTTGTTCGTTAGGAATACTTTTTCCATTGGGTAATATTCAAATTTCAATTGAAATAATATCTATAGATATTTCAAGTATATATTTTATTATATTTAATATTATATGCATATAGTTATTATTATTATTATTATTGTTAGATTTTTTATACTCACTAGTGAAAATATATTTAACTTAAATACAAAAATATACCAACTAAAGTCGATGAAACTATTTTGATTATTTTTCAAATATTTTTCAAAGCAGTGTATTCGTTTTTCAAATTTAATTGAAAATATCGATACATTCATAAACACTGAAAGTGATTAAAAACAGCTAAAATATAACGTTGCACCCTGAAAAAGTTACTACCCGAGAAAAAAAATAAAAAATAATAAATCGCCGTAGTTACTTTTTATAACGCGTACTATGACATAAAAGAATTTCGATTTCATTTTCGAGATCGAGATGTTGAAGTGTATTGGTTTTACAGGCGATCGCCAACAAGTAGGTACGTTACAAATTGTGTTCGAAGATAAACGCGAAATGCGAATTATTCAATTTAAAAAAAAAACGAACGTACGAATATTTAATGATAAATATAAATATATAAACATGTATATACCAAGTCGAATCGCGACCGATGTCTTGTATTTCAATACATTTTCGTTATGTCCACCTCGTTAAATATCGAACCAATGTCAAATATTTTCTTTTTGACACGTTTGCAAATTTCCCAATTACGCATTAATTTGTCCGAACGCAACGTCGAGGCGTAGTAGGAAAATATTATTTGCCGGTCGGGGTTATCTCCGATCGCTTCAATTTATTTCTCCCAATTATTCTCAATGTACGAGACGTATTTATTTCTCGTGGCGAGGAAAACCAATAAGCAAAGTTTTCTTGAGAAACTCTCATCTCTTGCACGCCTTCTTCTAACCTCCCCTCTTCTTTCACCACCACTTGCAGCCTTTTCCAGTTGTCTAGAATAAAGTCTACGTATATATATCCAAAGTTTCTTTCGTTACCTTTCTCGCTTCGAAAAGTAACGCCCGATCAATTCTATCTCGTTATCTTCAACACCGCGAAACTTTGTTATCTATTATAAAACGTGTATATCGTTGAACGCGATCGAGTCTACGAGATCATTAGAATTTTATTTATGCATCACCATCGTGCACGTGACGATGTTGTATTTATGTTATACAACAGAGGTAATTAAGCCTTCTAGCTCGTAGGCCTGACATACACCCGGTATATACATCATCTCATTCAAATCGGACACCCGGTATATCGTTCATCACTTTGGAATTGCACACCGGATGTATTTTTCATTCAGCCGAACTAAGACAGTCGATATATTTAATCCATTAAAAAACGAACACCGGGTATATCGTTCGTCACTTTTAAATTGGACAATCGTATTTATTACCCCGCCTAAATGAGACTGCAGGTGTATTTAATGCTATTCAAGGTGGACACTCGGTATATGGCTCATCACTTTTAAATTTCTCAACTGGTATATTTGTCATCCAGTGTAAACAAAGCCTGGATATACGTTTTATCCTCTCCAAAATCCATCAACCGGGTCATCATCGAAACGGACACCAGGTATATCACGGCCTTCGATTCTTTCATACGGCAACAGCGATGGCGGCGAGATGATTTTTTGTATACACACTTGTATACACGAAACACAAAAAATGTATCGCAGTGTATATTCCTGGCGTCTATGATGCATTATTCATGATTGAGTTTTTACTCTTGACGAATCCGTGAGACATAGAGAGCCAGAGAGAGAGAGAGAGAGAGAGAGAGAGAGGGGGGGGGGGGGGGGGGGGAGAGAGAGAAGAAAGTGATACAGAAGCATCCTTGCGGGCAGAGTTCCATCCCCGGTATTACACTCGGGTTTCACCCCATGAATCCCAATAACCCTCGGCGAGATCATTCTGATTCAAATTGGTTGTGAGCTCATCCGACGCTGGTTTTCCTATCCATAGCAAGCTGCTTATACGCCGTATCAGGCCAGTCCTGAGAACTTGGTCAGTTTTCCTTCAACGGATCAGCTTCTTTTTTTTACCCACTAGACGCACGTAGAGGGAACCTTGGATCGATGAGGGAAAGCGAACTTTTTCCTACTTTCCTCTATCGACCACCAACACCACTGTACATAGACAGGCAGCCTCCCTACGCATTCGATATCAGCGCTAAATTTCCCCATGGACTTCCAGTAAAGCCACCGAACGCCTTCAACCTATAACTAAGACACCCTCGATACGCGTTCGACCAGTTCGGCCCTGCAAGAAAAATAAAGTCTGGAAAGTTCAAGCTTGAGGGTTGAAAATGGAATAGCCGGATGGCTGACAATTTTTGTGAAAGGCTCGAACTGGGTTGATAACGAGGATGGGAAAGGTCGAGTGCCGAAGACCGTGAAGAAGCTTCGGGTTGGGCTCTACTGGCACAGAGAATAACTGGAGAACAAAAAAAGAAGGGAAGAAAAGCACGATGCAAAACACAACGAGTTGACAGAGAGGAAGGTTGGATGGGTGATTTTCACGTCGTGGATGTCGTCATAGAAGCGAACGTGTAGATCCCGTCGTACCATGTGGGACCCTCATTAACATCGCGCCGAAGCGACCTCATTAATGCCCGCCCGGCACAGCCGAGTTAACCCTCCCGCGGATCCGCTCGAGGAAGCCCCTTGGCGCAAACCCTCGAGGTCGTGGCGAGCGAGAGCCACGTAAATCTCGCACCAACGATCATACAGACCCACCTGCTTTCGACCGGATGAGCTGGCTAGCTATCTAACCCAAACCCTCCCCTGTTCCATAGAATCGTATACGTTGGACAGGAGACGCGGTGAACGAAGGGGGAAGAGAGTCACTATATTCCGTCATCTACCTGGCTCGATTCGACGTAATTGTTTACCTATCGTCTTATTATCGGCATTAGCATAATGCGGATTATCGGGTATGAATTACGCGATTATAACGATGATGACGCTCGTACGAGGATCGAGAGGCGCGAAGGGACATTCATGGTGCGGATAATACGAGGAGATCGGTTGGAAATCAATGTTTCGATAAGAACAACGCGAGATGACACGGCAGGCATTTTCAAAGGGGATCGATTCGCGGACAATATGGCAGAGGTCACAGTGACCTTTCCAATTAAGATTGAATCGAAGGTCGTTGAAGGAGATCAACTTGCAACTTTCCGTCTATGAAGTTACTGATTCGTTCATCCTGGGTTGGAACCAACGGTCGTTACCGACGGTGGTAAGTTTGCGAGTTTTCACATAACGTCGTTGTCAATTCGCGAAATTGAATTTTTTTTCTTCAGGATTCTGAAAGTTGTGCCAACGAAGAGTGCCCTACTCGTTATTTCGTTGAACTCGTTGAAGTCATCGCGGAAAAAGGAGTGTCCAGATTTTTGGAGGTTAGGTTCGCGATACGCGCTAACATAGAACATTACGAGAAAAGATTCCAACTGTTCGTGATTTCTGCAACAATTTTGATTCGTTAACTTGCAAGATATCGTTCATGGGCTCGTTCAATACGATTCTGTAAAGGGATAATATATTCTGTTTATCAATAAAGACGTAATTTGATATCTCGCGATTTTACCATCAGTCGGTAAATAAAACGATCGCCTGGCCCAAAGACCCAAAGGATATGAAAATTCTCTTTGTCTCTCTGGCAACAATTTGGTGCGACGGAGTTTGGCAAACGATCTTCCTAACAGTGTCGATCCGTACTTGAAGCGAGCCATCAACGGATCCGGCGAAACGACAGGAAAGCTACGCACCCCACAACTTTTTCAGACGTACAATCGACGCACTTTAAGTCATCAAAAGCACTAAAGACCGTGCATTACGTGCGAGAGAGCTTCGTTGCGAAACGAGTGTATACGGGAGAGACGATCGTGCCTCGCATTGAGAATGAAAGAAAAAACGGAGATTGCGGTAAAAGAGCTTTTGCTCATCGTCGCGAAAGCGATTGTAGGCGGTGACGAGACGAAGAAGAGGTTTGTGGCGTGCCATGGGCTTTCGTCGGTTCGATGAAAATTAAAAGATGTTTCCGCGATGCACTCGGTAGGAAAGAGAAGGAGAGAGAGAGAGAGAGTGAGAACGAAACGCGTCGAACGAGGGCGAAACGCCGTAGATTCAACCCTCCCGGTACCTGCAGGCGAGTAAGCGAGAACAGAACTGGGCAGAAACCAGCCAGTTGATTGATAGGGCTGACGGCTTTCAATCAAGCAGCACCACCCTGACGCCGTAACTATACCGCTTAGATTTCTCCCTTCGTTCACCGTTACATCAGTTTCTCAATTCCCCGCCGTCGTCGCCACCTTCGCCCCTGCCTTTCCCCTCTACCTCGTTTCGAACAATTTTCTCATCTATGAAACCACCGGAAACTAAGATAAAACTGTTCCTCAAGAATTATATACGAGGCTTAAAGTTTTCGCTTGCCGGTGTTTGTTTTAATAGCAATCATGAAGAAAAGTTAATGGATTTGAGCATTTTACCATCGGCTTGAGAATCTCTTTGATTAACTTTCGGCGAGACTTTGATGGAGGTTCCATCCGGTTTCCTGTACGCGTGGCACTTGTTTGCATAAGATTTAACGTACCGACCATTCGGGACGACTTGATTCGACTTTAGGGAACTCCAAAATCTGATCGACTTAATTGTTTTTAATTATTTATTAATATTGCCATTATTATTATTATTATTATTGTCGATCGATCCCAAATTTGTATATTTCAAAACGTTGTTATTGTCCCGCAGATGTACGACGAGCCTGCCAGACTTCAGGTTAACGGAGAAGAAGGTCCTGGATCAAATCTTAGGACCGGAATCTTACGATGCTCGAATCCGCCCGAGCGGGGAAAACGGAACAGGTGAATATTACCATAACGACACGATCCCATGATTTTTCTTTCTCTCACTTGGACTACGATACACCAACGGCCAGCATTTAAAAAAACGCAGAAAAAACAGACAACAACATATATTATTCCCACTATACTGATTATTGCAATGTCGAAAGCAACGCGAAGTTTCAGTGAAACGACAGGAAACGAAGGATTTAACAGGGGAAAAAAACGAGACAAAACCACCGAGCTGCCATAAACTTGTACTACAATTTTTATTCCCTCTAGGTGTTACTATATTTTGTCGTACGACGAATTTACCAACGTTTGAGAAAAGTATCCGTCCCATTCCCGGTGGAAGAAATTTATATGCGAATAATTAGCGCTTTAGGTAAGTTCGTTCGATCGTTGCGATTCTTTGCTAGAAAAATCTCAAATACGCATTACCGACAGTTACTACGAGTGAGTTCCGTATATTTTCATTGTTCGTATGTCATTGGAAAATGTTTGTTAAAATTTCTGTCGATCGTAGAATTGTCTATACGATATAAGAACGTATTTATTGCGCATATAATTTTTTTCCATGCGGGGTTGTCCGTGGTGGTGCGCTTAGGCGTGTCCGAATCAAAGTTTATCGAACATCACAAAATGGCCGCGTTGTTAAACGTAATGGATGGCCTAGCCGCAGTAGCGCCACTGACGGAGAATCAGCGAACCAAGAAATGTTCTACGGCAATCTCTCGCGTAGTTACCGACTGAGTATCGAAATATTGTTATGCCAAACGCGCCGAGGCCCAGCGAACGTTTTCTTTTTGTTTCTTCTGATGAATCGACAGTGTATGGACAAATAAGAGTGGACTATTCAGAGGGAGAAAGAGAGAGAGAGAGAGAGAGAAAAAGACGGTAAACGAAAAAAATAACCCCAAACGAGAGAGCGTCACTCATTCACTAGTCATTCATTCGCGACTCACTCATTCGCACATTGTGGCACAGATAAAAAAACAAAAATAGGCAGAGCGCGCGCGCGAGAAAGAGAGAGAGAGAGAGAAAAGAAAATAAAGACCCGATGAGTGCGTTTGTGAAGAGACCGGAGACAGAATGAGTAGTAAGGCTCGATGATTGCGCGATCCAACCCCCGTATAGTCCACGCGCAAAAACAAGGGATGAAAAAAAATTCCCGTTTCGCCCTTCTCGTTTCATTCGTTCTCGTAATGGTAAAATGTGCGTATGTAGAGAAAAAAAGAGAGAATGTGGAAGGACGATGGACGAGACCTAAAAAAAAAAGAGAGAGAAAAAAAAGTAACGAACAACACGCCATCAACGAAGCTGGCGTGTCCGAGCTCAAATGTCTTATTCGCATGTCAAATGCTACAAAAGCGTGTGTGTTACGACGGTATAGATCCGAGAATTCCTGGTCGACCGAGGAAAATGTTACTGATGACAATCGATGACATTTTCTTTTTTCAACCCTGTACTTCCCTCACTAATCGATCCTTACACTGCTGTACCAAGCGAGCTCGTAACTTTACATGCACTTTGCCGTCAACCTCGCTGTTGGATAAATGTATATTTGCCTCCTGTGCGCCTCGTTTCTCTTTTAGTTAACATCGACTTTTCGGATCTTGTTCGTTTTTTTTTCTTTTTTTTTGTCCCGACAAATTGTCTTCGTCGCGCCGGGAATTCGCTCGTGTAAATAAAAATTTGAAGATGGGAGGGATATAATGGGATTTTTTTTTTACAGTGGAGAGAAGGAAGAATTATCGTCGTGCTCGAAAGTTCGATAAAAGCTCTCTTTCTGCCTCTCTCGTGGCGGACGAGTTGAATTTTTGGAACCGGTAACAGTCGGTTCAAAAGCGAATTAAGAAACTTCGTAACTTACTTTTACAAGGGATAACGAAACTACGACAGGAAGAGAGAGAGAGAAAGAGAGGGGAAAAAGTAAGAGATCAAGATTTTTTTCGATGGAGGTTCTTGGCCGGTTGGGCGTTAAGATAAAGCTCCGAGTATTACACGTACTTTGTTTAATAAAAGCGGAGCAAAAACTTTTCGACCAACTTTCTTGGTTTTTTTCATTTTTTGTTTTGTTGATCGAACGTAAATCTCGATGGATTAAATTCTTAGCCACGTAAAAGTACACGGGAGAGTCTGAAAGAATCGTTCTGCTGTAGTTAGTCTTGATTTGTTACTTTTGCCCGGAGTTATGGTGAAAAAAAAACATTTTATCTCAAGATGCTCGATGCGAAGTTGAGCGTTGAAGAAAAAAAGAGCACGTTGTTCAATGCCTCGGCAAACAAAAAAGCCCGACGTCTGGCATTTGTCATTACGTTTGAAAAACAAAGTCTACACATGTTCCTTGAAAGGACGTGAAATCCCACATGAAAATAATTCACGTGCGAGATATAATATATATTTTTTAAAAATATTTTCCAATTATATTTGAAACATATATAATGAAAATACGTTTAATTTATACGTTACGTTCGTGCGATATCGAGTAAAATATATGTATATATTTTTATTAAAGATTATTCCAACGTGTAGACGACTCTCTATAAAGCGCCACGCTCGGGAGCGGACTTCGTTTGTACTAAAAATGTCGCCCGCTAGCATACCCCAACATCACTAATATCTCTCGCGCGATTTCAAATTTATTCGTCTCAATACGTCTTTCAACCCACGAAAAACCATTAATTGGAATCTTGCACGATTTTTTTCGAACATAATCAGTATTATTACACTTTTGTTTCAGTACGCGAAGAGAAAATTTTAATTGAAATCACGAGGTGATACGTTGAAAATCATCGAGAAATAAAGCACTAAGGTGCCACTGTCGATCGTCCGAGACACTTATACTACAAGGTGGACAAAGTTTGACGCGTCATGACGATAAAAACGTTTGTATACGCGAGAAAAATCCCTTTACCTTGTGGCCACCTTACCGATAAGATTGTATTTTGCTGGGAAATACATTACTCGGTAATAGTTTTATGAAAATACGTATAAGAGTAACGCGGGCTGTAAAAAGGGATTTGAGGTTATGTTGACTCTATGAAGATTTTGGCACAATCTCTAGTGTCTAGCTGTATTCTTTTTTACCGAAGGGATCGTGACGAAGCGGGTTAGAAGGAGGAGTGGTATTATAGAGAGTCGACTATATACTATTACCGATTTTTACGACCCTTACCTTTACACTGCACTTCACTTTTCCATGTTCCCGAAACAAATCCCTCGGCGTAATGCGTCCGCAGCCATCTTATAGCCCACTAGTGTTTCGCATTCGCACGAGGGCACAGAAACTATGCAGAAAGAATCTATTCCGATACAGCCGGGTCTTTCGAAGTTTGGCGTTACTACCGATAACACAAAGCTCCGGAAGACTAACCTCGCTCCATTCCTCACCTAAGCGGTCACCATTCCGAGTACCGGCAGCACCTGCTGCACTTTTTCAGGATTGTTAAAAGCCTACCCCGTTCGCACCCTTAATACGATCGGTTGTAAAAATAAAAATATACGAAGGAAATACACGATGAGTTTTTAAGGGTTGCTTTGTACTTTTTTAGGGATTAACCGGGTGAAATGACATTATACGATAAAAAAATATATTGTTTACTACAGAAATTTAGCATCCTTATATAATTTTGTTCACCGAGGATGGAAAATACTTATTTATGGTCGATTTATAAAAAATTGCGATATCGCTCTGTAAAACGCGAAAAAAGAACCATAGCAACTCGTAAAACGTCACGTCGCGCATTACTGGTATAAAATCTACAAAAAAAAAAATATATATATATATATACACACAATTTCTATATTTTTGTGTATCGATATTTTCCATGGAGGACGAAACTTTCGAATGAGTCATTCATGGCAGTCTACCCGGTATACATTATCAATATTTATGAAAATATGAAGAAAAATATGATCGCCCTCACACACATCAACCTACTGTTCTCTATAAAAAAGAGAATTTATTTGTTTATTAGTAGTGCAGGCTACTGCGCCAGAATACAAAAAATAACCGAATTAAATTTATATTATTTTCATGGAAATCATGAAAATATTTTTATAAAAATTTGGTCAAAAAATGAATTCGAAAACCGTAGAACATTAAATAGATATGAATAAACCGTCCCAGGATAGAACGAAATCCAATATTTTAAGAATTTTTAAATTTTCCAGACCCGTAGACTCGTTGAATAACGTCGCGAAACATTAATATAAATTATTTCACAATGAGATCGGTAGAATAGAAATATAGGAGATGAACGAGCAAAAAAATCGGGTGCAAACATTTGCCTACGTCGAAACTGACAGTATTGATAGTGACCATAGGGCCTCCATAAAGCTTGATTTTACGTCGATGTGTGCTGGACCGTTGAAATCTCATTTTACGCCCACTAAAGCCACGTAGACTCGGTGGCACGTGTATAGCGGTCGTATGCAGTAGGACCAGATCCCTGATCCCCCACCTTCCCTCGACCATCCAAGTTACATATATAAACTTGCGTATACCACATACTGATATTTTACAGTTCACCTCGTGTCATGTTTTTGCCTCGACCCGATGACGACGTGACCACTTTCGCGGTTTTCCAACCTTTGAAAATTGCCAGCTGACTCGTGAATTGCTTAATGCGATCGACTCGATCGGTAAGCATCGAAATGTCCTTATATGTCGAGTCTGAAAATTGTAAAATCCATTTTTCAAATTGATTTGAATTTTCTAACAGATTTAAAAAAATTTTTTAACCTTCGTTACTCACAGCGAAAAGTTGTCTTTCGTTACTTCGATTTTTTCAAGGGTAACTTTTGTATCAATGGGAAAGCATTTTTGTATATTTTCAAAGTGCGGTTTCTTGAAATTCGAATGAATAAATGGGTCTTTGTTTCACAATCATTGGTTTCAAAATGTTTCCCGGATATTAAGTCGATTTTGACCAGAATGGCATAATATATAGCACCCTCTTAATTTAGTAGGTGTTATCAATATCTTTTATGACTAATTGCAATACCCGAACAACAACTCCATCATGAAAATGAGACACCAAACGCCGACGTTCATAGTACTCGAATTAGCTAAGCTTTTTAAATTGACATCGTCAATGCCTCAAAGCTTGGTTCAAACCTGGACTATTACCCTATCGCCCCCTCGATCCTCAACGTGGCATATGATACGTACCATCGGTAATCACTCGATCCTCTCGAGAAGCCCCTAAAATAGCCCAATCGCGTTGTTCGCGAAATAACTTTTCGAAGAACGTGTCCAGTACCCATTTGAGGTTCGTTACAAAAATGATTGGTGAATTGGACAAGCTCGTTCGAACAAATGACCTTGAGGGGCACATGAGCTTGCAGAAGCTTAGAAATTGATGGAATCGTGGAATCGGTACGACTCGTATTTTCCTTCCCTATGGCCAATCCAGCGGACTCAGTCCCTCATCAACGAGAATGAACGTTGGCTCATCGTCTTGAGGACCAAAAGTGGGTTATAACCACCGAGCCTGGAACCTCATCCACCAAACAAGAAAATCTAAAACGTTGAACAAAAACAAAGTGGTCTAACGAAACGTGTCCCATCTTATCCGAACGCAGCCCCATCTCTTCAACGAGAGGTAGTCTTATCTCCGACAGCAGTACAAGAAAAGCCCCAAAGTAATTGGCGTTTGAATTCTCTAGGGAAATATGTGAACAAGCTAAGGGGGTAGTTTATAGTGTAGGGGTAGCGTTATAGCAAGAGGAAAAGAGAGGCACTTCGTTTTTCCCAACGACGATACCTCTGGTGTCGCTGGTCACCCTCCCTCCCTCCCTGACGTCGCTCAGGGTTCTTATACCAACTCGGACAGGTTTTCAACCCTCTCTCTTTCTGGCTTTCTCGAAAAAAAAGAACATCAAACACCCTTTTCAAGAAAAAAGAAAAGGTTGTCCCGCCTGGAAAGAGACGAGGAAAGCCAACGCAGTTGCTACACTATGCAAGGTGTCGCTTTTCGCGTGAGAGGATGGAGGCTGCCGTTTGATAAAGTGCTAGGGCTTGTCTTATCTCGGTATCAATGCAATAAAGCCGCTTCTACTCGAGGCTCTTTCGTTGGGTAAGCGATTATATCGTTACCAACGACCGCAACGCCGAGACCACCACCATGTTATACGTGCCGGGTTTTCCTCCCTTGCTCATCATCAACGACGAGGCTCTCTGCCACGTTCGTGATTTCACATCGACGAATAAATTTTATCCGCCCAACCCTCAAGCCTTCTACAACCACCCCTCCAGTCCTCAGCCCCGACAGCCCTCTTTCTCTCCTAAACACAGCACCGTGCAGCTCTCTGCTTCCCACTTTTCTTCTTGTAACGCGTTTCATACCCTGACCCTCCCCGATGCGGTTTCCCCGCTAGAAACTAGTCGAGTGACGCGATTGGAACTTTCCTGTAGCGTCACTCAACGGTATTGGATGATGCACAGGGGTTTATGTGTGTGAATATTTTGTACACGTATATTTAACGAGTTTCCAAGTATCCACTTATGTCGAAAGAGCCGTTGCCTCGTATAGGCCCTGTACACCGAGTTCGCTCTCTTTGTTCCACCTTTTGTGTCGTTTACCTTTGCCCCAGACTGGTGGAAAATAGGAATCCAAAGAGATCAAAGCCGCTGGCACGAATGAGACGCGATGTGGGGTTTCTTGCGCCAAACATGAGAACAGAAACGATTCGTATTTCCTCGATCGATCGATGATTTTCTTTGGAAAATTTGTATTTTCGTTCCATTTTCTTGCACTTTCGTAGCAAGTGACGATTTTTTTCGATCAACATTCGTAATAGCTTGGCTAGAAATCGTATTTCGCGCAATCGTATTTCCAATCTTACAGGCCGGCTCTCCTTGGCTCGATATGATTTCGTGACTCCTCTGTACCAAAAGCTCCCCTTTCGGTATCCTAGTTCGTAGTATCTAAGACCACCCTGGCGCATTCGGCTCTTCACTCGAGGCTTGACGAAAGAGAGGGCGAGGGAAAAGGGAGGGGGGAGAAGAAGCGACGATAAATTTGCCCTCAGAAGCTACTCGAGCCACTGAACCCCCGGTCGCCCCAGTGACCCATTTTCTTTACTGAACAGAAGTTACACGTGTGCACGTGTCTATGCAGGCGTTTTGTAGCACCGGCCCTTTTCGCAACCGATATTTGTGACCAATAAAAACGAGGATGCCAATAAATAAAACACCCTTGGCTAATGCCTCGCAAAGATTTTTTTCTTTCTTCCACCGCGCGAACATGCTCTTAATATTCTCTGCCGACATAAGAGTCAAATTAACGAAGTTAAACATTATTAAACCGATAAATACGTTTACGATACAAAATTAGAAAAATAATAAACATAAGCGACACACTTCACACCGTACTCGAGAGGCTCGAAGGGCGAGACGAATATATCGATAAATATCGATACCGTGGCAATCCCAACGTTCCTATTGGCGGTCGCGAGGCGCGCGTAATTCAAACACTTCACCGTTCGACACACCTAACCTCCAAAGCGTTGACGCGCTCGTAGCGTGCCGCGTTTCGACGCTAGCGAACGAAAACAAACAAAAAAAAAACCAGCTAAAGAAAACTCTCCCAGGTGTACTGCCTATGAAGTTGACTCATTAAAAAGGGGCTCTGTTGTTTTTGCCCTTAGATGGGCCGGCCATTGTCCGGGTAAACCTGTTTGTACGAAGCATTGCGACTATTAGTGACATCAAGATGGTAAGTATGACAACGGCCTTGTTTTTAAATAAACGCCGCTACGGGCCTTGCGCGAATCTGTTTTTTTTTTGTTTGTTCCTTTTCTTTTTTCTCAACGTATCGTTATATATAACACATTATTACGTTGTTATACATATGATATGATATATATATATAATGTAATATAATATATGTATATATTATACATATAATCTCTGTGGCTCTTATGCAAATTTAGACGCAAGTAGGTTAGCCCTTTTTTTTAATGGCCGTATGTGTGAGCAGCCAAATGCCGATCTGTCCAGAGGTCATAAGCTAGCATTTCCTCTTCGTTCGAGCATTTATATAATCACAATCCCAAATTTTCCCACACACGACCGCAAACTATCTCGACCGCCTTATTCGTGTCTCATCAATCACCCCCCGCCCCCAAATTATATATATATATATATATATATATATATATATATATATACATATATATATATTTATATATACAAATTAAATAACCTTTTAGCATTTTAGTATAGACGGAGGCATGCGGCATTCTAGCTTTTCACTCCCACTGATATTCGATATACATTAATATGCAGATTGCAAATATAGTACATCCCTTAATCACGTATAGAGGTCTCTGGAATTTCGAAGATCGTGCGATGTGTACTTCGACAGATTACGTTATGCTATACTGTAATATTATATATGATGTATTTTTTGATGGTGCTTGAACGTGAATATATAAATATATGTACACGTATGTAACACATATATGGGTACATATATATATATAGATCAGTATACATTATATAATAATTCACGTTACGAAAGAGTATTTTTTTTCGTTTCTCTGTGGTTTGCATCGTTCAATACATGATCTTTCACAAAAGGATTCAGCTGACGAACATTATTACGAAATATCGTCGTGAAAATTGGCGGATTAGGAATTTCGAAATTTGTTTGATATATATAAACATTAAATTGGATCTTGCCGTTGGAACGCGAAATTTCCCCCAGGTTGTGTGTGATACACCCAGGTGTCTTTGACAAGATAGAAGACTGTCGGGCGGCTCGATATCACTTTTGGCAATTTCGTGCTTGGCAGAATTTCTGAAATGGGTGTCAAGGGTCTCTTTATAAAAAAGAAAAGAAAATGACGCTCTCTCTCTCTCTCTTTCTCTCTATCTCTCTATCTCTCCCTCCCTCTTTTTCTCTCTCTCCCTCTCTCTCTCCCTTCCTCTCTCTTTCTCTCTCTCTCTCTCACTATCATCGTCGGTCTTTTCGTCGAAATTATAGGGCAAGGAGAAAATAAAAAAACAAAAAGCGTGCACTTCGTCGTACAACCGCTGAGTTGAATCCTTTGTCAGGAAAGAGTATTGGAAAATTATCCGTTTTTATTTGTGGTGTCGTTTTATTTAAATAAGAAAAAAACAATTATATATATGTATATATATATAATTATATATAATATATATATAATAATATATATATATATATCCGAGCAGGCAAGTTTCGTTGTTTGAGCGGAAATTCGTTTGCACGTTCGTTAAAAAAATACACACACACATACACACACACAAACATGAACACGAATCGGTACGTTTTTTTGGCCAGTGCATCGTCGCATATCGTTATGAATTTTGCATCAGATCCGAAACGATCTCGTTCTTACACAACATACAATGTTATATAATCGTTTTTTGATACACGTGACATGAAAAAAAAGATACGAAAGTCCAAGTTGCCTCGGCGCCGGTGTACGCGCTTGTCGCTCATACTCTTCTACCGTTCACTCGACTTGCCCAGGTAAGTCAGTCAACGATTACAATTAATGAAACGTCGAGTATGTGTTATGTTGAAATGTCTTTTAAACGAAAAAAAGGAAATCTGTCGACGACAATCACACGACTAATTTCAGGACATTTAATTAATCGAATTATACTCGCAGGCGTTGATCCGACGAATATACTTTTTTTTTTTAATTAAATGGAATGAGAAGGGTGTTCATATAATTACAGGGATGAGTCGACTTAACAAAATTCTACGAACATTTCAATTACTTTTTTATTCGATATAGGAATAAAAATCTACGATTAATCGTGTCAATTTGAACATCGAGAAAATTTATTCTCGAAGACATACGAAAATTATTGACATGAAATGAGTACAAATTATTTTGAACCAATGAATTCGTCGAAATGGAATTAAACTTTTAATAAATTAAGAATCCCAAATCACCCAATTTTAAGTCAATGCGAAATTTTCGTTCGGTCATTTTTTTCAAAATTTGATCCGATTATTTTCAAAAAGTCGTTCAAATTTCGAAAAAAGACACGATATTCTTTTTGCAGAATTAAATAATACGTCCCGTTTGAATTTACTGTTTACCAACGTGAAAAAATCAGAATGAGTTAAATTTAATTGCGGTAAATTAAAATTTTCCTCGTTCGTCGGAGAAAATAATAATATTTTCGACTTATAAAACGATTACCTCGAAGGACGATAACTTATTGGAACTTCGACTGCGGTCGTGAATTAGGTCATTGTCGAGAAATGCGACACTTGCCTCATACTCGCTTAGCCAATAATATCCATTCCCGTATCGCACCTGGAACGGTCAGCATTGACGATCGAACAATATAACGTTATCACTCTGGGCTCGCTAATAGCGAGCTCAGCTCCTACCTGGTGTATAACGAGGATAATGGCCACAATGTAATTCTCGTATTCTCTGAATTCACGATGGGGACGCTAATATCTCGCACGAAACGTACAGCCTACGACTATCGGGCTCTTCGCAGCTACCTACGAACCATTTCAAACTTGTTATTTTTTATTGCCCTTCGGCTTCGACCCAAACCCACTGCGTCGCTTAATTTTACGAGAATTTAATAACCTTTATGGAAAATGGACGTATAAATTTTACAGTCAAATTTACACTTTGTCACATTTTACACGTGCCCTGAAAATTGTTTAAAGTTTTCGTTTCTCGTCGGACACGAACGAAGCTGTTTACAAACCTGTCAGCTTCAAGAATAAAAATAAGCTTGACGAAGACTTCTCATTCGACTAGAAAATTAATAGTTTGGGATACGATCGATATCTACAAAAATTATGTCCATTGAATATCGAGAATATTTTTTGATGACGATTATAAGAAAAAGTTATTAATAAATTGATTAAACAAAAATTTGCCCGAACGAATTTCCAGTGAAATAATATGTTTTTACTCGCTAAATGTATTTTCTAATTTCTCTCGATACCTCTAATTTTTCGAAAATTTTCCCTGACGTTTGAAATTTTTAATTCACAAGCTGAAATCTGTTGAGAAAAATGGAGATAAATATTTATCGATTGATAAAAATATTAGTCACCGGTCGAACAAACATTCGTTAATAATTTTTTTGTATAATCACACAAAGGCAACGTTTCAAATATGTTCGATATAACTAATGGATTAATTTTTCGGTAAATTGATCAACGAATTGATTGATCGGTTAATGATCGAACATCTTCGTCGTATCTACGTTCTCGAATTATTGTGAAAATTCAACTTTCAAAATTCCAAACCAGAATTGGAAATTCGAATTTAGGGTTTTGTTTTTAAATGGCACCCGTCCAATATTCTCGGCAGGACTGAAGTACGTAAAATACAGTGCAGGACGTAGAATTGTTCGTGAAAAAGTTTGAATATTCTTACTTGAGGTATAAAAATCGTTCGTAATGTTTGTTTCTCGTTAAACAAGTAAAAGATAGTTGACGATCTTTTCAGCTTTAAGGACTTTTTGCTTGAAACTCTCGTGATAGGATGTCTTTAAAATATATATATATATATATCTAGAATCGAGCAAACTCACGAGACTTTGACCACCCTTTGGTGACGGCAATCAACCGTCGAGGTCCAGAAATCGTGACCTCGTAAACGAACGAGGGAATAAACCATCATCGTGTCGGAGAAACTGGGAAAAAGGGTGTTAAAGATTGCACGTCGAGATCTTAGGAGCAGCTTTCTCACACCTTCGATTCTTTTCCGGTAGAGTTTATCAAGATTTATGGAGCTCGCTTCTTTTACAGGCGCGTCTTTCCTTTTCCTTTTTTTTTTTCTTTTTTCTTTCTCGCATCGAGTCGTTGAAACGAGGATTCTCCGTCACGTTTGTCGGGCCAGAATAATGAAAAATACAATACGCCGGTGGTTCGCGAGGGTGTCGTACCCACGTACGACGATAAACAACCCTGATTTTTGTTCATGAACAGCGAAATGTCAGCCACGATCAATCGATAAAAAGATTTGAGAAAAAAATTGCGAGAAATAACAAATTTTTGTTTTGATTACTTTTTTTTATTACAAAAGTGTCAGGATTGAGAAAATTGGTGTAGAGTAAGAAGGGTAAATTAAGTAATCTCCTGAATATTTCAACAACGAAACGAAGCATTTGCAAATGAAAATATCTGTGACGTCGATTGTTTAGCATAAAAAGGTGTCCTGCGAATTATCAAACTAGCGAAACGATAACTGTTGATAAGAAGGGTATATTTCTTTCGTCTCTTAGTCCGATATTATACGCTATCTGTTTTTCATTTTTCGTTACGAATACAATATTTCGAGCCTCAAAAAAAAAAAATTGCTTTTTCCACAATCTCGTCATCTATTTGTCGCATCATTAAAGAAACAAAGAAACGAAACGAAGAGAGATTATTTCACATCGAGAAGTATCCACGTGCATTCCAAAATTTGATAGAAAAAAAAAAACAAAAAATTTAAACAAAAAAAATCTACACAAAGTTATTGTAATATTCCGCCAAGACTGATCAATTTGTGTGTTCTGTTTGCCATGTTAGATGGACCCGCATATGTCCACGTCAACATATTTGTTCGAAGTATCTCAAAAATAGATGACGTTACTATGGTAAGTTTGAAATAATAAATCATGTCCCAAAAAATAAGAAATAAAAAAAAATGAATACAGAACAAAAATCACGGACACACGCACATGCAGATGCTGGGTGTTTGTCTCTTTTTACCCATATATACATACATATATACACATACACATATATATGTGTATATATTGTATACATATATAATATATAAATATATATTTTTTTTATTGGTCATAGCTCCCTAATATTCAAAGCTACTTTACACACACCTTTCATACAAACATAATATTTATACCTTTCCAAATTTTTTCGTGGTAGATATTTCAAATACCTTTTTTTAACACCATAAGTACCATAAATACAATTTTCTTTATGATATATCCATTTATATATACGTTTTTTAGTGTCTTCAATTTCAATTTACGAGCAGCATTATGTCCATTTTTACCTAATCGATGAAGAAAGATTCAAGAATTATTAATCGATAATAGATTCGATCGAGTAAAAAAAAATATTTTCATATGTTTTCGCGAATAATAACGGCGTCGTGCTGCACGTAAAATTATGGCTCGATATTAATAGTATCGCTGATCTGCTGATGTGTGGTAGATATTCAGTAGGAATCCCGTTCTCTGATTCACGTGTTCGATGGTCGCAGGATTCCCATGCACTGCGAATAGACGAGTAAGCGCACGATAAATTTTTTTTTTTAACAGAAAAACACGCGAACACATCCTACTACATTTACCATGCATACACATATATTTGAGCAGTTCGTCGCAAGAAAACAAAAAATTATGTGTGAAAATATGCAAATTTTTGCAAAATAATTTAACGTCATATTTTTAAATAATTTAAAAAATCTTAAATTTATCTTGACTTATAATTGATATAAGTTGTAGACAACAAAATTAAATACAATTCGATCAATGCTATTGAAAAATGTATCGTCAAATTTATCAAACAATCCACACGAGACGTGGAAATTTTTTTACACAAATATTTATTGAAAAAAAATTAATTATTAGCACAAAACGTTTTTTTTGTCACGCGTGTATCCTGCCAATATATATGATGTCGAGTGAAGGTTTTTTCTTTTTTATCACCAATTTTACACGAATTTTTGAATGTTTTCCAATTTACGAGTGAATTTAATATAAAATCTCACAGTGTGACATTTCGAAGCAACAAAAAGGGCACTTTACAATCAATTTTCTCTCGGTGATTGATTTTTATTTTCAAATATATCATCGACCCCCATTAACAAGAGGTCTCTCGAGGACCGAATTAAGAAAAAAAGAACAAAAAACGTTTATCAACGTTATCAAAAAATTCTTGCAGGGGTAGACGTCGTGGTGTAAATGCTATATGTTTTTTGGGATGAAGAATTCTTCCGTTACACCGCACGAGATTTGTTTTTCCGTTCAGTTATCGATTATCCAAACCATCTGGAGTGTTTGTGACGAAACATTAGATGTACATATTGTTCATGAGACATGAGAACGATATTTATATAGGCACGTATGAAAACAGAAGAAAAAAAATTACCCGTTCGTTAAAAAAATAAATTTTTACATTAAATATTTATTCATTTTGAATGAAACCCAAAAATGCATCTGAGACTGCATTGCTCGACTTACAATTAGTGAATCGTGACGAAGTTCGGCCGTCGGCGCTCACTACTATTCTAACGAGGAGTGGGAGAGATGCAAAATGGATTATTTCCAATGAATAAACGTATTCCCATAATTACGAACCAAACAATACATTATATATACATATATATGTACACGAGCTGACACAACAGTTATGATTCGTAGATACGTATGCAAATTATATCCTCGCCGTGCTTGGGTTTGGTAAGTTCTGATGAAAATAGTATTTACCGGGGGTACAAATTACCATTTGATGCGAGAACTGTTACCGTTATGCGCTTGGCAGAGCAAGCAGGAGCTCTCGCCAAGGTATAATATGGTACCATCAACGAAAGGGTGACGAGGCGGAGACTAGCGGAGGATCGTTATATTATACGTATGAACGAGCATATCCTTGCTCATATATCCTCCTACTAGTTGTTTCAACTTGGTAACTAGTCATCCGTATACTAGATATGTTCTTCTATATATATATATATGTATGTATATATGAGCAATTCTCCGCATTGCCAAGTACTCGCATCATGTTCTGAGATTTACTTGTAACTTCGGAATTCGTTCAAGCAGACAGAGAAAAGATGTTTTGAAATTTGTCTTTTTTCTCAAAAAGCTTTATTCGCAAGCCTTTTCACTGCGACAACGCCGTAATTTTTGACAACTTATTTTCGCAAATGGGATCGATTTATTTATCGAGAGTAAAAATAATCAACGAGATTGACGAAAAATTGGTTTCTGCGTGAAATATCCTCAGAAATAACAAATTCAAATTTCGACTGTAGGAAATTAAACAAATTCTAGAAACAAAATTCGGAAAATTGTGTTTAGCCAAATTTCGCATTACCATCTTGACATTCGTGCTTTTTCGAAGTCCATGTAATTTTTGACTTACATGGTAAGTTTTCGAACGGGAGAGAACTTTTTTTGTGTGAAAGGAAATTATAATTTTTTAGAAAAATATACTTTTTTCGGAATTTTATTTACCAAAATTTACCAAATGGGTCGACTACTGCAAGAAGGTTCAGAAAAAATATTTATCTTAAAGCAAAATCACAGATCCTGGGCGAAAAGTCGGTTTTTGGGCGATTTTTTGTTGCGATTCTGTTGAATTTATACGCGATCAGCAATATTTCGGTTTGAAAGTTGAAAGTCTTTTAAACAATAACATTATTTCCCCAACAATTCCCCGAGTGCGAATTGTCACCCAAAACAGCCAAATTTTGCCAGTTTTATTTTCCATCTTGCTTCGCCATATGGAATTTTCCAAATTTACCAAATATTACTGCAGATTCGTATTCAACATCCTAAAAACCCGCTTCCATATAAGTTAGAAGCGCTATTAGCAAGAATGGGAAAATTTAGACCCCAAAGGATAGAAAGATTTAAAAGAAAAACATTTTTTTTAGAAAAAATGAAAAATTAACGTGCCTTTTGAGTACATCGAAAGACGTTCGAAAGGAACTGGCAAGTCGCGTCGGTCTCCTTCGTTTACGTTCGATAATGGGAGATGACGAAATTACGGTATTTCTTCGATATTACGATACTTTAGCCCACTTATGTGACAATTTGACTCAATCAAGTGCCCTCACCACGTCGACTCGGATTGCTTCAATAGAATACTAAGATTTCCGGCCGTACGGCATGACATCATAACCTGATATGAACTAATTGACAAAGTATGAAAGTACCTCAATTTTGTTCAATCGCACAGTAACAAAAACGACCCCGAAGATGCAAACTATAATCGCCGCGTGACGCCACCTAAAGCGTGCTAACGCGAACCAAAAAAGTGAAAATAATAATGATAAAGGATTCATCCGACAACTTTTCACCACGGTCTTTGAAAAAATATCGCCTCGTGGCTTTCGAAACAAACAACACCTTCGTCCGCAAGATTTTCGTCGTAAAATCCTCAACGCTCGAAAAGGACGAAAAAAGTGATGGAAAACCAAAAAAAAAGAACGTGTGTAAATTCGAAATCATGAGATTTATGACCAAGTCCATTTTCCAACCATGTTGCCCCTGTGCCAAATTACAGTATCACTTCTTTTTTATCGTTTTTTTTTCGATATTCAAAAATACCCGCCTTTTTTTCTCCCCTTCCCAAAAATGTTTTTTGCGTCACACGTCTCGGACGAGGAAATTAATTCCCACGATCGAAAGGTTTTCCTCGCAAATGCCACGATACCCAGAAAAGGATGAAAAAAGGGAGGGGAAACCAAAAAACAACGATTTTCCTGTAAAAACTTTAAAGTTCGAGATCGTGAGATTTCCAAGCAGGTACATTCTCCATTAATCTGATTCGTGTACCAAATTACAATATCATACGATTTTTCCTAATTTTCTTTCGACTTTCAAATCCCTCTGTATTTTATTCCCTTTATGAAAAATTCTTTTTACACCCCAAGTCTTAAAACAACAGAATCATTATCCCCTCACGACGTAAAAGAAACAATCCCCTCAATCATGAAATTGTCCTCATAAATCCTCCCCATATAATCCGAAATAATACGTAAAAAGGACGGGAAACTCAACAAAAAAACGCCAAAACGTAACAATTCGAGATTTTCAAGCAAAACATTTTCCATCCATTTTTCTCCCCTACCAAATTATGTTCGACCCTCGTCGTTTTCCTTTGATCTTCAAAAATACCTCTATATATTTCCCTCTATCACAAACTCGGCTGTACGTCCCGCAAAAAAAAGTTAACAAAAAAGAAAAAAATCTCGAAAAAAGTCCACATCCCGGATATCCTTCATAATGATTTAATAATCCGATTGTTTTGTTCTGTTCCGGCACCGGTGATTAGATGGCCCGACAAACGTGCGTGTCAACATCTATCTCCGCTCAATCAGCAAAATAGATGATTATAAAATGGTGAGTGCAACAAAATAAAAATAAAAAAAGAAATTAACAAAAAAAAAGAGCAACGCAGTCTCTATATTATCGACACATGTATATCTATATAAAATCACGTGTGTATGATAACACATATATCTATATATATATAAAAGCATACCCCAACATATATATATATATATTTATATAAATATACGTAAAAAAAAATTGCATTTTTTTGTACTGTACTCGTGTACGATACTTGTACGCCGCGCAACCCAGTGGATGTGTGCTACCAGTCGAACGTTGACTTTTTGATGTCGTTACGTTGTCATGTATATCTAAAACCACGCATATATTAAATATATATATAATATATATGTATATATTTATATATGTGTATATAACTATATTGATTGTCGATTGATTGGCTGTATATAAATCTCGTGTGTCTTGTCAGAATTCGTGTAAATTTTCGTTGCGATCTTGGTCTATATATATATATATATATATATATAGTATATATATAAATATATTTCTTCTTCTATCATTGGCGTCTAGAAATTCGATTTTTTGATACGACAAAAAATAATGAAACGTACGTTACCCAGACGACAATTTGTATATTTATCGGCCTCATCTCGTTTTTTTTATGAAACAAAAATTAATTACAACGACCTTTCGCGATCGAAGACCAACGAATAAATCGATTAAAATCAATTGTTATTCGCGATTTTTTCATCGTTCCGATATAAACAAAAAAAACCAAGAAATAAATCCTTCCACGCTCACACGTTACCCAACGCCACTTTTATCGCCCCCCCCCAACCCCCTAGCCTTTCTTGTTATTTTTCTCTCATAACACGACTCTATACACTTCGTCCATGTGTCAGAGATCGCCGCAATTTTCTTGTGCTAAAGGAACGAATGATAATAATAATAAAATTAACAAAAATTAACGAAAAAAAAACAACAACAACAACGATATATTTCTCTTCCCTTTTTTATCATGCCTCGCCTACGTCGGTATTACCAAGAGCTATACTAAAAAAGGATACAAAGATAATAATAATCCTTCATCGAAAATGGGCGCCGATTCCCCACTTTTTCTAATTGTTATGTAACAAAGCACCTTGTGATTGAAAAATAAAAAGAAGACTATAGCTTGAAATTCTACGCACAACGCGCATGTATAACCAATGGACTGTCCTGCATACATTGGTGACAAAGACGGGGAGTAAGGGTTGGGGGAGGGGGGGGGGCGACAGTTTCTGCTTACTTCGTCGAATCATCAGTTTACGCTTGCCAACGAGAGCAAATAGAGCGATTCCTCGATAATGAGTATACAAGACCGCACAGACAAGGAAATTAAGCACGGAGAACTGTGTCACAGTTATATATCTAATTTTACATGTATGGGACATTTGCACTATATGAGACCATTTTTTTCGAATATTTTCGACAGCTTTCCCACTCATCGACAGTTTGAAAGTATTTTTGATAATTATTTGAAAATTTTCCATCCTTTGGTTGACGGGTTGGATTTTTTACTTATCATTGGCGAGCGCTAAGGCGGTTTTTGACGAATGGTTATTTGTTCTTTCCGCTCTATTTGAGAAGAAAAGCTGATGCTCGTGAGAATCTTAGTTTCGTAGCGAGCAAATTTTATGAACGAAAAGAAAGTGTGATTTTTGTTTTTTCTTTCATTGTACTGAAAAAAGTTTAAATAAATTTTTAAAAAATCATTATTTTTGTAATCTGTTGCAGCTATACAGATTGTAATTATGACATGATCGTCATATTTTGTCTGAAAAAAAGTTGGAAGAAAAAGCGATCGTCCGAAAACGCAATATCGAGTTGCGATTTTGAGATTCGCGAAAGTCCGTAAAAATTACGTAATATTAAGTTTTCGTCGAAAATGGATGAATAAAAAAGTTTTGAAAAATTGACAAAAAGTACTTTCGAGCGAAACTTTGAGCCGGCGAACGATAGGAAATAAACGAGAAGTTTCACAAAAACTGGCTGTCTTTACGAAATCTGCCCCATGCATAAACATAACTATATATATATATATATCGATATTAATTGTTTTTCTTATCACTGCTATATGGCCAACTAACACGAAAGCCACCAGTGATGACCACGGTTGCACTCCATCACGCACTTGAACACGCCTCGTTCACTAAACAAAAAAAGAAAATAAGATCCGAGCTTGTACTTGAAAATCAATATGAACCGTGTATATCTCCGGAATGCGCTATTTCTTTTTGCTTGAATGAAAAATTTAATGCGATACTTCTTCCACCGATGCTCCAATTTTGTCGATACGAAATAAGAAGTGGAGGGGGTAAATACACAAAAAGTGTTTGTCCATTTTGTCGACGACAAAAAGCCTGGAAAAGTGCTCTTGATCGTTTGAGATGAACGATAAAACACACACACACACACACACTCAGACATACACGCACAAAAAGAGAATAGAAAAGAAAAATATTAGTCTAATACATGATAACGTGATAAACGAGGATTCTTCTCTTCGTTCAATACACTTTAGTTCAATGTTGGAAGATATCACATTTCTTTCTGTGTACACGATACCACTAACTATATTCTATAGTGTATATATATATATGCTTCGTGTATAACGCGTTGTAGGATAAAATGTTTCCTTGAAGAGTGCAAACACAATCGTAGCCTAAAGAGTGATCAAGGGTACAATGTTTCACCCACTTAGACATGATTTTCTGATTCTCCGTCAAATATCGTTTACGAAAACGTAAAGATAACCATTAGTTCTCTAGCGAAGAGAAACAAATGATCTATTTTGTAAATGTGCCCTATTTTTTATTTTTGTCAAACTATCGAACCCTCGAGAGGTAAACAAAATGTAGATTGAACAGACGATACTCGAGTAAGTGTCCAATAAGATTTAATTTACATTTTTTTCACTCTCGTTCGTTGTCTTGCTAAAAAATTTATCATTTTTTTCACTTTTTTCGTTATTTTGTAAAAAAAAATGACAATCTTGTCTCAGGTCAAGCGATCTTCTCGTTTGCACTCTTAAAACTGGCGAGACGTTCTCATTTCGCTAAATCACACGACCGACCATTTTATCTTCACATTCAACAATTATTATACACGAACAAAATAATACCTACATTGTTGTGTAGAACGAGGAGCGTTCATATTGATCTACTGTTGATATGTATGGGGCGTTCCATCCCAAATCGACAGGACGCGAACCTCGCTCTTCGGAATTCTACATCGTAATTTTTGGTACGGTCGTTGCAACCGTAAATTGCATCCTGTTTTATTTATTTTATTTTATTTTTTTTTTGGCAACTCCGATCCGACAATAATTTTTTGAAAGAAAAAATTATAAACCTTGAAAAATTTGAAAAAAAAAACAATGTAAAAACGCTGCGTAAGTTACAATTTTTTCAACCCTCGAGCAACAGTTTTTTTTTAATTTATCATTCGGCTCCAACTTTCCATGTCGTATTTTACAACTTTTTCCATAAATTATTGTTAAAGGCTCTTGGGGATTGAGGCAGGCCTATACAAAATTCACGACGAATTCCCAAGTGGCGATAATCACGTATCTTTCGATTCGAGCTGAAACGCTTAGTACGCTATTAGACACCGATTACGTATCTCTGAACGATTCTCATCAAGGGCAACGAGTCTCTATCGCACGCTTACCGAGCCGTGGAGATCGAGAGATTCGACGACACGTTTTATTTTTATTATTTTTCATATTCCAGCTAAATGTCGGCATTAACGATGCGAAAGAGTGAAACAATAAAAATGAAAAAGTAGGACAATCGAGACCCGGGATATGCGATATCGTGTGTTACATCGAGTTGAAAATAAAAAGGGACGCACGTGATGTATTTACGAGCTGCACGAAAGGAGGTTCGACATCGTTGTTGTATTTCCCTCGACCGTTTAAGGGTGGTTTCGCAATTACGCCACTCCCGTTGCATCGATCGATAATTGGGTCTCTCGTCTCACCTCGGGCTGAACGAGGTCGATATTATACGAAAGCTTCCGTACAAAATTGAATCAAACGTTTGAAAATTACATCTTTTGTCCAGTCCTTCGAGGCGAAGCGAGCGACGAAAGGGGGGAAAAAATTGAAAATACGTTTTACAGAATATTACGTCGCCTTGATGTGGCGACGAGCCGCGAGTTTCTCGTGTACACGCGTATATGTCGACAGTATCGTTTTACAGACGAGCTCCACGAGTTGGCAGAGATTCGTGAAAAAAAAATCATAAAAAAAAATTCTACGTGAACAATATAAAAAAAATGTGCAACATCTCGTCGCAACCGAGACCCTTTTCCGTCTTCCCGGCGACGATTAATCGATAAGCCATCGCGTGTACTTTACGTCGTCGCTCGAACGAAATACGGATGGACTGCGAACATTTTTTAAGTTTTTTTTTTCTCATTTTTTTTCTTTTCGAAAATAATTATTCGAATAAAAATTTGAATTTTGAAAAAGATAATTAAGAAACTGCGTTTATGGTTATAGACTAAGGCTCATACAGGGATCGGTCGTTTGGTCGATCGATCAAATAACACGAATGATCGTTTGTCGATTTCATCATTTTTTTTTAAGATAAGATAAAAATACAAAACTGCGATTATTATCGATCGTCTAAGAATCATATTTGGGTGGGATATTCACGAGAAAAATTTCGATATCTCCGATGGCACTCAACGACACTTTTACTTACCACCCTAATTGTAAGACCTGAAAGTGCTTCACACGATTCTTTTTCTCAAGCCACACTTTGGAGACGTTTCTTTTTTTTTAAATATGCATACCTATGTATATCTCAAAAAAATTGCACCCTGTCTTTGATTTACAGTGGAAAATACGTCTCGTTATTATTTTCTTACACCTCTTCGACCCGTCGTCCGTCCAGATGTGTCGACGGACCTGAAAATAAAATTTCTTTTTTTTTACCAAAAAATGAAAAAAAAAACAAATTTGTTGGTAACGATCCCATACGACATTGGACGGATGACGTTGAAACGTACGCAGTCGAGAGTAAAAAGAAAAATAACGCTGAAAAGAAAAGACAATTTTTTTTTTTTTCGATTTTTACGCTCAAGTAGAAACGAAGAAGCCAACCCGACCTGCCAGTGACGAGCAGCGATCAAAAACTGTGAGCTAAAATGCATGCGAAACGCAATGTTCGACATGTAGAGAAGTAGAACGTTCAACGTTACATTAAGAGTAACCAACGCCTTAGATCTTGAATGTGTTATGAACTTGCATGAAAAATACAAAATAAAAAAAAATAAACCAACCATTTTCTCTATCATCACACCCTCCCCGACAAGCCCCCGGAACTACCCCTCTAAAAATGCTATGAACATGCTTCGCTATAGCGCTAAAAAGCTTTTACCTTATTTTTTTAGTTTTTTCAAGAATGTTATTCATATTTATGCGTAAATAAATAAGTCTCTCGTCGCGTTCGACGTACGACCGTCCCGTTGGTCGGTCGCTCGTTGGCAATCGAGTCGAACGAACGATGAGAAATTATTACGATGATTTTCAAGAAAAAGAAAAAAAAAGAAAAAGAAAGAAAAAAGCTCGTCCGAGGGTAAAACATCGAGTTATTATTCCTCGTCATTCGGCGACTCGGTGCGAAATCGTCGAGCGTTGGGGCCACGCGAGGTCGAAACGTCGTCGATCATCGTCAATTAATTTTCAGCGCGTCACGCGAAGTACGAGAAAAATTACGTTCAACAAAAACACTCTCTTTACGATGAAATAAAAAATTTAAAAAAAGAAGAAAGAAAGAGAAAACAAAACACAGGAGAATAAAGACGAGAATCAGATTAGCGATGAATTTCTTTTGTTTGTGTTTTTTATTTTTATTTTTGTTTTATCGCATTCAGTCTTTCGCCCCACGTCGCTATTAATCATGTTTGCAGGCATCGTTACAAAATTGTACGGAAGGGTCGTTTTTATTTTTATTTTTATTTTTCAAGGAATTTTCCAGCGCGGCTCGTTAATTCTGCTGAACGATCGTTACTTTTATCACGGGGAAAAAACGTAATATATATATATACAATGAATGACACGACGAGTCGTGCGAGAGAAAAAAATACAAATCTTTGAAAATCCCAAAAAAAAAGAAAAAAAGAAAAAAAAACGAAAACGAAAAATCGATAAAATTGATCGTAACGATCGGGTCAGTAATCCGATCAATCGCTCGAGATCGCCGAGAGTTGGCCTTTCGGAATTAAGCTCGACGATATAGAACGCGCAAACCCCGTTTAGGAAAACCGATAGGAAATTTAACGAGAAAAAATGTACGAGATTTTCCCCAAAGTAGCTTTCGGTTCTCGTTTTTCTTTTTGTATAGATTTTGTTTTTATTTCGACTTTTTGTTTTGTTTGCGAAACCGCGGAAAAAAATATTTATCGTCGATTTGATCCGACGAATCGGTAATTCCCGCGAGCCGTTTGTTTTTTGGGTTTCTTTTCCGTTATTATTATTTTTTTTTCAACAACGTCACAAACCGAAAATTCCTCACACCTGAATAATAATCGTCTGCCGACAGGAATATTCGGTACAGCTGACGTTTCGGGAACAATGGTTGGACGAAAGGCTGAAATTTGACGATTACCAAGGTACGTAGAAGAAAATCCATAGAAAAAAAAGCTAAAGAAACGAAAAAACAAAAAAACGTCCTGGGAGTCGTCCGTCCGTGTTTGATGTTCGTTTGAAAACAAAAAAAAGAAGAAATCAAAAGACTGAACAAACAAAAAATATGAAAAATGTTTAAAATAAAAAAAAAATCAATCGCCTCGACCGCAAAACAAAATATCTGTCTCTGTTTTGCAGGCCGTCTCAAGTATTTAACGCTTACGGAATCCAATCGAGTATGGATGCCCGATCTTTTCTTTTCAAACGAAAAGGAAGGACATTTTCACAACATTATCATGCCGAACGTATACATACGAATATTTCCAAACGGCTCGGTACTGTACAGCATACGGTAAGTTGCCATCTTAGAACGCCTCCCTCTCCCTTGCCATCGTAGCAAAAAGACGAAAAAACGAACAAAAAATGCGACAGCATTTTTTACAAAAAAAAAAAAAAGCAAAAGAAAAGAAAACAACGACAAAAAAATCAACGACAGAGAGAGAGAGAGAGAGAGAGAGAGAGAGATTAGATACGATATGCGTGACGCGAGACTCTGACGGGAACATTCACTCGTTTCAGAATATCACTCACACTATCGTGTCCGATGAATTTGAAGCTCTATCCGCTCGATCGGCAAACCTGCTCGTTACGCATGGCTAGCTGTGAGTATCCACGTAGTGGTATTAAACCAAAAAAATACACCAAAAACACCTAAAAAACAAAAACAACAACAACAACAACAACAACAAAAACCATTAACCGTAGTACTGATACTCGCCCTGATATCAAGAAGAAGGTCGAATGTCAGTCACCCGACGGAGTAAACAAAAAAAAAGAATTTTCCAACAAAAAAACAAAAAAAAAGAACACAAATCGAACGAAAGATATCATTTTTTGCCAAACTAACTCGATTGCTCTGTCGGTTCCTCCATTATTTCGTATAGACGGATGGACGACTGACGATTTGGTTTTCGTATGGAAAGAGGGTGACCCCGTCCAGGTAGTTAAGAACTTACACCTACCTAGGTTCACGCTTGAGAAGTTTCTTACCGATTATTGCAACAGTAAGACCAACACAGGTGAGTAACGAAGCACAGAGAGTGAGTGAGAGTGGACGTGAGAGAGGAAGAGAGAGACAGAGAGAGAATGAAAGAGTCTGAAAAAGGACCAGAAGTAAAGCTGCTGCAGGGATGAAATATGTAGAACGTAGAAAAGTGAAACGTTCGAACTTCTAATAAGTCAAGCACGCCTACACCCCCTGCTTCGTGAAAAGCATATATACTTACTCGAGAACATACACATTTTTTATGAAAACAATTTTACTTCTATAATAATTTTGTTTTTAATTACGGTATAATAAATATCTGAAAATATGTTAAAATATACTTAATATTATTATATTGAATACAAAGAAAATATATTTAATATATTGATGTATCAAATGTATACAAAAATATATGTAATATTGATATATAAAATATATATCTAAGTATATTAATATTAATATATTTCATATATTTTGCATTAAGTTCGTTTTATCTTCAATGAAAAAAATCCTTTTCAAGTAGGATACGTATTTTATTTGTATAATTTCTTCGATTTGAGTCCTTAATTAAATGGCAACGTTCGAAATAAGACCTAAATACCAAATGTAGGTATTAAGAGAAATATAGAGAACGCGGAAGCAGGGGTGTAAAATAAAGGAAGATATTAGTCCTGGCGGTTGACTTATCGGAGGTTACATTGTATCGCTGCTTGATTTTTTTTCGAATGCTACGAGAGTCTGATGAATTTACAGGCGAGTACAGCTGCCTGAAGGTAGACTTGCTCTTCAAGAGAGAATTCAGCTACTACCTCATCCAAATCTACATACCATGCTGCATGCTTGTCATCGTCTCGTGGGTGTCTTTTTGGCTAGATCAAAGTGCCGTACCAGCACGAGTCTCGTTGGGTGAGATACTCGATAAATTTGTTTTTATCTCCCTCCCTATTTTACCCTTTCTTCCTGGATTTAAGGTTGTTGCGGGGCTTGGCCTAAGGGGTTGGTTCGAAGGGCGTTCGAAACGCATTTTAGTTCTCTTTATTTAAAACGAATCGTCAGTTATTTTTTAGGGTAAAGGACAAATTTCCACCATTTCTTAACGTAAGTTGAGACGAACGGAAATTAATGTGGCGAATGTAAATAGCGCAATTCCATGTTTTTTTTTAAATGCGCTTATTTGAAAAATTGGAAATATATTTGAAATATAACAGCCACGAAAATTGTGCAGCTGGCTACTTATAGAAATGCGACACTTTCAAAACTTCAGCGGGGCTCAAAAATGGACCCGATGCGTAGTCTTGGTGATAATCTCTCCACGAAAACAAAATAATATGTCGCGATATATATTTTTGTTGCAAAAATATATCTTGAATGTAATTTGCGCGAATTTTGCGTAAGTAATAATTTATAAGTTAAGGGTCGATTCGGGTAATTGTGATAGTGGCGTTACATTAATACTATTAAAATTATTATGCATTCTCTTTCAATGCTCATTTTATTATTTACATTATCTACTCATTGTAAACTATCATTAGTTGAAAGAAACTTTTTTTTCGCCTGTATTATCTGTCATCGTAACAAAAGATTGATATTTAAGCCTGCAAGCGTAGGTATTAAAGTAGTATTGCAATTTTATTCCTAATATTTAATTCCATTTTTAAACTAATTATAATGGAAAATTGGATATCCAATATTACACGGACAATTTCTCTTATCTAGTTACGTAGCAAGTGCTTAACAAACAGTGGTCGCTACGTGACTGAAAGTGTACGTGAATTGATAAAAAAAAAGAACGTTGAAATTAGACACGCGCAGGTACACAAAGTGCATTGGCCAAGTTTAAAAATCCCATATTAGTGGTGTCTAATTTTTACGTCAACCATCAATTTATGCACTCCTTCAGTCACGTAATGACTAGCAGCTACTAGTTCGACCATAATTTTGTTACGAAAGTATGTCGTAGTAATCTTCTTTTAAAAAAATACTATATTTGTGCACGAATTTACGTTGATAAAGTTGAATTTCTAAAACAGAAATTAGCGATGCAGTCGACTCTCTATAACACCGTACTTTCGGGACCAGCGTCCTGCAGTACAAAAGGAGTGGCGCGGCGAGCGCTCATATAGCGCGCGAAATTTCAAACGTCTCAATTTCAATTGTCTTTAAAAGACAGACTGAGACCTCGCGCCTTCTTTCGAACACTACCAACATTGTCTCCTCTTTTATTCGATACCAGCAATTTTATATTCCAATGGGTAATCGTCGCTACGACGAGTCTTCAATTTTTCATGACTCGCGAGCAAAAGATTCAACCTTGATACTTTCAAGAGCTTCATTTTTCGGCCATACATAGAGCTTTGCCATTTTGCCTCTTTTAATCGCTAGCCAATATTTCATAATATTTTGATGTACGTACGTATAAGGGTAGTGCCACCGGTGAAAAGGTATTTGAAATTATGTTTTATTGTTGAGTCTATGCATGTTCTAGCATTTCCTTCCATAGCAAAAAGCGAAGGATAGGGACAATGCTTTCCTTCTCTCGGTCTATTATTACAACATAGGATTGCAAAAATGGTACTATACAGAGTCGACTGTATTTTCCTCAAAACTGATTCTGATAGGCCACCGCCTTGGGGAATACCGCGGTTTAACAAAACCCATGTCGAAGAACGTGACAGTAAAAAAGAAAAACAGCACCTAATCGCAGATACACGATACTTAAAACAATGTACTTAGATGGGTGTTATCGTTATGTATTACATAAGCCTTATGTTTTAATATTTTTAATAATAATGCGTGACGTTTGATAGCCAGAATGTGATGTAAATCATATCAAATTAATCATACCACTTGCCAACTATCCGCAGTATTCTCATACTAAGCCCATGGTATTGGGTTGTTGTGACGAAGGGGATGGTTTGCAATTAAAGGGCCTTCCTCCTTCGCAAGCATGAAAAATCCCACGTTTCTTTGTATTTTTCCGAGGAAGGTTTGACTACAAATGAAAATTTACACATAAGTTTGTAAGATATAAATTTATTTATAAAAATAGAAACATAACGATTATTAACACCGAATTAAAAACTAATTGTAAGAAAATAATGTAAAAAATTGCATTATTGTTTTCTTTTTCAATTAACGAACGAGGAAGGCCGCTAAAGTTCCTCCAACGTCGAAAGAGAACGCGTTACCTAATAATCAATCGACAAAGCGATCGATAAAACGGCGAAGAAAAATTATAAAAGAAAAAAAAGAAACTAAAAACTGCGACTTGTTGCGGTTCGACCTTGCACTTTTTTTGTTATCACAATTGCCCCGAATCACCTAGGAATAATACATTAATCGCGATATGTCCGAAATAACCGGTGAAAAAAGAAAGATTGTCAAATTGTCGTCGCAGTTTCGGCGATAAGCTGTTTTCACCTTCGAGGCAAACCCCGGCAACAACCTTAGAGCGTCCCCAAGAAAATTGCGATAATCGCAATCTAATCGTCTCTGGAAAAAAAAGAGCAAAATTGAAAATTAATGCGGGAATATTGTTGGGAATGAAAAAAAACCACGCAGGTGTGACGACACTACTGACAATGGCGACACAGACGTCTGGAATAAATGCCTCACTGCCACCAGTATCCTACACAAAAGCCATCGATGTCTGGACGGGCGTATGCCTTACATTCGTATTCGGTGCATTACTGGAATTCGCGTTGGTTAATTACGCATCGCGTAGCGACATGCATCGTGAAAACATGAAGAAGAAATATCGCGAAATGGAACACTCGTCGTCCGTCGATCCGGCTACGGAATTGCTGGAAACCGACGGTTCGAACAACTTCGCCATGGTCAGTATCATGTCCTCGATGTCGACCGAGTAGCCGTAATGATAATTTCTATTTCTCATCGAGTCATTTTATTCATCATCGAGCAAAAAAAAAAAAATCGAACATACCGGACGAAAATCGGAATCGGAGCTCGGGGTGAAAAAAAAACGCATTTGCCAACGAATTTGGAAAATCGCGTCTCGATAGACGGACTCAGTCTTTTTTCCCCTCATTCTTCGATCCTGAAGTCCGAAATTTCTTCTTTTTTTTTGCTCGTGCACCTTCTTCTTCTGTTTTCAACATTTTTCGTCATCGCTCTCATCACGAAAGGTGCTTTTTGTACTTGTAGTACAGCATGTTTGTGTATGAAATCGCGTCGTATGCCTGCCTCCCGGTTCGAGTCCTTGAATATCAAAGAGATTTTTTTGTTGCAAAAAAATGAGATCTTGTGCGAGATTGTAACGAATTTTATGTGAGAGTTTTCAAATCGTCGATGCTAATCGGTGATGACGACTGTCAAAATATTGATCGAAGAGGTTACGTGGGTTTCGTTGAACTAGCGGTAAAAATAATTTGGCTACGGGCTGTGTGATTAAAAACATTATTTAAATTTGCATTCTCCGAACGATGACAAAAATGCGTGATCGTGCGATCGAAAAAGTCAAACTCGATTGTACCAATCCACCAGGAGCGCTAGTGTCGCGAGGGTCACGAAGCTTCGCGAGATGGCCGCCAGGTATCGCGTTCTAAAATTCATGCGAACGTAACCTAACAAACTGCCGAACGTTGCCAAAGTTTACCAAAGTCAAAACGACTGTAATAAACTTTGGTAAACTTGTGTAATCGTCGGAAAAATTGAGAAAAATCGGCCCACCGGCGTTTTGACTCTTTCGATCGATCGACGCATCGGCCATACTGTTCTTCTCCATCGGAACACGAGATAAAATGGTCGCGTACTCGAACAAACAAAGACATCACGAACCCCGCGTGCCATTCAAACTCCACAACGAGGAAAACGTTGTAGTACACGTTCGAACAAAAGCAAAATCCTAAAAACCATTCCATCCACAAATTCGTTAAAATCTCCAAAAGCACAAGAACAAAAAGAAAAAACAAAAAAAAAGGATAAATCGCATAGTAAATTTACATGGATCGGACAAGAGTCATTTGAACGAGAGACATTTTTATAGACAAAAAGTGAAAAGCCACAAAAATGAAAAGAAGCGAAAAGCAAAAAGGAAAACAAAGAACAACCTAATTTGATGAAAATAAAAGCGAATAATCAGACGAGAGTAAATAAAATAACGAGCAAAAAAAAACGTAAAAGCCGAGAAATGGATCGGCAAATAGCTTTGTCGGTGAATCCCAGAAAACCGAAAAGTAATTTAATCCGATCCATGGCGTGGGGGCCCGGGCCCAATTCTCGATGGGGGGGGTTGTTTGATATTATTGAAAACGAAAGAAAAAGGCCGAGAGCTCGAAACGTAAAAATAAATGAAAAACGATACGAAAACAAAGAAAAAAACAAAACAAAAAACGTAAACGCGACGTGCGCGGTCATTGGTCGAATTTGTTTCTCACGTGCTCGACGGGCACCCGGAAATTCCAAGAACCGTAAATTTCTTTCAGAAGCCTCTCGTCCGACACCGGGAGGATACGTTGTCGGTGGATAAGATGCGACAGTGCGAAATACACATGCAACCACCGAAAAAAAACTGCTGCAGGTCGTGGCTGTCCAAGTTCCCGACGAGATCCAAGCGCATAGACGTCATATCGCGGATCACCTTCCCCCTCGTGTTCGCTCTGTTCAACCTCGCGTACTGGTCCACGTACCTCTTTCGGGACGAAGCGGACGAGGAGTGAGCCTGCCTCAACACGAGGAGAATCCAGAGGCGCTTGGATCGAGGGACGTGGCACGTGGTCCTCATCTCTATCAGTCTCACACGAGGCATCGCTCGCGACAGCCCCGTAACGTTAGTTCTACGTCTTCGAACTCTCATCATCAACAGCATCATCATCATCATCATCATCATCATCATCATCATCAGAACAATCATCAAAATATCATGAGAAATTCTCGTCAGGACGGCTCGCCAACATCCTCTTTGCAGAGCGACACAGAGCCACAATGTTCACCGGTAGCATCACAAAATTCTCGCGTATCAACGAGAACATCGGGCTCCCCGGTATCGTCGAGACTGGCGACACCCTCGCCGCCCGCATTGGTACAGAAAAATTCTAACGAGTTTCGTAAATTCACCCGCCTGCCTCATTCGCGAGGCAAGAGCGACAAAATATTCGGTATCGTCTCCCGCGATTTGTTCAAATGTCACGCGAAAGGGAGCGCGAGAATCGACGTCATTGCACGTTTCGCATTTCCGCTCTTGTTCGTGTTCTTCAATCTTGCCTATTGGTCCATGTATCTCTTTCGCGAAGAGGAAACTGGCAAAATGAATTGAGGAGAAAGACGAAATATAACAAAATATATATATATATACAAATATATATATATATACAAACATATATATATATATATATATATATATATATATATATATATATATATATATGCATAGCAAACAAAAAAAACAGACAAACAGATGAAAAAAAATTAAGAAAGACGGAACATCATTACCGAAAAACGAAAATCAATGAAGAAATTACGAAAATTGCGAGAGCAAATGTGCTGAACCGAGAATAATTCGAACGAAAACAAAGAAAAAACAAACGAAAACGACAAGAAAATTCGTTGATACCGAGAGAGGTGGTTGAATGCTCAATGTTATTATGAAAAAAAAAAAAAAATTAAAAATATTTAAAAAAAAAATCCCGGGAACATTTCTTGTATAAGCACAAAAAAAACGAACGAACGAGTTTGACGAGAATCGAAAGGTCGAGAAAAAAAAATCGAAACGAAAAACAAACAAAGCCGACACATGAGGAAGGAGGATTCATTTGTGTGTGAATGGTGAGAAATCGTACCCCTAGCGTTTATCGAGGAGAGACCGCGTGCCACTAAGTGACATTATACAAAAAAAAATGTAGTGGGCCTTGTATAGCCACGGCCTGTTGAAAAAAAACAAACAAAATACAAAATAACGACAGCAACAACAAAAAAAAGGATTTAAAAAACAAAAAAAATAGACAAACAAACGACTACGTGCATAAACAATTTATAAACTATTATTATACCTATGTATCGTGAGGGAAGCGAGCAGAAAAACATAACATACAAACAGAAAGAAAAAAAATGAAAACTGGAAGAAGAATCGAGAAGAAAACAAGAAAAATACAACACACACACACACACACACGAGAACACATACATACACACACACACGCATGCACACGAAATATCTTGTTATAACAGTCAGTGACTCCTTTATATAATATACGAGACCTCTAGCCTCGCCGAGAACATTTATTCCGTTGTCCGTGTATTTGTAAAATGAAATTAAACATAGATTTAACGATAAGTTTTACTCGATGGAGGAAGAGGAGGAGGAGGAGAAGGAGGAGGAGGAGGAGGAGGAGGAGGAGGAGGAGGAGGAGGAGGAGGAGGAGGAGGAGGAGGAGGAGGAGGAGGAGGAGGAGGAGGAGGAGGAGGAGGTGGAGGAGAAGGAGGAGGAGGACGAGGAGGAAGAAGAGAAAGAGGGGGTGAAGGACGAGGAGGAGGAGGAGTAAGATTAGAAAGACAACAACAACAACAAAAAACCGAACGACCGAGTGAAGGGAGAGGAGATTTTTTTCTTTTCAGGCAGACCGTGAAAAAAAACGTGTGTTTGCCGCGCTCAACGAGACAGCCATCGGTGTAAGAAACAACAAATAAGTACGAAAAGATTATTGTATAAAAAAAAACGAACAGAAAAACGAAAAAAAAACGAAAAAGAAAACGAAAAAAAAAGCAAAAAATTAACCAAATTAAATGGGAAAAAAATGCAGTATTATAGGGGAGGGGGGAGACGAGAGTGGACGTGATTATAAAAGAATAGCCGATCTTCTAATCGATATGAGCTTTTTAAGCGGCTAAGTCATCGTAGTTAAAGAAAAGAAAACCAAAAATGTCGAGAAAAAAAGGGAAGATAGAGAAAAAAATTTGGTTTTGTTTTTGCGCGAGAGAAAATGTGCGTGAAAGGAAGAATGATTGTATACGATCGTATTATTATACATAATGAGTATATCTATATATATATACATATATATTTATGCATATATATATAAATATGAAAAATGAAGAGTCACCCATGGGGGCTCGGGTCTTCTCCGGTAACTCATCGGTATTATGCGACGCAAGAATCGAAAACAACCTGGAGAATTTGGATTCTTTTTACGTAAGCATGTAGTACGAATTGTGAAGTATAAAAAGAAATATATACATATATATATATATATATATATATATATATATATATATGTATATATTTATAAGGGAGATTAAGAAAAATAATTAGGTCAAAATAAAAAAAAAATAAAAAAAATAAAATCAAATATGAAAGCGAGAAACACGCACCGTCGTTCAACCCAAGGTTCGCAACGGTGTCAAGATTTTACACGCGTCTTTTTATTCGCGGAATTTCATGTTTTTGCCACGAAACGAGGTAATGAGCGATCAATAAAATAAAAAAAAAAGGTGAAAAAAACGACGACGTGTGTCACGTTATATATATACATATGTATATATCTCCGGTGAATTAATTTGTTGGTCATCCGTTGTTTCCTTTGAAGGGCTTTTTTTTATAGAGATGCGAGAAAAAAAAATCGACAAAAAATGATCGGAAATGGAGGTAATTCGTGATTTTTCTTTTTTTTCTTTTGTTCAGGCTTGTTTGAAGCCATCTACGAATGAGATTGTTTTATTGCCACGAAACACATTTTTGGCGTCGCTTTTCAGCACCTGATACACACACAGAAACACGCACCGTTTTGAAAATAAAAATAAAACAACGGAAATACGCCTTCCATGGAAAATTTTTATATGCGAAAGGATGTGAATTTTGAATTTTTTGAAAAATTACTCGAATATCTCTCGTAGTCCGGCGGTACGAATTAAAATACTCGAAAATGTCTTTCGACTGCGTTCTTTAAATATTTCGTTCCGTCATTTTGGAGTTAATCGTTTCTTTCGTCCTTTATTGTAGATTTTTCTAAAAGGCGGTAAAAAAGTTTAATCTTTTTTTACTAAAAATATGGATGTAATGATAATCGCGTCGATATATTTATCAAAAGATTGAAAATCTTTTTTCACCGCCTCGAACCTTTTTGATTGTTCTCTGAATATTTTAAGATTTTTGAAAATATCGCCGGAAATCATGAGAAAAATTCGCACATACGACGTCTACGTATTATCGTAGTAAAAAAAAATCGCATTCAAGTAAAAATTCATAATACAAAAAAATATTTTTCATCTCGGCGGACAATTATGCACCCCCACTTGTTTTTTTTTATACAATACTCCGTCAGTATAATTGTCTTTCAGATAAAATCGTCGATAATCGCTAAATAATTTTTTGTATTATCGATTTTAATTGGAAATGATTTTTTCCACTCCTTTAGTACGAGAGTAGTGACTGTACCAATTTTTCATAAGATTTTCTGCGAAACAAAATTTGCGTAGATTCTGAAAAAGTCGCGAAGTTGTAAATAAAATTGTCACGCGAGGAAAATAACAATTTTCGTTATTTTGTATTTTAAAATCCACACAAAAACTCGTTTTTTTGCCTAAAACGTTGTTTTCGAATAGCTTATTAGTCCTTACCATGACGTCACGAGAACAAAAATTGTGACGCGACAATGACAGGATGTCAACAAAAGAAAAATCAAAATTTTGAAAAATCACTTTCGAGCGTTTCTTTAAACTGCAATACAATGCGAAATATTTGAGAAATTTCGAAAAGATACAAAAAAAATATAGCTCTCTTCATGAAAAGTGTCTCAAAAAATAACAAATCAATTTATAAAAACAAGAGTTCCTTAGAAAAAACAATATATTTCGCATATAAATTTGTTCCACGCGAGGCAAACCCAAAGTGGAGATTGATAATCAAGCGTCGAAGACTAAAACAAAAAAAATACCCGAGAATAGTAGAACTTATAAATAGGTAATTGAAAAAAGCGACTAGTCAAAACGTAAGAAAGCGATCGGCACGTTTTCTGGGAGTGAGCGAAAATATGTTGAAACAAAAAAAAACACAACTCTTAATCCATCGAGAAAAATCATCTTGACGAGACAAAAGTGAACTTGACTTGCACAGTTTGTAATAATATCGGTCTTCCAAATGACGCAAGAAGAAGAAACAGGGAGAGAAAGAGAGAAAGATAAAGCGAGAATTTTAAAAACAAACAAAAATACAAAAAACAACAAAAAAGTAAAACGAAATTTAAAACAAAGGCGCCGATCGATCGCCAAAAATTCTTGCACTATATCGTGTGAAATATTCGACAAATTTATCTAGGAAAAAAAAAGAACAACAACAAGATAATATAACGCGCGTGGTCAAATTTTTGAACGGAAGCAAGGACGACAAATAAGAGAATCTCGCGGAACGGAAGTTTTCATATTTTGACACGTTGAATCACGAAACAAAAAGAGAGCATAGACACAAAAAAAACGTTTTTAGGATATTAAAGTAACGTTAGCGTTTAATGATCGCACTTATTACACGATAAATGCCATACGACCGCCATTATTATACCACAGAGAATGATCGTACATTTTTTCGAAACTACAAAAAAAAAATCCAAACGTCACCCTCTGCATCAAATAATGTAAATAATAATTAAAAAGACGATAAAGAAGACGGAAAAAAACGAAAACGGTCCCAAAGGTTAAAAACGATCGCCATATCTATACAGGACGGCTGAAAGCCACGACAATTTTTAAACGAGGATCGTACGTGTTCTCTTGAAAAAGAAAAAAAAAAAACAAAAAAAATGAAGCCACCTTTTCACAATTGCTTTCCGTTGTCTCGGTGTGAAGATTGAAATAAAGAGAATTCATTGGCTTTCATTCGAGTGAAAAAAAGAGAAATGAAACGTTACATTGCATGAAAGAAATCGAAACGAAATGGAAAAATTGCTCGACGATAGGAAAAAATTGGTAAATTCTCAGGGGAAAGCCAATTTGGAGTTTAAAAAAAAAAATTTAACACCCATTCTCGACACTTTTCACGATTTTTCAGCCAAACGTCGCACATAGAGGGCTTCGAAGAAAAAAATGTTTATTCCCGCTGTTCATAATTCGCGTGAACTTTGATTCTCGAAATACAAAAAAAAATATAATTATATATACACATCGTTTTTTTTTTGCTCGACAAAAATCACAATAAAGTGCTAACGGTCGAGATTGAAACGGAAAAAAACATCACAAGGAAAGAACAGAGGAAACGTAGAACGGAAAAATATTTTCGAAATTCAATCGACGAAGAAAATTCCGAAAATTCGATCAAATTTGCACGTTTTCGTTTTCTCTTTCACCAAAACCGTTTTTTTGTTTTCTCGTGGCTCGAAACTCGAAGAGCTCCTCTCGACGCCCTTGCGTAAACGGAAGTAGCTATACACGAACCCTATAAAGCAAATTCGCGATTAGCGAACGGACCATTACGTTAAGGAGATTAAAAAAAAACAAAAAGACAAAGCGAAAAGAGAAAAAATAAACATTTCGGCGAATATCTCACAGGGTGCTTAGGACTTATTGTACGTTTCGTTTTTAGTTCATTTACCCAGCCTCGGGGCCGTGAAGAAAACAAAAAAAAGCCACGTGTTAAAAAAACGAATAAAATAAAAAAATAATAATGAAACAGACACACACACACACACACATACGAGATTCAGGTATACTATAAGAGAACGAAGTTCATGCACCGTAGATAGGAAGTATGAAATCGAACATTCAGACATCAGTGAATTAAAGAAAAAAATATATATATAACGATAATAAGAACGAAAAGAAAATAATAAATAAATAAATAAAAATAACAATTTAAAAAATTCCTGAACTAATGAATTCCGAGCATGATTTGAGGGTAAAGAGAACGAAAGAAAGCAAGAGAGAGAGAGAGAGCGCGCGAGAGAGAAAGAGACATTTCGCAGCCGGCATCTTATTTCCGAGTCATAAATAATACGTATAGGTAATAAATAAATAAATAATAAAAAAAAAGAAAAAAAAATCAGGAAATATCAGGACCGCAGCCGTGAGAAATTCGGTTGCTCGGTTACGCCTTCAGCATAGCTTTTGCAACCGATTGAAGCTCAATTAGTGACCTCTTTAATACACAAAGAAAAATTAAAATTAAAGAAAAAAGAAAAACACAAATAAATAATGATAAAAAAAATTAATAAAAAATATAACGAAAATAAAACAGAGTGCTCTCTTTTGAAAGAACTGAGAATCGAAAAAAAAGTGATGTAAGATAATAAAATGGACGGGTCGATTCGAAGGGAAGGGCCTCTGGATCCGTCTGGGCATTCGTTGATCCGAGAGAGCACCGCGAGAGAACGAAAGAGACAGAAAAAAAACAATTATAAGTGCACCGTGCGTAACACTTACGAAAAAAGAAAAAAAAACATTAAAACAAAACGAAAAAAAGAAAATAATAAAGAAGGATTTGACGATAAACGAGTTTTATAAGTGTTTCACGAATATTCAGTTTTTTCATGCCCACCGGAATGAATTTAATCGAGCACAGAAAGTTAATTCGTAATCACGTATGAATATTGAATGTTGGATATATTATATAAGTATAATATTGTCGCTGCGTGAAATCGAAACTTTGTGAAAGATAGAAAGAAAGAAATGAGAAAAAATATCGACGATGACAAAAAAAATGCGTCGACGGTACGACGAATTATTAATATAACGTGGAGATTCATAGTATCGATTTTGCGAGCGAATTCCCTTGAAAAAAAACAACCATCCCCTTGCCCTCATCCTCCCCGGATCGTAGATCTCGTTAACGCGGGTCGTAGAGAGTACCGAGATCGCATAATAGGTAAATAATGTCACGATAAAAAAATGAACTGACGGGCAATTAAACTTTGCATACGAAACTACGTTTTTTTGTTTCTCACACCTTAATACTATCCCTCATATTATTCGAGCGTATACTGGTGAGAATTTGAAGGAAGCGAAACGACGCTGGACAACATTACTCTCGGACGTCGAAAAAACTACAGGACATCGCCGGATTTTTGGGAAAAACGAAATGAAAATAAAAAATAAAAATAAAGATCGAAAACCCTCCGATCGAAAGTCTCGACAGCAGAAATAATTCGATTGGTACATATTGCTGAAATTTGAGAAGCTATTTCGGTTCGGAGGTTGTAGAGAGCATATCGTTTTTAAATTGGATGTACGAATTTATATAAATTTTTAATGAAAAACTCAATATTCCTGTTCATGATTAGACTCGATTCGAAATGCTTACAAAAAAATATCAAAGTAACAATCAAAACTTGTAACAATCAATAGTAAGGAATACCTTTATATCGCGGTTTTGATTTTCTTTCATTCAAAATCTGGGATTTGCTTTATCTTCGTTTTTCATCAATTTGTCCTTCATGAGCTTTTGATATTCCTCTTGCTTCTGTTTTTGCTTTCGTTTTCTCTCCAAGCGTATTTCCTCGTCGGTCATTGGTGCGGATGGTGGTTGGTCCTTGTGCGGGGCATTGTTGTCATTGATCGCGACTTTACCGGGCTCTTGGAACTCGGTCATTAGTACCTCGTCGGGAATCGCGATGTTGTCTAAAATCACGATTTATTAATACACTTGTATCTACTGTGAAATATATGGGACAATATTTCATAATTTAAATTTACCATCGGGTTCCACAGGTTTTGGACTTTTGTTCCGTTTTGGAGTGGAGATCGTTTGAAACGATTTGCTCGATAATTGTTTGGGCTCCTCGACGTAAGAGGTCGGTTTCTCCGAATATTTCGATTCCTTTGTCGAAATTTCTTGCCCCACCTTGCGTACTTTGCCTGGAAACCCATTAGTCTTCTCATCCTGAGACGTGGAAGTTTTTCGTTTATTTTTGTCGGTCGTCCCTGTTAGGTCCTTTATTTTTTCTTCCACGACACCGCCAAAGCACAGAAGCGCTTTTTTCAGGGCCAGAGTAATCGATGACTAAAAAAATTGTAATTAGTAGGTGTAGGTATGCGGGCTTGACCTGATTTTAATTCAGAGTACTCGAACAAGAGATGACTCACCTCTCGAGCGGCGTAAATAGCAGAGCCCTTTATCGCAGATTCCGTATTACTGTAACCCATATCTTCGTGAAATGTTCCATCGGCGAGTTGAACTCGAACGAAGGCGGCACAGCCGATGTGATATTTACCCATGACGTATTCAACAAAATCTACAAATTACATCAAACTATTATTATTAAAGCACGGTCCATTTCTGCTGTTAATCATTGAAATTTTTAAGGAAACTGTGTTGACAGCACTGACCCACTGTTTGACTGGTTACCGAATGACTCCATCTTCCATGTCCAAAGACTATATTGGCTATTGTTAGCAACTCGTCGTAAGTAATGGAATCTTTTACAACGCTGCTACAATTATTACTAGTTTCCGCAGTTGGGTAATGTTTTGGCGGTGGCTACAAACGAATTGCGAGAATACACTATCGTCCACGGATCATTCAACATAATATTTATAGCTTTGGTTTGAAATCGACATAATGTGCTATTTTTTGGATTTTATAAAGAAAATGTTGCGGAGGATATCTTCATAATTGGAAAACGTGACGATTCGATAACTTGAAAATAATTAATTTCTGAGGGTTTGAATTTGGATCAATCAAGAAAACAGATAATTTTGATAATTCACAAAAAAAATCATAGTTTTAAAGTTGAATTTTATTTTCACGCGTTACAATTTTTATAGGATAAAATACATTTACAACAATCAGTATTAAAGAAAATTTAATCCACAATGTATCTCTACTCATTTAATAAGATGGTATCGTAAATGAGATTGTATCACATTCGATTTTATCAGCCCGGGTTTGAAAATGTTTAACTTTTGTTAGGTTATATTGAGTTATCGACTACCTTCAAATAGTTTTTAACTTTATACTTACTATTTTAATACACGATGGAAAACTCATATTTTGCTTGAATGATATTTTTGCACGGTCACTAATAAGTGGTACAAACTCAATATAAATACTATAAATACAACACAAAAACAAAGTGAACGTTTCAGAAAGACTTGTTGTTTATAAGAGATTTCCCGCTTTCTGGGCGAGTATACAGACATCTAGCGTGATTATCATAAACTAGGATATGAACACCTTTTTTACCGGTCGTCGGTATGACTCGTCTATAATTGATAGTTTTTTAGTTCAAGATACGATATGCAACAATAAATCTTTATTTCTTTTTCATGTTTAAATAGTGTCAACCTGTCAACTCTAAGGTGTAAGACAGCCCAATACACACAAGGGGTACTGATCAAAAATGTCTGAGCAACGCGGGACGTCTCCGATCAAAAAGAAACCAGACATAATACGAATAAAATGTCTCCTTCTTGCTCGTATAGAGTGCGTGATGCTTCATAATGGGACGCCTCTTATCTTCATAAAGAAATTATAATGAATTTTCTTTTTTTCACGCGACACGGACACGCTCACGACGATCGGACTATCATCAAATCCGATGTCAATTTACATATTTATGAGGACGAATATATGTTCACGCATTACCACTGTATCGATTAATCAGTCTATTCGCTTACCGATTGAGCATTTGCAAAGGATTAGCATTAACAATTCCTCATTTGAATAATGCATGCGGTTCCGTGATTAACAGTCTGATAGGTTTGTTAATTGGAAATTCGAGATTTTCGCTGGTCTTGTTGGAGCATTACTCATTAATTAATATTCCAATATGGAAGAAAACTTTCAACAAAAAGTCATGTATGGCAAGATACGATTGAGGTAAAAACATAATCCTAGTAAAACAAGGGAAATCCCCCATTTAGCCCGTTCGATTTATGGGTTATGTTCACCGCAAGATCGATAAATAATTCGCCAATGTGTACTAAACAGAACAAACACATCTTCTTTATCAGATATGTTTCAATGTACGAGACTACAGATGCCTAGGCTTATTCAACATCAAAAAAGGATACTTGAAAATGAAGATAAATCAAGACGTGTGGATTTCGTCGAGATCGAATACATCGACTGTATTTTACTCATCTCAAACAGTCATCAGCTCTGTGCAGAATCTTCAAAATACAATTTCATTTCCAGGTACTTCAATACATACCGATTCTTTCTCAATGTATAAAGGACTCTATACGATCCATTTCATTACAGATTCAACAGGGATGTAGACAGCGATTGCACACATCGCGTTCGGACGCTTACTTAGTAATATTGTTTTCTCAAAGAATGTTTTTCTTTCGGTTTTTGTAGATATCAACGAGGATGAATAGTATACGATGGATATTTCTAACGAAATAGCCATAATCGACAAAAGCAAGTTAGGAACATCTGTAAGAAAATCAGCGCATATCACACGTTAGCCTTTGAATCTCGTTGTCCTCGTCGACAACGAGAGCAAAACGGTATTTTCGACTGCAACTTAGGAATATGTTTGCAGTCGCAACGATAACATGGACACCCAAATAACATTGAACGAACAACTTTCGTTTTCCCATACGCGTGTACCAAAAAATGTTTCTGGACAGCATGAACAATGTACGAGTTTCAATGGACTGCATTTAAAAATACTGTATCGCTGTATAATAATGAAACTGCTAAAGTTTGTATGCAGCAATAAACTGTGATGGAAAGATTGTTCAACAAAAAATAAATATATGCTAGAAAAGTGTTACGCATCTGTAATGAATAAATTGTGTTCCTTCAAACATTTCCCCATCTCTTCTTTTCATTCTTATAATTACGTCGGTATACATCACGTCTGTAATTAAAGATTTTGTATCGATCCAGAACTAATAATGTAAAAGAAATCACTAGTCGGTCGACTTTGGTTTAAATATACCTACCGCGATATCCTTGCGCATCACGCATGCGCATCCCGAGATGGTCGCGCGGCGGTAAAATTTGAAAAACGATGAAAGCGCAACCCCATAAAACAACCGACGAACGACATAAATGGATTTAAAAAGAAGAAGAAAGGAGTTGAATCGTCCTTGCCAATTTTCATTCTGCCATTAGAATACGACGTACGAAGTATGAGACGCAAGGTAGGTAGATGCAAATAAATTCAGTCATTTTTGCTTGTTACAAAAACCTTAGTATTAAAATATTCCAATAAAACAATAAATAATAATCATGATCAATAATAAAATTAATAGAAGATTCGGCAGTGTATGTAACATGCTAAGGTCGGCAGGTGCCTACATCACAATAACTATATGTATTATTTGTTTAGGGGGAGTAGAGGGGCAGGGGACCTTATAGAATGATTCAATCATTAATTACATGTGTGTGTGTGTGGTAATCGAAAAACGTTGTACTATCACGATTGAGTACCGCCGTTACCGTTACTTTTTCTTATTCGTCTTCTTCTTTCTCTTTTCTTTTACGTTCTTTACAAATTGCATGACACAGGGTAGCGAAAACATATTTTCCGTCCTACTTCTTCTCTTGTTATTTACATGAATTTTCCGCAGAGATTTACGTTCTCTTTTTATTATCCGACTAAGTTAGACTTTACTTAGGAAAATTCGTCTTCGTCGCTCTTCAAAATTGAGAGATGCAATAGTTTTGTTTATTTTTGTTTTCTTTGTCGTCCGTTTGTTTTTCTTGATCCTTTCAATTTGTTCATTCTCTTGTTGCAATTTCAACTGTGCCGTAAGATCCAAACTTCTCTGTCGCTCGGAGGGACCAATGACGAAAAAAAAAAATTACTATATTGTCTGTTGCCATACGTGATAATAATATTATATGTACAACAGTGAACACGTTCGTCATGATCTTCCATGAACGATGGGAGATAACAGCGATGCACAGAGTTGTTTTTTCGCTTGGATTTATATCGTCATTTCTTCCTCTCAAATGTTTTTCCTCTATATCCGTATTTTTCCCGTTTACTTTTCTTTTTTTTTCACAGAAAAAAAATACTCGTAAACGAACACACACGGAGATCTTTCGGTAGTCTTCGTTTACCAACGATCGGTGCGCAAGGCGTCAGTCTCCGAATGCAAGGAACACATATTTGTTTTCTTTTTCATTTTCTCTTTTTTCTATCTTTTGTTTATAATATAAACGTCAGTATATCGAATATACGCGGACATGCATTATTACGTAAACACGCGATGTGCCTCGAGAATCGATGGCAAACAAAGTTCTTTCTTAATCTCATTTTGGTTTTTAAATTAATTACCAACCAAAAAAAAAAAATATCATTCACACGTGTCACCGGTTTCCTTCCACATCGTTCTCTCGTTATTCTTTGTTTTATTGTATTTTTTGTTTATTCCTTTTGTTTTTGTTATTTTTTTCTTTCTTCTGTATAAACGGTACAAATAGCGTGTAACGAGAGGGCACGCGCGCGCGTGTGTGTGTGTACGTAAAACGCTAAACCCGAGTCTATTGTAACTGTTTTGAATTGTTATTAGGAGTCGATTAGGACCCTATCTTTCCTTAAAATACGAAAAATACACACGTTTCCTGGTGGATTAATCACACCGAATGTGTAAAATAACGTATTTCGCTGAATTACTAAGTTGCATACATATATATATATATATATATATATATATATATTATTTCCTGGCACCATGCACCATGGTCTGTTTACGAGTTTAACACACACTATTTCAACGGCATTTTTCGAACGATACAATCGTACAGCCGTTTTGAAATTTTTTATATTTTTTGTTCGCATATTAAACTCGGATGCATGCGCGCATGAACATTAATTTCCATCCACACGTACGCACACACACGCACATGCCCACACACAACATACATACGCATATATGTATATACATACGTAAATTAATATACATATATGTATATAGATATATGTATCTCATACATGACATATCGAGACTAATGCAAAATATTTGTTTTCATAGCGTTTCGTTGACGCGCTTTATCAATTTTTGAATCTCTCTCTCTCACTCATTCACGCACTCATTCATTCGCTCTCTTTTTCTCTCTCTCTCGCTTGTTTTTTTACGTGGTTAAGACTGTTCGCCGTTAGGTGGCCACTGTCCAGAATTGTGCCAATCCCAGTCTTTACCCTTGGGACGAAATTTACTCGTACTACTGGAATTGTTCCAGTCTCGGTGGAAAAATTTCTTCTTGAAGTGATGTCTCTCAGGATCGGTTTGACGCTGATACTTGAGAGGTACGGAGGAGGACGAGCTGCCGCTGTTACCGCCGGAAGTGTTCGCCGGTCGTGGACTCGTCGGTGATGGCGTCCGTGGTGGTCCCAGTGCTTCGTCAGGAGATGGCACCACCGGCGGTAAACCGATTACCGCGCTGTCCGAACCCAAACCACTGTCTGGGCTTGTATTGACACCCTCCGTTGATCTACGACGTTTGTCGAGCTCGGTCGAGGCAAACGCCACTAATCTATCGAACCCGGAACTTATGCGATCCTGCCAATCTGCTTCCCCATCTGAAATCCAGTTAACCTTAATCTTACGTCCTTGCAACGATAACGAGAGGAAATATTACACTCGCTACGTTCGACAAGGAAAATTCTCTAACGCAACGCAGCTTCTGACATTGGTGCTATCGAAAGAAAAAAATGAAAACTCGTGATTCTGCTCATTTTACACGGCTGTCTGTTGAAAATGTACATCGCATTGTAGCTAGTGAGTCAACGTTAGAATAAATCGAACAATTTCTGCGGCCGCAATCTCGGGCTGCGTCGCTGCGAGAGTTTCCCCGTTAGTTGATCATATTTTCACAAAAATAAGCCATTAAACCTTGATACTCTACGTTCGAGCATTAGGCGACGCGAATTATTTACTCATGCACGAGAATTGAGCTCGTAAATATAATACCGTTACGTGCAGTGCCTGCTCGTAAGCGAAAAAACAATTATTATTAATATAATTTTGAGGTTATGTTCGCCAAGCTGTTTTGACTGTTAATAATTGCGATACGATTGGTAAAATAAATCTTTTCATCTTTTTACTTATAGCGTCAATCGGGAAAATGTCATAGAAAAGTACAAAGATTAATTCTAAAATAGCGTAGGTTATTTTTCGATACTTTTTTTCCGAACGTGAAAATTATTTTTCAAGCTACATATCTTCATTATTGCAAAAGTTCAGTTGATACGATTAGTGTCATAGCAAAATTTAACATTAAAAGATTATATTAGTTGGACTGCAGCCAGAAAGTAATAGAAAATGTTTTCAAAGCTGACAATTCGTAACAAACTCGAGAATAAATGTACATAATAAAAACAAATTCAAAATAATGTGGATATGCTCGAAAAAAATAACGACTATAAAAATAATCCGACTATCAGCAATGTCCCAAATCAATGCTATCGTGTTTACTCCTGAAATGTGCATGGCGCAAACCAAGTATGCGACTAAAAGAAAACTTCGGTTATTTACGAAGATACATTTCTAAAAATATAATAAAATAGAGAGACAGAAAACAAAATCTATAACATGCTCAACGTGCTGAAGTTGCGAGAGAAGAAGTCCCATGTGAGGAGAAATTGATTTCTCCGATTCGCGGGGAGCCTCGATTATATTTTCATCGAGACACGAACAAAATGAAAACGAGGAAAGTACTTTACACACAACCGAGCTTGGCTTATTTTCATGACAATCTGACGTGATTTAAATCGAATATGAGTAACAAATTGACTCGATCGTACCGTCGGTGTGTGTTATATATAAAAAAAAAAAAAAACGTCCAAAACGTAATGACATCAGTCGGTAACGATTCTGTCGTTGATGCGAAAAAGAAGAGAACCAAAAAAAAAAGAAAAAAAACAGAATTTTGAAGAACCCCAGTGGGACAACTCACCAGCGACCATCGTACCAACCCGAAGGCAGCCAATATTCTCTCATTTCCTCTGTTTCCACGCGTCTCAATCTCTCTTAACCAAAACAAGCCTTCAAGGGAGGTTGTGAGCGAGACTGAGTATTTGTGAGACAGACAGAGAAGGCTAACCAACAAACAGCTACAGTGCATCTAACAAATACAACCAACAACAACAGAAAGAAATAATAATTATAAATAAAGATCGGATACCAACGCCAGTAGATTAAAAAAATGTACATAAAAAGAAAACGAGGGGCTAGATAATAAATAGCGCGCAACTAGCGACTTTTGCAAACTATTCTACATCTACGTGACGAGAGCAACAAAATAATCAAAACAAAAAGAAAATCACGAAAGATGCATAGAAAAGAGTAACGAGAGTATTCAAGAGTGTCCCGAATTCAAGAAAAAAAAAGAAAAAAAAATCCAAGTCAGGAAATATATTTTGTTTTCTTTTTTTACCAACGACAAGTTCAATGGTCGAAAATTACTTTGAGATCGTTTATGATCTCGTTAAAAAAAAACGCCGTGTATAACTTTGAAACATTTATACGACTGAAAATTTTATCATGACGACTGTTGCGACTGAAATTACAAATTATATAGTTCTTGCGTGTGAGTGTGCGTGAGTATGTATGTGTAAACGAGCGAAAGATCAAATCAAATTTACCACGAGTATAAAGTTGGAAGAAAAAAAAAAGAAAGAAAGAAAGAAAATTAAATTCGCAATGTTTCCCGATCGTCGAAGATTTCACTTACCGTCGTCACCGGTGCCGTTTCGTTGCCTCTGCGTCGACATGTTTGGCTCGTCGACGAGAGGCGTCGAGGTGTTGGAGTGCGGCTCGACGAGAGGACTCAGAGGAGCGCCGCTCGTACTAACCGACGATACGTTCGTCTCCGTTTTTACTACCATAGCAGATTGTCGCTGAGGTGGCGTCGTTACACTGCTGGCGTTACTACTGTTGCTATTGCTGCTGCTCGCGTAACGTGGATAAGGTTGATATCTGATAAAAGGATCCAAAATAAAAAATCTCCGCTCAGTGACAAAATTTTTCTTTGCGATAAAAAACGAAAGTTGTAAATTCTTTATTGTAGGTAGAATTTAGTTCACCTTCTGCCCGTTGGCGCGCTCGGCTCGTTCTTCCCTGTGCCTGTATGATTGTTGAGAATCCTCGCGTGCAAAGACGCGGCGAGACCCTCCACGGGCAATAACTCACCGTTCGGGGTCGACTGTGCGGACGAATGAAGCGGCGGCGCCGGCTGAGTTTGAGAAATCGGTTGGGTCGGATTGTCGGAAAAGTAAGACTCGTGGTAAGGCTTTATGTCAGCCCGAGGCAACTGAACCGGCGTATACCTGTAAGAAAATATATTATTTTTAATTTTAAATGTAAAGCGTTATTTTATGATATAAAAAAATGTTAGACAAGTATGTAAACACTGGAAATACCTAGGCAAGCGGCTTCGTTAGAAGCAAAACGAGAAATATGAGAATTAATATCTCGAAAAAAAAAAAAACGTTTTGTTTACACCGACGCCACCTAAGTATTTTCTCTGTGTACATCATTGTCTACAATTCTGTATAAAGTGAACGATATTTTGTTTGTAAATTTCCATACCTCTGTGGCTGTGTCGAGGGTGTGAAGAGCACAGAGGAACGAGACGAGACGGTAGGCGTCGGGGTCGAGACCGCTGACGACGTTGGGGCGTAACTCGCGACGTGAGCCAAAGTCGCGAGTCCGGTTTCACCCTCGGCACTAGCCGGCCTGCTTATCGGCGAATATACAGCTTCCGGTCGTATCATGGCGCTCATGTCGACCGCGGCATTTATTATCGACTGATTCGATATCTCGAGGGTTCTCTCGATCTCGCCGCTTACGAGATCTCCGATCGTTCGAGTTCCGAGCAAACTCGGCGTTCCTTGTATCGGTCGATTTTCATGAGACCCTTGTCGCGTGTCCACGGACGGTCTATCGGACGTGCTCAGATGCGACGTTAATCTCTCTTGGGACAAATGTCGTCGTAGTGCCAGTTTCGCTGGTGATACCTGAAAAATAAATATTTATCATTAATTTATTGAGAATTAAAAATTACGTTTTTTCAAAAAATAAAAAAAAACCTAATCTTTATCATTAGGTTTAATCTTTTCCATTCGTTCGATATAATAATGTAAAATTGTGCTTTGGCGAATGATACTTTGCGATAAATAAATTAAGAACTACGTTACAGTCATGTGTGCTAAAGGAAACAACGACTATCGTAATAACCCCAGTTGACCCCGACGTGCCTACTACACGTTGATGACAGTATATCGATAAGAAAACGGTTATTTGTGGATATGTACTTCTAAAAAAAAAGAAAGAAATACAATCTATTTATGCCGAATGAGCTCGAGTTGCAAGAGAAGCAGTCCCGTGTTAAGAGGAATCGATTTCACCAGCCAACCGTTTCGACGATTTCCCCCACCATAGACGAGAAAAAAAGGAAAATATATTTTACACGATCGAGTTTGATTTATCCCTTATACAATTTCAAGCGCTTGGAAACAAATATGAATACAAGATTGATTCGACTGCACTGTTTTTTAAAATTTTTATAAAACGTGCTGCTACGAAAATGAAAAAAAAACTCGCAGAATTTTGAACGACCGATGCGCGACAGCTCGCCAATGAGAGCATGAAACCCATTATCGCAATTAGAGCGACTATCACAAAATCCCAATTGACACAAAACAATA